>OX387715.1:10548476-12948476 GCA_947577245.1 Andrena bucephala
TTTACAACGTAAAATGTAATGTAATAGGTATATTATGAACTGTTCGTCGCTTGAGCGAATTCTTACAGATTGTGCAACAAGAGACTGACGTAATTCTAAATCCAAAAAATCTTCCCGGTTAATTATGGGTTTACGTGAGTAACAATTTATAATTTCCCTTTTTCGCAGGCTATTGGCTTTCTATATTCTACTAAAATTTCATTCGTTCGCGTTTACAATACCAATTTACGAAGCCTGCAAGGGTCTACTATAGATCTGAAGTAGCATCAACGTAGATAGATGGACAATGTCCTTTGAATGGGCTCCTTTAACTGTAGGTATCGTAATTTAGTTCTAAAGCTTTCTCAGGAAAGCTATAGGATTCTCCAATAAAGTACCAATCTAAATTCCTTCGTGTGCTTCTACCCTTTCGTTGTTAGGAGTAACAAATCCAGCATTGTGATAAAGGAGACTCACTGCCATTGTCATATACAACTGTCTACACGTATACATCGTATTTCAGGATTACCGAGTTCAGCTTTATTTGAGCAAGTCTGTGCTGCAACCTAGATTCCTGTTGTATAACACTTGTGAAACAGCTTAAAAATATACCAAACCCCCGTACTTTCAGTAACACGAAAATGTGCAACGTCGCCGTTGCGTATCGTAAGACCGGAAGGCTTGGGTCACCGTCTACGCGACAAAAATTTATGTGGTCTCTGAATTATATACAACAAGGGGACAGGTGCTTCCCGTTACGAGCGTTCCTTGGGTTTTGTTTGTAGTTAATTAATTTAGTTGAGGCGACATAACGGATAAGGGCGAACTCATAATGAATTTGCTTTTGTTCTGCTGGGCGTACTTTAAACTCGAAATGGCATGCGAAATAATAACAGGGTATTATGACGAGCAGCTGAATAAAATAATTTTGCATACGAGCGCATTCAGGATCTATTGTGCCGCCTGGTTCCCTTTTTATCGGATTTGGGCAATAACGTTTTAATTATAGCAATGTGTGCTTGTCAGAAAACAACACGAATTTATGAAGGCAAATCTGTTTTATTTTAATCAAACTTCAACTTTCTGATTAGCTGCTTTCTGTTATTAATCCTTTTAATTTCGAAACATTCACCTGAGAGATCGATTCACGTGCGAATTTATGTTCAATAGTATATCCATAATATAGTGTTATGTGCGTAATGAGCTTTGAAGTTACAGACTATGCACCGCAAATCAGTAAACCTGCATAAAAGCATTACGGGTAATGTATGCGTTATAACGTTGCGGTGTAAATGCAATTGGTCTCTGTAACTAATGAATGTAAAGCGATACACGACATTACACACGAATTACTCCAAAACACCTAATTTGTCTTGACAAATTCTTTTCGTCCAACAACTTCGACTTACTGTTATATGTATACAAATTCGGCTTCTAGCTAGATCATCGATACATTTCATTCTCATCAAGTTTCATCTCAGCTGATACTCTATGTATTCCTAACACACTGCTCCAGCAACGTATAAAAGTGTCTGTGTGCTTAATCTACCATAATTTCTTCTTGGTGGTACTTTCCCATTTTTCAGGATACACATACGAAGTGCCAATATTAAATCTCGCGATACTCAGCATATTATACGGAAGCATATCGTTCCTGGCGGTAGTGGGAAATTCTCTTGTGATGTGGATAATAGCCACGTCCAGGCACATGCAGAATGTAACGAACATTTTCATAGCGAATCTAGCGTTAGCGGACATCGTTATAGGCTTGTTCGCGATTCCATTCCAGGTAAGGCATTCTCTAGCACTCAACGCGAATCTCATTAATCGCAGAGTAATAGGTGTTAAAATGCAAGGGTGTATTCCATGCATATTCACAAATTTTTCTGGATCTCCGATAATTAAACAGCTCGTTGAAGAAAAGGGAGTTTTCCTTGAAAACGAGGCTTCCCAAAGACGAGACCATAGGCGTCCGCAGACTTCAGAAAAATCACTTATTTTTTTTAAATTAATCTTTATTAAGTTTATACTAAAAAAAGGTGAATATTTTTAAATTTCAATTTTAACTTTTTAATTAAATTGGCGGTACAAAATGGGCTCAAATGAGCAACCAATCGTCGTATGCCAAATTGACCGTTTCTCAAAGTCCCCCCCACCCCTGGAAAAGTCTGCGGACGCCTTTCGACGAGGCACTGTGTCTACTTATTATTTTCTTCTCCAGTTCCAAGCAGCCGTACTTCAAAGATGGAACCTGCCCTATTTCATGTGCTCACTTTGTCCCTTTGTGCAAGCTTTGTCCGTCAGCGTTTCTATATTCACGCTGACAGCGGTCGCAATCGATCGGCATCGAGCGATCTTAAACCCACTTAGGTGCGTTGAATAATTAATTTCCAATCTATTAATCCTCTTTATCATTCCAGTTTGTCATAGATATTGTGCTTTTTAATCCTTTTATTATAATCAGTTCCTCCGTCTAGTAAGTTCCGAGCATATTTTCTCTTTTAAAAAGCAACCATATCGTTCACACGCGACAAGAGTGGACCAACATCCAAAGTGTACATATTTCCCAACTTTCTCTTTATCGAACTACAAGCGAAGATCTTTCGATGCATCACCAAGAACTTGCGGTAAATTATTATCGCGAAACTCTTGAACTAGAGAAATTGTCATGCTGTGCCTTTCTCGTTGCTTGCGAGTGATACGTGTTTCGTAAATTCACTGTACCTCCTCTTGCAACGATATGCTGAGTACATACATGCCCGTTATAAACAGTGCGACGCCAAGCAAATCAACTGCGAAAATTACCATCGCTGGAATTTGGTTGCTCGCGGGTATTATGGCCACACCGCAAGCTATCGCGTTCACTGTCACTATGGTACCAGAATATTATAGTAAGTTCGCACGTTAATCGCTCTTTTTGTCACAATTGCCGTTTAAATTAATATAATATAATTAATTTATGTAACAGACATTGCACCAAACGACTCCTTCATTTTATCTCTCTTAAACGAGATGCCCATTCAATCCAGTTCTCCTTATCCTTCCTTTGACTCTGAGCTCGAAATCTACACAATGAAACCGTTCTGCAACGCCACGAATTTGTCCGAAACCTCGATGCTAATTTATAGAGGATCATTGGGGATCCTGCAGTATCTGATCCCGCTTACAATTATTACGTGCGCCTATGCAAGAATGGTACTGAAACTGTGGGTCAACAAAGCGCCAGGGAATGCGGAGGATTCTCGAGACGCGACTTTGATGAAGAACAAAATGAGGGTACGAATACTACCCGGCAATGTTTAAGTCAGCTTAGTACCTATCAGTTTTCGGGTAACACTTTTCTACATAAGTTTAAGGCGCGAGTTTCGTTTTTTCTGGATTTCTTTTGTGTTTTCCTTAACCCGAACGTTATAAATATTTATAAAGTTTCGAGGTGCGAAAACACGAACTTCCAGGCTACGCGAAAGAATGCATAACGTTTTTTTTTTCGCCCGTTGCGTGACAGAGAAATACGAGCGTCGCGAATTTTAATAATGAATTCTATTTGCACGCTAAATCGATGTAGAAACGAGCTGTTGCTTCTCCACCGATATCGATTATTTAACCGAATTATTAATTACGGTTTCAGGTCATAAAAATGTTCATCATTGTGGTGGCCCTTTTTACACTTTGCTGGCTGCCCCTTCAAACGTATCAGATTTTGCGGTACATCTATCCAAATATTCTCAAGTAAGTATTTTACTCGCGTTCGGGAAAGTGTTTTTCTTTGAAGCCACGGTCGAGGAACTGAAAAAGCAAATGCTTCTACATTTACCATTTGAAAGATTTACATATGTGTTGCGGATCAGTGGTGCACCCAGAGGGGGAAGGTGGCCAAGGGGACCTGGCATCCCCCAAAACAAGGGGCTTCGTAAAAAGAAAAGGAAACTGGACTTTATTCTTTAAATAAATTTTTATAGTCACTCTACTGAATTTTATTGAATTTGCATTACGAATATTTTTATCCGTTCAAGTCGGCTCCCTCCAAGATTAAATCCTGAGTGCGCCACTGTTGGGAACCTTGCTTGTTGCGGGTCCTCCTTCACTAACTTGCTTAGAATACATTATATACTATTACAATAAGTCATAAAGAAATAACATTTCAGATACGAATATATCAACTACATTTTCTTTTTTTGCGACTGGTTAGCCATGTCGAACAGTTGCTACAATCCATTCATCTACGGAATATACAACGTATGTACCAGCGAATACGATGAATCACAATTTAAAACTGATAAAAGCTAAAGCTATCACCATTTCCTATCCAAAACACTGTGCAGATTAAAAAGCTGTATTAATCAACGGGACCCATTTCTTTCAGGGAAAGTTCAGAAGAGAGTTTCAGCAAAGATGTCCGTTTAAATCGCGAAAATTGTCGGGCAGTCCGCAAATCGATAATACTGAAGTAGATAAGACGAAGAGTACTCGAACGTCTATTAGGTATGTCCTTCACTCTAGCGAAAATAATAACTCTCTGCCAATTTGCCGGAATTTTGAATGGTGGGGGTAGTCGATTGCCACTTGATTTTGCCCGGACTATAGACAGCATATATGTAGAACGATGCTCAGAACGCTGGTTTCTAACTCTTCTTCGAAAGAAGAAGAGATAAACGCATTCGTAGAATGACCGAGGATGATGTAATAACATACATCTTGAAATCTCATAGATACGAATGGAAACGGGCAATTTCTGGCAGTTACCCGTCGTTTTACAAAGGTGTAGTAACGAGAGGATCAACTCACTCATTCATCGATGAGGATCAACCGAGTGTACGAAGCAAGAAAGCAGCTGGCCATTACGTTCGCAGTGGGCAGAAAACTAATTGCTCCATATCGTCGAACACAAGCGAGGAGTTGTACGTTTTCCCACCGGGAAAACGCAGACACACTAAAGATCCTAACGCAGAAGAATTGTGCCTGTAGCGCCAAATAGATAGACGAATTAATAGTTAAGTTAACTAACATCAATGACAAGGGAACTTGCATTCTGCTCAATGTGCAGTCGTTGCGACTCATTTGTACACAATTTTAACGAACACAGGTAAATCAATGGGCGAATATACAAAATACATATTAGGAAAGTAAGGTATCAAGATTTTATTATTAATTTGCATTTATTATTTTAATAATATGCACCTACTACATATCTGTGCATACACGAATTTCCTTTGAATTTTTTAAATAAATTACAATATAGTTGCACTTGAAGTGCTTAAAAACTTTGTGTATGTACACGTGCTATTTTATATTCAATAACAAAATGACCAACAATCTGTTGTCTATGGATTACCAATGGTAGAGCCAATGGAAGTACTCAATTGCAAGAAATATGCGACAAAGAATACAATTCACATTACCTCAGTTCTTGTAAATGCTTGAGAACACAGTTATCGAGCTCGCAATGAGGAGAGAAATTCCGATATATGTAGGGATGTGAAATTTTTGTTAGAATAATCTTGTTTTACCAGCACAGAAATTTTGTCTGCATTAAATGTTATAAGTTTAACTTTTGGTAACAGATTTCAGTAGAGAAGAAATATCAAATCAAAGTATATTAAAAGGTTGAAGAATTATTTGAGGCACAAACCGATACTCTATTTTGTCTGTTTTATTATACAAACAATTGGAAGTATAAGTGTTATAAAGTGAAGTAGGGTAAACCAATCAGTAATTGAACGCAGCATACCAGTGAATGATCATTAGGCAAAGAAATGTCAATTATAAATTTAAAAATATTATATGTTTATAAATGAAGTGTAGTTGCACTTTTAATATCCTATATTTTTAGTTACGTGTATTAAACAAACATTAATAAGTACAATTCTTATTAAAAGTATGCAGTCAATTACTGGACTTCTACACATTTTGCATTTTATAATCGGTTTTTTTTTAAATTACGATAAGAATAAGTAATTATTTTTATAGAAATTTCAAGAAAAATAAATTTAAATGCAATTTCAACAGTTGTTTTGTTGTTATACATAAATATATTCAAGTATTAATCTCAAAGGTCCATAAATTCAACAATTCAGTCATTCACTGGTTCGTTTACCTTAGAAAGAAATTCAAAATTATGAATCTCAAATGAAATGAAATCTACCAATAACAATACATATTATAGTCCCATATTCACTATCCTTGTAATTGTAAACAAAATATTACTATTATAGAAAAGAATAGGTATTTTAGTGTCCTATAAATGTATTTACACATAAGCGAAGGATGTCTTATACATATTCTCGTGTATATCACAATCACCTATGTTTGTATACACGTCTTATATAAAATTATAAGAAACAGGGTAACGCAGACTTTGATGTATAAACTTAATCCTTGAAATGACCATGAGCGTGACATAAATGATACATAAAAGACAGAATACCATTTAGACGTAAGAAATATAAATTATGAACTTGGCATAATTTCTAGTGTTGAGGCCACGAGGAGATCTAGTCAATAAGTCGATGTCTGTTAAAGTATAGATGATTATATGAAGAATTTGTAACACTACCATTTTGTGCAAATGAACCATACTATTCTAATATAAAAAATAAAGAATACACAATTACGACTCTGTACATAATTGATATTTAGCTATCATACAAGTATAAAATTTCGTTTTAAAATAGCTATCAAAGATATGATGAAATAAAGATTGTTAAAAGTGATTAGAAGACTCTATTTTTTAAGTAAACAATGAATTTCGTTGTTAAAAAACGTGATCTTAATATAAAAAGCAGAAAGAGTTTGTGTGTTTGTCTGTCGCCTAAAAACTTTCGAACGGTAAACTCTGGGGATCACGAAATGTACCCAGCTCATTATGCCTAGCTAATCTAGATGAACGTGACTATTTCCACCAAAAAAAAATATAAAAAAATTTATATAAAATCAGAATCTAAATTTTGGGCGAAGCCGAGTAGTAAAGCTAGTTAATAATAAAGACCTACAACGATAAGAGCACTTTATCACTTCGTTCCTAATGTCTACCCACTTTCCCCTTTTGGATTTATAATTAAATAATCGAAACCAAAATACAAGGATATCTAATGTACTTTATTAATATTCATAATACAAGTACATTATAAATAATATAAGATATAGAAAAGCATTTAGTGCAAAAAATAAAGCTCTCATTTTTCATGTGAAGTATCGACTACATGATCAGTCTGTTGAATTTATTGAACTAGTCAAAGTTCATATTATTGCGTCGTTCAATGTCTTTAATTTCTAACATATCTGTCTTAAGATGCAATTTCATTATCTCTCTCCAAATATCCATTCTGTGCTGCTCATTGTGGATCCCGAGCCTCAGTAAAATAGTTTCGTTTATTCTTAACAGTACCCTCCCTGTGATATCATGCTTAAATAAACAAACAACATTGACTTCGTATCCATTTGCTTATCGTCGAAAATAGAAAACTGTAACTGAATTAAATACGCGTGGCGTATTTATCCTTATATTCGGTCCAGGAAATACTTACGTATAAGAATTTTTCATGATACATTTGGTAATAATCACTACAATGCCTTCTTAACCATTTCTGTACGTCTAACACATTCCACAGATAAACTGGACGCGGTCGAGCAGTTTTATTCTACAATATTTTATACATTGATTTAAACCTTCTCTTTTACACTACGTCGCATACTACATTGCAATGGAAAACAATTTTGTTCGAACGCCGCCGAAACAATGTTCGGAGCTATCGCTGCGGTTAGAGAGTACAAGCGAAATCAGAGGATGTGCTGATTTTCAATGACAGAATTAGAAGAAAGCTTCCAAAAATCTGAGACCACAAGAAAATTAACATACCTTTGGTTTATTAGAAGAATTAACTACTTCTTCTACCATTATGTTCAAAAATGAAGATACAAAGTTAGCAAAAATGAAACTAAATTGCAAGAATATGCAAAAGTAGTGCAAGGAGAAATAATGTTAGATTGCTAACTGTAATTGTTGATAGTACGGTTTACAACTTTCTCTTAATGATTTAATTATAAGAAATTGTATAAAATGTAACTACCATTAGAAACTTTTGTTTTATTTTTGCATCGTTGCATAAACTCTATATAATTAAGTGAACCGAAGAAAATTCAGAAAGGTCTTCTTTCCCTTTACAATTACTTTAGTGTCTTGCACGACGTGCAGTGATATGTATACAGTTCCGCCATTTTATTCCTATGCAATGCCCCCATCACAAAATTCTAACCTTCTAACATGTCACTAGTTATTCGGAAAATTTATAAATTTAATAAATTCCTATTATGTGTTTTTCTACAATTTCATGAATTTTGTATATTGTATAAAGCTTTGGTTACACTAAGCAATTATTTTATATCATTATACATTCACAGGCATTTATTTAGTTTGTAGAGTGTAGAGAGTATCCGGTGAACGCCTATCGGCGTTCGATACCCATGGTTTGGAATCTACGGTCAATGATTCCCGCACATGAGATATGACCGATGAATTTTCAACACCAAAAGAGTTAATAAATAGTAAACGTTCTACTTTCAAACAGAAACGAATCTAATTTTTTCGAAGCAGGTAGGTATCCTGATCTATTGAAGTACAGTAGGTGTATGTGGGATATTGAAATTTAAGCCTAATATCTGTTATAAATAAAGTTTCTTACAAATTCTGGAACATTCCCGTTTTTGCTGCATCAAGCTGCCTTCACACTCCGTCACAATACGCAAAATAATTAATTATAAACGCGAAAACTTACGGAAGGAAGAAACCGCGGGACTGGACTTGCAAGTGCGCTTTGATTTACTGATCGAGTCGTTTAAAATTTAACTGCTCAAGTCATACCCGCAAATTGGAACTTCTATCAAAACGACTATCAGTAATCTAATACGTATTAATGTATATTTTATTTTCTACTATAAATTCTACTACTATTAGCATTCTATTTTACTATTTACTATAGTTAATATTATTATTGTAAGTGACAATTAAAATTCTATCAAATATCACGAACTAATTTTTATTAGAAAGTTTGTATTTTCAATGTAAGGCATTGCAAAAATCTCACGCAAAAAGTTAAGCAAAACACGTTTGAAATGTATAAAGATAAAATTTAAATATGATTTGAAACTGAATTACATTTTCATACGTTGAGCGGAAGTGCACTGATTTGACTCACAAACTTCGTTCATTCGCCACTGAACGTCGCTTCCGACCCTTCTTCTGTAGCTAACGAAACAAAATGGTAACTGTCTCCTATTTATCGTTTATAATTCCTTAAGTTAATCATATTGTGGGACGTGCAGTTTTACGATGAATGGTTCCATCGAACAATTACTATGGAGCCTATTTTCCAAACATATATTTGTTGTTCACTGTGACTTATTCGTGAAATACAAAACTGTTGATCGATGACGAGCCATGTGGTTGTCACACTGTGCGGTCGTTAAGATGCTTCTTTTTAATATTTTTAATCTCTGATCTTTAAAAGTTCAAAATACGGTGTGTTAAAAGCATTAAGTACGCTATTTGTATTCTTAACGTTCCATTTTACATGTCGCGAAACCCCAAAACTTAACCTTATGTCACGGTATCGGTAACGATTCATTTAAATTTAAAATATATAAAATAAGAACTGTGGTTATTGTACAGGTGTTTAGTTAGAGAAATTGCTCATGAGCATTTGTAGATTTAAATATGCACGGTTCATCGACACGAGTGGTCCTCGAGACACGATATTAACACAGCCATACACTTTTCTACTTTCCAGACTTGTAAGCGCAGAAATGGTGGACGTGCCAAGCATGGCCGTGGCCATGTGAACCCTGTACGCTGTACAAATTGTGCACGATGCGTGCCAAAGGATAAAGCGATCAAGAAATTTGTTATTCGTAACATCGTAGAAGCAGCTGCCGTCAGAGACATAACGGAAGCTAGCTTTTACTCCGCATACCAGCTTCCAAAATTGTATGCCAAGTTGCACTACTGCGTCTCTTGCGCTATCCACTCTAAAGTTGTGCGCAACAGATCTAAAGCAAATCGCCGCATCAGAACTCCCCCAGTCCGCAATTTCCCTAGGGTAATTATTGGAAATACGTACAATTAAATTTTTGATGCGATCGATTCCATCGTTAAAAGTATTCCCAATATTTAACGATAGCTAACGTTGCCAAACTAATTCCCTGTATTTTTGTTTTTGTTCAGGATCTCCGCCAGGGCCAGCAGAACAGGAAATAACTTTATGTAAATTTTTAAGTAAAAATAAAAAATTAAATCGATATCGAGTTGTTTTTATTTATTCGATATATTCTACAAGTTACAAGATAAATTAGTTTATTCTCCTATAGTCTCTAAAGAAGTAGTTTCTCATTCCTTCAATTCATTATTATATAATTTCAATACAACATAGTGGTAATGAACATTTGTAACAATTACGTGACATTATTTTATTACATATGTATACTTGTTTATGATTTACACAGTGAAATTGTACATTTCAAGTGCAGTCCCGACGTTAGCTAACGCTAGCAAAAGGCTAATATGTAATTGAATTTCGAGATATGCCGTTAAACACGAAGTATAAGATATTGGTTCGAATTTTGCGCCGATAAGATACATAAAATTGATAAAAATATTCTGCATGTAACTGTATGAAAGAATCTTCCTATTGTTGCATTTCATGTAAAAGTAATATACAATTAACAATAATCGCAAGGTACATTAAAGAAGGAATCATTTATTTGCCTCCTCCATTGCCTTCTTGAGCGTTTTTTCAAATATTTTCTTAGAATCACAAAATCCTTGTTTAGTTTTACCAAACGAATTTGGTCCTGCGGAGGTTGGCGTTTCCCGACCGATGTTCCGCATCCTCATCCTTGCTTCTGCCGGCATCTCTTCAGGTTCGTCGTCCTCGTCCGCATTGAATACCGACGCTACCGTTGGCCTCTGCACCGGCGTTGGTTTTACTGTAGGTTTCTATGAATAAAAGTATCAGATCAGTTCGGGAAACAGAGTAACCATACGGGTACTTCATTTATACGAGAGTTACTTACCGATGTCGAACCTAATTTTATTTGAATGCCTTTCTTTTGTTCCGTCCCACTCTTTTTCCCGAATCCAAATGTCAGCTTTTGTTTCTTAGCGTCAGTTTGATTGTAGTTGGTAGCCTCGCAACGGTCATCCGATCTAATTGGCGAACGATCCCTTCCTCTGTCATCCCCCCTGGAGTCCTCTGCTCTGTAGACACTTGACCCTGACAACGTCAAACACTGGCAAAGTTCAGATCAAGTTAAACAACATTGCTTCTTTAACCGGAAATATTTAAGCGGCATGCTTAGTACGTGTCCCGTGTACCTCTAGCTGACTCAATTAAATAGAAAATAAATGGAGTACATAAGTGACTGGGAATAAATACGTTGGTACACGATGTATACTCTACAAATTATTATCGACTGATACTCTGCGCAGTACATATTTAGCTGATAATTTAATTACATAAGATTAAGATTCATTCCGTTTTTACTAATGTGATGCATCCTTTGGCACATGGTTGTTGGATGCGTGCATCCGAAAATGGTACATGAAAAGTAAGAAACGAGGTTTATACAGCGAAATGTCATTGGAAAATTTACTCCCCTTTTACGATCACCCCGTGTTGCTTCGGTTCTGTAAACAATATATTCGAAACCCGTCCCTTAGCACAGACTAGCCACGAAATCAATAATGGAAACAATTCGAGGACACAGCCCTGTACACGCTTAAGGAAGGCACGAAGTAAATGTCATTTTACCTAATGCAAGTGATACGATTATAAATAAAATGAATAAAACCTTTTCTATATTCGTCCCCTGGATTCCTCTTCGACATTTTTCCTGATCTTCTTTGGACGCAATGCGAAATCCAGCGAAGTGAAGCGATCAACACTCGTAACTGCGGTTCACTTCATTCCACTTTCCAGTGCCTGTAACCCTCGTCGAATAGGGAAATTTCAGGAGGTAAACACCTTTCCCAGCGCTCGTTTATCCCTATACTGTGTCGGCCGCCTAGTTACCTTTTGATTTCAAAAGGGAATAGAACGTATTCGTTAATTCGATTGTTTTCTAATTATTTTATCTGAAATAATACAATTTGAAAGCATTCATTGGTTTCCCTTAATTTCTTCACATGCTCTAAAACTCTTTTAGTACTTCAATTTTATTAATCCATCCCCGTTAAATTAAACATAAAGAATTGGAAGATATGACCGAGATGTTCCATTTAAATTCAAATGATCGCTAATCTTTGCATGCAATATGTTAGATGTAGGTAATATTTCTGGAACAGTAATTGATAATAATTCAAAGTAAATTATGAAATTCGCAAACAATTTTCAAGCAAGTTCTATTATATTAACCACTCGAGACATCGATTCATTAATTGCTGCATAAACTTATTAATCGCTTCAGTCAATAATTGTGCACAGCATAAAAAATATAAAAAAACAACGTAGGATATTTATTCAATGATATTAAGGAGAATAATTAACGAGAAGTGAGTAGGAAACATTATGTCATAAAAGCGAATAAAATACACAAAGCGATAGTAGCAAACGAATATGTATTTGCGCAATCTCAATTTCCTCGTGGATATTGATATAAAGCTACGGAGACGAGATCAGTCATCGAAAAGCCACGAAAGTGATCCAATAACAGTGTTTTCCGCAATCGCGCCAACCGAATCGTCAAGCGCTAAGTACAAATAAAAAATTGAACGAGTAAATGAATGAAGTGTCCATTACTTGCCAGCGCAACGATGCGAGGGAAAAATTCAATGGTGTTACTGGAAGTAATGTTATTACTGGTGAGATTATTATTTTTATTTCAATTTCATCTGGTTAGCCTGGTATAATATATCATTTTAGTCGACAAATTTCAAAGCCATGACGTGCAATAAGGACAGTTAATGCGTACGCAAAAATGTGCGACAGTCAACAAGTAACTAAACGAATGAAAACAATTTTAGACGCGTACATCTGGTAAACATATAGCATTTGTAGGATACGTAGATAAGATTAGATGATGACGTTTATCGTTCCGATCTCTATACACAAATGAAAAGTTAACATCACCTGCGATAGTCTTATTAATAATTATAATATATTCACGTGTAAATGACGTCGCTAAGTAGGTGCCTAGCCGTTTCCTTTTATAAACATATATCGAATAGTAAATTAATTAACACAGCTACATCAATTTAGTGTACCGTATCGAGGAATAGATGGTATCAATACCACTTATTTTACAATTCCCACTTGAGGTATTAATCGAAATAATAAGCCGGCTCTGATAATAACGTGGCAGTGTAAAATCCGCGTCGAATTAAATGTACAAATAAATGAACTAACGTTAAGTAAATTAACATTAGAATGAATGTTTGTAGCTCGTACTCGAAGCATGTGGTCACCCTCAACAACCTATCGCCGTGGGGAGCCTGAAGGAGTTTGATAATCCGGGAGATGCTAACATAATTAGTGAATTTAATTTCGAATTTAATTTCGCTCGCCGAGGGGAAGATATATGTTCGCCGATTACGAAAACTACTTTCCTACTACCAGCAGTTATGTCAGCCGTCGTTCTAATTGCTTAGCGGAACCACGCTTCTGTATTGAAAATTCTAATTCCGTGTTCCTAAGTTTTTTTTTGTCGCCAGCTTTGCCTCTGCGTGCGAACGCACTCTCTTCCTTCTCAAAGTCCCTCTTTGCGAAAAGCGATGTTGCACAATTTGTTAACGAAGGTACTTTCCAGTGATCGGTGCGGTTCCGGTCTGCGAGCGTAAAACTTTCTGCGAAATTATTCCCCATTATCCAGTGGATGTAGTGAGCGACGCGTTGAAGAAAAATCGTCACCTTCAAGGCTACTCCAATAGCGACGAGGTGAGTAAAATCTTTTAAGCCTCGTATTAAAGGAACGCGTTATCTTTCATTAGACAGATACCATAAAACATTCTTCGCGCGACATTAAAAAATTTTACGCGATGTCGACACATCTTTCCTCGATTAATGAATACCATTGTCTGGTTACAACGTTCTTGTCCTCTTATCACACTTGAAGGAAAAGAACACACTTTTGTAGAAAACTGCGTGTCGACATAGCCGCGTGCTATGTGTGACTTTTGTTTGCGTGGGGTATGCTAATAGAATTATTAAAGCGTTGCGAACTCCCTGTTTGGAACAAAAACCGCTGAATTGCCAAGTACATATTGAGGGAAATTGAGGAAGACATAGTGGATATCGTGTAGGCATTGTAGGCACCACTGAAAGGAGTACTCCTGCTCAATGTCTGGCCAAGAAGGCGGATATAGTGTTTGCATAGCATTTCTCTAAAGATGAATAGGTACCTGTAAATTTTATAAGCAGCCAGTCATGCCTTTTTCCGCGGTCGTTGCTTTTTAACTGACTTCAAAAAGAAAGAAGTTCTCAGTTCAATGGGTATGTATGTACTTATGTATGTTAGTATGTATTATGTTTGTCCGCGAATTTCTCCGTAACTATTGGACCGAATTTCGCGAAATTTATTGCATTTAGTTTAGCTTCAATCAACTTAGGTCACGGAGAAAGAATTATCAAAATCGGTTAAGTAGTTTTGAAGTTACACCAAAAATAAGAAATCTGTTTCATTAACCACTTCATTATTTACATAAATGTAGTTATATAGCTTAAATAAGTAAACTTAAATGTTTCAAATCTATGTATTCTAAAGGGTTCTCCCGTCAAATAATAATAATAATAATAATAATACTAATAAAGAGTAAAAAATAATAAAAATTAAAACCGTCTTCAAAAAACAAAAATAATAAGAATGCGCTAAATGTAAAAAATAATTTTGATCCTTATTAAATCTACGACTTAATTTCTTTAAGTCTGTGCCAGATTTACACAGTGCAAATGATGAGCCGACATAAAAAAAAATGGAGATTAAAGAGTCGTAGATTAAATAAAGAACAAAATTATTTTTACTTTTCAGCGCATTTTTATTATTTTTTTTTTTGAAGTCGGCTATTTTTAAATTTTTTTTTTTTATGTTTAATAGATAGACATGATACCGGAAGACGTGCCCGACGAAGAGCCGCTCTGCGTGTCTACTGTGAGTCATCAAGCAAGGGAAAACCTGAATATTCATCCTCGTGAAATCAGATATATTATATTTTTAATCGCTTTAGGAACAAGTTGTGTTTCCCAAGGCGGGTGTGACTAAAACAGCAGGGTGGAAGTATATCGTAAACCACGAGAACTTGACGCAAAGTATACGAATCGAGACGTGCCTGTAAGTACCATTATAAATACAAGATGCGAGCGTGTTTTGTCTGGCGTGGATGTAAGAAATAAGTTCGCGATTAAAGTGACGAACCGCGAGAAAGTTCGTACGCACAGTCTTCTCTGACCAAATCACGCGAGCACAATGGTAGGGATATTCTACTTCTAAGTTTAAACATAACATACGCAATTATTTTTTAGAGAAGAAGACAAACCATGCCGCGTGATCGAGGGTTTCGCTACGGGTTACGTTACCAAATGTAAACAGAAATATATATACCGTCAACTTTTGGCCGTGGGAATGAATGGCTCGATATACCATGAGTACTTTCGATTTCCTGCAAGCTGTTGCTGCCACATCGAATTCCAAGGCGATAAATTCTTGAATTCCTATGGTTCCGACGATTAACAGAAGAATCGTGAAATAATTACACGAGCTATTCAAATTGAAATACACGTATAATCTAAATATATAGATTCTCTTAAAATAATATTTATATAGCTCTGATATTTCGATATTGAATGTAATAAAACACTGAAATATAAATGTATCCCACTGATTTTATGAAAGTGGAGTACAATTTCTTGGATAATAAATCGTTTTATTGCACTCCTTCAACAAAATGGACTTTAATAACGCGTACATATAATCATAGAAGTTTTCCATTAAACCTGACTCATTAGCAGCGGTAAACACCGCTTTCTATGTCACCAAATGTAATTACATACTTCTTCGTGTCTCTCACTTTCAATGTAGTCGAAACTTACGATGGGCACTGTAGTTTTCACTGAAACTTTTATTTTTATCGACAGTAAACATCATTTTAAAACTGCGCCTTTCACATGCCTTCTTATTCTTCCTCGCTTCGGTTCCAGCTTGTGCTGCTGCGTCGCTCTATAACGATTTCTCTCACTCTAAACCAGCCAATTTCTTACCAACGTACGCTACAGGTATTTTATTAATAAAGACATTATCGCACTATGCTCTTCTACCTTCTTCTCAGGCTCAGATGTATTATTCTAAACAGTAATTCAGTGGCTTGCAATTCTTCGTTACCTCTGCTCCAACACCGTGGCAAGTATTCCATGGAAAAACGGTAAGCTTCTAAATTTGTTGCGTTTCATCGGATGACTGACTCCTCGTTAAGTCTTACGTAAAAATAATGAGGACAAAAATGAGCAGTGTAGCAGAATACGGTGCAACGGCAGAATTAAACATGGGAGTAATCAGGAAACGAGCATCGAATTCGTGAGAACGTATTACGTACAATACGGTTTACCGTTCAGTGTAATCATCTTACTAGCTCGTAGAGGATAAAAGGTGGTTTTCATACTGCCACATAAGGACATCCACCCATTGTGAGCGTACGCATGGAACCGGATACAAACAATAGTAAAATTCGTCCAATTTGCTTGCTTTCTATTCAGAGCATTTGGAACGCAAAATTCCAGCACTCTAGCAGATGTATCATACTTGAGACGACTTTCAAGTTTCATGGGCTTCACATAATCACACTACGTCGCTCACTTTTTCTTAATAACTCGAGCTACCCTCGTAAATAACGTAAGCAGATAAATCATTCTCACTTTCCTCCATTTATTTTAATCCATCGCATTTAAAAAAAAAGGATTCGTATTACCTTTGAACTAGGGGTCGAATGAAACTGTTAAAAGTTTCAATTAATTATGAAATAACAGTAATTTTAGGACTATTATCTATTATAAAATGCGATATTAACTGAAACTTTTGTTCTATATATTTTTGTGTAAATAAGGAACTATTATTTTCATTTAAAAGTTAAAAGTTAGATGAATTATTTTTATTTATAAAAATTAAGACCCCTGCTTTGAGCACGTTGACGCCGAGAAACGTAGTCGATCGCAGTTATATCATTACTCGAATTATCAATTATATGACCCGCGTATGAATAATACAGGAAGAGCGGGAAAAAATATGAAACGACGAGGTTGCTCTATGAGAATCAAGCAAAACTAGTTATTCATTATTCCGAAGGGTAAGCCTCCATTTCACTGGGCCGCTTTCATCGCCGTGCTGCGACTTAAAATCTACGATAAAAGGGAGCGCCTCCCTTCTCTCTTTTCATTCCCGAGGAAGTGTGTTTTACAATAATAACAGTGTGCGTGTACACGTCCCGTCGCGAATTTTGGTCGCGTTGCGCTGGCCGGTGTCTCGGTGCAATCGAAGAAAGTAAGTCAACTACATGATTGGCAGTTTTCCAAGGTGAAGTAGACGGAAATCGATCATACTTCTATGACTCGAATGTAGAACAATGTCACTACGAACCATAGTTAAGCTCGAAAATCTTGAAACTCGAATTATTTGTCGCGGCGACGAAAGTAAAAGTTGTAACGTTACTACATTGTTGCTCTTATTATCATAGGCAACAGTGATCGTCTGGCCAATGGTACTAACGAGAGTAGTCGAGTTTGATTTCCGGATATGAGCGGCGAAACGAAAGGAGAAGAATGGTAATTATGAGCCAATCTTCTTCCTGGATAAAATTTCACTATATCCTGCTCCACGATTTCATCCAGTTACAGTTGAATCACCTTACTCCGAAAAACGAAGATTACATTCGGTTTTTGGAGACGAACGAGCAGGAGGTGGGCGACGTTCTCCCGTAAAGCTAAAAAGGTGGGAGTCAGTATAAAGAGAGGAAATACTCGATGGCGATGGCCAGTGAGTTCAGTGAGAGTGCCGTGATCCTTTTACCGATCTACCGTGAAAGTCAACCATGAAGGTACGCGTCCCAAGATCATTGTGCGTAGAGCATGTCTCGGTCCACGTGTGAAGTGTCGATCTTCCTGTCCAAATTCTACACCTGCAACTTGCTTCCTCGACTTTTAAATTCCTACGCTGTAAACCTCGCCATTCTTGCCGGTCCTTTGTCAAGCAAGGTCTGAGACCCCCCCCGACCGCAGATTCAGCACGAGCTCGTTTATAGGCTTTCCTTGCGGTAAAATCGAGTTTCCTTATGGCGAAAGTGTCACATTTAACATACACGTGAAAGTAAAAACACGTCCGTCCGCAGTTTCTTGAGAGTGTGTTCATTTGACAATGGAGAAAATCGCGCTCCGGCTCTCCCTCATCTTCGCACGAGTGGGAAGGTAAAAGCGCAAGCGAGGATGATGATTGCCATCAACGAGGGACCGTTTGCAACATATTTCTTTCGTTTGTTCTTCAGAGTGGCTGAAATTGCTCACACCGTCTTTCTTCCATCAAGCCTGCGAGCGAATTACTGTACAACTCTTTTGAACAATATCAGGCCTTCCCTTCTTAGTGTTCCAAAGGACCAATTGCTTCAGAGTTACATATCCTAAGGATTAAAGTATACCCAACCGGATTTCGATTTAGAATTCTCAGATCCTCCCGTGTGAAACTCGGTCTACAAACGAGAGTAGACGATGCTCCCGTGGATTCATAAATTCGTCAATTTAAAATACACGAATTTTCGTGAAAGTACCTGCTAATTTGAATAAATTCGAACGAAACCGGGGTCGAAAGGTCCAACGAGGATTTTGAAATGTGGAGAAAGTTGAGTCTAGGAGAGGCGAAGGCTCCGGCGAGCTATTGATCTCGGGGGATCCGGTTTACCGGAAGTGATCTTCGTGATAGGTGTGTTCTTCGGATGAAAGGATACCTTCCTTTCGAAAGGATCGGACGATCTTGCTCGAGGTGATGTTTCTACCGGTTTGCTTGACGTTTTTTAGAAATCTGCAGCGTGTATGCGCTCCTGAGTGCTTCGAGTAGGGGCGTATGGTAACTAGGTCGACCGTGGACTCTATCAAGTGCAATACCAAGGACGCAATGATCACTTTCATCCGACCGAGGAAATTCACCTTTCGCGTAGCGGTTAACCCAAAATCCAGGAATAATAATGCTCCGCGGTCTGTCTAGCTCATTTCTGGTTTGGTCTGAACTACTCACGAGCTGAATATCCGCGGTTTAATTGCATTCGCGGCTCGATGTGCGTTCATCTAATATTCTAATTCTATCGCCGCGAAATCTTCATTATATCAACGTGCAACGGCGAAACTACTATTTCGCGGGTATATTATTCGTGATAGAAGGCGCGATAGAATTTTTACCATTCTTGCTTGCAACTTAATTAAACGATCAGTGAAAAGGCTCTACGTCTGATTTAATAAGAAACTGATGACACATCGGCGGTATAATATTTTCTCTTTGTAAATAATTGCAGCCTCCGGCGAGGATAGTCGAGCGTAAACATTCTATTGGAGTATTTTTTTGCACGTTTTTCCAATCAGACTGGGAACTGGGATTATTCAAGGTTTCTACGCCTGTCAGATGATTTTGTGGAGGAAGGGGCCAATTTCATTCACACTTTCTGTGTCTGTACACACATCATCTGTATGAAGAACTAGTTTCTGGATTGCAAAATAGAATAATAAAATAGTATACATAAGGGGGCATATCCGACGTCGAAAGACGAAGGAATAAAATTAGCAATAGCTGTCGACTTTCGATACGAACACCACTTCTCATCGTTTTCAATGCCACCCGTCGTTCATTCTCCTCGTTTCTTTTTCATTCTATGTAGCACGTGAAACCAGCAATTCTGTCAAGATCACTGTTTGTTGCGGTCACACACACACGGACGTCTTCTAAAGTGGAGCCCTACGCTATGCGCGTCCTCGCGTGACTTTCACCAAGAACCGCTCCACTTGCTGCAGTCCTCATGCTTCATGCTTCACTAATTTATAAATTCACGGACGTGTTGCATCAATTTATCGTCGACGATAAGCTCGTTTCAACGGCAATGAGCACAGACGGAAAATCTCATTTCCAACCCGCGACATTCAATTTAGTTTGAACTGATACCACCGCTTCAAATCTCCCGCCGCATCTCACGTCGAATCCGTTATTCATATTCCGTGTTCACTGATCCCCGAAAATTCCACCGGACGGGATGCCCCGTCGCCGCAAAACACTGACTGCATTCCGATGCGTTTCAGTTGCCGCAACTCCTGGCACTCGTCTGCTCCTCTATGGTCGTCGTTCTGTCAGAGAGCACAGAGCCGAAGGAGCAGGAGTTGCTAGCACGAGCATCGGCGCAACTGGAACGGCTCGCGCCGTATCGAAGGAGCCCCGCGGATCAAGGGACGCCCGATGAGCAGTGGCAGGTCCTGGAGAGCGCAGCGAGGACGACGGACACGGCGAAGGCGGGCCTGGACGACCGACAGATGGCTTTCGAGATCTATCGGATCCTGCCCGAGAGCATGCAGAAGGACATCGCGAGGAGGGTCGGCGCGGATCAGGCGGTGATCGAGCTGCTGGCGAACCCGAAGTACATGGCGCTGATGCAGGAGAGGATTAAGAGATCGGGGTCCAAGGGCTCGCACGGGACGAAACGCGACGGATACGGATACGGTGGATACGATGGCCCACCGCCGGATGGAGGAAGCCCGCCGGAGGAATACGGAGGATACGCGCCCGAATACGGAGGTGGGGAACACCAAGGAGGCTACCCTCAATCGTCCGGGTCCGATTCGGGAGGGATCATCAAAGGTTCCGGGAGCTTGATAGGTGGCATCGCCAAAGGTATAATCAGCGGGCTCGTCAGTGCATCGGGCAGTGCGTCGAAAGGCTCGTCCTCGATCTCTGCCCAGAGCGCCTCCTCGTCCAGTTCTGCCTCGAGTTCGTCCTCGAGTGGCGGGAACAAGCCAGAATACGGACCGGCTTATTCGGTAACTATGTAGTTATTCGCTCAAGTTTGCTGCTGCTTTGCGCGACGGGCAGCGAGCTCGATTAACTTTCTAATAACCATCGAAGAGATTCTTGGCATTCGTTTTCGGCGCGACGAACGGTGATCTTTTGTACCAGGGAATTACTTTTTGCACGGAGCGAAGGTGTATGCTTGTGTCTTGCCGCCGAGAGTTCGGGATACACGCGCAGAGGTATTTAATCGAGTTGAGCGGAAGTTGGAGCGCGCGGAAATGGGCGATCATCGAGAGTGCTGGTATCGATTATAAAAATAAGACTGCAGGCAAAAGCCTATTTCTATCTTTAGGAATTTTTACGTAACCTTCTTCTGCGAGAGAAAGTCATTTCGTCTGCATAAGAAGCTTATGTCTCGATGCCGTGAAGTTAAATGTGTTCCGAAATGTCAAGGATTTATCACAGAAGGTCACACAATTAATCTACATGTAAAGATGTAACTTTTGAATCGTTTAAACCAACCCACGAATTATAGTTAAATAGAAGCTACTTAAGAGTTTCGTTGGAAAAAGTTAGAATAGAGTGATGTAGGACTGTAGTAGAAACGATAGAATCAATATTAACTGCACGAAAGAATATCGTTATGTGGGACATCGAGGTTGCAATTAAGGAGGGAAATCTTAGCTGGTTCTCGTCTTCGCACGCCCCGCTGTATTTCCAGCGAGAATTTCACGAGGCAAATGAAAAACCTCGCGATGTCAACATCTCATGGAAATGCAAATCATTTTTTGGCCACAATGGAAACGGTACTTCTGCTCCCGCATCCAGTTTACTAACACGTCATCGCATCGAAATTTACAATTTCCTTCGTGCACTTGCGATCTCCAAAGCATTAACGTCGAGCGAAACAGGTCGACCGTGGCGCGCCACGGCACGGTCGTGCCTGTTACTCTAAATCTCGTTTAACACCAAAATAACAGTGAAATGGTACCTTAGTGTCGCATTGTAAGTTTAAATGTTTCGTTTACTTTACTCACGGGCGCTGTTACATATTAATTAACATCTTAAAGGCCAGCTATGTAAGGGAAGGAACAGAGGCATGCAACTACATACATACATACGTCTACGATATAAGTACTCTTTATGTTAGAATAAAGGCTTTTTATAATAATCAAATGCTGTATCGAGCGACTCACAATAATCAATAAAGTAACGATTAAATCGCATTCAGATTGATTCGCAACGCTTGGTGCCTCGTTAATCGCATTTTTCTATGATAGTACGGCGATAAGGCGTTCGACGTTTGGGACTTCAAAAAGGCGATCATTAGCACGTTAATGCAAGCGGTAAAAGCTATAAGTGGCGGTGTGATTGCTTTGAAAGGTCAGCTTATAAAGGGAAGCGGTTACCTTGTTGCGACCAAGGGCAAGATGCTCCGTACCACGGGGGATGCAATCACATCCCTGGGTCGGAATATAGCGAAGAACGCTGTGCGCCCTCCGGAGCCGCCTCATCATGATTACCCTTACGATCATCCCCCAGGAACCGGTAAGTTTTAAGCATCAGGTGCTTAAGAATTATTCTACCACGGTGTGTTTGTTATTTTAAAATGCATTTTATACGGCGAGACCGTGATTTCAAACCATATTAACAAACTTTAACAACTCACACATTTCTTTCACTGTATTAAATCTTCCTCCCAAAGAAAGGTTCCTCTAGTAAAGAGGATTTATAAAATCCTACGAACTAATTTCGTAACGAAACGACAGGTCACGAAGGAAGCTACGACGGACCACCGCCCAGCTTCGAAGATGGATACAGCGGTGCAACCGACGAGTACCATGGAAATTCGAACTATGAATCGGCCTCGGATGGTAAGACTTTCTATTACATTATCACGACGCGTGCTTAATGTCGTACACCACTACTAATACCTACCTCCGACGCGCGTATCACCCAGAGGTCTAATTCCTAGGAATTAAATCCGCAGTGGTTATTACGCTGTTAGCGTGGAATGCATGAGAAATAAACACCGCCCTTGGCTTCGGGCGTGTAATGTGTCGAATAATGTTGTGCGCTTGTAAAAAGAACAAAAAGGAAGGAAAAATTCGGCGAGAGGCGTGGAGAAGCATGTAGGTGTATGCTATATGTTTTGAAAGAAAGAAAGTAAGAGCGGCGCTCGCTTTCAAACGAGATTCTAATCTCCGGAACTTTCCTCCTGTGTGCGGAGTGATTGAGTGGGGTCTGGAGAGACAGCTGGAAATTCCGTAATGGCATCTTGAATTCTGCAGCGGTCGTTATTCGGTGCTTTGAGCTTGGTTCTACCTGCTCGAGTTGTTTCTGCGATTGTTTCTCTGAGCTTCACACTTCGGCGACGACACCTCTCTCTTTTCTCTCTACGTTTATTCTCTTCTGTGGCCTGGTGGTTCGCTTGGAATAATCTACTCTCTAACGATCTTTCTTTCTTTTAGTAGAAAAGATATACCGAGGAACATGTATATACTTCTGACGATTCTTCTTTTCCCTAACTAAATGTGAAAGGGTAGTGGGACTTGAGGAACTGGGAGCTCCTCTCGTCTTTTACACATATCTTTCATTTAACGAAGACTTTAATGGGAGTTGCAACGCACCCACTTTGTAACAAGGCAGCCGTAACGCTAAGATAGATATCAAACAACCTTTCGTTTCATAAGTTTTAATGGAAAGGAGAATATAAGCTCTTTTAGCAGGAAGGATCTATTTTCTTTCTTCTCTCCAATCGCTGCTCAGAAGTTTGCACGCTACCATTGCACTTGAAAGTCTTTCCTTCGCGCAGACGTGTATTTCACGAAAGTCGATGTCAGCGAAAGATACTCCATGAAACGAAGGGTTGACGTGCAGACAGGACTGACAGACGTCACGTTTACAGTCGATGACCAAGCGGGCCTACTGATCGTGAAACCGACAAACCCGGAGCACCACGATGACCATCCCGCGGATGCGGACTCGCAAAAGCCTCCCTCGTCGCAACTGGGGGACAGCTACCACGGTCCGCCGTCAGGATCGGACAACAAACAGGTCGTGAAGACCGTGGTGGGAAGCATAGACATCTATGAGAGCCAGAATAATGGAAACCACGATGCGGAGTCTCAGCACCCACCCGATCGTCCACCGTCGAGCTACGACGTCCCGATTTATCAGTTCTCGCTGGACGATCAGAACAAAGGGCATGACTACACCGCCTATCCTCCTCTGTCTTCGCCAGTCGGCCATCACAATCCATTATCGATTCAGCAGAGCGTGGAATACCCGCCGATTCACATACGATACACGCTTCCCAATAAAGGTGGCTTCGATCTGCCAAACGTAGACACGTCTAGCAACGATTTATCCGTGTACTCGAGCCTGTCGATCAGCCCAGGCCCGGAATTATCATCCATCAAACTACCCCCGTTGGATCACGGTGGTGGCTTCGGGCTGCCCAAACTGCAGCCGCTCTCAAACTTTCACAGTCAAGCTTTGCACGGGCCACTGAAGGTACCCCTGCTGAATTCGTACCCGCTGACACCGTACTGGCAAAACCAAGCACTGCCTCCGCCGTTCGCTGGCTTCGATATGCACGCTTTGTACCGGAGAAAGATTAGCCCTCAAAGAAGGAGGTCCGTCAAAGATGCCGCAAACCGTATGAGACTGCACCGGGTGTAATTGAAAAGACTGACCACAGGTAATTGGAACTATTGATGTGATTATTCGTCTATCTCGTTATTACTCGCCACGTCATTGTGGACACTTAATATCGTGTCAGTGGAAGGTACACGAGGGTAGTAGTAGCGCAGAAGGTATTTCTCTAGTCTGAATTAAGTTTTATAAGTTTTATAAGAGACAAATAAATTTCTATCTTGTCAGGGCGTATAAAAGAATATTTGCGTAAAATCAGCGACCAAGTGGCACATATAGGTAATTTATCATGTATGCCCAGGGCCGAATTAAGACCTTTAGAGGCCCTAAGCACTTAAAAGATTTTAAAGCTCCCTTATACAGGGTGACCACTTCAACGCAATATACGATTTCTTAGGCATTTCTGATAATTTGATTAAAAAGTATCTCTAACAAAAGTTAGATTTTAAATTTCTATGGTTTTAAAATTCCCTTTCTCCTGATGCTCTAAGCACGTGCTTATTTTGCTTATTGGTTAATCCAGCGCTGTGTATGCCTGTTGTCTGTTGCAGTGGTCTATTCCTACGCGTACTACCCCTACATGAGTGGATTCAGAACGCATGGGTATTGAACATGTGTATCAGAAATCAAGGCTGCAGCGACCACGAGGGAACGTAAGAGAAGTGTCATTCTCCTCCGCCGGATTTGCAGAATCTTGCGCAAGGATTGCTGAAGAGCAACTCGTGTACAGCACAAGGGTACAAAGCGGTGTGCACGTTTGTACGCGAAACGTGTTTACGACGCTCTGCTAGTTGGTGAATGAAGATTCTGCAGACAGATCTGTTATTCGTGGGCGAATCTTCCTGGAGTCGGCCGTGGAGGACGAAATGAAAGCAGCTCGAATTGCAGGGGACGGTCGAATGTTGGACAATTGCGAATCGACGTGCGAGTCAAAATAGTGTGGAGTATTTCTACTGTAGTGTGTTTGCTTTGTGATAAATGCTGTATTGAAAACGTGTTGTATATTTCTGCGTAGTTTCGATTGTAAGTTGCGAATATTGTGCCTTGATTATTATTAATAACGAAGAAGAGACGGCATTATTTATCGTTGATTGTTAAAGCTATGGTAAATGCAGCGCGTGAACGTGTAAAATGTTTTTTTTATTCTGTACATAAAGGGAAATGAATTTTGTGAAATGCTGATCTTTAAGGCCATATAAATATAAATAACTGTTCCATCTTGTCCTCTGTTCTGTAACACTCATTAGAAATCCCAATTGTAGAATTTACAATCATTGTAATATCTACTTGTCACGATCAAATCACAGTGTAAGTAGTTTTGGACCATTAATGAAAGAATCTGACATCGTTATTAGTTTCCAAGTTCATTAATAAATTCTTTAGTTTATTGTTAAAGCCATTGCTACTTCATTACTACTATGCTCTATTATATTAGACGGTATTTATATCCAACTCTATTCATCTTAGACATTCTATCTTCCTGACGTAAGATGTAAACGTGTATGCGAAGCACAATGAACGACATCCACGAAATAAATCGTTCGGAGCAACGTCCAGCCTCGATCTCCTTCCACCAAGTATCACAGAGAGTACAATGAACTTTAAAACCTAAATGATACTTGTTCTTT
This sequence comes from Andrena bucephala, assembly GCA_947577245.1. NCBI lineage: Eukaryota > Metazoa > Arthropoda > Insecta > Hymenoptera > Andrenidae > Andrena > Andrena bucephala. The sequence goes on from OX387715.1 coordinate 10,574,744, forward strand.
CCACAGGTACACTTAAAAAGCAACTGCAAATCTTCTTCAACGACAGAGATATGGAATAATGAAATCATACACATAGTTAATCGTCCACGACTTAAACATGCGTGCCACTTTTCGAAATTCATTACAATCAAAAACTGATTGAACGGAGAATGGATCATACGTTACATTTGCGCGAATGCTACCTATTCCGATAAATTCCGATCTTCTTTGAATTACGTTACTTCGTCAGAAAATGGAACATAATCGTCTATGAAGAATTTACGGGGACAAATACGAAAATGAAAATATTTCTGTCACAGGTAAGGGAAAATAGGATAAAGCTGGCATATAGAAAAGTGTCGTATTCGGCTGAAAGAGACCGATTGGCAGGACGCATAATTTTAGTCATAAACTCACGTAGCACCGATGAATATAGTGGGTCACTGGATCACACACGTTGGTCCGCGCATATCCACGCACACAGGCGTATTCTCACGAGGGAATCCAGTAGCAGGATATGGAGAGAAACGGCGTTTGACCGGTCTTCGATCGTTCTGTCCATCTGTCGGCTCGTAAAGGCTCCGTGATACAGTCACAAATCGACTTTCCTGTCGTCCGACAATTTTTTGTCACGTTGTAACACGTTTACGAAAATACAATGCGCGAGCGTGGATCGAGAATCTGCACTGCCGATCGTGAACAGAAAATCACGTTAGAATGCGTCGATCGATTTTCTTAAATTAATCGAAGCTATTTAGATAAAGATTTTAAAAGATAGCCAAGGAATTCGTCAAAATATGATTCTTGCAAGCTATTTAAAATAAAATATTGATTGCAGTATGTGTTTATATCCTCTGTAAGAGTTATCCCAAATATTTTCATGGTAATGATGTAATGTTGTAAAAAATTTATATATTATTAGAATCTACAAAGGAATCCAGGGAGCCTGCGAGTTGACTAATCAAATGCAATAATGAAAAATATTAATTGCCTTTTTATTGTTAAATGTTGAAACAGTATTATACATCATCCTTGTCAAGAGTTGAGGCAATTACTTGCGCAGGATAATCAGGTTGCAGCGCGACTCTGTCGCAGTCGCGGTTCGAAGGTTTGCAAAAATTAGTAGCTCCAAGTAAATTTCGTGGAACCCATGACTTTTCCCGTTTACGTTCCGCGTTTCGAGGCAGCTGTTATCCAGCAGAGCAAGGTAGGAGGCAACGTTTCGGCCTTCGATGATACGTTCGCCGGGTTGCGGGTATAAATGAAGGACAATGACCTAATTGCGTGCAGAACACGCAGTGCTTCCTCCAACGTCCAATCACCGCGCGCGTCAACTTCTATTCGATTATTTGTGCTCGTAACTTCACTTCCGGGAGCAATTTTCCCTTTTTTCCTGCGTCACAGTGCAAGCATAAAGTTACCAGGTGATCATTCGGAAAATAAGAAATTTGTCCGTTGCTAGACTCGTTTGTCGGAGGACAACGCGATGAAGGTGAGTAACGTTTAAATCCACGTTCGACCGGCGGACAGTTAATTCGAAGATGCTCTTCAATTTCCTGCGAACACGTCAAATTTCGTGGTTCATTGCATTCCGCTCGCATCTGATTCGATTATTTTACTGAAGGGGCCATTTTGCTTGAAACGTTTACTCGATAGTTACTCAGTTTAATAGAGGGCTGAATAAAATGTGGGAACTTACACCAGAAGTATACTTAAAATGCATATAACTGAAATTTATATTAAACCTATTCCTTAATTGCATTTAAAGCGATAGTTACGGAATATTCGACAAATTAATCGGCTGCGTATCCCGTTAACTTTGTAATTTCGGTAACTTCTCGCAATCAAGTTGTGCCGTGGTATTCTTCACATTCTGTAACGACGATAAATATACGGACGTATAGTTACGACTGAAAGATCGTGTTAATAGCTCTCGTCTACGCAATATAGAATCTTGTTCCGTTACATGACAAAAAGAGAATAGCCGGTCGATGGCTGAATATTATCATTAAACGGGAAATAGGTATTTTTACAGCCAGAGTGGAGGATACGCCTCCTTCATCAGAACTACTTAAGATTATAAGGAACTTGCTTTACTACTGGGCTTCGTCCGGAATTTAGATTCTGATTTTATAAAAAAAAGTTACATTTTTAGTTTCTTTTTTGTAAAAATTGGCCTAATGAGCTGAGGCACATTTCGTCATCCAAGAGTTTACGGTTCGAAAATTTATAGGCGGCAAAGAAACATTAAAATGAAGAACGTCGATGGAGAAAACATTAACAAGCAAATCGACCCAATGATTCGCAAACAATTGACATTCACAGATCATAGTAATCTCCATTATTGGTTGGTTTAAAGAATTCCAAATGTTAGTTGCAAAAATGCAAAAACGCAGAAAGCGGCCACAGTTCACTATTAATTTTATGGTGATACATTTTTCATTGGAATTTCCGCATGTGACATCGTATCGGAAAGATCAGCTTTTTCTGGGCGAAGCGGATGAAGATTATTAATGAAATTTCAATCGAAGGAAAATGAGGCGTAACGATGACGATGCAACAGATTGCATCCGCGGTCGTCATTTCTAATCCAGGCGAGGAGGACCGTCAATTTCCACGCTCGACTATTTCCTTTTCGACCTCACTCCAATCTGACTTCTTACCCTCGCTTTTCCTACAGCGATGTGGCACACCGTCCCACTTTGTCCCGCTAACAACTCCAACCACTTCTCTCTTCGGTTTCATTGCCTATGCCAGCGTTTCTCAAACAACGACACAAACGGTCAGCGTGACAATAGGGGGACCATCGGGACAACTATTGTTGCGGTCGTTGAAATCACCATTCAATGAGAGACAGAATGGTATCGAATACGAAGGCACGTCTTCCGAGGTAATTTGCGTACGAATAACGAGAAGCTTTATTACCGCCAGTTGCGGCAATTGCAACGTTATACTCTTCTTTTTCACTGAGCTTAAATTACTTGGGTTATAATAGCGAGCAGTGGCTGAGATTCCACACCATTCATTAAACCGAACTTAATATTGGTTCCGTTTCAGCTATTTAAGCTGATTAAGCTAATTGAGCTGGAAAATGTTCTAGAAATTTAGCACCATAAATTCAACAAATAAGCCACCGAGAGGTTTAATTAAATTCCATAAATTGAAGCTTACAAAACGGCCCGAAAGAGATATATACGTACGGTTTAATAAAACAAGAAGATGCGGAAGAATGCATCCGTTTTAAATGCAAACGTGTGACCTTATTCTTCCTCCTTTCGTATAAAACAAATTGAGGAGCGCTGGCTGACGTTACGTCGTACGTACTGACTTCACACGTGCACCTTGACCATCAGAAATAAAACAAAGTGCACGTGTTGATATGTGAATACCGCAAGCCCAGCGATAGGTTCGTATTTCCGGTATCAGCGTATCCGTATTCGATCGTTATGAATTCATCGCATACTCTACCGTCGCAGATGACTGTAGATAAATTAATAGATAAGGTATAGGGAGTAATTCTACAGTAATAGTAACGCTGGATATTGGTGGCAGAAGATCCACTGATCATTCTTAGCGACAGAGACTGGCAGTGACCCAACTCGCAATCTCTGCTTCCCACGAAAGAATTCCGATCAATCGACACGCTCTGTTAACGAAATTTCAGGCGACAAATTGGGCCTGCTGGATGTTGGTCGCGTGCGTGTGCCTCGTCGAAGCCAGGTACAAGATCAGAAGACCACCGTTACCTCCGCCGCAGCCGCCGAAATTAATGTACAAAAAGTCGTGGCCGATCGCCCATAGGATCTCGATGGGGCACACGATGCACATCAACGGGAACCTGCCGCCGAAAAGAATCCCTCACAAACCACCGAATTACAGGTGAATCAGCCGAGCCACCGTTGCCTAGGAATGCTTGCGTCTGTGACCGAACGTGAGTCGTTCGTTTCACCGTTTCAGGATCCGTCGACCGCCGATGTTCAATGTGCCCGCTGCCATTTGGAAGAATCAGATGCCGATCCGAGCACCTCTGAGTAACCACGTGGTGCTGCCACAACGCCCGCCCGTTAAAGAGTTCCATTCCGTGAACAAGATGCCAGAGTACAGCCCGGAGTACAGGCCGGAAGCCGCGGTTCTACCGCCGACCCACAGGGGTGGCGTGGACGACGACAAAGGACCGATTCACACGATCCCCGCGCCGAATCTTAGCCCTATGGACAAGCCTTTCAATGGCGAGGTGAATGGAGTAGAAGCCCACCAACGTCAGCCATCGACCGACGCTACTTTTAAACATAATCCCCACGGTTCGTTATTAATTCTAAATGATTACAGCGATTTAGCTTCAAGCGTGCTTGAGAGGGCAATTAGTATTGTTCCTCCGCAGGTTCTCTGTTGGTACCAAACTTCGATATCGCGACGATCAGCACAAGTCTGGCCCCGCAGTGGACCGTGACCAGTCCCACGCCAACGCAACACCAGTACGAAGTAACCGAAACCAATGAACTAAATCAGAAGGAGTATCCGACCGTGCTACCGACGTTCTTCCCTCCGGATTTCGCGACAGGACTCTCGACCATAGTAAATCCCGATTTTCAGTCCAATGACGTGTTCTTGAACAATCATCCGGCTTCGAATATAGGTCTTATTGGGACTAACATTCAGCTCGGGCAGCCGGGCCTACCGATGCAAACGAATCTTCACAGTTCCCTTCACGTCGGTTTCCCCGGCACTGGTGGCCAAACGCCGTACATCATAAACCAACAGATACCTGATTTACATGTTGGCCATCCGGCTCCGGCTGGCCCTCCACTCTCGGCCACTCAACTTTATGATCTTTTGAACAGCTTCCCTCAGAAAGTACCCGAACCGTACCAGCCAGGTAGGATTCACAATAATTATTTTGATTTTTTGTTACTTTTCTAGTAGAATAAAGGCGGGAATTTACTTGTATGCTAAGCTAAGCTAAGCTAAGCAAAGCTAAGATAAGTTTTAAAAAATTAGCTTCCATACAACCTTATGGACCCGTTTCCACCAAAAGCTAAGCGAAGATGTGCTTTTTTTTTTTTTTTAGAAGTTAAGTTAGCTCGACGTAGCTATGTTTTCGGAAAATCGCTCGCGGGGGAATGACATAACATAGTTTAACTTAGCTTTCAGGGGGATTACCGGGTTGAGGATACTGAAGCTAATTTTTTAAAGCTTAGCATAGCATAGCTTAGCTTAGCTCCCAGGTGGATTCCCGGCTTAAGTCATGCATCAGCACGCGATGGATGATAGAATGCATCGAAAGAAAGTATCTATCGCTTCATCTTTCTCAGAACGTGAGCTAGAAGCATCTAATGCGAAGCGCGCATTAGTTCGCGACGAGCATAAGTGTTATCGATGTGGAGCATCGATTCGGCGAACGGCGCCGGGGAATAGGGGAGATAAATCCAAGTATTTTGATTCCAGGTCAACAGCCGCAGCTTCAGCAACACATTCTTCAACAGCAACTCGGCCAATTCTTCCAACCTGCCGGAGTAACAGGTTTCTCCCAGCCCCAGATGCAATCTTTCAATTACGACGAGCAAGATAACAAGGAGCAGCAGCAGCAGCAGCAACAACAACAACAGCAGATCTTATTCAATCAAGATTACGTCGCTGGAAAAGTTAATACGAATTACAACGTGGAAGCAGAAGCTCCCGTGGACGACCAGCAGGCCGATAATCTGCGCCAGAACGAGAATCTCGCGTATATCGCTGACGGGTCCGAACAATTGGAGAACAACATCGAGTATGACGAACCAAATGATCCAAATAGTCAGACGACATATTTTAATAAAGTGGCTAACAACGATGCTCTGTCTACACAATTTTATACGACATTGCCGAATCGCGAAGCGGCTGAAAAATTGGCTGCACTCGCAGCAGCTGGAAATGTAAATAGCCAGTTGATAGGGCAACTGCGAAAGCAACAGCAGCAGCAACAGCAGCAGCAACAACAGGAAACTGTACACAACGAGGATCCTATGCCTCCGAATCATAAGCATGAAGATCAACAGACTAACGCCGATGGTCGTTACGACTACAAGTATCAGCAAGACAGAACGCAAAATCGACAGAAGCAACGTCATAATCAACAAGAGCAGGAATACGAGGAGCAGCAAGAAGGGTACGACAGGCAACAGCAGCGCCAACGGCAAAGTAGCGTGTACACTAACAAACGACCGTTAAGAATCATGGTACCTGATGAAAATGAGTACAGCAACACCGAGTCGCAAAATGACGAGGCGAAAGAAAATGCAGAAATGGAATACGAATATGAAAGCGACGAGGCGGATGCTACGAATTCGCAATCCGACGCCAAGTTCGACGGAAGAACGTCTTACGAACAGTCGAACGCTGAGTTCGGATCGCGGTTGAGTCCGAAGACTGCAACGTAAACTTTAATCGCAGAGTATTTCTGTACATATCGTTGAGCGTGAATATTTATTGCAATCCTGTTAACCGGTTAGTTAACTTATTTGGGATTTTTTTTTGATACCTGACTCGATAACGGGCATGGCTTCTCTGAAATGGGACGTTTACTGCTGATTCTGCAAGGTGTGTCGACGGAACTTGTACCGGAAGTTATACGAATACAGAGATAGATCTTTCTTAGGGTGCAACTGGTTGGGTTACCGAGTATTTTCTATTGAAACAACTTTCGTCGATACATTGAGAACAGTTGTCTGGAGAGTGACGTAATGTATTTAAGTTTATTTATTATTAGATAATTTATTACTGTATTTGCACTTGCTTGTAAAAAGATGGACGAACCCCTGCCATTGATTTACAGAATTTATTATTTATTTCAACCATTGCGCATCACCAATTTGAGTTACAATTGTATATGTACATATGTATCATTGCGGTAATCTACTTAATATGGTACAGGAGCCATTTCGGATACAAACAAAAACCTATCGAGATTCTATCTTTCAAGGATCGCGCTTACAGTGTTTCACCTTTCATTTTATAAAATTAGCCAATGAAACAGCCATGTAGTAGAAAATATCTTACAGGACATAATTCCACATCGTTAATGTTACTATAGTGTTTACGAGCGAGAGAACTTGAATCCTGAAAAAACAAATCTCCCCTTATAGAAAAACAAAGGTACTGCAGCAGTACGGTGCTTAGATATCCACGAAATTTGAAATGGTGTCGTAAACTGACGATGTATCGCGGGGAAACGCTACTATGATCGGTCCATAAACCACGGCTTGCCATCATGCGTGAATCTCTTTGTTAGAATATCGCAACCAGTTTCGGTAACTAATAGCGTGTGCTCGAACTGTGCTGACCATTGGCCATCCGCAGTAACTGCGGTCCAATTGTCAGGCCACATTTCATCCCTCCATGTACCTTGAGATATCATTGGCTCTATAGTAAAGCAATGCCCTGGCTTCATCACGCCACCAGCTTTGTTTTCTGAAAATAACCGAAGGCGGTTGCGTCAAGCCGATCGACCCGATCCAGCAGTTACGAATGAAATACTTACTGGCATAGTGAGGAACACTTGGCGCAGTGTGGAATAAACGATGAATACCGTGACCGCAGTAACTGCGCACCACACTGAACCCATGTGCCTGAGCATGTTTCTGAATTATGTTTCCAATTTCCCTGTACTTCTCACCAGGTCGTACGATGTCGATAGCTTTCGACAAACACTCGTATGTAACATCTACCAGTTTCCTCACTTCGGGCTTCACAGTGCCGACCAGAAACGTTTCGTTTAAGTCACCGTGAAAGCCGTTATGATACACAGTTACGTCCACTGTCAAATGAAATGAATTACAAGATTACAGTGATTATATCGAAGATTGAGAAACACAATTTGCCGTACCATTGCAAATATCTCCATCTTGTAGCGGCCTCTTATTAGGAATTCCATGGCAGATCACTTCGTTCACAGAAGTGCAGCAACTAGCTGGGAACTGATAATAATTCAGCGGAGATGGATAACAGTCTCTTTCGATGCAAGCCTCGTGGACTGCTTTATCGATCTCAGCCGTTGTCACGCCTACGTCGCAAGTGCGTGCAGCTTCATCCAAGACTTCACGCCCGAGCTATTGAAGCAATTCTAATTTATAGTCTTCTGAGATCACAGAAGGTTAAGAGAAGTCATTTCTGAAGAGCATCCACGTATCGTTATACCTTACAAGCTACTCGCATTCCCTCGATTTCCTCATCGTCGAGGACTTTTATCTGAGCAGAACCCCGTACTGCTTGCTCGCTCACGGGGACACCATTGGGATGCGTAGCATAATCCGGACGTTTGATACTTTCCGGCACTTCTCGGCGAGGTTCTTTCTCATAAGGGCGTAGTTTACCAGTGTAATGATAAGAAGGCCATGGGTTATACTCATTGGAAGAGTTATCTCCAGCTGTTCCCTCTGGTTAAAAATATCATTATTATATGTTATTTTCTACTCGATTATCAACATTTTTAATAAAATGTATGCCGATAATTACTAACGCTTATGAATTTCAATTTACTACTACAGACGCATCTTACATAAGTACCGATCATTGAACTTACTTGCTAACTGATGAATAACTTTATGTGTCTTCCAGCTCCGTTTGAAGCAATCCTAAAATGTATGATTGTGGTAAAATGTGACCACAATCAGACAATTAAAGTGTTACCACAGGCAGAGGAAGGAGGGTAAAGGGTTGACGAAGCTTTATTAATTTATTTCAGAAAAAGCATCGTAAGTTTAGTTTTTGTGAACGCTATACATATATGTACACGTGTAACATCGTATATTAACGCTACTGGCAAACCTAGACTACGATTATTTTAAGAATAAAAAGAAGATAGTCGAATTCCTGCTAATCGCTGTCACGCGATACGAATTCAGATATCAAACATAAAGATTCATCCCGAGACTTAACCTACAAATACGCAGGGTGATTCTCACCTGGCTGCAGAAATATGAGCCCTGTATCCCAATTTTCAGACAGACCGGACATTGAAGGCTGGCCATAGTTTTGCAGCCGGGAGTTTCGCACATACCGTAAGCGAGTGCCATTTTCGCGTTGAAATTTCCTTACGTGCCTGTGTGACGTGACTCGGCGAACGAGACACGAACGGCAAGAAGTAATTCGAGACGATCCTGTGCTGTTTTACCGACAGATTTAGCCCTTATTTCGTTACGGCCGACGAATTTGTAACACCGCGAATGAGGCATAGAATCAGGATAGAATGCACTTTATATTTTCTAGAGGCTGCCGCAGTGTATAGAATCTGAATTATCGATGTAAATCAAAATCGCATCTAGATTACAGAGCACTCTATTTGCGAAGGACGGTCAGTTTAATAATTGAAAGTATAGAAACAGGAACGAGGTGTAAAATAAACCGAACGTCCAATGCATTTTTCTGTTCCTGGTTTGTGGAGTGATAGACGAAGTATAGGCCCAGATATAGGGTTGCCACCTTTTATACGAGAAAATAACGTAAATTTGCGTTCATGGAGTACAAAAAAAAGTACGCTCGAGAAAACTTAAAGTACCTTTTGATCTTATTAGTTTTTATTTCTTTCGAACATATTTTGTATTGCTTTTAGCATTACAGAGCAACTTTTTATGATTTTCATATTAAATAAAAAAAATTTTAAAAATTGAAAAATGCACTGAAAAGTGAGAAAATAAGTTTTTTCTTATATTTGATCTATAAGTCTCAATCTTGTTATGTCGGCGCATCATTTGCACTGTGTAAATCTGGCGGCGACTTAAAAAAGTGAGAGTCATAAATTAAATAAAGAAAAAACGTATTTTTCACTTTCCAGTGCATTTTTATTTTTTTGAAGTCGGTTTTAATTTTTTTAAATTGTTTAGTTTTTACTTTATTTTAGTTATATAAGTTGCATAACTACATTTATTATAAAAAATATGGGCAGTCCTACAAAAGGAGCTGCTCGTAAAAAAAAGAACCGTTTGCTAGAATCGGAGGATTCCAATGCTAATGAAACACATTTATTATTATTGGCGTAACTTCAAAATTACTTAACAGATTTTGATGATTCTTTCTCCATAACCTAACTTGATTGAAGGAACCGGTCGGAACCCGACGTACACGTTCCCCGGGTGCTACTCAGGCGCATGCGCGAGATTTTTTCGACATTACGGAAATTTTTTTTTTCCGAAAATTTTTCTTCTTCCGCGGTCGGAACCCTGCGCACACGTCCCCCGGGCGCCAGTCAGGCGCATGCGCGAGTTTTTTTAACTTTTCGGAAAATTGTTCTTTTTCGAAAATTTTTCATCCGCGGTCGGAACCCTGCGCACACGTCCCCCGGGCGCCACTCAGGCGCATGCGCGAGTTTTTTTCGAGTTTTCGGAAAAATTTTTTTTTTCGGAAATTTTTCTTCTTCCGCGGTCGGAACCCTGCGCACACGTCCCCCGGGCGCCACTCAGGCGCATGCGCGAGTTTTTTTTCGACTTTTCAGAAATTTTTTTTTTTCGGAAATTTTTCTTCTTCCGCGGTTGGAACCCTGCACACACGTCCCCTGGGCGCCACTCAGGCGCATGCGTGAGTTTTTTTTTACTTTTCGGAAAAATATTTTTTTTCGAAAGTTTGTCTTTTTCCGCGGTCGGAACCCTGCGCACACGTCCCCCGGGCGCCACTCAGGCGCATGCGCGAGTTTTTTTCGACTTTTCGGAAAAAAAATTTTTTCGAAAATTTTTCTTCTTCCGCGGTCGGAACCCTGCGCACACGTCCCCCAGGCGCCACTCAGGCGCATGCGCAAGATTTTTTCGACTTTTCGTAAAAAAAATTTTTTCGAAAATTTTTCTTCCGCGATCGGAACCTTGCGCACACGTTCCCGGGCGCCACTCAGGCGCATGCGCGAGTTTCTTTCGACTTTTCGGAAAAAAAATTTTTTTCGAAAATTTTTCTTCTTCCGCGGTCGGAACCCTGCGCACACGTTCCCCGGGCGCCACTCAGGCGCATGCGCGAGTTTTTTTTCGACTTTTCGGAAATTTTTTTTTTTCGGAAATTTTTCTTCTTCCGCGGTCGGAACCCTGCGCACACGTCCCCCAGGCGCCACTCAGGCGCATGCGCAAGATTTTTTCGACTTTTCGTAAAAAAAATTTTTTCGAAAATTTTTCTTCCGCGGTCGGAACCCTGCGCACACGTCCCCCGGGCGCCACTCAGGCGCATGCGCGAGTTTTTTTTCGACTTTTCGGAAAAAAAATTTTTTTCGAAAATTTTTCTTTCGCGGTCGGAACCCTGCGCACACGTCCCCCGGGCGCCACTCAGGCGCATGCGCGAGTTTTTTTCGACTTTTCGGAAATTTTTTTTTTCTCGAAAATTTTTTTTCTTCCGCGGTCGGAACCCTGCGCATACGTCCCCCGGGCGCCACTCAGGCGCATGCGCGAGTTTTTTTTTCGACTTTTCGGAAAAAAAATTTTTTTTCGAAAATTTTTCTTCCGCGGTCGGAACCCTGCGCACACGTCCCCCGGGCGCCACTCAGGCGCATGCGCGAGTTTTTTTCGACTTTTCGGAAAAAAATTTTTTTCGAAAATTTGTCTTCCGCGGTCGGAACCCTGCGCACACGTCCCCCAGGCGCCACTCAGGCGCATGCGCAAGATTTTTTCGACTTTTCGTAAAAAAAATTTTTTCGAAAATTTTTCTTCCGTGTCGGAACCCTGCGCACACGTTCCCGGGCGCCACTCAGGCGCATGCGCGAGTTTCTTTCGACTTTTCGGAAAAAAAATTTTTTTCGAAAATTTTTCTTCTTCCGCGGTCGGAACCCTGCGCACACGTTCCCCGGGCGCCACTCAGGCGCATACGCGAGTTTTTTTTCGACTTTTTGGAAATTTTTTTTTTCGGAAATTTTTCTTCTTCCGCGGTCGGAACCCTGCGCACACGTCCCCCGGGCGCCACTTAGGCGCATGCGCGAGTTTTTTTTCGACTTTTCGGAAAAAAATTTTTTTTCGAAAATTTTTCTTCTTCCACGGTCGGAACCCTGCGCACACGTCCCCCGGGCGCCACTCAGGCGCATGGGCGAGTTTTTTTTCGACTTTTCGGAAAAATATTTTTTTTCGAAAATTTGTCTTCTTCCGCGGTCGGAACCCAGCGCACACGTCCCCCGGGCGCCACTCAGGCGCATGCGCGAGATTTTTTCGACTTTTCGGAAAAAAATTTTTTTTGAAAATTTTTCTTCTTCCGCGGTCGGAACCCTGCGCACACGTCCCCGGGCGCCACTCAGGCGCATGCGCGAGTTTTTTTTCGACTTTTCGGAAAAAATTATTTTTTCGAAAATTGTTCTTCTTCCGCGGTCGGAACCCTGCGCACACGTCCCCCGGGCGCCACTCAGGCGCATGCGCGAGTTTTTTTTCGACTTTTCGGAAAAAAAAAATTTTCCGAAAATTTTTCTTCTTCCGCGGTCGGAACCCTGCGCACAAGTCCCCCGGGCGCCACTCAGGCGCATGCGCGAGTTTTTTTTCGACTTTTCGGAAAAAAAAATTTTTTCGAAAATTTTTCTTTCGCGGTCGGAACCCTGCGCACACGTCCCCCAGGCGCCACTCAGGCGCATGCGCAAGATTTTTTCGACTTTTCGTAAAAAAAATTTTTTCGAAAATTTTTCTTCCGCGGTCGGAACCCTGCGCACACGTTCCCGGGCGCCAGTCAGACGCATGCGCGAGTTTTTTTCGATTTTTCGGAAAAAAAAAATTTTCGAAAATTTTTCTTCTTCCGCGGTCGGAACCCTGCGCACACGCCCCCCGGGCGCCACTCTGGCGCATGCGCGAGTTTTTTTCGACTTTTCGGAAAAAAAAATTTTTTCGAAAATTTTTCTTCTTCCGCGGTCGGAACCCTGCGCACACGTCCCCCGGGCGCCACTCAGGCGCATGCGCGAGTTTTTTTTATTTTTCGGAAATTTTTTTTCTTCGAATTTTTTTTTTTTTTTTCCGCTGTCCGAACCCGACGTACACGTTCCCCGGGTGCCACTCAGGCGCATGCGCGAGTTTTTGTATTTTTCGAAAAAAAAAATTTTTTCGAATTTTTTTTTTATTTCGCGGTCGGAGCACGTCGTACACGTTCCCCGGGTGCCACTCTGGCGCATGTGCGAGTTTTTTTGATTTTTCGGAAAAAAAAATTTTCGAAATTTTTTATTTTTTCGCGGTCGGAACCAGGGAGTCGAGACCGATGGACTTTCGGTTACGGTCGCGGTCGGGGTCCCCGAGATGGCCGATATGGCATTTACGGTTTCTCTCAACCGAACCGGAGAGCGACAGCGGTCTGAAGTTTTCTTTTAACCGATAACCGAGAGAGAATTTTTCCCAGACTTACGGTCCCCGAAAGTCTAGACCGGTCAGGAATACGGTCGCGTTAATTTATGGAGAGGTTCGAGTTAATGTATGGAGAGGTTCGCAAAACGGTCAACCGAGAGTTTCGACCGATTGCAATACGGTTGACACAAAGTCGGGAGAGAAAGAAATTCGGGCAACTAGAATTCATCACCTTATGAGTAATAGTAAGAAAATAGAAATACGCTCGATTAAAAATTGTGAAACAAATTGTTACTATCCCTGTTGCGAATCGCAAATCGTGACTAAAATTATTCCGAAAGGGACCGGTGGCCGATCGAGATGAGGTTTGGGGGGAGGGGTGGGGAGGAGGTGTGCACCCTAATCTAAAATTGTAGCTTCGGGTATTTATTAGTTTCCGAAATATTAATAAAAAATTGTTAATTTTTTTTGAAAATTTGTTTGGACGTTGGTGCAAGCCTCCCTGTCCGGGAGCCCTTCCGTCCACCTATTTTTTATTTTTGAAATTTTGTAACCACGGTCTCGTTTTTGGCATCGCCGAACTTGCATTGGTTCGCTGTCGTGCCTTCCGCGCCCACACACTGGTCTAGCCCCAACCGGTGGCCGATCGAGATGAAACTTGGTGGGTATTATGAGAGGTGTGGACAGACCCCAAATATAAAATTTTACTTTCGGCAATTAATGCGTTCAAAAGATACAGAAGTAATTGTGCAAAAAGGGTACACTTTACCTACCGATTTTTTTTAATCACTCTATCACAGTCCCCCCTCTTAACAATATTTCTGTTGACTTATACCGACACAACACATTCCACTTTCCAATTTGTCCCGGGTATTAGTATTGGTTTGGGTTAGATCGGTGCGAGGGGCGCGTAAAGCATCCTCTCGCTATTACGGTCAGAATTTCTCTCCCTTTTCGTTACGGTTACTGGTTACTTGACCGATATGTGACCGGTCTGAATTTCGGTTTCTGCTTCGGTCTCGACTCCCTGCTCTGGACATGTCCCAGGATAGTTTTGGGGCATTGGGGGCTGGGGGTTGCAACTCTAATTACAAACGCGACCAATCATCATCGCAACACTAACTCAAAAAAATATTAAGAATCAAACTAGGACGAGTTATTAAAAAAACGCGATCAGTCGCATCGCAACTCTAATAAAAAGAATACCATGAATCAAAAGTAATGCAATGAATCAAACTCTAGTAACTCCAATTAAAAATACAAGAATAATCTGAAAAACAATCGCGATTTTTTTTCGGAACACTACAAGCAACCACGATCGATATTTATTCGCAACGCTATGCTAGAACCAGACGCGGGGAATGCTTGATTCGCAACGCTAATTCAAACCGTGATCAACATTTAGTCGCAACACTAACTGGCCCCGTAATCTTCTTCGCAACTCTAATTGAAAACGCGGTGGGCTCAATTTCAGGGGAGGGGGTATCGATTAGGGTGGATCGAAATATAGGGGCAAAATATTTTTTTATTATTCATGACTTCTAATAGTGGGCAAAAGTTGCCTTTTATAATGGTATTTAAGCTACCAAAGTTTGAACAATATTTTTCAAGTGCCGCAAGCCTTTCAAAAATTAATATTTCAGTAAATATTAATATTTGAAGGACTTGCGATACCTGAAAAAATTTGATGATCACGTTCAAACTTTGGCAGCTTAAATTCCATTATAAAAGGGAACTTTTGCCCACTATTAGAAGTGATGAATAATAAAAAAAATATTTTACCCTTATATTTCGTTCCACCCTTGTCTCGATGGGTCAGCCTATGGCCAAACAAACTACTACTACTACTACTACAACTACCGGCGAGCATAATGGCAATATAATACATAAGAATGACCCTGCACCCGAGGATGCAGGGCCATTCTTGGTAGCCCACATGATGTGGCCTTTTCTCTGGCCGGGCTATCTTCGGCTCTTTGGCCACTTCTTGCTTCGAGCGGTCCGCCCTTCTGAAAGTGAATAACGTGCCCAAGCCCGTCCTGCCGACCGCGACCAGCGACAATGTGCAATGTCCCACTGGCGTCAAAAAGTCGACATAGCGAGGCTAGAAGCGAGGGCATACCCCACTCGCACTAGTCTGGCCGTCGACTTTTCTCACAAATTTCCTGAAAGCAGGTCATCGCGCGGGGGAACACGCGATCAGAGAATACGACGACCTGCCCCGGCCCTACCTACTTATATTTAAGTCACACATTCGTACCAGAAGGTAAGTTACCTATCCTACACAAAACCTATATTTAAAAAATATTAAAACAGTCTCTCAAACACAATCATCAGTCAACCCACTCCACGATTCCCAAGCATCACCGCCCGGGTGCAAAGCCTACACTAGAGAGACCGTCCCGGGACGACTCCGTCACCCGAGCTTGGCCACAATCACACTCTAATAAGTACGTACCAGTTTTCACTGAAATCGGCTGGCAAAGGCAGTGACCATTGCGTATAAGTATGATTTACATAGCAATTAATTATTGTCACTTTCAAAGAATGGATTACTTGATAATGTGCATTGTACGTATTAGGTACATACATCAAGCGTTATTACTTTCTCGTTTGATTGTACGAGATTGATTAACTTTCATATTCCAAGATTATTTACTAGAATGATCATCGTGTGCAACAAGGAATATGATACATTGGTATCGTTATTGCAATGAATAATAATATAATGTTATAGTTTCGTTAACATGGTCTTTGACAAAATCATTCACCGACGCAAATTCCACCGCCTAACCACACAAACACACACAGGTGGAAAATGCGGCGTGCACGATACACTAACGCAATGCCAGCCGCCGATATGTAATTAGTTAGTAAAGAAAGTCGTTGTGCCCCATTGCCTTCAACCACCCAAGTAACGCATGGGCACGTGGATGAGTTAAAAGGCAATGGGTGCGGAAAGATATCCTGAAAATCCTCAACTAGAAAATATGATTAGTCTGTATAGCGTCTAGCACGCTAGTATTCTTTCATTTTACATTATTAAGCAAAATTACTCGACTTTCAACTTTTGAATAGTTTAAAGTTTGATAAAAAAGAAAAGACTCTACTTTAGATCAAGAAAAAGGACTCTACTCGACATTCATTTCGCGAGAAAAAAGACTATAAAATTGAATTATTTAAGAAAATGACTCTAAAACATTAAGAATTTACTTTAAGAATTTAAAACGGGCGATTCCATCGTCAAAGTAAATTTCATATAGGTACAAAAAAGTATGTTCTCATGCTAATTACTTTGAATCTGAAATTTGCCCACCCTCAATTGTCTTCTTGCACATGGAAATTAATTATTCTATTGGGTACGCTAACGAGTGACCTTTATAAGAAAGGAATTACACTTTTATGTCTATTATCATCATTTAGACATCAAGTTACTTTTGAACACGTAAGTAGTATCAGAAAAATAAACGAAATTCAAGTCATTATAATCGTCGCAATGACGGAATCGGAGGGCATCCGATTTTTCGACTACATATTAAATAAAAATGATCGTAGCTGTGGAGTCTGAGAGTATATAAAAATTAGCATTCAGCCGTATTGATATTCATATCAATACCTTCTGAGCTGCTATGCATGTTTAGGTGCATTATTTAATAAATATCTACATCAATGTATGATCAATGATAAACATTCGCGTTAGGAAACGTTTATCTTGGAAATTATGATTATAATTTGATTCTATTGAAAATGCGCGGTGCACAAAAAGACCCTAGCCCTCGTCTAAGAAATACATACACAGACAAAATGTTACAATTCACGGGCATGGTTACCATACCCGCGGTCATTATGCTCGCCAAAGTATACAACCGGTCACTCGTGTCGATTTGGACCAAACGTCCTACGACATGATTGAGTGACCAGAGGAACCATAATGCATGCGCACTCACATTTCGCTGTGCCCCGGTGACGGAGGCGCCAACACCTCTGCAACTGCTCAGGGGAAGTCATCAAGCTGCTGAGAAGTCATCAAGCTGCTAGAAGAATTCATCAGCTTCCTCAGCTGCCCCTAGACTGTAACGAAGGAACAGAACACGATTATAATTTCTTTCTAAACTTACGATTGTTCGAACTCTAATAAAGAACCACGAAACAATTCAAAACTAACGAAATTTTTTATCATTTAGACATTTTAAGAAAAAAAAAAAATTAAATATTAAAAACTAAAATTAACAAATTTTTTTTCTTAAAATGTCTAAATTATACAAAGTTTTGTTAGTTTTGAATTTCTTGGTGATTCTATTCTAGAAATTAATTTTCTTTTAATTTTTTAATTTTTTGTTTCTAGAATTTTGAAGAATGAACTCTACTTTAAAGGAATTAAATGAAATACATAGATACTTACATCTTTCCAATAATATTCTGCGCACAAATCTCCTCTTCAGCTGACGCACTGACTCTAATTTCCGATAACGAGTTTCGCTTTCAAAAGTAAAAAAAATAAAGAAATAGACTATCAACGCGCCCCAAAGATCATAATTGTCGAACAAACCGCTGAATCTGTTCTCGCGATTCGAAAGTCAGAGCCCCGATGCTCGCAAAAGAATATAAATTGCGTAGAAAACACTGACTCTACCCTCGCGTATCCCAAAATTGTTAACGACACTCTACTATGAGCAACTGTGCTCTTCAAAACGAAAAACTTCGTACGACATAAACACTGAATCTATTTGGCCGCATTGCACGCGGTCACAATCTCTGAAAAATAAGTAGGATAGGAGGGTGGGGTGGATGTGGTTTCATCGAGTGTTTGTCACGAGGAAATATTGTTTTTCTTGGAACCAGGCAAGGAACTTTCGCTCCTTGTTATTTAGAATACAAGGTGTGATGCGAAAATATAGAATGCTCGCTTGATAGGAACAGCTTTACATTTCAGTAACACGATATTATCCAGAATATACTACATCAGAAATAATTATTACATTTAAATGAACCGTAGCAGTGGCTTTCGTCATTAAAGTTGTAAGCACGTTCGTGTTATTCGAATAATACTTTAAAATATATCACGATCTTTATAAATATCCAAAAGTCATTGCAAGAATCAAAATTCGTTAATTATTCATGCTTGAATAGCATGTCCTCGATCAACTACGCAGTTTCTGTACATAAAGAACAAAACTTGCATCCAAAACCGAACGTAAATGCAATTACACTAGCTTCATAGAGATAGATTCTTAAAAATCATTGAAATATTATTGAATTCTAATTAAACGCGACCGAAATGCAATAGAATTCGATCATTCCAATATTTCGTAAACATCTACTGACGCCAGTTTGTAATGTTTAAACAAATCCGACTAGAATTACTCAATTTATCATAATTCAATCTTTTCCCATTTTATCCCGATATTAACCGAATGCAAAGTTACCCATCACCCTCACAGCCAACAATGATTCAATAAAATAACGATAAAAATAAGTATACCACACGTATTGCCACCTTCTTTTTCCAAGGAATGACCAGTCGCCATCCAAGCACCGTTCAAATTAACCGCCAAGTGTCATGGCGTTGCCTGTCCTTTGATTTCGATTCCCGCCTCAACGTCTGTAACCGAACGATGCAACAAGAGATTGAAACAAAAGCATTAAAACATTCGTAAGGCAATTAAACAACAAATAAACTTGAAATATGCCCGAAAAGGGATGTAATTGAATACCGAGACACGATATGTGTGCACTAAATATGCAGAAATATCGGTATGAAGGCAACGAAGGAAATACGCGACGAACGTCTAACGGTTTTCTCGCGATATTTAATCAATTTCGGGACGAAAGTGTATTAATAGTAGCAGCAAGTGACGGTAGACAGTAAAGAAGAAGACTAATAATGAATAGAAGTAATTAGGTGACGATAGATAATGTAGGCGTACCATTTATGTACGCAGCTATTGAAACGTCTTAACTCAACGATGTCCATAGATCGAATGACCCGCGCGCCCCGCCTATGTACCGCGGCGAATATGGGCTTTGGTGGGGGGAGACCAAGCGGCAAGCGGGCCTCGCGAGAGAATACACGCGTACGTATTTCCGAAGTGTTGGAATATCGGTCGGTTATTGCACGCCGAGTGACGTATATATCGCGTCTCGTGGCCGAACCGTCTGAACAGAGGTGACTTCCAAAGCTGGGGCATCGTTCAGTCATAACAAACGTCGTTACTAGAAAAGATAAGATGTCCGCGGCCTGGAAGTCAAATACTTGGCGTGGCCAGGAAAGGTCGAGGTGTCGATGAATGATCTTAAAATTATTTTAAAACGCAAAATAATGAAGGTGTATTCATATTGTCAGAGTTTTAAATTTACAAATTATGTGAAAGCTTGTGAGAGGAAAGGCATCGGTGTCGATGAATGATCTTACAATTATTTTGAAACGCAATATAATGAAAATATACTCATATTGGCTGTGTTTTAAATAGACTAATTATCTGAAAGCCTGCGAAGGGGGAAGGTGTGGGTATTGATGATCTCAGAATACTTTGCCTGGCCACGCCAAGTATTTGACTTCCAGGCCGCGGACATATTTTCTTGTCTTTTATTGTGTTACACAGTGTCGCCGTTGCACGCTGCAGGAAAGCACCTTTATGTGCTTGCAGCTTATTTTGATTTCACATCTTTTTTTACTTTGTAATTATTTTCAATTTTTTGTATTTTTTTTTATTTTATGTACTTGACGTAATTTTTTTACTTTTTTAAAGAAACATTCAGCGAGATACTGGAACTGATGGGTTTTATGACAATTTTTAAAGTCCTCTCTGCTTCAGCACCTTATTGAATTATACTAAGTTACAATATCTTTCCGAGGTATCCCACGTTACATCATGAAAGCATGTCTTCCACAAATAATGTTGTTGTTTATATATATTTTTATGTTAAATAAATTTATTTTGCGTTAAATACACTCGAATAGGACAGCAAGGTTAAAAGGCGTATGTGTTCTTGTTGTGACACTTTTTTCTCTGTCGTTGCACGGAATATGTTTGTAGAACGATCTTTACATTGTTACTCTATGAGAATCATTTGTAAATCGCGGGTTGCGAATGTCCTATTTATAATTTCTAATTCCTACCACGCATAGCGTTACAATCTTATTTTAGACTGAATCGATAACGTTGGGTGTGACACGAAAATGGTAAGGGGGCTCGCGAGCCCCCCGAGCGTGTGACACAAAATTACATTGCGTGATAGGTCCATCCTATATTTCGTCGATGGCCTCATCATTTGCACTGTGTAAATCTGGCGCCAACTTAAAAAATATGAGAGTCGTAGATTAAATAAGGGAACAAATTTATTCTTTACTTTTTAGTGCAATTTTATTTTTTTGAAGTCGGTTTTAATTTTTTTTAAAAATTTTTTATCATGATTTAGTTAGGAGTACAATCCACCAGAGGGTGCTGATTTTGCCAACAGAAATATATGGGAAGTGCCCACCCCTGCTACGCAACGCGACGTATTGTTCGTCGAGTTGCCGTTCTTGAGGCGTGCTGGACCGGACTTTTCAAACATGAATAACTAATAAACGAAACCTCCGCCGCACTTATGTCCTATACTGTTGACTTTTAACTTACTCTCTTACGTAGAATCCTCCCTTTCATTTTCTAGTATCTGTTCTCGAACACTCTGTAGATATGTATTAAAAGAATTACTGTTTGCTGAGAGGCTTGACAGATGCATTTATTGTTACAATTCCATTAAATACAAATCAGGCAGATGTACATACTGTGTACAACAATACAATTCTAGTGATAGTCATGTGAACCGCAGAGATTAAAATATTCGCAGTACAATATTACTTCGCTGAAGATAAAAATGACACAATGGTATCGTAATTCAAATTATTTAAATTTAAATTAGTTAATAAAATTGAAGAAATTTGAATTTAACTTACATATTTAAAGGGAAGAAATAGAAAACAAACGTATTATTGGAAAATCGTATTATTTCGAAAGATCTTTCTTTTATATTTCTCATTAAATACATACAGTGAATTATGTTTCATTTTCTAAGTATCATTTAATATTTTATTATATTATAGTAATGTTTTACGATACCACTGTAATGTTATTGTTTACATTTCTTCTTTGAAATGTAATGCATTAATATTTTTGCATTAAGACAAATTTTGCAGAAATACTATGATAACAGGAATGACTTAAAGGCTACACATTTTTATAGCTTGTAGTATCTTATTTAAGACTCCAAATTAATCAGTAATTATTATTGATATAATAAGTAATCAATAATTAATCAATGTTTTGCGCCACTGTTTATAAATTGTTTATGAACTCCTTTTATAAAGTAATAGTTATTCTTCACGGGTAAATGAAATTTATTTTTAATCAACGAATAAAGTTCTTTAAACTTGTTTAATATAAGAATACATATAAAATATTTCTTCGAATATATTATCAATTTTATTTTGTGCTGTAGTTTATTTAATTAAATGGGGTAATTATATACGAGAGTTGTCAGCAAAATGTGGAGTCTTAAATTCGATTTTGATGACTAATATCTTTTAATCATTCATCTACTTATTTTAAATCTAATAAAAATTTTATTCTAAGTATAGTAATTGCTTCGCAAAATCTTTAAAAAAAAAATTGTAAATGGAAGATCAGGGGAGCAATTTTAAAGAAATTTAAAAAGAAAATTAATTTTTTTGGGGGATCGTCGCTGTTCTACGTTGTGCGTTACCATGTTTGCTAAATAATTTGAAATTGAACTTATTCGAAACATAACAGTTTCTACATTTTTCTATTTTTGTTTTCGTTATGTCCAGTTTATACTATAAGATATAATTTCCAGATCAAATCACATTATTAGAAAATAAAATAAATTTCATATTGTAATATAATCAATCCTTGCATCATAGAACACGTAACACACCACTGATCATATCTACAAAAACGTAATTGAACTTTAAAGGAGCATTTATTACTGTATTTAATAATTCTTATAAATCATTGGAAGCTGTGACATCGTTATAAGATATGCGAAACAAAATTTTCAAGGAAATTATTACAAAAAATGGGTATTCTTCTAAAAATATAGGAAGATGAAACAGAGAAGCAAAAAACTAAAAACTAATTCTAAGGTTACAAATTTATGTCTATAAGCTTATTAATCTTGTCTACAATATTAAGTTTTGTTTCAAATGCTATGAACATTCTTTTTTAGGTACACCATTAATGAGCAATATTTTTCTTTATGCTGATTTAACAATAACCCATGATGTTTATGTAAAGTCACTAGAAACGAAATACTTAAATATTTCCCTTGATTGTAAAGACAGAAAAATATGGAGAACAACATTTTTTTACAGAAAAACGATCTAACAGCTTTAAAGGGCAAGAATACTGAGCAAAATTTCGACGTCTCAAGGTCATCTTAATTAGAGTTCTTAAGTTGTTAGTAGAACGATGTATTTTTATCCAGTTGATCAAACATTAATGATCCTGATAATTTTAAAAACATTTCACATACACTTTGCAATAATTCCATTATCAAAGGATATACGTAACCGTTCCGTTTCTCGTGATTTACTTTGAATAATTATAAATTTAAATTCAGTAAACCGGAAGGAAAGAAGATGCAAAGCCTTACAAGGACTTCTATAACTCGACAAAAATACTGAATTTCATATTCGTTGAATGTTTGTTACCTTCCAAAGCTTCGCTTCCCTTTTCCTTCATTGTTGAGAGAAACTTAATTACTGTTGCTGCCCAAGAAGACATAGACTGCTGAACATACTATGCTTATGCGAGTAATTATTAATTATAAATTTCGTTAATATTATATTTGATGGGCAAATGTTTATTATCCTTTAAATATGAATTACAGAATTATGTAATCTTGAATTACAGTGATTACAATGATTATTTTCGTCAGGTTCTCATTATTAATTAGGTGTTCAATGGTAAGCTATAGTTTTGATACCTTATAAAACTAATTGGCACTATCCACTGTCATCGTAAATATCAAAACTGTGGAAGTATCGATTATTCCGTTAAGAAAATAATGAATCTGACGTATTTACAAAAAAATTCACGTCCAGTCACTACAGGACAAGAGAATCGTGAATCTGAAAAGTAAAATCGCACAAAACAACTGCAAAATATAAGGGAATGCAATACAAAAAATTGATTTGACAGCGATAATATAATATAAAACGTAAGGCCGGGTACAGACTTGAGCACGAACGCGAACGAGGCAAGCCGAGGCAGAATGAGTATGCAAGTATTGCACGTCGGTGAACTTCACAAACGTTCAACACTTGTATGCTCATTCTGCCTCGGCTTGCCTCGTTCGCGTTCGTGCTCAAGTCTGTACCCGACCTAAGGTGTAAATAATAACGTAATAAAAATTGGTAATCAAATTTTGTTCAAAAACTATTACGTTAATGTACAGGATCATCGTATATGCAAACAAATGAAACGAAATAACAATATCGAACCTTTTTTATGAATCAATTTGTATTTATAGTAGTTATATTATTAAGTTGCGTGTGACTTATTGGAAAAAATCTGTTGCCTTGAAAAATAAACGTTTCCTTGTCCTGTGAATTATTATACCTGATTAAGGAAAGCAAAAGCTTTATAAAAGGTTATCATAATTTAAGAAAAGTTTTAGTTGTATAATGTATCTTTGACAGCAACGCTTATACTTTTTTTTTCATACAATACGTTTCATGATAATTATGCATACAAATAGTGTACCACAAGAATTGTAATCGTTAATATAAATGCACAGAAACGTCGTAAATATTCTTATCAAGTAATCCTAATTACTAGAAGACAATTGTGTTTTTATCATTGAATATACTCTGATAAAATTCACTTCGAAAACGAAAGGGAATGGAGCACTATTATTACTTATTAGATAGTGACAATCTTTCTCATATTTCCCTATACTGTTATATGATTTTCGTGCATCATTTAATTCGCAATCAATAATCTATTTCGATAATTAATCAATGGCTTATACCTGCGCCGCAATGATCGGAGCACGAAGTTGTAAGTTTTACAGAGAAACGAATTCCCCTTTCAATCGATTATTCATTCCTAATAAAAGAACAATTAAATATTGCGACACCTCTTCTTTTTAACATACTGAAGTGAAATAATTGTCTTCGTACCAGTGTACCAATAAGGAGGATTAAATTTTTCACTAAAAATTGGTATTGCTATAAATATGTAAAGGAAAATGATCGATTAGTGAGTATAGAATATTATACATTTTTTAAATACTGAGGGACAATTCTATCATAAAATAATAAAATACGGGTCACTAAGATTTAATTATTCCTTTACCATTTTACTCTATGCAAACCAACTTCAGCTCCAAACGATGATCAGTTCTCTATCATTCAGTACAGTAGAATTCGCCTGTCCACTGCCTTCCGGCATATAGGACACTCCGACATCCGGTCACCGCACATTTGGCAGGTTCCGTGGCCGCATAGGAATATCATGTTCTTCAAACGATCCAGGCAAACTGGGCACATGGTCTGCGAGAAGAAAAGGCCGAAGAAAATTAATATGTAGCTGTCCGTTCAAGTGAATTCATTAATTTAGCTCGATTTGCGACAACGACCAAGTACATTGAATACTAATCACGTAATTTCCATAATTCGACGAAACTCCTCTTAAACGAGTATTTTAACACGTTCGTTAGGATAATTAATTTCAGTGGTCAACCATGGCTGTGTTTTGGTATATGTTCTGCAAAATTTTATAAAAAATCCGAGGGTGACTGTACAAGAATTGTCAAAAAATATCGAAAAGGGTAGAAGTTATTATTTCAGAATGAATTTCACATTTCAGTTGCTTGAATTTTCACGAGCCATACCAAAAGCTTATGTTCTCTGTGTATTGTATATACGTTACAGGTAATAATAATTGAAACGACAATGCTTAATACACACCTGTTCTTTGATGTCCTGAAGCTGCTGTTCGAGTTTCTCTATATCACTGAGAGTTTTATCAATACTTCCATTGTTCATAATAGGCTCGCCACCTCCGGTAGCTTGCTTACTTGTTGTTGGTTCCTCTTCCGAATCGCTCTTAACTTCTGTGATGGTACCTGTTTGTAATACAATGATTCGTGTAAAGAGTAGAATGCTTTTCACTTTCAATATAATTTCTATTTTACTCCCACTGCCTGATTATCTGTTTATTTAAACTATAGAACGACCAATGTGAATGAAATGAATGTTTAATGAGACTAGATTTTTTGTGTCCCTCTTCTAGTTCGGATAATGGATGGTTCTACTGTACCCGAGTAGATGTATTCTCGATATTTCTACCTGAAGTATTGCATCCCTTAACGTAAGTGACATCACCTCCTCCACCACAGCAAACTGATAGTGGCACCATGTGTTGAATTTGAGCTCTGCATTGGACGCATTTCTTCATAAGGGCAGCGCAGCTTTCGCAAGCGCACATATGCCCGCATGGGCGAAACAGTACGCCGGCTTTGCGGTCGGAACAGACGACGCACTCTTCGATCTGCAAACAAATAATTTCGATTTTTCCCAGCTTCGCTGTACCACGCTGATAATTAGCACGTTCTGTGCCACGCGGCGACGTTTGTAACCCACAATATCTATCGCAAGTACAACATGTATCGAAGATTTCCATTTCAAAAGATACTTCATCGATACACTTGAAATTTTCAGAAAATATTTTGTGGAACTATTAACAATTAACTACGGTCGTGTTATCTTTCAAGTGGAACCAGTTTTTTAAACTGGAAACTCGACAAGTACGATTTTAAAGATCATTG
Source organism: Andrena bucephala (assembly GCA_947577245.1). Taxonomy (NCBI): domain Eukaryota; kingdom Metazoa; phylum Arthropoda; class Insecta; order Hymenoptera; family Andrenidae; genus Andrena; species Andrena bucephala. The sequence goes on from OX387715.1 coordinate 10,600,807, forward strand.
TTTTATTTTAGCTAAAAAACTTGAACTTTTGCATTTTACATGCTATTATTAGACAAAAGGATTAGCACAATCGTTTCACTGTATTTCATGAACGTATTGCTTGAATTCCTAAAAATTAAAGTTCTTTCAAACCATTCAAACACTGATAACTGGTGATTGTTTGCGATTGCGACGAAGAAACGTGGGAAATGCCACATCGTATATTTAATATCTACCAATCCCCAGCGTTCAACAGATACAAGGTACAAAATTTATAAAATTTGACAACATCTACATGTAAAAATTCTAAATAAAATCCAAAGACCGTAATTTATTTTAAACTGCTATAATGAGGTACTTTAGTAGCACGTAAAATATTCAGTCAGTACTGCATTATAATAAGACAATGAACACAGAATTTTAACGCGAAGGTATCTTACCTTCAGTCTGGACGTAACGTTCTCCCTGCAGATCAGACATTTCCTTACCCTCGGTGCACAAGTGTTGCAACAAGCTACATGTCCGCAGGGGCTGAAGAGCATTTCGCGTTTTCCATCCGAGCAGACCAAACACTCGTCGATCGTCGCTGATGGAGCTGACGTTTCGATACTGTGTCTGCAAGTGTAATTACGTGTGTTGGATGCTCGCAAAAATGAAAGTTTACTCCCTATCTATATAAAATACTATAAAATAAAGAACTAAGAATGGCAGAAACGTAAATCACAAAGAAGTAAGAAGACGTTACATTAATATTAATACAATTCCATTGACAGTTTGTAAAAATTCCAAATGTTGAATAATTCTGTCATGCATCTCTTTAGCCAGATTTTTTACAACAGATTGTATGCTACAGGATAAATGTAGAAAGTTGACGATAGAGGAATTATTTCTTCACTGTTTGAAAAAATTAAATTAGTAGTAGAGTACTGAGTTTAACTGCGAATTAGAGGCGCATTTATGATTTGATTGCAGTAGATTACAGCAGCGTATTGCTGCGTACCTATTGTATCCTATATTATACGAGAACCAACATGTTGCACAGCTAAATCTGTGCTTCGAAAACGTGGAGATTACTCTGCTTACAGATATGTAAATTACCTATCCACCGTATTTGTACACTTGAGTAAGATATATGTACACTTAATAGAATGCCACTTTAATAGGCATTCCGGGCCCGTGTTTTACGGAATCTCAGAATGCATATAACCGCAAAACTAAACGTTATTGGACATATGTGTATACAAACTTTTTTTATCTTGATCCTGAAAAAATTCTCACATTTTTACAAACACTTTGTATAACGAAGCCGTGTAGCTTTCATCACATTTCTCCTAAATAAAAATACGATTTTCGGTAAAAGTTCCATTGTCCACACCCGACAAATAAAACCATGTACGAACTTCATAATTTTCGCTACACTCGAAAGCGAGGAACATGAATCCAAAGGCTACTCGTGTTTCAAAACATCTTGACTCAAGTTGCCCTGATTTTCAAGGGCTCATTTGACCATTGCCCCTGGACCGCGACGGTTCTCATGTTTCTGGGTGAAAAAGATTAGAATTACTAACGATTCTCGGTCCTTGTGGCAGGTAGTAAGCGTCTTGCAGAGATTCGGGTCCGGGCATAGGTCAAGAGGTGTCTGCCCCTTTTTGTTCTTCAGTTCCAGGTCGGCTCCGTGGGCAGCCAGGAAGCAGGCAATGAAAGAGCTGCTCTTCTTGTCCTGGCCCTGCGCGCCAAGGCCCATCAGGAGGCGTCCTACGTCCTGAACATCCTGCAGCTGTCGCAGCTGCGACAACGTGTGGTATCTCAAGGCTTCGTGAAGAGGCGTGTCGCCATCCTTGTCCGCCACGTTCAAGTTGGCGCCTTCGCGTACCAGCAGCTGCAATATTTTAGGACTTACGTACACGCAATTATTGAGAAACGATGGCGAAGTGAATCCGCCGTCTCAAGTCGCAACGATCCCTTAACATTTCAACTAAATTCCAGATTAAAGTTCTCGACTAAAGAATTGAAATCAAGTGGAAACGGCGCGCTGAATCGCTAACAGTCTAACGTCGAGGAAGATGTCACGATACTCCGTTCCGTTGAAAAAGCTCGACGTTGGAAATGGTTTTTCAAAAGAAAACGGGACAGTGGAAATGCTCGGTGAATCGTTTTGCGAAACATGGGGTCAGAGGTGAATTCCTTTCTGGGCGAGATGAACGTACACGAACGATCTGCGTGTGCTGTCGCTCGACAGCGAGGTGCAGCGCTGTCTGCAAATTGACATTTTGCAAATCCAGGTCGGCTTTCCCGGCACGTGCCAACTGTTCAGCGACTTCGACATGATTGTTGAGGGCAGCCAGGTGAAGGGCCGTGTAGCCATCGTCCTTTTTCTCGTCAACTATCCATGGTCGCGGAAGTTTCGAGAGGAGCACTCGCATCGCGCTGCAATCAGAAATAAGACACGTTTCACGCACGATTCGTTACACGTTCACCTTAATCGCGGCTATAATAATTATAGTAAAACACTCGGCAGAAAAGAAAATGTAACGTTTCGTGCCATTTTCGCTTTAGTATGAGACTTTTACTTTCTTCGTAATCGTGATACAGGAAGAAGTTTGTTCAGAGAGATATGGAAGGTTAAGATAGTCTTTTTGAGAAGGATTCTTTTATATATTCTATTTACACTTTTTATTAATTTTGCATACAATTATTGGTGAAGCAGGTGAAAAGTACATAATCAGATATTATGTGTGTGGTAATGATATGCTTTTTTATTCGTTGACAGCGTCAGCCGTCTTAATTTCTTTCTGGTAACGTGTTTGATTTTGAGTCACGAGTTAATTTTACACATTCCAGAGTTACGTATATTCTATAGTTATTAAAGAGTCGTTACAGTTTATACAGAGTTTCCAAAGACTTCAGAGAAATGTTTTAGTAACAAAGACTTTCATTTTACATAGAATGTAACACGCAATGTTTATGTACAAACAGTATTTGATATCCGCATTACATATCTTATCCGCATTATCTTATGCATGATTTACTGGAGTATGGTCTCTACAATATGTTGGGAAATTCAATATTCGTCAATAATTACCTAGAATTAGGTGTAGACTCACTCTATGCTGGGTGTCTCGCATTTGACACGAGAAGCGGAAGTATATAATTCTAAATTCCAACACATGAATTGAAATTACAGGATAAACTTTCTGAATATGTATAAGCCTTGGCTTTTCAGAAAAATGGCTGAATAACTATCAAGCACGTATGTAGGTACTGAACGTTATTTCTACAAATCATAAGAGTACATAATTTTATAACAAACTATTATAACAATCCTGATTTTTGAAGTATTCTTTATAATTTTTAAGATTGAACTATTTAAAGCGGAAAGAATACATACAATAGTGGCGAACTGCGCACTAAATTCAAATAACGTTCAAACACTTTGTGATATATATATCGTAAATAAGCACTTAAATAAATAAATAAAATATTGTGAGTCCAGATAACAAAATAGATTATTCTATATTGAAACATAATCTCATCTACTTGAGTACGTCTACTCCAAAATATTTTTCCCATATAATTACTGGCCCAAACTTTAAACAACGATTACGTCTTTAAATATCAAAGAAAGTGTCGAGAAGCAACATCGACGAGCACAGGGTTAAACGAATGGCTATTACTTGAAAAAACAATGAAAATCGACTGCCTCGACGTTGATTTAAATGTTGGGAGCGCAGAATTATAAACGACTTAACGATTATTGTCGTTAAACCCCGTCCGATGCAGGTTTTAAGCAGGCTGATCGGAAATCGCGATTGCCGCTGGCGGGTCCGAAACGGATTTGTTATCAAAGGATGCGCAATCAATTACATTGTTTGGGACACGTTTGTAATTCGATGCCGCTTTATTGCTCCGCATTAGTGTCGCCATGTGCAGTTGTTAACCAATGGCAAATCGCGTGAAATCAAACAGATATTCGTCGTTCGGGTGTTTTCGGGGGCTGTCGATGGGAACAGTTTACGCAGAAATCAACCGAAATCCTTTCACTGTTTATGACCACGACATCATTAGCAGGCATGTTTGTTGATTAACAAACCCTGCAAACTATGATTTGTAATAGCCGGTGTTCGTAGATTACGCAGCAGCAGATGTTCATAATAGTGTGCCCATGATCTATACCATCGTTCCGCGTGACATTGCTAAATGACTAGTGGAAATGGACGTTGCTCCAATTAAGACTGGCATCTTTCACATTCTGCACAAATATCGGGGAATCTTAATCAATTCTGACGTGCACCATTCTTTTTAGCCTCTACACGCGGATCTTCGGAGCCGCCCTTAGCACCGGGCAGACGGAGCCCTTGCCCCGGGCCCTTCGCTTAGGGACTTCAATTTGTAAACATTAAATGAATTAAGTATAATTGTCAAGGTATCCATTTTTCCATAATAGATTTCCGGCAAGCCTAAGTGACGCATGAAGTAGAGACGTAAGGTTATCTGTTTTCAATTAAATGTTTTCAATAATATCGATTTTTGCCGCGGGCCCCGCAAACTCTAAGGGTGGCTCTGCGGATCTTCTGGGTCCAACCAGCTGCCTTACGCTCACGCGGTTAAACAGTCGGTAATTTTATTTTAACTACAAGTCGTTTAGTGTAGCTCGGTACCGTTTGAAGATAAATATATTTTCGGGCTTTAAACAAACTTTTCAATGATTTATTTTGACAGAGTAAGTATACTGTTAGATGGATCATCATCTTCTCTCGAGTACCTAATCTACACTGAAGATCTTCCTATGAAAAATATTTTAAATAAAAATTGTACATTATCGAGGAACACACGTATATACTACCACAATTAATTCTCAACTATATTCCTATTTTTGTATAAGATATGGAGTTGACTTTCAGTATTAAATAAGATATACAATACTCTTCTGTAGAATTTGAAAGACGATCAGTCCAGCCAGGTAATATTTTAATCTTCCGCCACACACGTGGTAATCGTGTACGGTTTTATAGTAACCACGGGGAGTTCTAATTCCAGGAGCTGCTTTCCACAGCCGGCTATCTTTATCGCGTGTTAATTATAAAAACTTCATTTCACCGATGCGCCAGAAAGACACTTCCAACTATGGTTGTGCTTGGCGAGATCCCATGGAGAGACTTTCCTTGAGGCTACAGACAGAAAGAGACGTGACAGCTGTATTCTGACAGGACCTCCTCGAGGCACCAGCACGCTTGGGGTACCACGGGCATGCATATGTTTGCCGCACGCACGTGCACGTGTTTGAACTTGTCACGTACGTTTCCGATAGACATCGAGCAGTCGTTTTTTCAACCAGATATATACCTCTAGCAGAACATTCATTCTCTATAGCACTCTTATCTGAAGGTTCTACCATCGAAACGCTGTGCCATTCCAATGTTCCGTTCGAGCCGAGCATGTCCTTGCAAAATATCTCTTCTCTTGTTACTCCATGATTCTTAATACTCATTTTTATCATTAAAATGTAACAGTATATGTTCATGTTCATACATGTTAATGGCATGAAACTGGAAACATGCGAACTCTAAAGGGGGATGATTCTTCATATAAAAGTATTCAAAAATGTACATTGACATTTTCTGAAAATCTAGCGAAATTAAATTTTGAACGCCAATACCCTGTACGAAATTTTGAATTATTGGTGCCAAATTGACGAAAAGATTCCTCGACAAAGATTGAAAGTTAAAGATACAAATCAGAATTTCTTCGAATTTTTTAATGCATTATAAATATGAATAAATTTTCCGAAGCAAACGATCCCAGCGTGCAAACTAGAGGATGAAACGAAATCTGCCTGTTTCCATCAAGCTCACCGAAATTTCGGTAGGTCTGGTTACGAAATTGAGGAATGAAAAAATTCTCTCTGACAGAATGAAGCGGACAAATTATAACGAGTAACGTATTCCCCGACAAAGAAGAAAGAGCGAATAGAAACGCATACTCTGCCTCATGATTAACACAAATGGTCCATTACCCGCATCAGTTCGTATAATTGTCGTTTTACCGCTGGATCGATTTGCCCGCGCCTAACAGCTCTTTCCCCAGCTTTATTCGATTTCGAGACGTCATTACGCATTTTACGTTCCCCCGTTTGCGCCAAAAAGACCGCCGTCGGAGACTATAAAAATTTTACGGTGCTTCGGTGGCGGATCCCTTTTTTTTCTTCTTTTAAGCCAGGCCTCGTGGGTACCGAGCTACCCGTTCGAACGCAACTGCAATCACGAGTCCGCGAATCGACCGACTTTATCGGTATAAATATTCAGAAGGGATCGAGTGGCAGTGCGATTGCGTTAATAGCTGTAAATTGATTAATTCGCCTGGAAGATTCGCGCTCTGTGCAATTTTAGCCGTTTCGATTTTATTGCTTTGTTTTAAAGGCTGGGTGCGTTCGAATTTTGAAAGTCCTTCTGCCGTTTTTCATTTTTTTATTTCTAATAATAAATAAGAATAATTTTTTTCTTACAAGACAAAATGATAATTAAGTTCTTCAGAGTCGATTATATTTCAAAAAGTACCGTAATATTGGTGATTGTTAATGGAACACCATCTTCGTGTTGCTAGTATTGTTTTCCTGCGTGGACAAATGGTCAGAGACAATTTTAAAGGAGCAGACATGTTTATCGAGCGTTTACTAACGTTCACATTACAACTTGATGCGACGTGTGTGCCTGTATGTCGCCGACGTGCATCTAATAGAACGAGACATCGTGCGTGACAGAGACATGCTCGATATTTGAGCACGTCACATCACGGTATACGGTAGCAGATACGTCACACGAGTGTCATCTACAGCAACCGAGCAACGGATGTCGTCACGTCGACGATATTATTACGACCACCGTCTCTGCGAAACTTTCTCATCAATAATTATAGCATCATCGCCGCTGCTACCGTAATTTATGCGTGCGTTATGTAAGCTATCGCAGCACAATTGGGCTGACTTCGAAATGTTCCAATTCAAGGATGAACCACTTCCACCAGTTGCCTCGCGCACAGCGAGCAAATGGCATCATCGATGCTAATAAACAACTAAACATCACAAATTATTGGCTCGTGTCTCTCCTTTTATTCATGACCTAGAATCGACACCACTGCTATTTAAGAGGATTGTTGAAGGCAGTTTGTCAACGCATGTTTCCTGCTTCTGCTGGGAACATTAAAAGCAGAGTAAATAAATTTAAAAATCAGAGATACTATTTTTAGGATAAATTTTGCTATTATACTTGAATACAGTGTTTTCAATTATCAAGTGGTGTTTGTTATTAGTCACGAGGTTTTCTTGGTTTACTTCAATAATTTAGTATTACTGTATTTTCTTTTTAAATATTTAGCTATGTATTAGTAAACGAGAGCAAGCGTATAATTTACCTTTCAATTGTATTGTTGTTCGTAAGAAAATGATGGTGCGTACTGTAAGTTTGTTTGTAGTGTAGTAGTTAATACAATTGTAAATTATCTGGGACAGTGACGTAACTCGTCAGGACGTGTCAGTTAGTGTGCAAACAAAAGCTAGGTTTCTGGGTAGTAAATGTGTTTCTTTTCATTGTAAACGAAAAACAAATTGTACCCACGAAGAAAATAGATATTTTATTGTTGTTGCCTGAGTTAGCTTTTCGCTCGTTTCTGTTTTAGAACATGGACAACAATTTCCTTTGTACATAATATACATTGTAGGACGTTGCTCTACTAGTACTGTTCATAATTTTTAAAGGGTACGTTGTACAGATAATTTTTTACGTAGTTCTTAATTAAAAATATAATGAAAAATATACACATAATTTCAGCTTTCGATATTGTTTTTGATATACTCGAATCCATCACCACGCGAGACACATTCTCGAAAGTATCGAACAGTCGTGCCGGGGTAATAAATCTTTCTTCACGAAGGATTATTAAATTAAGCGAGTCAGTTTGCCATAATGGCAGAATAATAAGCAGTATGAATTACACGACATGAAATCATAAAATACGTTATAAGTGTCCTAATTACAAGTTCGGTAATTACACGGTTGAAATCAGTTTACGGTTGGGCATTTTTAAAGCTATTAACATAGTAACCGTAATGACTCATTCGTCAATTTTTGCATTCCGTTTCACTTCATTAAGCAATTTTCTTAAAATTTAAAATTCAATCAATTTAATCCATAAATCAATATAAGAATAACTCTAGAAAAAATAGTTTCGTTTTCGGAAAAAGCAGTCTTTTTACTGATGCTGCTACAATAACTTATCCCACCCATGTTGCGATTACAATCTAATTTTATGAAGCATAAATATTCAAGGAACTTTCTTGAGAAAGTCGCAACTTGACAGGTTCCTTATTCGTTATTTTTATTCCCGTGCAATCTTAATATATTTACGACAAAAGATACGTAAGACTGAATTAAAACTTCAGCCTCGATTGTTGCAGCAACTTTATAATATTCTCCTTTAGTTGTAAATTACAAATATATACATGTGTGTGTATGTTCATCTAGTTACACTTGTTTTTATTTGAAGTTTACAGGATTTTCTTCGAAAGTTGGTAAACCATTCTCGAGTGAGCACTTTGTCATTATAATTTGTAATTTTTTCATTCCCGCACGATTTAAGGCGTGTTTCACGTCATCTGAAGGAAGAGGATAAAAACAAACCAGAGATTAGACTTGACAGGGCACTGACATCCCAGCGAATGTCGCTCGCAATTATTTTTTATTTATTGTCTCGGGGAACCGTCGTAATTACGATAATTGTCACCGGTGGTAAATCAGTATGCGACAGTAATTTCTCTGCCGTGGACTTATGGCGAAATCATGGGAAAGTGATGCAGAAAAAACGTGCATTTGGGACAAGTTGTGTACTTATACATATGTATATACGCGTGATAAATAGCAGTGTCATTAATTATGTTCCTTTAATTATATAATATAATTTTCTTTTTATCAAGTTCTAGTTTTTAGCTTTTAATTCTAGTTTTTAAATTTAGTTTTGGTCTTTAGTGTTAGTTTTAGTTTTTGTATTCAAATCTTATGTTCGGACTTTTACACTAATACAGAGGATAGGCTTAATGACAGCTTTAGCTGAGCCTCACCTTTTCACCATCCTATGTACCAAATTGGTGAAATAAAGACGGAAAATAAAAATAAATTAAATGCAGTATTATCATATATTGTTCAATAACAATAATTTAACAGTTTTATATTTTAACCCTCTATAACCGAAATTTTTAGAACATCGATAGGCATTGAAGATTGTATATAAATTAGCAGATACATTCTAGTTAAATTTCATACACATTGTAGTGTAAAATAAAGTTATATCTATGTAACAATAGTTGAATATGGAACTTTTATCTGCAGTCATTTGAGAACTGAAAGTCACACGGCGTTATAAAGGGTTGATGTACATTACATGGACACACAATTTAATTTGTAAATCAATATCCACCATCTTTCAATATTTATTGCATATATACTACATACAAATCTGATTAAATCATTGAAATAACACTCAGAATATTTCATATGAAAACAGATTTTATCTAAAACAAGATGTAATTTTCATGCCGCATACAGAGAAACGTTCGAAAAGTTCAAATCCCGACTCTAACATCATTACTACTAAATTATGTAAGTGGCACATAAATATTAGTAACTCAGCACAAACCTGCGCAGCTAGCCCACCCATTAACGAACATAAACAGAACCATTACTCTATTCCATATTACTTATATTCACACTTTGATGGCAATTTCATGATTTCGATCGATAATTATTCCCCGCGAGCATAAGAATTTAACATTTTTTCATATTTATCACCAATAAAACCACACCATTCACAGAGTTCTACTCCATTTACAAAATGCTGTTTTGCTGATTTTTAAAAACAGCAGACATGAGTTTATACCTACCAAACAATGCGGCCGTGAAAGTGTTAATCGAGAAATATCGAATCCCAGCCACGAAATCGAGAGAGAAACGAATATCGCGACATATATTGCGGTCAAAATAATTGGAAGCAAGCGGCGAGGTAGGAGGGGTGAGAGGGGGGGGGGGGGGGGAGCATATGAATCTCATTAATGAATGGCGTGGTTCAGCATACGGAGCAAGATACTTGCTTCGAATCTCGTCCACTTTGTATCGGTATCGTCCTACACGCGCCCACCGCCGTACACGTACGTGCATATATCGTGCATTTAGTGAGTCACTGACAAACGAGGCATCATTGCAGAGTCTACCGAGAACTCGCTGTACACGCGGCTCTGTTTCCGATCTCCGCGGTCGTGCGTTTCGCCTCTGTTCTTTTCCCGTTCGCGAGCCCCGCGCTCTGTTCGGCGGCCAGTGAGTCAGTGGAGAGAGATCGCGCGGCGAAGTGCTAAATATAATTGACGCGAGTGCAATCACGGGGGTACGGTAGCGCATCCCCGAACCACGGCCAGCCGTCTTCGATCGGCTCGATTACCACGGGACGGGATCACGAATTCTCGGATAAATCAGGCCCGACCATGGTTCACGGACGCATGACGTTTCGCCAGAGATCGCACTGTGAGGTCACTCGTGAGATCACAATCATCTGCTCCCTTCTTCGCCGCTCCTTTCCGGCTTTCTATGGTAATATCGCCTTCGCCGCGAATGCTCGGTGGGCGATGGATCGAGTGGGCCTTCATAGCGTTACCTTTGCCAGGGATTGCATTCCTCGCGATGGAATTGGTAGCGGTCAAGTTAAATGCATTGGCCGTTAATGGCGGGACGAAAGTGTAACACACTTCTTCTTGGTAAGTTGGCTGAAATTTAACGCGACCGTTAATTGCCACTTGAACGAGGTAGATCGAATCGATCAGTCGCGGAGGTTGCGCGACTGCTGCGCAGAGCACCAATTGCTCTTTCTTGATACACATGCGGAGTTTGATAGCGTTTATCTGGTATCGTGGTGCTTGAAGTATTCTGGCATTGTTCGTAACTGAATTTTGGAATGGCTTCTTCGGTTTCTAGGAGCTCAATTTAGTATAGTATATAAGTTTATGGTCGTGGCAATGGCGTGTGGAATTTTTTTAGGTATTCGGTATAAAGTGATAAGGAAATGTTTTGTAACAAAGTTTATCTGTATCGGACGGGCAATAAATTAAAGTAAAAATGTGTCGAAAATTCTTTATTCTTTAATGGTCGATAGCATATGATTTATCATGAGGTCTCGTGAGTGATATAAAGATTGAATTCGTGACCTTGGGATGACCTTGAACTTAAATGCTGACATTGAAAAGTATGCGACCCTGTGAACTTTTATCCAAAGATTGGAGGGAAAATGAAGAAGTAATTAAAGCATCTTAAGCATGTATTCCTTCTATGATTGCAAGCAATTACGATTGTCTCGCTCCACTGTAGCAAAGGCAAAAGTTCATTCGAAGCGTATCTCGCGATATTCTTAAAATATTCACAAGTGATCAAGAAGTCGCGATAAGGAATCTTTAAACCTCGGAGCTGTTTATCTCGGTGGTTCACGCGGAATAGAGGCGAAATTCCATTTATCTTCCTTTTCGTTTCGGCCGTGCGTCTCCTCCGTAGATTGTTTCGAAGTTTTCGGATTTCCTATCAGTCATTCACGTCCGCCGAGGAGCCGATTCGATCAAAACTCCGAGCGATAAATAAACCTTCAATTTCTCGTTCCCCACCTTGCTGTCCATCAATTCTTCAATTCCGGAAGCGCGTATCGCCGACGCGCGTCGAAATAAATTCTCTTCTCATTCTTGAGGACGGGTCCTGTTCCTTTGGAAAAAACATCAATGCTCGGAGCCGAGAATTGCTCGGGGCCTAAGCAATCAAAATTACCGACCGATTCTATAATTTGTAATATAAGTATTAATGATTAATATTGAGCTCTGGTTTTAAATTAAATGGCATTCTGCCTGGGAATGTTTTTTACTCGATTAATGAGAGCGTACCTACGAGATACACTTTTAATTAATACGCATGAATAATATCCGTATAAAGTTATTGCAGCATGATTATATTTTCTGGAATATACGTATATTGAAACAGAATAAAAAAAAGCTATATGTAGATTCGAACTGATATCTTATAATTGTATTATTATTAAATTTGGTGTAATTCACACTCCTGTATTATTTTACACTGTATTTTAATATTCCATTTTATTAAAATATTATTTTTTGTTCTGCGGCTGTATTCGCAAAGAATATTTCGTTGGCCACTTTTTCCTCAGTTTTATTATTATTATTATTTTTATTACCTACATTACCTTCCGTTACGAAATACTGCTTTTTACTAGTTTTTCATAGAGAAAATGAGTTAATCCGTTTATACTAAAAAATGGTGTAGTACCTGCCCAAGCTTTCGCTGTAAGAACCATCTTTTCCTATTTTTTAAACAATGGCGAGACTCTGATATCAATATCACGATTTGAGATTGGTGACGGTTCGAACGTGTAAATCGCTTCGCTGAACGGCGTATTTCCTATTGATTCGCGAATTTTTCGAGGGAAAAAGCGTGTTAGGGATCGGTTAATGGAACTTTCAACGATGCACAACCATCGACATTGTCAATCGACAGTGGCAATCCCCTCGTGGCTCTGTTGTTAAATACGCTTGATTTGCTTGGACTAAAAAAAGAGTTACAGAGTAAATGGGTACGGTTCGCGATTGTATCGGTAGATACTCCAATACCGTTCTTAACCACGGAAGTGAGACTGCTTCACCTCTTTCGCACGAGAATTAATTTTCAATACGTGAATGTTTGCTCTCTTCGCGGCATTTTTATCGATTGGGGAAGGTACATTTTCTTGTAAGGATTTCGTTACCGATATATGTAGAAAGAAATGGAAAATATTATCGGTGAATTTGGGAAAATGTTTACCTAAGTATATGCGTCTAACGCCACGAAAAAAATGGTAGGTATGATATATCAGTGATTTTGCGTTCCGCCTATAGAATCCAATAATTATAGTCCAAAAAACAAGAGAACAGAATGGAAATTTATTCTCGGAAACTAATTTTTCTTTTTTTGAGAAATCATACATATATAAATGAAACAGAAAACTATAAACTTCCTATTTTCAAGGAATCAACTTTGAAGAAAATCAATTTACTTTCCCACAGGACAGGCATTAACAATGGTGACACCTTAAATTTAACTGTTAAATTAAATAATATATACAAATTCTTCATTTATGAAAATCATTAATATTACTTAAAAAGCGTCTTTTATTGGCAGTTGCGTCATTGCCAAATCACCGTTCATATATTAGCCGAAGGGAGGTTTGTCGAAGGAAAAAAAAAACGTGGAAAGAGGAGAAACAGAGGTGAGAGAGCTAATATGCAGAAACCATGAAGAACGTTAGCCACCGTGACGCAATTTCCGCCGCTTCTATCAGAATTGGCACTCCCAGTGGCCGAAGAGTGCCGATGCACTTCAAAGAGGTCCTCTTCTCTTTCGACTCTCCGATTCGTTGATTCGATTCGTCCATTTTCTGTCATCTCGCGGTGCACGCGAGAAAGAGCACCGACGCGAGGGTTTTCGCATCTGACAGAACGTATTGGAATAATGATACCTATCAATTTTTTGGACGAACGTTGATTCGATGCCAGGCGAGGTTAAACACTTGGACGTCGTTGATTAGTCTCCACGACTCTTTCCAACGTAATCTAGCATTTGTTTTTTGGACGACAACATCGAGGTGTTGCTGCGTTGTTTAAACTAAAAGAATATAGGTAATAGAATCGTGGCTACATAACTTGTGTCCTAATTCTAATGTCGCATTATTGTGTTAAATGATACCTTTTTTTTACTAGCAAATATCGATCGTTTTATTGTTATTGATTCCTGTAGACGACGCATTTTACAATCCTTCTTTTGCCATTGCAATTTTTGCGAACAATTGAATTTTTTTTAAAAATCTTTTAAACTTCTGACGTAATAATGGTGAATCGAAACTGTACAATTGGATTTTCTTTGACTGTGTTACCGCTACAGGTATTCGTAAGCAGTATTTTGATATCAATGGATCATAAAAATGTGAGGCTGACAGGAATAACCATGTATAGAAAGATGTGGAACAGAGTTTTCGTGACTCGTCCTCGGCAGATTATCAAAGTCTTCAGGGCAAACCCTTCCACAGAAGAAATACATACCTATACTATCATTTTCAGTACTCTACCACAGTGGCGCACCCAGAGGACAAAAAAGAGGAGGGGGAGGGGGCCACGGGGTCCTGGCATCCCCCAAAGAAGGGGCTTTGCAAAGAGAAAAGAAAACTGGATTTTATTCTTTAAATAAATACGTATTATCATCTAATGATTTTGATTGAATTTGCATTAAAAATATTTTTATCCTTCCAACCCGGCTTCCCCCAAGATTTAATGCTGAGTGCGCCACTGCCCTGTCACCTTCACAAATAAGCATCTAAAAAGAAACCTGAATTCCATTACTGTGCATCAGTGATAAAACATTACGAGTGCCTTGATCACGAGTGCCTTACATCACAAGTAATCGAGCGCCGAAACTTAACCCCTCGCATTCCAGAATGCACAGCAACGAAGTATTACGTCCAATTCAACCGGGTTAAGCCACGAATGCTGCAAATCACGAAAGTCTATCCAGCGACCAGCGGCTTCAAAAGACAGGCTTTCTCGCCATCCTTAAAAAACACTTAGGAAATTCGCGCTAACTCACGCGGACGATTCGATTCCTGATGGAAGGTCCGGGCTGGTCGAAACGGCAGGCTCACGTGCCATCGTGACCAGACCTCGAACCCCATCGTCGGGCTCGCATCGCCGTGACGAAAATCGAAATTCCTCGGGGACAACGTCGAAGGGGTTGCTCCCCGAGTTCAGGCCGGCAGAGAGGCGATAGGGGGAGGGCAAGGGACGGTGACAGGGAGAGAGAGATGGTCGGAGAAAGCGAAAGGGACGGACAGGGGGCAGAGTATTCGAACCAAAACTAAATCACAACTACCAACTAATTCCATCCGCGGAGTTTGGATTCCATGGAAGTGGAACGGGCGCTGGGGGGGGGGTAGGGCTGCTGGAAAGGGGTTGGTACTTCGTGGTCTGGATCTACGGTGGAAGAAGCGAGAAAGAGGACCACGGTGGAGGGTAAAAAAAAAACGGGGAAAACCGTAGGTGGAGGGATGAGGGCGTGGGGCGGGGGGAAGGGGCACAGGGGGGCAAGAAAGCACTTCAATCGCAGCACTTTGGCTCGAGCCGCGTAATTTATGCGTTCAATACCCGACCGCGGCACCCGGCCAGCCATTCCGCTGTGCGCTCTGAAAAAATATATTAATTCTGGGCTCCTTTAAAAGTTATTGCAAAAGGAGTTGGTTACGGTCGCCGCGAGCGGGGGTGGTGGACGGTCGGCGGGGCGAGGGGGATGGGGCAGACGGAGACGGGGAGCCTCCAACTTTCTCGCGGCGATGGAAATGACTTCGGCGTAAAATATGGTGGCAGACAAGTCGCAGGTGCGGCCACGTAGGAGTCACCGGGAGATCGGCATCCTCGTTAGTCACCCCCGGTTTCGATCAAGGCGAACGCGATTGTCTGTTTTCCACGGGAGTTAAGGTGAATGCACCCATTACTGACCTCGCCCCCTTTGTCTGCCAATTGTCTTTTATTTTCTATTGAAAGTGGTATAGGAATGGGTGCATCGAGTCGAGCGGTAGGACGTTACAGTTAGAGGAATCGTATATTTTGATTCTGTCGTTATTGTGTCGGTGGCGTTGTCGTATTCGTTAACTGTCAAACAGTTTTTCTGCTGCAGTATATATATATATATAGTACTATATATAAATATACAACAACAAAAGCTATACACTTTTGTACTGCAAAGTTGCTCAGTAATATAGGAAAATGTCGAGTCTGATATCAGGCAAAGGGACACATGTGGCTTTTGTCGTCGCATCTGATAACAAAAGCTATTAGACGATGACTTTATTCATTGGAATTAATGAGGTCGGTGCAATTATCTGCTACACTGAAGCAGGAATTTGGTTTCCTGTTGACAGAGTTTCAAAATGTTGTGACGGGGAACAAGTATGTACGATGAAATTGGTCTGTGGCAAAGATTTTTATCCAACATTTTCGATAATTTATACCTCATGCAAGCATTTTTCTGTATCGATAAAATGGGTGTAGTTATTTCTAAATGATCACATTCTTGCATGCTTGGCAATGGGGCCACCCACTTTATGAGCTCTCATTTTAACAGGTGACCGCCAATAACACTTATTTCGTACGATATTTTACAAACAAACAGGTTGTGGGCTGAGCGAAATCTGATAGTCCATAAATAATATGGTTCTATTAAATTCTGTTTGCGTTAATTTTAAAATTCAGCTGGTAAAATTGCGATGCTGTGTCTATTCCTCTATAAAGAACTAACTGAAAATCAGTATTTAATTTATATTATACACAAATAATCTTTTTCTCTTAGAAAGCTAATAACTTAATTAAATCTTTTGATTAAATTCTATTACATATTAACTCGATGAAGCATGTAACTGTATTACGTAAGAGCCGAAGAAAATTTTTCGTTCGAATCAAAGGTCAAGACAGTTTGCAATGACGTATTTAAATAATGATCCCTCAAATGTAACAGAACGTTGCATGGCTGGTATCCATCTGTTTGCGCAACACTGGGATCTTTTTTTTCACCAACGTGCACACATGGTGAGTCAGGTTTAAGGCCGAGGTCGTGTGGGAGTTTTTCTCCGGAATTCTCGAGGCATCGGCAATAAATTCGTCTGAACAAAGTTGAAGCCGTAAAATAGTATATTGAACGGACTCTCCATTCGTAGTGGCGCATAAACCACACACGCGTAAGCAAACAGAAATCTAATACAGATAGAAGCCAGTGCACCCCCGGATCCAACAGCTCCACGTTCGAGTCCTTCAAGCGATAGAATCAATAAATCCACAAACCGGGAAACAAAGAAAATTAATCACTCGGGGTGTCTTAAAATCATTTAACAAATTGAAACTTGTAAGTCTTCTTCATACCATAAAAAAACTGCACATACCTACGTACCTATCAGCGCGCGCTTCACCGTCTGAGATTTAAATAGCGCGCGCCGGAAGTCAGACGCATAAATTTTGATTGCTTGTATCTCTAAATAGTAGCCTCCAGTTGCAAACTGGCACAGAAACTTTTCTGTTTCTATAAGTTTGGGACACCTTATGCAAATTATTCTTGAAACATGATGCAGTACCTGCCTCGCAAATATATCTGCATTAGAATTGTCAACATTCTATTTGATAAAATAGACATGTATTATTTGTGGTGAAACAGTAAGAGAACAATTTTTAATATTAACGTTGTAAGAAGAAATATCAATTACCCTATTACTTTCGAGACTGAGAAATGTTCATTGAATCATTGAGAGCTCCGAAATTTGCAATTATCTGGAAGTTTCATTATCGAAATAGGAGGTGTGGTTGTACAACAGAGGAGAGAGTAGTTAAATATTCAAGAATGGAGATCAACTTCTTTCCACCGTTTCGCTTTTAGCTTTTACAAGAAATTACGGGAGATCTATATAGACACTGAAGCTGTCAGACAGAAGAAGGGAAAATTAATTAATTAATTCAGCTCGTTTTTCTCGGGTGCCCTCGGCGAGGGAGCAATGATGGGTGGTCGCATATACCGCAGATGGAAAAGAAATTTTCCGCACGATTGCACCAACCCCCGATTGCTTACGTCATCTAACCGTTACACGAGGTGGAAAAGAATCCAAGTTTTATCCCCCCCCCCCCCCAACCTCTTTCATTCCGTTCCGTTATCCATCCTTCGCGCCGGTTCAAAATAATTCTTTCGCGCGAGGAGCCCGAGATGACATCGGACCTCTTCCATTCCCCTTAAGAATTTATAACTCGGTCTTCTGATTACGCAGATGGTTTCGACTTCAATCGAATGTATTTTTAATGAAATTATTTATGACCGCCCGAGGACATCCCTCTTCCTTGGGAGGATTTCCAGGGCGGAGGATCACTCTCATTGAATTTTATGAGCCATTTGCGGCGGCTATAAAGGAAAATCTTTGAAAATCGGCCGCCCCTGGAGAAATATCTGCATTGGACCGATGTGCAACCGAAAAGCTACTTCTTTCACTCCAAAAAAGTGAATTAAAATATCATGCTGAGTAAGTGTTGTTTTAGAGAGCTGATGGGGGAATACTTATTGTGACGTGATACATATAGGCGTTTGGATAATGTATAGAGTCTATTGTAGTAGTTAAATATTGTTTTTGGAAACCAATATTTCTATTGAGCTTAAATCTTCCAGCCCTCGGAACTCTGCCATTCAAAGTCCGCGCTATCGTTGCTCCTGAAATACTAATTCTGATTTATTCACCGAAGATCAACTTCCAAAGCACTGTCCTACCTTTTCAGCCCCTCTAATATTTCTAAAATCCTGAAATCTAGTAGTAAGTCCTAATTGCAGCTCATTGTCAGTTCCAATTGGGTGCCAGTTGCAGTTCTAATTATATATACTAATTCAGCTCCTTTACTAATCATTTACTAATTCAGTACCAATTTTAATTACTATCAGTAAAGAAATTAGAATTTCAAATCCTAACAAAATTTAACATGGACCCTTATTCTAAGGTAAGGAAGAGTGAGGTAATTGCGAACACCTTAGCAAAAAAGCAAACAAAACGAAAACTATGAGAGAAATGAATTTGTTTATTATTTACAAACATACTTAAACTATTCATCTATAAAGTACTGTGACTAATTTTTGACAAATTATAATAAAAATCAATTTTATAGTGAAAAGGCAAAACTCTTGGTGTTCGTGATTACTCGACTGCCGTGGGGTAATCACGAACAGAGTGCTAAATATCGCAGAAGTCAACCCATAAAAAATGTTGCTACAACCTATATCTAATGTATTTTTCAAATTCCTCTTCTTGTGCGTTAAAAAAAAATTGCAATTGGTCGGAATATCGAAAAAAAAAATAGTAAAGGTCGTTTTTTAAACTTTTTTTCTGAGCCTGTAATGAAAATTCAAAAATTCCTTTTGTAGATTTAAGTAAGTTTTATACATGCTGAAAATTTCATTAAAATCGGTTAACTTTGCTAATCTCCAAGGTTCGAGATTACCCCAACCAATTTATTCGTCAATACCCCACGACATCAAAAAATAAAGAAGAATTTATTTCAGAGGTTAGAATCATGATTCAAGCAACGCCTTGGTCACAAAATGTTGGTAAAAAAGTGCTTTATTTCAACTTAAAAAAAACCAA
Source organism: Andrena bucephala (assembly GCA_947577245.1). Lineage (NCBI taxonomy): Eukaryota > Metazoa > Arthropoda > Insecta > Hymenoptera > Andrenidae > Andrena > Andrena bucephala. Next base: position 10,620,055 of record OX387715.1, read on the forward strand.
TTGTATCATTAATTCAGCAGTAATTACATGCAATTGAAAATGGACAAAATATTACTTGAAACATGATGAAAATAATAAATTCTGTTTATCTTGAATAGCATGAGTGTTCTGTATTTATTACTTTCTGCCCGGCGTTGGATACAACCTAAATTATTAGCTAGTGGACAAGGAGCATAGTTTTTATTTATTAAAACGCCGTAACCATCGCATTCGCGATTATCCCGCGTTCGTGTTTACCCCACTCTCCCTTATCTGTGATGGAAATTATAATCCAAAATAGCCTGCATATAATCGACAATCAAGCTATCAACCATCCAAGAGTTAAAACCGCTTTCCAAATAACCTCAATGGCGGCTCTCCCTTAATACAACGATCCTCCCCACCCACCGTGGTTTAAAAACAAAGAAGATTACACTTAAATTAAACAATGCAGGTCCAAAAGCAGAGAAAGAAGGAGCAATAAGGTGGGGCAGGATTTGTGCGCAGCGTTGTCTTTATACAGCATCTGGTAATTCGCACGTTATCAATGAGATTTCTAGGAGGGGGTGGTGGCCAGGCGGGGACGTTAAATAAGATCTTAAAATATCCGTCCACCAGTGGTAATCCCCGAGACACCCGGTGACGTAACATTTTAATTTCAGCCCCGCATTCAAGCTTTCCCCGGCGAACTCCAATTTTCTATTTGCGGATATTTTATTGTACGCGCGATGCCGCGGCTAGTTCCTTTTCCGCCGTTGTCCGGCGTGAGGATAAAAGCGTGGATTCCAGCCCCGACCTATTTCTCTTCATAACGGCTTTCGTTACCGGGGGAAAATAAGATTTTACATTATTCTAAAATAATGGGTTTGTTTGTGCCGCGGTACGTGCACCTGAATACAGTCGCGCTCTCAAGCAGCCCAGCCAGCTGGAATTCCCGCCGCCCGCCCCCAATTGGGTCAACGCTGTTTTCCACGTTCTCGTACCTTCTTTTCTTTTTTTTTTCTCGAATAAATAAACGACTGCTGTTTATTTTCGGACCGGTGCAGTTTTATTTTCGCGAAATCAAGCTCTTTCGCTTCGGCGGCCCGATGTGTGCCCGATGAAATCACCGTTCGCGGATCGTTTATTGTTAGGGGAGTCACGCGATGGCAAGATGGTTTTTAACGTTCTCTGCTTTAAGGCTTTTTCACGCGGGGCGTTTGTGCGGATGTGACTGGTATTTTGGATGCACTCACTTGGGGCAGGCAGTGTTGTTTTAAAGATGGTAGAGAGAGATTGGGAATTAGTGAATATGTTCAAAGTACCAATCGTGTGGCACGAAAGTGTCTCGTGTGAAAAGGTATTCTTTTGACTACCAGGGCCTTTCGTTGGTCGATAATAAATATTTGGGAAATGTTTATGTTTTCTTTTTCTCTATTCTTATTAATTGGAGGGTATCTCTGATAAGTGAATATATATGTATATGTGAAATAGCAGTCGTGAGTTACAGTGTGCCACGTGTGGAAACGCCTTTATTGTTCATATTTGCTGTTATTCTCTATCACTTCGCTTGTCTTGCAACAATATTTTGGATGAATAATTGAATTGGAACATCTGAAGTGTTCACCTAGAAGGAGACCTCTTATATTTGTACATGTGAATAAAATGCAATTTATATCAATATAACGACTAATTTATGTTTCAAAGTATAGGAACACGGTTAATTGACTACGAAGGAATTTCGTTTCAAAGTGGCATATTTCTGTAAAAATATACTCGTGATATATGGTCAAACATGATCGTAGGTTTTGGAAAAAAATAGGTACATTCAAACTTTTTTGACAATAGACATCAACCCATTTGTTCTGCTTTATATTTTTATGACACGGGGATACTATTAGGACAATGAAAAAGTACTGTCAGTTTTCTCATTCATCTTTCATGTTTGTAATAAAAATGAATAGCAGGGTCACAAGTTATAACGTAATGGCTATTTTAATTTAGGGTTGCAAGCCATTTCGTAGGCAACACGTCTATTCCATTTGCACAAGAATTTTCGTTTTTAACAGAAAATCTTCCGAGGCACTACGTCAATGACCTCTGTGAAACAATTCAATTTTTAAACATTGAAAAACTTGATCAATGGGTATTGTACATAAAGCGGATAGAACCGTAAATACCCGACTGCGGCACGCAAAGGAGGGTATTGTGTTTATTTTCCAATATGTTTGTTGTAAAAGGACGAAATACCTACGTAAACAAAACTTCATATGAGACTAAATTTTGCAGACCTAACTAAGATTTAAACATTTATAACTTCAAGTTCAACTTCAGCTGACATTGGTGCGTTACGCCAGACAGTATAAATCACGTTTATTTTTAAAAAATTACTTTTACATGTGTTAGAAACATCGAAATACGAAATAATGATCAGTAGTAAATGGTCATCATAAAACGGAGATTAAATCCGCTCATGCGATGCAGGCTGATTGTAACTGATAAATTTATCCTAATTATGCTTGTAACAATAAAAAGCACCATTATGCCATGTAACCTCGTGCTTTCACGACTCACTCTCCTTCAAAGGGGTTAAAATAATCGCTATAAATTGCAACACTCCATAACTCAAATCACACGGTGAACCGTATAAATAAATCAGAGAAACGTGTATGAAGAACGTTAGTTTGTTCTCAATCAATACCACCCCGACAGCAAATTATTCACGACGATAAGAAACAAGCTGTTCCAATTAATCGCCAGTGGATAAATATTCATGCCCTGAATCGCAGATGCAGATCTGTGCTTATCGCTAATGTACCTTCGCTTTTTAGAAGCGGCGCCGCCTTGTCTTGATTTTTGGTCGCTAGAAGCGCCTTTCAGGACTATTTTTTAAAGAAAGGATCAACAAGTTTGGTGCCTACTGTGCTAAACTTGGCGCAACTCGTTTCACCGCGAACAAATCCGCAACACACTTCCCGCCAATGCCGTGGCCGACGGCGTCCATTAACGACGTATCAGTTCTTACGTAGGCAGTTTTCGAAGTTTTATTATGCCGTAAAATTCTCGCTTCATGCCCCGACGGCGGGCTTTAAAGCGGAAAGAGACTTTCGAAAGAGAGCGCAATCCAGATTTTAATGGCCATAATGCCTCTGTTGTTTTGAGTTCGTCTCGTCATTAGTTTCGCGAGCTCTTTCCGGTAGCGGGCTGGCAGCGCCCCAAAAATCCCTCCCCCCCCCCCACACCCCGAAAAAGGGAAAAGAAAAAGGACACAGAAACGACAAATCTATTTGGCGAATTTTATGACCGATTTTATGGAGCTTTATCGAGGTACTTCGCCGCTAACCTTTTGGTGCCTGGGTAATTGAAATTGTGGGTGAAGTCCCCGGGAGTGCGGTGGAACATCGACTAACGATCGTCTAAAGTCGTTTAGAGTGAAAATCATACGCCATTGTTGCTTGCGTATCGGTCTTCATGAAGTACATTATATAGGGAGTAGGGAGTTTATAAATAACTTTTCTACTCGACTTCGCCCGAAATTTAAATTTTGATTTTATAAAAAGAATTTATTTATTTATTTATTTTTTTGGGAAAAATAGTCACATTCATCTGGATTAGCTAGGTAGACATAATGAGGTGGGACACATTTCGTGATTCCAGAGTTTACCGTCCGAAAGTTTGTAGGCGAAAGTCAAATACACAATTACTTTCTGCTTTATATGTATATTAAGATAAGTATGGTGGAACGAATTAAAAGAAACAAAAACTGCTTACACGGAGAGGTTTTACGGTATCCGAATAGGATCGTTTTTGTTGTTGGACATGTTTTAGGGGACTGAAAAGTAACAAATACGTGTTGTTTTATTTTCGTCCGTTTGCATATTTGGGGGGTGAAACCACCCTTCAAAGTTCATAAGAAGAGGTATAAAAGTGACTGATGTCATACAGCAAGTTATGACGTAAATCAAATTTATATAAAGTTTTATTCAACACAATATTATAATATTCTTTGTACTAACAATAGGAACTATTGTACCCCTTCTTATGAACTTTGAGGGGTGGTTTCACCCCTTAAATATGCAAACGGGTCAAAATAAAAAAACCTGTTTTGTTATTTTTCGATCCTCTAAATTCTAAAACATATCCAACAACCAAAGCAATCGGAGACGGACACCTAAAACCCTCTTCTTGTTAATTATATTGTGGCAGAAAAAAGTAACCATACACTTCAGCTTTTTAGTTTTAAACAACAATAAGTTCTTATATAGCGAGGAACTAGATTGGAGGTTTGGCGGGTGATCAAGTATGGAGGCATAGCTATTGGGGTGGCTGACAACCAAAATCCACATTCCTTCATTTCCTACACCTTCATATTAACTCTTATGAATCTCATTATTCCTTGGTAAACCTATAAACTGATCCAGTGTACTCATTTTTACAATATGACTTGATAGTTCATTAAAAACAGCCGATGAATTTATTACTAAATCCAAGCCAAGCAGGGAATCCACTTGTAAATATTTCTGTATATCTCTGAATAAATCTTTATATAACGCATTTCTTTATCACATTTAAAATATTTCTAATAACCTGCATTTACATCATCGGTTAATGTTACCGTTAGAAGCGTCTCCATTTCGAAAGCGGCGGTAAATACTTTCCAGGTTGTTTGCCAGCAGCCATCCGCTGAAAGCTCCCATTTTCGTCAGGGCAAACAGAACGAAACGAATCCGTGCCTGCGACGTCGCGTTTCATTACGCATTCCGCGCTCGAAATTCGCGATAATGCGATTTCGCCGACGCGAGTTCTGCGTGCGTAGTTGCACGCGCACGAACCATTCATAAATCACGTCCCAGCGAAATCGGTCAAAGTGATGCCACTGTCGCGGGGTGACGCATCGATTTTGTCGCAGAAACTTTGATTTCCATATGTTCCAGCGATCCCTTACTGCTTCTCAAAAAATAAAAGAGTAGTTCATTATAGAGTATGGAGAGATAAAATAAATCGTCTGCAGGCTCTCTGTAAAATCATTACGGGAAGTTTAGCAACTGAAAATTCCCAGAAATTTGATACTTTGCAGAAATGTAGTTCATGTGGTCCTAATGACCTAACCCATCTTTTGTTTTTCCGATGAAGTGAGTGTAGGATTCGAACTCCCCTAAAGGAATTACAAGTTTCCATATTATCGTGCGTATCTGTGAAACTGTAAAGAATATTGGAAAAAGTTGAATGCATAGTATTATGGTTCCCGAAGTTCTACTATAGAATATGGTAGTAAAGAGTTTGGGAAGAAGTGTTTGGTGGAGATAAATTCTGAAAAAATTCTCACAACTAGTATTTTGTCCATATGTATAGCTATATTTGCCAAAAGTAGTACTATTAAAAACAAAAAAATTGAAAATGAAACATATCTCAAATACCAATCGTGAGCCACAATCGAGTCTCGCGTAGAAAGGTCCTTATTGCATAATCGAAATTTGATAATAATCAATCGAAGGAAAACTGAGTAAATCGGAAGATTGTTATAAAATAATTTTTCCAGACACACTGCAAAACGAAATGTGGTTCATACATAAAATTGTTCGCGTTCAATGGCAGAAAAAAGTCGACGGGTAAAGCGGGGGCGGGGGAAGAAGTTGGCGAAACAACGAGTCGCTGCCGAAAAGAAAATGTAAAAAGTGGATCGAAAGAAGCCACTTCTCTGAGCGGCTGAGAAAGTAGCTGAATTCCTGGCTGCGCGCGAGGGCTGCTTGAAACGTGTCACTTTTTGCCCAGTGACAAATCTATGAAACTTTACACGAAACCCACTTCCCTTTCCTGCAAACACGGACGAACGAAAGAGGGTTAATGCTATTTGTCTTACGGCTGCTGGAAAGATTACTTGGATCCTTGGTAAAGGGTATAGGGTGTTATGTCAAAAAATACTGACACGGAGGAATTGGTAGGCATTGGTATGTGGCAGTGGATAACATCATGTGGATACTGAATGACAGCGAAATCTACGTTGATGATAGTGAACTGGAATACAAGAAAGAGCAACAATTAATGACAAAAATAGATATTTTGAGTATACTAATCTTTTAAGTCTGCATGGACAGATCTGAAAGTTGTATGCAATGGATTTTTTAAGAGTCCTGTGATTCTGTACAATGATTGAATCCTAGTCTTGAAGAATATATTTTATTGTAACTTACCTATAGCTTGAAATTTAATTTCAAATATTACAAACACTTATGATATAGAATAAATTATTACTTATGAATGAAAAATGTTATTAGGGAGAGAAATCCTGTAGAATGAAATCTGTTGGCCACTTCAATAATTATATTTTTATAATACCTGCGTATGTGCATTACATTTAATACTGGAGGAACATTTTTTTAAAAAACATTATATATATATACAATAACGAAAATGCAAGAATACCTGCATATTCCTTTCGTCTGTAATAATTATTGCAATTTGTAAAGTGATGTCGAAAGTATAAACCACAATTTCTTCACATTTTTAAATGCAATCCACATACGAAAAAAATGAATTCATACAAAATTTCAGTGTACAATTTCCATCATTGACCAAATATTGTACAGGTCAAATGTAACCCCTGACGTCCACAACTAACCAACATATACAAAAAGCAAAGTTATGCATATTTAGTAAGGAGCGAAAGTACAGAATTTAAAATATGCTTTTCTTCTGCGAGCTTTACTTTCCACGATTTCCCAGATGGTTGCGTTAAAAAAGCAATTCTAATCTGTCCTCTGAAGAGAAAGGGCAGAGAGGGGTGAGGGGTGAAAAGGACGAGAAATATGAAGAAGCAGAAGACCGTCAAAGAGGATATATAAAAGAAACATTCGTCCGGTTTGCCAAATATCCTTAAGCCGCTTAAAAATCCTCCCCTAGAGCGAGCGAATGACTTCCCTTTCCCTTCAGTGAAACGTCGAAGAGAGGGAGAGAGAGAGAGAGAGTGAGAGAGAGGGGGGAGACGAGGTGGTCTGCAAAATCCTGAGAAACTGTTCCACTTAGGACCTAGACGACTCTCTATCTTCCAGAGCTAAAATAACGATGATAATTAGAGGAAAGGGCCATCGGCTTGCCATCCCCCTCTTCTCTATCTTCCTTTATATGCTTTCCACCCCTTTTCGACTTCGTGTCACGTTATCCTGCGGCTTTCTTTCATCTGGACGCCTAAAAACTGCTCTGAAAGCGAATTCCGGCCACCGTATCTTAGCCAGAGGTTACTTTAAGTCTTTACCGTTAGTACGCGGGTAAAGGCTATTTTCAACAACGAACTCGTAACCCGATACACATCGAGCAGGCACAGTTGTCCGTGTTCCTATAACTAGTAAAGTCACGAAGATATGGTTCGTTTAACTCTAAGGTGACTTTTGGATTCGTTTAGGATTATGTTTTAATATTTTAGCCCATCAGTAAAGACACAAGGTTCAACGAATTTAATTTTCTCGTATAATTTTCTTCTTAAATAATTTCTTGTTTTACCTTGACGACAGAAGCTTATGTTTAGGCAAAGTGTGGGGACATTCCGTATTTTCTTCCAACGCAGAGTGGACATTTCTTGTTTTTAACCAATATACTAAATCTTTAACGTTATCTTACGGGGGTATTTGACTCTTTGTGATTCGACAATTCTCTGGTCCCAGTTGCCACCAACAAAATATGTTATAAATTGCAAAATGTTTCCCTCCCTTACCCTTCAAAATAAAGATTACCCACTTTTTTAATTGAAGCAATAATTCAGAAGGCGATGCGCGATGAGTTCATCTGGTGCAGGTTTGGTAGACAACTGTGCGTCAAGGATTTTTGCTCCTGAGAAAGTATCGTCGGCTACTGGGCGGGTCAAAGGATAGATTTTTAAGAGACACGGGGGAAGATTGATTGTTTTCGTTGACAAACAGACGGCTGGCGATGAGTATTTGTTACTTGTAGACGCTCTCTCTTCTCCTGTATCTACAGTGCAATTGCTCTATCCACACTGTTTGTCCTGTCACTTAGGGTTGTCGTGCTCCTGACACTGAAATATACAGGGTGGGTCAGGAAGGGCGGTACAACCAGGCACAGAGTAATTCCTCGCGCAACAGTAAATCGAAAATATAGAGTAAAATTTTTTGATACGAGCCTTAATTTCAGAGAAATTCGAGATTGAAAATCCGCGCACTAGTACGCGGACGTTGAATAAAAATCGTTTCCACTTTCAAATCAATTTTCTTGAAAATAAAGAAACTTATTCCACAATTTCGACTTATTTGTACACGGGGATTCTTTTCATTAGCAGTTGAGCATATTTGCTCCTAAACTCTGCCGAATTTGAGTCACGCATCCGCGAGACAATTTTTCAAACTTGATTTTCTCGAAAACGGAGGCCCCGAATCAGAAAATTCTATTCCACATTTTCGTTTGTTCTCGCACAAATAACCACCCCCACGCTTAACTGTACCACCCGCTCTGACCCGCCCTGTATAAACACTTACATTCGCGACTCATTTTGATCATACGATATCGCTCATTCCCTGCATCATGTAATCAATGACTCAGAAAATGCGCGCGCTAATTAGAGCAGGGAAATACGGGCCAAATGTTGAATTCAGTATCGTCCGGAACCGTAAGAAATAGTAATAATAACATTTTCTTGACGCGGTGTTAGCGTAAAAAGAGGAGCGAGTGGTAAGAGAGCAGCGAGGACGGATGGACGTGGAGCCAAGGGGTGGGAGGGAGGGAGGGGGGGGGGGAGGGTTAGAACGTCGATTTTCTTTTGCGAAGAGTTGTCTCCGTCATGGCGTCAGTGCGACGTCCGAAAATAGGGGCTGTATTAGGGCGTAAGCTTGTAGTGACTCGTTTTCGCACGGCTCACCGGACCGCGAATGCATCGTCTTCGGCCGCCAGTAATTTTAGATCTGGAGGAGACGTCGCGACGCGAGCTGAAGGATTTCTCTTCTGTTCCTCCCGACTCCAAACGAAACGATAGTACCAGTAGCATTCGAGTCGCTTTTCATTAACATCCGACAATTCTTCTTAATAACTAACACTGAACTGGATGACGCGCGATAGTCGACGAGTTAATGCTTCAGCTATTCCTTAGACTGGGATTAATCCTTTCATTTTATGTGATCTTCCTTTTACCTTAATTCCAACTTCGTAAGTAATTTTTCTGTGTCGTTGTTCAAAATTGTTTCTGTTTTCGTTGGTAAGAGCAGAGATGGACGAATGAAAAAATGAACTGACGTGAAAGATATTAGATTAGAGAATCTGGTTATTTATTTAATTTTTTGTACTGTAGTAAGCAGTAAATGGAACCCGTTGAATGAAGAAATATCTACGTACATTTGTGAGGTATTCTGTAAAGAATCGTGTATCTCTGTAAAGAATTTATATGTAAGATCGTTGCTTGCGATTGCGCAATAGGTGTACCAAGCAAAGAAGAATCAGGAAAAGATTTGCCAATAAGAATTTTGGGAAATTTTTCAACCACGTAGAAAAGTGTCGTTCATTTGATGTTCAATTAAATGATAAGTACAGAGAAAAGCAAATATTTCTTAAATTAAGGCATACTTTACGGAGCTCCATACATTAATTACTTATACAGAAAATAAATTACTGTTTACTCAATGTAATTATGAATATGTGACGTGAAAGTTTTAATTTGAAAATATCGACAGCAGCTTCACTTAATCGTTCAGTGTCTACTGCTAACCGATTCTATTGAACTTCCCCAACGAGTTGATGGATGACGTAAGTTTTATAATTATATAGAACCATAGTTTCACTGATCAGTTTCATTTACGGTAATACATTCAGTATAAGTTCCTTGTTGGTACGAATAATTAAAATTGTTATTTTTACACAGGCAGGAATAAGGTTATTGTAGAATCGATTCATAATCAACGAACCCCATGGAGAATTATTATAAAATCACTAACTAGATTTCGTGCATGGAAAAATTTTTCTTTTGAAAACTGCTTGAAAATATCGGGCTTATTTTGGTAAATTTACATCACGACTGTTTTTCTTGACCTTGGTCTAGAATTCATAAATTTAAAGCACAGTGCACACTCATTCTCCTCACATCGTGAATTAAAATAGAATTTCCGTGGATAACAATTTGCTTATTTTTAAAATTTAGAATACTAAATCTTTCTTTAATTCACAATTTACGTATCATGCCATTAAAATAATCTATTTTCAATTATTTGGTATGGCGTGTTATACCAAATAATAAATAACAACTAATACGTGACGATTAATAATATTTAAGGTGTATGTGCAATGAATGCAAGCCATTTCTTCTTGAAATTTCAACACAACAGCTTCATCGGATTAAATGTTTCCTCTGTTCGAAATTAAAAAACCCCCCCTTCGTTTTGGGAACATAGCAGACATTTAAATGTCTGGAGAATGTTGTCCGTTCATAGACGTTAGGGACAATTTCGCGACACGATCGAATAAAACTGCAATTAATTGCTGCTATAACAATACATTGTAGAAGCTCTGGCCGTCTGCCAGCACCGTTATTGCTGCAAATAACATTCTATAAATAATACTTGCGACAAGCGATCTCGCTAGCTAGCTCGCCAGCATTTCGAGTATAAGTCTTATTTAACGCTTCCACCAATTGGAATTGTAATTATTCCAACTGAAATAATTACGATTCCAGCACATTAGTCACCTACGTTTCACTTTTGGAACGTTTCGAAGAATATACTTTCCAGTAGAGTTAAAAATTAATATCTCTCGTTTATTTATTCTGTATAATAAAACGTAATATACCGAACTCGACTACTTCTTTTTTTTACCATAATCTGTTCTTTTCATGTTATAATTCCTATATTTTTGTATTGAATGAATTGAATGAAAATTGAATGAATTGCAATATATATATGTCGTCATTCTGTAAGCTTTGGTGCCGTTACCATTTTGTGTAGGCACTCCTGATCCAAGTGAATATTATTATCAATCTTTAAAATATATTCAGAAAGTAGCAAAGGAATTTATCTCAAATTGTAGTAACGTTTCTTTATAATTAACATCTAGAGTATTATTTAACTTGCTTTTGTGTATTTCAATCGCAAAGTTCTTGACGAAAGATGAGAGAAAACTTTGCTATTACGATTACCCAGGAATTCGTTTTAAAAGACCATGACCAATTTTCGCCATATTACGTATATTTTTGAAAAAGCTTTAGACATCATTTTCGTAAATTCCTTCAAATTTAATGGAAAACTGTTGGCGCATTGTATAAAAAATAAAGATATTTTATCTAATACAATCATACATATATTATTACCGTAGAAATTACGTTTTATGATTGTGTCAGCAAAATCGATAAATCAATGCTCAACACGATACATTCAGGCCATCATTTAAGAATTCCAACTAAAGGATACCTATTACTAAATAATTATAATATTCTTTCAAAATAAAAATCATCGTTTCTGCTTTTGCAACGCAGAGTTCCTGTTCACCAATGAGTTCAACTGATCCAACTTTCAGTGTATTCGTCTAAAAAGGCCTCGAAGGTCTCGTTATTATTAACATCATTCTTAAGATACCCCCAACTTGGTCTAGAAAATTACGCATCACCGCTGTTCGACCGATTTTATCATCAGTTCACGATATACAAGTTTCATTAGACGCTCGTACCTCGGCCCGCAAAGGCATAGTTTAAGGAAGTTTAATGGGATCAATTTACTTATTTTGAGGAACTACGTTTGGCGGCTTGTTTACGGGACGAGATTTCCATTAAACCGACGCGGAAAAATATCGCGAATAAAAGGCATTAAGGATTAATGGGATCGTTTGATACGTTTACTGCGACGCGAGCTGCCGACAATTTATGCACCGCCCTAGCCTTAATTTTTCACTGTTAGCGTAAATCTCGAGCCGCTTGAATTTACGACGGGGACCGATTATTACGCTTCGAGATTCCGATCGGCACCGCGGAAATTTCATGCGCGCCCAGCCATTTTTGTTCGAATAATTCCGTGTCCACGGAACAGTGCAGCAATCGATCTCCTGCATTCTTCGCGAATAAACATGCATCTGTATGCATTTGGGCGAGTAACGAGGCGCTGACAAGCATCTGCTTTATTTATAAATATATTCTTCTCTTTTGAGGGTTCTAAATTTGTTTTATCATGGCTTCGATTTTCCCGCTGTAACATGTCTAGGTAGTGATTTTAAATTGTTTGTCTATATTGCGTTGTGTTTATTGGTGACTGAGGTATTTTTATTATCTATTTAGTTTTTGGATGGAGAAGCTTAACACGTCACGAAGATCAAATTATGTAAAATTATTCGCATATTAGAATACCGTCCACCCCCTACTTTCCATCTTCTTTGAACGCTTGAATGGATTTGAATCCATTGAATTAAAAAAGTGTAAATAGATATTTCAAACGCTGTTGAAAATTTACGTTTAAAAGATTGTAGAATAACTGTTTCAAATTTAGGTGAGCTTGATATGTAATTTTTTTTTAATGTTGCTGTGGTAGATTATTATTATAGTTTGATTACAGTTGTACACGTATATTTGTTCATTATTTCAGTATGTATTTAGGGCGCGAGAAGTTCATCGATGATCTTGTGCTATTTCGTCTATGAAATTGCAGACGAGAAGATAAGCCTGGAACGCAAACGAGTTTCGTTCTTCCGCCAGAAGTGCTTGCCAAATATTCAACTTAAAATATCACTGTATATAAATAATGTGAGATACGAAGAAGGATATAGCACGTGCATTCACCATCTTCCACGTATGCATTTCAGTTGACGCGTTTCATAATTAAAAAGCTACGAGGCAATAAATTTAATATTTCATGGAAATGATCCGAAATATATCACATTCTTGAAATGTAATTTATGTAATATTCACAGCTGAATATTTTATCGAAACGTTTTATTAGAAAAGTACATGGCAACGCAGCTTAAAATTGAAACATTTTGTCCATATACATTAGCTATTATTTCACAAACTTTACAAAACGGAACTAAAAATCCTTCCTGTTATTAAATTCATTTTATTCCTGGTATTACACGTAATATTCTTATTCACAAAACATAAATTAAAAACATGGGAAACATCATATGATTCCAACGAAAGCTGAGAAATTTATTTTTGGAGAATTTTGGAGAATGTCAAAGGACGTAAAAAGTCTGATATCTTATTTTATAATTTATCTACTCAACTCTCTGACAGCGTATGCTTTTGGTCGACCACGCAGGAGTTGGTGCTTCGGTCCGTTTGGACCCATCTCACTATTATTACACGACGTACTTTTTCTCACACCAATTCATTTTTCCACTTGCTGAGCTCTTCTCCATTTCTGTTTACTATTACACACAGCAACTTTACACTGGGTCAGAAATGACCCAGGCATCGCCGACCGAGAGTTAAAAGGTCAAGGACCACAGACTTCTTTTTTGCCAAAAACCAAAGTCAGTAACGATTACGGGCAGATACCCTATGCCAAAATTGATCAAAATCTAGTCCAAAGACTTGACACTCTGCCCATACTTAGTAAAAGCCATATTACTTATAAAAAATACTGATCCCAATACGCAATCGATTGTATGCACTTGTCACTTCTGAACGTAACCCTGCAAAGTAACGTTTTCCATACACCATGAAGACAATCTCTCAATTGTTGGCTAAACCTCCCCTCAGATAGACAAACGAAGTATCGGTAAAATCGGTATTGCCTTGCACTTACGCACTGTCGCCCGTGTTCCATTGCTAAGAATGGCAAACAAGGAGGAGCGGAAAACTCAGTTATTCCATTCATCCGGACAAAAAGCGTCGGTCGCTCTGGGCGAGGAGGAAAATTCGACCGAAACATCAATTTCACGGGGCGAAACTGATTGCACCGGGCAAAGGGGTTGAGCGTCATTCTATCGAGTCCTCTGCTCGGATTCCCTGTTTAAAGACGCGCCGTAGCGCAAGGGGGCGAGGAGCTGCGAGTACAGTACATACGTCTTTGTACTTTGTACGGCATCGCGGGTAGAGAAAAGAAGAAAGCAAAGGGGCGCGAGGGGTAAAAGAGGCCCGATGAGCGGGGCGGGAGGAGGGGGGGGGGGTGGGGCACGGAGGAGGAAAGGAAGAAGAAGCAGGAGGGGGAGGAGAAGGAACGAGACAGAGGCCTGGGTAAGTTATCACTCGAGTCTGGACCAGGAATAGTCGCCATGTGGTGGCAGCCGTGGGACTGACTATTTTCGGGTAAAGACAAATTTGGCGCGATGCGCTACGAGGGAGCAAGCAAGCCTCGTGGTAGTCTCAAGTGTAAGCTTACATGTGCTGGGGGGTGTCGGCCACGACATGCAGAGGCCAATGGGATCTGTGCGGCCATTTTTAGAGGGCTCGTTGAAGCAAGCGTGCTCAAAGCTTTGGCAGCATTCAGTCTGAAGCAGTCAGCCGGTTAGGAGGATTCGGTAGAGAAGTTCCTGACACCGAGCTGCGCCACGGGTCTCCGATCGTTGCACCACGCGACCAACATCCTCGACCTCCCGAAGGACTCTGTCTGCCACGAAGGCCCGACATAGGCGGGCCCGTTCACGCCCGTAATCGGCCAGTACAGGGAAGTGCCAGGTATCCAGGTACTTGACGAACGGTGGGAACGTAACGGTTTTCAGGATGTTCCTCCTAGTACGCGGACCCCGCCTGCACCGAGTCAGTGGATTACGTAATCTGTCCTGCCCGATCATGAAACAGGTACTATCGGCTACGTGACGGGGTAAGGATCGAGTCTTCCCTGCTCGGAACCGGGCCAACCGCCCATGAAGATCGACTGCGAGTTCATAGGAACGATTCGCTGGCGGACGATCGTCTTCCTGAGCCGGGCGACTGTTCCGTGCTTCCTTACTTCCCATAGTGAATGTGACGTATGGAATGTAAAGAAGTATGGAGCTGCGCCCAGGTGTACCATCGAGTTGGACGGACGGACGGACGGTCTTGGGCCCGTTGTTCTTCGCCAAACCTCGCCCAGACAGTTGATGAAACGATTGAGCGCATTCCAGGCTGAAGGCACGAGCGTGCCGCGGCGACCGACGAGATCTCGGGGAGTAAGCCGTGCTTAGAACGACGGGAAATGAATCCCGTCGATATTTACACGTTTCCACGAAGCCGTCGATGGGAAGAGTGCGCGATGACGTTGCAACAGCCACGCTCAGGGCCTCCGCGGAAGCGTAAATGCAGTTGTTGCATTGAACAAGGATTGCACTAGTCGGTAGCCCCTGGGGCTATCAGCTAAAGGCCAGAAATAGACCCCAGTTCCACGTATCCAGTAACGTGGCCCGAGCATCTTTCTACGTCCATGTGGCCTCTCGTGTTCTCTATTTACGGGCTGGCTGTGACCACCATGTGGTCGCCAGCTTTATTTAAATCGACAAAATATTTCGAGACGTTCCCACACCTCGCACGGCTCTCCCGCTGAGTGCGAGGCTAGAGATTTTACTCTTGCAGATGTCAGCGACGCACTGGCTGCAGTGGAACGGGGGAAAAAGTGTCTTTGATATTGCGCTAACTTTTTTCTTACAGAGCTTGTGCAACTGGTACACGCTGGGAACACTAGCCACCCACTAGAAGCGTAAGTATTGCCTGATAAACGGGACGAACAGCGAGTTAGAAAAAGCAAAACTACAGGTGTAACAATTTTTAATGCTACGTTATGAACAATCGTTTATAGAATAAGTAATAAAATACGTCTGCAGCGCTTTGCGAACGGACGTCTCGATTTAAAGTTACGCAGCCTGGGTTGATACTATCCTTAACTGCGTCCAAGTTTCATAGGGATTCATTAAATGCCAGCTAATTTTATTGCAGCGCTCGGTCGAAACAGTGTACGCGCTTGCTCGAATAGAAGGGAGGAGAGAGACAAGAAGGAAGGGAGAAGCTGGAAGGAGATCCACGTCCAACGGCGGAGTCAAAAATAGGACGTACGTACGGTCACCACCATATTTCCATAAATGAGTTCTCCGGTTACAGGGTCTATTTCCGGTCGGTGCCGGCAACCCAGAGTTACAGCCAATTAGAATCGGCCGCGAGGCGGTGCACGGGGCCTGCACTCGATCGAGGGATCGATTCTGGCCCGGTAATCCCCGAGCAGAATCACGAACGGAACAACTAGACTTACGCGCTTTACTCGCTCAAAACCAGGAAGATCGCGTGGACTGTGATTTACGTAGGAACATTCGGAAAGTGATGTTAGTGAGAATCAGTGATGTAATCGGCTTTGAGTTCAGTATATGCTTATGGATTAGCACTTAACGCCGGCTATCTTTGGCTTACCCCTCGCGTTTAAGGGTTGATTCACGTGGATTGTAAAATACTCTATTTAAGTTAACGTATCGCTTACTTTCTAACCGAAAGTGCTTCTGCCCCTGTTTCCCCGTTTCTTTTGTAACTTGAGATATTTTTACCCCCACTTTCCATCGTGGAAATACTTTTTTTCTTAGAATGATAGTGTTACCGTGTTAAATAATATATTAGGTAGGTATTCGTATTTTTTAAGAGAGTGGATAAGAATTTCGTTGGTGTGTTAGCCTTTTTTTATTGGATCTATTTTTAGAAATATAAAGTACGACGGGAGCTTTACGTCTCAAGAACGTTTGAATTTTCCGTGACCTGTCCTGTGGATGTATGCAAATCTTTAAATAACATGCAGAGAGGATTGTAAATGGTATAGTGGATTAAACAGCGGATATCTTCGGAATGAGGAATCTGCTCCTTTGCATGCAAAGTGCGAAACTGCGAGATTATTTCCAGGCTCATAACACGGAATTACGAGGCAAAGAACTTTAACTAAGTATTTCGGGCGGAAATATATTTTCATTTTATCTCGGTGCGGATTTCTTTTTTCAAAGACAAATTGAATTGTAAAATGATCCTAGCGCTGGTACTGAATTTGAAATAGGAACCATCTTATATAGTAGCGTTATGTTACATATTTGTTATTTTCTTGTATAAGAGATAACACATGGATTAGTCATTACAGTCCTAGAACTGAAGTTTTATTTTGTTTTCTTATTGTTAATTTATATATTTCGTGTGTACTGTGTAAATTAATTACTAGAATAATAGTAAAAATATAATATTTTATTTTATATTTAAGTCAATTCGTGGTAATATTTAAATAGTATTTTTTTTTGTACTATATTCTAGTTATAGGAATGTTACTTCAAAATGCTGCCTTTGGAACTACATACCTATATTATTGTATACAAATTTTCCAAGGAAAACTAACATAAAAGTTAACTGAAGGTTACTAAAAATCATCACTACTTTAATTAAAATTTAGCTATTTAAATGAAAGAGTTCATATTTATATGAAAGTGTATGAAATATCAAGGCTAGGGGTACATGCTTTTTTACTATCTTTATACAATACATATATTTACTTTAATTTAGTGGCCAATTTGAGGAGCAAACTAATGCAAGCATGGAACGATTTATATTCAATGTTTAACATAATAAAATATCGTCAAATTTCTGTAAACAGTCAAGAAAGTACCTGAATTATTATTATTAGATACTTGTATTTAAAAAATTCTATAGTGTCAGACTGAAGACGTTGTTCTCGTTGAGAATTTTATGTCTCGGGAAAGTGATTTCCTTAGTACAAACAATAAACATTTAATAAAAGCCTTCACCCTTCTTATACCTGCTGTTATATGTATGCACTTCACTCAAGACTCGTAACGTGGCGCTGATAACAGCGGTGATAAGGTGTGTGATAAAGTATAATTATACATACAAAATTATCCTGTACTTTAAACCGACAGCTTACCTTATCGTCTTACAAGTACCGTTTTATTTATGCTTCACAATTATAAATACTTCCTTTTATTGTTACCAAAAGAACATTATGTAAACATGGCACGTATATTTAAGTAAAAGTGCATGAATATTGTACATATTTTTTACTTCTATATGGAATTCACTTACAATTAATTGTACTTTTAATCTTAATTAATTATATGTTTACGGCAACTGTATAATTGCTACTTGTTCGGGCACAGTTTTGTCATAGCTGTAATGAATAATATCTTTTAGTACAATGCGCGAGAAACTGACAGATTTTCAAAATCATTTTTCTCAAAAACGTAGGTCCACTAGCAAAAATTTCGATATTATACCAACAACAACGTACCATCCTGCAAACATTCTTCCACCTCTCCACTACCGCATGACCACAAATCTAAATTTACAAAATCACTTTCCTTTTACATCACATTCTATCTTCAAACTACAAACAAACATAAAAATCTCCTAGAACAAAATAAGGACCCGGTAAAATTCAGAAACCGTCTCCAACACCCACCCCCCGCCCCGTTCCCATTTATTTTAATCTCGCATTGAATATTCTTAACAGACCTGGCCCCATTAAAATTCCTCTTCTATCCGTTCCAGAAAGGATCCGATAGAATTTGTCCATCATCGCGTTTCACTTCAGTCACAAAGAAACCGCCTCGTTTTCGCAATTTGTCGAGCGAAATTACGTGCCCCGCGAGTGACGCTTGTGGCGCTGGGAATGCAAAGAATTCCCTTAAAGAGCCCAACGCGACCACACTCCGGGAACATCCACAAAGGGGGGCACTGAGGGGGGGGGGGAGGGGTAATTAAATTCATCAATTCGTTATTCGAGCCTTCGTGTATCCGGGTTGTGTCAATTCGCGAAAGGAATCCAAGAGAAGAGAAATGAAGAAATTTCCCTATGTACATACCTATATCCTGAAAGGGCTGTGAAGTTAGAGGGTTGGGGTGGAATAAAACTGTGCTAAACACTCGATTTATGAGGTTGAGACAGCGGTGTCGTTATGAGCGTTCACCCTAATAAATAACTGGCAGTCTAGGGAGCAGAAAGGAGGGCGGGGGCTGCGGGGGGTTTGCGAGTGGATGTGATCCCAGTTATGCGTGGATGCCTAGGCTATTCATGATGCAGCCACGGTCGGATTTGCATTGCTGTCATTGTCGCGATTTGAATCGGCCGTTCGCCAGCGCGCGCGCGCGGACCTGTAGGGGTTTCCTGCTATTGTTGCAAATAATTCTGCGACGCCGCGGGATCAAGGGCTGCTGCGAACGACCGCGAATGAATCACGCGCTTGGCCAAGAACGCACACTTGGTTTCGGTTCTCTTGTTTCTGAAGAAGATCAGATTTGTTTCTTATCGTTATAGAGATAACGATGTTAGGGTTCATGTTAGATGATTTCTTGCGCCTACCTCACACGGGAAATTCATATTCTGGCAGTTGCTGAAGGGGTGGTCGATGAAAGTTAGATTTAGTGGTCGTAGTAAAGCAAATTTTAATTATGTGAAGGGAGAATGATTGAAGGATTATGATGGTGGGGGTGTATGTGTGATTGACTAGAGTTGATGTGTATGGTGTGAAGTTTGGTGAAGGGTTTCCATAGTTTGACAAGGAAATTCTCCTGTTAATTATTGCTTTTTGATAGCAAAGCTGGGGGTACACATAATTAACGGGGTAAAAATTGCTTAAAACGACGTTTGTGGCTGTTGAGGCTTTGAGAGATAGGAATAAATTTTGCCCAATTTTCCACCCAGACGCTATTCTGGGGATTTCCAAATATCGCCCGTGTACTTTATTGGTTCGTGTACTACTACATTGTTATAGAATTTCTGCTTCCAACGTCGATGGTAATAGAACAATATTCGCGGCTTTTTTAATCTGCTGAAGTGTAATAATAACACATTTTTAGTATAGCCGTGTTCACACACAATAAAAAGAATTAAAGAAGGAAAATCTTTTTTAACTAGACAGTGGTATAAAGGGCGAGGTTGAACGGAGAAGAATACGCTTCTGCAAAATCTCATCACATCAAAGTACACGACTAATTAGTTCCTAAATCACTGATTACAGACAAATCACAAAGGTGCATCGTTTTAAGAATAATAGCCACGCCATTTTTTTTTAATTACCTCTCGTTTGCTAGAAACAAATCACTTCCCGAAATGAACCAGTATTATGCCATAAAATATCGCCTTACACCTTCGTCACCAGCCAATACATTTTCCAAAACACCACCCATGAATGAACCTCGTGTATCATTAAATTTGTTCCTCGTCGCCAAAGGAACTGAAATTCATAGAAATTGATTTCCCCGTTCCCGTTAGAGGGCCTGACTAATAACTCAATGATCGACACATGACTTTAAACGGTTACCGTTTCATCGCGATCACGCGCATGAAATTCCGCGGGTCGAATGTGCGTGGCATTCGATTTCGCAGAGACCTCGCTGAGCAGAGAAAGGGTGAGGAATACGGGGACGATCAGGTGGGGCACAACGGGGTGGTATTAAATTTGTCGACGGTAAAATGGGATTGGCTGCAGTGGCAGTAATGCCCTTGATTAAGTCTAACGAGTTACGCAGATATTATTCCCGTAAAATAATAATATTAGCCCCCGTGCTATTGGCTAATGCTGGAATTTGCATTAACGTCGACAGCTCTAATTGACGGACCGCCAGGTTTCGTCTATCTGCCGTGCGTGTTATATTGTCCAACGATTACGTTATTATTATCGAATGCAGCACGGACTGGCCATTTCTCTAGCAAGAGAACAGGCTAATCTGCAGAACAATCATGGAGGGAAGGGGGGTTTCAGAACAATTGCAGCAATGGATGAATATGATTAAAAAAATTTCGTCATCGAGTGATTTTCTTGTCGCATCACTCGAAGAAACATGGTGGAAATGGTATGGAGGGGATTATGGATGCTGTTCGTTAAAAGGCATTTGATAAAGAACTCCAGTTTTCAGTGGACACCAATCTATAAATTAGGCAATGGAACTTGGGAGTTCCTAAATGATTACTTATCGAAAAATAAAGACTAACCACTCGCAATGTAGCTCAAATTTAATAATCTAACGAGCCTCAGTTCATCCTACGTGACAGAGCTGCAATTTTATACGAACTAACCTATATAAACTCGATCATACCGAATGGAGGGTGCTGTAGGGACTTATCCGCCACTTTTCTAACATACACGTATAAAATGCCTCTCCTAAAATTTCTACCTGAACAGAAACATTTTTCTTTGACATTACACAGAATGAAGTTCATGAATTCACCGGTAAAATAACACAAGTTTCACGCTCTCCCCCTGCTCAAAATAAATAGCAGGTGGACGAAGAGATCGAACGAGCAAATTATAACTAATGCCTTCACGAAAGAAAACAGGAGATCGGACACATTACATGAAATCTGCTGTATGACCGAAACTAGATCACTGCATCTGGATGAACGCATTAGCGCAGGCGAATCGGTAGTCAGAGGCCTCCAGAGAGGGTTGTTGGGCGCGAAACGCCAACAGAAGCTGCAGGGGTCAAATGACAGGCAAGCGCATCTATTGGCTGCTCTGTACGATCATCACGTTCTCTGCGACAATTTATGACGATTGGAATAGCGTCCAGTTCAGCCGTTACACGTCCGTGCAACGGTGCCGGACTACTAAAGTCCAGAACGAGACACCTTACCAAACTAGTTCAATTAGTGGAGCAACGTGAAAAAGGATTCACCGTCGTATCAGACTGTAACGAACTTCCTGATAGGAATAATCCACCGTTTTTTCCCTAAATGTTCGATTTCCTCTGTTCCGTCACTCTTCCGCCTCGTATCAGCTCCCTGAATGTAATTTAACACGTTGGCTTCCAGGGGAGGCACTAACAACCTCCCCTTATAGTTAAAATTTTTCTTTAAAATGCTTGCAATAAACGAACCTTCGAATTTTGCAAACTTCTGAACAACACTTTGAGTTAAACTTTTGAGAAATGGCACTTAACTAGGCATTGTTTACGCGGTAGTGTCACAGGGGGTTGGTAATGGGGAAGGTGAAACTAATGTAAATCGAAAAGTTGACGCGTGACGGGTTACAATGGGATGATCGTGATGTATCACTTCGGCGGAGAAGTTAGCTATGTTTCCCTAACTGTGATGAAGTGTCTTACGTGATGTAAATAGCGCTCCGCTATTAGAGAATACGTTGTGGAATTTGTGCTGGGAATTTCATTAACCTACGAAACTAAAGCCTAGATATTCAGATAACATTTCCATTCTGTTTTACTCTAGAATCTAGATTTACCATCCGAAGCATTGAAATGTAATTACGAATCACTATGTATACCTGACAGAAGCATATTCAGTTCCTTTTTTCACTTGTTCCCCAGCTTAAACGATCTTGTCCATTTATAAACATTACTTAACCTACCTATTCGCAAAATATATGAAATAAATAACTACAATTTAGAACAAGAATTTTTATCAGATATTATGGTCAAAAGATTGCAAAGAATAGGTATAATAATTTCATGGATTTTATATAAAAATTCATGATGGTGATAAATAATAAAATTAACGTCATTTCGACTGCGATGTGGATATCGCGAAACGATTTTTCGGTTCCGCGATTTTCGAAGTAGTATACCGCAAATCGCGTATTCGCCGATAATGAGTTTGCTGGCTAATAAATTCGAGCTATCAACGCAGCTGGATTAACGTTTCACCCTGTCACGTTAATACAGTGCGTGTCCTGAGTGCTCGTCGACGTTAGTGCCGTATTTGCAAATGTTATGTACACGTTCAGAAGCCGCTCAGTGTACACGATCGGAGCACTGACATAATAAAGATTTATTTACCCCGTCAACGTATTCGTACATAAATCGGCGCCTCTATTTCCATCAGAACCTATGGATGTAATAAACTGATACAGAACTTAATCCACCTTTGTCCACGGGGCGAAATTAATGGGCATATTTGCAAAGGAAAATGTTGCTACTGAAAATGACACAAAAATTGTATTTTATCTTTGGTGAATGAAAGAATTTCAAAACGCTGGAAAGTTGATTGTTTTAATAATTCCGGTGTGGAACACTTTTCAGTGTGCTATGCAATATAGAAAAAATAATTTTGCAGTTGTTTCCGTGGAAGCATTCATACAAAAATCAATATACCAACCTTAAACCATAAAAATTTTTTTTTATTATGGTGTCGCATAAATCATATTTTATGGGATAAACCTGGCTGATGCTTATAGATTTAAATTTCCTTCGAACTAAACTCTTCTCTTTTGGTAGACCTACATACAACGAATTACAAAAGCAAAAATATTCCCCTTTCTAAAATCACTATAAAACACAGAATTTCTTAAGGTACTTTTTTAAATTATCACAAAAGAATTTCAGAAATTCTCGACCTAATTTCCTTTTGCGATCAGTTCTACATGTGTATCCACCAGTAATGTTTCTGACACTCATCTGGTCGCGTTCGAATCGGTATTTCAGCAACGCCGTCCCGCAAGAAGTCGAGGGAAGGGTTCTCAGCAGGGTATTACCTTCTTCTGAGTAACGCGCTGGAACGCATAGCATTTAGGTGTACAATGAGAGACGGACGTAGACACGGGACTCGATACGCCGGGAATGGAACACACCACGGAGATTGTACTAATTAAGTCCCACCTCCCATTAATTGCCAACGTTCCTGCCTTGTCAATGCTCGCCGTTCGTCGCTATGGCTGCGGACACCAGCCGTTCATCGCTGTGGCTGCGGGTACCACTGATGTAGTTAACAGAATTTCGATATCGACATGCTCCACTTACGTAACTACTTGCTTCTGGATGCTGGATCCTGAGTTACCTCAACTTCGATACCGTCAGTCAATAATAACAGGGCTGGTTCATCGCCCGATAAGGTGTTTGCGAAGCAAGGTAACGAGACACGTCCCGCTCACGCCCAGTGTTCGCACAGCTTCTTCCTACTGATAACTTTTCCCTTGACGTGTTCTGCTGATATTCTGCCTTTAAACGATGGATCAAAATCAGAGTAGGCTATCGCACTTTCGCAAATTTTAAGTTCCATGTTATCGGTGTCGATAAGATTCTCATTTGTTATTCAAAGAGTTTATGGTTGCTTAAGTATTTGTATCCCTTGATTAGAATTTTACTTCGAACCTGGAACTCGATTCGAAAGCATGGGACTGAGAATGCACTCAACGGTAGATACAACTTGTTGTTGTTTCTGAAGCTTCGTAATAATTAATCTGCTCGGGATGTTTCAAAGATTCTATTTTTACTTCGTAAATCATTCCACGTGCATGTGAAAAATCTACATTTACTTTCACGGGATTTTATTAATATTTAAAAGAATTCTATTTGCAATATTATAATTACGTCGAATGACGGGGTCGCTCTCTTATTTTCGAACGGGGAACGGAGAGCAAGTAGATGAAAGGCTAAGAACGAGGCAGCTTAATTAATCGGAAATGCATTCACCCTCAGAAATCTTTCTTCAGCAATGGATTTTGCAAGTATTCAACGGTCAACGGTGTACTTTGAAACATTAAAGAACCCTGCCCTAGCTTGTTTTTAATTAATTCTGCATAGAATTCGAAGGAAGCTGGTCGGTAGTTGGATTCTCGTCGAAGACGAACGATATTGAATCCGCAGATAACTTTTCATGGAGTTGGACCTCGCCTATCCTGGCACGTCGTTAGGAAAGCCCCAGAGGGAAGGAAGGAGAAGTACGATTTTATTGGACTGCCGGTCTAGTACGAGGGAAAAAGGGGTGTACGTGTTTATATTACCAAGTAACTGCGGCTGCTCCCGTTACACGTTGCCCCCTTTCGTTATTATTTAAATACGATACTCCATTGTTCTTTATTGATGTATCCACAGCTCGTTTATTTTCTCTCTTGTATAAATTGAAGAATAACTCGGCTCAAAATCTGAGCCGTATAGTGAACAGATTGAACCTTTTGCTATTTTAGTGTCAACTACCTTGGCTGAAAAAGTTTTGGTCTTCCACTTATTATTGTACCAGGTCAGTTGGCAATGAAAAATTCTATAAATTATATGGGTAGTAATTGTGATTCTTGACAAAATGTATTGCAAATGAATTACCAAGCTATAAGTATGGTATGCTTCAAGTAGAAATGTAAAGGAGTATGAAATTTATATGAAATGTTTCGAATCTTCCGTGCTCGAATGAACGACATGCGCACTGAAATGTCAGCGTCCCGCAAAAATGTACAGAGGGCAAAGCGTTAATCGTGATATTAATCAAAATTTTGTGTATTTGTGCGTTCTCAGTCAGTAATGTGTTTCTAATTATTGTGCACGTAATTTTGTGGGATATATCGATGAGTTTTGAATATGGCGAGTAGGAACTTGTGTTCCTTCGGGGGACTCATAATTTTCCTTGCTCATTAAAGGATGGTTTCATATTCATAAATACTTTGCCTGCTATAAGTAGTAATAGAATCGTTTTATTGAATAATTGCATTTATCACGAACACTCAGGCGGAATTAAAATGGCTTTCATAGTAAAGTTATCTTTAATAAAGTGTAGTTGCCCGCGGTGAGTGTTATATTATAGTGATTATGGTTAATTATCAAAAACACCGTTGCAAATGTGGAAACTCAAGCGCACACATTCAAATACGATTTCATATTCTAATAATAACCCACGAATGTAAATTGGTTCAATTTCAAAAGCCAGCACCGAAATGCGGCGAGTAATTATAATTGGGATAATAACTCTTACAATTAATTTGGAAAGTTTTAATTCGACGCCCGAACTCATATCCTTAAAGTTTCCCACAATACAGATCAATTATTCGCCCGTTTCCGGTTCCGGCTACGAAGTTCAACTTTTAATCCTGAAAACACGACCATGGCCAGAATAATCTAATAGCCGTTCTGAGACTTTTAATAGTCCTCGTAATGGTTCAGCCAAATTTACGATAATATTCAAATCCATTATTCTCGTTTTGGACCGCTGCATTTGCTTTATAGTACATTCCACTTGGCTCTTCAGAATATTTTAAGCTAAGTAGTAGAAAAGAAGAAATTCATGAACGCGTAGTGAAACTAGAAATTATAATAGTGTTTGTGAATATCACTAGTTTCAAAACAAATTCTATCGCGAAGTCATATTCCACCTAAAATAATTGAGCCACGCTTTTAATTTACCAAATTTCCAATATCTTATTTTCATCTTAGATCTGTCAACAAATATTCCATTAAAATAAATAAATATCTTTTTCTTCTAAATCATGATTATAAAATAGTAAACAATTACAACAAAATGTGCCTTAAATTACCATAATCCTTGAGAAAGCTTTCTACCTCGCATGCGTATATTCAATCACAAAAGTCTACGTGCACACCATAAATTTAAAGTAGATACTATAAAAAAAAAATGTGGTAGTTTCAGCAATTCTGATAAATGTATCCCGCCCAACATGTGCATGTGTGTATATAGACTTCCGTGACTGTCTGTATTACGAGCATGTGCCTTCCTTGCTCCATGGAATGAAAAATATCTCGTTCTTTTCTAAAGACGTAGTAGTGGTATCAACATTGTCTTGCAATTCCATTGTGCAACTATCTATTCGAAGGGGAACAGAGCCGCAGTTGCAAACTGCGAATTCCAAAAGCTCTCGGACGTCGTTCTCGGGTAATCGTACCTCCACCGGGATTTCCAACGGATGAACCTCCATAGTATAATACTTAGCTTGGTCTCAGCGGTGGGAACGGTTATTCCGGCACTCGTTTATCAAAGTCAACGAGTGGACGATTCTAGATTGAGTCACGAACTGCTCCTCCTCTGAATTACCTATCTTGTGTCAGGAAAAAGAAGTCAGCCATGCGACCGCGAGCTCGGGATACGAATGTGACACTGCGCCATTTTTTTTTCGCTGATGCACTTACCATGGAATTGGGTCTGTTCTTTCCAACGATCTCGTTAAAATCCAACGGTCAGTGAATTTCATTTCCAAGTAGCAGAATGGAGTACTCGTCACATGACTGATACAATAGCTCTGCTATTATAATTGTGACGATAAAAAGGGAATGCGTGTGTGTTTTTCTTTTAAGGAAATAGGTACGTTAAAAGTTCGTCAGTTCTTGACCACTTATTGTAATAAGTTTAATTTTCAGGTTTTGAGAATTCAACTTTTTTGCGCCTCGTCCAAACGTTCAGGTGTATGGGCAAGGTATATTATACAAAATTCCAGGACACGGTTTTCATCACATTTTAAAATAATTCCTGTGATTCTGGGGTAGTAGCTTATGGAAATCGATTTCTTGCGATCTGTTCTTTTTTCTATTTTCGCAGGAAAACGTGCGACGGCCTCAAAATTAATTAAGGAAGCAGTGTTATAATATTTACTTTTCCGAGAGAATTCGTTTTACCAACACAGAAACGAGAAATTATTCAAAAAATAAAAGACCTCAGTATGACGTCAGAGAATACATAATTCATCTATAAGACTATAATCACCACAAACATATTCACAAAATTTCTGGCCTTCATCGTCAGTCCGTATGAACCTGCAGAGTATTCTACCAGGGGAGGCCTTGTAAATATTTGTAGGTATGCGAAATGAGAACGATTTAACTAAGTAATCTTCTCCATAATCGGCGATCTTTAGGGACATATTAAATTACGTCAAACAATATCGGCGATGTTCAAACAAGCCTGATTACACATAGACCGGTATATTTAAATGGGGGTCTAGAATTAGATGAAACGTTGAGAGAGAACGGGATCGTCTCGTCGCTGACGTGCACACGTCCGCGGGTCCATCCAATTTTCATCGTTTTCAATGGGCCCTCGATGCTCACTTGACAAATTCATCTGGATGCGCAGAATGTATCCCCCGTTTGCTAGTTCCCGCACGTAAGCGAAACGTCAGCTTTTCAAGTTCCTTCGAGCTGGGCGCCCGCCACCTGTCCCTTTCTCCTCGCCCTTCTTCCTATTTCTCTTGACGACCCGAATCCTCTGGCACCCCTTGTCTTGCCCGCGCTAGGACGCTTCGCCGTCGCAAGAGGGTCGCGATTCCGTCGCTTCCCTTCTGATGAGACGGGGGGCTGCGGAGCCGATCCAGCTCCCGCCACATTATCTGTGTTGACGTTGCATTCCGAACTGCAACACGGCGTGGGAAAATTGGAGACACCGCGATTGTTGTTTCATGCCCAGCGTTTTCATTAAAAGTGACGCTACTGTGCTGTTCGTGAGTTGGCTCCACGACGGCATGGAGTATTTGACGCCTTCTAGGTAAACGTAGTTTCGATGGAGGGATGAGTATATGAGATCTTTTATTTGTATTGGGTAGTTGTGGTAAAAATAATGCAGGTTAGCAAAGTTGTACTAGTTTAGGGCAGAGATGGGCAAAATTGTTTGTAAATAAAAATTGAAAATAACAAATAAAAATTGAAAATAACAAATAAAAATTGAAAATAACAAATAAAAATTGAAAATAACAAATAAAAATTGAAAATAACAAATAAAAATTGAAAATAACAAATAAAAATTGAAAATAACAAATAAAAATTGAAAATAACAAATAAAAATTGAAAATAACAAATAAAAATTGAAAATAACAAATAAAAATTGAAAATAACAAATAAAAATTGAAAATAACAAATAAAAATTGAAAATAACAAATAAAAATTGAAAAAATTATTCATGAGTCAGATAAAGTTACAGTTAAAGTTAATGTAGAAAACTTTATGCGACGTTGAAATTGAAACGCTCGACGAATAAAAAAAATTAACTTTATTCGTCGAATAAAGTTAACTCGAATTATTCGATCCTCGAATAACGAACAAAGTTTAAGGTTTAGGGTTTTAGTGATAAGGAGCTTGGAGAATATTTTATTCCAGTAAACATTAGTTGCTTTTAAAATTATTCGATATTGAAAGTAGGTTTTGTGCTTCGTCGTTTAAAAATATGTGGAGCGAAGTATATGTATGGCTTGGGGGTGAGCAGCAGCGTCACAATTGTTAGAATTCGGTACCAACCGTCAAACGGGACTTCTCCTATTACATACATTGTGCTAATTTGCGTGTTTCGTAGAGATATGTACAGAGTAACGCGTGTCTCCAGATCCATGCTTTTTGTCTCACAATTACAATGGACGCAGTAAAGAAATGGGAGAAGAAGAAGCGGAGGCAGCTGACTAGTATACCGGGAGCTGCACTTCAGTGGTTTTGAGCTGCCTGTTGATATAATTTCGACATAGTGAACTCAAACTGGAGATAAAATTTTGCTATTAACACTACCAAAGTTCCTGATGTTTTACAATTGTATTTTACAATATACATACTAAATTATACCAATGAAACTATTTCAACTATAGCGAAAGTAGAAATATAATAGATCTTAGATGTTTGGGCCAACGTCGTATGCAGCACTTTCAATTTTTCGTCAAGGGAAACTAAGTTAGAATGGGGATGCTTCATGTAACCTCAAATATAGTTAGGATATAGTGATGTAAAAGCAACAGGGGGTGAAGTCGGTAGCGCCTCCAACTGTCTCGGTGACAAATCAAGCGCCCTAACATACTTTTTGTACATTAACATCTTAAGGCCCTGGGGTGAGTAGAAGTGTGACCAAATAACTACTGTCCTGTAATGAATGAAAAAGAACACGTTTGGTCGTTTACTCTCTAGCATATGCCTTTAAAAACTACTTGCGAGGGTTTCAGGTTGGTCACTATATGTATATATATGTACGGCTCAGCTCGTCAACAGAGAGTTTTCTGTCTTTCGTTTCCCGTTGCCTTCCAACCAAAGACTTCCAAATGTGTCCGAGAATTAGATAATCGTCTCGATGGCCTGTAGCTTGGAATCGATTTATCGGTTACAGAGGTGGCTGGGAAAAACGGTAAGCAGCTCACGGAGCAGCGCTTCGACACCGATTGAAACTCGGTGTGTCCGTGCCGAAGGTGTTGAGTGCAGTTCTCGGGGCATGACGTGAATGGCCGAGCGGAAGTCCCGAGTTTTAAAATAAGACAAAGGCCCCAGCCTCTTAGCTCCCGCGGCGGTCGTTTCAGAAGGACGATCACGCGCCAACGGCCGTCCAACTTTGCCGGCTAATCAGAAAAATCCACACTCCGTCGACTTTATTGAATTGTCCCTGACGACCGGGACTTCCTCTCTGTCCCTGATGACGGCCCATCCGCACGAAGGGGGACAATTCGACTGTTTCTCCTGATCCGTACATTCTGCCCCCTCCACTTCATTTTTCCTTTAAATATGAAATCTGATACGCGACCCGTTAAGAAGATTGAATCGACGAACCCGGGGCCATTTTGCTATTTTCAGGAATATTCAAATTTCGTGTTCACGAAAGAAGATGGCGGTGCACGGTATCGGCTCGAATGTTTAATCAGAGCTTTTCTAGAATTTTGATTGCTTGTGCCCAATAAAAATCGATGCATCGTAATTTCGTCATTGAAGTCGAAGAATATACATGTATACAGCTTGTTACAGTTTTTAAAAATGAATTTTATTTATTTAAAAATATAGTGCAATTTTTATCTCGTGTTTAAAATGTGGGATACTATTTGGAGTGTTATTGCGGGATATAAGGGGATAAAATTGTTGCAGGTGGCGGGAAATATTCAGAGAGGCACCGAATTCG
Source organism: Andrena bucephala (assembly GCA_947577245.1). Classification (NCBI taxonomy): domain Eukaryota; kingdom Metazoa; phylum Arthropoda; class Insecta; order Hymenoptera; family Andrenidae; genus Andrena; species Andrena bucephala. The sequence goes on from OX387715.1 coordinate 10,650,453, forward strand.
ATCGATCCGCTACGAATCGGAAGCGTTCAGCTGCGAAAGCACACGGGAAATTTGAGAGCGACGGTGTCATCGAGAGATTCCGTGAACGACTCAATGTTATCGAATTAATTGCCAGTGGAATGCAAAGTTCGCTGGAACAAATGCGAACCCGATATTGAGGTATCGTGTGCGCGTATACGTTGCGCTTTTGAAACGCGTGCCTCCGGTGTGTGCGCATCTATGTACTTACATTTTTAAATCCTGATTGTGTCAGAGAAAATTAGTGGAAAATTTTAACTACTCACAGCGGGGTAAATCCTTTTCTCTCTTTTCTTTCCTAAAAAACGCGAGGTGATGTGGTGGGGTCAAAACACAAATGAAGTGAGATCCACATGCTTGTAGAGATTAGTTGTCTTCTGTATATGAGGCGAAACGTGTGAATTAACTAGTGCAGGTTTGTATTTGATTTTACATTTAAGTAAATTGTTATTTCGGAGTAAGCAGCTTCCATGTAAAATTTAATTTTTAATAAAATGTTTTTGTATTTATCTAATACAAGGTTGACAGATATTAGAAATTAAGTCTATTAAAATTTGGGGGTACTTGTAATTCAATAGTGTGGAAAAGGGAAAACCAGAAAAGAAAATTTTAAATGAGGGGCCCACAGTATTTTTTTAATATTCTTTCTATATCTCGATTTCTAATAGTCGCAAAATAGTGTGGTTTTTATTAACGCAGTTATTTATTCACACGCTAGATCGAACGATTCAATTAAATCTGCTGGTTTGTATCGTCGATTAATACTTGGCAGGTGAGGAGGAAACGCGTGGATATTGTGGGTAATCAAGTGATAAAATCAATTTTTTATCCCCCCGACCACTCGATTAAGAGAATTTTACACTTCGTTTGGGATGGTCCAACCTCACCATGAAATATTTTTCCAATTTATAAATCATTCCGACACATACCTAGAACAAAATAATTCTGATTTTCGCTATACAGGACAGTCTATCCTGAAATTATGTTGTAATAATTACGTCAATTATGTTGATTTAAATGAAAAAATCAGATTAATAGTCTCACATATTCTAAATTACTTTATATTTAACATAATCTACCAATTTCATTTAAAAGGTTCAAGAAGAAACTAATACCCGTTAAAAAACACGTTAAACTTTACACAATCACAATCAGATCTAAAATAAAATAAACGAAAGATATAAAATTTGTCGAAAATAAAATAAACGAAAGATATAAAATTTCTCGAAAATAAAGATTCACTTCTCCATTAATTATTAAATGGTCCCAAAGCGACGTTACGTCACTCGGTTGGTTTCAATTTTGCAAAAGATTAAAACGAGCCGAGGAAGGATGATTTCGTCCACGATTTATCCGTGGACGGTTAATCTCCATATTCGCTGCGCCTGAAGTATCTACCATAGAATTGGTCGTGTTATTTAATTAAATACTTGCCGCGCTATGGCCGATGAAGCGAGGATGAAACGCTTCCGCGTACATTACGATTGGGGCGGTGGTAATTCTCGAAAATGTCGGTACCGCTGTGGCACAGGTACGCCTTGTCGGTTTATGGGACTGTACGGGCGTACCGGCGGAAAATTCGAATAAAATATACCAGACACCAGCGTCCGTTAATAAGGCACGGAATTACGGGCAGGAATTCTCGGCGAATGGCCGACCGACAGTAAGCGTTCGCATTAAATACGTTGTTGTATAACATTCCTGGAAACCGACCCAGGAGCTGGTGTAATATGTAGGATTAATGTCTCTGTTTGAACGGCCGATGATATTCTGAGATCGAGCACGATGCATTACAATGTCACAAAGTCCCATTTTTGGAGAATCATACGCTCATATCCGAGGAATATTATCGTTAAGTCCGATTCAGATAGTAGGTGAAAAGATAATAATTATTCTCGGTGACAAAATCTGCAATTAGTTTCAGATATTAAAGAAAATTAATTTCCATTTTCTTGATGTGTATGTAGTTTGCTTTTTAGGAGATACTTTTTTTTTGGTTAGTAGTAGCTTTTCGAGAAACAGATTTAAAGGTCATGTAATTACTCTTCGTTAGAATTATTTAAGCGTATTTAGTGGGAAAGTGAACAGCATACTGATTTACATGAAAGGGTTTACACTGAATATACAAAATGGTGTCGTTGGTTAATAAGGTACGAAACTAGGTGCAGGAGGGCTCTTCAAGTAACAGTAAATACGCGCCAAGTACTAAAATTTGCATTCAACTACTACAGTCAATTTGAATACCTAATTTGAATACATAACCGTATAAATTTATGGTAATTACTCTTCTTAGCGTTATTTGAATCCTGCGTACAAGCATCGAGAACTAAACACATGCTATTTTGAATAACGGAAAATTCTACTGTAAACAGCCTTTTTTGGTATAATCTAATCTTTGCATCGGAGAAAATTGGGGACAAAGTCGTAGGTATGTATGCAAAATTACGTGTAAGAAGTTTTAAAAAATTTACGAACTAATATAAATTTTAGGTTTCAGTGTTGCATGATTTGAATCAAATAGAGGGAATACACTAAATAATTGACCAATGTTACACAGAAATATCTGAAGATTAACTTTTATGAATTTTTTAACGAATATCATAAACACTACTTTGAACATTTTGACAGAGACGTTGATAGAATCGATTAAACCACTGAACTGAGATCACATTAAAAATTTGGAATAATCGTTACATTTATTGGTTTATAATATAATTCGACTCACCCTTACTCCCATTTTCAGGATAATATTGAATGCATACCTGCAACAGAAAAAGAAAACATGAATTTTTGATTCGCAAATTTACATTTGGATAAACATTGATGGCATATAGGTGTTTCTAAAATAGCTACTAAAGAATTCAAAACCCTTTTCCAGTGTTATTAAATAAGTGTTAAAGATTTCTCTGCACATGCCGCTATTTCGGAATTCAGATCTGAATTCGTATTTATTTTGCAGAAAACTCAAGATATTACATTAGGATTGCAATCCCAGACGTGAGATAAAGACACGCAATTGTAAAAAAATTATCCCCCAGAATAGAACCAACTAATTCCCCTTTTATTACCCAAATAACAGTAAAATGAAACGATCCTTTAAAGACCTTGCAGCGTCTCCTTCCAACGCTACATCAAAAAGTACCTAACACCCTCGTAACCCATGTTTGATCGGCGAGTCACGAGAGGACGGTCCACCCTTAACTATGCACTGTAATTACACGTGGATACGGGACAACAATATTTCCAAACTCTCGATCAAGCGCTCTGCAATACGGACAGGCCGCGCGCGGCAGGGGACAGGGGTACCGAAAGGCTGCGAAAGGCAAAGGGGCTCCCGTTGGCGGCAGGCCATCTAATACTCCACTCCTCTTTACACCATCCTCACATCATTCCTCTTTACATCCACCCCTTCACCGTCTCACCGCCACTTGGCCCTCTTTCTCGTCCGAAATTTCTCCTATCCCCTGAGCCACCCGTACCGCGCCTTCTTCGAGCTTGTTAGACCGATAGACATTCTTCGCATCGGCGGTTCCGCGCCGCCCTGGAGTCGGGTGCTCGGTGGCCGCATCGGAAAATCCGTAGGTCGCACCTGTCGACCGAGATACCCGATACGCGTCTTCTCTGATGCATATATGCATGTGCGTTATGCATAATCTACTGGGCACATCATGACCCCGGGCCCACGACGGCACCAGAATAGATCGCGTAACGTGGCCGTGCTCCGGGAGGATTCTATCCGCCTTGGAGCCACTCCACCGAAAGTGCTATTCGTTGATCGATTCTGATGGGATGCGGGCGAACTTTGGAACGGAAGCTTGGAACTCGTGCGGAGAAATTACGTATTTTGCGGTGTAGGTATTTGGTAGTGTGCATGCGTGGCCGCACGATACACGGACGATCGAACAGAATGGGGCGGGGGTAGGTTTCAGAGGTAATTAGACAAATGAAGTATTTCGCGGGGCGTGCAATGGGAAGAGGGGGGAGGCAAGGAATGGGATTTTATGGTTTGTTATTGCGGAGTGTATTAAAATGTGTGTATTTGATGTACACGGTGATATTATTTGACTTGATAATTTTCAACCGTTTGTAGATTGCTCGACGTAATTAAGGATTATGAATTTGTTGTGAAAGGATACCATGCTTTTGATAAATGCTTGTACAGTTTAAACTAACTAGAAGCAATGTTTATTTTAATCTGCTACTATTCAATGTAATCCGCTTAAAAATTATCTCTCTTAACTTTGGACTCGAAATAACTTCTCTTGACACCCCATTCTCCGCACTGTGACTGTCGGCTGAAGTAATTATTGGCCACCCCTTGTCTGAAGATTTCTTAGCGAGAAAATTCCAATTTAATGGGAAGAATGAAGCATTGCAGATTGAAAATGGAAACAGTTTGGATTAAATGGGGTACAATTTTAAATATACGTAGCCATTGAAGTCCGCTATTTCACGAATCGAGAAGGAAAGAACCGCGAGTTTGCAGAAGCAGCAGATGCTGGAAGAATCGGGCAATATCGATATTCGTGATAGTCGATTATTGAAATACATTTGGTCGCGCTTTAGCGGAGAGTTCCCTAATAGGACAATTCTGCTCAATACTGCTTTCAGAAGTACTTTACGGAACATGTTATTTTCCGGTCGATCTTAATGTCAGTTGAAATTGAGTTTGGAATGGGAGTTAAGGTTTGCTTAACGTGGGTTGGTCATTGTCTTCCGCTTGAACGATCGAATCTCGATTTCTTACGAGTGTTCTTGAAACTGCTCCATAGACATCTCAGATTTTTTTCAAATAATTCTCCACAACTTCTTTCATACCCATTGTGTTAGACCTTAGATGATTGGATAGAAGAAAAGTTAGTCGATTGTTCGAGTACATTCTAGACATTTTGGCGGGTTTAATGAGCCTGTTTTGATACATACTTGAGTCTTCAATAAAATGATATTAACATATTGTTATTCTTTATTCTTGTTGTGATCTCGATGCTTGACAAATTATGAACATCAACTTCTGTACACAGTCATATTTCATAATGTAATTATTTATACACTAAGTATAAAGGTGCGAATCCACGATGAGATTTTAGCTTTTAGATGAGACATTTCTAACCTTTTTCATCTTTCTAAAATATGTTACGAACCTTGTTTCACGAGAGTCTAAGAAGTTCCATTAAACTAATGGCAAAATAATTAAAAAATAATACCATAATGAAATAAACTACCTCATGAGATTAAAGTCTCGTGTGAGACATGATATTTATGTCTCCTCGTGGCTTAGCACCTTAAGAATGCAAATCACAATGATAATCAATATCACCCAATTAAAACTCCCCTGCATAATTCCAAAGATAAGTAATCGTTTCATTCATATCGCGCCTGTCTCTTGCAAATTGTATTACACTTACATATATAGTATCCCTCCAAAATTTATATTCGAGGTGAAATTAGAATATGAGATTACCGAATCCCTGAAAGTTCCTAATTCCCCAGCGCGGTCAGTGCCGCTTTTGCGGCGGAGTTGCAGCAACATTAAATTAGAAGTAAATCAATGTAACTAGACACGCCCGCGTTTGAGGTGAATTTAGCAGGGCTGCACAAAGGCACGCCGTACGCCGTGGAGAACCGCCCTCTAAAATCTACGGTCACGGCGAAGCTCATACCCTAAAAAACGAGGCGGAATCTGCTGAATCAAAAAGGGATTCAATTATCGTTCCTACTTTGCGCCCCAGCACGGTGACACTAACTTTTTTCCAGCCTGTTCTTGCCGAACCGAGTCAGCGTGCAAACTCCAGCCTCCTCTTACCCCTCTCCCCAACCCCTGCCACCCTCGCGAGATAACGCCCGTCTTTTTCATAAACGCACGATAGTTCCATCGGTTTTATCATAGGAGAGAATCTCCTCGAATCAACCACGGACCGCGGCGTGAATTAGAGATTTAATCTGGGAGATTAGTTTTTCTATCATTCCGGCCGGCGAGCACGAAGAAGGGAGAAGAAGCCTTTTGGCTCGAGATTCTCGAAAGGTAGGCAATATGTGTGTCACGTGCTCGATGGCGCCTTTTCCCTCCACCGCCATCTTCTGCCACCACCCCTTTCTACTGCATTCACCTCGACTGCTGGCACGTTGTCTGTACCGAGTCCTGGGGGTAGCGCTAGCGATGGGACCTGATCGACTGCTTTTAATTTCTGCAAACAATTCTACGTGGTCGTGTCTTCTGACGGTTCAATTCAGGCGAGGGGTCGCTATTATTTTTTAAGGCTGCTTTAGTAATAGTATTAAGAGTATTAAGAATAATGGTCAGACCAAGTTCGATATTTACTTAAGAATATCGAGCGATTTAATATTTTAGGTTCGTTTTGTTAGAATTGTGTAGCATTTATTTGAAATAAATATTTCATTTTGGGTACTTATGGAACCTAAATGTCACCTAGCTGGGTTCGAACCGGTTAGTGCTTATAGTCCGCGCCAAGAAGATGGCGTATAGCGAGACGAGGACCGGATGGAGAATACCTCAGTTCTCAGTTATGTAAATATGCTGGATGGATAGAAGCGAAGAAATGTTATTCTTTCGAGTATGAGGACATTTAAGTTAAATTGTGCATACGGTTGAAATTATTGATAGTATGATATACGAGATGTAAGGAAGATTATGAATTCATCGTAAAATGGCTTGAGGAAGCATCACGATGTAACTCAGAATTATGTATTAGGAATAGACTGAATTAATGTTCATAAAGGGGTCGACGAGGAGCGTTGGTTATATAAAATGAATTCACAAGAAAACACAATATGCTAAGCAAATTGCTGGAGAAAAGTTCATATTTCAACAGGATAATGCGGCTGTGCAAACTGCAAAGTGCGTTAAAGGGCACTTCTTCGTCTAATAAAAAGAATAATTGCTTTTGAATGGCTAGCAGGGTCACCTAACTTGAATAGGCACTACAGGGTACTGCTGGGGAACTTACAAAAACTGTATACCACAGCAGAAGGCATTTTGCAAATGAGGAGAGTTTAAACTTTTGCTTTACAGGGAAATACCATAAACTTGGCTAAAAGAAATTAAAACTTTTAGAGATAATTTATCATCTTAATAATAATATTGAAAATTCCAAAATTACTATGTTATACTCAGGCCCTAGTTATGGTCATTTGTCCAACGTTGAGTTACTTTACGGAGTCCACGAAAGTTATTCCCTGACGATTAAAAATAAATAAATAAATAAATTAAGTGTACGGGCATTTGACACCATGATTTGGGTGTCTCCGTATTACTTCCAATTTCTTTTCATTTAATAATATCTGCAAATTGGAATAATTACAGAAAAATGATATATTTAATATCCCGTTGTTAATTATTTGTCATCTCCTAATAGACTAATTCGTAGTCCATGCTTTAACTTCATAATAAAATCGATAACTTCAAACCTGTCTACTTAAAACATCGACTGAAAAATGTAATTAAAAGAAGGAATTAAACCCTAAATTATACACTACAAAGACAAAGAGTTTTGTCATCTCCTACTACTACTACTCCTCTGTCAAAATTTCATAGCCTAAACTGGATCCTCAATATTTTCTCAAATTAGAAGTCACACACGAAAGCAACCTTACAGTCTGAAGACCTCAATGCTACCTATCTGACAAAATAGAAACGAAAAGCACACCGATATATTTGTTCTCCCATTCGAGTACCTACTATTACGAGTAGTTCGACGAATTTCCCGAAAGCATAACTCAACACTACGAGCGAACTTAGCGCTGAGTTAAGGTAAAGTCCTCACGGTATGATACAATAACGCTAGCGTTAATAAAATCGTGGATAGAATTTCAGTAAAGTGATTAATTAACGAAGGTGCCGATAAATCGATAGCCGTGAGATATTAATACTTCCCCGTCAGATATCGAATCTATCCGGGAGGGTGTTGGTCCCATCACTATCCACGGGTCACGTGCGACGCGTCAGGGCTGTAGGGTGGCGTTCTTGCGCAGGGACGCAAGAAGCAGGGGGCTGTTTCGTGAGCCGAATACCGAAACCCGCCCCGGCCCCGATAAACACCACCGATGCCGAGCTACTGAAAATCGAGGGACCGGAATTTCCGCGACAATCACGAATTTTCACGGGCACCCATCCAAACTCGATCTACCATGAGGGGCGCCCGCGTTTCTGCGATCCAATAGCGATTGGGGTTGAGGGATGACGCCCCCGATACGTCAAAGAAGAGCGAAAAAGAAATGCCCCTTAGGTTCGACCACGCAACGAAGCAGGGCGCAATACTTTAGCTGTCTCCTCGGAAGCCTGGTTTGCTTGGTACACATGGCTTTAGATAATTGAATCGATAATTTCGAAAAGGGGATACGTCCGATTTTAGGCGATATTCACTTTTTAGCATTCTCCCCCTTCTTCAGGGCTCGAAGTTCCCTTGTCTCGTCGTTTCCATCGGAAAGCTGACAAATCTTCGTGTTCTAAACGGGCCAAAGATTTACGTCCCTGCAGATTTCGAGGATTTTTATGAAGCTCTAACAAGTTGGCCTACAATAGAAGGCGAAGATTGTCCAGAAGAAGAACTGTGATCCTGATTATATCTTTCATTTTATCCAAATTCTTATCTGATGTTTTTGTAAACTTAGTAGGCAGAATGAGTGTGAGTTTGTTTGTATTAAGTTTCTTCGCATTGATTTTCCAGTTTTAAATATAATACTGGAATTAGCTCTTTGATTGAACTTTTATAGCATCCATATATTTGGATACGATAATTATGACCGATCATATTCGTATGTTCTTATTAGGTTGCGATTTTGAAAGCAGTTAACTCTTTATTCACATGACTTGATGATATTTTGAATGTAGGTTGTTAATGTAATTGTAAATCATTCATCAATCAAATTGCAATAATCGTTCCTTGAATGCGAATACTGATAGGTGAAATTCGTAATCGTTCACACTATAGAGACATGCAAAAATATCAATTACTGTGTGTATAAACGGAAGTACCATTTTATTTACTCTTAATTCCTATTAAATTTGATCGTCTGATAAATTAAATGTCACGTTCTCAGTTAAAGATTCAAGAGATATTCAGTGGGAATCGTTTGTAATTTATGGTTTCCTTTAAGATTCGTGATACTTAACAAAAACGTTACTACTATTGCACCAGTAATATTTTACAACTTTATATGTAAATGGATAAATATATTGACCGCAAAACAATTAGTAATAACGACGCGTTATACGTGTTCTCTATTTTTACTAATCATCTTCAAAATATCGTGCAAAAAATTTGCCACCGATCCACCGAGGAAAATTCATTTCCCATTACGGATTTCTGTTTAAGGAAACCCATCATTTTCCACCTCCTTACGTTCCAACCGTGGCGTTGCTTTTCCAAGTTATGAAGACTGAAATAACAGCAGCATTTATTACCATTCATTACCATTTTTCTCCCTTCCTTCGGAGTTGTTTCAACTTCGCGATTCGAGCTTTGCACTTCAACGCGGGAATTCTTTTTACGCGAATAAATGGTGTAAATTCTTACCTCTTGAAAATGCATAAACTACGGGACACAGTAACTCTCTTCTTATAGTACTTGTCTACTTCAAGATCACTTGCAGTCCGTTTATTCAGCTTGAAAAGTTCAAGTGATAGGAAAGCAGTTTTCTCGCGGCTCGAATATAGTATCAGATTGGTGAGCTTCCCTAATTGCCTGTGGGAGGACATATTGTCAGTAATATTGCTGCTTATGTGAATGCTAATAGTGATTTGACGAACACGGCATAAACACTGTTGTTGTTTGGTACTTGCAGGCACCATTTTATTTATTGCAATAACACCAGGTGTGCTGCAATTCTTCCAGCAGGTTTAGAAATATTAGACTTGCATTCGCCACTAAATAATGCAGATTTCGAGAAGTTTATTATAGAGGAGAAACGAAAGAAACAAATGGATGTTTTTGGGGTTGCATTTGTGCAGTCGCAGTGGTATATTGAAAATTTATCGACACAGTTATTTATCAGAATGGTTATTCAAACATTTTTCAGACAAATTCATATTATAGTTTAAGAAAATTAAATTATAAAGTGTCATTGAACTTTCAATTATTTTGAAGGGTAGGTAAATTGAGCTTTATTTCGCTGGTTTGATAGCAAAGTACATAATTAAATGTTCTGTTACTGTACGCTCCGTTGCCAGAGATACGACACATTTCCTTCGCCAAGGTAATCTAGTAAAGTAGCACCTCAATTATTCTACCTAATTAGGCCATTTCGTCCCAGATTACAGTCAGTTCTATTTACGATTTAATTTGTATAGTTTAGTTACAATTTCATTCGTAATTCCTACTTGACTTAAAATCATAATTTGTAATTTATACTTTACCATTTATTTGTGGTCATACTCTCGTACCTGTAACTTAATGTGATATTACATGACATTCATGCAACACTAACAAAAGCAGAGCTTTCGCCAAAGAAAAATCTCGGTCTACTCTACCCCAGCCTTCGCACCCCCAACATAAACAACAAATTCTCCCAATTCATAAAACTAATCACTACATCCAAGATTCAACAAGCGTAGGCTCGCACGTTTCACTGACAACACAAACAGCCGTCATCCTTCATCCCTCCGAAAGCAATAGCGCCTCAGCTAGGAGTCTGAGCTCTAAACAGAGGGGTCGCATCAGGAAACTATAAAATTATTCTCCGTTGATCGCGGAATCAGGCGATTTGCTTTAGAGCCCTTCTAACGACCCAGTCGCGCCCCGAGCACGCAAGAGCCCTGGAATGGTCTTTTCAAATAATCGTTATCGGGCAGAGGGAGGCCTGTGCAGGCCGGGGAAATGATGACGACTCGAGGTAACTTTACAAAAGAAGCGGTTTCTGAAGAGGGAACGCGGAAAGGCAGAGAGTAGACTTACGGAAGGGCCGCCGCGGGGAAGAGGGGGTGGGGCATGAAAGAAGGGAGGGAAGACGCGTGCATCTCTTTTCGCCGTATTACCATAGCAATGGCGGCAAATCAAATTGAATAAAAATTTATGTATCAGAAAGGCAATAAAACGGAATAGATTTGGGGCAGAATGGGGCCGAATCCATCAGCCAGGATCCCGATAAAGGTGGATCGTTTGGGTCCAGGACTACGTCCAGGGGAGGATCTCACCGCTCGCGTATCCCTTCCGATTGGAGCGGGATTGTCGAATTGTTGCCACGAAATTTATTCCACCTACACAGCCGCGCATACAAACACGGGCCGGCTGTATAAGGGTATAAGGGTATAAGCGTGCACCAATGACGCCCTTTTTCCACTGAAATCGGCTTTACGATATTACGCCGGCTGGGGATGCTTGGGCCACAACGTTCGCGCGGACGCCCTCTACCTTCGTTCTACACCTTCGCGATACTCGCACCGTTCCCTTCGTGCCTTTCCGAACAGTATTCGAGTAGACATTACATTAATATTAGAGTTGATAAGTATACAAGGTGATTAATAAATGCATGTCAATACTTCAGGGGTAAATCTAGTCCACACACTACTATTAATAAACACGTTGTAGATATGGATATATGTCCTATATACCTTAGTTTTCAAGTTAAAAATGTTTAAAGGTCTCAATCTAAGGTCTCTTGCCTCAACACGGTCATGCGTTTTTTTTTTGGAAACGAAGCACTTACAAATGTGAGTATTAGTCTGAATGGGATGGGTTATAATAAATATGAAAACTGATTTAGACTTCTCGTGTGAGAAGTTCCAGCTTCTCATTGCTAGTGGAGAAATTGAAATTTCGATTGAATGGGGACGCTGAATTTAATGAAATATTTATCAGATTTATTTACGGGCACATAGTCTTGCCGTTTCACGCGGGAATGGAGATTATTTGCGCACTCCAGAATTTCTAGGATTATCGTTTTATAAGAGGAACGGCGGAAACGAAAATGAAGACTTGAATCGAAATGAAGACATCGACCAGGTGAAGTATTTGATCACCTCATATAGGCGGGAGGATGAAGAGAATCTTTTTATTCTCCCAGGGATGACATCGTTTCCATGAAGTACTGCCCTGCCACGAGATTCAGAGAGAATCCATATCCAAGATCATTCTATGGGGTATTAAATCAAGTCTGACATCGAGCAACCTATGGCACTCCATTGCACAGGGAAGTTTTCTTTATGACGATCATCCGAATAATAATAATATGGTCGCTGAAGAAATATTGCTTCTTTTACGCAATTCTTTTAGATTGATGGAAGAAGAAGTTTAGAGTGCAATGAAAATGACCTCTTTTTCTTTTGCTTTAATGGATCTTTGATGTCCCACGAAATTTATTGGCGAAACAAGTTATTTTAATCGGATTTGATGATTTGTTTCCACATTATTTTATGTAGTAGTTACATTTCTCTTTAGAAAAGTTTATGTATATTTAGTATCCAATTGCAATATAAATCACAACTGCAGTTGATGGCGATTACAAGGTGATGTGTAAATTCTGTGAATAATTTAGTTGTAAACTCGAACTAAATTATAAAGCATAATGCAAGTTGAACACATTATTAGTATTCAATGTAATAGTGTTCAATGTGACCAAGAATAGAATTATGGGTATAAGAAGGTAATGTATACCTAAACGTCAACTCGATCTTTTCATAAAGCTTAATAATGCTGAGCGAAAGTCTCCGATTAATGATATTAACTATCTTCCGTGAAATAAAACATCTCTCTTTCCAACAGAGAACAAGTAATGCTCACGAGTTTGAGACTTAAACACAGAAATCTTAGACACCCACACTCAACATCTAAAAGAGAACCAAGGAACTGCAACTTGGGTAACTGTGTCTTCCCTCTAAACCATTTATTAAAGTTGCAGAAAGTTTGAATTTAAATTTGATCTTCCAAAAGAACTTTGTAAAGTCTCAAACAGCTAAAGTATACGCCATAATTCCTTAAAGAACTAAACCTATACAACAATACATAAGTTTACTTATATATAATAATATATATATAGGTATTACTAGCTGAAATGCCCGGTGTTATCCGGGTTAATTCAAGGTTTAAAATAAACGCGACAGTATCATAGACGGTAAAACAGTTGATAACGTTATCAAAGTTACCGAGAAGGTAATAGTATTTTTTCATAGTTTATTTGTTCTCACTAGGACAACAAATTAATCAGAAACACACGTCTAAACAGAAATTTTATAAAATGTTAGAGTAATTCCAGGTATCGCCAAACCAATTGTCAAATTTGGCAGAACATTCGTAAATTTTGTTCGAGTTTAAAAGTGGGCGTGGAAAACGAAACCTATACTGTGACCTCGACTCGGATGTGTAGAACATACCTATGTGACAGAACGAAATCCGCCGAAATCCATGCAGCGGTGTGAATTTGTATTACGAACAAACAAATAGACAGAAAATGAATTTTATATATTAGATATATTATAAAACGAGGAACAAAGTCAACCCAAGGTATTAAAGGAAGAAAAACTTTCAGGTCGAACAGTGCATTCGTAGTTGCCTACTTTAAGGAGACGAAGTATACGTGTAAAACATGCATTAATTCAATATACATATGTATATCTGATTGCAAATAACCACATGGTGGAGGTGAACTTAAAATTAAATTAAAGCACGCCTCGTTGTAATTCAGGCTTTCATACTAGGATTATAGAAAGTATCGACCATAAGTTTCTACGCCGACCAACAATAATTAATATCGACCCTCGTATATGTTATTCTGCAAAGTGACTGTTTTCGTTTGGTAAGTCGTCCACCACGATAAGTTAATGCATTTTAAACAGTGGTCCCACTGGAAATAAACAGGAAATCTGTAACGCGACCAATGGCTGCCACACGAATGTCCCCATCATCGTATTACTTGCTTTTCGCATTACGCCGCTCTACTTCCGTCGAATAGATATTTCGTGGCTTCCTCTTTCGCTCTATACATATTACGTCGGGCATGATTTCTTTCCGAAGTCTCTTTGGGAAAGAAATCGTCGAGAGGATAGAGAGACCTTTTCTCGGGTCAATTTCAAAGCCGCTAGTTTTCCCTCGCGCACGCGAGCTCACCTAATCAAATTACCCTCCCGGAGGGGTTTGCCCCAAAAAATGTTTTTTGTGCGCTTTACGCGCTCTGCAATTCTTACTTGAGTGGGTATATGGGTTTAAGAGTAATAGCAGCGCACGTTGTTGAACCCTGCCCTTTACACACTGCTATTACATGTAAATTTACGTTCGCATATTGTATTTTTAATTTCGCATTGTTTTCTTGTTTCTTTTTCTTGGCACGCGAGTGTGTAATAAAGGCAAGTGTCTGGATAAAGAAACTGTGATTGACTAACTTAAGTTAAATCTTTAGTTACTCCTTGTGCATAATTAAATCCAATCACAAATGAATATATTTTATTTGCAATTAATTTCAATTCATAGTAATTTCAAGCAATAAAATACTTTCATTATTATTTCTACTTTAAATACTTAATAAAGGATGATGTTTAAGGTAATTTTTTCTAACCGAAGAAGAAGAAATAATAGACTGGGCTACATAGAGTATTACAAATATTTTATCGAAAATTCGTAATAGTGATAAAATTTCGTTCAAATTTTAGAAGGCAATATTTCGTTTTAGTTCAACAAAGCTTTCTCTATTAAGTACACACAAATCTAGAAAATATAATTGATTCTCACTAGAAAAGTGTGTTTTTTTATATGAAGATCTGAATGTTTGTGCACGCATTGCAACCCACTATTTGTAATTGCTAAATTAAAGCAATTTTCAATTACTTTTCGTACATATTAACGGTAAAAATGAGTAATGTCAATATGGTGTTTGAAGATAGAAGGTCTATCGATCGGCCATGTAGACGAATTCCAGTACATGTTTTATAGTCATTAGCCCCATATGGAAATTTCCTGTCCATTCATCCTGGTTGCAACATCTCGTACCTGTTTCCTCGTTTTTCCCACCTTCTTGCACCGCCCACTTTTTTCCATTTCTAGCAGTGGCGTAATCTCGTTTCACGGGATAGTCTTGCTGGGCGAAATATGATTACGATGATAGCGGTAACGATGTTACTGGAGCTGACACAGCCAGCCTATCTGCCCCAGATGGGTCCTTCTTCGGTTGAGACAAATGTGTAGGCTGGTGCAATTTGACCACCGTCTATTCCAGTGTTCGATTGCTTTGGGGGGCTCATTTCAGATTGGAATTATTCCACGTGGAATCGCTTCATTTTAATTGTAGTATGTGGTGGATCGTTTGGCAATATTAACCCTATATCGCCTTCAGTTCGGTTACACGTTTAACATACCTAATGCCAAGAAACGAGATGTACACACAATGGTAACATCTTCCTTATAGTTTTTTCAAAGTTAAACGAACCCTTGAAGAAATGGAAACGTGAATGAGGTGATAAAATAAATTACCTAAATTAAAACGGGACATCGCATCCAATTCTTTGTTTAATTTTTTGGAAGGGCCAACATTATAAATAGAAGTCTATTTTAAAATGTTGTTAACTGCTACTCTGTCAATGTATCGCAAGTATGAAATATTCTATCATAAAGTGATTTACAACTAAAATTTATTAGATACTTATCCTCTATACTTTTTTTTAGAAATATGAGAACATCTAATTCTATTGAATTTTCATCCAATCCAAACTACATTATAATTTTGCATTCTGTTTAACAGACATCGTATTTTCGATACCTAACGTTGTTTCACAATTTCTTAATGTCCCTGACTTTGCTCCTTACAGGTTCCTCGGAGATAAACGATAATATCTCTGGAAAGGAGTGGGATCGATAACGTCGAAACTTGATTTTCTAAGGAAAATTACCAGACACCCAGATAGTCCCAGTCATATGTATGTATGTTCCGGACACAGGAAGCACCTGGCTCTTCGTATGGCCTGCATTTGCTCAAGGACATCATCCAAGTGCTCGGTAAGCACACCGGGGACTCCTGTGAGGCTTTAATCGTACACAGTCATCGAGAATTCTCGGGACACGTTTGCCAGACCTGGCAGAATTTCTAGTGACCACTAGAAATTAGATCTTGCCAAGGCGACTGAACGTGTTTTCGGGAAACAAACGCGGGCTTACGTAGCCAACGAATTTTACGTAAATAATACTGCTACACAACTCTTTTTGACAAAAACAAGTTTGCATAAATTAGATGCTCATTAAGCGAAAAAAATCTTCGATCACAAACGGTTCTCTTAGGTTTCAAATAGAACTTGATTGGTATTGATCTTTGCTGTACTGAATTTGAAGTAGGATACAGGATACCATAATTTATTTTATGTTCAAACAACGACAAAAAACTGTATTCTACAGTGAAGTTCTATTTTTTTCAATTGAATTTAATGTAAACACTTTAGTTTTTTAAATTTTCACTTACTTGTGCTACAAAATTGCTGTCTAGTGTATTATTCCATTTTTTTGGAAATATACTCTCGCGATAGCCATTCGCTTCATTGGCTTCCATGTTTATGAATTTATACAAGAGCCTGAAGCAAACTTCTGGAGCACAAGTTCAGAGACGCTGAAAACTGGTTACGATATTCTCTTCAGATAACTGCACCTGATTAGGTAGAAGTAATTTACATAAGTAAAATAAAAGCGCGTTGCAAAAATTTGGTAGAAATTTTTGTAAATACATGTACTTATATCCGATATTATTCACTTTAGTGGACATTATATGTTCCCAAATCATTGGACATGAAACTTTCTTATTGAATCTGACTATGGAGGGAGGTACACGAATTTATGGGCTAAAATTTGTTACACGGTTGGTCCATACCAGGAATACTAATTTGTCGAAACAGGGTACACTAGCCCATATTTCATGAGAAAATCAACTTCAATGTTTCACATTTTTCAGATGGTATACAGATCTATCTGTATAATATATGAGGATAATTAAAATAACTGACCGTACCAGTAATTAAAAATGAGTAAAATTGTATAGATATACCTAAGTAAAATTTAACACATGTAAGATTTTATACATATATACATACATAAGATTTTTAATTCCTGTTTAGTTCAACTAGCATCTCTGTGTCAACGTTTATTCATTTATATACTTTACTGTAATTGTAATTTTATAGAGCGGGATACTCATGTCAAAATAATAATAATAATAGTAAAATGCCAGTTATTAGCCACGAAAGTGACTCACGTAAAAAAGCTTCAAACTAACTTGTATATGAAGATGAAGATGCTTCGCAGTCGTCCCCGTCCTCCATTTCGCCCATGCAAGAATTATCAGCGAGACGCGAATAGGCCGCCTGATTTTGAGTCATAGCCCAGCGTTTGCCCCGCTAATTGATTTAATTGATTTCGCACACACTACGTCATTATTGATGCGTGGTAACGCTGGCCTGGGCCACATTAAAATCACCGATCCAATCGAGTTGGCAGGCAATGACGCGAGATGCCAGGTCACAGGGCGAGCGCCGCGACTGTCGCGCGGCAATTACCAGGTAGCCTAGGGTTTGCGAATTAACGATGCACGAACGAACATTCAAACATATCGAAATGCTCAACCGCGACAGCCTCTCGATTGTAACGCGCCAGCTGCGCGGCCCTTACTTTTTCAACAGACACCGCAGCGGATTTACTACCCCAATGTTCCCTTCGGACCAGTCAGATAAAAATGGCCCTCTTTCCCGACATTAACTTCTCTATTCTTATTCTGTTTTCTCATTGAGTAAACAGTAAGGGATGCACCATGAGCCTTTTACTTGTATAATCGTTCGTATTAGCATGTTCACAGCTGGGAGTACTTTGTATACCAGATATGGTGCACAGTATATCATGTTGGCAGTAGTTTTACTGCTTAAACTGATTGGTAAGCTACTATGTACTTGGTAGGGATGGTATCTGTGCCAGTTAATGTGTTAAAGATTACATGATTCTGGAAACGAATATTCGCAGCAAGAATAAATTTCACAGTGACCTAATTTCAAGATTCTACGAACGGCACCGTGATTTATGACATTAAAAAGTGGTGCGTATAGGCTGGGAACGAATGTCATTAAGGATGATCAATGGCGGGTAACGAAGCTTCTACCCGTATAAACATTCATAATTCATGTCGGATCGAATATATTTGCCGAAGGAATTCGCGTTTCACTACGGCGTATTTTTAATATCTTCGCAACGGAACATTAATTTTTCCTGGAAGTAATATTGATGCACGGGATATTGGGATCCCTCAGTGAACGGATCACGTCGTAAATAAAAGGATGATCCGCGATTACTGCGATGATCTACTTAATGCTTTTTTGATTAATAATTATGAATTAAATAGCAGTACACCATATCCCTGACTAGACACACGCCACGTCCTACTAGAACTCAATATTAAAGTAATATTAATGCAATGGCCGATTATAAAACAGAATATGAGCGCAATTTTAAGATGAATTTGAAAAACACCGAGATGTTATATTTATTATAATCCACGATATAACAACTTTTAATTTTAATTGCCATTAACTCACTGAATTCACATAAATAGATGGATTTCATATTATTCGCACAAAACAAAGTATTAAACTGATCTTTGAAAAACAATAGTTAGCATAAACCTCCCACAATATCTATTCCTTAAATTAATTAATCCTATCACATACTTCTTTAAAACCTTCCCTAATTTTTTGTAAATCTAATTAAAACCCAATGCGATTCCTACTTCCCTGCTTTACATTCTTCACGGCAGGCATAGTCTCGCTATAATGCTAAACCCGATACCTCTGAACCCCAGCTAGAGACCCAAAGAAAAAATACAACCAAACAATTTTGCAGCCCTCTTCAATACACGTCCACCAAACCAACTAACCCCCAACACCTTATCTATCCCATCGACTACCGAACCATCATTAACCCACAGATCCTGATACGCTGATTGCGCCCTCGATTCAGTGTCTTCGTTAAATGCAAGCCAGGGGCGTCGAAGCGCGTCCACGAGTCTCGATTCAAACGTTATCTCCGTGGATGGCTCGCGTACGGTGTTCCGATGAATAGCGATTCGGCCTAGAGATAAATCAAACGGCTAAGATGATTTCGCGACGTTAGTGGCCGTTGGAACGGAATCGAAACAGGCCCAGCGTCACCGGTGACGAGTCGCCAGCTGATTATCTTCTCGCTTCGCTTAAGATTGATATTCGCCCGGCGGACGGCAGCGCGGCCCTCCCGCCACGGCAAAACTGCACGCTCACCGAAACCGCATTAGCTGGAAACAGCATCGGATAGATCGGCGCCGAGTCGTCGACCGGTCGATTGCACTCGCGAAATTCCGTTCTGGCTGTGCGACTGCAGTCCCATGCAAGCCGTCCCTCGCGCATCGGATGCTTGGGACTTCCGCATGTGTTGCGAATTAACGTGGCCACTCTTGCAAACCGGATCGCGCACTATGGACGATCAATAATTTCATTTGGACGGGGAACGAGGTTTGTGTTCGTTCGTGAACAAAAAAAAAAAATGAAAAAAGGGAGAACCGAGCTGTTTCAAGCCGTTTCTCGCTTTTTCCCCTCGACGGCCCCCTCACCCTTTACCATGCTGACGTTGCACGCGGTACAGAGGATATTTTTTTTGCGAACGTTACACGACATTTACGTAATTTTGTTTATTAAGACTGCGGAACGGGGGCTGGTAATCGACTACCCAGAATGAACTCGATTATGAACTTCCTTGCCCGTGCGCGCAGAGAGGCTATAAGACTTTTCGGTCCAGGATGTTGTTGAGTGAATGGGCAACTACTTAAGGGAAATTTTGTCTCGCAAAATTGGGATTATTGTGTTATTTAAATTGATATTGTGGGAAGAAAATTGTAGAATACTAACAGTTGTACGCGGTTCTACTAACATTTCAATCTCGCAGATGATTTTTACAGAATCACTTTACAACACGCGTTGCGGATATTTTGTATTTTCTTTTCTTTATTGCAAAAATTCATAACAGACGTCGTGTGTTAAAAAGTCTCCTTACGTGTATGAAAGACGCGTTAACATTTTTGAAGGGATATATATTTATGTGAAAAGCGTCTGGTGTACTTTGAAAAGAAGGAAGAGTGCGTTACATTTCTCTTTTAACCCTTTGATCAAATGTGACACAAGCGAGTGAGCCAGTTCCCTCTCGACGGGTTTTCCTTTTGAAGGAAACAAAATTAGAGTATATGACACGTTTACAAGATTTCTCCTGCATTCCGCAAAAGATACAAGCCCCTTAGGAATCATGTTCTTTGCACCCAAGGCTATAAGATAAGAAGACAGTATCGTGTTGCTCCTTGACTTTTAAACGAGGAGATGTATGTTTCAGCAATGATACACATTTTACAAGAATTATTATTTCCTCGTTACATATTTCCTATAAATAAAGGAGAAATCAAATCTGTATTACCTATTATCTTTACAAAATTCAGTTTCACAATCTTTTTGTAACTTTTTACAATTTGAGGATCAATTTTAATGAGAACTTATCATTTCTATCAGATTGGAACAATATAACTGCTAAAAAATCGCATTCCCTTCGAATAGGAAGTGAAATACAACTAGTACCGAAATATTTTCCTCGCATGTAAGCGCATAAAAGATATATATATATATATATATATAAAGATATATTAGTATCAATTCACACTCAATCCAGCACTACTCGCAATTCTTGCTACATTCCATCCCAATTAAATCCTCATCCACCCCCCTTTTAATCTACTACCTAACTGATGCTGTAATATTAATCTTGGCTGGGCGGACGCAGGGTCCATTTCGACCCAACAGAAACTTCTTACGTTACTCATTTTACTCATCAGTATCACTACTTTGAGAAAATCAGAATTTCACATCATAACAAGTTGAAATCTAATGTAGAAGCTAATTTTGGAAACTGTATGAGCAAAATTGTATTACGGGTCAAAATACACCCTGTGTGCGCCACCGACTATTTATTTATCCACCATCCGAGAGTTATGTATATATACTATACAGTACTACACATTGTATTTCTTATAATTTGTCCAAATCATTTAAACGAACTGATTCTTTCTTCCCTTCCGTCTGTTACAAATTATAACGTAAATCAGGATTGTATCGGACGGTCCGATCGTTATTTAAATAGAACAAATGATCCGTGCTGCGTCTCTGGTGCACATAGTCGATTACACATTTTGTTTCACGGCAGGATCTACGCGGGGTTTACGATGCACGACTTCCGGCGCGTTGTTTTGGAAAAAATCGGATTTGCTGGTTAATCCGCTGTGCGCGGAAACGAATTATCGTGTTACTGCCGATGCTGAGCCAAGGGAGAGTTGTTACCCTCTACAGAAATTTCGATATATGATGTTATATTTGACTCGTTGTCAAACGGGATAACAGAAAGTCAGAGAAATTACCCGACTACCCTTGCATGCTTGCTGCAAGCATACGAGTGATATTATTATCGATATCTGTATCGTGTAAAGCAGTTTGTCGACTCCTGCCTTATTCCATTTTAAATGGTAACCATGCAAGAAACTGTAAAGTAATTAAAAATTTTATTCGTTTTATATTAGTGTCAGAAGTCTATAATTTTTTTTTTGAAAGGAAGAAACGGGTAGTGTAGAATGTTTTTCTGGAATGGACATTTATGGTTGAAATGGTGCATTTTTGTGTGACGTAATGCAGTAATTTACAAGAGTGAAAAAGTAGAAGCGAAATGTTTTCATAATTTTTCAATTTTAGTCTAGAAAATCTGAGGATTTTAAAATAGTTTATACATATCACTTTTATGTATCTGCTTATTATGCGGGATATGAAGTTTATATACCTACCTACTGTATTTTGAATTACTTATCTCAGATTTCAAGTTTTACTAGGTAATTTTTCAAAAATTTCACTATTTTCAACATGCAATTATACTTATTTACAATGAAACCCGTCAAAAGCATTTTCCTTCCCTGCAGTATAACATTTCCAGCGTAACGCATTTATTTTTTTTGGTGCCAGCATAATATTTGTACGTTTCTCCTGTGTGACGTTATGAAGCATACATCTACTCTATCAAGTTCATACTGGGTTATTATGAAAATGTAAGTTACGAGCATAGCGGAGGGACATAAAAATCACTCCGGTCTCTTTTCTACTTTAATACGTGACTCAACGATTATTCAACACTGAAACGGTTCTTCAAATTAAAATTAAACATGGAAGAATTAATATGAATATCGAAAGGCATTAGTCGAGTTTTGAGAAATTTAGGCGAAAAAATGAGAAATTTATAAAAATTTCGATATTTAGAAAAAGGGGCTGTATTTAATTCTATTTGCGGTTCTACATAAATTTACAAATTTTGCACATTTTTTCCATTTTTAGTTACACAAGATCTTACTTCCAAATTCGTTCGAGACGTTTTGTAGATTAGATCCGTTCTCAAAAAATTCCGTTTTTTAATACTTATCATACTTATCTATACCTACTTTTCCTTGCGTTCACCATGTCATTACCTACAAATTCAATTACTCAACATGTGCGATTGATGATCTGGAAACACGAGATCTTAATTTCTGCGTGGCTCACTATAGTCTTCTAACAAATTCCACATGAAGCCTTCGATATTACAATTACTGATCATTCTGCTTTCATCTTAAACCATCTTCTGCTCGGAATCTATTCAATTATGCCCCGATGATTGCTACACAGCCTTTATCACCCTCAAACCGAATGAATCCCATTATTTTTTATTTTAAGATACACAAAAGTCGAATCAACTCACAAAGTACCCCAATTAACAGAACCCCTCACATTCACGCCCGTTTACTAAACAAACCTGAAACCAATTACTCCCAATCCCAAACATACAATTCTTACTCATATCTACTATCACTACACATAGGTATCCCTAAAACACCCAATCCTCTTTTTTTCCATCATCCCCTACAAAACAAGCATACAAGCAGCTTTACAAGTTTCGCATCAGTCAGTACCTATGGGGGACTCTTCGATGCCTGCGAGGATCGTTGAAAATTCCGTCCAATAACCGTTCCGCGCTATCAAAAACACGTACGCTGTGAACTATATAAAAACGAACAAGGTGACGCGCGCAAGCCCCTAAGCACAATATTTCCCGCTCGATCCCCCGGCCTCTCCAGCGCCCCAGCTCCACCGCGGTAACGGGCCATCTTTTCGAAGGAAATTCGTGCATGAATCGGGCCCGGTATCGCGGCCGCTATCTCCCGTTCAAACAAATGGAAAATTTCCCGCTGGCAGATACGGCCATCCAGTCGGCGTTCACGCTGAAAAACGGCACGGAAGCCGTTTCATGCATTCCGCCGTCGTTCCCGGCATATCGTTGCGCCGCCGCACGTGGAAAAACAAATTCGCGAATAAATAACGTTATTTACGAGGGCGGACGGCCGGAGGTGCTCCCGGCGTCCCTTCCAAGGCGAAAGGGATGGAATCGTTCGGGGATCGAGTCGTTCGCAGCCGAAAGAGGTGGAGAGAGCTCGCCTCGGATTTGAATAACTTGCCCGTGGAGCTGGCGCACGCCGGCTGACGGTTTTCAACCCGAAAGGGGTGGCCGCCGACCGGGATGCACCGGGGGACAGGGGCGGGGAACGGGGGGGGGGGGAGACAATTGAGTGCAGCACCGCTACACGATTCAGCCTGTGTACCGTCGTTAATTTTTAAGCAGCACAGCGCCCCGCCACGTAGAAAGGAATTGAAAGGCTGCTAGGAATTATCGGGGAGCGCCATTGTTCCTCCCCCGACGCGCCGCGGCAAGATGAAATCTTGGACAGTGTTGCTGAATGGAGGTCGCGGATTTTTGTGTTAAATTTCGTTACTGGGAAACACTTTGGAATTTGTTGGTGAAGGGTTATTGTGTAGTGAACGGTGTTAGGGTGTAGGAAAACACGAGTGTTTTAACCAGGGATACCACCTCTCCGGTTTTAGCCCGGAGACTCCGGGTTTTGAAGCAAATCTCCGGGCTCCGGGTTTACTGGGAAAATCTCCGGGTTGTAGAAAAATATGAGATAATAAGAAATTGTGGTATTGTACAATGGTATCAATTTTACACATATACAATAAAAGTTATTAATTAAAAAAACAGATACTATGAAATTCTGAATTGTTTGAGCTGAAAAGAATTGCACATCTGTTTTCCGGGTATTCGAGAACAAAACATTTTTTTGTTTTTTCCATCTCCGGGTTAATATTCGAATCTCGGGGTTGGAATGTGTGGCGTTCTGGGATTTATATGGTAATAAGGTGGCAGCCCTGGTTTTAACTGGGGATGGGTTTCTCGAAGCGTCGAAACCTGGAAACGCCTCGTCACCGAAGTAAATGTCGAATTTCGAGAATTTTAGCACTGACATTGTTTTCTACAAGGACTCTTTAATTATTTAGGATGTAGTAACGCCGAATGTCGGAATCTAATTATTGTAAGTGTCGTGTGGGCCTCATCGGGGCCTTACTTATATGCCCGAATGGTAATTCCGTGTGCGTTAGGAATTTATGAAAATAATGGCTTCGCGGGCACAAGAAGTTTCTATTTATTAGTTTCTTATTATTAATTTATTTAGTTTCTTATTATTGGAATGACGCATTTCAAATAAAGATGCAACATAACTCCTCCTAAGTAGTAATGTTGCATCTTTATTTAAAATGCGTCAGCAATTATTTCTCCCAGTCCACAGCGTCATTCCAATAATCATGAAGGACATTGTGCTCGTGTTGAAAAGCACGCCGCGCGTATCCTATCGATCCCTGTCAAGACGTCGAATATATTTGCGCCATAGAACGAAATCACCATGCTCTCGTTGTGGTTGCGTCAAAAACTTTTAAATCACGTCCGATAAACGTGACTAAACGCTTAAGCTTTCAGTCGGAGGGACCGCGATTCGCGGGTTCAGCGCAGAATTTTCAAGTAGCACCTCGTGGATGTTAACCCCCCTCGACGACGCGGTCTCCAAGAGTTGCTCCGGAAAAAAGTAGACGAAGACAGTTTCGAAGACTGCATTTTTATTCAGGCCACGATTAAATGATTCGGGCGTGATGGACCTGGGGATGCTGCACTGTGGTTGCATAGCCGTTTTTATTCTTTGAATGAGAGAAGCACTTGTATGTATGAAGGGGCTACAGTTGGTGAAAAGTTGGCTACAGTGTGCCCAGATATTGTATTAAGTTTTTAGAAAATTGAGGAAAGAAGCCGCGAAGCTACTACTTAGATATTTTAACACCTTTCTAACATATCTGTTGGATGGTAAAATATTGATATCAACGCGAGAAGTAAAATTTAGCACCAAAGTTATTAAATGCCATTAAATCATATTCGTCCAAGTAGAGCGTCTTGTTGAACAATATCGTTAAAGATGAAGGGCAGTTATCACGTAACTGATGCAATTTCCCAGATTCGACGATACTGTCTCGTAAAATTACGGAGCATTCCGGAGTCCCTGATCGCGGCGTGAAGTTAATTGGAACGTAATTAACGGCGATCGTAACTGCGCCCTCCTATAAAGATCCACGAGAATCACGATGGTTTTCGGAAAGGCGAGGTAACTCGACGACAAGCGACCCATTACGGCTTTAAATTGGCTTTTCTTCTATACTGGATCCTGATCTTCCTTATCTGTGGCGAAACTACCCCTAGCTTCGAGGGGACGGTTCGCGTCTTTACGTTCGCAGAAATTTCTGGTCTTCTTTGATGAAACTTCCTTTCTTTCTGCTGGTGGAAAGAATCCAAGGCGGGGTTTGAATTACTGTCGGGAGAAAACCCACAGGAAAATTTCAATCCGTCTAAGTGGGTACAATAACTGTACGCAGAAATGATATAGTAAACTGTTGCTACGACTTATTATTATAAAGAGATTCTCAATTTTTAATTAAAATTTTTGTACAAAATCAAAACTAATTAACTAAGTAGTTTCACACCTGTCCTTTAGGAATATAAATTATAACCCTTGATTTATAGAGAAATTATCGAATACAAATGGGCGTCAAAGGTTTAGCGAAAGCAGTAATATATGCTAGGTTAAACACAGGGAGTTTAATCAGCAAATTAAATATATCCCCAACATTTGATTTAATTTGCTAAATTCCTCGGAAATTGGATGCCCCACTGGAAATGAACCAGGCACGAAAATATCGACGGCAGAATATAGTGAATTAAAACTTTTAATTTAAAAGGAATTCACGAAAATAACTGGTAAAAAAGGGAAAAGTAAGTAGCAAAACGTGGGGGCAAGGTATCGCGTCATTACAATGAAACAAAACGATGGACTGAGTTAAGAGCAAGCAAAGAACAAAGCTACAAGACCATTAAGATAACAGCGGATCCTTTTTCGTTAATTTCCCCCTCTCCATCAGAAACTTTATTTCAATGAAGCCGCGTTATCGCGTCCCGTTATTTGCGTCTAAAAACAGTAATTTACCATTCGAATGAAAAGAAAACCGTGGTGGATTGCGACACACCGGCGCGAATAACAGTTTCTGTGGTGTTTGTGTACTCTGCTGGATGAATCCGCGCATTTTTCACAAGTCAAACACTCTGCCTAAGAAGATCGCTGAAGGAGCGCCCAGGCAGCGAAAGGATCACGTGATCCGTTTTATTGCGACTTAATTTATGCCCTGTCGTCTCTGCACCTTTGCTCTGTGCCTTGGTCCTTTTTCGGAGGGGAGGGTGGGGGGGGGGGGGAGGGGGGAGGGGGGGACTTTAAATCAGCTCCTACGATATTTCACTCGTGAAAGCCCGAAACACCGGTAGCGGTGGTGCCCTTAATAAATCATGAGCAGCGAAGAACGCGCGCCGCTTTAGGCTGCCTTGTAAATCCGAAAGAAATTCACAGGTGTTTTCTACTAGGGACGAATCCCACTCTGTTTCGTGTATATCTACTATTAGGAGGCTTCGAACATGCTTCGTTCATTTGACAGTTGGCTGGCATTTAAGACTTTACCTGCTTTTGGTATATCATGCCGTGCGAATCCAAGAATTTGGACTCGTTTTTTATATTTATCAGTGATCAAATTTCACTGTTGACAAGTTGTTTCTATTCTATTTATAAGATGCAGATGTGAAGGTTAGTAAAAATTAGGGAACGGTTGGGAAATTTGGGAAAGGTGGACAGCGAATATAAGTTTGCTTCAAAATTTAAGCTTTATTTATAGCTTTTTATGAAAGCAAAATTGATGGCTTCATTTGAATCTGAGCTTTGTTGATTCGTAGAGGGACTTCTAGGGAATATTTAATATTCTTTTATCCTCGTGTAGATATTTTAAGTTTAAAAGATGGTGGATATATTTAATTTAGAAGATTGCATTCAGAGGCATGTTTCGATACTGATGTGAGCATCGTATAGGTTCTTAAATGTATAAAGCACTCTAAACTTTCAATGTCTACTTGTATCTAATACTGACTTTAAGTTTTACAAGTCCACCCAGTAGAATATTTTGGGAACACAGAATTGTATACATTTGTATATTGTGAGATGGGTTTACTAGTACACTAATTTCAGGAGAATTTATGTGTTTGTGTTACAATTGACGATTACCCTCATTTAATCAAAACTGAAAAATGACTATGCATGAGACTTTTAAGTAACGGAGGAACGTGGAAGGTACTTATGATTTACAGTACGTACTTAAACACTTAGGGTTGATTTACACTAGCAATCTACTCGAGCTCTAGTCTGCCAGAAGATAAATACCCTTCGCGTTCATAAAAATTCGTATAATTTACAGCAGAACGGTCGTATAGAAAGTGATATCTTGTCGTTTGCGGTAAAAATAAAGCTCGCAGAATTTCGTACCACTGAAACCTTCGATTAAAAAAATTGAATAGCACTTAAACGATTTTTGGTTGAATTGTGCAAAACGAAGTTGGAGTACATTGTAAACACAATTAACCACTTCTACCACTCAGAGATATAAAAAATTTTGTGTGTGCCAAATTGCACCTATTCCTTTTAAAAGTAGTAGCAGCTATTTTTGCCAACGATACAGCTGTCCTGCTTTTGAAGGGAACTTCAAATAGGATTCAAAGGAGAAAAAGGTATCAACTCATAATGCTTAAATAAAAGACAACAATTATGCTAAATAGTATATGGCAATGCACCTCTAAAAGTAAAATATACGTTTTATTTTGAAAACCCCAAAATTATCGATGTTATAACAAAATTTATCAAAATGCTTTTCATTACTTTTACTAACGTAAGATAAATTTTTATGACGATCGAAACTTTCCTACCATTTTTTTTTTATCAAAATTAGAACCTTGAATATTACATTTCCACATTCACAGTGAACATTGGTAATAACAATTGGTTCTATACCAACAAACTGTAGGTGCTTTACATTACCTCAGGCGTTTATCATTTTTTTTTCTCATTTACTATTATCCCGTCGATTTATTTTCTCAGGGAGAGGGTAAGGTTAGTGTAGGATTAACAGCGTTATTATTTTAGTTCCTCGATAAATATCTACCCACATATATCTATCCCCGTTGATATTCACAGCAGAGGAGCTTTTGAATACGCTGGCCATCCTCTGTCTTCCACTTTTTCCCCAGTTTTATTTTCTTCCCTCTATTATCATTCTCTCTTCCTACGGTGGCCAGGCCGCGGGGAAACTAATTTAAATCGTAATGGCCCAGCCGGTAGCAGTGTGGAACTACGAGTTTTTGTAAGAACGCCATTTGTCTGCCGCGTGCGCGCCCGGCAATTCCGCGTCCGAAATTTAGAAGACCACGTAAGAAGAGAGAGCTTTTCCGTGGCACGATTGTGGCGACAATCGCAATTGCGGGAGAAATTTTTCCTCGCAATTCGAGCTCCCTGTTTGCTCGCCCGTCACGCGCTTTATCGTACATCAAAACGTTTAACGTATAATTCGTTCGCGAACCCAAAGGGCGTGATACTTTCGAGGTAACTAAAAAAATGTGCCCTTGCTAAGTCTATTAGACAGGAATTGGTTTCATGGCAAATTAAATTCTGCGATCTATTAATCGATTTTTACTTGTATCGAGGATTTATTTAATCTTCCGAAAGCTTTGTGTATAAATTATTTTCGAGTAGATTGTTATGAAGTTCGGATGGTACTTAGAGTTTGAATTTCGCTTGTTTAAATTTTGTGTGCAATCGTTTTGTAATCAACGATAATACTTGATAGTATTAAGGTTGGTAGGGAACGTTTATGAAATACGTAATTATAGGTAGCATGGTATATGGGAAGTTTGGGTTTTAACCCCCCCCCCCCCCCCTCTGTATTTAGGGATTGTTTGTAATAGGTAAAAGCTTATAAATTAGAGAATATCATAGTAACTACATAAAGCAGATATTGTTTTGAATTGTTTTGCATAAATGATTGATAATGAACTTAATTTAGAAAAATTAAAAATAATGTTAACCGTGTCGTTCAATTCCTTAATAACAATTGTTGTTATTAAGTTGTTCCGAGTCGTTAAATTCCTTAATAACAATTGTAAACTTGTTATTACACGAATAACAAGGACTCAATAATTTAATGGCAACAGATGCAATCTTTCCTTTTCAGATTCATTGAAACTATTTGAATTTAATTTGGTTGTGATTGTAAAATCTACTTTTCTCGTTCTACGAACTGTAAACAGAGTTAAAATTCGTGTGGGCTATTTTAATACCAAATATAGAGGTCGAAAGGTGAATTTTTTAACGATTTTCCTAAATTTCTCAGTCACACGTATCTATTGGACACAAGAGAAGATGCAAGATAAGAAACATGGAGAATATTGATCCAAAATTTGCATGGCCCAGTTATGGCCGTTGATTATACGTTTCTCTGATTGTAGGTTTCCAACTAAATTGCCTTTAAGAAACGGAGTATTAGATACCGAAAATGACCTCTTATTTTCCAGAGCAGAAAATTACTGCAATAAACGTTTCTTCTAATATTTTAGCACCCCAGCTAATTATATAATAGAAATTAGTCAAACGACCACAAGCAGAAATCTTATAAACAGCAGATTCTCCACGTTTGTATCCTAAATCCGGTAACTACTTAGAATTTAAAACCTCAAAGCTGTAACGTTTGACCTATTCTGTATCTACTGAAACTGTTTCCTTCTTTTATTTCCTATAAATACTACGATATAATTGAATTCAAATCATTAATTTCTTAAATTTAACGAACTTACTGAAAATTTACTTTATTCGACTCAAAATGTATGCTCACAGTTCACATTCCGAACGCAGTTTCCTCAAAAGCAGGAAGCTAAGGAGGAATATACTAAAATCCAAATTCAGGAGTTTTTGCAATTAATGTTCGCTTCTGATGCAATGGCGCTGCCATGTCTGTTCCAGGCGTCAGGGTGTCTACCAAAGTTTTTAGTTAATGCGTTGAGCTCTCCACGGTGGCGACAGTTTCAACGAAATAGCCGGGTAGAATCGAAGAACACCGCTCACTTGCGTAATTGTCAGCCGAAGATCGATCGCCGAGTTGGAGCCATGACGATCAAACGAAACGCTGGATTCACTTTCTGACGGACCAATTTGAACTGCGTTTCCCCAGCCAGCGCTTAAGCAACTATCGTTATTTTTACGGTTATACGAATATCGAGACACTGGATGTCGCCGTTGGAATTTAGACGCAACGCTGTCGTACGCTTCCTTCCACCCGGAAAAGGTCTTCCTGAATTATCGAGATATTAGAGAGATTCAGAGGGAAGAAGGCTAATGATGATTGAGGGCACTTGGTACGTTGCCGTTGGATCAAATGAAATTTTGGAAATATGGCGAAGAATTCATTTACCAGAAGTCACAGATTACAATCAACTTATTTGTGATTTTACGGTGAACATAAAGGAAACGTAGTTACTTGATTAGTTTTAGTGACAGTTATTATTGGCGAGGAATGTCAACCGTGTAAAAATTCTTCAACAAATTCAGTCATCACTTATGCAATGTTTTACAACGGAATTTAACACGCTGACTGCTATGCGAGTCGTCAACTCCCATTTACGATTACAATCTTCCTTTAGGTTTGCAAGCTTCTGTGGCAAATACATTAAGTGAAATATTCTGAGAAATGTACCTTCTTTCCAACTTCTGTCGAGACAGTGTCGGCAGAATCGGACAATACTTTCGATGCTTTCTCGAAAATATCAGCGCCAAGACGTGCCAAAACCGTGCGCAAGAAGCAAATCATCCCCCGGCGCTAAAACACGCCCACGCCATTCACAGTATTACAGTTACTATCATTACACGATTCAACTTCGCCGATTCCATAATTTTCCTGCCTTATCACGATTATGAAAGTTTCCGACCGATGGGACATGTCGGACACCAGTCAGGACAAGTTTCCTGCTCCGTCAGCTGGACGAGCACGGCATCCTATAATCGGCGTGCACGATTCCGCGGACTCGTAATGCACTTTTAACGCTTCGAGACAAGTGGGGTCCGGGATCCATTAGAATCGGCAGACATCCAGCGTTTCAGGTCGCTGGTGGAGGAGGAAGACAAGCCTGTGTACGATCATTGGGGAGGGGGGGGGGGATGGAGGTGGAGGGG
Organism: Andrena bucephala; assembly: GCA_947577245.1. Classification (NCBI taxonomy): domain Eukaryota; kingdom Metazoa; phylum Arthropoda; class Insecta; order Hymenoptera; family Andrenidae; genus Andrena; species Andrena bucephala. The sequence continues at coordinate 10,681,980 of OX387715.1, forward strand.
TGGCAGGGGGTAGAACGATTCCAGGGAACGTAGCTCCTCTATCTAAACTGCTTCGGAAGACAGCACGGCAGTTAAGCGGGGAAATTGCAAATCGAAACGCTTTACGCGGGCAATGAAAGGAGTCGAGGTCCGCCAGTTCGATTACGGGTCTGCCCGTAAAATGTGGCGCGGGGATGTACGTGAACGGGAATGAACAGGGAGGAAGAAAGAGCCGGAAGAGTGCTCGTACGTGGAATTAAGGACACCCACGGTTGAAACTTGAGATTTCTTAGAACAACCGTATCCTAACAACCACGTTATTCTACGGCTCCCATATGGGTTTCCCCCATTATGTTTCTCTCTCTTTACGAGTCACTTCGACGGTGCAGGTGGAGCGGAATATCCTTAATAAATCGCTGTCTAATTTGCTGCGAGACTTGAAACGGTTGGGCGCTGCCCACGAATTTCTGAATAGCTCTTGTTTTTAGTAGGCAAGAAACGATATGGTAGTTGCATTTAAAATGGGAGGGGGAAGGTGGAGGATGAATAGGGTTGAAATGTATAGAGAAACTAAAAAAGGAGACACGTCTGCTTGAACGTGGAATATTTTCTTCTACTTTTATGGCCTTTCGTGCAATTTCGCGTGTATTTTTAATGGTTTGCTTGGGTACCTAACAATAAGCCTCCTTGCGTGGCACTACGATAGAGAATAAGAAGCTTGACGACATTTGTTGCGGAGCTTTACTTTCATTTTGAGCATCAAACTCTGCAGACGTTGTGTATTTATTGAGATGTAATTGATATAAACATTGTATCTTTCTATAATACTTTTTCCATAATACTCCTTGTCAAGGAGTCGCAGACAAATGAAGGCTACATAAAGAACAAGCAATCTTCCATTTCACGTTATCCATCAGAATATCTCTCGCCCCAAGATGATCAGCAATCGAAGAAAGCCCTGGCACTTCCAACTGTTCCAAGGGGCATCAGTCACGTCCGTATTGCCACCGCGGAGACGCGGTCTGAACGCGAAAAATTCGGCAGCCTCAATTCCCTCGCCGTGAATTACACCTGAACCCGGGCGCCATTGTGTTCGCGCGACGTTATAACTTTCTCCGTCGAAGTCGTAATCACCGATTTAGAATCAGAAGTTCGGCGACGAGTTCCATGCTCCGCGTGAATCGCTCCTATTATTGGGAATCTCTCCATCTCTGTCGCCGTCCGCGAGACGGAGGAATCCCCGGGCACGAACCGACGTCGGGATTCAAATGCCCTTTCGTTTCAGAAAACTATAAACTGGCAAGATACGCGGGAGGGGGGGGGGGGGGGGACGAGGGTGCTCGTCTCGACGGGGGGAGGTCGCAGCAGAGATTCAACTTTTCTTTCGCGCTGTTCACCAAGTTACGGCCCCGGCCCGAATTTATTACCTGTTTCGAGGCATTGACGACGTGTCGATGGCATACCAACCAGCAGTCGCCTGCTGAATCGACTGATCGGTTTGGTGGCGAGAGGGGCCATTGGCCGTGGCCCCGCTTTACGCTACCCTGCGACAGCTGCGGACGATCGTCCACGAAAATAAAAGGAACGGCCGAGGGGCGATCGAACGAGCGAGTGGATGAAGGCGCTATAGGGCCCCATAAACTGTTCAACAATCTTGACGTCGAATTCGGCCGATAGAACACGGCGGGAGGGTACCGAGCTGCATTCCCTAATTCATGTAGCTCAGCTTTCGCAGACGCCACCTGCAAACGCGTGTCCAAGGGGTTCGAGATGGCGCTATATTTCTGGAGAAAATTGAAAGTGTGCCTTACGAGGGGACCTTCAGGTGTGGCAATTTCAGAAAATTGTAATACTTAAGGTAAGTGGCCTAGTACTTAAACAAGGCCCAATAATTAAATATAGAGAAGAAATTTTATTAATAATAACAGTTTTACTAATTTGCAACGTTTAAACTGTTCGAAATATAATTGCAAAATGTATTAGCTTTATATAGATATAATTATAAGCTTACATAACTGAATGGTTATATCATGCAAAAATATTATTGTACAGTAAAGCTTCAACAGTTTCAATTTCGCTTCTTACCTAATGGGCTCAAGCAAGCGAAAGAATATTTTTGTTAAGGTTGTAATTAATTATTATTTTATAATTTTTTAAATAGTACCTACAGTTGTTTTGGATTTATTATATATTGAAGATTTGAAAATTAATTGGACCTCTTAATAATTTTTTGTTTTTAATATTGAAATTGTTGCGGACCAGTTATTAAACGTGTGTTTAATGGTTATTTAAACACTGGTACAGACGTCAGTATTCAGTGAAGTTTTAAAATTATTAACATTTATTGTACCAAAGTAAGTATTTTTTTGTATCCTATATATTTACGTTAATAATAACTAGACAAAAATATATTACCGTTTAAGAATTATTAGGATAACTAATATTAGACTTGTCATAATATTAACATAACCTAAAATTTTATAATATACTTTTTAATCAGTTTTTCATGCCGAAGATTTAACACAAATTTATTATAAATAAAATGTTTTTATTACCCCAAAATATTACCATATTGATTTCTTTTCATTAACTGAAAGAAATAGTTAAATTAAATATATATTCAATAATTGGAACACTGATAATTAATGACTGGGACACGCTATGAATTTCATTTAATTACTGGGCCATGTGAACAGTTTCATGTTTTAATTAATTTAAAACTTTTCCTTTAACAAATGTAGATTCTTGTTACGTTATCTGAAAGTAGAAATTTTACGCTTTTGAATAATTATATTCAGTTATAATTTTATACTATTTAAATATGAAAGGAATTGCAATTATCTCAACTGTTTCCTTAACTGTTTCACCACTGGATCATTTACCTTAGTGTACTTGAAGCTCTTCACTCGGGCATTAATTTCCCAAAGTACGACGCGCTTTTCAGCCAAATTAGAGAAAATCGACTTTGAAAAATTCTGAGTTCCCTTATATACCGGGTGTTCCTCTAACTATGGTTAATACTCTAGGGGGTGATTATACAGACACAAATAACACGAAAATCAAGAGTGACGAAATTGCGGTATAGCCTTCGTTTTCGAGAAAATTGACTTTGAATTTCACCTAAATACCTCAAGCGCTTACGGTGCACGCGTATTTGGGTGAAATTCAAAGTCGATTTTCTCGAATTTCACAGAAAAGCGCGTCTTACTGCTTTGGGAAATTAATGTTTAAATGAAGACCTTCGCGTACACTAAGTATCAAAATTTTCTGAAATTGCCAAACCTGAAGGCCCCCTTATTAGAAGGGATCTATATGAAATGCTACTTTTCAAGGAGTTTACGAAATACTTAATGTCTTTGACAATGTTAAATTTGGTTTGTTGATTTTTCGTATGTCACGTGGCCAGTGGCGGACTGGGTCTAAAAACATTGGTTGCCAGGAGAGCCCACACACAACTATGTGTCACTTATCAGGCTATCATTTAATTTTTATAAGAAATAACGTATGCGTCGGCCTCACATAACCCAAATCAGAATTGAAGACTCCTCGTAGAAAACACTGTAATTGCCAAAATTAAAAAAAAAAATTAGTAGTTTTGCAAGTAGTTATTAGTAGTTATTTATTATACTCTTAAGCATAAAGTACCCTCGAAAAATGATTTTATTAAATTTTTTTATTAAAATAATAATACAACGTAAATTTTAGTTGCATTTTATTATATTTTCAAGCTACTAAAAGGTCATTAACATTTTTAACATATTCTCTGATGTTTAAGGGGCTTCATCAGCTAACAAGCTGTCATCCTTGCCAGTCCGCCACTGTACGTGGCTGAAACTATTCAAATATATCAGAAATTCACTGTTCGCAAGCAAGGTTCCTCGTTCTTAACAGCTGGATCGAGTAAATCTGCTGCAAAAACGTTGCCATCGAAACAGTAATAACAGCGTTGATAAGAAAAGCTGGCGAATCGAGTTTCTCGACAATTTCTTATCTAAACGGAAGCTCGTTCATTATTCAGGGACTGGGTTTCTTTGATGGCTGCTAACGGCAGTGTCGGTACACGCCAGCTCACGGTTTCACCTATGAAATCCTAGCTCCCGTTCGCCCACCCCGTCCTCGGTCCTCGGTCGGAGTTGAAACTTCAATCTCGTCTCTAGCTCTCGAGTTTCTCGCTCGACATTTTGCTGGTCGACCAACTACGGCTTCAACTTCAGATTCGACGTTCCTCGGGCTTATCTTTGTTAATATACACCGAGGATCCGTACTTGGACGGAAGTTCTGCGAGGATGAGAAATGAATATCCTCCTCTTAGTATATGGGGAACGGCGATGTCATGGACAGTCCCATTATACTGGGCTCTTCTTTCCGCGTAATTCTGTGAACGTTCGGAAGATACGGGGCGGAAGATATATTCGGCTTCAGGCTGATTGTCTTCCGTTAGACTTTTGATTGCTGTGACATTAAGGGGACCTTAAGGGGGTCTAAAAATCGATTTTTCTTTTATTTCATTTTTCGAATGTTTAACCTTTTAAGAATGCGTGTTTAAAAGGATTTGTTGAAATTCCTCAAATTCTCGAAGTTATAGGCATTTGAATAGCGGGAAATGTGTAGGTAAAACCCGGCCACTTGGCACTCACGTAAACCTTTAAACGCGTTTTTCTCGAATCATGATTTCTCCGAACGGTAGACAGCATAACAAAAGAAATTATTAACCGATTCCATAAAACTTGGTGGCGTTTTCTTTGTAAATGAATTCACTATCGCATCACCCTTTGACCATCAATTTTAGAGGTCATAGTTCTTCGTTATTAACATTTTTAGGCGCAGAATTACCCCCTTTTTCGCATGTTTGTGTTCCAACGTGTACCAAATATCGCCATTTTGCTTTATTTGCCTTCTTAAAGGCTGATGCGATAGTGATGGATACAACCTATAAGAATATATTTGGTTTTTTGATTTCAAACCATTCTACCTCGAGTTCTACTGTCTACCGTTTCCGTCTCTTTTGTTGCAGCAGTGCACTGAGCGCCACGTAAAATTCAAACCATTATAGAAAAATGAAAAAAAAAACAAGTTTTTATATCTTTGAAGAACGAATAAAGAAAGGCCATAAAGTTTTGTACGGCAAGTTGCATACTTTTTTGAAAAAAAAATCCTAAAGATCACCTACTTTTCGAGCGTTTTGACCGGACGGCCCCCTTAATTTCAATTTCATGTATATTTCATTTATTATTTCAAAAAATTGACCAGCAAAATTAATATGATAGGTAGCTAGATAAACTCTAAAATCACAGGCTTTCTTCTAACTTCGTCTACTTTACAATCCGCCATAGATTCGCATTATTAGATAATGCGACAGCTATACGACGGAGTTTAGTGTCGCAAACTCGGCTGGCCAGCTACGGGGCAGCAACCGGTTGCCGTGACAAATACCCTTTTTCGGGTGAGTAACGCCACTCCGTTGCTGGGAGGGTTGGCGGCGGGAGGAGGGTGGAGAGATAGGTTGAGGACTGATCACGAGCAGGTCGAACTGATCGATTCGTCCGAGTGACCGGTCCGACTCAATTTTTAACGACGACAAGTTCATCTTGTCGACACGCCCGGAAGCCTTCTGAATGCATGAACGGGAAAATATGGGAACGGCGGCTGGGCGTTGAAATTGTGCCGGCAAGCAATTTGTACGGGGGATTTACGTTTAAGGCGCGTTGCGCGGGATCGGGGCCATCTCTTGGCTCGAATCTTTTACGGTGAGGCTGTGAATATTGTTTATTAGACACCGCTGTGCGTGCTGGGGGCCAGTGCGCTGTGGAATTATGAATATGCTTCTCGTAACTTTCATGCTCCATGAGGCGGGCCGAGAATTATGCTTATTGGGTACAGAGTGATACGGGAAACGGGGCCCAATTGTAAAAATGTGTGTGTGTTTGTAAGTATATATTTTTTATGTGTAATATGTTCATATAATATTTATCAGATCGCGTCATGGGATGTAGCAGAAGCGAAGTTTCCTGGGTTCAGAACTAATTGAGGTGCTTGAATAATTTCAATAAAGCGTGTGCCTTTGTTAAAAATGTTGAATTTTTTATAGGAATGATTAACTTCTATACAGCTATACCAAATTGTAACCTTTCGTAGCCTAAGTTTTCGATATTGTACGGACAAGGGGATGTTTTTAAGGGTACCCCCGATCAAAACGCTTGAAAAATAGGGTAACTGTACCTAATATCGCCACTGTTCCTAATATCGCCACCCGCTATATCTTGCAAAGTAAGCTCTAAAATTTATCGGTTATGCACTGAATTAGTACCTAAACATATGTAGGAAGACATACTGTAATTGCACCATCATGTGGTCAGCAATTACAGAAAGAGAAGTATTTTAGTGAATCTTAATAGTGTAAAAATTTATTGAACTGCCACAATTTTACATCACATTCGGAGAAGGTAAGTCTAATAATTTCGTGAATGCAAGGATATCTACTAGAAATACCTAATTAATGATGTACTTCAGGAATTAAATCGATTAAAATATTTTCCGTAGTGAAAATAATGTTTTTCTTTTAGCAGTATGGGTGTTCTCAATACCGCCTACCGCAGAACAATGGTTTCGATGTAATGTTTGTTATAGGTGGGGTTACGAAATGTGCCGAGCAACCGTAATAAACTTTATTTGCCCAATATGTACATCGGAACGTAAAAAATAAAATATTTTGAAAATCTATATTTTTAAATTTCTATATTTTTCTAATAAAAATGAAATCAAAGATGCATAAAAATACATTTATAGAGCAAGAAATAATAAAAGCACATGTGAAAATGACTTTAAAAACATATATATATGAATTAATCAATATTTCTTAAGTTGGCGATATTAGGTACACTTTTTTCAGAACCCGATTTTTGCATGTCTTACGTTTGTTGAGTCCTAATTAAAAATTTGTAGGTTTCAACGATTCTAACTTATGCTACATGAAAGATGAATAATTTCTCTTTACTTTGATACGAGCTGCATGCAAAAATATCAATTATTATTCAATTGACAGCGATTTAACTTTTGCCTGGCGATATTAGGTACAGTCACCCTACATAATTTTCATGAATTAATAAAAAAGAAACTCAACAACATACATTAAAAAAGCTTTTTGCACTTCATTACTATATATTTGAAGAATTTGAATTTTATAAATTTTTGCATTAGACAGCATTCATTTTACTACTATAGAAATTGCTGGGCGTCATCAGAACTCGTAACAGGATCATTTGGAATAAAAAAACTAAAAATATTCTTAAAATATATGTGAAGGGTTGTTCTACGCATAGTACATCTGTCCATAAAAAAGGGCGATCCTAAATTATTCTTTTTGCATAAGGCGATCATCATTCACATATACTTTTTTTATTATTTTTTTTTATTTCAGACGATCCTGTCATAAGTTCTGGTGGCGCCCGTCGGGAGTTCCAATTTCTACAGTGGCACAATGAATGCTGTATATCTAATGCAAAAATGGATGAAATTCAAACAATAATTTTTCTGCCTGTTCTCCAAATATGTAGTAATAAAGTTTAATAAGTTTTTTTACTGTATGTTGTTCAGTTTCTTTTTTTTTAATTCATGAAAATCATGTCTTTTTCAAGAGTTTTGGTCGGAGGGTCCCCTTAAGTGTCCGCCTCCGAATGGTTTGGTTTTTGGATACGTTTTAGAGGACCGAAAAATAACAAATACGTGTTTTTTTATTTTGGCCCGTTTGCATATTTAGGGGGTGAAACCATCACCCAATGTTCATAAGAACAGAATGACAGTTTCAATTAACACAGTAACGTACTTAGTAACAAAATTTGACCATTCTAATCATCCTCTGCCATTTAAAATTCGAATGGCTCTAGTATCCTACAATGCGTCCCTTTTCTTGTTATGCAGGAAAGACGACAAAAGTTTAGGGGACAGTAGAACTCTTATCCAAAATCCCCTCATCCCAATACGCTCTTATCTAAATACGCTACTATTCGAATCCTCGATTATACCCCTTATCCCACTGAAACTTCTTCCATAACCGTTAAATCTAATTGCAATCATAACAATTTAATATCTCAACCTCCGATCCAGGAGTCAACAAATCCCACCAAAGAAATGCGATTAACTCTGCTACAGCTTTCGCCAAAAGAACAAGAAACACATATATTAGCAAAAACTTCCTTATATTTTTCTCTAAGTTAACACAGTCGTCCAAAAAACAAAAACGTGAGTGGGTGAAAAATGACCCGAGGGACCCAGCAGGGTTAAAGAAACGAGGACACAGTCTGGTCCAGAAAGACCCAAGGGACGTACTAGTGTTAACATAGCAACATATCGTCGGTGATAGTGCAAAATCGCGTATGAGCAGTTTGTAAATTCTACCGATTTTACAGGAGGAAGAAAAAATTAATATTTTAGCCATTTTAAGGGATTTCTTTGACTGAACATTTTTGGGACAGTTTTAGCACTCCTTGTAATAAATACTAACATGAATGGGGCGACTTTTAAAAAAAAGCGAAACAGCGCTTGGCAACCGTGGGCGCGAAATCTCAATTTTGCTACTTTTGCAGATCCGCGATATTTACAAACTGCTCATACGCGGTTTTTCACTGTCATCGACGATATACATAATAACTAATTCTACAATTCTAAATCTTTCTCTGCCACATAAATTAACTACCGACCCTCGCGATCAAAATGCATAACAAATTACTGATGCAACTGGAACGAATAGCCGAACGGATACGAGGAGACAAAAGATGAGGATCGATAAGGAAGCAGCGCCATTTTTCGGTGAAATTCGCGAAGGTTTAAGGGTCGCCGATCAGATTGGGCGCCATATAAATTTGCGCGCGAATATGGGTTATGGCGGGGAGATAACGAGCACGCCAAGACCGAGGCTGCCGATGTGGAAAATCGTTATTTCCTTTCGACACGATCGGTCACGTGGTCCGTCAGAATTTCCCTCGAACTTTGAAATTACAGATCGACGTGGTAAACAAGATACCATCAATGTGACGCGATGCATCTAAACATTGACTGTTGCGCGTGATTATACACCGTGGCCCGACAATCCTGCGAACAATTAATTTCCGTGCTTATAGAAGCTCTAGGAAGGATCACGGAAATGAATCGCGTTCAAACCATGCTCATACTCGCCGCGTCTGCAGCTACGCGTTACATGGAATGGAAACCAAAGTTTACGCTAAAATGTCCTTCGATAACTTCATTACTTAATTCGATTATAAATAGCATAACAGATATTTAACGTCGATTCTAAATCCAAACAAGAATTAGATTGTGCGAGGTAGGCGATGATATAGCAGCTTAAGGGTGAACACCACTGTAACGGCCGGAAAAGTAAGCCATTTTTAAGAATTTTTTTCAGGGATAATTTAGTTTTCATAGAAAATTTTTATTACCTACCTTTAGCACGCTGTCTTAGGAGACTATACAAAAAATTAAATAGAAAAGCATCCATAAATTTTAATATATTAATTAATCTTTCAGACCACCCACGCGAGCTGGTCGAATGTGTAACTATGGAACAGCAACAACGAAATCAAATTTAATTTTTTTTTTATAATCTGTATGAGTGTAGTGTCTGTTGTGCGTACCGATTTCTTAAACAAATTGTGTTTGTAAAAATGGTGCGCTTTAGGAGAAAAGTTTCAAAAATCCGCGAATAAAATGGTGAGTTTTTCGAGCGTATTTCAAAAAATTTGTTTCCAATCAAGGAATCCGTACGTACAACGGAAACTACACTCATATAGTTTATAAAAGAAAAATGAAATTTGATTTCGGACCTGCTGTTCCATAGTTACATATTCGACCAGCTCGCGTGGGGAGGTCTAGAAGATTAATTAATATATTAAAATTTATGGATGTTTTTCTATTTTTTTTTTGTATAGCCTCTTAAGACAGCGTACTAAAGATAGGTAATAAGAATTTTCTATGAAAACTGTAAATTATTCCTGGAAAAAAATTCTTAAAAATGGCTTACTTTTCCGGCCGTCACAGTGGTGTTCCCCCTTAAGTATACAATTACACGTACGTGACAGAGTGTGTTACACTGGTTAAAGCATCTGGTATTAAGGTAAATGGCCCAGTCCTTAAACAAGGCCCAATAATTAAAAATTGAGAAGAAATTGTATTAATAATAACAGTTTTACTAATTTGCAACGTTTAAACTCTTCGAAATATAATTGCAAAATGTATTAGCTTTATATAGATACAATTATAAGCTTACATAACTGAATAGTTATATCATGCAAAAATATTATTGTACAGTAAAGCTTCAACAGTTTCAATCTCGCTTCTTAACTAATAGGCTCAAGCAAGCGAGAGAATATTTTTGTTAAGGTTGTAATTAATTATTATTTTATAATTTTTTAAATAGTACAGTTGTTTTGGATTTATTATATATTGAAGAATTGACAATTAATTGGATCTCTTAATAATTTGTTGTTTTTAATATTGAAATTGTTGCGTTTATCCACTAGTACACGATACCACGACAAGGACCAGTTACTAAACGCGTGTTTAATGGTTATGGAAACACTGGTACAGACGCCAGTATTCAGTGAAGTTTCAAAATTATTAACGTTTATTGTACCAATATAAGTATTTTTTTGTATCCTATATATTTACGTTAATAATAACTAGACAAAAATAAAATACTGTTTAAGAATTATTAGGATAATAAATGTTAAACTCGTCACGATATTAACATAACCTAAAATTTTATAATATACTTTTAATCATTTTTTCATGCCGAAAATTTAACACAAATTTATTATAAATAAAATCTTTTTATTACCCCAAAATATTACCATATTGATTTATTTTCATTAACTGATAGAAATAGTTAAATTAAATATATATGAAATAATTGGGACACTGATAATTAATGACTGGGACACGCTATGAATTTCATTTAATTACTGGGCCATATGAACAGTTTCATGTTTTAATTAATTTAAAACTTTTCCTTTAACAAATGTAGATTCTTGTTACGTTATCTGAAAATAGAAATTTTACGCTTTCGAATAATTATATTTAGTTATAATTTTATACTATTTAAATACAAAAGAAATTGCAATTACCTCAATTGCTTCCTTAACTGTTTCATCACTGGGCCATTTACCTTATAATGATTTTTTTCGTCAAGGTAAAAGAGGAACAGTCTTCGGCGCTCAAAAGTTATCGTTGGATGGTCACTGTGGAAGCTTGACATTTCCCATGGCGGTTTAAGTTGACAATTCACCAAGACTTCTATTTTTAAGGATTGTTTCGTTCGTGTCACCCTGGCTCCTGCGCCGGCCCGCCTGAATTATACAGAACCGTGGAGAACGGTCGCTCGTGAAATTACAGTGGTGTCGTCCAATTGAGTTTTGAACTAGAATGAAACCGGTTTAAATATTTTCAACTTGAGCACAGACTTTTAACTCCCGTGACGGTTGTTCTAACGTACGAGATTTATTGCGCCACTGTTCTCAGCAAGCAGCTTCTCGGCCGGAAGGAGCTTCGAAATGCTTTACAATAATGATTTTATTTGGTAAAATATTATTCTTCAGATTGACTTTTAATAGTGACTGGCACATTCTCGAATTATATTTGTAGTTGAATATACATTATTTTCGAAATCAACACAGAGTAAATTTAAATTATTAAAAAAAGGAGGTGGTTATTAATGATATGGCATTTTGATTAGTTTTTACATTAATTTGTGTAGTTGTTTTTACAGTCGCGATTGTTAAATTATTAAAATACTAGTCCTTGAAACTTTAAAGTCATACCCCCGTGTTTACATTGTAAGTTTCCATTTTTTAAATAGTTTAATAATAAATCGTCCAAAATATGTTTTGCATAAAATAAAATGTTTCACTACTTTAAGGTTGTCGAGTTACATGGTTCCCTCTGATCGTACTTTTATTTTCTACCTCATACAAATATACATTTTATTCCCCGGCTGTCAAAGAATTATTTTACACAAAACACATCGATTTCTAAATTATATCTGTAGGCGCTGTTTCATCAAAATCCCGGTAGAAAGGCAGATGAATGTTTTCACATCGTGCGAAGAGTAATTAAATTTCTTCAAGCAACGTGTACCTTGTGAATTCAAAAGGAGCGTTGAAATGATAAAAGCGACTAAATAGTGTTTACGAGGTATATATACGAAGAAGAGAGCTATAACAGGGCTGGTGTGAACAGTGAGATCTCAACAGAGGGTAAATTCAAGGGGATGCTGAGTGGAACGTAATTAATTTTACATTTCTTCATTTCACGCAATATTCTTATTTCGAACAATGCCGAATCCTTTTTAACAAATATATTTCAGAATTTATATTACAGTGGTGATCACAATATTTTTCAATGCCACGAAATTAACAGAGTTTATTTATTAAAGAAATTATGTAGCAGCAAACTACGTTGGTTTTTTTCAATACATTTTTAATATTGGACGTTAATAAAATTCCACGTGACAAATAACTTTACCTCTGCAATCTCAATCAAATTAACTTCGTGTAAACAACTTTTACATCACGAGATTGGTCAACCATTTTATGGCGGTAACTCTCACGTTCAGTAATTTAATTGAACATGAGCGTTACAAAATGAGTAAAAGAAGAAAAATGAGCGGTGCTGTCGTTGAAGGAAAAATATGAAAGTTCGGGAAAGTACAGCAGTATATTATTATGATTGCTGCCACGAAAAAATAGTAGATCAGAAATGTGCTGATTAAAATGGATGAAAACTAAAAAGGACTATTTAGGCACACAAATGTCTTCATTACAGTTTCAAACGTATTTAATCCTCACATTATCGATTTTAATTTTCATAAATAATGAAATTTTATGTCGAGTAAAAACTTCGTAATTAATTCTGATGCAAAACAAGTTTCTTATTTTTCTGTTACATATTTCAGGGGTTTCTTATTATTTTGTATACCTAATCGATACCACAATGTAAGAAATGATATCATCAAAAATTGTATTATGTCAAAAGTATATCTAAGTTACTTGTACGAAGAACTTAACCACACTTTGCAAATAAGTTTTATTATCACCAAACTGCCTGTTTAAACATCAGCAAGAATTTCTTACCGTCGCATTATCCAACTTTCTGCCTCAGTCGTTTCTCGATATCACAAAAACAATCGAATTACTTCACCATAGAAATCAACGGACTAATCTATCTCACATTAGTCAATCCCACCGTAATCAATAATCCACCAAGTATCGAACACCTGATACCAACGAGAAGTTCACATAGACAGTGGCTTGAACGGACGTTATTCAGTGAGCAGAACAGGGAAACCTACATCGACGCACACCAAATCCTTAAAACCTATCGCCGAGTGGTCACTATAGAAACCCCTTGGTCTCCCTTCCGTTCAAACACATTCGTAGGACCGTGCAAACGCTCATGATGCATGCGAGATCGGGAGGGAGGCAGAGCGAGAGAGAAGCAAATAAACGGATACACGTCTGCAGAAATGAGTCTGCGTTAGGTGTTAACGATGAGTTGTGGCCAGCCTGAGACCGAACCCCACCGTCAGGAGATCAACAGTAAACCTCTCCCTCGGTTCGTACTTTTGCAAGGTTCCTAATGGCTTTCAAATCGAGCCTCGCTTGATTCGTGAAATTCGTGTACCACCACCGAGGGAGGCTGATATCCCGCCCCTCCACTTTAACTTTCCTTCTGCGAGTATTGCTGCTCCTCTTCGACTTTCCAGAGCCACTCCCTTCCAAGCAAAACACTTCAATTTCTCTAAATTCACCTATTCGATATAACAAATCAGTCTTTACATTTCCATTTATCTATTTATAGTATACTTCCACTTATTACACATATGTTGTAATTTCCACTTATTCATTTAACTAGATACTTGATACCAAGAGCATTCGCAGCATTTTTATTTCTTCTGATAGACATACGACGGTACATAATTCCGGCTAAAAGAATTTTGATTTAGGTAAGTGCATTTGAACCCAGGATGCTATTTTAAAGGATAACTTTGAAAGGAAATTTTAATCCCACCACTGTCGAATGGTACCAAATGCAGTAGACGAATGACACTTTATTTATTTTGGAAATTGATTAAGGTTGGGGTTAGGTTGCAAAGCAGCAGTTATGCTGAGCCTCGCCCATTTATCACACAATTTTTGTAATTTGTGGTGAATAAAGACGAATTATTATTATTATTATTATTAAGCTATTATTTCGTTCGAAACATACACCCACTTAAATCTCAGGATATAGCAGAATCAGTTATTTCTCATGCCTTTATTTTCCAATTTTAATAGAGAAGCTACTAAACCCATGAATATTCAGAATTGTATGACAATCGAAGGGGAACACATGTTTGAGATGTCAGGTGGATCGGGAAGCCTGTGGGACTGAGACTGGTAACTGAACGACGTTCCCGCGGACTTCCGTCGATCGAAAACTTCGTATCGATGGGAGAGTTTCAAAGGTGTAACCTTCATCAAGCTTTTCGTGGCATGAATCCTGACTGAGCAATTTTCGACCGCCACGAGCAATCCCCAACAACACGCATCGGGTTGCCGTTGCAATGGGGGAATGTTCTGTAGCACATTTTTGGTTGGTTCGTTATCAATGGATGAGGCTATTTACTATTCCCTTTATACTCTGTGGCTCTCGTTCCGCGGAGACATGATTTTTTGTGGCGAGGCCGATGTTTTGAATGTACCTTTGCTCATGATTAAAATTTCGTGTAGGTACGTTAAAGCGCTTTTAATGAAAATACTTGCCATTTTCGTTCGAGGCCAACGTACATTTCGGTTTTGGATTTTGTTCGAGTGGGTGTTGCGAACCTGCCAGGAGTTCTATGTTTAAAGATCTGAGTGGTTTGCAATTTCTCAAAGGAATTGTAATATTTAATTTCTACAGTATTACTTACATTAGTAATACCTACTATACTACTGTATTCGAATTATGTTAATAGGACACAGATATCATCATATATTAAATATATTATTCGTAATACTTTTTGTACTTACATTCGTTATATAATAATTCATGAAAAAGACATGGTAGATCATCCGACTTACCTGAAACGAAAAGAGTTTTAGAGTTAGTACGAAGTTATAATATTATTACGAAGTTTCTATAAAAATTTAATTACCCTATACGAATTACTGTATTACTATATTTTTCGATTATAATAATCCTGTACACGTATTTTAGGTTATCAACTGGGCACAATGAAAGTGAAATGTATGCTTCTAAGTACTTTGGAGCGCTCCTGGGAGCGCTGTTCTGAAATTACAAAATCGCACTGTTACTGAAAATTGGATTTTGATAGCATTTTCTCTGTCTCCATTTTCGCCATATTTTTAAAACCTTACGTTACCTACCTCAAAATTCATTACGCCCATATTAAATTTATATTTGCATTTTGTCTACGGTCGTTATACGGCAAATACCAATTTAACAACGTATATCGCGTGCTCTGTGGAGTTATAGTAAAATAAATTTTCCATTCTATATTTTTCCATTTAATATTGAAGTTTTTATGAAAAGCTACTGTGAATTCTATTTTAACGGCCACTAGCGGGTTTGATCGATTTTTAAGCTTACGGAGGTCAAATTTAAGTAAATGTCAACAAGATAATCGTTTATTTCTGGTTTCATGAATTTTCGATGTTCATTTGTCGAGAAAGGAGCTCAATCATATTCTCAAATCAAATATCAAATGCGTACGAATTTGATCTCTACAGCGATTTCGCAACATGCAATTTATTTGCCACACACAATTTCTATATTTGCATGTAACGAAATGTTTCGCAATAATCCAATGTATGCAATAAGTCTAAAAATTCCGCGAGAAATACAATTCAAAATTGACAATAGTGCCGGGAGCAGCAGCAAAGAAGGACAAGTATGCATTCATAAAATCGAAACAGAAAACCCTACGAAAGGTCCCAATGTATTCACAAAGAGAACAAATTAAAAATTCTGATAATTCTTTGTCTCGAAAGCTTTGCCACTGAAAACATTTAATTCTTCATCTCTACCCTACTAGAGTACAATAGTTAATTCATCAATTTCTTTACACTTTACTAACAAACATTAATATTATTACTCTCTCCTAAACCACTCTTGTCGAATCGTTGTTAAAGTGATTTCAACACTTAAACTATGTAACATCTGATCATTTTCTTTCTTAGGTTCACCGAAAATAATGCGTAAAACATTTATGATCATTAATTGCACCCAAGGTGCAGTAAGCCTACGAAATGTACCATTATCCCCCTACAATTCCACAGACCTTTATTAAAACCAGCGTCGAAGGTGCTCCTACAATTAAAGCCCTCAACGGCCCAAGCTTCATCCTTCCAAAATCCAAACGCACACAAATATTAGATTTTAGAACGGTGTGAATTACGCACACCTTTCGCAACCCGCAAAAATTACGCTCTGCCAGTCTACTGCGCGTTTCGTGGTACGTGACAGCCATCTGTACACGGGGGAGGGTGGTGCGGGGGCGAGATTAAAAATCGCGCGGCCGGAGATATTACCAAGACTTCATATTCTGATGGTATTCTACCGCCGCGTATAAACGGCGAGCTTTCTCCGCGGAATTGTAACGCGATTTCACGGGATTTCAGGGATGCCCTTCTTCGGAGAAGAATAACAGAGCGTGGGGCTCGCCTTAATGAACGTCCCCCGTCTTCGTTCCGCACGCTTGTCGGAGGAGGGTGCGGTGGCGAGGGGGCGGGGAGGGGGGGGGGGGTACGTTGGTTCCTTATCAACATTAACCAGTGAGACGCAAGGGAGAATAACATTGGCCTCTGGCGAGTAATATATCCATACTTCCCGTCATCCCTTAATGCATTATGCATAAGGGTTCGATATATCCGCGGCGAGTGTATGCGCGGCTAGGTGTACGTGCACTGGTGTGTACCGCCGTTCGAGGGCATCCAGTGAACAACGCTCCTCTCTTCTGCGATAGAAACACGCAGCAGGCCCTAACACGCGTGTACAAAGACAACAATGCCACGGTGCCGTACCACCTGACGCGATGGGCGCGTTTAATGACTCTGCCGTGAATTCTATCTGCTCCAGATTTCGACCAGCAGCTGCGCACGCGCGTTTCTTTGCGTTTTACCGCAGCATCTATGGAACATGTTTGGCAGAAAGCATACGTTCGCTGCTGGTCTTACTTACAGTTTTGAGGTATTCGTTGATTCTTGAATTATTAGCATTATTTATGTTGTAAACAGAGGAAATATTTTTTGACACTCACTTGGGGGATGCAGGGTCCGTTTGGACCCACCCGAAATACCTATTAAACCATATGTATTGATTATTATTAAACAATATTACTTCTTCAAGAAAATGAGGATTTCAAATCATACCAAGGTCAGAGTCTAATGTAACAGCTTATTTTGAGGCATGTACCAATGAAGTTATGGATCAAAATTAACCCTGCATCCGATGTGCAGTCAGGGTATCTGCTGTGTACAGTTCTGTTAATAATAAATATGAATATAAATATATCGCACAAAAAACATTTTTCCTTTTGCATATAGGGGAGTGTTGCCTATATCGTACCACTTAAGACATTTTACCTACTATTATATGCTTAACCTTTTGTTCAGAACAATTTAATTTGATACTTATCTTTTTGTCACATACTGTAAAAGGTACGATTTAGGCAACCGGTCTCCTAAATCGTACCTCCACTGAAAATAGTATCAATAATAAATAGAGAAGAAAATATTTAACATAAAGTAATGGATATTATACATATAACATACGAGTTGTCAAATCCTACTGGTAAGATTCTAGTGATACGATTTAGAAAACACGATCAATTTATTTATAATATCAATTTAAACTTTATAATGAATGTAATATGTACTTAAAATAAATGTAAAATATTCTACATTAAATCCGCTTTTAGAAAAATACAAAAATACAGGACAAAATTGCATTGTTTGATTATTATCAGCTAAAATAAACTGGTAAAAAGTTACATCAATCATACCTGATTTTTTTAAATGTTTATAGTACACACCAGATAGGGTGTAACCCCAAAAGGTTTTGTTTTTATTTGTTATTTCGCATTTACTTGACATTTTTATTATCAGATGTCGTTTACTTTCATTAATTACTGAGAAATTGATGAGGTACAATTTAGATTACCAGTACGATATTGGCAACTCTCCCCTATGTATGCCACTAAAGTTCAAGTATGTGAGAACGGACGTGCAGTCTAACTTTTCGTGATATAACCATATCGCCGATGTAATTGTGAGTAAATATTTTACACATCTCAAGGAGCTTGTTTATTAGTGCTTAGGGCGCAAGAATTTTAAATGTCGAAGCGTGAATGGTGGTCATCAGTCTCTCCTTCGTTACACATCCTTTTTCCCTTTCACACTATGGCCCGGCATTTCAGGTAACGCGAGGTTAACTCGCTTAACGGCGGGCCAACCTCTGGGGGATGAAGCGGAAACGAAATCATTTTCAACATCTCGCGTAACCGAATAGACACGAGTATCGTGTTTCATCCTTATGTTCATCGCCGTCGTTCCTAGTAATATGATTATTCACCCACTGCAACGCTAATTCGTTCGACGTGAAATGAATTTAAAAGTTCTTGTTTCCCCTGCGCTCCGTGTAATCCTAATCACCAGATTTATAACTAACATTTTTCCTTACTCAGGTAATGTACGAATCGGGCTTAACTCTGCTAAGATCCTCACTTTCACTAAGCATTTACAAAATGACTCGTTTACATGCAAATCCTGCATTTATCTTCCTAAATGAAACGAGTGGACCAAGTGAAGAGGAATTTGCACAATTATTCACTTTACGAAATAGTTATATGCAAACACACATGCAGGCGAGTCGAAAAGGATTGAGAAGTCCTGGTAGGATTAAAACATTGTCCTCTATTTTATAATGTACTCAATCGAGAAATATTATAACAATACTATTGCAAAGTAGTAAATGATAAAAAGGCTATATTAATTTCGCATCGAGTGATAATGTTTTTTAAAAGTAAAATTTAATAGATTATATGTATGATGCTGATAACAATAATAGTTGTGCTTATAAACAAACATCGCAAGATATTTTTATGTGAAATATTATATTAACTTTCTTCCACTTTAAACCGTCGCAACGACACAGCTCGACCAAACTTCGTACGCCACCCTGTATATTCCAAATTAATGTTGCTCTGTATGCGGCACGACACGCTGGAGATTCAAATTCGTCGCCGAAAGGAGGATCCGGCAAGTACGACTTAAGTTTGTTTATCGGCGAAGCGGAGAACAATTTTTCCCGCGGCTCAGTGTCGCAAAATGGCGCGTCTCCGTGAAACAAATCCCATCAAAATTCAACGCGCTCCTCCATCGCCGATGGGATTTGCGAAGCGTGGTGCGTTTTGTTGAGAACGCAGAGGAGGAGGGGGTCACTTAAGCGGCGAAAAAAAGGCAATAGACTAAGGGACAAGAACGGGGGAAGATGGAGAACAAGAGAAGAGCAGGGAGAAAGAACGCGACCAAAAAGAAGTGCAGAAAATAAAGGGCTGCTCGTGGAAAGTTTTCGAGAAATGAAAAAACAAAAGAAACCAACGTTTAACGGAAACAACAAGCGAAAAAGGTAAAAAATTCTTTAGGTAACCGAAATACGAGTGTGAAAGTCAGCAAAAAGTCAAGCGGAAAAGAAAAGAATATAGCAGTGAAAATGGGGAATCTGTAGAGTGTAAGGAAAGCTAAAAACAGGGTGGTTTTGGTGGGAAATAAACACGTGGTACATATGTATATGCAGAGTGTGATAGGTTACTGGTGAAAAGTGAAAAAGAGGCGATAAATAGGAGAAAAGCCCACATGGGGGAGGGAGAAATGGGGAGGGGAAGCGGAGGGGATGAAGGTATAAAAAGTGGAGGAAGAGGGGAAAGGGGGAAAGCAAGGGAATATCGTGCCACGATCATAGAACACAGCTGATGCCGAAGCTCTAATATTTGCTCGTCTCTCTCCGGATCCACTCTACTGCGAATCGACTTCCTGATGCTTTTCGTGTACACTTTGACCGGTAGCCAGGTACACGTACAGAGGTATTGATACGGGTTGTAAGCGCAGAGGGGCTCACACATTCTCGATTCGCATAGTGGGTGACCGCGTGCGAATTAAAGTGTAACGGATCATGGTGGAGGCTTAACTCCACGCACATTCAGTATTAATATCTTTTTAAACACAATAACATGCTTTATAACGTATACTGCATTGGAGTCGAAATTGAAGGAGTTTTTATAAACGTGTTCGCGATATTGAAGTACATAACAATACATAACGTTTCTTTAAAACTTCATCACACAGGGTGTGTGACAGTACTAAAAATATGATATAAATGTTAAATGAGAATAGGAATAGACAGTCTTTCGGTTGGTATGCTGAAGAACATTTTCAAAATAACGCTCATAGTGGATCGTACGAGAACGAAGATACGAGAAGGTATGTATGGTTGACTTGCACTACTGGAGTACGCGAGAGACGGTCTAAAGGTGCGATCCCACGGCGCGTGGTTCGCTAGTTTCGCGTCGCACTGATCGGCGAATGATCATCGAATGATCAGCTTCGACTAGCCGAGTCGTCAATACGCCAATGGCTTGTCGACTCGCGCTGGCTAAACAAATTTGACGAGCCGACGAGACCCGCCGTGCCACGCGCCGTGGGATCGCACCTTAAGTCGGACGCGCCTTGTTACCTCTATATCTTTTCATAGATGCATTATCTTAAAAATTGTTTCAAGCAATAATTATCTAGATTAGCAACGACTTTAAGAACGTGCACAAATTTAATAGCAATTGCACTTAAAGCACTTTGGTTACATCTTTGTTCAGCCTCTTAAGCGAAGTAGAACAATTTCAGCACATTTTCTATTCTAATGTTTTATTCAAATTAATTTATACAGAAAAGATTATTGGCCCGAAAATGTTGTGACGTGCGATCTATGATGACATATGAGTCTCGCGGCAATTTTAACAGCTCATAATAGCTCTGTGGGATTCGCGTACACGTATAACGGAATTTGGTGCGAAATTTGCCGCAAACCGGGACGACGGTACGTGGCGGTTTCCCTGGATTCTTGTACATCTGTGTGTATGTGTGCGCCTAGTAAAATATTACCCTCGAGCTCCAATATGTGAACGATAAGTTCTGCGATATTAATGGTTAACTGATTATAACGCTGGGCAACGGTGGCCTCGAGTAGTATTTCCGAAACGTAATTACAATACTATAGCGAAATTATGACGTACACGTGTGGTCCTGTAATCGTCTTGTATAGTGAACGTGAAATACGATGTGGTGATTTTATAGGTTCGTTAGTTGCGTTATATTGTTGAATAACGCCCAAGGGAAGACGACACCGTTTCCATGCATCACACTGTTATTAGTGTTTTAATATCAAACTGGATTATCGGAAACGATGGCTCTGTTCGTTTTTAAATTAATCTGATTTTTAAGCGCCACATGAATTTCTATAGGGTTAACCGGGGGGTGACGGTACGGCAGGAGATTTTGCGCAGTTGCTCTATTTTAGATTCTATACATAAGATTTTATGCGTTCAGGTGTAGAACAATTGCTTCTGTAGGAGCCAAACAGATGAATAAATAGCGCCACTTCGCTTCCTTCGGTGTTTTTTTTTTATATTTAGGCCATAAAAGGTAAGTGAAGGTTATGAGATCATTTTGGATATTAAGTTAGTAGAGAGGTATTGAGGAACAACGCAGGAAAAGTATTTACCCATATTAACCCTTCCTTTCAAAGCTAACGAAACGGCAATCATTTCACACGGCACCTCGGGAGAGATGGTCAGATGTCATGATTTCAGTTGCCAACCTAATTTTAACATTACCTCTTGATCCTAATAATTAATTTCTTAAATTTACTTACTTACTTTCATAGCTATGTAATAAAGGGTTTTGGCCCGTTGATGTCAAATAAATAAATAAAATAAAAAATAAAAATAAATAAATGCTTCTTTCGTATCAATTTCAATACTTCCATTTATAAATTCGTTACTTTTGTGCCAACACTATGAAGCACGAGTATACACAAATCTTTAAATACACAAATTATTAAATAATAATGAGGATGAATGGTATGTTCCTCAGAACACGGCACTAAGTCCAAGATTAATTTCCATAGAGCATTAACAACAGGTCTCGATGCTGCCTGCAATATCGTTCGTCATTTACATTGAATGCCGCCCCAGAAGCACCATTTTCTTCGAAGAACACTTTAATACTCTTTTTGATACAGTCTGTGGCCGACCTGGGCGAAGCCTACTCCAAGCAAAGAAATACCGAAGCGACTCGAGTAATTACAGCTTCGTCTAATATCTCTCAAATACATAGTAAGGATATTCTGGCTCGATGCGATAAGACAATGGAAAAACGAAGGTAAGATGGAACGAGACGACTCTGATTTCTCGAGGGGGCAGGGCGGGGAAGTATCTAGCGTCAGAAAAATGTAAAAGACGATGGAGCAGGATCGATGGAATCTGGGCCAACCTAGAGAATAGCGAAAGTTTCACGCTGCCACTACGTAGTGTGCGGCCATAATTCCAACCAATAAGGGAACTACGGTAACCTGACAATTTGGGCATACTCGAAACTTTGCTAATTCGAGGGGCAATTCAAATCAAATACCAAGAGCATTTATTTTCAGTCTGTTTTCGGTTCTTTCAAGGAGCGTACGTTGTAAGAAATACTCGTGTTACTCGCGTGACTGCACCGACACCTTCAAAATTATCAGAAGTGCACATTTATTGGCTAAATGAATGTGTCGTTAAACATATTTCCCCCTGATAATGGAATTAAGCAGGAAAGAAGAATTGAATGAATTCACCAGG
Source organism: Andrena bucephala (assembly GCA_947577245.1). Lineage (NCBI taxonomy): Eukaryota > Metazoa > Arthropoda > Insecta > Hymenoptera > Andrenidae > Andrena > Andrena bucephala. The sequence continues at coordinate 10,704,874 of OX387715.1, forward strand.
TTCGATTTTGTACAGTCAACGTGTCAGTAGTACTCATTACATCTTTTAATTCACATAAAAAATATTTTCTTAAGAATGAGGCAGATTAAAATTCATGTTCATCGCATAAACGTTATCTTCTCAAATAAATATGTGTAGATAAGTATATGTTAAATAATAACTCTACTTAGTGTAGGTACTATATCAGAAAACTTACTATCATAATAGCTTCTTTAATATTATATAACAATAAAAATGTAGTTTGGAAGATTCTTCCACTGTGGTCTTTTTAATAAAAGAAATAATAAAACCTTTAAATCAGTCATTAATCTTTGAGCCAATTAAACGCGTTATACTGTTTTCACGTATATACTAATATATTAATGATAATAGAAGAGTATGAGTTAGTTTTCACACCATGCCGTAATTTCCACGCGGAAAATTCAGAAGCTTGTTCGGTTCTCATTTTCCTCGGGCCTGTTTCATTTTAATCTAATTTCGACGTCGAAATCACGGCGTCCTCCGCGTGTCTCTTTTGACTGAAAATTTAATTACGCTCGCGCGGTTGCGACACGCTCGAATCAACGATGCTCGCGCGCGTCTTCTCGTTTCTTAGCGCGGAGGTAATTAAACAGCGCCCCAAGGAAGATTTGAAAAAAAAAGGAGACAAGCGCGAACGCTTGTGCAATTAAAATATTCCTACGGGATATTAAAAAAGGAGATTTCAGACTTAAAAGAATATTTAGAATTCACTAAATCCTACAGGATAATCTGAATTTATGACTAAGTAGAATATTCTATTTTCTCGCCTTCGTGAAGATGTTGATAACATTGAGAATTAATGTGGTACAATCAAATCTTTCACTTTTTCGTAAATTTCTTTTTCCGATGCATACACTACCCTCATTTTATTTATGAAAAACAAAAAATATTGGCTTGAACAACTTTTTATATTACTTTTGCAATTATTGAGATGATACAGTTTTAGTCATTAAGTTGAATTATTATCAAACCCAAAGAATATTTGTATTTAATCATATTTTAAATATATATTATGCATATTGTAAATAATCTTTTCTCTGTTCTTCATAGCTATTAGTTTATTCATTTTCAGGAAGTTGCGACATACTGTTTTAAATATAAATTTTCCTGAATAACGCTCAAATAAAAAGATGTAAAACTAATAATGCTCTTTGACACATTGATCGTCAAAACTATTTCATGATTTCAGTTTATTAAGCACGTGAGCATAATTTGTGTTTCTTTTTAAACAAAACACTGCTGTGTTCAAGTAGTAATGGAGAATCGGCTTGTGATAATTATTATTACTCCTGTTCGAGCACGTATTTAGTATCGGTTCACTTTCATCAGTGGAATTGATGCTTCAGTAACATTTTAATTAAGCTGCGATGAACTGATAAAGGGCGGATGATAATTATATTTCCTACTCAAAAATCGGCCATGAAATATTAATTTAATTGACCCAGTTTGCGAGTTGTAGTTCCGTACACTTTTCAGAGTACAATGAAAGCTTTCGACGCAATTCAATTAGCAGTCACAAAAGGGGATCCTTTGTTGCTACTCCGTTATTCTTCTGGAATTTATGATATTTACAATGTGTAGTGATTAAATCCATTTATCAATAGACGAAAGGCAAAGGAAGAGTCACGCAAAGGGGGAGAAAGTAAGGCACACAGGAAATTTCTTCACGTAGAACGCAGGAAAGTCATTCAAGTGCTGCTGCAGTGATAAATGCAGGTGGCCCTATTCTGCACAAAGGTACTGATGAAATATTACTGTCGAGGATTCGCGTGGCAGTGGCTCCTTTTCACTAACATTATTAATGATATAATAAGACTGAAATAGAATAAGAACAACTGATCTGCAACGTTGAAATAGGTTAATGATGGGAACGTTCTGAAAAGTTTTGCTGCTGTTGTAAAGCAAATAAATTTCATTCATCTCAGAGGAAGCAATTTATAACAAATCGAACTTGAGAAATCAGTCTTTATCAATATACAACTTAGATTCTATAAATACATTTCTACATTTACATGCATTACACGCCGTTTACATTTCTCCATCGAATACTACAATAAATCAAGGTAAATAGGAATAATTTGTGGAGGTCACTACATATTTCGTAGCAATTGTTGTGATTTCCTAAATATCTTCAAAGCTGTTACATAAAATTACACTCAATTATAATGCTATATAGTATATACCTACATATACGACCCATAAGGAAATTAGATAATGTCCTAGTTTCGAAAGTACATATTTCTCGTTTTATAATTCATTTACTAATCCGTGTCCCGTTTTTATACCCTACGTTACAGTATGTCCAGGATTAAATGTATCTTTCAGAAAAATTGCTATTGCGCTAGGATTGTCAAGCAATACACTATGTAGTCAGTTTATCTGTGCAGCAGAAAACCAGTCGGCGCGTAGCGGCCCTGGGCCGGTGAGTATTGAGCGTGGGATCAGGGGGCTGAACGAAGGGGTTAGAGGATCAAGGGTGGAGTACCGCGCTGTCCTGACACGCCAATCTCTCGTACTTTTACCTTGACACTTCTTTCTCCCCTTCCTGATTGTTACTTGTTTTTGTTTCATGTATAATCTGAATTTTGATCTGTGACTCAGGTCCCAAAAGGTGAAACAAAAAAATGGAATACAAAAAAAATGTATTAGGGTTATGATTGTAGTACTCGTAAAGATGGATTAAACAGTTTTTGACAAAGAGCGTACAGTTAATGACATTGTAGGGTAAAGGCACCAGTAGTTGACCACTTTTCAGAAAAACATGAAAAATAAGGTATTTAGAAGTAACGATCTTTTGAACAAAGTGCAGTTAGAGAACTTTTGAACAAAGTGCAGTTTTCTAACTGCACTTTGTTCAAAAGATCGTCACTTCTAAAAACCTTATTTTTCATGTTCAGTTCTCTAACTGCACTTTGTTCAAAAGATCGTCACTTCTAAAAACCTTATTTTTCATGTTTGTCTGAAAAGTGCTGGGTCACTACTGATACATGGTCAACTACTGGTTATCCTAATTAAAATGGATTAAGAAATTTAACACTGTTGATGGAAGGAAATGTTTATTCAAGTGAGAACATTATTTGGTTGCTAAAATAAAAATTGTTTTGATAATTTGGGTTTTGTATAAGTTAATTTGAGTGCTTGAAATGGTCAATTAACAAGTTAAATTAATTTATATTTTTTATTGGGGCCATTCGAATCCAATGCATTGACCTGTACTACTGTTCTCGTTGACCTATACTACTGAAACATAGGACGTTATTAAATTGCAGTATATAATGATGAGATTTTTAGGCAATTCAAGAGTGTAGAATATTTATCAAAACATAAAGAAGTATGAACTTTACCAGACATACCAGAACTTTTAAAGCATTATATACATTATAACGTTACTTGACCGCTTCATCTGCTAATTATTTACAGAACTGTATTATAGTTTGCAATAAAAAGTTTTAACACAACTGTAATAGAGGGTATATGATTAATAATTCATGACGAGATTTAATACCCGAAAATTGTACACCATCGTTTTCATTTCCAAAGAAACACGGGTCAAACGGAAGTTCTACGGTCCCAAGGGGGGACGTAACATGGAGAATAAAAGTTTTCCGTACCGATCAAAGTAAATAGCAAAACATTTCGACATCACGTCAAGTAACTGTCCCAAACATAAGTGAAACACTCTGCAGCAGCTCTAAATTGATTATACCACAGTTCCTTTTCAATCCCCCCGAAAGAAACATGTCAAGCATACACGACAAACATTCCCGACGGCAAAAAAAAGGTCGTTATCAGACGTCCAGTTTTTGACGTTAACCTACGGCCTTCCCTCTTTCGAAACCACCAGCTATTCACCTCTGAAATTCTCAAAAGACTCTCCCTTGAATTTTCTCGTAAACACATGCCGCTTTTGATTCCCTCGTTCGTCCGTCATCAAAGTGCCAGCGCGGCCGCAAAATGCGAGCAAACCGTAAAAAAAAAAGAGAGGAGGAGAGAGAAGAAAAAAGAAGAAAGTCTTCCTCTCCTTCGTCCGCTATCGATCAACCTGGGGAACCTCAATTTCGCGGAATTGCGAGCAGCCTATTTTCGATCACGGGGCCGTGTACAAAGGAGCGGCGATCGACGAATCGAAACAGAGGCGTACACAAAGGGTGCAAGAAGATGCTTGCTTGGCGAACGCAGACCGCCGGACGACAAGAAGAACAAAGCGGCCAAGAGTAGGCCGGCGAAGAAAAATAAAGTGGAAAAGGGTGGGCAGGGGTGGGGTGGGGGGGGGGGGGAGGGGGTGGACTGTCAGGGCAGGGTGAAGCGTGGTTACTTTGGTTGGGTCTGTAAATCAACCGAAATGCTTCGGAATTGAGTTGTGGTACTCGAGGGGCCAACAGCGCCTAACCGCAAACTGCGCCTGCAGGGAGATGAGGCACTTCTAGTTATACATACACGTCGCCGAAGAAACGCGAGGCCAGAGACCGCTCGGGAACCAGCTACCGTCTCGTGTAACGCCGACATCCAGGCAAGTAGATAGTCGCGCGTGCGCACGCGCGCGGAAGTACATTCGGGCGATTAAACGCTCCCCGAGTTATTTAATGGCGGCGCATTTGAGGACCACCAAGACGTAATCATCGACTCCGTGGGACGATTAAGCTATTTTGATGTGGCCATCTTTCGAGGCGAAGCCTCGGTAATTGCTTCAAAGGGATGGTTCAGCTCGTGAAGATGAGGGTAGTGGGGGAGGGTCAGAGATGGGCAAACAATTACTTGAAATAAAAATTTGTGTGCGAAATTTTGATTTCAAATAATTTTTTGCCCATCTCTGGGGAGGGCCGATCAAAGAACGAGACGGGACAGAGTGGCTGATTTTAGATTCTAGTCACTTGTTACGAGAATTTTAAAGTCCATGTAAAGGGATTGGTGGGGAGGTACTTATTCATTTTTAGAAGGTAACTAAATCATTCCATCCTGACCCGTGATTAATTTTATTTTAATGTTATTGTGATCTAAAATATGTATGTACTTGGAGAGGCGATACGGATTACTAGTAAGTAACATGAGTAGTTTGGTGTACGTGTAGGATGGGTCTAATGGACCCTGTACCCGCTAGACGAGGGTTAAACTTATAGAGAATGACACTTTGTAGAATTCATGTGAACTATATAGAGATGCGCATCAGTTATTTGTAGCGAATGTGGTGTACACCAAATTTACAATCATCGTTATGTATTTAATGATACCTATTTTGCGTGATTGTACTTTTTATTATCTGAACAAGAAATTAGTTTACCAAATTTGTAACTGTGACGTTAAAGTACTATCAACAACATTTAATTAATAATTCTGTTAGGACTAAGTTAACAAATTGCCTGGGGTCACTTTTTTAATTGTGACTTTTTTAGAGAAAGTACTTAGACCTTTGTTAACACAAAATGCTGTTACACGAAGCACATTTATTGTTTAATATCCCTCAAAGAAGACGTTTCGTAATAGGGGAAGCTGTACTGTAACTTGCATTTACAAAATTTCGATTTGAATTAAAGTAGGTAGGGTAGATGCACCATTCGTGGCCACTTTAAGGCATTGTACCAGTTTTGGCCACATCTTAAAAAATATAATATTTTTGCGTACAAACAATAAATGTAACCTTATATTTCTGGCGGTATAATAAACAAAATATTTATGATTGGAAATTCTCCACATAATAATGATCTACAAGTAATTATAAAATAAGACAATTTTGCGCATGGTCAAAAACAGTGCTATGACCACAAACGGTATATCTACCCTACTTAGATATCATAAGATAAATCAGAAATATAATGTAAATATTTGCAACATAAATATGCAATGAAAAATTCTCGATTAGTTTGCACGGGAGATTGAAATTTGTTCTTCAAACACGTTTCTTTGCACAGCGCAGACTTTTTACATTTTATTTTGCCAATAAGTTACTTGCTTTGATGTAACCACGTAGTAAATTACCTACTTTTAAATTATTCACGACGGCATAGTGTAGCAGTATCCTAACCACGACCATATTTTTTCGTGCGGTCACAACGCATACACTGCTGAGTTTTCATTAATCACTAAAAAGAAGGAATATTGCGCTGCAAAAAAAAAAAAGATTGCTGTCGACCTGTTAAAAAATTAACAAGGAACCTCCTTTAATTAATTTATCCACTCGATTCCTTTAGTTTATTCATATCCCACTTTTGCAAAGCTTTCTATTCGCCCTTCTGAATATTTAATCGTACCATCCACACATCTGCGTCATTTGAACAAAAACAGAATTTCTGTCAAATTTCCATACAATTTATTTTTAATCGTCGGTTACTAGCTAACATTTAAACCTCAACTAATTATTAACAATCACAAGGCAGCAGGGTTTGAAACACACTTTTCTTTCTCAAAAAATCACAAAATTCAGTAGAACCGTGGAAAGTATTATAAAGTCTTCATATTGCACGCGCAAAGCAGCAAGTATCCTTAATGTTATTGACTATATCATTAACTTGATAAGTTTTACCGATCCGCGAAAAAGAAACCGTTGCATCCCTCTCAGAATTTATGTTCTCGCTTCGAAAAACTGGACCGATGACAAATCATTTGGACGGTCGCTTTCTCCGTTATCAGACGAATCGGCCCTTTCTCCTGCTCTTTTTTTTTTCCTTCCACGAGGTGAGTAATGAGTATTTCGTGAAACGAAACGATTGGAAATCGATTTGTCTGCGCGGAGCGGGGAATTTCTTTCTCTTTGTCAAAGTACATCGAGAGCCCAGACGAAATTCTTCATCGAATCGAAATCGAGGTAATAACAAACGTGAAATTTATCATCTGGAAATCCCCAGGATACGAAATTTCATTTGGGAGCGAAAATTTCTCCATCCCTCTGCTTCGTTCCGATGTATTCCGAACACTATCGATCGACGGCCGGGTTTTTGACGCTCGTTTCGTAGTCGCCGTACGGCCGCGCTTTCTGTTTTTATATTTCTAATGCGAGAAATAAATTCGTCGGCGGTCTCTGTCGATTATTCCCTTTCACAATGGATCGCAAATATTCCAGCGACAGAGGAAAACGAACGCGGCCCGCAATTTTCGCAGCTCTCGTCCACGGCAGTGGTCGCGCGAAATGTTCAAGCGGCGAACTACTTCGGTATCGCAATTTCATAAATTGTCCAGTCTGGAAACGTCGCGCTACGACACACGATTTCTACTTCCGCGTGCCAGAATTTATGCCCGTACGCGTCGAAAACCAGAGCGATGACAAATCATTTCACCGTGTGTGCTTTTTCTCAATCCTACTTGTGCCCGCTAGAATGCGCTGGTCTCTATTGTATATATGGCGCATATATACCCCTATGTACTATATGTATACTGCCGTACAAATTTCAGTGAAAAATATTTCTACAATTATAAAATAATTAACAAGCTCTGTGAAATAAATGTGGATTTGAGGACATTCACTGAGTATCAATATTACGAATGATTAAAACTTTGTGTAATAAACAATGGTGCTAGCAACTACAAAAGTTACTTTATTTTACTCGTTATTTACACACAATCAGACCATCCGATATTTTAAAAAGCAAACGTTCATATCCAATTAGTTGCAAAAATGCTACCCATTATTATGAAAAATCTGGTATCCATCTTGCAATGGTGGAGTAGGCACCCGAAACGAAAATTGATTAAAGGATCTTTACATATTACAGATTATTACCACTAACAGGTTTCCGTTTCTTTCCTTCCGTATAAAACTTGTGCAACACCAAAAATATTCTATTAGCCCTCAGATGACGGAAGCAATTTTGAGTGACCATACAAGTCACTTGGGTCGTTTGGACTCGTTTTTTTTTTTGGTTAAAATTCACCAAATTTTCAAATTTTATTATTAGTGTCTAAAAATTTACAGAAATATTAGCAAATACATATCCTGTGGTGCGATACAACCCTTGTCGCCACGAAGGGTTAAGCTTGAGTAAAAAAAGATCCAGGCAACGCCGGCGATTAACAATATTTATTCAACTGCAAAGACAAAGAACTAGCTCCTCCTAGTGAAATTCCAAAGTGGCCCAAAATATTATATATCGCGCGTGCTGCATAGGCAATTTGTAGCAATATCTAAAGTACCTACATAGTTAGAACTTTTGGACAGGTACATCTACTACTGCAGTGAACGTTAACGCCCTCATGCATAACAACAAATTTCCTAAACGCGCTGTTTACCGGCCCATTATCACCGAAACGCCCTCGCAGCGCTGTATCGCGGAAGGACATAACGTTTCCGCGCGCGAAATGTCCGGCCAACGGGCTAGGAAATTCGGGATTTGTGTTCCGCAGCTCGCTGTCTGGTCCCTCGCAATAAACAGCACCGTGTTTCATAAACTTTCGCCAGCCCACTTCCTTTGTCGCCGCCCCCCCCCCCCCACACCCCAACCCCCCGGTAAACACGTAAATGCTTCTTTCGCGGCGGATGAAGTTCGACTGTAAGTCACCATTTACCGTCCTCCCGCGTAATGTTTACAAGCGCGGGCGTTACGGGACAGTTAGGCGGCAGCCGGGCATAAATCGGCCGGGAGTTAGATTTCATAGAGTGGATTCATCCGATTTATCGCCCGCGATCACGAGTCGGGGAAGAACAAATGGCTATCTCGTGCCGATGAATACGAATTAGGAGTTTGCTAAAAGTGCGGTATCGAAACGGAACGTCAAACGGCTCGTTTCGTTCTGTCGATGAACCGTGGTGGCTTGCAAAGGGGCACGGGGAAACATGACATTTATATTTTCGTATTTGTGGAATTCTTGAATCTAAATATTTAGGGAAACTATGTTTAGTTTGTTAGGCAGCAACCCATTTTTAAGTTTTTTTTTATAGTAGTTGATAGAGGATGATGTAATCTCGAGTGAAGGAATAATGAGGCTATGGGACAAATAATTTGTTATGCACACCTCAAAAAGTTGGTATATCAGATTGGGTTATATTATATTTTGTTACGCTTTTATATAATTTTACTTTGAAACTTGTTTGAAAAAGGGTTTCTACAATGTGCAGGTAATGAATCTTATACTATAAACCAGAAAGTGTATGGTATGTTTGTGTGGTTGTCTGTCGCCGAAAAACTCTCAAACGGTAAACTCTGCGAGTCACGAAATGTACCTCAGATCATTATGTCTGGATAATCCAGATAAATGTGACTATTTTCACAAAAAAATATAAAAAAAAAATTTTCTTTTATAAAATCAGAATCTAAATTTTGGGCAAAGCCGATTAGTAAAGCTAGTAATAAATTTAATAAATCTATGGGCACATAAATAGTTTGTCTATAGTATGTGTTTCTGTCAGAATTTTCATAAAATTATTTACCTAAAAATTACTTCAAATTGAATATTTAAATTCCCCATAATTTATCTTGAATATTTGTATTAACCCTTACGCTCAAAGTATACAACCGGAGGAATTCGTAGTCTGCAAACTTAATTACACAAAAGAAATTACTGATTTCTAAATTTCTGTATAGATATTCGTATTCCAAAGTCTTGTATCTAACAAACACAACATTGAACAAAAATATCTTTACTCGACCAACGCGCGTATACCTGACACGTAAAAAAGAATATTAATTTAATGTTCAAAGTGTTGAAACCACTTCCAGTACTGTTTCATTTGCAATCCACTAGTATAGAATTAATTTAACGCTGGACTCTAGTACATCACTACAGAGTAATACAGCTATTTATATTTGAATCTGACTACGAAGGATCTAATTATCCGCTAGTCTGACGTACTCAAACCCTGCTCTTTGGATTCGCTCGAGAAAAGGGAAGAAGTTGGAGAAGACGGAATATCCCTATTTCGATTCACTTTGGCGTACGAAAGCTCGCTTTACGGATTTCGAAGAAATCCCTCTCGAAAGGCCCTCATAAACAAGTTCGATGGCAACGTCTTCGCAGTCCCTTCTTAAAAGAAATTCTGTGTCGAGATGCACGGACGCTAATTCCGCCAATAACACGTTTGATGTAATTTGCAAGTAAAGGAGGTACGATGAAAGGATACCGACCTGCTGTACAAAGGATTAAAACCTAAATGGTGTTTGGAACTCACTTTGGGCACAACCTGAGAACGGAATTTTCAACTATAAACGAAAAGGTCATCGTCCGTCGCGAAATACTTGCCCTGTAAATTTTCAAAGGATTCGAAGCCAACTTTTTGCAAGACGCAATTACCTATGCTTCAACTAATTTTCATCCATTTGTACGACGTTCGCATTAACGCGCTCAACCAGGTGGTACAGAAGAGCTCCTAATATCCGAGCAGTTAATTTCCTTCTATGATTAATCCTAATGCCTTTCGCGTGTAATCCTTCTATAATGATGAAAATAAATAACATTCAAATTACTCTAGTATGTATTAAACTCTCATTACATGCATTAACACATTAAACGTGTAGTATCAATAAAATTGTTGGAACGAAACAGGAGACACAAAAGCTAGAAAATGTCGGATTACTAGTCCAAAAAAGCAGAAAGAACAAATCGTATAAGGTTACACATCTGTGATCATTTCCGGGAAAATTCATTTTATTTATTAGCAATTTATTTACACGCTTAGCTTAATATTATATATATTTAAGTTATATTTTAATTGAATAAATCGATTTTTCAAAGCAAATGCGTATTTTCGTTTACCCGTCAATTTGGAGGGTGCTCGTATAAATAGGCATATATAGGAAATGTCCTTAAACCTAGTGTTAATCTGAATACTGGAGATTCCATTGCAATTTATTTTCAGTGCACAACAATCCTGCCTAATTGCTATAAGTATCAACTGGAGAGCTTGAATCCCCACTACTCGAGCTTATTTCCCAAGAAACATAACATTCCGCGCGTTCGTTCAATTTCCTTCTTTCATGTCGGGTTTGCTCGTCTGATGAAATACCAATGACGATCCCTTCCGCCAGCCCCGTAATTCTTGTGGTAATTACGGGGCAAAGGACGAGTAACGAAGGGATCCTGAAAGGACGTGGAATGCTCGTCGGCGTGCTGTCAATGCACGTTCGAGGAGGGTGGCAAGAAACGATTGAACCAGAAGGAGAGAGAGAACTGCAGCCTGCAATGCGGCACGGCTTCTGATCCGATTGCGAGCTCAGTCAGCGTCCTCGAGAACAGCCAAAGACTCCACTGACTTTTCCACTGATACTTGCAAATACTTTTCCGAGCCGAGAATAAGGTGGCTGGACTGTTTATGCGACAGGGCGGACACGCTCTGTGGTGCCCGTTTCTTCGGTACGCCGAGAGGTATTTTTTACTGTCAGCAGAGGTGGTGTAGAGAGTCATTAAACTCGAACGAGGAAGAAATACGAGAATGGTCACGCTTTTGGGTGTTGTTAAAATATTATTTAGTATTTGAATATTAATGTCTCGGAATATAAGTGGGTATTCGTGAAGATTTCAAAGCGTATTATTGTTTTCGGGTAGGTACTATTGTGTAGTAATATTACATATCTTTAAATATTATTCATTTAATATTTATTGCTGTATTTGAGTGTTATTAATTTTCTTTCAGATATCAGAAGGTATAGTTATTAGCAGCTTTGTCCCCCATTATTGATTAATTATTCTTAAATAAATGAATATGTATAACCAAGACCACGTGAAACACTTTAAATAATTTATTATTATTACGCCAATCACTCTAAATTACGTGACTGGAAATATTTATATTTATTTTGTAGATGCTGCAATTATTATATTCGAGCACTGATTTCACATAGAACGATTCATTTCTCATTAATCCACCGAGCAATTACTTGCTGCGAAGAATAGTCCGTTTGATGAATCTTTAAGAGGAACGTGCCATTTGCGAACGCATTAGCGAATATTTATGGAGACGTTAAAAGGATGAACCTTAATGACTCGAAGCATTAGCTTTACATACCGGAGACGCGATCGAAGGTAAGGAAACAGTCAACTGAATTCTTTTGTTACAAATCGTTATTATTCTCCATCAGGAGCACGAAAGCAATTACTGTAAACTCGGCCCGCTCGAACAACGAAACGAAAGGTTAATTCGACGACAGACGGAGCATTTAGGACGAATGTTTTCGGAATGAATTGCTTTTATAACCGACTCGACTGCGAAATGCTTTAATTGGACATCGAATGGCTGGCGGTGTTACTAGAGTAACATGGACGTTGAGAACCTTTTTTTATAAACATCAATATTTACGTACAAAAACGAGTCATTTTATGAAACACTAAAAATTTGTTTGCATTTATCCGTTTGCAATCTGCGAAATATGTAATATGCAGTTGCATTGTCGAAAAAGTAGATGTATTTCTTTTAGGTACACATCATTTTATGATTATAAATAATTTCCATTGTTTGGTATAGAGTAGCATTTTACTGATCGGTAAGATGTACAGTATTTCTATTTGGGTTTAGGTTAAATGGTAATTCCCAATAATAGCATTAGCGTTACGATGGAGTTTTACTCAAGGGATTAGAAACTATCCACTCGGATTATCGACACATATAATAGTTGGCACTTTCGGATAAGTAAAGTAGTAAACTCCTTAGCAAGTCAGACTTGCGATTGAGGGGCCCAATGGAAAACAGGCACTTGCCACATATGCATAAATTTTCCTTTCTTTGAATCATTAATTCGTTGCTGCAATGTAGTGTAATTCCATCACCTCGTAATATAATAGCATATACGTTTCACCGAGCAGAATCATATTAAAGTTTCTTCACGCTGAGAAAAAACAAATGCGTAGTGGAAAATGGGTCCACCCCACTCGGCTTCTTGAGGACATTGACGTAATAAAATTAATTTTTCATCTGAAATTTGATAATAGTTGCCATTTACCACCTAATTCAAGTACCGTTTAAAATAATTACAATTTCGTACCGCATTTCCAATGAAAACAATCTTTCCCTCAACTTGCTTTCCTTTAAAATCATAAAACGGTGGGATGTGCTTTCCACTGGGCTTTCAATTTTTAACGTGAGCATAATTTCTGATAGTATACACAACGAATTCTATGGTCTTCGAGCACAACCAATATTCAAACGACACATGCTCAGAGATACCGCACCATCGCAGAAGGCTTTCACCTTTAAACCAACTTTCTTATAATAAATCATAACGATCAAATCATTCGGTTAAAGTATACCCACACTTGAAAGACTTGAAAGCACACTGCGAACCACCCCAACACCTCAGCCACAGAACCGTGTATTGAAAAAAAAAAAAAGAATAATTATCCATATCTATCAGCAGCCGAGCATCTATCTCCGACCGATAGGAATTCGGACAAAAGAGCAGCATCCGGAAGCGGCGGCTCGTCACGGGATGCGTAAAAGCTACAAAGAGAGAGAGAGTAGCGGCATATTTCGGCTCCTGCCGCGCTCCAGCACGAGCAAATATCGGTGTACGCTCTAAAAGTGGAACTTGGACTGGTCCGATCCGATCGTGGGACAAAGCAGAGGCACAAAAGGTCGAGGGACACGCGGCGGCCGGTGACAGAGATCGCGGGCACCGCGGGCAACAATGCGACGGAGAAGCCGACGAGCGAGGAGGAAGAGGGAGAGAAAGAGGGCGGCTGGCGCGACGAGGGTCGGAGGGCTCCGCACCGGTGGCTGGAATCCCGTAATTTCTGCAACAAAGCGAGCCGTCCATCTCGCCACTGTAGGCGGCACGCCGTTGCACCGCCCTCCGTGTAGAGGGTTATTAGATCGTCGTGATGAACGAGCCGCGCTGCTACGCCGACTGGAAGCGCGGTGCATCGCGAGGAACGGCCCCGGATATACGAGCGCGTACGCGCCGCGCGGAAACACTTGCACCGTGGGGAACGGCGCGGGACTCGCAACGCTTTATCCTCCGCGTGTATTCTTTCGGAATTTATCGGAGCGATAAGCGTCGCGTTCTGCATTGTAAGTTCTAAGGTTGCGACGGGTCGCGTTCTAAATTAATAAAGCTTGGCCCGATTTATGGTAGAGTCGGGATGCGGCTGGCCTTTGGAAGGTGGCGAGGGGGGTGCCGTGGGGTACGAGGTCAGTGATTTGGATGGGATTTCGTGCATAGGTAGTGCGTACGGTTGGAACCTCGGACGAGCTTCTTCCTGGTATAAAATTAATTCTACAGAACGAGAACTTGAGTTAAATTTATCAGCAAAAATCCAACGGTTTTTTCAAAATGCTATCATTCTGCAAATTTTTATTGTTAGGGGACTTCTGTGGTTCCAACCATAATGACAAACATAATAGAGAAAATAAACCTTAGTTTTTCCATTTTGAATGACTGGAACAGTTCCCACATCAACGCCTGTCGGGAAATAATTTTTTTGGAGAAGCTCGCGCCACTGATTATATCTATGTATCTATATGTTCGATAAAAAAGATCAAAAAAATTCTGAGTATTACTTCAAACATACCTGAATATGCAGACAAAACGCCAGATAGTATAAACTTATAAGTAGTTTTTGTTAAATAAATTCCCGCAGATGGCGTTGGAAAACCCCCTTAAGTTATTTTATCGGTTTTTATATAATTCATTAAGATTCTGTCTTTGGTAGGTAGTCACTGGAACTATATTATGCAAAGAATTTGATTTAAACTTGATATATGATAATTACGAAGAATGTACTGACAACCTTGTGAAAATAACGGTATGAAGATTTAATTGAGTTGAATGTGCCTGCAAAGTTATTGGCATGCCAGCAGTGAGGTCTCCAACGCGCATGCTCGAACGGAAAAAAATTCAGAGCGTAACTCCCCTTCGCAGTTTTTAATATATCTGTCCCTGTCACGTATTATTGGAATAAAGCAAGAAAACAAAAGTAGCCAGTAAGTCTAGATACGCTTTAAAATTGATTGAAGAAACAAGTTTACCGGATCTGGTACCGCTACAAAGCGCATGCGTGCCATGGGGGTCCGTTGTCGTTGGCATCGTTTCGGGGTAATTACTTAATCCGTTTATTCGCGCGCCAGCAGGGACGGGCGCAGAATACGAATTTGCTTTTTGGAGCGGTGCATTCTCGCGCGGCGAAATAATTGTGCTCGCAATAAATACAGCGGCTGCTAATTTTATTCCCCTCGCTGCCGTTGCCGCGGTCAGTTATTAGATCATCATGATGAACGAGCGGGAACGGCTCGGGCAACTGGAGCGCGGCGCAGCGAAAGAACGAACCCGCGAACGCACTCTGTCTTTGGATTTTCCCGATAAAATTACTAGCGCTCGTAATAAATACGACTCGCGGTAATCCCAGCGCAACCATCGTGCCAGTGTTTTTTAGACGGCCCAGCCAACGATGTCATAAACGAAGAAAAGCATTAGCTAAAGCTGGTGGAAAAGGAAACCGATCATCATTAGCCATTAGGTATTAATTTCTCTCTTTCTTTAACTACAGATGAACAAAAAAAAACAATACCCCACATTTACATCGTCTAAGATTTATCTTAATTTTCCCTCTCCAGAACATTTCCACCTGCAATCAAAGCATCGAATTTTCAGAAGCCCTTGAATTAACCTTTAGGCTGCCGCTATTTTTTCGTAAAAATAGGGGTCCTTTTTTTCCAAAAATTTTTATGTATGAGTAGTCAATAGGTCCCATAGAGTCGAGGGGGTAGAACCGTGCCAATATAGTGGCTAAAGCGGCAGCCTAAGGGTTAAGCATTAATCTTTCAACAGCATAAACTTTTTATGCTAGTTTCGCGTCGAGTGTCCCAAGGGACACCAATATTCTGTGGCGAAAAAAATCAACGAAACCTAACACTCACCCGAATTTCACTTCGAAGTACACTTCTATATACTTCCATTTACTTCCTGTCAAACGGATCCTGCCTCCCTAGATGAAGGTCAGAACCTAGTTTAAGTCGTTCCGGGAATAAGCCCCCCAATTATGCCGCGCCTGACCGAGAATCCGGGGGACCGAATCTCTCGCAAAAATCGACTGACACGCGTTCGTAGTTTCTGCTTCCCGATCGTTACAGCCTCGCCGCGGAGGATGGGTGCTGTGAAAGAGTCATGGACATCCGGTACGTGAATGACGTCCAATTTCATGGGACAATGGTTACGTAGTGGCTGCCTCGATGAAGAGAGAGGGACAACGGCTCAGAACCGGGGTAGGAAGGGGGGGGTGGGGTGGGGGATAAACAGATAGAGAGATTGAGGAAATTTCAAGGGAAATACGCGGACAGTACGCGACGAGGGAGGGACGACGAATTGAGGAAGGAAAGAGGTGGAACCGAAACGAGCCACGAGAAGAAACACCTGGAGGGAGGTAAGAAAATGGAGGGTTACTGTAGTGGCGGAATTTGGATGACGGAATCACGATACTGTGAAATCGTTCAGTAATATGTATGCCTCTAGTCTCGGGCGAAAGACACGAGCTCGTTGTATTAGACTATGGTGGTGGATGATTGACGTGTCTAAAGGGTGCATGAAAATCGCCCCCAACCCTAGTTTATAAGGGACAGTGGTGGATGCACTGGTCTAAGGGAATGTTGGGTACAGTTACGGTATGTATGTGGAAGGATACGAAGCAAGATGTAAAGTGGTGGTCAAGAGAAAGTTTAAAACTCATATTTTCATATGTTTGCATATATCTAATTTAATATTAAATTTTAAGTATCATGTAGATGTCAGTGGCTATGCTGGCAACCTCCAATCTATGGAATGTAAAGATGTAATTATTTTCTTTCACCGTTCACAGTTTATACTTGCTTTTGACCACTAGTTGTATGAACGTGATATAAGTGTAAAAATTGAAATGTCATTACAAACGTCGGGAATAAACGTGGTTGAAATATATGCAGTTAATTATTAGAGGTACTTAATATCGATTTGCACTGAACGGATGTTTTACGTGGCAACGTTGTATAACGATTGTTTTATACGGACGTAAAAACTGTACACCGGTAACGTTCGAGGGAGCTGGCACAAAACCAGTCATTTGTCACTAATGAAATATCGCGCAGCATGACAAGAAGTTCGTGGAACGTCGCGTGTTCTAAAATAATTCACGAAAAACAGAACTTGTTGCTCTCGATAGGTACGTATTATTTGCACCTACTTTCGCGATAATCGAGAGTAAACTCGAAGAATGTAAATCTCGATCGAAATTACAAGTCGTCTTCAATATACACATTTTTATGGAATTAACTAAAGTAGTAGAAAGTATTTGTAATTTCGGATTAATATTCTTCGGTTAAGTTCCGAACACTTTATTAATTACGATAAGCAGGGTCAGTTACAGCGTGAAACGCAGGCACCAATAAAATTCAGGAGGAACACGGCGTAACTGTGCAATTCTGAATGTAACGAACATTCGGAATTTCGTGTACAATTTCTTTCTCTGTTTTGCAAGTATCTACAGAGTTAAATGCTCTTGGCTGTCTATTAAAAATATTACTTTAATACTGGAAATAGGACGACCGATTTCCCCAGTGGTTCCAGGAAAATTAACTCCCATGTATTTTACAATCCAGTCGCAGAGGACACGTTTAAATCTCTGGAGATGTTTTATCTTATTAAACGGAGAAGTTAATTTTTCTCTCTCTCCACAGTGCACCAAGGATTAACGCATAACTTTGATATTTGTTATATTAAAATTATGCAAATGTGCTTGATCGAGATAAATCCAATTACAAATGGTATACCTGTATATACAGCTGAAGACATTGTTGAAAATGAAACACATAATTTAATTTTTTAGTTAGCCTCTTTTATAATTAATAATCTTACGTGTTGAACCAGTACTGAATATTATTATTATTATTATTATTATTATTATTTATGGTGTCATAGAAAGGGCTACCGAAGAAAATATTCCATAAGTCATGTTGGAATAGACTATCTAAACTTTCATTTTTTCAAAATAAATTTCAACAGAATAAAACGAGAAGCAATCTTCTGTTCAAACAATAGTTTCATACAGGTAATGCCCGTTGATTTTCGAGCACACAGAGCACAGCAGCGGAAACACCAGCATTCAGCAATTAATGCAATTACTCCTACATAATTTCTAAATAAAGCTCATAAGTCCTACTTCCCATGCAACACTTCGCAATCTACCCCTTATCCTCCACAAATTATTACCACAAACACCCGGCCACCGAAGAATAGTACCCCATCACGAACGCGAAGCATTTTTTCCCCCAGCAACGAGCAAGTCGGAGCTTCGATCGCGTCGTCATCTCGAGGATCCGCGTCGAAGGTTTCAAAGGGAGCTCGGCCAACCGAAGGAAACTCATTAACATTTAAGCCGAGTCGTATTTTCATTAATTCCGTTGCGAAGGCTGCGAGAAAGTTGCCGTTCGGTTACGTCTCTAGAATTCAAGTCGAACGAACAGCTCGAACAGGGACCCCTCTCCCTTATTTTTTCCCTTCGTGCCCCTCCGCGAGTAGCGTTCTCCTCGTTTTCAACCAGGAACAACGCGCCACCAGCAATCCCCTTTAATTCGCTTCGTTTCGATCGCGTTATTGTTTCTGGATTCTTCTCCCTCCCACCCCCCCCCCCCCCCCCCCTCGCCATTTCCCCTCGCGGTCCAGCACCGAGAATATATTAACGCCCCGACGAAGCACTTAGGAGCGCCACCGAGGGGAAAGGAAGAGGAAGAAAGACGGTCGCGACGTAAAACGTAACAATGGAGGCTAGAGGGACGAGGGACTGACGGCTGACGGACCTCATAAATCACGGTAAAAAGTGACGTGCCGCGTGGAACACCGTGTCACAAATATTTGACGGTTCGGCTCCAGGGTGTTGGTTTTTCAATAAAAATTTGCCCTCGGCTGGCTACGCGGACTGCTATTGGCGATTCTGGTGAACTGGTTTTATTTTTTGTGCGTGGGTTCGTTTTTTTTTTTTATTTGAAAGTATTCATCCGCTCACCGCGGCGCGTTCGAGGGGGGAAAAAACTGCGAAACGGTTGTAAATTTATATATCGCGCTACGACCGCGCCCCTGAAACACTGATGGACGTAATTTGATCAGTTTACGCGGGACAATTTCGAGACACGGAGGAAACGGGGAAATAAGAACGGACTCGGAACACGAAGTTCCTTCTGCCGGCGTTTCGAATGTAAACAGCTGGCCCCACGGCGGCAAGTATGTACAGAGGAGCGTCATTTGCATAACTTGAAACCCTTAACTGATAGCGAGATTTGCTTGTAAAAGCACGACGCGCAACGTTCGCGGCTTTTTATAGCATGGCATTAACACACTCGAATGACATTTCTGCGGAAGTTCGCCTTTTTTTTTAAATATTTTGTCAGGTTTTATTTAGATTTTAAGATATCCTCGGAGTTTATAGATTATGATTCGTTTGACTTTTATAAAGATTTTATCAACGGATATTATATGGTTCTTGAAGGTGTGCCATTTAACAGTGTAGATATTTCTTTAAATAATAAATTGGGAGTTTTGTTTCTGTTTTTGAAGGGAACAGTAAAGTCTTAAACGCTCTGTTTATACGCATTTCACCACTTCCAAGTTTCAATGACTGATCTTGTAATTAAACGATGGTTTTTAATTTAATCGGGATTATAATAATATTAGATGATATTATCCATTATAATATTTTTAAACTAATGGTGTATACAACCATTATCTGACAGCCATATATAATCTTGACATACTTCACTGCGAAGGTATATAGTTTATGCTGTTAATAGTTTCGTGTAGAATACATGAAAAAATCTACTACAATCGTTAACTTCTAAACATTAGATTTTAATAAATTGTGGAATTAATACGAAACATTAACTGTTACTTACATCGAAAGATTCCAGCAACTTTCCTTCATGCACTGGACTTACCTGAAACACATGTAACGATGAATTATATTAGATATATGAAAAGTTTATCTACAATGCAATAATAAAATCAGCATATCCTTCATCAAATTGTATAGCATGACGTGGTCTCATATTCTAAAACGAAAGAAAACATGTTCCTCGTAAAAGTGTGAAGGTGAGTAATTTAAGAATCTTAATTAGAATTGCCGGCAAAATTTGCACATTCCTAGAGTTCTCGCTAATTTGAATAATTCTTATTGTAAACAATTTTTAAGATAACATGCATGTATGAACATTTTAGGGAAATGTAATCCTAGTTATTGATTTGCAAGGAGCGTCTGATCATTGGCAGACCACTTCCCCTTGCTCTCGCTTACACTGTTTCGCCTGTGTTTCAGTGATACAAGTCAATCATACATTCCCATATCCCGCTACACGTATCATATAACTCTTTGCAATTCTACGTCACCATCTACATACATGACAGCTGTACTTGTTGACAAGTTTTATTGATCTGCAAAGGATTAATAAACATTATTTTGGAAATTGTTTACAATAGAAATTATCCAGGCTAACAAAAACACCTAAATATATACAAATTTATTAGCAACTCTCTGTTTATGTTTCTTATGTTACACGAAAATATTTTTAAGAACGATCAATTTTGTCAATACAAGAGAGTTATATATTAAAATATTCAATATGAAAGCAGTGAGTCTCCGTTTTACCTACTATTCAGACCGAATAAAATGTAACACAGATAGCAGTGGTCAGTCAACTACTTCAATAACTCAGGATGAAGAAAATATTATTCATCTAAAGATCAACTTAAAAATTAACGAAGATACCTACTCAAAGAATTTTTCATAAAAAAATTCCACACAAATCTGTCGTGATGTTAGTTCAGCCACCGTTGAATATAATTGCTTGAAATGTTCAAAAATCGTTCGACGTAATTATCGAAGTAAATTTCTAGAAATTGTTTGCTTCCCTCTGCACACCATTTTCAAAGAATTTCAAATACGTCTGAGGAACGATCGAAAAATCGCCGATGACCACTCGATTCCCAGTTACAACGAGCCACGATATGTGTAGATCCAGCGGCTGGTGCATCGAAATGTATCGGGTGGTAAAGTCCATTGTCCTACTTCCGTCATTTTGATTTCTCGCGCAGCGTTTGATGTTCCATTGGCTCGCATTCGCGCCGCCGGACAAAATAAATCACTCGGTCGTCTCCACTTCGCACGGAATCCGGCTGGGATCAATTCGATTTCGCCGAATACAATATATTATAGTCTGTCGGTCGGGGGACAGAGGCGTTTTACATTGCCAGCGCGCGCGCCATTGGAAAAAAACACCACCGACCGCCTAATCGTGTGACGTCAACCCGAAATGTTCCTAGGGAACACCATCAGTACTGTGATTTTCAGTATTATTGATAAAGCAATCACTAACGAATTACCTCAAGCGAGGATCATTAAAATTTCTGCTCAGGATTCGAATAAATAATTGTTTACGAACGTTACATTTTTATTGGTAGTTAAATATTAAACGGAAGAGGTTTGAGTGAAAGTGGTGACAATTTGGATAAGTGAATCGGATTTTTAAGTAGCAAAATGTCAATTGTTATTCTCTTCCGTGTTAATTCGAAAGGTTGCATCTGGGCAAAAGGTGGTTCTGAGATAAATGACTTTTAGTATTTTGTGTTATGCCATCGGTATTTTGTATGAATCGGATTAGGTTAAATATTAAATATGGATAAAAAGGTATCTAAATAGTTGTGGCAAACCAGTGAAAAAAAACTGAAGAATTAACTATAGCCACGCGTTTTATTACTAATATTTTGCAGCTACTACTGTTTCATTGAACAACCAACCAGGCATCGATTTCACATAAGTCCAAAATATAAATTATTATTTATATTATGTCTTCAGTTTTAATCCAGATATGGCATTCTTATTTAATACACATATAGATAAACTATTTTTGTGCTACCTGGTAGCAATAAATTTCAGCGACAGTTGCAGATACGCCCTTCGGAATTAACACAGCAGAACTGTTTGGGTAAGAGAATTTTGGTATAGTAGATAATTTTTCAAGCTTTGATCATTTTGCAGATAAAATGTTATCATAAAACACAAAAATAAATAGGAGGAGAAAAATTAAATGTGAAAAATTGTTTGTATTTTTCACAGTATAAATTATACTCCTTCTGCGAGTAAAAAAGACTCAAATAAAAAAAATTGATATACCTATATGTTCTCCAAAAACCGTCATATCAGTAGTAATAACTGATTCCTTCAAACACTTTCCTTCTCAAACGCCCTCCATACCAAAAGATGTAGGAACAAAAAAGTATTAAAATAGTCACAACAAAGGAGACATTCGGTACACAGTTGTTTCATCAACTTCCCGCCGCTCAGAAAACAATTCCCGCAGAACAGTGTCTGCGGCGAAACTTGGGAGAACAGTTCTGAATAAACCGCAAGCATCGTGGTTAAGAAATCATTAAAGATTCGCAAACGCATTACAGTCCCGAGGGAAGTTCGCACGTGTCTGGTGTATTTCCGCGTTTCCGTTTCGCAGCTTACGGGGCCTGCATTAGCGCGCAACATTTGTAACGAACTGCCCAAGTTAGACGAAGTTCGGCCCGATGGAACCACGGTGTACCTGTTGTTGGGGGCGTTTATTAACGTATTATGCAACGTCAACAGATGCACGGAGGAGGAATAAAACGGCGTACAGTCGAACGAACAGCTAGTTCTGGCAACAACACCTGTTACCAAGCACTTTCGTTCTCGCGGTGAGCATAAATTATTCATACGACACTTCCGCGGGCTGCATTAACGTTCGTCAAAACTTATTTTTGCCTGCTTGAGAAGCTCCCCCGCCGCGGTATCGCGACGGCGACTTTCGTCGACGAGCACCGCGACGTTCTTAAGAATTCTTCGGATTAGCCGCTGCGGGATGCCTCTGCCAATGAGCACTACGGACTTGGCAAAATTGTATTGCTGTTTGAGGTACGAATATCGTTAGGAATAATTTGCTTCGAAGTATAGTTTTGAGGAGTAGGTATTTCGTGGACTCTGTTTTCAGTAAAATTATAAAGCAGGTGTATTGTGAAATGTGTGAAATGAATAACACAGCTGCGGGTTGGTAGATTGTTAAAAAAAATTGTCTAGTGTTCTACATACATTTGTACGTGGCTGGAAAATATTCTAGGATAGAAATCGACTGGTGGAATAATTCAGAAAACTATTCTCACTTGGACGTACAATTCTAGCATCGATTTATAAAACTGCTTTGTGAAATTGGAAAATCAGAATTGGAAAGCTAGAAAAGCTGTATTATATCACGGAAGATCGTGTTACGATACTGGAAATACAAAATGTGTGCAGTAATAGGATTCCTTGGAATAAGTAGGTAAATGACACAAAACATAAATTTTAAACGTGTCTTTAGCTATCACTGTACCTATATTATAGAACTAGAGTAAATACAACTTAACTACGAATTGTTCAAGCACTTTCGTATGATTAACTAATCATTCCACATTCATATTGGTGCACGCTATAAAGATCCAAAGTTTTTAAACTCCGTTAGTCAATAGCCACTAAAATTGGGGTTACAAAATAGCTATTAACAGTCAAATCACTTTGCCTTTACATCAGCAAACTTATTATACGACAATATTGCCTCTCATTTTTCCGCAGAAATATTTTTCAATACGACAGTATTGTGTATAAGAAAAGTTTATCGGTGTGCTCTTACAGAATAAAACACCAATGGAGAAGCTGAGGTATGTTTGTGCACGTTTCGTGTGATCCAACGCGGTCAGAATGCACCTTTAATTTTTCGTGGTAGCTCGAACCGCGCAGTTCTGGCCCTGGAGGGATATGTTGAATGATGGAAGACTCTCGGCAAGTAGTAAGGTGTTTCGCGTTGCGCCGAATGAATAATTTATGTTCGCCAACAGCATAGCGGGCAAAAGTGTTAAGTAGCAGGTGTTGCGGTCTGAATTCGCTGTTTACACCACACCCGGCCAAGTTCCGTTTTATTCGCACTCGTGGTTACGCTGCAAACTAATCGCGCAATCATAAATGCACGTCACGTTAAATCGCGTTGATCGGGTATACAAACATGGCGGCACGTGTTGCAGCGTACTCGAAGAAAATCGCCCGAAGAACGGAACTGGAATACCGTAAAAGACCGTTATTTCGAATATTAAAGTTGGGTAGAAAATATCCGCCGATGCTCTGAATATCTTGATATTCTTGAACATTTGCTCGGGAAATAAAACCTGCTTTCAATACCAGAATTGAATCCAATAATTTAATCAGCTGATTCTCTTTCAACCTCTTTTACAGTCCTCTTTTTGCCTCATCGCGAAAGAAATGTTTTCCATTCTGCTGCAATGATTGGCAAACCGTTCTCTTATATCACTGATATAGACTGCAGATTAATGTACCTATAGGCTACAAACTAAATATGTCAGATATACAATACCTAGGTACTCAAAGTAATGAACATAAAATGACTTGGAGTTTAATTTAAAAAATTCATTACCTGGCAAATGACTCTATACGTCAATTCACGTATTATTCAAATTTTGTAACTGGTCGCAATTTTGTAAAAAAACGTGATGTACAGAGTTTCTGGATAATTCTGGATTTACAGATGTCGGTTCAGTGCCGTCAGTGTCAGTGGTCTCTTTGTTTCAGTGTCAGTAACTGACGCGAACACGCGTGAGCTGCTCCATTGCAAAACAGGGACAGAATATTTTTTACCACTGACACTGATGACACTGAACCGTCACCGAACTGACATGCGTAAACCCGCGTTTAAACGTACAGGCATTATATATTTTCTGTTGCAGCGATAGCAAAGTTCGACAATGCTTCGCCGTGGAAATCATGTTACGACGCGAAACTCGGGTTTCCTTACGAATCGCAGCGAAGATCGGAGGAACGACGGTGGAAAAGTTGGAGTTCCGCCAACCCCGCCGAGGCGACCCCCGTTTTTAGGTCAGACATGTTATTCCGGCGGCGAGCGGAGTGACAAAGAGCTTTGAATGCGGAACGAGAATGCGAGCATAGATATGAATTATTGGCAGCATCCGAAAGTCGAATTTTTTAAACGCCCCTGGTGCCGTTTAGCCCGACGAGACCCCGCCATATATCACGAATAAGGCATGCACGAGTTATGTACGTGAAGAACGACTTCGCTACGAACATTCGTCTACGCGCGTAATTCATATACCGAAAAGCATGGCCACCAGCAAGTAGAACGTAACAGTTTGAAGGTAGACTGTATGAAGGGTAAGGGGGAAAAATGGGAATGTCCATTTTTCGCGATTGTGCGATTTATAGCATATTTTGTTGGTGGCAACTGGGACTACAAAACTGTCGAATCACAAAGGGCTATAAAGTTTAAATACCCCTCCGTAAGATAACGTTGAATATTTAATATATAGGTATTAGTTAAAAACAGGAAACCACTCTGTACTGGAACAAAATACGGAACGTCGTCCGTAAAAGTCCTGTCGTCAAGGTAAAACAAGAAATTATTTAACAAGAAAATTAAATTCATTGAACCTTGTTTCTTTACTGATTCGTTAAAATATTAAAACTTAATTTTCTAGTTAACGCGTTTTTGTGACATTCCCTGTTTTTCACCACACCCTTCCTATATTTCTTTTACTTCTACTAAGAATGATGCCTGAATATTGTCGCAAATCAAGCAATTTTACAGTCTTACGAGTAATTCATCTGACAGGTGTAACGATAATTTGAAAAGTATTGAAATACGATACTAAGTATTAGCCATAAAGATGTCTAGCATAAAACAGCACTGGTATATTTTGCTTTGCACATACAGTAACGTCGTTTAGGTTCATGAGTAATTTCACTGTCTATTCGGACGGATTGACAGGGTGTCTTACACGTTAGTCGTTAGATTGTTTGAACATACAAGATTCTGAATGTACCTACCCCGAGCGCCAGCCAGGAAAGAGGAACAACCGGAATGCAAAAAGTTGGCTTGTCGCCAGTTTTTCGGTGGCCCCTCTATCCACTGTCTGGATTTTATCGCAAAGGCGACCGAAGTGACAAGCGTTTTAGGGCAGCGGAGAAAAAAAAAAGGATGCGGAGAACGGCCACTCGAAAATTCGTTCGTTTTTACGTCCACACTGGCTGCGACTTCGAAGTTTTACTCTAAGACTCCGCCCGACAGAAGGATGAATTCCGTTCGGGAGCAGACCAACGTCGAGTAGGTCATACGTGAATACTACGTTTTTACGATTCAATTCCCTTCAAAGTCTGGCGAGTCCCTCTAGTGTTCTGTTATTCCGCGCGCGTGCAGCCAGCGGCTGCTGAGTGGCAAAAACGTTGGGCCACGCCAGAAATCGCGACACCTTGGTCGATTACGTTGGATATCCTGCCGGCAGGGATGCATCCACGGAATGAGAGAGAGATCTTAGCGTTCACTGTAATTGGACTGTTGGATGCAAGAACGACTTCAGGACACTCGGGCCTTTTTGCATAAAGCCCATTGTGCTTTGAGCAAGTTTGATTGATAAAAGTGAGCAGTGAATTCTAGTCACTGATATATTATTTACAATAATATTGTAAGTCCGGGAGAGTTCGACCACTTTTTGGCAAAGAAATTGTAGCATCGTTGTTTTTCACATTTTTGTCATTTTATGCACATTAAATCAAAGCCTAAGCAATTTAGAGTATATATAAATTATAGTGCGCGATAATTTCAAATATTTATTTTCATTTTCAACGAAAAACATTGGCACTGCAACTGGTAGGTCTCACCCGCATGTCGGGGTTAGACCGTCCACCTACGGATAATCAAGGAAACGATCGACCACCTTATCAAAAATAATTAAAAACGAATACATACGTATTGTTGATGTTACACTGTAGTTATATGCATATTATATCCCCAATATCGGAAGAGTGTAAGTAAACTTACGTATTTTTCAAATATTACCACCACTGAAACTTAGTCTAAAAACTTTCAGCCTCGCAGAAAGTCTTAACTGTATCTTATAATTCAAATATGAATTTGTGACAATGGTCAATGTGAGATAAACAACAAGCGCCTTCATTTCTTTTGTGTCAATGACACACAGTACCCTATCTTGCGTCAGTCTTAAAATATCAACACTGGCCGGACTCTCTCGGTGGTCGAACTCTCCCGGACTTACCCTACTGATTTTACAGTGCATCGCGCATTGTACAAACATTTTCTGTAATCGAACACAGACACCTAGACTGTAATTATTATACTTGTATTGTTATTCGCTTCAGTACAGCGATAAATAGTCTGAAGCACTTCCATTGCAATTACTTAAAATACGCAAACGTAGGTCTAAGCACCATCCAGTCAGCCTGTAGCAGTTCCCAGTATGTACACTCAACATCATGCGTCAGGAAGCTGACATAAGCCCTGTATAAATCCCATGGATGCATCGTTAGGATGGCCCAGTTGTCCAGCAGCCAACAAGAGCTCCGATGCGCCCACGACAACACTCTGCATCAGCGAGCAAACAAACAGCAACAGTAACAACTGCGAAAACACCGGTGTACCGTACTTTTACCGTCGCTATCTCGTTCTTTACGCGTCCATAAAAAGCCCAATCTGCTTCAATACGTTCGAGATGAAGTAGGGAACGGCGGGTCCCGCTTCGCTCGCAGCACGCTATCTACTCTATTTTTCTTTGTCCTGCATCATAGAGGAGCAGGAATGGCGTGAGCGCTATAACGACAGAGAATCGCCGCCGACTCTTCCCACGGAAACATTATCTCCGCGTTCTCGTCAGATGCAACGTGTCTTGCCGTCCCTTTGAGAGTCCTCTTGCATACCTACCTCTTCGGCGCTACGCTAGTCCTTTAGCAGGAACGCGACTAGGTAGGTATCGTTTGTTCTTAATAACTAATGAGAATAACTGAACTGTTCCGCGTTAAGAATAATCTTAAATGTGTAATTTAAGAGGTAAATGTGATTACTTGGATATTTTTTTAGCTAACTTTGAGCTTTCTGAAGGTGGAGTAAAATGCTCTGTCTATCAATTTGAAGAATATCAAAACAGTTGTATTTGTTGATGTTCCTTAAATTTTGGTTGCGAGATTGTTTTCGTTCATTTCAAATTTGACGTTTGTAACTTTGTTTGCATAAGTGAATGTGTCAAATTTGCAACACCGCTGAATGACTTTTACCTAATTTTATGAATTTTAATTAAATAAAGTATTTTAATCGTATTTAGATAAATTTTTAAGTTATTTTATTCAAACTTTCTCGCACTTTATAGTTATTGAGTGGATTCGAATTTGAGCACTTTGGATGTTAATTAATGAAATGAAATATTGATAACAAAATCAAGAGTAAGTGTTTTTATTGGATATACTAACGTGCGGGTACACGGTGGAGTTGTTGATTAATTGCTGCAAAGGCAAATTAATGTTTTAATAATGCTAAAGAAAATGCAATCGAAATTACCTTTTATTTAAGTTCCATTCTGTTAAAAGTTCAGATGAACAGATTCTTGAGTTATTACAATTGCAAATTAGTTAATATAATATACAATTCTCTCCCAGATATCAGAGTCGAAAAGAACAAAACTCTCCCGCTGTGAATCCTGAACTTTGACCCTTACTGGAACCAAACTCTAAATTCTGCAGACATTGGAATCTTCAGCTACGAACACGAAGGGGATTCGAATGACTTCGAGCATGCCAAACTCATCTCTACCACAATGAATAATCCTGGTAACAATTATAACTGGCTAAATAATACACTAAAAAATATTATTCCCACCACCGACCACTATCCATCATATAAGAAGAAACGCCAATTAAAATAACTATCAACACAAGTTCCCTTTCCAATATCACTTCCTCAAAGCAGCCCTGAGTATGTAGATACATACCTAAGTATATACATACCATCAACGGTTCCCAGACTGCGGTACAGGGTGCGCTGTCCCGCGCAGCTGCGGTCGCACCAACCTGAGCCAACGAAAAAATCGGCGACGAAGAAAAATTTCATAGGAGGCAAGTGGCGAGGTGTGCTCGAGCCATGAAAAACTTCCCAAACAGGCAGGCATTCGATGGCCCATAAACTCTTTGGCCAAATCAACAACGAGCCACGGCCATCCGAGCGACAAAGTTTCAACGCGGCGACCTAATGCTCCCGGTTATCTTTACTAAATTTTCCACTCAGCAGCCGCGCTCCCCGTGATAAAGTAGCATAGGGCCCCTGACGGCACTACGGAGACCGTATGCGGAAGTATATACGTATATAGATACTCAACTTCGGCCATACGCTCGGTTCGGCTGCCCGAGCGGTGGGAGGCTGCGCTAGTGTCCCGGACTCGTTGCGAAGCTCGGTATACGCTTCGGTATACGCGTTTCGGGCTACAGAATCGGCGTTTTCCAGGCTTATCTGGGACGTGGAAGCACTCACGTGGCTCGCTATTTCACTTTCCTCCCCCCCCCCCCCCCCCGCGCGCGGCCCCTTTCCCTGACCAGCAGGTCGCCGAAGCAAGAATATCGTGAGGCTACGCCGTTCCAGGGTATAATCCTCCCGGCGTCGGTGTCCTACGAGCCACCGTAACGAGATCGTGCTCGACTTCCGGCCAATCATTAATGGGGTACGAGACGGTCGTGTGTTTTACTTAATTCACTTGGCGATGCGGGCAAAAGTGGCCGCCGCTGCTTGGTAAGTTTGGTAGTTTCGGTACGCCGTGCTACCTCCGCGACACCCCGCCAGGGTGGTCGGCGGTGAATTTTAATGGCGCGTGATGGAAGTTGGAAGCGGACTGATAACGATTAACGGGTCACCTTTTGCTGCGGCACAGTCTGCGCGTTTACTGGAACGGACGGGGGTTAAGAAAAGCTGTTGAGGAGAGACTTTATGCGGTGTTGTTAATCTGTGGACTCAGTATGAGATGCTTGAAACTTTGCATTCTTTTAAATTTTTTATAGTGTTCTTTCCAAGCACAACGTTCTTTCAAAACACACTGTAATTTATTTGGGTTATTTCGTAATGTGGAAGTTGACTAATTTAGACACGCTGCGCTGCAGTTTAAATTAGGGTTTGTTGTAATTCATTTAAACTACGTAATTAATAGCAATAAAAAAACGTCGAGGTATAAGTATTGTAGTAAGAGGTAGTGTATAATGCTGCCAAAGCCATATTGTAAAACAAAACATGTTGCCATCTCTTTACGAATGTTTAATGCGGGTATCGTGCTCCACGAATTATTTATAACAACGAGATGGCTATATGCTCGACTCGACCTCAGCTTTTTGCACGTCCCTTACCATAAATCCGGCAAATGTGAAATGTGTAACTTTGTCATGGTAGAATTTCACCCCGCTGGAATATATGGGGCCCATTAATTACTTAACATTGTGAAGGGATGGTAGAATTCTATTAAGGTAAAATACAAAGAATTTTCAAATGATTCAGAAAGTGCTGTGAAATTTTTGCAGATCGTTATACCAAAATTAATGTACGTACACCTTAGAAAGTCAACAAAAAAGACATCTATTAATTCTAGGATTGATTGACATTCAAATATACAAGTACAAAAGATTTCTAAAAGTAACGTCCATTTTCCGCGTTACGCTTTTGTCACTCGCAATTGTAAATAGTATTTCGGATATATCGACACACGTCCCCTTCCGCCGTATCCGAAATACCAATCCTGAGCGGCAGAAGTGTCTCTTTGAAAAATACCTCAACGGTATAGCCAGGCTCCAAAGGGTCAGGTTAAAGAATCGATTGAATTACACCAAGGAATGCCGATCGGCTAACAATCCGTCAGCAGCGTCTACAGTGGATTTCTGCGCGTGCCACGAAGAGTATGGAGTGTCTAATACGCTACGAAGTCGAAAGAGAACCGAGCCCGGACTGCGCTCCAATTCGAGTGAAGTATCCGTTGAAGAGCACGCTTGAGCCGACCGGTAGCGAAGCGATTCACTTTCCAAGTGCATCGGAAGAGCGCACTCGATCGTGTCGCTACAGAGAATCGAGAGGTCCTCCTCTCGACGCGCGCTGTCTGTTAGCCGCGCACCAGTTGGCAGCACTGGCCGCGCTACCAACATCGCGGCGTTGCCCGAGGCCGATTACCGTCGATTTTATCGCGACAATTGTCGGACTTTGAATCGCGGCTGGCTTCATTAGGCTCGATGAAGGATCACCTGCAGGAAATTTCAGAAAGAAAGTGAACGCGTAGCGGCGGTAATTAGCGACTCCATGGAAACCGAGCTGAGTGTATGCGCTAGCAGTCCATCTGATAACTTTGCCCCCTCCGCTCTTCTTTCGCTTAGGATCTTCGGGAAAATTCTGGATCGCGCTAGAATTCCAGACTTGGTCGAGAGCGATATAGGTAGCGGTTACTTTGGTTCTGTGATATTATGCACGTACTGTATGGTACGTTATTCTGTAGATACTGTAAGCTTTATTTACCATCGAGATTTCATTATTATAACTTTAAGCAAAATGACAATTCATTCTAAATTTTCTATTAATTTGAAGCGTCCATAGGTCCAATTACTTACAGAGCGGTCTACTTTCAAGTAATATTTTAATTTCAAATATTTGAATTTTTATATCGGTTTAAATAATTAAAGAAGAAATCGTTGCGTAGAATTTGCAATTACGGGACCCTTTTACACAAATATTACTTCGCTTATAATTGCCACAAGTTTTCATATTCTGCAACCTATTTACAGGAGAAGCTAAAATAATTGCACTCAGGTTTTACTTGCGAACAGGCTCGGGTAAAAAGCTGCGCAAAGTGATAGCGTTGCAGTTAGGATTCGGTGGCCGCTTTTAGACGCATGTTCGATTACATCGGGGAATTGCCCGGTTGAAACTGCTGCCAGGTTCATTAGGCGTGATAAAGGATGCCATGTGAGAAAATTACACGCCAACGATGGTCGCGTGGGCCAGTAATTAGTGCCAAAGTGTCGCTGCCGGTTCGCTGACTTTCTTGTCACGTCACTTCCGGATTATGGCCCCGGTCCTTCGCTCGACTTTCGCAGTTAGGACCGGACAGGGCGACCGTGTGGTCGCTTTATAGCCGGACAATTACCAGACATTCGAGGTGCCTGGAGGGAAGTTCAGCGCGAACCCTTTTCTCCTTTATTTATTTCGTTTTTTAAATGGCCCTCCAGGAATACGAGGGGCACTTCAAGTAACTTGAGCAGGGTTACAGCCAACTTGGGTATTATACCCTACGAAATTAGTTTTCAAAGTCTTCCAAAGTTGGTGAATATCCTTGAGAATAATTTGGTGACAATGATAATGGTATAAAATAATTCTTACAGGACGAGAGATAATGGCCCTGGCAGGACGTAGAGTTTAATTTCTGAGAAATAGCTCGGGGTATGTCTAAGTACATCAGATATACAGGGTGTGCCACCTAACTCTACCACCTTAAATTACTTGTAAAATTAAATTCCAACCTTCAATAATCTTTCGAATTGCGGGGCCAAACAAAAAACTAATTACTACACTGTACTTCTATTTGAAACATTTTTTTACGTAAAAAACAGTTGACAAGTTATTTAAGGTGGTAGACTTAGGTGACTTACCCAATATATTTTCGTAAAAATATTTCAACATGGGTTTCATAAAAACCATGCACGTGACTCAGTCCATCTTTGATGAAATACTTAAAAGAAAGGTCAATATTTATGGGGCAAGAAGTTTCATAAGGAATCAGAGTAGAATGCTTTTGCAAAGTAGAGAAAGTTGAAACGGTAGAAGAGACATCCTCGAAGTATAAGTTCACAACTAGGGAATTCAATCCCGGTCATTATTTACTATCCCGGGATTGCGGGATTTTTTAAAGTCTATCCCGGGATCCCGGGACTAATCCTGGGATTGGGTAATACACCAAAATTCGGTAATTAAAATGATTTACTATATGTTAAAATTCTAAATCTTTATTTAAAGTAAACAAACATAAATTAAAATCATTTTTAAGAATAAAAAAACAGTCTGAATAAGTATAGGTAATATCAGTAAACCATTATGAAGCGTTTTGGAAATGTACACGAAGAAATAGCAAAGCATTTAATGTATCATCTCCTAGCCGACTTCTAATTTTATTTCTTATATAACCGGCCGCTGAAAAAGCTCGCTCTGCTTCAATGCTTGTCGGAGGAATTGATAACAAATATTGATATGTTCGTTCTAGGATTCCACCACCCTCAAAGAGATGTAAGCCAGTGCGGCGCGTTTAGACCTACAAAGTTTCGACTTTACGTGTTCAGACAAATTGCAATTTGCAACTCGCACGATTTCGAAATAGTGGAAAGTGGGAATATCATTGTAAAAATAAATAAAATTTAGTTAGTTATATGCGATTCAACATTTTTATTTAAATAAATCATTATTATTATTGTCCTTATTATTATGAATGACTATGTTGATTTATTCTGTTTATTTTTATATTTTTCAGTTGTTCATAAAGTAATTCGCATTTTTAAAAAATCCCGAAAATCTCGGGATTAGTGATATCAAATCCCGGGTTTCTTAAATTAAAAAAACAGCCGGGATCCCGTATCCCGGGATTGAATTCCCTATTCACAACCCTATTAAACTCAACACCTAACGAACTCTGAACTATTTAATCTTTTACACGGAAAAGGTACAAGACATACGTTATAAGGATTCCTATAAACGTGCACCTCTTCAAATATCCCACTCTGATTCCAGACACTAAATGGAATATAATCCAAATATTCGAACCTGAGGGAGAGCAAACTATCGCTTCAACATAATACCTAAATATATTGTATATACCTTACATCGCCTTGCGCGGTATTTTCGTTTATCACTCCCAGTGTCGTGTTGCCTCTCGAAGGAGGTATCCACGTGATAACTGTTGTACGTAAGCTGCTGCCTTGGTTCGGCGTGCAAGTCGGCAGCACTGGGACCAATATAAATTATGAGCACCTTACACGTTTCTGATACAGGTTATCCTGTTATAGGTAGCTCTGCAGGGGATCCTTGGACGAGGGTGGGCTGGATCGAAGGTGGTGGGCTCTAAGTGCGTGTAACGAGATCCTAGGTAATGTGGGATAGGGCAGGGTGTTGTTATAGCCATAATCACCATAACGTATGCCGCGGGGCTTGCGTCAATGTTGACTCCCGTGGTCACGCATACACTCGGGCCTGGAATCCTTCAGCGACGCCTTCGGTCGCGCAGGATTAAAGGGGTCCTTTCTGAGGACGAGCAGCAAATTAAGGTGAAGTTACTTCGGACCGGTGGTCTACTTTGACCCTCTGACCACTCGTTGCTTTAATGATCGCGTGCGAGATTGGTTCCCCGAGGGAATGTAATTCCCGACTGGACAATTAACCCCTCGTTCTAGGATTTTTGACGACCAGTATGGGACAACTGTCAGTTACTTGAGCTGCGAGCTGAGTCGATAAATAGTATAATTGTTAGAGAATAGATGTTGAATAGTGTCTAGTTTGATCATGAAGTTTCTGTGCGTTTACATACTTGGCCTTGAGGGAGTGTTACTCTAGTAAATTAGAAAAAGGAGATGATAAGGAAGGTTAGAGAAGAATGGAAACATACTGACTGTGAATGTTTCAAAAAGAAAAATGGTTTATAATGTTTCGGTGTTGAAGAAAGTAGAAGCTTAATTAAATCGATTTTAACGTTTTAATTTAAAAACTGGTCGGACATTTTTGTAATCAAACTTTTTGGTATTCCTGTCATTGTATTATACTGTTTAGATAAATTGTAAATTATTTTTGATAAATGGAGATTAGGATGTAACTTTATACAAAACAACTTCGTTGTTCGATAATAAATTGGGGAAATGTGGAACAATTCTACACTTGCTTTAACCACTATCTCTGCAAACAGAAATTGATTAGTTCAATGCATAAAATATAAAATAATATGAAACGATAAAGCGACATATGAAACAATAAATAATTTGTATTGTATTATACTTTACGGATAGATGTATGCTGTAAAATTTCTATTTTATTTGCTGGTACAAATTGTCTATTTCTTCTAACCGCTGTGGAAATAATAGAAAGATCTATATTACGACGAATATGGCTATCAAGCTCGCGGAAATTTGTTTTCCTTATTTTCACTTGCCCGCCGTTCTCCGCACACAAGCGTGCAATGCGTACTGTATTATACAGACCGCGCACATTTTATTACATTAGGCGAAGATAAAAAGCCTCTAAAATATTCACTATGTGCATGACTGTGATGACTCCACAAGACGTTGGGACGAGGAAAGTTTTATGAGAAAATATCTACGGCTGAATTACGATACCTATCACAAAGCTATAAAACCACTTTAACATGGTACCACGCGCGACACGAATTATTTTTCCAATATTGCGTTCCCCAGAAGGAATTACATGGTATTTTTATCTATTTTGACTGAACAATATTGTTCTGATGAAACGCATGACATCGAAATTTATTGCATTCATTGTTCATTAACAAGTTCGTTTTTGCAAATGCAGGAGTACCATATGTATATTTTATCCAATAAAAGATAAATAATAATAAACAGAATAAATCTTTTGAGGTACGATAAAGAATTTTTTAAACTTTCTCTAAAGCTTAATATTGCTGTTTTGAAAAGACTAGGTACTACGTTTCGTAAAGACATAATTTTCAAAATTGTGGGGATAACAGCAAGCAAGAATCAAAGAGTAATTTCAATATACAATTTCTAACATTTCAATTTTCAACAAGTACAACGACAAATTTAATTTCAAAGACTTACATACTCGAAATTTCAATCCAGTTAAGGTGAATTTCTTAAGGGGAGAGGACCCTATAAATCGACCGAAAAATCGAAAAAAAAATCCTCATCTCTTAATAAAACACTTTAAAAATATATTCTCTAAGTTATAGACCGAAATTCAACTCCGTATCGATACCATAGCCTGGTGAGTCAGCGAGCCTCCGAGCGCTGAGCACACCTAAAATGCACTTTAAAGTTTGAAGTTTAAACGCGTTTTACTCAAAACCACGTGTTCAAAATTGGCGCCGGGGATAACTCATAAACTATTTGACCGACCAACTTCAAATTTTCCACATTTTTAATTTATAATATTCCTCGGAACATGAACATAAAGTTTAACCAAATTATTAATTTTAACCACTTTTTTAAAACAAATAGAGCGCATTTTTTTGCGAAAATCATACTTAATTGTTTGAAGTGTTGCCATTTTTAAAACATACAGTTTTTTTTACACCATTTTAGGTTCATATTCTTACAATTGCCAAATAAATTGAAAACAAATTGTATTGGTCTGTTTCACATAACTACCAGAGACGCTACAAACGGCGTCGTTTTGCACCTCGAAAAAAAATATATTTAAGATACTGCTTTTTTTCTATTGTATTTATCATAATTTAACTGTCATACATATTTTTATTACTAGTTATAATGTTAAATAAACCACCCTTAAAGTTCCGAAAAGCCTATCGCATTGGCATCTTTGCAAAAGATTCCTAAAAATCGATAATAAAATAAGCCGTTTATAGTGACTTCTCCCCTTAAGTTCACCCCATGTCCAAACACGATTACCACGATCCTAGGTCTCAACAGTTCGAACAATTCTCCCATCGAACCAGATCGTACGCTCAGCGTTCATTTTAACATTCCCATCGGAGATTTTCTTGCGAGTCCATGGATGCGGATAAATCTGCTACGCGATACCACAAGAACGGACGTCACAGCTCTGTTAGATCAGATCCAATTGCAATATTTCCTCTGGCCGGGGTAAGGCGTTCTCGAGATCCGTATCGAATGGGCGAGCAGTAAAACGTTGTCTTGAGCACCTCGATTCAGCGGCCATCGCGGTCGGCAACGGTATGCAAACAGTTTTCTTCTTACGTCGTTACGCGAAGCGCTGGGAAGGGAGACTGGCTTGGCAGAAATGCAGAAGACATCGAAAGTGGCCGGCGTTGCTGGCCAATGGGAGCTACTTGACGGACCGTGCTCGAGATGCTAAGTCGACGGCGGTCTCGTAAAAGGGATCTCTGCAAAAGATTATGCTGACGTCCCGCGAGCGCCTTTGGTATATCTTTTCACAAGATGCGCCTGGCGCATGTAGTACGTATCTTCAGCGTCTTCAACGTCACCCGTACAACAGGCTCCTCCGGTAACATCTATGGATTCCACCTCGTCCGTCCAACTGTCTCAAGAGGTGCGCGCCGACGTCAAGGCAGCGTAATATCTTCTTCATCTCGTCATATATCCAAATTTCGCGGAAATCCGGATCACTGGCTTACAAAAGAGCCTCTTGTCCGCGAGGCACCAAGGAACCCATTACCAAGCGGCTCCTTTGGACACGTGGCTTCCACTATAATTGGGTGTTTCGTGAAATAAATCGTTGGTCGTGTAAGGAAAAAGTGATGGGCACGTGCTGGATAAATGTAATTCAACGTTGGATGTAAGAGGGGTGTGTAAATACGATTAAATTTTTGTGTATGAAAAATTATAAAAGATGGGTTATTCTGTAACTGCTTAATGGTAGCTGTTTTTATTTTGTAGCAGGTATAGTGTTCGGTATTTAGGGTTTTGATTTGAAGATTAAGGGGAGGTTCCGGACTAAAAGTCGATTTGTTTTTTATTACATTTTTCGAATGTTCAACATTTTAGGAATAGGTGTTTAAAGGGATTTGATGAAATTCGTAAAAATCCCGAGATTATAGGCATTTGAGTAGCGGCAAATGCATGGATTACACCCGGCCAATCGGCGCTCACGTAAAACTTGAAACGCGTTTTTCTCGAAACGGTGTTCTCAAAACGGTGGGACCTGTATCTCAAAAAGTTATTATTCGATTCGACTGAAACTTTTTTATTTTGAAGAATATACTTCTGGCTAGGGGGGAACCCAGAAAAAATTATAAAAAAATGAAAATTTATAATTTTCAAAGGCGTTGAAATGACGGAAAATATAGGGAAAACTTCAAGTGCCATTATTTTCTAAAAAAAAATGTCATTTTTGTATTTTTTTTCTGATTTCCCCCCTAGCCAGAAGTATATTCTTCAAAATGAAATAAGTTTCAGTCGAATCGGATAATAACTTTTGGAGATACAGGTCCCACCGATTTGGATGATTTTTTTGACACCTTGACTTTAACGACTCCCCAGTGCCGTCTGCAGTGATTAATTATAAAACAAAAAATATATTTCTATTATTTAAGACATCCTTAATACAATGCACAAAGTCCCATTAAATTATATACGGTAGTTTTCTTTTAATTAATTCCTAAAGATCACCTATTTTTGGGGGCTCTAGACTGGAACCTCCCCTTAAGGGCCCTTTTATTCGAGACACTTTTGTGGTTCATGAATGGTAATTTTGCGCTCTTTCATCGTAGCAACTTTCTTCAGTTGTTGGATAGCAGTCAGATAGGATACACGGCTGGGAAATCTAACGAGTAAGTTTCTTTTAAAAAGAAGTGCTGTTGTATGATATAATAAAATTCATAAGATCAATAAAACTAATCATTTTTAAGCGAATTGCGGCACTGTAAACATTTATTGATGAAGCTCAGATTTTGCCAGCCTAAATACCATTATATCCATAAAAGGCAACATTGCCAACTATTAGGAGACATGAAAAATAAAACAAAATGTACCCCTATATTTCGTTCAACCCGGGTGGTGACCCCTATATGCGATATAGTTCTCTATTTTTTCGCATGTGTACTTGGTTTCCACAGCACAAATTAAGCTCAATTATTACAATACAGCAAAACTTGCATAGTTACTTAAAAAATTAGTTTACTTTTGGTGGTAGTATCTAACCCCAATTCTTTTGGAATGAATCCTTTTTGGCCAAAATAGAACAGTGAATATAAATTCTTCTATTATGAACAAATATTTGGCGTCAAATAATAATTTTCCCTCCATATAACTATTTTCATCTATTTTATCAGTAATATCAGCGAAGTACTACTTAGTTATTATTATGCCTCTTTATTAGTTATTATTATGCCTCTTTTAAACTTTTCCTCATGCCTTCGCAACTCTTTCATAGCGCTACAACTAATTGCTGGTGCTGAATGTAGGTACTAATATCTGGCAGAAGCATAGGAAGAATTAAATTTCTGCGCGTGTATTATACTCCATTTTCAATTCACAATTACACGGTCTTCGACATTACACGGCAATACTGTTCCTATGGAGGTCATTACGGCGCACATTAGTAATAATTTGCTCTTCTCCGCACGTTCATCAGCGCTTGTTACAGAACAGAGTCCTAATAAATGCGCACTTATATTTCAATTACCGCTCACTTCACACGCATCAAGGAAACAATGCCGCGCGAATATAGTTACTAACCACCTAAATTAGCCTGGAACAGCGGTGCATTCTATGCGCGTGGCATTTGCATTGGAAAGCAGACCTCTTGTATTCTTAACGCATTTGCTCGCACCTGAAATATTTCTGTTCTACACAAAATAACTCGCACGTTGTAGTAAAAAGTATTTTCTCGCGATTAAACAAGAATATTCATCTGCGATTTAAATACGCGTCGAGAAAAGATCCTTGGGCATGCAGATGCTTACTCAGATTAATAAAATATATTGCTATATTACTTTCGTTTGGAGAGATGCAAGAAATTTCTCTACAAGAATCCGTTACACTCCGGTAATAAGCGATATATCGATCCTGCCGAGGAAGGACTGCAGGGTTGTCTTCTGGAAAGAAGAAGTAAGCGCTACTTCAAACACCATCGGCAAGTAGCCATTTCATCTCCCCGTTTCCCTTCATCGCCGACCTCGTTCCCATACTTTATTCTTATCTTTCTTTGAACCGTCCCTCACTCGGATGGAATCGCAAGAAGTAATCCATTTGGTGGATTGACGGTTACTTGTAAAGGACGTGATTACTATATCCATTACGTATCACAAGCATAGCTGCATTCACGGATTGCAAGGCCGACGTTTCTGCCGTACCTTAATCGACAGCATGCAAAACGAGGATGGTAAACTTGTGCAAGTTTTTAATGTACCTACGATAAAAGATCTCGTTGGGAAAAGTGCTCTCATTAAATGTAATAAAATGGGGATCACGATGTATGTAAATATCATACGTCAACTTTTTTCAATACCTCTGCAATATAATTAAAAATATCAATGTCCCCTCTTTGCAGGAAATACGATTAACTGTCAGATGCCTAAATATCTCACATTTACAAAGCACCAACTCTAGCCTTCCATGTACCACATATCAATCACATCTTCCGCCTCGAGGTATAAATTCAAAAGTCAATCTAAATGCCTTCCCTCCACAACACCGACCATAAACATCGACATGAGAGTACCACGCGTAACACCGGGCTCCAGTAGACGGAGGCATTGAATAAAAATCTTGAAATCCGCCTCGCGCGGATGGGAAACTGGCCCCAAGAGTTCGATAAGAATTCAACGAATAAGAGGCACGCAAACTGACAATACCGCGCGGTTGCCTCGCTTTGAAGTTGCCTCGATTCGTCGTAAAGCTTTACGATTATGGCGGGCACGGAAAGGTAACAGCTCTCCAAGACAATGTGGTGGTCGCCAAACGGTGGCAGCTGTTCAGATCGTTTGCTCTGGCGGGGCGGCGGTGTTATTAGAATAAACACCGAATGCAAGCATTCTTAGGGCAGCGTCTCCTGAAGCGAACGGCCCGCGAGTAACCCTTAAGCCGTGCCAGACGATAACTCAAGCGGAAACGACAAGATCAGGGCTAATATGTGGCCAAGGTTACTGCAGCTATTCGAGGACAGGGCGCAGCCTTTTAGTACGGCTCGGCCTCTATTCCAGAGCCTCCGCCAGTTTAATATCCAACTTGGTCATGCTGATACAGTTGACTACCATGCACGAAATGCCCACTTGTCCACGCGAGTCACTTGCCTGCGATGTGCTCGTAAGGAAACTGGAGCAATGAAGCTCTGGTATAAACAGGGGCATCCCCTGTATATTGCTGAGATTAATTTTACGTATATGGTATATTCGCGTGGGAACATCGAAGCGTTCGAGTAAGATTTTTAAAGGACGGATGACAGCGTTACGCATTGTGGATGTAAGCTGTAGTTTCTTAATATCTCCTTAGAGCTCATAATTGTATTAAGAAATTTCTATTGAGAAACTATAATGAATATCTCAAAAGTGATTAGTTTTCTGACCTATAACTATTAAAATCTTCCTGTTTCCTTATACGAACACCAAGCAGTAGTGAGGCATCCAATGCGCACGCCCAAACAGGTAAAATAGTGAGAGGAGTCGTCGACCTTTTACAGTGGATCATGTATTTTATAGGAACAGCGATGACTTGATTGGAGTTTTCACGGGCGATCTAGTAGGTATGAAAGCATTCCTACTTTCTGACTGATAACCCGCGACTACTCATGAACTTATCTATTCCCACCACCCTCCCTAAACTCCTCCTACATCAACAATTCCATATCCACACTTCTGAAGCTTCCAGCGCAAGCAGATTTTTCAGTCAAAATAATCGTACGATTATCCAA
Source organism: Andrena bucephala (assembly GCA_947577245.1). Lineage (NCBI taxonomy): Eukaryota > Metazoa > Arthropoda > Insecta > Hymenoptera > Andrenidae > Andrena > Andrena bucephala. Next base: position 10,746,230 of record OX387715.1, read on the forward strand.
AAGCGTACGGGAGGCCTGCAACATAAACGCCAGACCTTAACTGATGGGGCGTTTCATGGCGCATCGCGGCCTAGCGGTTCGCGAGCGTTCAGCAATTCCAGCTCGAATCCATCGGCGAGGCGGCGAAACGCAATTACGCTACCGAAAACGATCTACCGGTAAATATAAAAACGGTCGGCAGCTCTCGTTACCTGCGAGCTGCTAGAAGCTCGGTGTCGATGCAGTAATCCAATTTGCAGCTCACCAGCGGCATCCAGCAACGCGGGTGTGCAACGTGCGCGGCCTGCAGCCGACACCGCGCCGCACCAAAAGCACTTTCGCAATGTCGCCCGGAATTAGGAGTAGTTTGTCTCGTTACGGCTGCACCGCATACAGGCCGCGCGCTGCTGTCTCTTTGTGCCCGATCATCCACCTTTCGCGCGATAATATCGTTTCGTTATCGGCGGTTATGCGCATTCTTCACCGGCTTTCAGTTTCGGCACCGCTTCGTCGTTGTTCAGCTTTAACCGCGCGTGGCAGAGAAAACACGGTATCGATACCTCGTTACGGTGGTATTGGTGCAACAAACTGACAGTTTGAAGGGTGAGGCAGAGCTCGTTTTTGGACAGGGCTGCGGGAACGTGGTGGTCTGGTGGGTCTGGGTTAGATCTAAATCACTAGAGCATCTGTTCGATGAATTTTCTTTAATACCTACTTGTTTTCCAGATAGAGTCAAAATTTATTTTTCCAGAATTTTTGTAGAGGGTGGTTTTGTTGGTGTATACGGAGGAACAACGACACGAGGTGCAAACAGAGGGATTGGGGACTGGATACCGTCTGTGTCACTTATATGAACCTATACACCGCTCGGCCTCTTTGGGGCCTGTCAAGCACCGCGGACCGTGGTTGTATCAGTCAGTATCTTTCTGGCCACAGTGACTGCAACACGCGATCCTAAAACGAACAGTTCTGTATTATTTATTGCGTTTATTTCTTACGTTTAACCTTACACAGTGGCTGGCCACCTGACAGTGATTGGCCTTATTTTGAGAAATAAATGAATATAAAGAAATACCAATGTTATGCCTTTTTTTAATGAACTTAATTCATATTCCTTGTACTTTCTTGCTTCGGATGTACCTAATCAATATTTCTCCACTAATTATATACTGTGATTATATATAAAAGTAAATAGGATGACTCGGCTTTGAAGCTTGGAAATTACAGCGATTTAATCAAAAAACCATAAGAGTACAGTTGAAAGTTTGCGAATAGTTTAATGTATTTATTATATGTATATTTCTCATATTTAGTATATATCGATAAATAAAAGTTGAAACTTTATAAAATAATTATTTATTTGTTAAAATTATACATATATTATGAAATATACAGGGGGCCGTCAACTGTCATATGAATAATGTTGAATCATAGTAATTGGCCGAACGGCCAGTAACTGTTTTTTAACCATGTTAATGGTGAAACAGTATTTACATACATACTAAATAAAATATATTCATTTTTATTGAATAATTTTAATCTTATTTCTATCACCAAATCAGGTAACATTTTCTTTTAGGTTATATTATGTATCAAATAGCGGCCAATCACTGTCGAACCGATTGGACAATTACTGTCTTGACCATGCCAATAACGATATTTCTTCGTAGGAAACACATTTTTTGTATATTTTTATACATTCTTGATTTTTTTTCATAAACTCTATTTATTTTTTGATTATTAGGGGTTTTTCGTACATATTTACTAAATCTACTAAATTCACATTTATAATTCATTATTTACGTGTCACTCTTGCTTAAGTGGCCAACCATTGTACTCTTTACCCTATCTATTGTTGTTACTGTAATAATAAATTGATACTCTTATATTCAGTTCTATTCGGGTTACTGTTCTCCTGTACCAGGTTTCCCAACAGTTTTCACCCCTAAATTCGTGCCACCACGAAACCAAATTATATGTATGCAACTGGAAGCAACTGAATTACATTTCAGCGAAGTCGCAAATTTTCTTTTAATCCTCGAACTGTCAAGCCCGCCTTATCAGTCAGCTTCATTTTAATATCACAATGGAGCCTCGAAAAATATCGTGACACAGCAAAGCAACCGGTGTTTTCCTTCAGCTGATCGATGCAACCCGTACGAAAGTAAAGTCAGACCTTCCGTGTTTCCCGCGCGTAATCGTTCCGTCTGCATTTTCAACAGCCCCCTGCCCCCCTCCACAAGACATGCCCCCCCGGGATTCGGCCGGGGCCGTTCTCGCGCGATGAAAAATTTCGACCGTAGGATCGGGCGCCTTTCTTCCGGCCAGTGGGCGCAATAAATGTTTCACGGTCCCTGCCCGGTCAATGGCACAGAATCTCGAAAGAAAATCGTTCCAAGGACGGGCCGGAATTCCCTGGTATAAGCCTGGACCAGCAACACGGCGATAGTTCCGCCGTACGGTATCGCTAATGCAGTCCTCTGTCCAGTTGGAAGGAAATTGCATTGGGTCGGGCACATCTAGCTGTGGCTATATAGGCCAGCCGGGGATGTGAACCCATTCTGGCTATCAATTATCTCAAATAGCGCGAGTTAAACCAACCCATTCTCTAACCTCCGTTAGTACTGCTTCCTCCCCCCCCCCCCCCTCCTCAGCCCGCACCCTCTATCCGCTAAACCTCCATCTTCCTCGTATCTCGTCGTCGTACCTTTTCCTCCACCAGTCGTTCCTCTTTCTCGAACTCCTTCGCGTTGGTCCGGTCAGGTTCCTTCCCTCGACTGAATTCGACGACGGTCTCTTCTTCCTCCACCTCCCTCCCCCCCGCTCGCCCTTCTGCACCGGCAACCACCAAACCCCCTGCCGCTTCTTCGTTGCCGGCGAACCAGCCTCATTCCCCGGCTGCTTCCTCCTGACTTCTGATTGCTTCTGTCCCTGGCCAGCTGCTCCGTGACCAAATCGATTCGCTGTTTTGTTGAATTTTCCAGACCGCCCTTGCCCGTCCTAGACGTCCGCCAAATCGTCGTCGTCTTCAGGGACTAGTTCCGGGTAACGAGCATGCCAAAAAGGGGCGGCTGCGCGACTCGAAGCAGCCCCGCGACCCATTCCTCCCCTGGAGAGGCCTTTTGTTTCCGTCACACGGTCTTTCAGATTCTTTTTCGTACGCTCGCCTTTACACCTGCGTAGCCTGCTCTTGGGCGGGCTTGGCACGTAGCGGGTTGTAAATAGGGGGTGGCGATTGTGTCTGGGATATTTGTTGAATTGTGGGACGTGTTTATTATTATTCCGGCGTGATGCAGTGGTTGTTAATGGGATAATGTTTAATCAGGTGTGGCTCATTTCAGACTCATGCTCACGTGTAGATACTGTAGGTACGGAGTTGTTTTCTGACTAGACAAGGGTACAAGTACCTACTAATGTCATAAGTTATTCCTTAGTGTGTATTATGTGCCTCTGTTTGATACATTATTTTTTAAGGTATAAGTATATTAGGTAAAAGGGAAGAAATGAAAGAAGTCTGTTATGTGTGTAACGTTATCCACGAGTAGGGGAGAGTCATACAGTACCGGGCAGCATACAGTACCGGCCAAAGCTAGATCTCGCTTTTAATGTTAGTTAACTGTACTATTGATGGAGAAATAAATAAATACTAGAGTCCGTAACAACATATTCCGGCGACGTTCTTTTTCTTTCAGTATTACCAGAGTTCTAAGCATTTATCGTTTACGCTAGTGTTTCGGACGACAAAAGTTATTTTTGTTCGTTGCGAATTACAACTTTTTTAATCCAGCGAATTATTAATCTTTATGATAAAATTCAATAAAAACAATTTATCCTCTTTTATGAAGCACAATTTGTACTGCAAATTACTTTTTTGAAATTTGATTTTTACCATCAACAGCCCAAGTTATAGTACAAAAAACTTAGTGGCCGGTACTGGATGACAATTTTGCGTTGGCTGCAAATTACAACTTTTTTATTCCTGCGAATTATTAATCTTTACGATACAATTTGTGAAAAACGATTCGTCTCCTCTTATTAAGCACTATTTGCAGTACAAATTACTTCTTTGAAACTTGATTTTTACGAACAGTAGCCCAAGTTACAGTACAAAAACTGAAAACGGCCGGTACTCTATGACTCTCCCCTATGTACCTACTTCTTCTGTGGATATATTCCAAATCAGAAACATATACAGCTCAAGGGGTTTTAGGTCATCTTGGTGGCTCGAAAATCATATGAAAGTTTCAAAATTTTTTGGGGGTGAAATTAGAAGATAAATGAAAGAACTTTTTAACGGCTTTATTCTACATGTCTTATGGTATATTAAAAAAATGTAATTATTTTTTTTAACAAAATGGCTTTGCTGATGCTCATCAATTCTTGCAGTTTTCGAAAAGACACTCTCCCCGGCTAGCAGTAGAAGTCCCGTATACTTTGAGGTAGGATAAAACATCGAAAATTGTTCTTAATTACTTGACATTTGCTACAAATGTACATAGCGATTTGTCAAAATATTGATTTTTGTGAAAATGGTGGATTTTCGAAGAGAATATCAATTTTAATCGAAAAGTTTGCTTAAAATTGTAAGCCTAAATTGTGTCTCCAATTGCCTGTAGCAGAAACAGTTTTTAATAAATTGTAAAATCCGTATGTACTTCTGTACATGATCCATTATAGAAGATACCTACTATTAAAATTTTAAGTGAAACGAATAAGCATGGTTCAAGTTATGCTGCTAGCAAATTTGAAAAAAGTGATTCCGAGGCGTTTCGCGGGACAACATATAACTCGGCCATTTTATAATATTTCTGTACAATATTTATACAATATATTCATTAATTCCCTAAACATAAGAAGTATAGAAATAATTTTCAACCTCATAGTATCATAAAAAAAAAATTCGTCTAATTTGGTGCTGCTTTGAGCGTAACCCCTTAAATACTATAATATTACCAAAGAATTCATAATTTCTTAAATGGCTACTAAAGAGCCGGACGTAAACTGTTTGTAATATTATTCTTTAGAAACCATACAAATTATATAAATCATATACTTACCCCGACAAACTCAATATTTTGCTCCCCGATAAATAGTACTATAACCACACTATTTCCATTCCTTCAGTCCCACCACATCTATTCTAGACAAACATTCCCACTAACCGTGGATTTCTATTACCATATCATTATATCCGCGCGAGAAACATTTACAGTAAAATTCAAGCCAGTACAGCAACCACGCGTGGCCTGCCCAAGTTCCAACGAAGCCGACCATGCATAATACAACATTCGACTAGATTTAAATTTTCCCCGGGAACGTCGATGTATGTCAGTACGAACACTCGGCGAGCAGCACACTCGACCGCCTAATTAAGAGAGGTTAGACCACACGTACACACGCCAGCTCCAATTTCTCGCTCCCACTCGCAAGGAGGGCCAACTAAGGGAACTCATTACACAGTGCTTCGACTCTGACCCAAGTTCCACAATCAACAATGACTACGGTCTTTCCAAGTGAAATGGGAGCAGCCCGGCAGAAACGCATGATCGATAAATCGCCGGACGTGGTTAGACGCGCTAGTAAAACGGCGACGAGTGCACAGCAGGATCTTGGTGTCCTGCCGTCAGCCGGGCTAACTAGATCCCAGCCGCCATGCCCCCCTCTAAATGGCCCCCCTCGTTACGGCCGTGGGTTGAGCCCGTTGAGCGAGTAACGAGCAAACAATAAAATGTAAAAGTGTCTTTCGGATTATTTATTAAACTGGTCCGTTTCGTATCGCTGCGAAGGCGGTCAACCGGGCGGGCGGGTCCGGGGGGGGGGGGGATGGGAGCCGAGGGGCAGCCAGACAGAGAAGAGAGCAAGCAAGTCGGTTACAGGAGAGCGACATATTGGATTTACATGTACCAGCGCGGGCGGCAGGACCGGCTCGAATTAATGGCGGGGGCTATTACGACGCCGAATGAATATGCATAAAACTACACAAAGTGAATTGGTGGTGGCGTTATAGCGAAGGGTTGAGAGGAGGGCCTGCAGCGCGGGGGTGGACGGGCAAGGTGGGCCACCGGTAGGCGTGGTTACACGTGACGTCACCGGCTCGTTGTTCTATTTTACCGAGGATAGTCGCGGCTGGGATGGGCGAGCGCGGGAGTTGTTGTGTTTTGTGTCCCCGCCATGCTTCATAAATCAACGAAACAAACAGAAACGCCGGCATGCATCGCGCCCAACGCCGGGCCAAACTCGATTCTGATGGCGAATGTATAATTTAATTCCGTCGCCGTGCGCGCCGCTGGATCCGTAAAATCTACCACCGACGAAAGAATATCGGGCACGGGGGAATTTTCGGAATTCCGAACGTTTTGCTGGCTGACCAACGGTATTATGCTCACCTCTCCCCCCGCCCCCCCGTCTCTTGTTTCTATTTCTTCTCTTTATTTTTTTTCACGACGGGATGAAGTTTTTATGCCTGGTTTGCAACGTCCACGACCTAGTTTGCGTTTGAGAATGGATTTAGTATTGAAAGGGATACTTCGCGGGCGAAGAGACGGGGGAAAGGTTTGTGGCCTTTCCAGTTCGTATTTCGCGCGCGTGTGGACATTTTTTGCTGGATTTATGTAGGTGGTGCTGGGCTCGAGGAAAGTTACAAGCTTATTAATATTGTTTGTTGCGGATGCAAATATGGGCGCAGAAGTATGCCAGAGTTGCGGAATACGTACGTACGTTGTGTATGCAACAGCGTGGGGACTCGAATATCGAAGTGCTCATGAATAAGGGAACGTTGACCGACGTATTTTCAACTACAAATGTATTATTTATTTTATATCGTACAGTTCTTCTTATTTGCATTTAGAGTTTTCTGTAATTTTACTTTGGGTTTGGGGTTTTACGTTACGAATGCTACGGTGGTAACGATGTTTTAAACGGTAGTCGTCCAGAAGAAGAATACATATTTGTATTTACGAATTTACTTGTAATGTACTGTATTGTTACACATAGAAACATTGTAATTCTATTTTATACTTAATAAAGAATTTTCTATGTAAGCAGGATTTCTATAATTTATTAATCAATTACACTCTTCCATTTCCCCTGTATTTTGACAATTTCCCATTAAAACGAGAATACTGAAAAATTATATTTTCATTTGCTGATTTTTAATTGACGCACATATGAAATGATATAAATAAAAGTTATTGGCGTCGCACACCACTCAGATAAAAAGTACAAGCAATTTGTAAAAAGTACCTTTTCTTTATTAGCAACTATTGCTTTACTGTATAAACAACAGAAGATACAGAATACCCAAAAACAGAGGGAAATTAGCGGGAGGAAAAATGTTAGAATGGTGGAAATTTTGTAATGGCATGCTTTAATTTACAATTACGATTGTAATTACTGTCCGTAATTTGCCATCGAAGCTTCCAAATTGTGATTTGGAAATATCGATGTTCATTCCACCCCATGATAAGGGTAAATTGGATTCCAGGGCCGACCTTTTTCCCAATGGCGGTGCGTAATCTAATTCCGTGCGATTCAGGGGTCAAGGGATCGCATTTACTGACGACACTTAATTTCGATATTACGTACGTTTCGATGACCGATCAAACGTCAATTTGCAGCGAACAGGCGACAGTAAACTTCGCATCGATACGTACCTAATTACTAACGTCAATCTCCTTGTGCAATGACCATCATCATTCTTGATAAATATTACCTTTTACTGGTGGAAGATTGAGCACTTAAATTTTTATTTCATAACACACACTTCACGTCATTAATATAGAATCACTGAATTAAATAAAATTATTAAATTTGATATTTTATAAAAAGCTTGCACACATTTCTTTCCCAGAACCTTTACCACGTATCAAGCTTGATGGAGTGTTCATATCGTGACAATCATTTTGTGGTGAGTCGTAAGTCATGAAAAATACTTGCAGTGGATATTTGAAATGAAGCTAATACGAATTTTACACTTCACAAAAAAGGAATAAATTATATGGATCCTTTTGTTAGCCTGATTGTCTTCTAACTACCGGAAGATGTGCTGCAAATCGTTTCCTTTGAGCGTTCCAACGAGAACAGCAGTAGTAGGGACACAGTGTTTTCTAAACGTTGAACATGTCACAAAGTTACCCTTTCGAGTGCCTTGCATCACGGTAAAACGCGAATCGCATTTGTCGATATAGAGTATACAGAAACAAAGGAAAGAAAAAGGAGTTTCCTCTGACGTAACGCGGAAGTAAGTGCCTTCCTTCGGCAAATTCACTTCACCTTTTGCAATTCCGTCTTTCGACGGACAGAGTACAAGAAACGAGAATCGCGAGATAGATAGGGCTCTAAGTTCAACTGCAAAATTGATGAGTGGATGAATCGCCGTTACTCGGCATGCCGCGAAAAGCAAGAATACCAATTTTTCAAGTCTTGTATAATAACAAAAGCACGCTAAAAACTACTTGTTAATAACTTCTGCCCCATGATTTGAAAATGTTAGACGATATCTAATGCTTTAAATGCATAATTTGAAACCAATCGAAAGTTTCAATGGGAATTTTTTAATAAAAATAACACTCAATTTTTAAAAATATCATTACGAGTTTCACGCTGATACGTGATAATGAAGAGGATATTCAGAAATAACGAACCACTTAATACATTGCTAAATTTTTACACGAAAAAGTGGATTAAAAAACAGTTTTATGTTTTCAATAAGAAAACCCTATCTACGAAATTAAATTTTAGTAGTTTTAGATAATGTACTAATCGAACGAATTCATGATTTCAGTAAAAGTGTTTTTTTTTTAATTAATATAATTCCCATAAAATATCCCCTGATTCATCTGTACACTATTAACTTAAAAAGAATTTAAAATAATTCTGAGAAACTGTTCGGTAAGCGTAAGCTTCGTGCAGTAAATACGCTGTCTGACCATTTTCAGGCTATACCACTGTCATCCTCCTGTCCTTACTTCCTACCCTCTTCTGTATTCCTCCACTTACTGTGACAGCATTACAATGCATAATGTATTGCAATTATGATGCATGGAAGTCTGCAATATTTAAACGGAAGAAGGTCAAAAGACCAAATTGTATCAGTTCAAAAAGTTATTCCGATAAAGTATTCAATTAGCTGTGCATATTAAATAACGCCAGATACGGCATTATGTTTATATATACATAACAGCTCCAACTTAAGAATTCAAGATGGACGAAAATGTTATCCTAACTTGAATGACGAAGCATGAATTTAAATAAAAATAAGCACAGATACTAAATTTAATCCTAATTCTTTTTGGATTTCCAATACGAAAGAAACGAAACCTTTACTTGCAGTGTATTAACGATAGAACGAACACTTTGCATAAACAAAGAAATTACTTCTGCAAATTCGTGCGAGCAAAACAATTGGTTCGTGGACGATCAAAATGGATATTGGGGGAATACCAGTGAAACCACAGTCAACGGGTAATAGGATTTCATTTTACACGGAAACAGCATTTAGGCCGCTGACATTCGTCGAAAATCGTAGGGACGCTTTGATAGGGGGTTGAAAATTTTTTGATCAGCCATTTGCAATTTAATTATAGAATTGCATCGATAATAATATCACGATACAACGAAAACCACGCGTAAAGTAGAAAATATTCTGTGCAGGCAATAGTAGGTAGAAGTAATAAATTACTATAAATTACCAATCAGATTTCTGAATACCTGGAATAAAGCAGAGCTATAAATTGTTTATTAGTAGTGAAAATTATTATTGGAAAATAAATATTACATATTGTACTTAAATCTCATCCACGAGTATACCAACAGATAGAAACTGTTTTGTGAAATGTATTTCTGCGGTATAAATATATTCAAAGCAATTACTGCACCAGCAGAGAATAAAACACCGAAGCAACCAAAGGAGAAGAAATCATTAGCGAGCTGTCCATTTAATTAAGTATCCCTGCACGAAAGAAACAGCCAGCAGAGAATTGAAGTACTTTTACGTTTCTCTTTTAGCTTGACAACAAAACACGCCATGTTTTCCTTACACTCCTTTCTGCTAAATTACAATTCAAGGGAGCTGAAAATTCCTTGCACCTACCATCAAACTGTCCCGTACAAGGCTCATCAATATCCCTGTAATGATTATACACGGTTTCAACTGCGATTAAATTTTCACGACATGATCGGTATTATTCTTCGGCAGCGGCCGTTAAAAGCACTAGGAAACGCCAGGTGCAGCGCTCTTTGCCGACGTGCAGAATCGAATCAGGCATCGGGAGAGTAATGCTAAAGTCGAAAAGCAAGAAACATCGAAAGCAACTGGTTACATCATGAAAAAAACGAAGTGTCACGTACATTCATTTGTGATTCGCGCGTGTTTAATGGGATGTATATCGAGCAACGCGTCGAATGTTCATTGCGCGATTACAAGTAGGTAGTAGGTACTATGTATTTATTTTTATAAGTAGTGATTAGAATTAATAGTGTATTTAGTAATTAGAATTACTGTTAGTATATTGCCAGTAATTATTACTTCTCACAATTATGATTACTACTTATAAATTATTATAAGCACTACTACTATAGTTATTATAAGGCATCAATTTAAACATAGAAAATGAAGAATGAATTTTACTTTAGTAAGATTTGTAAAACCTTGCACATTTGCAGTTATAGAATTTCATGGTCTTTTTGTTAACTATGACGAAAATTAATAAAAATCAAACTCCACGAATGCTTAAACAGTAAATATAATAAATTCTACTGAATTTGGTATTAGCTACAACTGAACATCAATAGGAATGTATAATTATGGAAAAAGCTCATCAAACGAATTTTAATGGGGAATACGCGGAGAAAGACTATTTCGTAAAAAAATGTAATTTTCTTTGATCTGATACGAAAACGTAAACATCGTTGCAAAGTTAAATTGAGAGTTTACTTTACACCACATTCATTTTGATGTGTGCATTCAAATAAAAATGAAAATACTTTTCTACTTCAGAATGAGGCACTATTTTTTTACATTTAATCACATTACACGCTGTTACGACATTTTATTCCACGCACGCTATATAATCGATTATTATATTCAACAGCTGTAATTTTAAAAGAAATTGCATTAGTCTGTAACTCATATTTATAACTGTATAAACAGTAAACATTTGCTCCTTCGAATAACAGCTTCAGAAAAGACAGAAACCCCTAATCACTAAACCAAATTCATTCAAGATCAAAAAATCAATTAATAAATTTGCGCAAACATTAATGAAACACATAAAGTATTAAAATATCGACATGTATCTATAATTCCTCTGCAATTAATGTCTAATATAACTAACCCACACATTACAGAAGTTAAGTTCAAGAAACTATAAAAATATACGAAGACCCATCCTATTTTTCCAAAACCTGTAATGACTTTTAGAACACGCTGTACTCCATACTATTAAAAACTCCTCTTTATACTAAATTTGCAACACCAATCTCAGCTATATTTGCACATAAATATGAAAGCATGGAAAGTCTTCGCAGGAAAATCGTTTGGTCATTCTTGTAGCACGACTGTAACGCCACCTTCGAGATTCTTATTTCGTATCATTATAAACGCGCGTTTCTTCCCCCGTCAGAAGGGAAACTGGGTTGCGGTCTGCAAAGAGCGCGAAATCATTTATTTCAGTTCCAGGGAGTGCGTGGCAATATATGCGAATGCAATAGTTCATCTTCAAGGAACGTCACCCGACACTTTCTGCAGCTGCCGGCCGGGTAAAGAGTGTCATCTGACTTAATGGCCTGTAATGCGCCTTTCATTCGGACAAAAAATTCCAGCAAAGAAATGAGAGACGCGTACATCACTGATTACTGCGACGCAGGAGGATGCTGCATCTTCGAGACCTCGAGCTTGCTGCAAAGCTACACTTCCTTCGATGAACTGCGAAAGAAAAAACACGCGTCCATTTCTCCCGAGTGTGCCGCTCATTTGGGTCAAACCTTTTGGCCCCCGTTTAATTACTATCCGATATTTTACAACATTTATCCACAGTTACGTAGATTACAGAAATTTATTCCAGTGCACTTTGTGCAACGATGGGAAATTACTCTTCACTCAGATTGCCACGCGATTAAGAATTTTCAATTCCACTTTTATTTTTTAAATTAATTCCAATTTCATCCTACTTCAAGATTTATTTAAACTCGTCGAACCAGTTTTAAGGGATGCTTCATTGTATGCGTCTAATAATGACAGCTACAGGTAGGTGCATATACTGAGGGAGTTGCTCAATTTGAGGACCTTAAATTTCTCGCAAAAAAATGTTTGAAATAAAATCTTCATGGCACTGGTCGATAAGTACATCATACCTATATTTACACAATTTACCTGTTTCTATCTTGCCGCTTTACCAACATCGAAATTTCCCACTCGCTGGTAGTTATACTTGTAATAACAATGACGGATTATTAACATGCAACAACGCCACCGACCAGATACTGTCCGTCGAACGTGTATCTACAGACGATTTCGAGCGGAATCCATACATGGCCGCTAGTACGGACCAATATAATACAGTACACACGAGTGCACATGCACGTGCAGTCGTGCACGGACAACCGTGAAGACACGCATCGAATGGGATTGAATTCGAATCGCCGTGCTGCGTGTATCGGCGAAACAAGGATAGAAAGGGGGAGGGGGCCGGTTGGGGAGCGGACGATCGATGGATCTCCGATATCGACGCCCGTTTCGAAAGGCCATTAGAAGTCAAATATGAAACGCCGATGGAAACGGTGCAGCGAGGCTCATTCTTAACCCATTAACGCTAGCGATGCTACCTCGAGAACGCTTCAACCGCGAACGGCGATGGAAAAAAGCTCAGGATTCGTTAAATTGTCCGCCGACGTTTGTTCTCTCGAGTTTGCTAGATAGAAATCGTTTCTCCGCGCTTATAGAGAGACCGTGAGTAAATCTGCCGCTTCGGTTGGGGGTACCGAGTTGCGGTAGGCACTGTATGAGGCATTGAAAGAAAAAACGAACTAACCACAGTGGAAAAAAATTAATTTTTCCTATTTTGTAAGAGTGGTAGAGCCTATTGGAATATCCCACCCTAGTTTCTACGGACCGACTATGTCTTTAACTGATTTTATAATTATATATGAGCCGTGTATTTTTAAAGTGACCTAAGTCCATTTATATTTCAAAATTTTTTATATATAAATTTTTAATACTAACTTCAAGATGTACACGTTACTACAATTCAACAAAAAAATTTACAAATGGACTTAAAGGAGAGGTTCCCAGGTGTCCGCCTCCGATTGCTTTGAATTTTGGATATGTTGTAGAGAACCGAAAAATAAGAAATACGTGTCTTTTTATTTTGGCCTGCTTGCATGTTTAAGGGGTGAAACCACTCTCCAATGTGCATAAGAATAGTCGGTGCCGGCCTCCGATTGCTTTGGTTTTTGGATATATTTTAGAGGACCGAAAAATAAGAAATACGTGTTTTTTATAACGGCCCGTTTTCATATTTAGGGGGTGAAACCACCCCCCAAAGTTCATACGGGGTACAAAAATTGTGTGGAGTAAAACTTGATATAAATTTAATTTGCATCATATCTTGCTATATGGACGATGTTCTTGTCGTCAGTCACCGTTATTAGGGGGTAATTATGAGGGGTGGTTTCACCCCTTGAACATGCAAATGGGCCAAAATAGAAAGACATGTATTACCTATTTTTCGGTCCTCTAAAACATATCCATAAAACCAAAGCAATCGGGGACGAACACCTGAAAATTTTATAACTTGAGGGGTTGGTTTCACCCCCTAAATATGAAAACGGGCCGCTATAAAAAAACACGTATATCTAATTTTTTGGTCCTCTAACACATATCCAAAATTCAAAACAATCGGAGGCGGACACCTGGGAACCTCTCCTTGTTAGACCACTTTCAAAATAAACGGCTCGTATTTCATTTATTTAATGATTCCTTCACCCACATATTTCGTAACAATTTCTTATATTATCGTCTTGAACTTTATTAACAATTTTTGGCGCAAGTATGAGCGATACTAGGCAGAATCCTTGCATCACAGTTGCTTATCAAAAATCATCAAAGGCTGGAGTGAAGTCAGTCTTAATGAAATGTTAAAAGGTATCTCCCCGCTTCGAGCACGATAAAATTCTTCTTCCTGATGCTTCCTTAATCAGCACTATCTCGTATACTTCGAATCGTTAAGCAAATGGAATTAAGTAAATATTTTGCTTGCATCGGCTAAAAAGTAGACGGTCAGTTTCAGCTCGGTGTGGTAAGAGCCAAGCGTGCCGTTACTCCGGAACTAGTTCACCGGAAAAGGAACGAATGGGTAGAAAACACGAGAGGGTAATTGAAAGGGACGAAGGAAAGAAAGTCAAACGAACGAACGCTGTGTGTATACTACTGCGAAATCGTGAAACAGGAAAGAAATGCATGTAGCAAAGTATTAATTACGTCATGCTTTCGAAATGCGTAAAGAGGTTACAAGAAAATAGTTTTTCCCTTCTCTTTTCATTCTCCACTATTACACTCCACATCGTGATACAGTTTATACCTAGCGTGGGAAAGTAGCTGTCTTGAGTTCTCAATTAGTTAATGAATCTTAAATACAATTTCTTTCGTAATGAATCGTGTACTTCTATTTTCGTTACAGTAAAGAAAAAAGCTTTTAGCACTCTACATGAGACACCCTATACATTGCTGTCTACATGTAAAAAAATACAGTCTCTTCACTTGACACGTACCTGAAATAATAGGTACATGCTTTCAAATACCTTTTATCTGAAACCCGATAATTCCACATAAAAGGGCAGAACATCGACTACAAGGACATAATTATTAGCCCTCCGGCATATACACATATATGTAGAAACGTATTCTATTCTACCATTGACTTCAGACTGGAATAAAAGCCGGAGCAACGCGTTTCCACAAGAAAATCCCCATCCACGAAACCAGTCCTCCCTATCTGCATAAATAAACAAACACGCCACACTCCCACATCATCGAATACTTTGCATCGTTAATACATTGAGTGGCGGAAGGTTTCGAGAAATATCCCTTCAAGTCGGTCAGCCCTTCCGAAGCTCCCACCAAGAAAGTTCTGCTTACCTCGAGCAAACATTCAGGGCCAACACTCTGGCAACATTTTCTATGTATACTATCCAGAACACACCGGCGTGAAAACCCGCGAAAACCGTGCACAGAATACACGGCCCACTTGCAGCAACCCTTACCGCGCGAAAAACATGGAAGAAATCGACGTGCTCGCCAGAACGCGGCGAAACGGGCCCCCTAATCCGGGACTGGTCCACGGAGGCAGGCATCGACTGCACGGATAAGTGGAAGAAGCTCTGTTGCGCGGAGGGGGGGGGGGGGGGGAAGTCGTAAAAACGCACGCAGAAACGTGGCCGTTCGCTGGCTGAAAGCAGCTCGAGCACGGGGTGGGAGGGTGAATCGAAACATCGAAACGGGTAACGAGACAGGGGGTAGGGCCATTGAGAGAAAGGAAGGCGAAGGAAAGCCAGAGAGGTGGCTGAAGGGAGAGGCCGGGAGAACGATAGAGGGGCGTAGGTGGAGGGACTGAGATAGAGAGGGGTGGGAAAGAGAGGGACAGGTGGAGGCTTATGATACTTCTCCAAAGCTGGCCGTATCGATCGCCGAATAAAGCCGCGGCTCGCCGGCAGACCTATTTCCTTTGCCTGTTTGCTAGCTGCCTACACAGTGTTTTGTGATGAGGATTTTGGCCGCTGGCCAAGCTCATTTCAAATGGACGTATTACATCATGAGTTTAGCGAATCAATGTTTTGTTGGTACATAACATCCCTTTCATGCTGATGTGCGCGACGCGGCCGCATGCTGTGTGCCGTCCTTAATGTACATACGCACACCTCGCGGGGGTAGCTGGATGCATCTGTCGGTTTATTTGCTTAGGATACTCCCTTGCAAGATACACGCCCGGACAGGTTGCCTTTAACGACGAAGACAGCCGGGCAAATGTGTTTTCTTTGGCGTCGGTGCGTGGACTCCTCTTTCCCACGGCAAAGGATTCGCTGGCGGTGAATCACTGGCAAGGATGAGCTTAACTCTTCGCTGTTTCGCGCTGCGCATTCGGTTCCGCAACGCGTTTCGGAGCGTTTGTTCTTCCGGTGGCGAATAATCAGGCTGAACTTGGAACATTTGGCTTTTGTGTGGTTTCAGAGATTTCAGAAAAAATTTTCTAGCGAAATGTTGGTTATAAGAGTTGGTTATATTTCGCTTGTGGTTTTAGGAAAGGTTTGTTTCAGTTTTAAGGGTATTCAATTTTGTGATATTTGCAAATTATAAATTATATAATGTTGAATATTTTCAAGGAGCGTCAGAATTTAAGTAATCAAGTTTTATGTAAAACCATGAATTTGTAGTTTCCTTCCAGTTTCAAATTTTTTGAATTTCAGTACTTTTCAAGTGAAGACCGACCGAAGCAAACTTGTATTTGTCGAAAAAATCTCATCTCAAAATACTCCGATATCTCAGAAATCGTTCATTTCACTAACATTTATAATTCAACCCACAGCAACTATTTAAAAACAGTATTTAAATGAAGCTTCCTTTTAAATAATATACACGATGACCAAAGCTATACAGTAGCTTTTATCCGCAAACTTGACTCCCTTATATCTTGAACGCGAATGGAAGAAGTTGAATAGACGCGAGACTCTTTCGAAACTTATCGGAATCGTTTCAGAAAAGAGGAGCAAACGTCAAAATTGCTCGTTGCAGATGTTACGGGGGATCCGTTTCCCTCCTCTATTTCCCGCCCGACTCCCGTCGCCCTTCCCGCGCTATATCTACGAACTTCAGTGCTTATTCTCTTTCCATTCGGAGGCTTAAACCATTGATCGCCTTTTTCTGTTCCGTTCTGTGCAGGCACGGTCGTGCGCGTTCGAGACCGATCGCCCGATGGCAGTATATCATCGTTTATAGGATTTATGGGTCCTGTACTATCGCACTGAATTACGAAAGGCGATTTACGTATACGTTCGTTCTACACGTCGAAATATTTTCACGGGATTCTCTTCCACTGCGACAGTCGTGTATCCGAGGAAAGAGCGGCAGAGGGGTGAAAAATAAAGAACAGGAAACTATGTCAGCGTGTTATTTCCGGTGGACGTACAAATAGGTTGATCCTGTGCTGTTGATTAAAACGAAGGGGTTATATCGAAAGTAAATACGCACGGTACGATAGAGTCGGCGATACTTAAACAAATCCCCTCGTCATCTCCGTTTGCGCAATCGTCGTGAAGTTGTTCGCGGTACGATTGGGACGGGGCTCGATTTCCATTGACGAAGATGGATTGGGACTGTTCGATCGGAATGGAAACGAGACGTGCGCGTACGGTTTGTCTGGATTAATTGTTATTTAAGTCGGCGATATGCATGGGGGATTGAAAAGATTTTGAAGCAGTTGGATTGAAAAACATTTGCAGTGTCCTTTGTCGCTTGTGAACATGTATAGTTGTAGGGAAAAAGGGAAGGCTTTGAATGTGGATTCTAATTTGAGGGCTAAGGATACAATAATGGGAAAAGAGTGTTTAAATATTTTTTAATATTGAAAAGGCGTAATACTAAATAAGGCCTAGTTATCCTTAATTTAGTAATAATTTATTGATATGTAAGTATCACACTTTTAATCAATTTTAATTCGATCGAAGAAAAGTAACGGCTGACCGATTGAAAAATCATTGACACAACTTTATTATTTGTCACGTGTCAAGTACATTCGTATGTTATACAAACGTACAGTGTATTATACAAAAGTATTTTTATACAAAAGTACAACACGACATACATATTGATGCAATGTTAACGAAGTTTACGAGTACCAACCATTTTCGACGAATATAATGGGGATGCAGGGCAAATAAATGAATATTCATCGAAATGTGTACTTCGTGTAACGAGCTTCCAGTAAACAGAAATATCTCGCAAAAATATTAACGAATAGTGTGGAACGGTACTAATAAAATCACTGGGTCAACAATGAGGTTTAATTGGCATTATTTGTTTATGGCGTAATCAATGCTGGATTGCAGAAAACGTGACAACTTATATCTACTAGCGAATGAATATTCAAAAGTGACACAGATGCAAGCAAGTGTGACGCGAAGTATTCAATACGATTCCTTTTCTGCGTTGGGAAATTATAATTAGTTTAAAAATTTCAACTCAGCTTTGTTTTTTCCTTAATCATTGAGTTTCTTTAAACTATTATTGCTTGATTATACTATAACAATTGTTTAGTTACGAGCGTTATTTACTATCTAAATTGACATTACGAATCCTCTTTAATAAGAATTTAATTCAAAATTCGATACATCAAAATTCTGGTTTACTATATAGTGTAATATAAAATTAAATATTTCCTTCCATTTTAGTAACGAAGGAAGCCCTGAGAACCTAGACAACGCGCATGAGTGCAGTAATTTGAACTTTTTTAGTAGTCTATGCAAAAAATTAAAAATGCCAACCACGGAGCGTACGAACATTAAACCTAGAGTGTCCACATTTTTAATTAGTTTTAACGAAGGTCGAAGAGATATGTGGGTAATCACGAAGAACTGGCAAAAGAGACAAAAATTCAGAAAATTAATCTACAGCATACACCAGATTTCACTGTACAAAATGGCAGTTCAAAATTGCGTCAAACTGATACCACCATTTCCACGTATTACGACGTATCAAACGAATCGGTCCTAAAATTCCATCTCTACAAAATTTCTTTCGATTCGGTAACATCGACATCCCGATCCAAAGGCGACCAAGCTGACTACTTACTTATTGTTAGCCGAAAGATTTTATAGCAACCTGTTGTGGGCTATTCAAACAGAAGCCCTCCTACCATCCGTCTTCACCAGGCATTATACACCTGGTTCTGGTGGATTGGACGGAGAACCGAGTGGAGGCGAGAGGACAATCTGATCGTACCGGGAATAGCGTCAAAGCACTATTATCGCCGGCAGAAGCCGTTCTGGATTCTGCTAATTCCAGGAATTACGGCAGTAGCCTTCGACATGCACGCGATGCCAGTTACCACGAGGCGCAGCATCCCTGGCACGGACAGGGGCCCGCTCGTTGTGGTGCACTTCGAGGAAACTTAACTCGACGCTGCACTTCGAGGAGGGTGCTGCCGGCTTACTCCTCCGGTCCTCTATGCACGGAGACTGCGCATCTGCTCTTGTTACAACTGAATGGCCCATTGCTCTTACACAAGTTCCCTACAGTAATCTACCGAAATTCTCCAAAGTTACTGTTGCCCTGGCGATAATAACGCCGGGCAATAATTAATTCTGATAATGGTTACCGTAAGCTTTGACGAAAGTTTCGCGAGGTCCATACCGAACAGCTCCTTATTAAAATAACTATAAGGTATAATTGTACTAGGTAACTTGGGTCATTTTTTACCCAATCCTCATTACTGGTCAATTATTATTAATTATTTATTCAATTATTTATGGTCAAATTCCATTTCTTTAACTCTACTCTGTTCCTTATGTTTCTTTTTTATTAACTTGTGCTTGATTTTTTTTGAGGACGCTTGTAAATTTGAGAAGAATATGAGGAAGTTGTTGCGAGTATTAAATGTAGTGATGTGCAGATAAATTGATAGATTATTAGAACGACATAATTAGAGTAGAGCTCTTACTTTTTGACCCGTCGGGTTCCCGGCTACCCGGAACAACTTCAAGCAATTGAATGTTGTATTGTCTGTGGTAGTGTTTGATGTTTAGCCAAACATGATCGAGCACAAAGTTACTGCTCTTTTTTGATGACGTGTTTCAACAGACAATGGGGTTGCAGATGTTTTGACGTAAGCAGAAAATAATACGCATTATAAATAAAAATAGGACGAAGAGCCATTATGCAAATTATACACACGGGCGTTTGCTGGAACCATATATTATGTACAAAGCACGCTTTGGCTTCAGAAAGAATACGATAACGCCTCATCCCGCGTTTCCTGTAATTTTCCAACCTGTACGCTTCTATTTTTCCACTTAGTTTGTAATAATAGCAGCAAAAGTATTAATGCCAACTTGTGCCACGGATAAAAATTGAAAATTGATATTGCAGATAATAGAATAATTCGAGTACTGTAGTAATATAAATGTTTAATTATAATTTGGCAATGTATTGTATAATCTATCACAAATTTAGTGAATACAATTAATATAGTGAAAATATTAATCTCCGACCAGCAATTTATTTATTAAAATCTCCTCTTTTCCCATTTTCTTTCACATGCGGAATGCTGGGAACACAATACAGTCGAGGCATTAAAAAATGAGGGAGACCAGCTTTTTAGGCGATTTCTGTGCAGCGCGTTATACACGTGGAAATGCGTCTTCACACGACTGTTCTACTTTTCGCTTTGCTCTCTTTCCCTTTCTGTTATTGTAAACTTTCCCAATGGTAAACAGTAGAAGATCCTCAAGAAGTATGAAATTAAAAAAATAATTTTATTCACTAGGAATTTTGACTTCAAGGATAAAGAATTTTAAAATAAGCGAAATGGGGAATGGGAAAGTGTCATACTTGATAATAAAGTACACTCGTCGCGAATGTACTAAATTTACCTACACCCACGTCATTAAAAAAGAAGATCAACATTCATGCAATATTCTTTTCAGTAAATTCCACCCCCATCAGAGAAACAGAGGAATCTATTGCAGAACTCGAAAAATATCCTAATACTGTTTGTGTGTTTGTTTGTCGCCTAAAAACTTTCAAACGGTAAACTCTGGAGTCACGAAATGTGTCTCAGCTCATTATGCCAAGGTAATCCAGATGAATGTGACTATTTTAATAAATAAATAAATAAATAATTTTTTTTTATAAAATCCGAATCTAAATTTCGAGCGAAGTCGAATAGTAAAGCTAGTAACAAATAAAAACAATGAACCTGTCACGGCATAAATAAAGCATAAATAAAGTAAATTGGCCATTCTAAAGGGAAATTGGATAAAGAACCTCCAAGTTTCTAAAAAACATTTCTTTATCGATTCACTTTATAAATATTCATGCTCACTACTCTTTATTTCTTCGATAATCTTCTTTAAATTTCTGCGAATCTCAATCTCGAAAACCAACTGTCGAATCTTTCCTGCCTCCCACTAAATACAGAGTGAGAATCCATTTTAATTCATAACACAGGTCTCACATTAAACCAATACGAAGGATGAAATGTACGACAAATCGCCTAAACGTTAATCCTGCTCATCGCGATAATATATATCTGCATGCTCATGGAGACGTAATGATATGTCCTCCCGATGAGATTTCCACGACTGACGAGAATTCATCGGAAAATTTGCTACGCGTTAGTCCTGCGAGGCAACGGATTATCATGAACGTGGAATGTAAAAGGGTTTCGATGTTTCCGTGGATTCGGAACGAGCAGAGGAACTTGCACGACTGTCGTGGATGCAGAGGCAGAGGTAGCCAACGTGTACCTCGACGCTTAGGGAATATTCCATGAATTATAATGAGGCCGGTATAATTTGCAATTTGTTGCGTCGAAAACGCGAAATTTTACGGAAGGCGGTTGGCTCCTTGCGACGAAACGTTGAAATTGGGGCTGAAAATGTCATTATAGTTATTACTTGCAAGGCAACTTCGATAATCTGAAAATTCCGATTTTTCATAACATTCGCGGGTTTACAGGGGGCCTCCATAAAAACGCCGAGCAATTCTGTTTCGGATGGGCTTTGATTCTTCAAGGTGAAAATTTTTAAAAAGATTAAAACCGACTTCAAAAAAATCAACATGCGCTAAAAAGTATAAAATAATTTTGTTCCTTATTTAATCTACGACTCCCAATTTTTTTATGTCGGCGCCTCATCATTTGCACTGTGCAAATCTGACGCCGACTTAAAAAAATTGAGAGTCCTAGATTAAATAAGGAACAAAATTGTTTTAATTTTTAAAAAAAAATTTTATTCTTTACTTTTTAGTTATTTCAGTTATATAATATATAATATATATTATAATATAAATATAACATAATATATAGTATATATTAAAATACAATAAATATGATATAATATGTATTATAACGTAGAGGCGCACGATTCCGAGCGATCGTTTTCGCTTCTTTCTTGCCGACGGCGAGATCGAGATGGAACGAGAGCGAATCAGAGGGATTGAAAGCGAGTAAGAAACTGTACGAGAGAGACGATGCGTTGATATTTTGTCTCGCTCTGTTTTTCGGACGTCTGATACTCCGCCCTTTGCCTGCCCGTACATACAATTTATTACAATGAAACAAATTTCTTACTTTTTGGTGTAACATGAAAACTACTTGACCGATTTTGATAATTCTTTGTCCATGACCTAAGTTGATCGAAGCCAAACTAAATGTAATAAGTTTCACCAAAATCGTTTCAGTAGTAAGGAGAAATTCGCAGACAAACATAATACGTATAACATACATACAAACAGCTCGAACTGAAAACCTCTTTCTTTTTGAAGTCGGTTAAAAATAGGAAAATACTCTTCACAGAATAGCGTGTTTTTCTATTTTCTTAAAGGAAATTCTCTTGTTCGTAAAACATACAGAATTTTCCCTATTTTGATAGCTTAATCTTAACGCAATACTCCACGTTATCTCGATTTTAACATCAATCTATAAGAATAAGTGGGGCTTACGTTATTTTATCCAGATATAAAAATTTTAATATTCCAAGTTCCAATATCTTGTACAGCAGAGTTTCTATAGAATGATCTGTCTTATGCATCGAGGAGTGCATGCATATAACCAATTGTACTAACGAAGACAATCAGCAGTTTTCTCGCTCGCATAGCAGCGGCGAAACTTCTGGGAAAGTTTGGTGGATGGTGCAATACTTCGTTACAGTTTTCGTTTAATATCGGTGATCGATCCGTGATAAAAGCTCCATTGCTGCTACCGTGGCAGTATATTAAACCGATAATTCGCCGTTGGCGTATTCCCCTGGCAACTACGATGTAATTAATTTCGCCGTTTTACCGAGTGAAACTTCGTAACCCCGGCCTGTCGAAAACTTGCGACCCTGTATCAAAGTGTCACCTACTACGAACGATGATGTCCTGAAGTAAAAACGACGCGACTTCGCAAGAAACGCGGGGGCAAACTGAAGTTCATTATACAACGGGTGACACACTTGGTGTCTTCAGAAACAATGAGAAGTATGAATTTCGTGGAAGCCAACGAAATTCGTCCCAACTAGGTAATTCTGACGTGAAAATGGCGAGGACATAAAATATGCTAAACGAAATGTATAAAAAAACAATTTTTACTAGAATACAGATTCCTTGTCAAAAGTATTATTCTTATGCATCGCTGTGCAGTAAATACCGATCGAAAGAAATTAAAAGTACAGGGGGACTGGGAAATGGCGAAAACGATGGAATGAAAACAGAACAGAAAATTTAATTCCCAACCGAAGCGTCATCTAATGAAATTCGTTCGCCATTCATCCCGTCTCTTTTGTCGGGTCTCTAATTTTACGTAACTTCCTTATCCCAACTCTCCCTCGCGCCCTTCACATTCCTCATCACCTCTGTCAAACGGTCCAACAATTACCCTTTCTACGCTCGTTCGAATCCTACCAGGAGCTGCGAGGAAAAACTTCTTTCCCATCTCTCTTTACTCCCACCCTCCTGATCTTTCACCCTTTCATTCTCTACATTTGTCTACTTTAAGGACAGCCAGCAAGCCGGCAACTCTGCCCCGAGTATTTCCATGAACAGAGGAAGATTCTCTGTTAATAAGAAAACTTAGTAAGAACGAAGCCCCAGCAGAGGGCTCCCCTGCTCTATCGATCAAACCAGTCGAATCCTGTAACGAGCTCATTAAACATGAATCATTGTGCGGTATATCAGACTGTCCCTGATCCAACGGTAATAAACTCCGCTAATCAACAACTTTCGATTGAATGGTACCGTTGCAGGCCAGGCTCTCCCGCTCTAACTCGAGTTCCGCCAGCGCCGTACCGCCAACGGCCGCACCTAGCCATCAATAACGTTCCGCCTAACGAGAGACGGTGGTGCCTCGTAAATCAGCTTCCGAATTCACTCGTCCAGAGTCTTCTCCCAAAAATCTTGCGTCACTGACCGGCAATTCTGACGTCACCGGGTGTACATTAATCATCGAGCCACGGAGGGTAGTTTTTCGTTTGGGCTCCGAGCCGCTGCAAAAGGATGATCGCGAGGAAAACGTCAGAGGGAACCGACGCTAGACAAGAGAAGCAGAAGGAAGAGGGGGAGGGGGGGGGGGAGCGGCAGCAGGAAGGAGAAGTATCGGTAGAAAGTTAACCTAGAAGGGTGGGGAGAAGCGGAGGACCAAGAACGACGAACCTCTCGACGCCCTAACTAGCAAACGTGGATAAATATTAATTAGCAGAATTCGTCGGTAGTCCGTCTTCCCTTATTGGCAGGTTAACTCGAAAACACGGTAATTTACAGGCGGTGGGTACCTCGCAGGGTAGAGCAGGGCACACCGGCTACGTTCCAGTGGTCTGGCAGCGACGAAGAAATTGACAAATTGTACTTTTAAATGATCGAGCCGGGCGGAACGAGAGCTGGCTTCTACTCGAGCGGGAGTCCACGAGGAGCCGGCGCGGCGGTCTTGGCAGGGGGACTATAAATAAGGGCCGAACGGTAAGCTCGGTAAGAAAGCGGCGGTACCGACGACGCGGCAGGGGAAGAGGGCGCGCGGTGGTGCCGCTTGACGAGGAACCACGGCGAACCCGTGGCACCTTCTTCTTTTTCGAGGACGCCACTGCTCGAAGAAAATTAAATGACGGGGAGAGAAGTTTCGGCGGGCAAGTTTTAAATTAATATTGTTACGCGGCCTGGTAATCGTGATAAGCTGCCCCGGTGGCACCGTCGTAGCTGAGAGCAAGCCAAGCCCTTGGCAAGTGGCTCGGATGGCGCGGCGGAGAATCCTTTTTCGCCAGCGGCGTTCCGCTGAATGAATGTTCTGGAACTGCGGGACGACGATAAGTTCCGGCCGGGCCCTTTATTTCACTCGGTACTCCGAAGTTCAGTTCACTCTCCTGCACGGGGATTTAGTGTCTCTGCTCCTCGGAATGGCGTTCGAACGGGACTCGCCGGTATCTTCTACTTGTGCTGCTGCTTCTTTGGTTCCTCTGCGCTGGAGTGGCGGCGAATTTGATGGTGTCAGCTTTCGCGTTGCGTCGTTCGAAGTTTTATTGTGTTACTATCGGCTAGTTTGTATAGTGATTCGTTGGGAAGCACTCGTTAACACGAATCGGATGATACGATTTTTAACTTAGTCTGTAAATTAGGAGGGAGTGGGTTCCAAGTGGCTGTAACTTGGAAGCAAAGCAAAATGGATGATACAATTATTTTAACAAAATTCTTGTGGGATGCTGAAAATATCTCTGATGCGATACAGTTTAAAATATTTGACAAATTAAATTAATACATCTTAATTAAACGAGGCAGGATTATTATGAAATCCTTTCTCATGTGTGTAAAAGCCAACTGTTTATCACCTAGCTTTATCTTCATACAGTGTAAATTTTCTATGACCTACCTTTCCGTAATACTCAAGAAAATAAAAATATTCGAAAATAAAACAATATCATCGCCCTCCTCCTTAAGGTAGTTCCTAACCAACTATGTTAGTCAAATTAGAGTTGGGTAATAAACGATAAATATAAAGTAGTATGATACTTATAGAAATAATAATAATAATTTTTAACTTCATGAATATATATTTTAAAAAATTCATTTTTAATATAAATAATTGTAATACGAAAATAGAATATTAAATTGGTTAGTGTAGTGAATTGGAGTAGCAGATCTGACAACGTTGTATTCATTCGGGGCGTCTTTTATAAACAAAATCTCAGAAAAAATGTTCATATGAATTTGAATCGTCGTACGCTATTTAAATGTCTAAACATATCGATTGTGCGACGTTGCCACGTTGACTGGTCTACGTAGTTTCCAAAAAATCTGCACGTAAACCTATTTTTTACGGGCATTTACAAAGAAATCATGTGGTCAGTTTCGCAGAAATTAATAAACTCATTTCGTGACACTTGTTGAATATAGTTTTCCTGTTTCAGAAGAAAAACTCAAAGTATAACCCTGTTTCTTTCGACTCTGCCATATGTCACTGTGTTAAAATGCATACACATTAATTAAGAATTTCTCGATAACTAAGTGGTAAATCGATTTTAAACTTTGTACAAGGGTTTCTTGTATTCGAAATTAGTTTTGAACGAAACTTGAAAGAATTCTTGAATTTAATAGATTATTCAGGAACTACCTTAATGCACGTTTTGGAAAATATTCGTTACAAATACTTTAAATATGTAGCCACTGTGCTAAACATAATACTCATGTAATTAATCTTTTTCTCATTAGTTCCCAACATTTAATAGTTATCAAAACTATTTTTACGAGAATGATGTAACTTTTCGCTCTCCGATTTTCTGAATATGAGAACGCGCATTTTTAAGAATAAAGGGAATTGAAACGATCTTGAAAATAATATCTTATCAATACAAATTACAAAACACTATACGCTCACAATAATAGCGACAGAAGCGTGCGGCGTCGTTCAATCGCCGAATCTCGATTATTTACGTTAACATTAATTGCTTCCACCGTACAGAATTTACATGCAGGAATTCATAGTTTAAACTCGGCAGTCGTTAGGCGATAGCTGGAATGTTGCTTCAACGATGTTTCATAAGCAAGTTGCACGACGAGGTAATTAATCACCGCGATTTCTGGTATTTTCGGTAGCATGTACGCGTACGAAATTGCGGCTACGTATAGACCGATACTATTGCAAATTACATCGTGGCCGTACGTGGTCGAATAATTCCAGTTGACCGAGCACGCTCGAGCTAAATAAAAATTAACATAATTCGACAGGCATCGAATGTTCGAAAACGATATCCATCGCCTACTGCGGGAGTAGGGGGGGGGGAGGGGGGCGGTATTAATGCGAAATCGATACAAACGTTTTATCACGCCACTAGTGAACTAGGAGAAAGGATCGAAGCTTCCATTAGAATGATCACGATTCCCACGAATGGTTCTATAGTGATTCGAGGGGTGCTATTGTCCTCTGCTATCGTGATTGTAAATTAGCTGGGGTCCTTTCTAATTAGTTTTCGCATATCTAAAGGTAATTTCCTCAGGATTTCAAAGAAAATTACATCGCCTGTACTAGTTTTTATGAGACCGGGCCGGAATCGTTCTGCACTTCTGCATCTTCCATTTATTGGGGGCAAATGTTGCAATGTTTATATTTGATTTAAAAAAATATATATTTTGAGTCACTCACAGCTCTTCAATCAGGGTAAAATTAACTAAATTCCATACATTACACGCGTCACCCTTAGCCCCAGAATTTGCTTGTTATAAAAGCATTTCAAAGCCCCTGAAAAAACTTTGATCCCAGCAAAATTATTGTGCACACCCATTGCCAATTCCACCGTCAATTATCGACAAGCTTAAACGATCAAGCGCAACAAAGTCGAAGAACACATCCTCCCAGTATCCTTCGACAACGGGATTACGACTTAGGACAAACAATTAACCGTTGAAAAATAGGCGAAACAACTAGGAAGTAACGAGCGAGGGGCTTTGTAGAGGATCAAAGGAAATCCGATTATTCCGAGGAGGAGACAACTATAACCTAGCTGGGGCCAGGAAAATTGGAGCAGAACCGAAACGAGTGCCCGGGACAAAGTTTCCAGGTCAAACACGTTGGACAAACGTGGATTAGAGGGGCTGGTCGTTACGGATCGGAAAAGCGGATCGGGCAAATGGAGATCCGATTGTTGGGTCACAGTTAAAATAGTTGCGACCAGGTCTGCCCCTTCTTTGGCCAGGAAGCGCGATCCTGAAGTTCGATTCCAGTTCGATCAGAAACGGGGGGCTTGATCTCGAGCAATGGCCCTCGTCGTTTGAGGCGAAACGACACCGCTGGTCACGGTTCCCATTGCTAATTATAACAAACCATTCCTACTAGCGGCCCTAGTTCTCGAATACGCTATTCCCTCAGCTCCGGCGTGTGGATCGGCCATGATCCTACGCACACGGCGCTCGGCTCGTTCCAACTAACAATTACCAGCTATCCTGCTCGCCTTGTGAGAACTTTCAGTTGAGTTTCCAGCGGTACGCTTAACTAGGTCTTCCGAGGGAGCGGGTCCCTGAAAGCGCTGGATGCGCGCCCTTTTTAGAAACTTCGCGTTCAATATGGCTATCTTGAACTGCCTGGCGAATAACCACCGGCTTCCTGCTCCGGTGTTGCCCGCGTTAATTGGTTACATAGTTTCTCCGCGAGAGGACTTCCGGGACGGCCGAGTTGCTGGCAAATATCGCGCGTTTTTACTTGCGACGAAAGTTCGGGAAAGTCTCTTCCAGGATGGAACAATTGTTTACTTGGTTGTCGTTACGGCGCGACTTTTTATTTTTCGTTTTGGGTAATTGTGCTTGTGCAAATGCCGCTTGGAGTTTCTTCTTTTAGTTGCCGGAGTATAAGTTACGACGTTTGGCGGCGATCTAACTTGCGGGTAGAGTAAATAGTTTAAGTTTAATGTGTTGTTTTTGGGTGGAGCAGAGTTTTACGGTTTCGCGGCGAGAAAAGTATGGTGTTTATTTTAAATTCCATAAACGAAGCTTGTTTGAAGCGGGCGGTGGTTGTGAGAATATCTATTTCTATTGCCCGCCTTTCAAGGCAACAATAATAATTAAGTTCTTGTGTGTCTAGTTTACCACTATGCATTTCAGTAATATTCTCCACCATATAATTAATCACCTAACGCTTCGAACGCTCTGATTCCTATCAAAGTACATAGCATAGAAAATATAGGATAGGGTAAAATTATACAATACGCCCCATCTGACAAAACGCCCCACCATTATTTTACGCACACAAACAAGGATGCATCGACGCGATCATCAGATTCGAACTTGCCTCAGTCGTCCACAACTGCCGCAATAATAGTACGAGCAAATATTACGGCTTTTACAAAAATATACAAGAATTTATATTTTCTGCTTTCAGATAAATTGCGGTGAGTATGTGAGAAATTCAATTTTCCAAGTCACTATTGTTTTTGCGATAAATTCACACATATATTTCGAAAGTAGACAAACAAACTTCTTTAAATCGTTATTGCCCAAACCTTTTTTCACTACGTTGTTGCTAAATTGAAGCCGGGGCTTTTGTACTCCTGAATTTACAATATGCCCCAACAATGAATTTAAAATACGCCCCATCTCAAAATCTTATTGTT
This sequence comes from Andrena bucephala, assembly GCA_947577245.1. NCBI lineage: Eukaryota > Metazoa > Arthropoda > Insecta > Hymenoptera > Andrenidae > Andrena > Andrena bucephala. Next base: position 10,775,540 of record OX387715.1, read on the forward strand.
CACGAGTAACGTAAACGTATTTTTTTTCTTCTTCGTGAATAACAGAAATTTCACGTAAATATGTAAGGAGTACATTACGGGCATCATGATCCGAAAATGATCTTAATGAAGCGATGGAGAAGGTTAAAAGTAAATGTACAATCCCCCATGTAATCCTTGCGGCAGAAAAGTCGAAAGAGAAAATGTAAATAAAAAATAATGTAATAATTTTATTCAAGAATGTTCTATTTTTGTTAATAATATCTTATATAATATATATTCTATAACATATTGATAAAAATAATAAAAATTAATTACTTATTTATGTCGGGGCGTTTTGTCACATAGTCGGGGCGTTTTACCTGACGACTGTGTTACAAAACGCCCCACGTAAGGTTCAGGAACATGATTATTTACAGTTATTTCCAGTTATGTTTTCTTCACAATTCCGGCGTAGTTGTGAAGAGTAATGAACGCTTAATGTATTTACACAAAAAATTTAAAGAATTATTAAAAAATATTGGTTTTGTAGATGTTTCTTTAAAAGTGAGGCGTATTGTATAGTTCTACCCTAGAAATGATTTATTGCAAAATGCCACGTTAAATACAATATTGCATGTACAACAGCTTAATAACTCTAAGATATCGACTTTCGATGGAGATATTTTAATAAAGTTCCTTTAAGCAGAAATAGAAATAATTTCAACTTTATTTTAACTATACTTAGAATTTTTCCTACGTATCTCTGATTCACTGCTTGCCCGTAGCATATACGGAGCTCCAAGTGCAGCCGCATAAAGGCAACAACGGGAAGAAACAAAAGGTCGGAAACGCCGGATGCTCAATCTCCACGGAAACTGTTGATTTAGAACCACTTTCTTAAACTCGCCCGCTCTCCACATAGCTCTCCGTTCCATTCTTTTTGTTCACGTTAACTGGGTCTCTCGCACAATGAACGAATTCATCAGAGAACCAAGCTTTTCGGTATTGTTGCACGTCCTCGGACTTTTTCGTAACTTTTCATCCAACGAAGTTATCGGCCAAGCAGGACCCGCTTTCGAAAAGTTTTCGTTCAGTTCGGCCCGATATTTTCGACTACACTTAATGCCGCATAGCTGAACGAATTAAACTGGGAAGGGGCGTTTCCAAACGTGCTACTAACAAGGGAACATCCCGAACACGGAAAATCAAAAAATTCTGAAACTTTGTGAAAATGTAGGGAATTTCCTCCTGATTACAACGCAATTTTTGTTTTCGGCTCAAATTTACTCTAACCGGGTTGTAATTGACCCCTGAAAATCCGGTTATTTTCCTATTTTGTTATAACTCGTGAACTGTAAAATAATTTTTTTACGAAATGATAGATCTAATTAAAAAAAGTAACTTTTGTCTTGAAACTTTTTTTCTATCTCTTACAATTCGCGAGTTATAACACAAAATCGGAAAACAGTTGAATTTTCAGGGGTTAATTTTACGCTCTTCGAGTGAATTTCGGCAGCAAACAAAAATTGCGTTGTAATCAGGAGGAAATCCCCTACATATTCATCAAAGTTTCAGAATTTTTTGAATTTTCGGCTTCAGGAACTTCCCTTGTAAGTTACGTGCTAAAAAGACTGATAAGTGGATAAATTAGGGTTATAGTAAATGCTTTTATAGAAAGTGATTAGATGAAAAAGAAATAATATTGAAGTTCAAAAATTCGTTTCACTCGAGGAAAGTGGTGTTTTCCGTTACTGATTCATTTAAGTAATACAAATTTTTGTTAAACAAGCTTCCTTTGTATTTCACTGCGATTTTTCAGCGAGAACAATATTATCCGAAATACTCGGGTGTAGTTGGCGGCATCTTGCAAGGTGAAGCAAGGTATCGATTGCCACGGAAGATGTTGCAGCGCTCTCTCGTTTAAAATTTACGGCTGACTTGAAACTTTTGCCGACAAGAATGTAATCTTCTTGATTGATTGACTCGCTTAGGTCGAGCTGCGTAAGCGGCGGGATATCGTCAGGTAGTTAGTCACTTTCCCTCAATTATAAATACTAAACCGATCATCGTGAATTAGATTACCTGGTGCCGAACCGAAACCGATTAAAGTAGATTCGCTGACACGTCGCCCAAGTTTCTCGATCAATCACCTTTATGCAAATTAAGTTATGAAAATTCTTTGAAATTCCCTTAATGACTCGGTCAATTAAGACGATTAATAAATTATCGCGTATACGTTGTTTCACATTTTCTTTCGAAATTCAGCCGACAAAAGCAATCGACATGGTAAAAAGAGATCTTTTAATAAACCATTACGCACCGTACAATACAAGAAATAATTTATTAAATTCACTATTTCATTACCCTATCGAAACGTGGACATACCACTCAACATATCGCCGACTTCGACAAATTTGAAATCTACAGACACCGTTCCCAGTGGCAATTTATAACAATTCACCTCGCACAACAACGAACACTCGCCGATGATCCCAGCAACGTGGAATACGTCAAATCGCGCGGAGCAGTATTTAAATGCACTTAGGTACTTCACAACGAAATCCCCCGTTTCGCGTTTTCCTTCGCGAATAAACGCCCGGCGCGTTTGTTCAGCGAGAAAGCAGCGAAACCTCGATAAATTCCACGGAAAGAGGACGGCTGGAGGGGGATAGGGGGGGGGGGAGTGGGGGGCAGATGGTTTCCTCGAACGTTTCCTCGTACTCCCGAGGCCCGCATATTTTTCCTGGAACGCCGTTTCTGCCTGCAAGAAGAATCGCTCGAATCCAATGACAACTGGCGCGTAGACGATTGGGAATTCGAAAGTTTCAGAGGGGGCTGATGGAGGAGCCCAAGGATCACGCGTACTGTTTACTTTGGTCCGCATCGGGGCTATCGGCTCGCAAATCGATGACACGACGCCGGGAATTGGAAAGGATGTCGAAGAATTATGAGACGAGGAGAAACGGGACTCGCGACCTGTCCGTGCATCGATGACAAATTTGCTTTCGCCTCGGCCAGAGCCGAGGGGGAGAGTTATCGAACCGCCGTTCCGTTTCTTGGACCCCTTGAAACTTTGCCACGTGGAAATCACTTGGATTATTCCGGCTAGAAACGGTGTTACGGAAACGTCTGAATCGCGTCAAAAGGACGGATCGGCAGGTAAGCTTGTTTGAGTATACAACTTCGTTTGACACTCGTCTGGCGGCCACGGGGTCGATTTCGACCCATCCTCAATATCAAACGGTGTAGACACGCTGCTTGTTTGCAGTACTTTCTTGATAGGTTGATAGTTTTAGATCGTATGAAGGTCGGGATTTAATATGAATCTGATTTTGTGATGCGTATGAAGGAAATTGTATTATAGGTCAAAATGGATCCTGGGTTAACGAGGTTTCTATGTAGATATTGAAGTCTCACTCGATTTGATCGACATTGCGAAGGGATTTTTCCCAGTATTAATGAATATTTCTTTGTTTATATTTCAAACATTAAGCGTATAGATAATGTTTAACAAGTTTGGCGTTGAATCCATTTTAAAAGTTACTAAATTCTCAGATCGTGACATAGATGATCTTGTACGCTTATGCCGCGCTTACACACGCACGCGTTTAAAAACATTGTTCGCGAACGTTTTCGTCTGTTCTTGCCGTGTCCACACCGCTGCAAACATGATCAAAGCTCAGTGTACGAATCGTATGTGAGCGTTTTGTTCTATTTGCGGCGGTGTGGACACGGCAAGAACAGATGAAAACGTTCGCGAACAATGTTTTTGTTCGTGTTCGCCTTGGTGTAAACGCGGCATTAGAATTACATGTACTGGAATCATAGCACTCCATACAGGTGGCCTGTAATTTATACAATCTGGAACGTGGAAGCATGAACTTATGAAACTTGGTGCAGTCCATCGAAAACTCTTAGAATACAATAAGTGGGATTACTTGGAATTTGTGTAACGTTGAACAAGATGGATCCCGATACACTGAACTTGGAACTTTCAGATCTAATTCATGGAACCTGTGGAATTTCATACTGTCAAGCTCATGAGACAGAAAATATGAAATTAAAGGGTCGTGGAACGCTATACAGTAAACTTATTTGACACGTGGCATCGTGAACACGTACAACACGATACAGATAACTTTGGACTTGTTGACCGTGACAAAAGCGACTTAGAGTGCGTGAGACTCGACGCATGAGACGAAAGACTTGCGAAACCCAACGCAGACTCATGGAACACGATATAGGTATGTAAATGATGTTGAATTCATGACATTCGATACATGGACCTATGAAATAGAATACAAGCGACGCTGGGGTTGTGGAATCTGATATATGAGACCTACAACATATGATACTTGATGTATATGACCACGCACCTGTGGGATTCGATAGAGTTCATTCCTGGATTATGATATAACATTAACTGCTGTTTCCAAATGCAGAACAGAAATTATGCGCAACGAGTTAATTCCATATTTGAGGCATTGAGAGCAAAAACGACCTAACCCACATTGAAAAAAAATTAATTTCTCCTATTCTATATGATTAAGTAGTACAGCTTACTGGAATTCATTATTGCTACTAACTCAATCTCATTAAAAATATGGTTTAGTCCGTTTTTGCTCTCAATGTCTCATTTATAGTATAATCTTTTTTTACATAAGGAAGCTTCTGCAGACTATGCAAGCCGGAGTTTCTGCCGCTTTCGTGGCACGACTCATGTGCACCCCACTTTAAGTTAGAGTCAACCACGTTACAGGTTCAATTGACTTGGTGAAATTATGTCGAGATTAAATTTTATCGGATCGAAGCACGTACGTCTACTTTAAAAGGGTAGGAAGCGACGTAACGATATTGTCCGACTCGTGAGAAACGACAGCGAACGCTCACACGTCGCATTAAATTACGGTGTTCATTTAGGAAAAACTTCACGTAGGTGCGCTTTACTTATGCACGCTGCACTCTGACGCGAGCTGCAAATTACGTGGCTCGTGATAACGTTCCTCGAAAGTTCAGAAAGGCTACACGAATTTTCCATGCGTACTGCGATGTAGGTGCATCTAAACAGTCTGGGGGATCCGTCGCACATGCTTACCATTAGTGAATCCTGATACGAAATAACGAATTTGATTTACTCGGAAATTAGCTGAATTCTGATTTCTGACGTCGGAAACGAAGAAAATTTGAAAAATTGGATCGATGTCCGCAGATATGTAAATTTATTGACAACTGAATCTTCGACTAATATTTTTTATAGATGGTGCAATGTTGTGGGACCGGAAGTAGTCAAACTGTAAGAGTAAAAAATTTTAAAATAACCTACCGAATTTGAGTTCTCTAATAGGTCCAGTAAGTTCTTTACGATAACTTAGGAATAAATACAAATATCAAATTTTAGCAGAAACGATATTATAAATATAAAATTCATTCGATTAAATAAATGTTAATTCAAACATATTACATTTTGATGGAAAATGTACTCACTGAAGATGTAGGATGATGTACATTGAGTTTAGAGTCACTTTGCAACAACTCAGACTAATGATAAACAGGGCAGTATTGATTAGAGTACTGCTGATCGGTATAACGTTGGTCGAAATAATATTGGTTAGAATAACTTTGATCAGTACAACATTGGCTGCGATAACATTGATTGGGACAGTATTGATTGAAACAGTATCGGCTGGAATAATAACGTCCAGGAATAATGTCAATGAGAATTCTATTCATAATTCTTATTATGTTACTGATTGTGAGTGACCTATATTAAGTACATATTACTATCCTCGTTGAAATGGCTACATAGTGTCAATATTAGATATCAAAAGTGTAGTCTCCTATTTGAAACAAAATGAAAAAATACCTTTTAGGTTCTAGGAAAAACAGTTGTCACCACATTGTGTCACTTGTTTTAACGTATAATTTTCATATACCGAAAACTATTAAATTTCTAACTTGACTCTGATTAGTTTTCTTAAGTATTTAAACTTCTGCTTGAAATTTTCAAATTGCAAAGCAATCCAATTATGTGTACGAAGAAAATATGTACATATGCCGAGAAACACTCTTGCAGCGATTTCAAGCTTTATACTCGAAAAAGACATCTAGAAATAATATTGCCAAGGAAATTACGTAATTCTGTTTGAAAGAAGGTGATGGCTGTACGGTTCATCGTATTGCCTAATGACCTTCTTTTTAAGCCGGTCAAACTATTTTTCCACACGCCAACATGTGTCTTATTTCAGGTATCAATGTATCCTTGCAAGGATATCAAGTAGCATCACGCGAACCAGTGGTTTCGTGGCAAGAATAGCGCAGCATATTACGCGATGACGTCTTTGTGCCTCTAAAATCGGGCTACCAATGCTCCTTTTCAGCCTTCACAATTTACTTTTATGATATCACAAAAGGAACTCGAAATAACCACTGTATGTAAGTAAGTGGATATGAAATAGAATTAGAATCAACCAAAATACGATTATACTGTTGCCACTATGACATACCTACTTTTATTAAATCGATAAGCAATTGTACATTGCTATTTATGACCACCTGGTACATGGGTATTAATTTTCAGAACTCAAAAAATGAACGAAAAATTAAATGAAAGAATAGTATTTAAAATACCGTATCCACTACTAAATATGTACCTATAACAGTTTAATATTTCCCAACATATAGTTTAGTAATGGAATATTTTTAAGGAGGGTTAAAAATACCTACAGGTGAATCGTCGATTATATTTAAATCGTTCCAATTAGAATAACATCATTTTAATTCCTTAAAAATATTCCTCAAAATAAAATAAAAACACCCAGAAATCTTAAACATTCCAAAACATACACAATCATTTAATTCCAAACCGTTAAAACCGAAGAAACAAAAAACTTATGTTGACCCCCCTTATGTTTCCAAGGTAAATTCCCAAAACCGAAGAATATCTCTCGAGCAATCTCATCGATCCCCCACCCAAGATCCCGTCCGACGTTAATCGTGCCCTTAAAAGTATCCGCCGAGAACTCGCGCAATCTCTGATGATCTTAGACGCAAAATGGCGGCGCGCGAGGCCGTCTATTACGTTTCTGAAGAACTGCATCCCCTTGCTTTTCCGTCACCGAGTCGGTGGTCAGGTCGGTGCGTTTTAACCTTTTACAGCCTCTTTCTTCTTCTTCTTCTTTCTTCTTCTTTTTTTTTTTTCGACGACTCGTTACGACAATGCATCCTTTGACCCTCGTCACCTCTTACTCGCCTTTTTCACTCGCGCGCCACTCGACACGCACTCACCCATAACAGCATCCACCATCCGCCCCCGCATACGGACTTTTATAAATATCTGCAAGCGCGGCCATCCGTCTGTCAAATGCAAAACCATTCGTACACCGGGGTAGATACGCGAGGCGGCCGTTTCCATGGCAGTTTTACGAACTGGGCCACCTAACTTTTACCACGTGATATCGCTTGCTTCGGTGAAACGAGAAGGAAATTGTATGCGCATTTAATAGATCTCGTATGCCAGATTAGCCATCTACTGTTTCATGGCTGGTTTCGGTAGCAGTCCGTACCGAATTCTGTGATTAATTCTGCTGACTCGAAGAAAGCCGCGCGCGTACTAGTAGATGTGTTTTGACATCGATTTTCTCGAAAAGCAAGCCCCCGGTGAACAAATTTTATTCCACATTTCCTACTTATTTCTTTGTGTTGTAATTACTCCCTTTACCGAGTACCACCTATTACGAAACGCCACGTAGACTCGTCAAGTGTTTTACATTCAGCTTACAAGGAAACGTGCCCAACTCCATAATTCTGATTTTAATGCAACTTCGTGTAAATGTAGAGCACATTGGAGTATGCAAGGACTAATTGAGGACCTTGAAGCAAGAGGTGTGCAGCTCCATCTTCACCAACTTCGGGTAAATTAGAAAAAAAAATGGTGCTCTTGGCGTACCTACTCCAATGTGCTCTACATTCATACGAAGTTACGTTAAAGTCATAATTTTCGGGTCGGGAGTGTTTCCATGTTAGTGGATATTGTTTGTAGATACTAAGTAGTTCAGAATGTAAGGTTGGTCGAGGATTCTTTTAAGTTTAGAAGTTAGTAAGAAGAGAAGAACGACGAAACGGAGGAAGGGCTGAGCACGATGAAGAACACCGATACCGTGAACTCTTGCAAACATGGCCACGCACACGCGAGTAGACACTGAAGGGTGCAGGAAAAGCAGTCGGGAATGCGAAGCCAAGGCTCTAGATTAAATACCGATACGACCAGCATCTATTCTCTGGGGGAACCTTTTTCTCTAGCCGCGCCATGCTACGGGGAGGGGGCAACGAGCAAAACAAAAGATAGCCTTCAAAGAAATTTCTTATCGACGTGGAAGAAGTCAGACGCAATTCCGTCACACACGTTCTCGTTACGGACCGATGAACGAATTTCTCGACGATTGCCAAAGCACAGTGTGGTGGTTCTAGGTTAAGTCTGAACGCACGTTAGGGGTGTTGTGGATAGTTCGGTTAGATCATCTTGGATGATTAATTTGAAACAGTTAATATTAACTCTGAGTCATTAGAAAGTACAGATAATGACTCATGTCTGGGAAATTATTTTCAGATCTTACTATTATTTATTATTATGGTCACTTTTGATGTTGAAGTTGAGTGGTCCATGTTTGAACCGAAATTTGAATAGAATCTGTGGCGATATACCGAAAATGACTTCCTTTTTGTAAAAGGGTTGATAGATAATGATGTTTTAAAAACACATGAGTTGATAGATAATGCTGTTTTAAAAATTTTGTGTGTATAATTGTTTTTATAATGCAACGGCAAGAAGTGCTGAATGTTTCAAATTTTCGAAAGCAGAGGAATTCAATAAAGTGCTTCACGAAATAAAGCACTGACTCATCTTGCTCTTCCCGCCTCCGTGCTTCACGAAATCTAAGATCCTTGAAGGGATATGAAAGTAATACATCATTCTCTTGGCTTCCTTTCCACAGTAATTTCAGCGTGAAATTACTATTTAATAATTACTGCGTACCATAAATTGCTTTCATGTAAAATTAAATTGCAGGAATATTTGGATGTCATTACGCGTTGAAATTTAATTTGTCTCTTTTGTCGTATTTATGAATTGATTCATTTCTCATTAAACCTATGTTCATCAAATTATGTTGCTTTGAACTCGAAGTTCGTCGAAAGATCCTCGTGAACTTTAACCGTCAATAAATTATAAACGTAGAGATAGATCCTTTTATGTTCATGACGTAGAACGAGGAAATAAAACTGGTTATGATATTAATATGTATATTACGTATTACTTAGCTCTTTTAAGAGACTAATGTTCAAGAATATTACTTTCAGCTTCTCAAGCTTTCGTCAAAATGCACGGTGCATTAATACGCTTCTGCATTTTTGAAAATAGATTTTCAAAATAATCTTTTGAAACTTTATACTCTACACGTCGCAGAAATATTCTCAATAATAATTTTTCAGAAAAATTGTTCACTGTTTTAGTAGGCACCATGTATTATTTAACTAATAATTTATTGATAAAATGTCATTCATACCCAAATTATTCTACCTAGAATGATTTTCTGCAAAACTCAGATTTTCATTATTCAAATCCGCTGATTTAAAATGCAGGTTGTTTCACCTGTACCTAAGAATTTCGAAGACATCCACGCCCTTACGCACTTACGATGGTTGAGATTGTGTGGATAAAAATGCCGACAGCTTGACAGATGGAGTGAATGTAATCAGCAGTGTGAAAGCACTGATATATGGGACAAGCCGGAACGTACATACGATGCAGGGACCTTCTTGGATATCGGAAAGCGGGATTTGCAAACGTTTCACACTGAACTCGATATGCGTCACGTTAAGCTGTCACTGACAGATAGTCATTTGTGAACTCAGAAATAGTTACGCGGTTCGTAGATGGTACAAGACTTTCAAAATAGTGAAACATCTCACTGTGAAAAATATTTTTCATAGTAATCGCAAGAAAATTTGTTTCGTCAGAAGTCTCTCACTTATAAATATACAGGGTGTAAGATTAAGAATGTTGCAGGTGAATGTCTTTAAAATAAAAGATAAATTACATCAGGCTGATTTTTCTTTACATAGTGTGTACGTAATAGGTATTCCTAAGTGCTTATGTTGCCAGTGGATTTATTGAAAAGAATAGTAATTATAAACAGTGAAAATTATGCTGGTTGCAATGGGCACATAGTGAATAAAAAATAAAAAGTGTGAGAAATTCGTTTTCTTCTGTTCTTTATAGTGAGCTGCTACCTTACTATGGCAGAGGAACAAGTAGAAGCAGCCTGTATGCGATCAGACATACAGTAGTATGAACGCGTTTGACGGCGTCTAAGATGAATTAAGATGACCTTGTTATAACTCAGATACCTTGACCAAGAGGACAATAGAATTCATCAAATGCCAAATGCCTCCATCGATATCTAACAATACGTAGAAATTAAAATTTCATATTTTACTTACTGTTAGCCTTATAAACATTACCCTATAAATGTTTCATCTTGCTCTATATATTCTCCACTGTATTTACTTAGTCGAAATTAAAAGTATTTTAATTAAGAATTTTACAAAGTGAAAATTTAAAAAACCATTCCGCCTCCATTTCAATTTAATTACCAAGCAGATCGTGTCCTCAGGATTCCATACCTAAGTCAAATTATTCTGCTTTATATAGTGAAGCTCTTTATATATTATCCAGTGAAAATGTTATTTCGTGTATGAACCCCAACGTTTCTAGTATCTAATATTCGTACTCCATCTCACAATTGAAGCTAGCAATTGAAGGTTCAAAGGGAAAGCTGCACGAGGGAATCTTATATGTAGCCGATCCGACTACGAGATTAAGCAAAATTTCGCTAATTGGAAGAGGGCACAGTTGCTTTTTAATTACAGGGTGACTTTGTAGCAAGCCCTCGACACACGTCGATAGGAAGATAATCGAGCCTTCTGTTAGTGTCGCCTTCCTTGAATCGGAGATAGTTTGTTTAACAAGGCACGCCTCTTCCTTTCTACCGTCACTGCTCTTGCCCACTCAGCGACAATGCCCCGTTTCTATTGTCGCTTTGTGAACGGCTCCGTGATTTCATAATTATAATTGAAGTGATAACGCGGAGAGGGCGAGCACGAAAGAGAGATTAATCGTCAAAGTGCATCGGCGACTCTTTTTGTAATCGGATTTCGCGAGGAACGGCAGCTTGCTGGCGCAAGACCTTCGGAAACAACAATGCGTTATGTACGGGTGGAAATAAATCTCTTACCGTCGATTCCACGCTTCGCGAAAGACAATATAGCCTGGCTTACCTGAAACAGACAGAAAGCACAAATATTAGAAAGAACTGTTCAGTTTAAACAAGATGGATTAAACGGAACGTGGAAAATTATTTCCTGAGAAAATGACACGAGGTGAGCAATTTAATAATTAATTGTATACCTTACGCAGCGTATATTTGTAATTATTACGTTCGTATAAAGAAATTTAATTATGCTTTGTGCTTAATGTAGAAATCATTTCTTTGCGCTCAGATTACCAAGGATATATAGTACTATCATGTACATCTTTCAAAACAGTCAAGTAATTTAATAAAATTTCTCAGTTTAAGTCAGAGTTTATTCATTACTTTTCAAATCTTATATTTCTAGCACAAGTAGGTACCAGTCTTCAATACTTGTACCCACATATTTAATAAAATATTCCAACATACCATCCTGCAAAATTCGAAACACAATTGCGCGACATATTACAAAAATGTTACAACAAACTTTCTCACACGACATTAAAAAAAGGGGTTGCAGATAGGTAAAATGAATCGTAAACAGTAATTTTCCAAGTCATCTTTATTTCACAAACATTTCCCCATTGAGACAGTGAACGGATGAAGTTGGGCAGGGTAAAGGGTTTCAGGTGCATTTAATGAGAAAGAAAACTGCTTGCTTCGACTACTCTTTATTGCACTTCTTACAGTACACGAAGGCCGTTGCGTGCTGTAAACAGCGGCTCCGGTCACTCGAGAACCTTTAACCAGTTATTCCAGACCTTATCATGGAATCGCATTACCGTATAAAGATTCCAAGTAAAAGACTCCTCGGGGCCACTTTGCTGCCAGTAGCCATAGGATTCTCGCATAAGTGGCGCGCTATACTTCCACGGGGTTGTAACACCCAAACGTTTATGCTGCTGTATAGCGCTCGACACGCCCATCTATGTATGGGTTAATGAACAAAGGTAGAATTGCATGTAAATTCGACGCAGGGGAGGGAACCCAACAGGGCTGGCAGAGGGTAAAGGGAGCGAGAGAGAGGAAATACGATGTACGAGGATAAAGGGAGGGAAGGAGGGGTGGAAAGTGATTTTAAAGGGGATGGAGGAAGGAATAGATAAAAAGGGAGGTGGCTACTTGTATGGTGGCAGGTTGCTTGCAGGTGTATCTGAAACAACTTGATCTTTTGGTAAATTACATTTGTTCTAAAGATAATGAATCGATGGTTTGTATGGATCGTATTTTGTCTATTCGTGTTGTTTCGAGGTGTATGCAAGTCTTTAGGTCATCTAAGTGTAATATTCTTTAATATGGATGTAAATATTTGTTTTTAAAACAATCATACCACTAAAGTGCCTCTGAAAATTCGAGTGCTCCATCTCAGCTTTTTGAACCTAAATCACTTGCTAAAATACTAAGAGGAATTGTCAGTGAGTAAAATTAGAAGTATTGTATTATACTACGAGAAATTTTATTTTGGATATGTGAGTACCATTTGAAATTCAGTATTTAGATTCATAATAATTTATCAAAAAGAAATTCCCCTCTGAAAACTTAAAATTAACATAAGTCCAAATGTACTATAATTCACTAAAAGATACAAAAACAGGATTACTGCCAATCTTATTGTTAGTGGAAACAATGAAAATATAATAAAATGTAATTTTTCAATTTCATTACACATAAAAGAGCAGTGTAATATGCTAATTTCCTGAGTTTTGCTTCACGAATTTACTGATTTTAAACGTTGCTCTCGAAGCATAAGGAAACAATAACAGAAAAATATAAATGATTTAGGACAATAGCTTAACTAGAAAGATTCGAAGAACAACACCAGAGGATGACTGTCCACGCACCGCAGGGCAGTTGAAATTTAACTGTCAAAGTGTTTGAGTGCTCTCCTGCTCGCCCTTTTCCTTTCGCCCACGCTGTCCTCCTTATCCATCCCTCTCTACTTGAGAAACTAAGTGACTGTGAAAGCGGTCGAGCTTGCCAGCGTTTCAACGGCTGTAATGTGCTGCGGATAAAATGGGTCTCGCCGAAACACCTGAAAATGAGCGTCGCTATGGAAATTTTACGATTTACAAGGTTTCAAAGGGCGATGGTATTAGGAAAACGGTTCTGAGGGAACTTTGACGACTCTTCTTTGCATGGGTAACCTGTTTCCTGTGTCATAATGTTATTACATTCCTGTGTCAAATGACACTTTTACGGGAGACACATTTGTAGCTAAGTAGTCTGTATCTGTAGTTTTTATATATTTCCATATAGCATATCGTCAGTGATAGTGCAAAACCGCGTATGAGCAGTTTGTAAATACCGCGGATCTGCATTTTACTGATTTTACAGGAGGAAGAAAAAAAATTAACATTTTAACTATTTTAAGGGATTTCTTTGACTGAACTTTTTTGTGACAGTTTTAGCACTCCTTGTAATAAATACTAATATCAATGGTGTGACTTTAAAAAATAAAAGCGAAACAGCGCTTGGCAACCGTTGGCGCGAAATCTCAATTTTGCTACTTTTGCAGATCCGCGGTATTTACAAACTGCTCATACGCGGTGTTGCACTATCACCGACGATGTCTCTTTTTATCGTTTTTAAGCGTTGCCTCTGCCATGTGAGTGTATATCTGAAATAGCAGTCGTGAACCACAAAAGTGTCTCGTGTGAAATAGCCTAATGTTCTTAAGTGTCCAGTCTTAACGTTCTTCAAACTTTCCCAATCAAAATTCTTGCAATATTGCTTGCCAGAATTGTGGTTTTGCAGTATTTCAGTTCAGAAGTCTTCTCGCTTCATCAGGGAATCGATGGCCAACTTCCACATCTAGGAGCACCGGCAAGTAGTGTCAACTGATAAATCAAATGTTGACTTGGTCTATAAGCAAAGTATATAATTTGAATGGTAATTTAAGATTCATAAGTGTAAGGGTAGATAGCTATATTATACTCACTTGTTCAGTCAGAAGTGGCCTTCACAAATGGCATCCATGACTCATCGAACATAACATAATTACATACAACTACCAATCACGCTAAACGGTATAAAGAATTTGAGTATTCCAACTGCACATGCACATTACTGAAACGAACAAAGAAGAAATTAAAGTTTCAAACTTGAAAAGAATTTAAGCACCAAAATAGCAATCCAGCTAATGGATTGATAAGACCGTAAGTGGCCGTTGCTTTTTATTAGCGACTGTTATCGAGAAAGGGAAACGGCTAAAATATCGACTAAAATTCAGCTGCATTTTCAAAGAAGAAATTTCTTCCCTCCTCCATAGCGTATGCCAATTTATACACTCGTGCATAGGTTCTCGCGATTTTCTACTTTCCCTCTGTAATCAGCGGCATGCAGCGTTCCATGCGGCGCATCTCGAACGGCTCTACGGTGCTTCGTGGGGGGCTCTGGATCAGGAAATTACGGAAGAGGCAGAATTGCGAAGGAATGTTTGTCAGATCTTCGAAAGGATAACCCGAGACCGATATTTTGGCAGGCAGCAGCCTACAAACGGTGCGCACGTTCTGAGCGTGTTCGAAAAGGAACGAGCTACATCCCGAAGGCTGCAAGAGCTTATCCTTTTCACCGTAGGATACGCCGTTCTGCCAGACAGCCTCCTACCATTTCGTAAAGTCATCTATTTGCGGGATTAACGTAGCACGGATACCAACTTCCTGCTAGGCAAGCAGAGAAAACTTTCCGAACTGAGAAGGGAACGGAGAAGGGAACGGAGAAAGAAGAGGCCAGCAAGAGCTCTGGCTCGAACGAAAATTAGTTTCACTTTTTCCCATCCTTCCCGCCCTCCCCCTGGTACCCTTACGTTCCACCATCACCCTTCCTCCGCCATCAGCCGTTGCAACACCTAGCCAATTCTATTCGACGGCCGTCTCTGTCCGCGGGAACATAATCTGTCCTTCGGAATTGCTTAGAACCCACTGGGCCACGAGCTATACGACTGCTAACATCGCTCTACATGAATATTTACTCGGCTCGTGAGGAGGATTATTAAATAGGTGTGCGGATTATTTAACAGTAACCGAAATGAGTAAAATTTGTATCTCGTAGATTGGGGGACTGGCCGGAATAGATCAGTAATACCAACAGAATACATCAAACCTACAATTAGTACTGATCGTTAAACATTCTTTTGCCCAACATTGTAAAAATGCCCCTTCAAGTCGGCCAAGTCTTGTCAAGAGATCGCCTCTGGTAAGGAACTTTTGTGGAACTCCTTGCTTAGTTTGTTTTCGAAGTAAACACTCAGAGCCTCTCGAACAATATTTTCAAGGGGCTGCAGAAAATATCGACGAGCACAATATGCAAATCTCTCGGCGTGAAAACACGTCGAGGCCAGTGGGAAGGTTCGTGGTTGAAAGAAAGCTGAAAATTAACATTTTTATGCGCGCCTCGGTAAACCAAGCGCCAATGAAGTTTGTAGCAGGAGTTAATAAATAAAGTAGGGAAGATGGGTAGGTTACGCGAAATTACTTGGAGATGTCTTCAAGACGCGGCGCACTAAACCGAAGACACCAAACATTGAGCGTTGCATCGTGTAGCCAGTAAAACCAGTAGTAGGTACTTCGCATAGAAGGTCCGTTATGAACCACGTAACACAGAGGATTGAAGGAAACTGCCCCCATCGAGCGTTTATCGGTCAAACCGCCCGGCGAGGGTGGGGAACGCAAGAAGCTGGATAGGCGAAGGGGAGGCTAGAGGATCGGGAAGAAGCGAGGGAAGCGCGTGGCGAGATGGCAGGTAGAGGCGGAGAACGTGTTTGAAAGAAGACGAGGAAGGTCGAACAGAGAAAAGCCGGAGGAAAAGGGGGATGGAGGAGGATGAGGGCCACCCCGAATCTGTCGACCTTGCGCCGGGGCACAATGCAGTGCTTCGTCCCAATAAAGCCCGCCAGTTTATACACGATCTCTGGCAAATACGTTGCAATTATCATATAAAAGGATCAGTCTGGGGAAGAAGGCTGCCGCTTATATAGCGCTCCATTATGGGGGAGTGGAGTGCACGAAAGGAATCCCGGTAAGGGCGGAAGATCCCGTGCAGAAGAAGAGACGGCAAGAAGAGAGATGGCGCGGGTATTGATCTGTCATCGTCTGCGCGGCCCTTTTCGAATTTTAGATCAGCGAGAATCCTATGCAAACCTATCCTATTCTGCTCTGTACTTGGCCGGTGCACCCGGCTGAATTCTGGCGAGGCTCGATGAGTACGATCGATTCCGTCTGCCCACGGTTTGGCTTTAATGGGCTTCGTGTAGCGAATCCAAGATGCCGAACTGCTTTGGTATTCTGACATCAGTGGCGTGGCAATTAGACGGGCCAGCATATAGCGACGGGCCACCGTCTATTTTATCGAAGCCTTAAACTTCAGGTTGGATTACTACTTTCTCCAAAATGCGGGATATCGTGGAGCCAACAGAGGCGATATTATTTAGGCGCAGTGTGCATGGTGATATAAGCTCTAGGGAACATTGGGCTGGGTGGTGGTTACACAATACGTTTTATTAAGAGCACGTTGATTTGAAAATTTCAATATTTTAGGGTATAAGTAAGTAGTGGTATAATGTTATTCATATCGATGTGGAACTATTTATTTACCAAGTGCGTGTCAGTGCAGCCTGTGATGGTAAATACTGTTTTTAATAAATGTAGATTTACAGGAGTATTTTAAATAAACTTGACCGACGAATATAACGAAACGGATATTCTTGAAGAAATCACAGTATTCACATGCGTTGTTTACCAATTAAGAGTAGGATAATTTTCTCTAGCACTCTAATTATATTTTTCACGCAACTATTGTTACCAAGGTTTCCGACTGCACAATCAAGATTTCGCCCTCATAGGTATCTTTCCGGCTGCAATTGTGGAACCGGCTGAATAAACGAGATTAGGTCTCAGGTACGTAGATAAGGGCCAATAGGGGTGACCATGGACGGGAGATGTGATCTTAAAGGCTCATTCGAAGGGAAACAGGGAGAAATTGGCTTGGAATCGCGTGGGGTTAAAACTTTAATCAATGCGGGGATGGAACATGGTTGTCTCTCGTTGAAGTAGGAATTCGACTTGCGAGATTGCACTTGCCAGGGAGTAAAGCGGATTTATGCTACGGGATATGGTCACGTTAAGTTTTGTAACGTCGGTCACGTTAACACACTGAAGCAAGTCCCCGTTAAGAGATTCCCGAGATTAAGTTTGCCTCGTACGAGTAAGAGGCAATCAGATACGAAAGGGAAAAAAGAGTAATTCAATTTAGAACAAAGTCCTCGGGGGACCGCCACTCACATTGTTTCCAGATCAGATAAAATGTTCAAGTAAACATCTCAAGATTCATGAGCTTCTACGTAGCGCGCGAATTTCAATAGCTTTGCTAAAGGCAAACTAATTTTCCTATCGCAAAAACTTCTGCCCCCCCCCCCCCCCCACCCCTCTCGCCACTCTTCTCTAAATAGTTTGAACTTTGTTCGGAATACGTCGAGATAAGTTATCGTTTTACAGAACAGAACTCTGTTACGTTCGTGTTTTACATCGGGAATTTGAGCGTGCAGGAAAGATAAAACTTTAACACTTGAAAAATTATTGGGTATAAAAGGGAGCAAAAGGTACTACGAGGCAACGGTGTTCTGTATAATATTGGAGAGGAAGAATGATGAAACTGAAATTGTTTATTTTTCAAAACGTTTCTGAAGCACTTCATTCAAAGGTGTAGTTGTATTTGCATTTGGAATAGGTAACTCCTTCGTCACATCATAATACAAAACAAATAATAAATATCTATGGACACGAATGTAAGACTCCTGCAGGAATGTGGATTATTTCCATTATTTCAAACTATTCAATACAAAAAGTTGGTTTATTGCACAATTTATTCTTACAGAATTAAATGATACGCAATATGCAATAATTTCTCTTTAACTGAAGAAGGTTTCTAAGATTTTATATTAGAAAAAAAGGTTCGGCAACTATGTCTTTTCTACATTTACCGGCTAGCTCGGATTTGAACCAATGCTGGTGCTACGTGGCTCGAATATACCATCGGCGCCTCTGACGGAGAAGCCTTAATTCTCATTCTGTCACTTTTCGAGCTGTCCTCAGTACACGATTCATAAGTTCATTATTATTTCAACGTACGGTGCTTATTATCGTTCAAACGCAGCAGACCCGCCTGCACGGATGTCTACTGGAGGCAACTATACCCGCAAAAACTTCCTTCTTGCCGATTCCACGACAAAAGTTGGTTGAAACGGTTTGTTTACTACACGCATTTCCTAGCATCTGTGAGCGTACGCACACATTCAAGGCCCAGTGAGACGGCAGCCTTAATAAGCACAGCATTAAATAAAAGGATCATCCCTGACTGATTTACAAGCTGAATATGTTACAGTGCAAAGGGATACAAAATCTCATCCGATATAAGCACACACGTCGTCCATGAAAATTGCAACCATTACTTTCTCCCCGCTTTCCACGATCTTAACTGGCAAAGGTGTGACGGGTTTATCCACGGAACCATAAATCTTCCTATCACCTTTTACACCGGCTGGTTGCTCAAACAGGCATTCCCTATCAAGCATGCCCTATCTAAAAAGCGGATCTCGGGCGGAAAAAAAGAATCGCGCCAGTTAAGTTAACTTAATTGGCGTGCAACAATGTTTGCGTGCCCGTTAAGAATTATGAGGCCGCTGGATATATCGTCAGAGTGGTTAACGCCGCGGTGCACAATCCACCTGGCTCTCGCCCTATGGCTGTATAAGGTGTTGGTATGTACAGTAAACTTCCATGAACTCTAATATAGTACGCTGTATTCAGAGAGTCCAGAATTCACGGTTATCTTAAATTGAATCTGCCGCCAATGCCAATGCAGCCAGTGTCGCGGCTCCAGGGGCTCGCTCTCCTTATTTCGTGCCTTGCTGTTATCATTTCCTCTCCCAGGGCGTTATCCCCCCTTAAGAGCACCTTACGAATACCAATGCCTCGGTTAATCGATTTCGATCGCACCGTAATGCCGTGTCAACGAAGCCTCGTTAATTACCACCTGGACGTATCAATCACCTAACTTCTAATTTTTCTTCAATTCACCTGAGAAGCCAAAAGTCGTGTTACGATTTCTTTCACTAAATTCCATAAGAATGTTATTAAGTTTCTTTAATTAACACTTTAAGTGACTTAATGCTTTAAAAAATTTCCGAGCACATGTTTTTAATTTCCAAGCAAATCCCTTGGCGCGAAAACACGCCGGCGCCACTGAAACTGTTAATCACACTATATCCTATTTGAAAACCCTATTGCGTATCACGTGTCTATGTACTTTCTTGTACAACAGCTCCTCGATTAGCTACAAGAATTCTCGTAGGAAGCTTGAAATTAAGAGGCTGCCGGCAGGGTTGAAAGAGAATCGCACACCGCGCAGAATTATTGGAGCGGCTCGCAAAGAAACGCTCGTACTAAAGCACATCAATAGCGCCATCTGCAGAAGGTCTGTCCATTAGGCGTGCATGAAAGTTCCTCCGTGCAGACGGCGCCGTTCTCTAGACTCGTTTCGAGGGCACTAAAATTTTTAAGCGCGCTATTAGGTACCGTAAGTACTAGTGCATCGGTCCCAACCGCTGTTCCGGGTTCGACACGCACCGCCGCGGGACATCTGTATTTGCGGGAACATCAATTCGCTGGTTTATGACGGCTGGTGTGAATAAAATCTGATCCAGTGCCTCTTGAATATTAATGATCACCGCGCGCCACTCCGTGTACATATACGTGGCTCACGCCATACCGGCGATAAACGCGTTTATGGATGTATCGGAGTTGCTTCCCCCCCCCCCCCCCTCTGTTTGCCTGGTTCCTTTTAGCTCCCTTCGTGGCTCTTCCTTCGCGTTCGTATAGTCACTGGTAGCAGCCTTTTTACGATTCGCCGGCATGCCTCGGGACGAATAAGAGAAATAAACAAGCAGACACGGTGTTCCGAGAACTTCAACGAAGTTGAAAACGATATGCTGACGATCGGGAACCTGCCCTCTTCACTGATCGATATCTCGATTTTTTACGATTCTTTTTAAGTAGCTGTATTCTCAGCGAGAGTTTGTGATAATTAATGCGGAGAATGGTGTCGATTTCATTAGGTCTGTACTATTGCTGATTCTTGATACTTGAGTAGTTTGTAAACCAAATAGAGAATTTAAATAGCCAGTAAGCCGATTACGAGGACTCGAGTTTCCCTTTGTTTGTGGTTTAATTGTAGACGCACAGTGGACGACCGGGGTGCAATAATGAAATTATGGTTGGAGTTGAAGAATATATAAATGGGAATAAGCTGACATAAACAGAATGTCGTCTAATGAAAATATACGGAAATTACTAATTCATTATTGAATAGAGAGGAAACTTGCAGTGCAAATACTGGATTAACATTTCCGTAAAAGATATTCTAATCCTAATGCGAGGTATTACTGTACGAAATTAATTTCTCTACGAAAGCTTGAAGATCTGATATAATCCTCGCGGGCGAAACTGCGTTGTATGCAAGAGCCGTAGGTATTCAGCGCTATCAGCCACGAAATTTCGATGTGATAAGTTGTAGCGTGCTACTGGTGTCAGTGTCGTGATCCAACTTAGGAGATCTCTATCTAAATCATCAGCTTAAACAGCGTCGACGATCTCAGCAAAATTGGTCGCCACTATGCAAAGGGAGATTCAGCAATGTGTTCTTGGAGGATTAATTACTTAAATCACAGACCAAAATGCTGGATCCCATGCTTATTAAATTACGTCGTCATCCACGTAAATCTAATAATCTTCCTATAGTTCTCGAAATAATTTAAAGAATAAAAATATGAAAACAATTTTGAGAAACTTCAATACCAAACAAGGGTATTGTACAATTTCTTTAAAAAAGTATAAAAAAAGATAAAATTAGATATTATTTATAAATTGTAAAATTATACAGAGTATTTCATAACATGTGGGAACAACTTTATATGAGATTGCACTGTTTATTACATAATAATTTGTTTACATTATAATTAGAATAAAAAAGATTTATCTCTGAACATTTATTGCAATATACTAAAAACAGATTCTAAAAACTGTAAGGTAATATAATAATCAAGTCAATTACATTCATCTGAAAAGCAAAGGCGCATCTGAATTACATATTACTACATCCCCGAAATTCGAATCGTTTCAAACTAACGAACTGTATCGCAACCGAATCAAAGTGAAACGTAACTTTGGTAAATCTCACAGCTGATCAACTTAAGGACCTAGGAGGGTCGAATGAAATCATGAGGGTCGAATGAAATTTTGGGCCACACGATCCTGGGAACTGCAGTAAATTCTAGAAACTGAAAATCAGCTTTCCGAAGCTGCTAGATGGATAACGATGGCTGGGAATCGAGAGTAGAAAGAAACGAAGAAGATCGGTGTGACCTGCTTTCCAAGGGAGTCTGGAGATGAACGAGTCATGCCAACCAACTAGCGCCACTGTCAGCCCGTCTATCTGGGGAACCAAAAGAACCACACGGAAGAATTGCAAGAATGAGAGGGTGCTAGCTGAATAAGACGTGAGTCACATACAGATGCTGCTGCGACAAAGTAGCTCTCGCCGACAGAAATTGTTAGTTCATCGCTCTGCGAGTCGCGTACACTGGGACTTCCTATCTCATTCAAATAATTCCCAATTTTCTGGAAGAGCATCGATATAATTTTTCAACTGTACATGATTGGAACAGCGATTCGAATAATATCATTTCTTATGGCCTACGAATTTAGAGAAAGTCATAACGTAGATAATATCCTTAGCAAGTTTGCTATTTCATGGAACAATATTGTTAATGGCAAAAGTAAACATTTGCAAACTGCGAATGTTGAAATGTAATATTCTGAATAGTTACTTCGAATATGTTTTGCTGCATCTATAGAAGTATCGATCTGAGATATTAGATTATATATTTCCCATACAAACTGAAAAAGTGGATTATAAGGTATATTCCAAATTTTAGTATTTTTAACGTTTATGTATTATAAAAATGGCATATGGTTTAGTCCAGTTGAACGTAAAAAAAAGATATTACGAGTTTGCATTTGGTGAACATACCTTCTTAAATTTCCTGACAATTTTTCATTAATTGAATACTAAACACTCATTCTTCCACATGAATTTTACCTTTGTGTACTATTAATTGTTTATCACAGTTACGGCAATATTATTGAAACAGCATGAGATAGATATAATTCTTTCTTGGCGTTAATTGAACACAGAACCGCATAGTACCGAATCCATGTCTTTGAGGTATTAAATGTATAACACCGTGGCAGCTCGATATCCTGTATTCTACGTTCCAGTTCACCACGAACCCACCTCTATAGAAGCTAATTAATAGGGAAACCTACTGATGTATTAATTCGGACATGTTAAGCACGAACCGCATAGAATCTAATAGCAGACTAGTCGCTTCACAAAGCCTTAAGTTCGACATACCTGCGTTTTATTAGATTAAATGCTAAGACCGTAATGAAATATGTTGGATGTGATGGGGGTAATAACGAATATTGATTGAAGTTTCGAATTGAGTATCATATCGAGTATGGCGGAACTATTATTGGGTAAACTACTGGGATATTAAATACAACTAAGATTTTCGAATAAATGTACACATTCCTGAAGATATTAACACACTCAGATGGAGTTGCGGATATAACAGATTAACCCTTCGTGGTCACACGTTTTTATAATCACAAAATGGTCACATGGTGTTCACTGCACCCTTGCGTAATTTTTTGAGTTACTGTTTTCGTATTTTTTAATCTTTTAACGTTTCAGTGATAATTGTACATTCGTAATACTTATACGATCATGGTCTAATAATCTTTTTCTAGAAATGTAAATTCCGATATGATAAAATTTGTAGTTGAAAATGAGCGATTTTCCACGGTTGTGGAGAAAGGAGCGATTTTTTATTTTTTTTTTTATCCTTTTTGCGATAAATGCCCTTTGGAAGTCGTAAAGACACGAAATTTTAACTCGAAAATTGCTCTTGGGGTGCGATACACTCCGCGTGACCACGAAGGGTTAATAAATAATAGCTAAGACCTAGTATCATATATAATTAAGCCGTAATTGATATTTCACGACTTCAATTTGCCAGGAATTTATATAATAATATCTTCCTTCAATGAGTATTTAATCAAGTCTCTTCTAGTAAATAAATATTCAGTAATTAAATATTCGAGCTCAATATTTTAGAAAACAGAGCCTTTTAGGACAAAATTTTGTTCTACATTTTTTCCTTCTGTTTCTTATCGCGGGATATTCTGTAAACATTCTTCGTCCCAGGCCCAAATATCCCTCATATATAAAGGCCATTTCACACGAAGCACTTTTGCCATTCGCATTTCAGACAAATTACCACACTCCTATCTTTATCTTTCTTCTTTAAACCATCGTTGTCACTGCCACGTGAATATATCCGATAATCAAGTTGCAAGTCACAGAAGTGTCCCGTGCGAAATGGCCTTAATGCAGGGTCTATTATACATACTTATAGATAAGTCTTACTGATCATTCCAGTGTCAATAGTGTCTTTGTTTCAATGCCAGTAACTGATACTTTTTAAATGATATTTTTTACCACCGACACTGACTGCCCTGAACCCTCACGGCTTTACCTATCAGCCTCTGCCTTAGTTAGACGCGGACACGTTAGAAGACAGAACGAAACCTATACATATGTATATTGCACTCGACGGTTAGGGAGGTAGGTTACCCTAAAAATTTTCGAGAATTGGTTTTTTGGATGTTTGCACATTTCACGATTTTTTCTACGTATTTTAAGCGCAACTGAGCCCCGAAATTCCAAAAATTGAAGGAATTACAGTAAAAAATGTACCAGCCTGCACATGAGATCGGATAACGATGTCCAACTTTAAACGCGATTCCCCAGGAACTACGGTTTCCCAAACGGTGAACATAAAATCTCGAAAACCGCTTCAACGATTTGAATGAAATTTTAGAGGGAGCTGCAGGAAACTATTCCCCTCCACGTATTGGGAGCACATTTTCAATATAAATTCTTAAAAAAATAGAAAAAAATATTTTTCCTACAAAAAAAGGATAACATCAGAAACATCAACATAAACATTGTATAAATTGTTTATCAACATTTTATCCCCCTGCACAAAATGGAGGAGACTGTCTTACAGATTATAAAAATGCCTTTACTTTGTATTTTAACAAATTAGGTAATTCATAGCGTACACTTCTCACATTTACATTCATAACTTTCTTCCCTATAAATATATTTAAAATTTTCTTTTTGCGCATTAAAGTCAACGAAATGACGCTTGAAAATTAAAACAAAAATTATCTCTATATTCATTTATTACTTGACTTTATTACTTCAAAATCTGCTCGGGACACATCGTAGGGAATGGTTTTCGGCATCTCTCATTAAATTTTCATCCAAATCGTTGGAGCTGTTGTCGAGATTTTATGTTCACCATCAAACGGTGCACCGCGTACACGCCTTACGTTTTTACTCCCAACTTTTAGAGATATTATATAGAGACATTTAGACTTTTCTTTTTTATGTTAAAACTCATAGAATAACGATTAAAACTAGAAAAAAACGTTGTCTCTATTGTTATTTATCACTTTACAATTTGCGTTTGAAAAAAGGCCTGTTTTAGGGCTATCGAAGGTGACCTACCCCCTTAAGTGAGAATTCGCGAGAGAGCAGGATCGGTTGAAATTCCCTGTTGTGGCAAGCGCAGAGGTATCGTTGCATCTCCACACATTCACTTCACAAACATCAATTATAAGTCCTGCAAATGTCCGTTACACAAAGAGTTGCTCTGCTAATTGGCGAACGATAAAAAACAGGGGACGCAGTGTACGGGAACCGATCATATTCGACAAGAAAACACGTAGGTACGCATGTACAGTGGCTGGTTTCGCTACGAGCTACATACCAATACTGCAATTATTCCGTGGTTCTTAAACGCGTTTGCGGAGCTCTTTTATCGCCGGGTAACTTTTGTCGCCGGTTACGCTTCATCGTCCCGGGCAAGGATCCACACCGTGGAGCATCGTCGTCCACAAGCCTCCCCCACCACGCTAATCATCACGTACGTACGGATCGTTGGCTTGCTAATGCACATTGACGTGCAAACAAAGTAAGGAAGTCGAGCGTGTAACGACGAGTTCATTGCCGTAGAGATTATGACCGAAGAGGGACCAGCGTGACACAGGCCAGCCAGCCATTTTCGACTGGACACCGTGACCCCTGTGCCATAATTCCCAGCCCCCACCCCCCCCCACACCTCTCATACCCCTTAAATTGAAGCCATCGACAGTCGGCTCGCGACGGGCCTGATTATTCGATAGGAAATCCTTTTACGATCGATGCCAGCCAGTGAGTACAGGCGATCAACGAAACCGAAACGGGACGTTCCGCTGTGCCAAGACTGGGGAAAGTCCGCGTTCCCCGCGGCCGCCGGGGAATATCGAGAATGTCTGCCCCCTCGCAACCGCCCCGCGTGGACGTTACGTAAGGCGCAATTGGGTTTATTAGACGTATAAATTGTCCCGCTGCCAAGCTCGTCGCTGAAAGTACGGGTTTTTTTTTCAGATTTAATTATCTCAGTTGGCACGCGCGAGCGCACTCGTAAAAATTACCGTGTATTAGTGCCCTTTGTTCCTCGGGCAGCGCTGCGAATTTTACGATGCCGGAGGGGCAGCTTTCGGGGAACTTTTCTGGCGAGAAGTCAATAGACGAATATATTTGATTCGGAATTAATTCGCGCGATGGTTTGTGGGGAATTAATTCGGCTCCGTAGTGGGCGTTATTGTTCAAGCGGAAAGTTTTGGATAATCGTATTACTTGCCGTGGAAAAGCTTCACACTCTGGAGGGGACTAACCACTTGGAGATGGAATCTGTTCAAATGTTTGGGAAAATCAGGAACAGAAAATCTAATAAATTAGTAAATAGGTATATATACATAGGTATACTGACGAACTCAGTATAAAAATTCTCTGGTAGTTGTTTAAAATCTAAAATCCAGATCAGGTAGTTGTAGGATAGAGAAATAGAGTTTGCGATAATACGACGGTGGATGGCCATTAGTAGAAACGGAAGTAAATCTAGCGTCCGGAAAAGGGAAGCTACACAGATCATGTGGAAATTCTTCACGTTCAGCACTCCGTGACAGTCGCAATTAATTTTAAATTCCTCCGTAGCGCTCGTGCAAAGAGACATTTCGTAGACCAGGAAATAGAATAAAGAGCGAGCGGATGGAGGACTGGCTGTCGGCCATTTTAAAACGATTCGAGCATTTCGCGCGCGTCTCGCAATTCAATTTAATTGGAATACGCAGCGATGTAACGTAATGTGCGACCAACTGACTTTTACAGTGAGATATTTTCCAGTAACGAGTAGCCTGGGAAAACACTTCTGCAGAATTATTAAAGGGAATATGCACCTTCTTGAAATTTTTAAATCGCAAGAAAAATTGAAATGTTTCGTTCTGCTGGCTATTAGAGATGCTTAAGTAATAGTAGCACGAAATAATGACGAAAAATGATTAATGGCGAATACAAAACTTCATGAAAATGGAAATGTTTTCATTTTTTTATTTATCTACTATAGGTATACTTTTTAAAGAAAAAGGCTGCAGTTAAATATAAATACTTGCAAAGTTCGTGCTATGAAATACCAAATATAGAAATTAACTGTGCATTACATTCGTATAAAGGCGACTCTTTTATTTGCCACATTCCACGAGTTGATTTCTGCCGATTGTTAAATCTGATGAGTGTAGTTTTCACATGCGTAGGTATGCACAGGAACTCGTATTCAGGTGAAATATTTTCGCGAAACTTTTGTGTAGAATTCTCGTCCAACAAAAATGAAATATTCCGAGATTGTACGTTCTGTCACGATTTTTTACTTTTATACGTAATCAGTGTTACTTGTGACGTCCATTTATGTTACTCAAACTACGTCGCAGACACCATTCTCAGAAATAGATTCTGAGGGCTTTTAATTGTCAATAATCCAGCAGAGGAGTTTATAGTATTTTTCTTCACTATTTTCCTTGAGCTCCTTTTATTATTCGAATACAATATATTATAAATGAAAAGTTACTGTTTCGTACATCCATGCAAAACAGAGCCATCAAAATTTATAAAGACTCGGGTCTAACTTCTCGTTTATGCAAGCCCACGTATGCCGCCCATAAAACATTTATAGTCACTTACATCAATTAAGGAAAAGCCAAATCATAGCATGAAGAACATTAAATTCAGTCGCGTTAAACCAACACAAATTGTGCACGGACGTGCAGAAATATCGGCAGATATTTCATAAGTAATTTAAACGAATTTTATTGGAGTGCGCAAACAAGGTCGTTTATTCGAAATAAAATTTCTCCAATATCGCCCTTACATGGACAAAAAATTCCGATTATCCAATACAATTATTTTCACAAGAAACATACATGAAACCAGTCTTTTTTTTGTAGGAAGTGTAGAATTTATTTCATGAGACGATACACTAGAAGGACGAATTTAGGGTCGAAGTGCGAGTAGAAAATCAGGACAATTCGAAAAGCCGGATGTCCCTCGAAATGAGAAACTCCGTGAAAGAGAAAGACAACGCGAGGGCAATTAAGTCTTATCGTCTGCCGCCAACAGTGTTCGCCGTTATCATTTACGCGGCTTACATGCTTCCCCCCTTCTAATCCCATCTCTGGCACAACCCTCCTTTGTTCTGAGCCTTCAAATAATTATCGGTCATAACTCATAGCGGCTGCAATGGAACAGAAATCGAGGAGAAGAGGTCTTTGTTTCGACGTACGCTCGTCGAATCGCGCACCCCCGGGAACGGCTTCCGGGAGAAATAATTTTGGCAAACTTGAGCGTGCGATAGAGATTTTTAGAACATAAAGCTGGTGTATGCAGGGCTGGTCAGAACTGCGTATTGATTCCAAAATAAAAGGGAATATAGCTGGGAACCATGCGGAGTTCGCTACACGCACACCGTCAGAGTCTTTCTTTGACAGAGAAACCATTTTATATAACGCTATTATGTAGCAATAGCTACCTATTATTTACCCACCATTCCGTTTCAACAGTAATTTCATTGTACTACACCATACCAAAGCTGTATACCGAATATCGATACTGTCGATATTCAATTTTTGAGTTTTTGATAGAATGTTCTTGCAAACAAACATGAAAGTAAACCAATAAAAAAAAAATTTAAAACAAGCTTTACATGAAAGAGACATGAAAATATTGTATTGCCATCGGAACTACGTATGTGCGCAAAATTTCAAGTCGATCGGACATGTGGAAGTGGATCAAAATTAGCTTACAAAATTTCATCCTCACAAATTAACGAACAAACTCACAAATGAAGCTAAATAAAAGCTTGTAATGATATTATACGCAGTTTGGGTACACTGCAAAGTAAAATTAATAGAATTTCGATCATTCGAAATATGCGCAATTAAATAACTGTTGTTTACTTAACGAATTAGAATTATGGCGCTCTTACGTATACA
This sequence comes from Andrena bucephala, assembly GCA_947577245.1. NCBI lineage: Eukaryota > Metazoa > Arthropoda > Insecta > Hymenoptera > Andrenidae > Andrena > Andrena bucephala. The sequence goes on from OX387715.1 coordinate 10,804,356, forward strand.
GAAACGACTATCAAATGAAATTAGACGACACATTAACGAGCAACGTAAGTATAATGTCTGTGTGGCTCGTTACGTTTCGCTGGAACGAAAATCGAGTTACCTTTTTTTCCCCTTTGCGCGCGCGCTGAAAGGGCGCTCCAACTTGGCTGCGTGTATCGCCATTATAACCGTGCTTCGCCACAATGAATCGCATACACGAATATAAATGAAGTTATTCGTTAGTGTGCAATTTGCGGGGACAGCAAGGACGTGCCCTGCTCCCAGAAGAAGAGCTGAATTACAGAAGAGCGGAATTGCGCATTGTTCAGCGGTAAAAAAAGGGGGACAGCCGTGGACGTTCTTGAGCTTGGAATTCATGGCCGATGGTGTATGCATGAACATATGTTACTGGCAAAAAAGAAAGAGGATTACGGCGACAACCCTTGCAAACGCGCGCGGCTTTTTACTTGTTCACAGGCCCCGCGCACATCGCCCCCAAGTTGGTAATGTGTTTGCAAAACAATTAATTCCCGTTCCCATTGAAAATAAAGATTAATACCGGGAATAATCGTCGTAGACGTAGCTGTGCGAAGCAGTGACTAATATTGCCCTATGAAAAAGAGAAGTAACGACGGAACCGTGATTTTTCTTGTGGACGTGAATTATGTTTATGGGGAATTTAGAAATTATTTTCACAATTTCGGCGGTTTTTCAAAGTATTCAGTTTATCAATGGGCAAGAATCGGTCGAATGCTGTAGGAAGATACTATTGGTATTGGCTAATGCAAATTTTGTTTCTTACTTAAGTGTTTTAACGGTAAATTGATTAGTTTTTATATTCGGTGTTAGAAATTTTTATGCAATTTAAGTATGATGTGGTCTATGTGAAATTAGGGGGAGTTTAAGGGGTTATGCCTACCTGTAAGGTCTGAAAACACAAGTGTTTTCGGTTTTTTGTTTTAAAAATTTGAATTTTTTTTTTAAATAAACGGTTGTAGTTATATTCGAAAGTATATATTTTAAAGTTCTTGTAGTTTGTTTTGCGATGCGATATCTAAATAAATAATGGAATTATAGGCGATCTCCTGGCAGCGTTTTTTTATTACGGTGACCACTGTAGCATTGATCTGGTTCAGGAGAAATAAAAAATTCGACCAAATTGAGTTAGTATATTAGATTATCTAGTCCTTAATCGTGGCTTTTTCTGTGATTCTGTGTCGAAAATCGATACTTTTGCTATGAGAAGCCGCCATTTTGTACAAATTGATTTTTCGGGATAATGAACGATTAAGAACTAGATAATCTAATATACTAACTAAATTCCCGCGAATTTTTTATTTCAGATGAACCATGTCAAAATTAGAGTGGTCACCACAAACTACTGAAAAAAATCGCTGTCCACAAATCGCTGATATTTCCTTTATTTATTTATATTTTCTATCGCAAAAATTACTGCAAGTTGTTTAACATGTGCACTTTCGAATGCATAAAGGCTTGATTGAAAAAGTTTTCCCCCAAAAATTTCCGAATATACATGTTTTTTCAGACCTCACAGGTAGGCATAACCACTGAAGTCATGATTTTGTTAATTTCGAATTTGTTCAAGAAATATGGAACGTAAAAGTTTGGGATGTTTGTTATCACGGAAATGGGATATAAATGAATTCTTAATATGGAAACCATCAACTGTACAAAGATTAATGACGCATCATGCAGATGACAAATTACAGCCGCTTTTCGTGAAAATAATTAAAAAATTACAAACTCCAGACACTTCGTATTTTTGTAATAAATTCGAAACCATCAAAACGATGACACAAACAACCCCTAATTTCCCGTGCACCACATCATACGTCAATGTTATCAAAATCCTCGATATTAAATGCAAACGATGATTAATTAACCGTGGAATAACATTGCTGCCAATTGCAAAACATTCACAAATGTTTGTATTAAAACAGATCGGGGATGTTTAAATATTTGATATCGCGGTAAATTCTGAACGATAATTAGGTTCTAAAGTATTCCCTACGCTATTAAAGGACAACGTTAAATCTGTACCATAATTTCGAATCAAAACGTGCACCTCTATTGCTGTCACGACATTGTAAATCTCTCCTCACAAATAATTAAACAAAATTGTCAAATGGGAACACTTGCAAAAATGAATCCAGATGAAAGGATCCAGAAGCTTGAAGGTCAAAATTCCAAATACGTTTTGCGTTACAGTTCACGAGCACAATAGCAACATCTGAATGAGCATAACCGAACATAAAAAAAACAAGTTAAAATCCGATGTCTCGATTCGCGGCACACAGCTGTTCGCCGAAAGCATCGAAGATTGGCGGTGGTGTTGAAAGTGAGCGCTCCAGGCTGACCTTATTGTAAGCTAGGCCGAAAGGGTGTCACCGGCGAAACAAACAGGGTTGCGTGCCAGTCGATACACTTACTAAAGGGTGGAATTGCGTATTGTTCGGCAGTAAAAGGCAGAAGAGCCCCGTGGGGTGGTTGCCAGGGGGGTGGGCGGTGGTGAATGGCGGTCGTATAAAATCCAAGAGGCACAACGGCAGGCCAGAGAGCTAGGAATAAAGTGCAGGGACGTTCAGTGGCAGCGTTCTGTCGCTAACCACTGGCGATTGCGGCCCTTTTTTATGCCGAGTGCCGGAGCACCGTGCATAAAGCTCGCTCTGCGTGTATGCACGGTGACGCGTCAGCAGAAGCTGCCGAAACACTTTAGTATCTCAAAGCAGCGCAAGACGCGGCTTCCCAAAAAGAACCTTTCCTGGCATTGTGTCGGGTCCATCATCGCGAACTTAGGTATCACCGTAACCATAATCGAGACAAAAGGCTCAGAATCAGAGGCACGATGAACGGAGGAACCACTCGGGCAGAATATTAAAATACCCAAGGAAATACAAAGCCAAAGTGAGCAACAAAACATTAAAAAGCAAACAAAGAAAAACAAGAGGAAATAGCGTAAAACGTCAACATACAAACAGCGACAATCAAGGGGTAAAAACTAAAATGCCCTCTTACGGAGTGATGCTTGCGAACGAAAGGAAAACAGGGGGCGCGGGGACGTTTTAAAGGAGACGTTTTAAAGAATTTCAATAAATTCTGAAAAATCAGGCTCATAAAAACCGATTCAGGCATTGCGGCACGGAATCCTGGACAGGGATACCTATTCTGTTCAGCGGCGTTTCGCGCGTCAGGAAAAAAGTTATTCGGTCGAGAGACACCGCATATTAAACGGGCACGTATGGAGCCCGCGCCGCCGTTGCGTTCATTCGTCCAGGCGAGAAAAGGACGACGCAGTTTTGCAAACGATGCAGAGAGATCCGTCGTGTTTATGTCGGCCGCTCCTCGTACACGTCAGCCGCCGTTCTTTTTTTTCCCCGGGCGTAACGACAATTCGCGGTTTACTGGCGTATCCGTCACCGTGCTTTTTCCCCGATACGGACATTTGCGGTTCTTCGAAAGCGAGCAAAAATCGGGCGACATTGACGTGATCCCAACGTCGTTGAAATTGCAAAATTGCAGAAGGACCCTCGCGAGGCGGGCAGGTGGCGCGTGGTCCCTGTGTTCCACGGGCTGCGTTTTACGCCTGTCGAATCGCGGCGAAAAAGTGTCAAAATCCTCGTGTTCGAGAATAATAATGATTCTGTGGAATAATCAGAAATGCGACAGAGTGCCTATTTCCCCTCGAAAGATATTCACTTTTCCATATCGATACACTGTTATTAAGGAAACAGTATTTTTATTAAGGAAACACTATTTTATTAAGGAAGGATATAGTTATTAAGGAAACACTATTTTTTGCCGATCGGCCACACGAAAAGTTGAAAGAAATATCAAGTATTAGTTAAAACAAGATGGCGCATTGTTTCAAATTTAAGAATCAGTAAATAAGTGCTTGTTCAAAGCGACACATTTTTTTACCGATAAGCTAATCGACTTAGTGCAAAGTATAAATGTAAGTTTTCAGAATCATTATAGCTTATTACTTTATTACAATATATTATTAACCGTATTATGATTTACTTTTGGCAATAAAGATGTATTCAAACGAGATAGTAGAGAACGTTCGCGAACTTTATGAAATTCATAAAAATTATGAGAAAGTTGCAAAAGTGATTAGAATACCTGTTAGCTCCGTCAAATATATGGTTCGAAATAACTATAAGAGAGAGAAATCCAAACGAGGAAGAAAATATTTATTGACTTCTCGAGAGAAAACAAGAATTAAACGGCAAGTGAGGATACTGAATTCCAGAAATGAAAGAGTAGCTGCCACAAAAATACGGAATAATCTAAAACTTTCGTGCTCAATTAGAACTTTACATCGAATGTTAAAATCTCTAAAGTTTGAATTTAAAAAACAAAAAAAGAAAATTTCGTTAACGAAACAAAACAAAGCTAAACTTTTGAAACTAGCAGAGCAATGGCTAAAAATATCTCACAAATAGGAATCTACAGTCTTTTCGGACGAAAAAATTCAATTTTGATGGCCCAGATTCCTGGTCCTCATGGGTAGATTTAGATAGAACATTATATCGAAATAGGCGGCAAATGGGTAGTGGATCACTCATGGTTTGGGCAGGACTTCGGCCCGATGGAACCATTTTATTGGAAACACTACAGGGAAGAATAGATAGTATAAAATACATTAATTTTTTAGCAGAAAAAGTGAAACCATTTCTGGACAACAAATTAGGTATCAGGAATTACGTGTTTCAACAGGACAACGCATCGATACACGTGTCCAAATTATCAAAACAATGGCTCGAAAGAAAATTTTCTGCAGTTCTCGAATGGCCTGCCAAAAGTCCAGACTTAAATCCTGTGGAAAATGTTTGGAAAATGATGACATTGTTTATGATGGTCCAGAGTACCACAACCAAAAAGAACTTTGGAATTCTATACGTGCAGCAGCTTCAAAATTAATGGCCGAGAAACGGGAAGTTTTAAGAAAATTAACTCTACATATGCCATCTCGTCTACTGAAAGTAATTAAAAATAAAGGAAGAATAATCTAAATTACTAATTACCACTTCTTAAAATTATACAAATGTCAAAGTTAATTATTAAAATAATAAAACTTTATCGTCAAAAAAATGTGTCGCAATGAATCACCCCTCATTATGAGTTTTCTAAAATTTTATATAAATTTCGTGTATTCAAATTGTTTTCTCTGTCTTATTTACCTATTTCGTACATGTTTTGTAAGAAGATTGTATATGTCATTTCTTGGGCATTTATTTTTACAATCAATGCATATGTATGTAATTATATATTCGGCAAAAAATAGTGTCGCGCACTATATTTCGTTGAAAAGAATATTCTTTCAAAGAATATTCTCCTTTTGCTCCCTTCCAAGGAGAACAGTCTTTCTGATAGGTATTCCAAACAACGTTTACTGCGAGGTTGAAAAAGTAATTATGCTTGTAGGAAACCACCCAGGGAACATAAAGCTCCTCCGTTGCAAAGGCGTTAGTAAATTTAAATTTTCGACAACTTTGTTCTAAACCCTTCAGATTAACAAAGGTGCTTTAAAGAAATTTCTTCTGATATCTTCTGATTTTATATATTTATATATACATATATACATATATATAAATATATAAACACATACACCTAGAATATTACAAAGAATAAGCCGCTGCATTTATAAAACCACACGGCTGAATTGAGCAATCCTATCTCGACTTAGCGGTAACGTATTGCGATCCAACGTGATCCCGAATCCCTTATCACTGAGTAGTAAATAAACCTATTCTACCTCTCAGGGGACTACATTAACGAGCTATTCGCGATGTTTTACTAGCGACATAATTGCCTTACACAATATAAATAATTGCGCCCGTACGTGTTTGGAGGTTCTGCACGTGGGAGGTACGAGAGGACCGTACACAGAATCCGCGAAGGTGATAAGTTGGCGGATGATTTTCAAGAGCGACGGAAACAGGCGATTTGCAGGGACACCGGGGCTCATCTCGTCGATATATCGTCGAGCTGTGGCAAGGTGTAAGGCCACGTGCGAAAATGCCGGAACGTTAAGCGAAAATGGCAGTGGTGGAACGAGGCACACAACAATACGTGGGCTATTCGGTGAATCCTAATGACGTAGTCGGCTATCCTGGACCCAACCAGGGATAACCGTAATGGTTTTATTCGTTTCACTTATACTCGAGCTTTCCCTGATTTAAAGGGCCCTAAGTACCGCCGCCATTCTACTCGGTTCTCTTCTCGCATCGCTGCGGCACGGATTTTTCTTCGAGGCATCCAATTCTTTCTGGAGGAATTCCGAGCACACGCGGTCCCGCTGCTTCGGTATGAATCCTTTGGTAAGGCGGTAACGTTCAATAGCGAGAAGCTTACAGGACATTCGAGCCAGCCAGAATGGAATTTCGAAGGGGAGAATTTGAGTAGAAATATCGTGGTTCAGGTTGGTTGAAATTGTGTAAGCAGAAGAGTCACAAGGGATGGAAATAATGTAATATGTGTACTGTAATGTTATAAGGTCTGGTCTTGTTATTGTTGATAGTTTTGTTATTAATTATGGATTAAAATAACGTACAGTTTCCTCTGAAACTTTGTCATATTTTGTTAAATTAAACAGAGATGCTCCGTTCATTGTTATATTGTTTTTTAAAAATTTATTTATTTAATGTGGCATCAGCTTAGAACTACTACCGACCACTATTACAGTAGATTACATTATTGGACGGTGTTGTAACGAGTATTGACTAGTTAGCTTAACATTGTACGTCTTAAAATCTAATACTATTCTATTTCAATAGTACTAAGTAATAGAATATCTCCCGGAGTAGGTATAAATAACCTGTAATATGTGTTCAAACAGTTGACTGTAGAATGATAATTAAAAGAAAATGTAAAAGGTAACCAACAACAAAAATATATATAAAAAAAAATTTTTATGTTAAACGATTTTAATAAAAATGCACTAAAAACTAAAAAATAATTCTTTTTTTGTACTGCAATTTCGATGGTGTTTTTCACTTTAAATAAAATCGTCGAGTAGGATGTTTCTCATATTAGAATATGAATCAATTTAATACAGCATCAAGCGTCGAAATGAATTTGTTGTGAAATTCCCTGCTCCACGATTTTATTTAAAGTGAAAAAACACAATCGAAATTGCAGTACAAAAAAGAATCATTTTTTAGTTTTTAGTGCATTTTTAACAAAATCGTTTAACATACATTTTTTTTTATATATTTTTTATTATTCTTAATTTAATTTCAAATCGCGATGCGACTAGCGACCCGAAAAGAACGCGAGTGGCTGATTTCAAGTCGTTTGGATTTGTGGTTATGGGTTATATTTATTGATGACTGGGTAATTTTTTCACCCGCTCGGGATTATTTTTTTTTAAATATTGTATTGTCATTTAAACTACCCACGCCTGCAAAGTTTCAAGACAATTGGATAATTAGAAATGGGTTAAATCTGAAGTGCCAGATCGTTTAAAAAATACCTAACGTGAAGAAGAAACCAGTTATCTATAATAAAACAAGGTGCTGCTCCATTTACAAATATTTGGAATGCCTCAAACAACATTCCCCTTGCATGTTTCTTATTCCTCTCTATGGCGTCACAGTTACTCAAACAAGTATATAAAAATATCATTTCCAAACTTCCCTTTGACTGTCCAGGGCTGTCGCAAGCGCCGATTGCACAAGGCATACCTCTCGAAATCACATGTGAAAGATCCACAGCTAGAGGACACGCGTCCGCTCTCATTAGCCGTCGCTGGCCGACGAAGTCAGGGCGGAGGCAGTTTCTTTTCACCTCTAATTAGTGTCTGGCCCTCATTTTGCCGGTGCGAGGCTTCGAAGCGAAGTTACGGGCGAGCTGTACGGATTTTTCACGGAACACAGCTGTGGGTTGCGTAAAAACTGAGGCGCAAGAAGCGCCATGGCCGGCAACAACTGTCGACCATTGTATCCGCATTAGGTGCGTCCCGACGCCTGTACAGAGCCTCGAAGAACGACGACGGTTGGCGTCATCTACGGCTGAGTTGTATTTCATAGCGCAGCTCGGTCGCCCTTACCGAACTTACCGTCTCCTTCTTCCCCTCTTCATTCCCCACGTCGTCTTCCATTTCTTCTCTTATTTTCAACGGTGCCTTTTTTCCGCTGCCCTCAGCTCCTGCACCCTGTTTCCTTTCTTGGTCTACCTTATTTTTATTCGTCGCTCCACGTCCATTCCTGCGTTTCTTTTTCTGTTGCTAGTTTCCCCTACACTTTATACCCTGTTTTCTTATTTCCACTCTTTCCTCCTCCCGCAACTTTCAACTCATTTATCTTACTCCCTTCTTCCTCACTCATCTTGATCTACACTTCTTTTTAATCCTCATTCAGCATTCATTCTTGCGTTCCTTCTTTGCTACCTTTCAGCATTCTTTTTGCCCTTTTTCCTTATTTCCACGCGTTCCTTTCTCTGCAGCCTTCAGCTCCTTTATCTCAATCCCTTGATCCCCATTCCTCTTCATCTATCTTCTTTTTACTCGTCGCCCCACATTTCTGCTTGCGTCTCCTTTTCTGTTGCCATTCTTCCGCATTCCTTCTCCCGCTTTCTTACTTTTACTCCCGTGTAAGGTTCTGCCCCTTCGTCTTCTCCCCTTTCTGCCCATTCCTCTTGGTCAACCTGTTTTTTTTTTTTGCTCGTCGTAGCACATTCGTTCCTGCGTTTCTCTTTCTGGTGCCATTTCTCTGCGCACTTCGCCCTGTTTTCTCGTGTGAGCATTCCCCCTGTCCCGCCAACTATTATTTCCGTTCAACTTTATCGCCGGTTGGAAGCGGAAGAGCCACTAGCTGGGGCCGACAACGGCGCGCGCAACAAGAATGAAACCGACGAAAAATAACACGGTTGTAAATTCCAGGACGCCAGGCGGATGATCGTAAAGCGCGAGTTTGTAATGGACACGATGCGCGGCGCGCATGTTTAGAGCGGTTTAGTAAACGCCCGAGTCAAGTGCTCAAGTAATTATCACATGGATATTAAACGCGCCCAAATGGCCAGTTAAATTACCCACGTGAACGAATGGACGTTAGAAAGCTCGTTTCGCAGCCCATTTTTTCGGCGGCACGACGCGATAACCGCGATAATTGAACCACAAAACGCGTTTAATATGACACATTAATTGATGTTGATTCTACTTTAGCTAGATCCACGATCGATTCTTTAAGGGGTAACACCACTCTAGAGGCAGAAAAAGAAGACCTAAATTTGACAATTTATTTTGTGAGTATGACACACGGAATAGAATTTCTTTTCAGAGGGTTTATTTAACACATATTGAAGTACGAAAAACAATTTTTTTTTATTGCCATTTTCATGCAAAATGGCGGCAACAGAGCCCGTCTTCGAAAAAAGCTTTTTTGAAAACGCCGCCACGGGAGGACGGATTTCTCAGCATGTATGAGTCCTGGAACCAAAAATAAAAAAAAATTATAATCTATATACAATTGGCTTTGGAAGTACGTAGGGTTATTTTTTTTAATCAATTTTTGTGGAAGTGGTGCACTTTTTAAGAAATGAATCGATTCTTTGCCCTAAAAATGAGCATTAAATTGTTTATAAAAAAAAAAGTTTACATTCAATCAAAAAACGGCTACGTACTTCCAAAGCCAATTGTATATAGATTATAAATTTTTTTTATTTTTGGTTCCAGGACTCATACATGCCGAGAAATCCGTCCTCCCGTGGCGGCGTTTTCAAAAAAGCTTTTTTCGACGACGGGCTCTGTTGCCGCCATTTTGCATGAAAATGGCAATAAAAAAATATTGTTTTTCGTACTTCAATATGTGTTAAATAAACCCTCTGAAAAGAAATTCTATTCCGTTTGTCATACTCACAAAATAAATTGTCAAATTTAGGTCTTCTTTTTCTGCCTCTAGAGTGGTGTTACCCCTTAAAAGAGCGTTGGTAATAGCAGGAGAAATTGAGTTGCCTAGAGATGGTTTAGGGAAAATCATTTTATGTTTATTTTCCTGTCACTTGTTAATTAATATTAATTGATGGTTTCATTTATGGGTTTACAAACTAAAAGAGTCGTAGAAATGGTTAGAAATAACAAAAATGTAATGGTGCCCTTCCAATACTCAAACAAAAAATCGGATTGTACTCAGACATGTTTGACCTGTGAACCTATGTTTTTTTTTTTAAACCAGAAAACACTACGTTCCCTGTTTTTTAAAAAAATATTTGCTCTTTAACAGTCTGTCTGTAATAAATTTATGAAAGTAACAAATTCAACAGAAAGCTATTTGACTTTTATTTTCTTAGTAATTTTCCAATATTGGAATGTACTTAGGTATGTTTCACCTGTTCCTTCATCTTGATTATCTTTTTATTTGCAAAGAAGTTTTACTCTCACCTAGGAAGTTACTACCATTTCAATTGTTTCCCTTCGCTGTTGTCCAACTCGTCTCTAACCATATTCCCCTATTTTCTTGTCTAGATCCCTTTTCATCCAAGACGCCTTCCAACCACCCAGTTTATTTATTTTTTATGTGCTGGGAATGGAAACGGTAAATGGACCGTATTCGGAAAAACGAAGTGAAAGAAGATACAGGAAATTGCTGTTGAAAGTTTCTGTGATAAATTCCATGTTATTCCATTTGAACGAAAACGTACTTGGACCTTTCTTTCCCCTCTACTATTTCACCATTAATCAAATTAGTAACACTCTCCGAAATATTAACAACAGTCTCACACACGTTCATATTCACACTTCGTAGAAACAGAAAATTCTAATTTCTAATGCAACTTAATATGATGCAAGTCTAAAATTTAATTTAAAAAACAGTAGGTACAAGAATTAAGAGAGCTTTCTCTGCATTCTTCAGAGTACAGGTACACCGAGATTTAATTACATTTCTGTGGGTTTAATTAAGTTACAAGTTACCTTCGACCGATCAAAATACTCGCCCCCGTTTTCATTTCTTCTTTTTCTTCCTGCCTGCATTCGTGTTACCGCTGCTTCAACAATTCTACTCCGTTCTACTTTCATGCGCAGGAATTCACTTTCAAAAGCAAAGGAGAAATAGGAGGGAAACGTAGAGCGAGGCAGGAAAGGGAGGAAGAAAGAGGGATCGTTACGGATTTCAACGACTCAGTGATCACAACGATTTATACGTACGCGGAACGATAGATTGCATTCCATTGTATTACGTTCTACGCTGCTTTGCATTCAGTCAATGCCATTTATTGACTTGGGCCTACCTCATCTTCGTGCGTACCACCATTTCCCTGCAAAAATCTCTTTACCCTGCTACATCGACAAAAGAGGAAATAATACCGCACCGACTTTGCAATGTAGTTTTAAATTTCAAATCGAATTTCATTTCAAATGCTTCTGGTGCTCAAACCTTCGATCCCGAACCGCAACGTCCCTGTCATTCTATTTCCCGGCGGTAACATTTGTCACGCTAGAAACAAAAAAAAACAATTTCGAACCGTGCTGGTGAATAAAAAAGTGGTAGACACCGATTTTACAACCAGCCATATATTTCGAATTTATAATCTTGCAAGTTAATTCGACTTTCGCATATTCCGCTGGATTCTGGATTTGTCTGAATCGATACAGAGATCGACTTACAGTCGAGGGACTCGGGAACCAAGGGAAAAAGGGACGTCGAAGGTGAGGCGAGATTGTGATCGAGTGTAAACATCGACCGAGTGTAGAAGAAGCGTAGAAAGGGAAACAGGGATGAAATAGGGGTAAAAAGGGTACGGGTGGGAGTTAGAGGTGGGATGGTAAGGGGGGGGGGGGGGGGGACAAAAAGTGAGGGAGACGAACAGAAAAGTAATTAATTTCGTCACGCCAATTCTATTTGCTCGACGTCGCTTCCAACCCCGCACATTCGTCATCGCGCGTCCACAAAATTATTCGAATGGCAGAGGTGAAAGAATCCACTCCTGCATGCGGAAGCCGCTCGCGGCAAAATTGAAGGTTGAGCCGCGACGGATTTAATAGCGGACAGATTGTCCACCCTACTCGTTCCAGTTACCGATAACCCGCTGATGCGATATTTTGCACAGAAAGAACGTTTCTCTGGATCTGGATCCGATTAAGCCGCCATTCACCGCGGCATTTCCAAATTTCCGTTTTCTCGGGACCTACTCTCTTTTTTTTTTAAGTCGGCGAAGTCGCAAAGGGAGTGCTGATCGTTCGTTTATGGCGATGTATTCGTTCGATACCTGGCGGGGCGGGGGGGGGGGGGCCTGTTTTATAGATTTAATTTAATACGTAATATAATCCCATTTATTCTGCTCCCTTTGGTGCGTAAGTTGCAGTGTTCGATGTGAAACATTTTGTATCTATTGAATAAATTGGAAGAAGGGAATTATTTATGCAGTGTGGAAGAATATTAAGGGGTAGATCACGATACGTTGTTAGAGAAGAGTTACATTCTATAGCGCGTGTGCTGTAAATATTGTTTAAGAGGGGGTTCTGCCTTGTGGGACCGAAAAAATAGATTTTTCTTTTTTGCATTTCTCAAAATATTTGGACCTTGTATGAAGAAGTGGAAGGACTACTATATAGCCCTGGAGGAGTCTAAATATTGTAAGTAGTTGTACTTTTATACCAATCTAATATGGAACTTTAAACTCGTTTTTCACGAAACAATATTTTTCGACATGGCGTTGAAGAAATCTCGAAGTCCAATGAAGCTATTGCATCGACCTTGTACATACATGTCCGGCAAACGTCAGTCTATCTATGGAACTCGGATTATGGCTGTATCTGTCACCGTTCTTTTTTTATTTAAATAATTCCTTGCGATTTTTGGACGAAATTCGATTTTTTTTTCAAAAGGCTGCCTTTTTAACAATTTTTCATTTTTCTGAATTGTTTTAGTTTCATAGATAGCTATGTTCATGCAGATTAAGAATCCCTTTTCCTTCTTGTGTTTCAGATAAACCATAGGACACTTTCCTTCAACGCCAGCACGAGCCGCATTTTTTTCAACATTCTGCAATCGACGCTCTATACATGCACCTTTTTTTGTATAGCCTCATAAAAATTTGTAATAATACTTAAAACTACAATAAAACAATTTGCCAAATTTCAAATAAATTCATTCAACAGTTTTTTTTATAAAAAATTCGCAAATATCACCTACTTTTTCGGTCCCACAAGGCAGAACCCCCCCTTAAGACATTGCACGTCTACAAGTTGTAATTACAACTTAGGTTAACTTGAAAATGAAATGTTCAGTATCAGAACTAAAATATCAAAAGTTATTAACGATTATTAAAATAGTCAACCAAGAAATATATTTGACATTTTTGAACAGTTATTTACGTATAAACACACGTGACAACCTAAATCCAATTTAAATTCCAAACGAGTTTGCTCGGTCATAAATGAAGCTAATTTAGTTATAAACACGCAATAAATCTCCACCATTGATGTTTACACATAAATTTAATTCGCGATTGGTTAATAATTAAAGATAATTGATGGTGATACAAAATATGAAAGGTCGTGCACGTGGCTTTCCATGTGTACATACATACGACAGCTTCGCTGGCAGGTACAATCTGAAATTATTTTTAATGACAGATGATAGATGTGACCTTTGACGTGATTCCCAGTGGGCAGGATTGAGAGAAGTTATTACGCGGCTTTAAAGCGGCTCATAGTGGACAGGCCTCGGTGTTAATTATCGCGGTAGTCCGGATTTTCCTGATTACTTTGTAAAAGTTGCGACGCCGCTGAAGCATTGAAAACGAATTGAGCTAATTGCACGGCTTGCGAAGCTTGCGTATGACAAGTCGACCTTTCAACTTATTCAATGCAGATCTCGTATTTCGATTTTTAATATTGTCAATAGCACACGTATTTTACTAATACCCTTTCAATCACTTCTCATTTATTCAGTTTCCAAATACCCAGTTATTTACGATGCTCGACAAATACTTCTTCAAGCTATTTAATTCAAAACGAACGTATATATTTGATGAATCTACTGGAAATTGAACTTCCCAATGGGTTTGTCTTACCTCTTTATATTCAATACTAAATAAAAACGTAGTATTAATTGGAAAGAAATCAGCTAAAGTTATTTTCGTAATATTAATCATGAATAAGTAAACGAATGGAAAGTTATTAAGCAGCTATATAATTATCTACTATTTAACTAAAAATATATTAATCTATGTATATACTAATAATAATTATAATGGATAATCCTGAATTTAATATTACTTAAATAAATAAAATATTTTATACGTACGGGGTGGGCGGATACTTGTGTGAGTAGTTGTATACACCTAACCTACTTACACGCTACAAATTTTCCGTATTTTCGCAGCTCTCAGCATTCCTACGCGTGGCCACACTTTATACGAAACGTCCAATGAAACCGCAGAATCGTCTCGGCGCAACCTGCCCCAATCCGATTATACGTGTGTACTATAGCAAATCGTGCCATTCGTAAAACGATTTCACGGTACGACTCTGTCGGATCCAGCGCTAATAGCCAGACGTGAACACGCGGTCGATACATACTGGGAACGTAACGAAAAACTATCTACGAACTGCCCATGCACAATCGTTCGTTTCCACGGCCGCCGCGTAAGAAAACTGCACGGCCGCCATTATGCTCGGCGAAAGCAGCCCCGCGGATTTTTATCGTTCTTTACCCGGCGCTGCAGCGGCATCAGCGTCTTTCCCTGAGTACCTATTTCAATAGCAATGGAAAAATAACGTCGCCGCAATAAAAGCAACCCTCCCCCGATCCGTGGGCACTTTTATCGGTGCCACCTAGAAGCGAACGGGGGGTGGTCGCGTTCCAGAAGACGTCGCGGGGGCATGTCTCGCGGAACGCGGACCGTGGCCGCGCGAGCTATGGCTGCAGAGTGGAAGAGGATCGGAACGGGTACGGAAGTTAGATGTGAATGGAGATAAGCGTCCCCATCGGGCCGAATCAATGTCCATAACGGAGCAACTCGATGATTCGTATGGGAGAAAAGTTGTTGAATCCAATCGCTGGGCTGCCTTTAAGGAAAATTGCAGGAGAGTTTATGGTTGCGGTTTCAGTTCCGTGCGAAATTGCTGCGATATTTCATTGAGTGCAAGAGTTAGAAGTTTAATTGTGAGTGCGATGGGGTTGGGAGTAATTGATACTGGTTGTAGGGTGTGTGTCGAGGAAGGGTGTTAGAAACTTACGGGGCTCGGAGTGCTTATTTAAGGGGTGAAAATGTTTTGTTAAACGTATGTACTACATATGTTTTGAATGGAGGAATGGAGTCTTTTTGTGTCACCTTTACAACAGGTGTTGTTTGTGGTCTCCTCAGATGTTTAGGTTAAGTTGAAAAACAGTCCCTCACTGAACTTTGCTTTTGTCTTTGTTTACTTTCTTTTCGTTGTTTTCTGCTTGTGTTGTGCAATAAAGACGTTTAATAATAATAATAATAATAATAATAATAATAATAATGTTTCAAATGAAAAAATTAATATTTTATTTGTTTGCTCTAAAAATTCGAGTCTGGTGGATATTTATCTCCAACATGGTTTACATAAATATATGTGATAGTATATTGGGACCTCTTTGTTTGTTTACATGGACAGAATTAACCATAAAGTTAGTGACCCTTTTTGAAACACTATATATATACAGGACGTTTCACTACAAGTGGTTAATACTCTAGGGGGGTGATTCCACAGACCAAAATAAGACGAAAATTTGGAATACAATTTTTTAATATCGCACTTCATTTTCGAGAAAATTGGTGTAAAATTTAGAGTTTTAGGCGCCTGAGGAGCACGCGTTCAGCTGTCCGTAGGACGTTCCCCTTACGTCCGCGTGCCCCTCAAGCGCCTAAAACTGAACTTCGGTGCACGCGTGTTACCTGAAATTCAAAGTCAATTTTCTCGAAAACTAAGCGCGATATTTCAAAATTGTATTCCACATTTTCGTCTTATTTTGGCCGGTAGAATCATCCCTCAGAGTATTGACCACCTGCGGTGAAACACCCTGCATACTGTAGATGCCTATAGATATCTATGATAGAACAATGACATGTTGTATTGTTTTATTTAACTTGTTTAAAGCATCATATGTAAATGTGATTGAAGCCTTTCAGCTAAAACTCAAAGTTGTATATAAATTTATTTTCCGGGATTATCAATAAATGATGCTGTTTCTAAATCTGCAATTGAGTGCAGTCTGTTCCTGTTTCTACCATTACTCAGTGAACGATAAAATAATACAGCGTATTGTTACGAACAATTTAACCTGACATTTGTGATATTTATTGCTTAATTGATCCCAAAATGCCAATTGACGGGATAACAACGCCGCTAACGAACAAAATCAAACGCATATCAGTTACTGAATATTAATTGATACATCGAGGTTGTTCATCACACACACGTGACCAGGTAATTAAGCATTTTATGAAGTGTCAAGTGGTGATCGTGTGCTGTAAATAAAACCCACAGAAAGAACAAATGATTCACCAAGCATAGAGCACATAATTATTAAATTTACCGTCGAATGTGTCGTAATGCAAAGATATCAAGTTCTTATAAATTTATTGAAAAACGTAACAAAACAAGTATTCTCTCAAAATAAGTTGCAACAGAGAACAAGAATAACTGCAAACGGGCGTTCGTTTCTAAGAAAATGATTTTAAAATCAAATTCGAAAATCCATCGAATTTTATTGCAGACAAAATTAACTTCCGTTTAGCATGAATTTTACAATTAGACTACTATAGACCAATTTAGAACACTTTTGTGTCAACACCATAACTTGAATGATCTCTGTAAGATTTCATCCTCCTTATCCTGGAACTTATTCTTCGCGGTTTTCTGCTCCACAATAACTTCAACATTCCTTTGTTTTTCAGAGAACTCTAGCTCATCTCAAGCGATCATCTTCTATCACTCTCTACCGAAGAATACGTCTGTCTTAACATCCTATATCGTTTCGTCTGCTGCGATAAATATCCTACAATATTGAAAACCATCCTTCGAAGTACTCAACGACAAGCCCTCGTCCACCACACACGAACAACGACCATGCTCGCTGCGGCTCGAGCCACGACTGACATCTCATTTCATTTCCGCGCGGACCACTGCGTTCGTCTTTTTTGCACGCACGTATAACTTCGTTAGCCTTTCCTCCACGCGTCCACGGCCACGTTCGTCCTTCTTCCACGCGCCCACGACTGCACCGGTCTCCCTTCTGCAGCCAGTCGCTGTCACCTTCGCGCTCCATCGAGCACCAATAAGGAACCCAGTCGCGGTGATCGGACCTCCGCTGGCAGCTTTTTTCAACTCCGCGCGGACAATGCGTCGTCCTTTTTGCGCGCACTTATAATTTCGTTATGCTTTCTCGCTCTCGTACACGACTCCCTGCGTCCTTCTTCCACGCGTGTAAACCATCCTCTGTCTTCCTTCGAGTGACGCTTGTACCCACCGCGGTCAATCGACCTCCAATAAGGAACTTGGTCGCGGGGTGAGCCTAGATTGACAGCTGTCTTCAACTCCGCGCGGACAATGCGTTGTCCTTTTTGCACGCACTTATAATTTCGTTCGGCTTTCTCGCTCGCGGCTCTGGCTTCTTTCCTCCTCCTTCCACGCGTGTAGGACTGTATATCTATCTTCTTTCTGGACATGCTTATACACACGTTCACGGTCCATCGAGCACCAACGAGGAATCTAGTCGCGGGGTGAGAATAGATTGACAGCTGTCTTCAAATCCGCGCGGACAGCTCGTTGTCCTTTTTGCGCGCACTTACGAATTCGTGTTTTTTCTTACTCGTGCCTGTAGCACTTTCGTCCTTCCTGCGCGTGCTTTAAGGCTGCCGCTGTGTTCCTCCAGTGCTTGTTCACACCTTTTTTGCCTCGATCAGTCGGGCAACGCTACGACCTCAGCCCTCTTTTTTCATATACGTGCATGCAACTACGTCAGCTTTTTTACACACGCACCTGTGACCTACGACCGGTGGTCTCCTACCCAGTTTTTTTCTCCGTGTAGGTACAACCTCCTCCCCGGTTTTTCAGAACTGGTTGCTCGTACCTTTCTTTCCTTGGTCAATAGAGAGCCGACGACAAAGATACCGCTGCAACTCTAGCCTAGGGCTCCCTTTTTTCTGGAGGTGTGAACAACTTCGCCGGTCCTTCTTGCACGTGTTTAAGACTGCGTTCGTCTTTTTTGTAAGTCTAGTTGTTCGCGCCTTGTTAGAAGCACGCGCAATTCAGTTCCCCCTTTTTTGTAGGCCTAGTTGTTCACACTTTGTTAATAGCAGGTGCCGAGTTCGTTTCCCCCTTTTGCCTTCCGTTTGTCGAGCGCCGATTAAAGAAGTACTCGCCGCAAGACGATATAGGTATGTGGGTAATCTTTTGTTCATCCGCGTGCGTGCAACAGCGTACATTTTGATTTGCGTGCGGGGATATTATCTAATTGTCAGACGCTGATTTTTCTTCCTGGTATTTGTATATTAATTAAGCAGCTAATTTAGGAGATTTTTCTTCTATTTATGATTGTGCAGTTAGTGTAGAAATAGTTCTAGCAAGCGTTCAAATATCGGGATTAATCACCGAAGCGATGGTTCTCATTACGAACACGTAAATAATTTAAGTATGAACTTTAATTAATAAGTTCAACTGCGGTGCTGGCGTATCGTTTTAATTCATTTAGTTGAAACTGAGACTTATCTCCAAAAACGACGTCTCACGTTTATACAAAAATACGATTTGCTTTTATTAATCTCTGAAACAGATGTCATGTTTGCTCGAGCGATGGTTTGTTCTCACAAACCAAACTACTTAAGTGACTCCGTAAAATAAGTAGTAGCAAACATGAAAGTAGCAATTATGAACGTGGTGTAATTGTAAGTCATATCTTTTCATTTCGCGATAGGTATTTAGACTTTTGCTTTTATGTAATCATTCAAGTAAGTTGTAAGAGTTGTAAGTTGTAAGAATTCAATTTTTATAGACTTTTTACTTAACTTCCATAATCACCGTCACAATTGTGTTTTAGTACTAGGTATAACTGAGTCATTTTCAAATAGTGGAGTTGATCAGTTTTGCTTCCACAACGCTCACATACACAAAATATTTCAAAAACCTAAATCCACATATACAAAAAATGGGAACATTTCCAGGGGAACGTGGCTTCCATTCGAAAGTCTCAAACACCATCCTACGGCAGCCTGATCGTACTGAAATGGTACAAGGAAACAGACCGAGAAGTACTTGTTTAGATCGCGTTCCCCCATCGCGACTACCATCTTCGATTCAATTCCCGTAACTTCGTGTGATCGTTTCGAAAATCGTCGTTAAGTCGTTTAAACGCAGCGCAACGGAGCTAAGGCAGGCATAGTTGGATAAACCGCCGTCGCCACTGGACCGGAACGAGCGTTCATTTAGATTAGGAATCTTAATACAGCAGTTATCTCCCACCCTCTCCCCCTGTTCCCTTTCTTTTTCCCCTTTCACGTCCCAGCCCCCTCTTAGCAGTTGTCGTGCTCGTGACTTTTTGTCGCTGGCGTTTCTCCGTTCTTTACTTCAAGACGGAATGGCGGCCTATCTAGATAAGGAGCCAAGTCGCTCTTATTTTTCGTCTTAAAAGAGTCCGCTCGCGTTTCATCCTCCCTCCCGCACCCTTCCCCCCTTTGGTATCCCCTCCTCGCCCCGCTCCCGCCTTCCGTAAAGTTCCTCCTTTCGCAGTCCTGCGAAAGAAAAATCGCGGAAGGGCGCAAAAACCAGGCCGCCAGTGACATCGGTGAAATCCTGCTTTTCCAGCGTGCTTTTAAAGGACCTGACTCTACCACGGTTTTAACTCGAGTTTGATTTTTTCTCTCCCACTAAAAGCGGCTTTTTTGCTCGGCGCGGGGGTCTGTGTTTTTTCTGTTACGTTTCCTGTAATCGAATCGAGCAGTGCAGAGGGTATGGTAAAGTTTTTGATAACTTAACATGTTACTCGAGGGATACAACTCATCAACAATTTATGGAATTTTTGTCTGTGGTTTTTTAAAAAGTGTCGCTGGTCGATTTTGTATGATATTAACAAGGCTAGATCACCAACATGGAAATTAAAAAAAAATATATATATATATATATATATATATATATACACACTGTAAGGGGGTGAAATTGACCCCTGAAAGTTCGGCTATTTTCCGATTTTCCGGTATAACTCGCGAACTGTAAGAGACAGAAAAAAGTTTTCAGACAAAAGGTACTTCTTTTAATTACCTAAGACTATGATTTGGTAACTTACAGTCTTTACAGTTCGCGAGTGACAACAGAAAATCGGAAAATGGTCGGATTCTCAGGGGTCAATTTCACTTCTTTAGAGTGAATTTGGGCAGAGAAAAATTGCGTAATACATACCTATATGTATATCCTCTACATATCCCCAGAGTTTCATAATTCTTTGAATTGTGTGGATCGTTACCACACGTGGGCTTAAACACCTCAATTCAAACAAAAGAAACTTCAAGGGCAATTCTTTCATTGCTTCTTAAATCATGACACAAGTACCTCTTATCTCACAGTCAAAACAGTATTTGATTAAAATTAAATAAGTACAGACAAAACACAGCTAACTTGCACGCGAGAATTGTCCCCCCCTCAAGGTGTTAGGATCCGCGATTCCCGGCAAGAAAACTTTCCACCAAAAAAGAACCTCGTTTACAACCAGTCCTAGGTACTTTCAATCCCCAGTCGCTCTGCGATAATTAATGAAGCAGAGGACAACCCAGAAGGGAAACGTACAAAGAGATTCGTACGTGATTAGCGATCGACTGCATCGGGGTACGTAGTAAAAAGAGGAATTGTTGCGCGACGGCAATCAGAGAAAGAACGTTGACACGATTACACGGTGCTGTTTGATAGATGAAGGCTCGAAGAGGGCGAGAAGAAGCAGG
This sequence comes from Andrena bucephala, assembly GCA_947577245.1. Lineage (NCBI taxonomy): Eukaryota > Metazoa > Arthropoda > Insecta > Hymenoptera > Andrenidae > Andrena > Andrena bucephala. The sequence goes on from OX387715.1 coordinate 10,825,257, forward strand.
GTGGAGGGACGCGAGCACGCGAGTCGCGAGGAAGAAAGAAAACGGACGAAGCTACGGAGATTTGGTATACGAAGGGAATGGATCTAGGCCCGGGTGGCGAATAAAGAAGGATAAGATTGATGTCGCTGAGTAAATTGAACGGTACCAGTGACGACAGGGCGGCAAAGCCCGCAAATTATTCTCGCCCGGGGCCCTAATTTATGTCGTCAGGACAGAGCTGGCTGCAGGGGCACTGTGCTCCGACGACGCCGCGGACAGGTGTCCCACAAAGGTTTAACAACAACCAGGAGTTATAACTTATAAGGGAGCCGACTTTTGTTTCTGACGTACAAGTGCTTCGGATGCAGGGCTTCGAAACTTGACTGCAACTTGCATATCTACTACTTCTGTGCGGGGCGCTGACTTTTGCGGATTTTTCGAGTCGAGTTGAGGATGATGTAGGGTTTAAAAGATTGTGTCTGGAAGTGTGATTTAGGCTAGGGCGTTGTGGGGCACACGGAGGGAGCTTGGAGAAATATTTTTCGCGAACGAAATATAAGTGGATGGCGTTAACCCTTTTGGCAATAAAATTCAAACACAAACTATGCTAATTGTAAATTTTTAGATATTCAGAATAGATTTTTAACATTTGATGAATGTTAACAAAAAAAGTCGCTTTTATCCACAATTATTTTTTTTAAAAATACAAATTTCAACATATCAAAATTTACATTTCTAGGAAAAGACTATTAGTGCATGATTGTGTGAGTATTACCAATGTACAATTGTCACTGAGAGTTAAAAGATTCAAAAATACGAAAATGGTAACTCAAAAATGACGCTGGGGGGCGGTGAACCCCATGTGACTAATTTCTGATTATAAGAAGGCACGATTACAGAGGGTTAAATGTAGAAATTCTGAATCCTTATTTGTTAAAGGTTAAATGTAAAATTTTATTTGTCGATGTTAGGAATAGTTGGTACATTAAATTCGTTTGTTATAAATGAAAGTCAGTAGTTTCTGAAGGTGTCTTGGAAGAAGTGTATTTTTAATAAAATGCCATTGGCAATGTTCAGATCTGATCTGTGTGGTTGAGGAATCCGCCGCGGATATTGTCGATTTCCTAAACGTCAGAATTTCCTCAACAACAGTAGGACAACTGTTCCATTATGGAAGCAGGCGAACAGTAGCGATTTAAAATTCACGGAATGCATGAGGGGTCACAAAGTTTTTTGGTGGGCCAGACGTATGCAGTGCCGGGAACGTGGAGCCATGATAAATCGGGGCTGCGCCGTTCTGGGCTTCGAATTTGTATTCCGGCTAGCCGGTCAGAAAACCAGCTGACAGCTTGTTTAATAAAATATTTCACGCTGATGAATGGTTCTACCTTGCGGACTTCCTCCAATCCCAGGGGACTTCCTTATATTTCTATAAAAAAAAAAACAGATTCTCGACTACCTTGGCGCCCCATCGTGGCGGAAGCACCAAATGGGTTTTTAAACTGGAAACTTGCGGAAATAATTTCGTTTGTTAACGGAGATTCTGTCGGTTGCATGGAAATACGGATTCCTGAACTGGCCGGAAACTGCTTTGTCACGTGATAGTAGAATGATACATCATCCAGTAGTAAAGAACGTTTATTCCATTACTTTTATGCAATGGAAGATAAAACATTTTATCGTATTTAAAGAATTGTATGTTGTTCTAATTGTTCTATATTTTATGTGTGGATCCAGGCGTACCTACCTGATTTTATTGTATTCGTCGTCCTTTGGGAGAGAGTTTGTTAAAATTTGGAAAGATTCTTTTTGTCTTGGAAACCTATGTAATATCAGCATATTCACAGATTTCAAATCATAATTTTTAATTATTTTTCGATTTTTCTTTATATATTTATAGTGACGTATTTTTACATAAATATTGCTATTATTATATGTATAATCATTAGGTATGTATTTTACATAATATAGAATTTATATATATTATTATGATGTCATTCACGCTATTTTTAACCACTAAGTATTCTATAAGAACTACTGTTTTATCTATATTTGAAGAAGGCCCTACACAAAGTTCCCTAAAAACAGATTATTAAATTGAAAGAATTGTAATTTTTTGATGGACACGAAGTGATTGAAACGATTTTCTGTTAATGCCACTTCCCATATTACAAAGTTAAAAAGGTATTCCATGAGATAACGTAGATGACGAAAGGAAACATATCGCCCTGTTTGTCCTTCCACTTGTCAAGTTTCACAATACCCTTCACAACGAGAAGCAGATACGCTATTTTATCATTGCTGGAAACTTTCAGTGACCCAGAAAAAGGGAACCTCTGAAAGTATAGGATCCTTTGGAAACCACGAAACTTCTTATGTGGCGTAGACAAATAATAGACACAGCATTAAAAATAAGTTCGGTTTACCAAAGCATAGAAAAGCATTTTCGCAACGTACATGTAAGCAAGTTGCTAGAAATAAAAACAAAAACACTTATTCTCCTTAAAAATAAAAACAGAAACAATTAGGGTATTCTCCTTAAAAATAAAAACACTCGTTACCATTCAACGCCAAAAATGAGTATCACATCCTTACTACCACACTTCAATTATTATTCTTCCAAAGAAATATTCTTACTGATACTAAATATCAAATAACCAAGCACTGACTTAAAATAAAAATAAAAACAATCTCTTGATGAAAAGCGGAAAAGAGAATATTGTATCAGCGCAATCCCTTTATTTATGTCACACTCGTATTCCAGGACTGAATATCGAGCCCAAGAACTGGGTTACAAACAAAAACTCCCAATAGAAATCAAGGGGCCATCTCGACTGTTCTAAATCAAATCGATGAGATAGCATTTCGCCGCGTATAAATTGCCCGCGTGTCCACAATCTTGAGCGTATTGTGGCACACAATGAAACCGATGAGAAAGCAGAAGCTTTCCCAAGCATCGGCGGTAAAGCTCGAACGAGAGAAATCAGACGATAATACACGGGCGGTATCGGTTTGGAACGAGATCGACGAAGGATCGGCCCGTTACTTATTAACTCGGTTTATATCCCGTCCAGTATTGCCCTGATTTATATCCAGGAAGAATTACGAATCCGCCGGGGCGGGAGGGGGGATAAGCAGCTAAAGAAAGTACCAGCGGAATATCAGCGTCCTCCTCCAAACGGATTAAAGAATGGAGGACCGTTCAGCTACCCGATAATCCTACCGAGGATGTCCAATCCGGCGTAATTTCCAAGCGGGCCAATGAAAAACACAATCGGGAGGCCCCAAGCCTCCAGGAAACAAATTCGCGGATTAAACTGTCGACGGGGCTGTCCTCGATTTTTCATTGGAACGCGATTAATTAATCATCGCTGGTGAACGGGCGTCATCGTGATCGCTGAGAGAGAAGGGTGGCTCCAGACGATGGGGATGTATTCTTTACCTTGAACGTTGCCGCGGCCACCCATCAGCGAGGGTTTCAGTGACTCATTCATCGGTTCTCCCTTCGACACCCTCCCCCCCAACCACTATCCTCTAGCAACGAACGATAAGGAGCCTGCGTTCCTTACATTTTTGTATCCGATTAATGGGGTGCTCGATCGATCGTACCACCTAACGACTCATCCCTAATGAATAATTTATTAAAACTTCATCGTCCTTCCGCGTGCCCTGTGGCCGGGAGCCCTCCCGTCTACGTGCTGCCTCCCTCAGCTTCCAGCGGGTGCCGAAAGCACTCACGTTATTTGTGCTCCCGGGATGCTTCCATCGGCCTGAAACTTTCCAGGCGGATGCAAATGCCGGAGGAGAAAGCGCAGCCTGTAGAAAACGCGATCTCGAGCGACTAAACACGGGTCACAGTCGCTGGATTGTATTCGATCGCGGTGTGCTTGGCGGACTGTTTGGTTAGAAACGGTAGGACGCAGTTAGGCAGCTTTGTTAGGGGTGTGCTGATTTTTGCTGTTGCCTGGCGGGCACGGGGTCGATTCTGACCCACGCAATGTGTACCTATATTGAGGTGGACGAGCTACTTGTCACGTTGTGGTGATACTTCTTGTGGGGGATGGGAATTTTGGAATAGGTATAACGAGATTGAAATTGTGGAGAATCTTAGATGTGGATCAACCTGGACACTGAAGAATTTCCATTTGAATTGGGAGGATTGGTTAATACGATTTTTTGTTCTTTCCGAAATTCAAAATGTTCCATTTTTCGTAGGTACCTATAGTGCTCGACACTATATTTTACCGAGTATATAATTATGTAATCCTACATTTATTGAAACATAAATGTCCAAGAAAAGGCATAACTATACAATTTTCTTAAAAATCGTGGAAGTAGTAAATAAAACAGAGAAAACAATTTGAATACACGAAATTTACATATAATTATAGAACACGTATAACGAAGGTTAATTTATTGCTACACATTTTTTTGACAATAAAGTTTGTCACTTTGAATAATCACCTGCTTACTAATTCTTGAATTTGAAACAATACACCATCTTCTTCTAACTAATAATTATTATTGATAATTTAAAACAACGCCATCTCTATATCAGACGATACACTGTTTAGGTCACATGAATTTTGTTTAATTTTTCGTGTGATCGACCGTCAAAAAATAGTGCCCAGCAGTATAATAATTTTTTTTTTGTTTATCACTTTCCATGTTTTTTCATCATACTTCCCATTTCATTTTTGAACTGAAAGTTTGAGCTCGTAAAAATTTAACTTCTGTCATATTTTATTTCTAATTTCCACAGAGCTTTGTACGAGCTATTATAATTTCATATTCAGACTTTGCACAAGAAATACATTTAATAATGAAGAAACTTCGTAATTTTAAATAAATGTGGCCGCACTGCGATCAGAATGGAAGTCCATGTAAACGTAAAATTCATGTTTTATTCCCGTTGACAAAGCCCGCCATGAATGTATAAGTACTTCAATTATCGCGTTTTGTCACTGGAAGACGACGACGTGGAAAATAGGTCGTCAAAATGCGGTACGGGCGAATCTCTTGGCTCTGGAGTGTAATTCTCGTTAAAGCATTTCATAATGGACGCAAGTGCGGAATGTAAAAGGTTTTATACATCTATGTTCAATAACAAGCACACGTGATTTAGTTTCTGAGGCATAAAATTCTCACAAAATTACATTCCCCTTGTTTTACATGAGATATGTAAAACGTTTCTAATTTTCGTCTATTTAAAGGTATTTCATAGAGAAAAGAGGAAGGAAAAAGAATGAGGAATGAAGAAAGTAACTCTAAATACATTTTTGAGATAGTAATCAATATTTTTGTAACATTCGAAGTACTTGTAAAATAGTGTTGAATTTTCTGAATTTAACATGTGCCACTTTTTGTGCAATTTTACCCCTTTTTTAAAAAATTACTAGTAACTGATAATATCCTTCATACAAAATCGCAAAGTGATTGATAAGAATAAACCTGAGACAAACGAGTTCTTACAGAAAGAAATACGTCTTTGTAATTGCAGAAGAAAAATACTCCCATTTCTCACATTTACGCCGGAAAGCCTGTTCCAAACTACAAATCCAGGAAAATTCATTTTCGAGAAGAAAGTACGCGGATCCTTTGTGTGCGCGATTCAAAAGAGCAACGATTCCCAAGCACTTCGTATAGAAGAAAAATATTCGAAAGAAGAAGGAAGTCAAATTCTTTGTTTACGCCGCTTGAAAATATTCCTTCTCCCTTTACGGGGATCACGTGAGCCGTTTCTATTAAACTTGAAAAATTTCACGTCGTCCAGCCATCTCGCGATGAAAGGAAAATTTACGTATGAATGGAAAGCAGCGGCGTCATGAACGCCATTGAATGAAAGTGGAGCCGCTTCTGTACGATACTGTTCTCAATATGCAATTCAACATTATGCTTTATATCGGACGTCCACGTGGCTACGCGAGGAGCATAAGCGTGAGAAGAAAGGTTGATCTACGGCCCGCGGATAAATAGGGGCACTCCGAAGTGCCACCGCGAAGCACTTATTTATAGATAACGAAATAATTCAAAAGTTTTGTTATTTATGCGGCCATTTCAACCAGGGTGTTATTTATATCCGCTACGTATCCGTGGCTTTCGAAAAATTACGAAGACAGGGACACTTTGCTCCAGTGGCAGGCAGGTTCAAACAGAATAAAGTAGACAAATAGGATATCTCTTGTATATATCGAGAATTGTTACAAATCTCGCCAGATTTCACCATTATTATTCATCAATATTATTCTCATATCGAGTACCACTTTGAAAATACTTTTAGCGATATATTTTAGCAATAGCAAGGAAATATTTACAGTAGGTACAATGGAAAATGAACTTTTTTTTCCTTTTTCGTGTACCTTCCTTACACATGCAATTTCTAACAATTTCGCAGATTGAAATGTTACCGCTGTAAGAGAAAATTATAACAGAAGAAATATCCAATGTAACACCACAGGGCAGACCTTTAAAAAAAAAGTCCACCATTTATAATATATACCTACTAAAACTAAAAATTGTATAATGGACAATCATGAAGCCGAATTTTCTACGTTTACGAAACCATTTGTCATAGTTTCTAGAATCAGTTCACCATACAAATTCCGCGAACCCCATACCTCTAGCAGCCATTACGAAATACCGAATGAATGACCATCACTATTTGCAGTCACCCGTATCCTTCTTTTAACTCTTTCCTCGACCCAAAAAAATAAAAATCGCATCGACCGAAAGTTCATGGCAATTTAAAACCGACTCCTCATTTTCGTTTCAGTGACGCGGAGACCAAATTTTCAATATCTGGCCTATATATACCCCACGAGTGGTGCCCGCCGAAACAATAAAATGGCGAGACAGCTAACTTTGCTGCTGCGAACAAGGAAAACAGCTGCTCGCCGTTCGCATTTTATTCCGTGGCTCTCGTTTTTCGTATCCACGATGCCTTTTAAAACTCGATTTAATGTCACCCTCCCTCCCTGCCCCCATGGGGACACGCGTAGGGTACATCGACGGCCTTAAAAGGGAGGATGAGGCACGGCGAAGGAGGGAACGGGAAGAGGAACGGTACCGTAACAGGACAGTTTCGTCCTGGGTGCTGTTACGGAAAAAGAAATGGCCGATTTGAAAGAAGGCGAACGAGGGGCGCGGCCGGGTAACCAAGATTTACATTTTTCCGGGGAAATAGGTTTTGCGATAAAAGGATTTGGAATAAAATTTAACTCGGCTGGTGCGCCTGCCCGCGGGTATTTTGATTTAGTAGTCGTTTGAGAGTTGGCAAGCTCCTTGGAGTGCCGCCAACATTTTTATGTTATTTCTTCTACCCACCCCGTACCTCCCGCGGCACCCTCCTTCCGTTTTTGTCATCCCTTTCCTATTTTCTTACCCTCCCGTCGCACACCCCTTCCAGCTTTTTTGAAACAAGGCGAACGCCTCGCACCGAATTATTTGGAAACCAAACAATGAATCGATGGACGTATCGGTATCGTCGCGAAATCTTTGCGAAGAATCCTGGCAAATAGAAGTTTCGTCGGTGGGAACATGAAATACTGACAGGAGTAGAATTTGAGAAAAGATTGTAATGTTCTATTAAAAATTCAAGCTTACGAGCTAATATTGGGAGGAAAGTTAATACACTGACCTGATTAATAATCTTAACATGAAATTTGCACGAAGCTCCTCGTTTTTGATGAAAATTCGGTACTTCACAATAACCCGTGACATTTCTATGACGTGAAACTAGCTTTTGTAACTGCTTTGAGACTTGAGTAATCTAGAAATCGCACGATTTTGTCTCGCGTTTGCCGAGCTTTCTAGGAAATTCTACTTTGCCACGGAATTATGCAAAGTAAACCGTCAATGGATAGCACCGTGAAATTCCACGAAACGTCATCGCGGCTACGTGCAACGCATGCACGATATAGGTCAGTACACACACGCTGACAAGCGCCGCACATTGCCGGGGCGAAGTGTTATAACTGCAAAGTCTCGTCGTATATCCTCTCACGGGGACGGGGATATAGGAATAAAATTGTTCCACGGAAACGAGTGGGGACAAGCAAATATATGGGCATTACATTTATCGTCTGTTCGAGGAAAATACGACGCGAAATTGCATTCTGACGCGGATGCGATGCAGTCAGGGATTGTAGCCCGTGATGTGAAATTGCGGATGGGGAACAGCGAGACACGCGCTCGTCGCTGTAACAAGTGAAACCGAATCGATAGCGCGACAGTCAATTTTTAATCTACCTTGGCAGGACGGAGACAGCGACGAAAGTGTTTTTGTATTCTTTCTTCCGTTTATGGGAGAATTTCGAAGATACTTTGTCAATCGTGGGGTATGTACTCTTTACATGACCTTCTGGGAAGCTAAATGAAAATTCGAGAATATTGATAAGTTAAGTATTAATCACGTGCTTGGCCATTAAAATGGAGAAATTTATGTGTAGTAGGATGATTAATGCAGGTGGTGTTAATAACTAAGAAGGTGTCATAGCCATTTTATTTTCTATTTGCGTAGATCTACGTAATCTTAAATTTAAATTAAAGTTACTAGGAAGATATAACAATTTCCGAGATTACAGTAGTAGTTCTATTAAAAGGAATTTATACAAATTGTGGGAAGAGAACCAAGTTTAAATAGATTTTTAAAGAAAATCGAAATCTCAGTCCAACTGGTAGGGGAGAGGTGCTATAAAAGGGTTAATTTTATTTAGCGTCCATTTCTGATAATATCATGGTAGGTATTTAAAGCAGAAGTCCATTAATAGGAAATATGTTTATTGGTGTTCAATAAAAATATATTGCAAACTCATTAATAATAACAGAAAATAACAATGTCTTCGATTTTTAAATATGTCGAAAGTGTCCCATTTAAGACTATAAGGGAGCGTATTATAAAATAATCTCAAAACTAAAGAAATAATCAATCAAGCTTGTCTGTTATATATTCTCGCTTCAGGCCAATATTGGCTCTTTTAATGATATAAGACTTTCATACTTAAGTAGTATATAACTTTATCTCACCACCCCAGAAAGCTAAAGAAACTTTTCCTTTTACATATATCAGAAAAACCGTGGTAAGTGAGACCGCGGTGAAGTTTACGTCAAATGACTACTCGGGCACTAGTCTTTATACTTAAACAGAAAAACAACTTGTACGTGTAATCCATTTAGAATATTTGCAATACGATTTGTCCGATTTAAATTTTTACCTGTCCCTTTTATGGCACCTCTCCCCTACCCATCTACCATTTAAAAAATTCGAGAACACTCCAATTCAAACGACAAATATTATTTAAAACCCCTAAGAGCGTCAATCACAAATCCCCTTCATTTCAAAAACTACAAACAGCGATTCCCAAATTCCTGACCGTTTCACCATAACAAACCAGCGAGCTGCTTACATCTCTATTGTTGCTGAGACTAATGTTCGTCCTGTTTTTCCCAGAATCGTTTTCGTAAAAAAGCTTCCTACATATCTGTCAGGTCGATCGGCCATGCGCGCCGCTCGCTGGCCTTTTCAAAGGACTTCTTTTTGAGCGTTTCGCTTTTATCGGGCCACCCTTTTCACGCAGGAACGTCCAGCGGATCTATATTAATACCAGAGATTAAATTGTATACGGGCATTAGGGGGCAGAAACGGTTTCACGGACTGCTACGTTCGTCGTACAGAATTGTTGCGCGGCGGACGCGGCGACTTCGACTTTACCGGACGCGGGTCGTCTCTGTGTCTTCGGGAAGCAGGTCAGTAAATTTTACGGTTTCGTAATTTACGGTTCCGTTTTTCGCTACCGGCCAATTCTATTTGAACTGGCTCAGCTAAAAAGCACCCGACTCGCGACTACCACGTCCGGTTGCTTCATTGGATGTTTTAGGGGCATCCCGGAAGCCATGATAAAACGAAGAGAATGCGACTTTATCCGGAGTGGTCGAATCCTCTTTTCCCGAATACAAAAGTACGGGAAGGGGGGAAGCGAGGGTACACATCCGAACGGCGATCGAAGAACGATAAAGGCCACCATACAGGGTGTATCAATAACGTTCGGATAAATCGTTGGACGTGATTCGCTGCAGAAAAGGAAAATGGAGGGGTCGGGTGTGTGTGTGTGTGTGTATTTAGAAATCGAGGGTTTTTAGGTATGAAATTGTTGAAGAGTGGATTAATTAGTTTGTGTTATAGTAAGTTGTGTGATGAAGTTTATAAAAGAATGTATGTAGGACAAGTTTGAAACAAAGTGGGACGTATGTAGTTTAAAGGGGACTAAAGAGAAATCTTATTTTATAAAATGTTGAAGGAAATTGTAAGAAATATTAGTTTGCAGAAAAGTCCAAACACTTGCAATAGGAATATTATTGATCGTCTAGTTTGGTACTTATTTTGAGATAAGGTAGGTACTGTGTTCAATGAATATATATAATGTAGGTAAATACGTATACAAATGTATATTGAGTCTACTATTGGTGGTATAATCAAGAGCAATTGGTTTTTCATGAAAAAGTGGAATTAAAAATATGGAATAAGGTTTCTGTAAGTGACTTGCTTTTCCCCTAAACATCGACCATCCCTTTTTATTTCCTGCGAATTGCTCAGAACGTAGATAAGTGATGAGTAATGAATCACCTATTAAATGCAACGGAAGATGTTTTTAAATCAGAAACCACTTTCTGAATATCGGTTTCGCTTCATATTCACATAAGTGAAATAAAGGTGAAGTGAGAAGGGCAGAGGTCTGTTTGCTTGGAGCGGTGGCAATCAAATCAATAAATTCATCATGGGCAGAAAGCAAAGGCAGTTGATAACTACGAGATTGAACGCTCAGCGACCCGTGAAGAGGCAATAAATTAATAACGTTATGCTTTACTCAAATCGGACGGAATCGGATCAATATTTCTCTGATATAAATGGAGCATCGGGCATGTGTGTAGGACTGGTCACTCTACTGAGCATCCTAACTAGTCCGTGAATCTTAGTGGGACTACCACCGACGAAGATCAGCCTTTCTGACTCCGGAGGAATGAGGCTGCACGGTTTTTGGAAGACCACGTAAAAGGGAGAGACTCTGTGGACGGGAGATCAAGCGGAACTTTAAGCAGCGTAGCCAACAGAGAACGCTATAGGTACACTAAATCCTGAAATTAAACAGTCGCGAAATCTGACGAACGAACTTAATACCAGTAAATGAAAAATGAAATGTTTCCATTAATTTCATTTCCTGTTCTGTGAAGCTTGTCAGAAGCAGTATTTGTTTACTTGGAGTATTTCAATATATAGCTATATGCATTAGTAAGTACACAGTGCTTTATACTCTGCAAAGTGTGGGCGGTAACATTCAAAGCGTTTGTTGACAAGTAAGCGAATTAAAAAGCATCAGCTTCATCAGTATAGTGCGAGTTTGAGGAGTAAGTTAATATATTTTTTAAATATATTATATAATATATAATGCTCTTTAAGTTTACTGCATTATGTTTCTAAAAAATTGAAAACATTCTCCATATTTATAAGAATGTAAAATTGAATTTAATATTGAATTTAATAACAGCATTCTAATCATTTCATATGACAAAACCTTGCTAAAACTAAATCAATTAAACGTATTCAGTCACTGGATCACGTCAAAGTTAGTAAGAACTTTTGGCAGAGAAAGTTTTTAACAGTAGTGACAATTTGGATTACACATTTAATATTAATTCTACAACGACCATTCATTATAAACAAGTTTCATTTCATCCCGTGCTAAACGTGGGGCAACGTAAAACTTGAGAGCAACACATTATTCTGAAAAACTACTCTACACAGAAGTATTTCTAGATCACGATATCACTAGACTCGCATCACCTTAAAACAATACCCAAACGGTCCAAATATTCATCAAAGCGTATCACCTTCTCAGCAACAACTACCAACTACATCTCCCAAAAATCAAAAACATGAGACCTCGCAGTAAAGAAAAACAAACTCAAACACAATACCATAAAAGTATAACACCCCCAAAAAATATGTATACACAATTAAAGTTTCTACGCTATGCTGCAGCATATCAGAATAACGTATCTTCAAGTTAACACCCCAACAATGGCCATACCTCCCCGCACATTCCCCGACATCACATCCTCCGCCAAGTTCCCCTGAAAACTAAAAGAAAAATATCGCTGCCAACCTCCGCGGACCTTCAAAGTTTCGACATCTCGCGGCCCAGCATACCATAGTCATTACTTTTTAATTCGCTTACGCGGTGGAAGAATAAATCAGCCAGCAGCCCGACGACAGCCGGCGCTCGCAAAAAGCGGCCGGGGGCGGCGGGAGGGACGGTCGGCGCCGTTCGGAGCGCGGACCGGTGACCGAGCACCGGCGGCCACCATCGCAACATCGAAAAATCGAGGGCGAACGGTTATCAGATTCACCGTTGGAGCCGACTCGAGCATAATCCCCTCGATCGACGACCGGCCGAGGTCCCCCGCGCCGCCCCCGCCGCCGGCGCCCGAATTGCGGATGATAATAAATGCGTTTGGTGTAATGCTTACTGATTCGCCGTAGGGGATCGGATCGATAATCCTCAGACACGAACCGAAAAACGCAGCTGACGAGCGTCGCCGGGGCCCGGTCACTCCACTGAACATCCTAAACAGCCTAGAAGCCTTAATAAAACTAGCAGCTGGCGAGCTTCGGCGGTGGTGCACGTGAGCAAAGGGTGCGTGGCTACCCGGGTTGGGCAGGGTGTGCGTGGTACGCGGTGGTGTCTGTCGGATGAGAAGGATCGAGGGTGGTTACCGACGGCGACGTTGCTGGAGAGGTGGCAGCGCGGTGGGTGCCGGTGCTGCCCGCTGTGCTGATGGTCGACGGCGGTCGGACGCGGCGATGGTGGACGGGTTTTACGCTTGCGGCCGGCGCAAAGTGTTCCAGAGACACGAGCCGCCCGTGTTTCAGGCATTCTGGGACGCTGCCGCGGGCCTGCGCAGTCCTGCCTAGGCGTCGGCTGGGGGTTCCAGCGAACGAAACCTTCCCTTGATGACAGTGCGACACCACCCGTCGCTGGCTACGCATAAATTCTTGGTGCCTGCTGGGGGGCGAGGCTATGGCGGCCGCCTTGGCTCGGCCGGAACTCGCAAACACGCTTGGGACCGTTGCCCTTCGGCTAATGATCGTTTTTTGCCGATTCTGCCGAGTCCATTGCGAACCGTGGGGAGGAATCCTGACGAGGCTGATGACATTGGTAGTAGTTGTATTGGGTTTATTGGGGGTCTAGGGAATTACAAGATCTTGCATAGGGGACGATGGAAGTTGACTTTAGGATGAAATGATCCAACTGCTTGATTTAGTAGGATACATAGCTTTTTCCTTTTTGTGCACAGGTGTGGAAGTGGGATTTTTCTGAGCTTGCAAAGAATTCTTTTCTCTGATTTTCTGAATTCAATGAAACGACAGCAGAATGACTGAGTAAACATTAACATTTTCAGTGATTTGAAGTTTGTAAGAGGAATTCCATTTTATATCCAACGATATTAATGGGTCAGGTAGATTCCGCTTAAGTCGCTGTGGAGAATTTCGTCGGCTAGAATTACAAACGGCACCAGGAAAAAGTTTCGCACCGTTGGGAGTGAATTTGTAATAATTCGAATAATTATTAAGTTCCGTGGCCACGAACCGGGGGGGCGGGAATTTCTAAACGAAATTCCTGCGGATGTTATATTTCGTGATTATAATCGTGATGCGGACAGAGAGTTACGAAGGGGCTCTGTTTCGCAACAGCAACTGTCGTTGAATAAAAATGAAACGGCGTCCTGAAGCCGAGCAGACGATTTCTAGTCAGCGAAATTGCATTTTCATGTGACCTGAAAGTACAATCAATTTCAACTGTAGCTACCACCAGTGCCCCTTAACTAAATCAATACTCGCGCAAATAAAATCCATTCATTGAAATCTTCGCAAAAACGAATATTCTCGCAGGAATTACTCCCAGAGTTCAAGTGCACGTTACAAATTTTAAAACCAGTTCCTAAATAAACATCGCTTCTCAATATTTACACAGATCAATAAGAATCCTACAAACAAAAATAGCAATTTAAACTACATTCGTCTACCGCACCCTTACCTTCAGGCTATTTGAACGAACAATTTTATAATGAAGCTTAACTTGCATTGCGTTCCAGTCCGCTTCGGTAACTCGGTCACACGACAGCCTCACCATCGATCACCACAAATTAAATCGTTACTCGGCTGTTCGAATTCGAGCGAACGTTCCGTCGATCAATGAGAATGCGCCCTCGTCGCGATCGTTTAACGGGCCCATAGTCCATAATACGATACAAATAAACTTACCGCGTATAAGATCGGAACCGTTTATCGGCCTGACCTAATAGCGAGGCACGGAAGGGAATACGTAACGAGCGGTTTGTATCGCGGCAATAGCTCCGAACAGGGTAGACGCATCGTCGACGATATCCAGGCACGCCGGGAGCTCGTCGAATCGACGTAGTTACGACCGTTACAGGCACATTTTATGGTATATTTTTATCGACGAGCCGCGAGCTGAACGGGCGAAGGGTCGCGCCAGTAGTAACAGTCGCGCGTGGTCAGACGATACGGACGGGCCGATCTAACCGTCCGATGATCACTGTTTTTCAGACTCCCACGGCGTTATCCGAACGGGCAACGGCCGTCGTTGCTTCCTAACCGTCACTGACATCTGACTACCTTATCTCTGCTCTGCATGTATGTCAATTTGTCGAAAATGGAACGCTTTTGGTGGAATTTAGATAATAATAATAATAATTCGTCTTTATTTATCACATTTACAAACAACAAAAAAGAAAAAAAAACTTATGTGATAAATAGGCGAGGTTCAGCATATATGCCGTTTTGCAACCTAACCCAAGATCTAAACTGTAGGGAAATTTGATTTCGTTTCTTTCGTTTCTCCGGATTCTTTGTGATTTTCTGTTAATGGTAATAAAGACATGTTGTTGTTATTATAAATGTTAGGTATAGATTAAGGAAGAACTTGTAATTGATTTTAATGGCGAAGAATTAGAAAAGAGAGAATAGTGTTTTATTATTATATCTGTAGGGTTTTATAAGTGTTTAATTTGAGACGTTTAAAGGAAATTTAAGATTAATAGAACTTAAACACTTGTATAAGCATATCATTTTTTGTTATTGCCTTGTACATTTCCTTTGTTCTTTTGTTTCTTTTTACTCCTTGGTACCCAAAAATGGTACAGTTTGCTTCCATATAACGAAAATTTGATTAAAATTTAGCTAGATCAAATTTCTGTAGCATTTTTCAATGCCGAAACATAAGCTGCAACAGAGTCCACTGAAATTTAATGTTTCCACATTGAATATAAATAATACTTAGCATTCGGAGCACGTACAGAATAAAAGTGCTATCAGAGGATACATGCATACAGTTTAGGAAACGTGATGCGCCATATTTATATGGGTATCACACAGAACTGCAGCATAATAGTGGCTCATTGAAAGCCATACAATTATTAATCAATGAATGTGCGTAAATAATGATTAATCTACTTTATGTAGAACGCATGGAAACCATGAATATGATCGTCGCTAATGGTCAATCCGCATTTAAACATTCCCCCCATTATTTCACCAACAACTAGTTTATTTTATTGCTACAATTTGAATACTGCAAAAATCCATATAGTCACCAGTACTACACGTACTACTTCAAACACAGAACTTTTGAATTTTTTTATATATGTATCAAATATAATTATTCAAGTATTACCTAAATAACAGGGAGCTGCACAGTTGAAAATTCATTTGCCCCAGGGGTAATAAATTCTATTACACTCGTTACATGAAATTGGTAACTTAAAATCACCTCAGTTCATCGAACTTGAAAACTCTTCTAAACGATTGTACACCTTATACAGGGAGTTTCAAGAATACAAGTCAATCTGGAATTACTTCTCAGAGGCCATGCATGGGGACAAGCAGGCTTAAGCAGAGTTACAATTAGACTTCAGATTTACAATTAGAATTAGGTTTCTGATAATCTGCCTTTTGTTATATTTTGTATTATAAATAAACTGAGGAATATGCACTTCTTTTGTCAGAACACATTTTGCCTTAACCGTTCTTTATTCCAAGGCAGGGATACGTGACACTGAAAAGGAGAAGAGAAAGGTATCATCCCAGCTTAATCATAACTTAACTCATAAAATGTGTGACAACGAATACTACGTGTCTCAGAAACGTCACAGAAGATTTGACTACCTACACGTATGTCACATAAAACATATCCAGCACATAGCGGCGAACAGGAATTGTGATACGCGGAAAATGGAGCCATTCAGAGGGTGCCATTAATCAATACCGTCGGACACGTTGAAGAAATTAATTCCCAGATTCGTCACTATTGTAGGAGAGAAAAAAAAAATATATGAATATGAATGATTATATACCAGTGTGTTCCGGTTGACATTATTAATATTCCATTCAAAGCTGCGGATTCTATTCAGGGGTGCTTCTGGAAATTCAGATGAATCGAGTGAATTCCGATCCGCGGCCAGATTGCAGTTGGAAAGTGGACGGCCATTATCGTTCATTCTATAAATTTGAATTGTCCTTTACGGCGCGCTCGTTAAAACTAACGCTGTTACTGGCCGATCTCCTGGATTAAATCGGTCAAACAGGCCGACCGTGTGACTCCCGGGAACGACTCGAAAAGCAAACGGAAGTGCTGGGCGACCGTCATGGCGACGATAACCGGTAAATTTTGCATTTAAGCTTTTTTGGTTTCCACTAATGCGATATTTAACGAGGTATAACGCAGTACAAGTAAATTTCTAGGATGATGAAGATGTTTATGTGTATATTGAATGAAAGTACTCAACATTTGGGGAAAGATATAATATTCTTTTTCTTTCGATGGAAGAAGCTTGCGCTCTGTAATTTTATACTTGGTACGCACGATTCGAAATTTTTATTTGCCTCACGTAATGTGGATAGTATTGGCGAATACGAAACTTTTTTTACAAGCGTTTGCTGCTGACTAAGAATTTCAGTGACCCAAATGGAATTTTCTTATGTTGCTTAAATGCTGCGTCTCTAGCTGCTCGTGTTTGATTTTATTAGAGTTTCTGCAGCGCGTGAATGTTGGATGTTGATTATGTAGACCATTCGGGAAATAGGGTTGAATAAAGACTGAATGAACGTAGTGGTTACAGTAATAATATCATCAATGCTGATGTGAATATCAAATTTGCCGAAATAATATTCGATTTTGTCTTTCAATGACGTCGCAAGGTAAATGAATTTAATTTTGAAATGAACTTTGATTTGTGATATGTCATGAATTTTTACAAAATTTTTATCTTCATGGACTTCTCTGCGTTCGTTATGATCTACCTACATTACAATCCTACAATTTTAATAAATTACTTTCTACGCAAATAAATTTCTAATATAACATGCGTTACACAACGATAAAATTATTTAAATTAAAATCCGAATGCCCTCAAGTCAATGATCTATCTCACAAATATGTATTCATCAAAACTGTTAATACAATCAATAAATCAAGTTACAATATATTCACTTAGCGAAGACAGTGTTAATTTAAGTAAAAACGTCCTGATGGAAAGTAAACCGCTCACATTACCAGCGCAAGAAATCACTAGATGGTGCCCCGACGAGGTTTTACGTGGACCTACGTTAATTAAGCCCTTTTTTTAAATTTTTCCAAGTACTATACGCCACCAAATTCTCCGCTTCACTTTCTACATCTCTTAGACTTATATTTTACAATATTCTCACCGGCCAAACTACATACCAAAGAAATATTCCTCATCGAATTGAGTCCACTACCATTTCAGTTACTTTGACGAGTTACCCTGCGAGAATAGCATTAATTACGGCCTCGCATCGGGTCACTCGGATGCTCCTGCAACGTCAGCTTTAATCGACAGACGGATGAGGCTCCTATTGGCGCAAACAATGCGCGAGGAGTATTTATTGCGGCGGCTAATACCGGTTTATTGGGATGTAAAATGAGGCGAGTCCGTGCTGACATGCTTGGTTTCCTCCTGCTCAAGTTCAACGGCGTCAGGCGCATAATGGAACGTGCTTTAGCGTCCGTTATGAATAAGGAAACAACCACAGCCCACCGTTAACCGCGCATTACGCTCAAGATCGTTGCGTACCAATTCCGTCCGATTCAAATACGAGAACCGTGAAATGATCGCGTGACGTTGTGAGATCTGTAATTTTTTTTTGTAAAAGGTCTGTTGCATAGTTTATTTTAACGTGTAAATAATGTGGCTTCCTTCGACGTTTCAAAATGGCCAATTTATGTAAGAACGCGTCCCACGAGGATGTGTTATAAAATTGTTCTCAAATTTTATATTTGGATATTTCTTTTGAGAAATTAACGTATGAACGAGTTTACTTAAACAATGTAGATGGTAGTTGGTGCTTGGTATCACAGAGATTATTTACAATCTGGCTGACTATTCTGGGACTAGATTATTCCATAGTGTTCCACGGGTAATTCTGATTTGTGTTTCGGCGAAACTGCGACATCTAGAAGCACTGTATTTGGAATAATGAGTCGGCTTTGGTTTATAATGCGATGAAGACTGTGCGGTATATTACAGTGTAATTTTCTACGGATTTTCTATTTACCCGTTTCTAAATAGAGTTTCTCTAAATTTTGATCGAAATCTGAGAAACACAGAATTTTATTTTTCTTGTTAAAAATTGTTACTATCAACGTGTCGTGAAAGAATTAAACAAAAAAGTAGTTGAATAACTGGACAAATTGTAGCTTACGTGAACAAATAAAGGAAACAATAGATATTAAATAGTTCTGTGCAATCGTTAGAACCTTAAAATTAATCTACGTATCCATCATCGAAACATATAATTGCTCCACTTGAATCGAGCTGAACGGCAATTACCACAGCATTTTCAAAAGCGATATCAATGAAGTTCGATATGTGCGTAAACAAAAATACAATAGAAATACTAAAGGAGCAATCGTGATTATGACCAATAAAATTGAATTGTTTGTTCAATTCGTCGCCGATCGGTAATATAAATTTTACCCATACCACGAGTTTTCCAAGGGCGCCCCTTTCGAAATTCGTGGCGGTTTGCTTATTTTCGTTAATGATGGATAAATTGTGGCCGTGCTCTTAATTATTGTTTGCGGCAGTGTTACGCGTAATAATATGCTGGGCATATTAATGCGTTGATTCAGTTTCAGAACGAAATGCGGCCGTTGTTGTCGTAACGCGAGTACGTTAAGCGTATGCAGAGCAGCTGCACAAATGCATGCGATAATGTATCAGCATAATTCTGATCGGTGGCTTTCAATAATTACGAAAAACGAGCGACGTAATTACGGCCGGTTTTGTCCACTCGGGAAAGGAGCAGCGTAATCCTTCGTATTCCTTCCGCGCATACGTTACAGTAAAGGTTATAAATTTATCCGAAATCAGTGTGCTTTCTAATAAATCCCAGTTATAATAAAATCGAGTAGGTGCGCAACGAATTTATACGCGCCATGGTGGTCGAAGGACAGTTTACAAAGGATATATTTCTACTAGAATCACAAATCTGGGTAATCGCTTGACTCCCTGCGCCACACAACTCTCACAAAAACGGTAGGTACATTTTTATGCCACTTGTACCTGAAAAAAAAAGTGTCTTCTAGGGTGATCTGTCCAGTGAATGAATACTTAAGCTGCATGTCTGTTAAAATTGGTATTCAAAAGTCGTTATTTAACCCTCTGAATGTTATTGCTATAAGCGAGCTGTTTTATTACAAAAGTCAGACATCCCGGAACACAATTCTAGCAATGTTTAATAGTCATAACTTTCATTAAAAATTTGGCAGAGGATTAAATAAAAAATGGGGCAATGACCAGTGAATGAACATAAATTTCTAATGAATGAATAGGGGTACCCCAGTGAATGAACGGGATAATAATAGTGGTTAGGATTCCAATGTATTTAGATTTTTTGTATAAATAATTTTTCATTCTCCAATTGCAATAATATTATTGATTTGATACTTTACTAGTCTTATAAGATCATAATCATTCAGAGCTGAAATTAATTTTCTGGGGTGGGTTAACTTAATCTCCGCACTGCCGGCGAAAGTGTCAAGAGAAAAAAAAACAGGTAAAGTTGTTTATTCATTGGTAAAGTAAGAAATGTCCGCGTTTGCCATTGAATGAACGGCCGTGAGAACAACTGTTGAATAAACGGAATTAATACCGTGTAAGGTATAAGTAAAAAGAAAAACGCTTTTGCGAGACGTCTGTGGGTGTCCACTCTAAATTTCGGTGTAAGTTTCAACGTGAAATGAGCGCGATAGACGTTAATTTTTCGTATTACATGAGCAATGTTCATTCACTGGGGGGTATTCATTCTCTGGACAGGTCACCCTGTTCATTTAAAAAAAAAAAAACACTGTCCAAAAGGTTCCCAAGAGCCAAGACGCCACAAGCTACCATTCGTTCCCCTCACAAATAGACACCACCCTAGTAGCATTTTTGGTTGGCCAACGGTAGCCAACAGTTGGGAATTAGTTGGGATATAGTTAGTGTTTTGCCTACAAATTCCCAACATAGGGCTACGGCAAAAAACTTACAACAGTTTGCCAACGAATATTCAATGTTCGGCCTGCAATTATAATGGTTGGTTAATAAACAAAAAGTTACGACAGTTTGCCAACGAATATTCAATGTTGGGCCTACAATTATTATAGTTGGTTAATTATCAAAAAGTTACGACAGTTTGCCTACGAATATTCAATGTTGGGCCTACAATTACTATGGTTGGTTAATTAACAAAAAATTTACAACGATGATTAAATGTTGTCTTACAAACGACAAAAAATTTGCTACATCCAAAAACCTGTTATTATATTCCAAGTTGTGATTTTTTTTTCTTATTTATAAATACGTAATGAGGATGTCTGTCTTGAGACGAATGTGAAATTTTAAGGAATGAGTCTAAAGGTCGAATAATGCTATTTTGTAGAATATTTCGCGTCACTGCGCAGTTTTTATAAACAATTAATATTAGGATGTAATTAGAAATTAGAATTGTCTACAAGGAAATGTGTTGGGTAAGTGGGAACAGCGGTTGCTTCGTAAGCGGAAAGTTTGGGTTCGATGCTTCTCTCCCCGAATTTTTTTTTTCCTAAGACGTGTTTACAACCTGAAAAATACGTGTTTACAACGTCTTTTAACGTTGTTCAAGATGCCTTCTGGACGTCTGTACGACGTCTTTTGGAAAGAAACTGTTGGGCTTATGGAAAGAAACCTTCAGTTGGGCCTATGGGAAGAAACCTTCAATTGGGCCTGCGTTGGTTACAATCGTTGGCCCATTTAAAAATAGCGCGACACTTCAACAGTTGGCCAACGGATATCACGTCATTCGCCCAACAAAGTCCCAGCAAATAAATGCTACTACAGCAAGTCCTCATGCCCTGGCGGGCGATCCGAGAGCTGTCAACGGGCACTGAAAGAAGCTGACGCGATGTTACAAGCGCGTGGACGCAAATGGGCGGCTTCATTCCAGCCGCATGTCGTATTCCCGACTGCAACGCCGCCTCGGCAAACCGCCCTCCGCGTATCGAGTCTATCTATTTAGCGACTGGCAATGTAGGACGAGTAGCATACGTATGTATATGAGTCAATTAGCATACAAAACAGTCGCATTTGCGTTGATATTAGACCGCGGCCGTGCCACGGTGAGAGTGGTAGCCGGCTTTATTAAGCGTATCTTTCAAAACCGCCGACTGTGGGTGTCGGTCCAGGGACCGCAATCCGCCCGGCCATCGTCCCTCTGCCATCCACGACGTCACCCCCACGCGACCGTAAACTTATTCACTCCAAGTGGAGCAGATACGGTGTCCTACGAGCGCGGACACACCTGGCCGCGCACAGAAGACGGCCCCGCGACATTGAAAGGTAACAACGTGAGATTTTTGAGAACGGAACCTATTTCCTCGGTGCAGGCGAGCTTGAACTTTACGCGACGTGTGTGACGCTCGTGACGTTTCATGTGTCACGCTGCGCTAATGACCTGAATTATATGTATGCTTCATTAGAGCGGGAACGCCTGATTGGGGACGGGCGAGAAGTTTCATGCATGGAATTTTTTTGTGGCTTCTCCCGGGACGATTTTATGGAAAAATTCTTTATACCTTTCCTATTCTTTTTTATTTTAAGGTGGCGGGTTGGACCAGCTTGTGGTATCCTAGAGAAATATGGATGTTTAAACTCCGTTGAATGTGACTTTAAATATTTTAGCTTTCTGTTAGCTAGATGCGACATGAGGTCCTTTAAATTCGAATTGTATGTATAAAGTAAAATGAATAATTAATTGTACAAACTGGTTGCAGTTCAATTACACGTATTCCCCATTCAGCATCCCCGTAAGTTGTCGCCGTCCATTTGCCCTCGGCCGTGTACCTACTGAATAAAACGATTACATCCTCGGCCCGCCGATCGATTAGCAGGAACTTTGAAAAAAGTAGCCCCCGATTTATTCAGCGACGAAAACAATGGCGCCTCGTTAAAACGTAACAAAATACACGGGAAAGTAATTACAGCCGGTGCTTCGAATGCACTCCAACGGATGTCGAAGGCTATCCATCGAAAATGGATTTCCAGTCGCCGGGAGAAATTCTTCTCGCGCAAGATTGCGTTTTATTAAATGCCAGAAGGGAAAAGCGATAACATCCATTACGCCACAATCGATACCGTTATGAGTCCGATAATTGCAGCTCGCCCGTCTCTAAAGTCTGCTAATTGGGGGCCTTTCACTTAAAGGCACAGAAACGCGCGCGAATGATTCACGCGGAAGTTTCGTTTCGCCCTCCTCCCTCCACGGCTCCAACCCCCGGCGACCGAACTTCCGTTTACGCGTGGCGCTCGGAGCACCGTTCGGAACGACGTCCCGTGCGATTCAATTTGTCGAATGTAGCCGTCGAGCGAGTTTATTCGCGACATTATCGGCCAACAGAAAAGTGTTCCGCCGCTATTGGGTTACAGAGTGACCAGGTCGTAACGGGATCCTCTAAAGGGGATATACAACGGCGAACGAATCGCTCGGAAGGACTCGAGCCAACCGATTTTTCCGCTGTCCACTTTAGCCCCCTACACGGTTGACCGCTGCTTCTCGCGTCTCTAAATAGTCGTACCAAGGATGATTTAACATCGGTGAGTTATTTGTGACGGGGGCTCATATTCTTTTTCTCTTTTCAATGGCATCGCTAATGATAGCTCGTTAATGTACCATGTTATTCTTTAGTTGTTGTTTTTTTTGGATGTTGCTTCGATAAGTTGCTTTTAAATGTTTACAGCAATATGAAGTTAAGTGAAAGGTTATGCTTGTTAAAGCAGGATCGTCGTTACAGTGGGGGCAGAATTCGTTTCGTGTGGCAGCTTAACACTAAATTTAGAAATTGTAATTCTTACTTCTACTTGTGGGTGGATTCAAGATTTTTGTATTTTGTTCTGTTAAAAACGATTGAAAATATAAAGATGTCGAAGGAAAAATACTGATGTATTATTATTTTTGTTTCCACAATTTTTTGCATAATGGTTTCTTTTGGCCGTGGAAGATTTTTAACTTTCGCTTTGCAAATTTTAATTCTTGATATAATAGAATTATTTACAAATTATTTAGAAGAACCTGATGTATTATTTGAAGCACGTCGCCATTAGCGTTTATAAGCGCTACTATGCAAGTAGAAATAACGAGAAATGGTCAGACACGTTGGTAAAGTTGTACTCGCAATCAATTGCACACCTACTTGACGATTCTTCAACATGAATTCTCTCGATAACGAAGCCCTTCGTGGAAGAATTTTATTCCATACCTTCCATTCATTTCCGCACCATTTATCATTTTTTCTCGGTTGTGCTACGAGCTACGCCTCACTTTAAATATTTCTTTCAACACTACTAAAAAATCTAACGGCAGAAAAATGCCCCGGCGCAAGATGCTAAACAAACAGCACGCCCAATTTTCCAATAAATTTCATTTCCACTTCCGATTCCTACGCCTCATCCGCAATATTCTAATAAGCCCGAACTAACACAGCAGTGGAGCCGACAGAATCTCAATATTTTCAAACAATCCTCCGTTCCACCCGAACACCCCGCGAGCCCAGCTGTCGTCTCCCAAAAATACGCGACCCTAGCTCGCAACATTTGCAATTATAATCATTAGCAGCGTATCGGGGTTAGTCAGCGTGTCGATCCCTCGCGACGCGGCCAATTCAATTCACGGCGCTGCGTATCAACCCCTCTGACCCCAAAGAATCCGGAAAACAAATCACCCTAACGATTGCAATCAATCACGCGGCTTCCCTAATCCTTCCTAAGTAACAAGAACTCATCTCACCCTCATAAGAAATCAAATAGCACCGCGAT
Organism: Andrena bucephala; assembly: GCA_947577245.1. Lineage (NCBI taxonomy): Eukaryota > Metazoa > Arthropoda > Insecta > Hymenoptera > Andrenidae > Andrena > Andrena bucephala. The sequence continues at coordinate 10,849,659 of OX387715.1, forward strand.
ATGTATTCCGATCCGGCACGGTGAATGGGTTGAGTGGGAGGATGCGAGAAGTGGGTGCGCGGCATAGACGACGACAATGGAGTATTTTTCTTTTGAACGCACACAGAGAGGCCCGTATCTAACGATTCGGAAGCCAGTGAAAGAGCAAGGACTGTCAATAAGATTACTCTGGCTTGGCGTCGGGGCGCGATTCCTTGATCCATGCGGGAAAGAAGTTGAATCGCCCCCCCCCCCCCACCCGCCCCCACGCCGTCCGTCGATTCAGAAGCGTAATGGGTTATGGGTACGGGCAGGCTGAACCGGCAGGGTGGAGTTTCCAATCACTTAGCTAATCACGCTAGTCAGCCAGCCACTCATCCAGTCAGCCCAGACGAGCCGTTGTTCTTCCGTTTATCAGACGTGCCGGAACAAGGTCCCCGCCTGATTCCTCAGGGCGTGTACCGGCGTCGCTAACTCGACTTAATGGACCGCCAGCGCCGCCACCCTTTTGTGTACGTGATTACTGGCGATGAGAAAATAACCGCGTTTTATCGCGGCGACCCGACGCGTAACGGGGATCAGAATGGCATAACCGCGCCGTGTTCCCTCGCCCGACGGTAATTAGCTGTTCGCGACGAGCGCTAATTACTCTCGGCGCGGTCAAGCTGGTGTCCAGCGGGAAGAAAGTGTTCGAGGGAAGTATTTGAGTAGACCCATCGAACCTTTGTTCTAGTCGTGTGCAGTGAAGGGAGTCGATGGCTCCACCCACCTCTTCGTCTTCTGTTTGAGCATGCGCATTGCAGGCCTCACTGTTCCTTGGCATGAGTGGAAGTGTAAACAAAGCTGAGATGTAATCAGTCTGCATTTTATTAATCTTCTATATATATATAAAATCTAAATACCACTGACTGACTGATTCACTCACTCATCACGATCTCTCAGGAACCAATGATCATATGACCATGGAATTTGGTGGGTAAGTTCCTCTTACAAGCAGAGGTTTTTAAGTGTGTGCCTACGATTGCTTTGGTTTCTGGATATATTTTAGAGGACTGAAAAATAAGGAATAGGTGTCTTATTAGTTTAGCCCGTTTTCATATTTAGAGTGTTAAACCACCAATCAAAGTTATATGAATTTCAGGTGTCCGCCTCCGATTTCTATTCCGTTTCTTTATGAAAAGAAACTAAAACCCCATTGAAACCCCATTGATGAGGTTTTACCATCCCCCAAGCCCCAAAAGATGAGGTCTTAGTTTCTTTTCATAAATAATAAGAGTTTTCATTAACTTTAATTTAGGTCTGGTCCGAAACTACACATTTTGCGAAGATGCTCGAATTTGTTTTGAATCGATTGGAACCTCCGTTTTTGAATTATCACTGCAAAACAAAAGAAACTTTTTTTAAAAAGCCTCTTTATTGATCCCTCTGTAGCGTCATATATAATCCATATTTTTTACTAAATAAACATGTTTTTTTAAAGCTTATGATGTTAATAAACTTCATGCCAAAGAACAAGTCTCACTTTCAATTTGTTTCTTTGTAATTAATTGAAACGGAAATGCTTAATATTAAACAGGAACAACTGCTTAAGTAGTACCTTAACTTAAGCTAGTCAAAATCACTCAAATACACACTGTAAAGTAACAAAAGTCCTAAAGACGTTCTTGTCAGCGTCATCACGACACTACATTAAAACAATACCTTAAATCCGTACAACCCCATAACCATTTTATACGCCATCAAAGAGCGATATCGACGACACAGAAATTCATAATCCACGGAACGAAGAAGTCGCGGAGTACACCGAGGAGAAGAAAAGAACAAGCGCCGCCGTCCTCGTTATTCTCGAAAAACGAAAAATCTGTCTATGCACGTATATCACTACCCTAGCGCATGTTCCTCGTGGTACAGGGGCAGCGGTGTCGGGTGGGGAGGAGGGGAGGGATGAAGGAGGACGGACACACGGGGTGAAAAAAGGCGGGCAGAGGAGAGACGGTGAAGATGGAACGGAGCCGTGTCCATATTTTTCGCCGGCCGAGTGTAGGTTTACAAAAAAGCAGCGTAATTCGTCTTCCCATTTCCAGCGAGTAAATCGTATCCGCGGGGGAGTGGCGCGATCCCGTAAGGAAAAACGAGCAGAGAGGGTAAAGTGGGGCGAACAAAACCGTTAAGCTAACGAACGTGTCGGGGACAAAGCCGAGATAAAGCCGAGGTACAACGGCCGCTCTTTTCGTGCCAGCTGCATGCGCGGCACATGCGAGGCGCGGAATGCATTGCGTATATCATTCGGCGGCCGCGTGCACGCCGATTGAATTGAAGTTACGGCGACGGGCGGCGGCGGCCCGCCGCTGGCGATAAAACGATTCACGGGGCCACGTCACGTGTGCATTAAAAGGCAAGAGAGCGAAAGAGATGTCTCCCGGCTGTCTCTGGCCGATAGGAAGTAGGTGACGGGCTAGATAACGCACGCGTTACGTCACGCTGGAACAATGTTTCGCAAAGGGCGGCGGAGGGTGGATATTGGAACGGACGATTCGGGCGCGAAGCGTAAAAGGGAATCGTCCCGACGTTGTACACGGGTGTTCGACTGTCGCAGCGACGTGTGCGCTTAAGTCGGGCTCTCGAGTATACTTGCTGCGTCTTTGGTTACGAGGGAGGACGTGAACTGATGGACCGATTGACGTGTATTTATTGAAAGTCTTACTAGGATACGTTCGCGTCGAGATGAGTTTGTTGCGGGGTAACTATGGATTTTATAAGTTTGTAGGTTATTGCTAGGATTAGGTATCTGGATTTTTGTACACTTTACTCCCTGTTTGGGTTTGCTTCTTTTTTAATTTTGCAAAGTGTTGACTGAATGTTCTATATCCTCTGTTATTGTTAGTACTAACCAGAAAAGGTTGAATGACGATTTCGATGTACGTACCTAAATGTAGTTTTCCTGGCTTGTTTGATAGATTTTTAAACATTTTTTACTAATTTACTAATCAGTAATTAACGATACCATTGATATTCGGGAATTAAAGGTTTTACAATTTCGACCACAGCATTGTTTATCCCAATACACTGCTGTCGTATTATAAATCGCGAGGAGGTTTATTGTCCCGAGTGCTTCATTTCATAAATTGAAACGGGCACGAAGGGGTAATAAGCAGGAATCTGGGAATAAATCGCTTTAATGGCATTCATTAGCGGAAGATTTTAAAACGCACTTGGGAAGACGACTGGAAGATACTAGCCGTTGTTCCTTCACAATGGATAAAACATGGCTCGATAATGGCAGAATTTATTGCGCGTGACTGGCCAAAGGACGAGGTATAAAATCATTTACCATACCCACTTCTGAAAATACCAAATTCTTTGTAATAATAAATTAAGTTCACGAAAATTATCGCATTATTACAAATATCACATTATTATAAATTATCAGATTATCACATTAAATTACAAACAAACAACTCGTACAATGACGATACCAACAACTAAACCTTTCAAACAAGAATAAAGAATCCACATCTCAAAAATTCAGATTCGACCTTCTTCGAATTCCTCAACAGTTCCGTAAAAAAAAAATAAGCACGCAGCTACTTACAATCAAAGTCGTCAGAAAAATGAATCAATGTGATTCAAGCTTTTCCAAGAATTTCCACCTTTTTCCAAGAATCAGTAACGCCAACAGAACCACAGGATTCCACTATGGAACAGAAACGAAGCTCCAGATCTGCAGCAGCTCGATTCACATTCGACAATAATCGAACGAATCAAATGGTTAGTCAAATATCTCCCTGGAAGTGGGATATTGGCGAAATAATGCGGTATGCGAAGGTAAAGGATAGTGGGAAGAAGAACGCACGGGAAAAATGTATTTAAAAATGAAAAAAAAGAAGTAAGGGGTACGCAGAGAAGGGAAGAGGGAGAAAGAAGAAGGAGGGGGGCAGGGGAGGATCGGCAATGAGCTACTTTTTATTTTTAATAAGAGAGCAGGATAGAAGCGAGCGCGAGGAACGCGAGGAGCGCGTTATCGGGCCGTATAATTATCAATGCGACTGATGCATATTTCATGCCGCGGCACCGTGAGCTTTTACATCGCGGAGCGGCGAACGAAATGAATGGACATACTGCAGACAGTGATAGCGGCCCTCTCATAATTACTCGCCGCTGCAAGACCGTGCACGCGCGGCCAGCAAAATGTAATAAATGTACGCGGGAGTTCAATAAACGTCAAACGCCCGATGACAAATCGTCAAACAATATCCGTGCCATCGGCCACGTCCGGCGATTTGCTCGTGATTAAGGACGGGACGACTATTAACCCTGTCGAACGGATTTGAACGACGCTGGTAGCTCACTGACTCTTGTCTCCGCGTTGCAAGGAGACGTTAATAGACAGCCAGCATCGCGGTGTCGATCTATCCATCGGGTTTCGTCCATCTTTAAACTCCTTTGCGCTTCTTGTGGGTTTTCCACTGCTCCTCTTTCATTCCACTTTTCATGACACCCGAGAATAGAAATTCGACCTCGATTCGTCTCCGAGGTAAACATTTGGAGATTCCTGGACGATATTTTCGATATTTTCTAGAAAATATAATTTTCCCTCGGCGTGAAAACGCGCCGACGCTAGGTGAAGGGTTAAAGCTGCACCAGAAGATGTTTACATGTGACAGGCTCATGTAATTAAAGTGTGATGCTGATAGATAATTGGGGTAACTATTATTACGCTTCAGCGCTTGGTTTCGGTGATGCACCGAGTGGATGTTGCCTGGAAGTGGAGGTGTACATCTTCCTAAAGGTCTGCTTAATCTGAATAATTCATCTGAAACAATCTTTGAGATAACGGAGGTATAGAAAGCTTCCAATTGCATCGATTAAGAGCGCGTCTGACTATGCACGGACTGATTCCCTTGAGTCTGCGATGCTTTATATGTTCTCCTTTGTCTAGCGAAGAAAAATTCTTTTTTGGAATTAAAATATTATATATTTCCCTTCGTTATTATTAGTTTGTTTATGAAACACGAAAATTGAAAAAAATTATTTACCAATACAGAACATTTGTATTAATAGATTTTAACTTTGTTTCCTAAGACAGAAAATTAAGTTCTTCTGTTGCTTTAGTAATGTTAATGGAGCTTGACAACAAACAGCCTGAAATTTCTGCGCATGCCTTACTCGATGTTCAAACTGAAACCTGTTCGAAAGCATCACGGAATTCTTCGCGTTTAGGCATTCCAGAAATAAATGAAACTTGTAACTTTTTAAAAAGTTTAATTTTAAACTCGCCCTCAGTCCTAAATTGAAGGTCGAAGTTTTCTAGTTAGCTAGGAAGAAACACGAAATTGCTTGTCTTGCGTAATTTCGGCGGCGTAAAAAAGGGAGCCCGAATCAGAGGCGAGAAAAAAAAGGAGAACCAATTTCGTAAAACTCGACAAAGCGTAACTTCGCGAAGACCCGATGGCTTCATAACGAATACATGGACCTACATCGACGTTAATTCTCTACTCGTTTCGTAGCGTTGCCAACGTTAAAAAAGTCCAGGCACAGGCGAAACTATCTTCGAATAATAGGTAACGAAAAAACAACAGGTAGCAATTTATTTGCCTCTAACGAGTACAGTTTCACTCGATCAATTTGATTGAACAATTATTTAGACAACCTGTTACCGAAATAACGGTTCAGACAATTGTATAAAATTGCATGCAGTATAATTTTTAAACACCAAACAAGTATTTTTATTTCGAAATATAGTTACAGGATACTAAATTTTGCGTTTTACTTGCACTATAATAAAAATAGAAGTTTAGTTTTAATAATTCTTAAGTATTTCTTTTTAATATTTCTTCTTAATTTTTTATGGAAACATATTGTGAATGATGATTGACATTCGAAATAATTTTACCTTACAACCGAAGAAACTCTTTTTCAAAAATTTTCACCCTCACTTTCGACTCATTCTTCCCCTAAAAATTCATTTTACTCTACCATCACTAACAAACCACCTCGCACAAATTCACTTCTTACAACTTGCACCCCCAGTAGGTCATCCCCGCGAAATTACCATACGCTAACGCTATATCGCCATGTGGATCCAAAGTTGACCTAATCTCCATCCAGCACAGTCCCTTCAAAGATCAATACCGTTAAACAAACCAAATGCGTCCCCGTGTCTCAAATTTTCATCCATTTGCCATTCGCCCGACCATCAATGCCCAGATTTCCTACCAGCCCACCACCGACAACATAATAAAAGAAAACACACAAACAATTCCCCATTACCAAAGCCCAATTACCTAGTCGCGTATCTGCGCCGAAATCGGCTCAGCGACGAAACACGAGATCCCTTCATCGCTCAACTTCAAGAACGGCTCGCGGAACGATCTCGCCGACAAACGGAACACGGGATCGCTCTCGAACGGTGTGCGCGCGGCCGCGCCAACAGCGAGGCAGTATTACCCATAAATTCTCGGGGTTTCGCGCGGAAAACAAACTCGTAGCCGCCTTCGGGCTCCGTTAACGGGGATTCACGCGGAACGCAGAAATTGTCGGGGCTTCCTCGTCGCGTTTCGAACCGAACCGTACTACGAATGAAATAGGAAGAGGGGGTTGGATGGGGGATGGATGGTAGAAAGAGAACTGGATGTGAGACTTGGATGTGAGAGCTGTGCGGTCTAATTAGGTGGTGTTAAAAATAATGAAAAATCTCGTGGGTCAAATTGAACAATCAGTGCGAACGGCCAAGTTCCTCGAGAATCGACAAAAAAATGAGTTAACGGGATACGTGTGTGTCCGCGGAGGAATTTCGCAACGAAAGCGAGAAAGGGAAAGGATTAATATTTATCGCGGAGATAATGGATTTTATAAACCGCCTTGAAGAGTGGCTGGCACGCGGGGGAAGAAAGGGAAAATGGTGCTCGAGGGAAGGGGGTGGAGGGAAGAAGAGACTGACAGTGGCGCATTAGCCGACAAGCCAACGGGCCGGTTTTGTTTGCAACTTTCCGAATCAATTATTTATGGACTCGTTAACGGGCATCGTTTTCCACCTAGAGGAGTCGTCCACTACCCCCCCCCCCCCCCCTACACGTTTCGTTGCAATTTTCTTTCGGCCGTTTCCGTCCGTTCTGGTTTCCTCTTTCTGCATATTCGAGCGACCGGTCCAACGATCGGGCGGAAGTGGAGGAAGCGTGTGAGACTCGTTAATAGGGACGTTATCCACCGCTATCGCGTTGTGCGTTAAGCCTCGTTCACATTAGTCAAGTTACTTGACTTCGTGTCGCTTCTATTTACGTGAATTGAAATATCCTTTCAGGTTCCTTTCAGGTTCCTTTCAAGTTTCAAGTGAAGTAGAGAATTTCTTTCAACTTTAATTGGCTTGAAATATAACTTGACTAATGTGAACGAGGCTTTACTTCAGGATGTCGAGTTACCATATTCGGTGGCAGTCTTAAAATTCCATCACTATTTATTCTTATCAACGAGAAAACTGTACTATTAGAAAATCTTTGATCTGTATTTATAACGTGTATATGTGAACGTTTTTAAGAATCAATGAAACGTTTGGGTTTTTGTTTTAGATTGAGAGTGTGCGTAAGCTTAATTCGAAATGCGTAGAAGGTAAATAATAATGAGGAGGTGGATGGACTAGGAAATATCTCATTTTTATTATATTTTTATATCGTCATTTTTTAAAGATTGTAAACGGTAATACGGTGCGAGAATATAAATGTAAGAATATGTGAATTGGAAGGACCTTATATTTTGTAAGCAATGTCATGTTCCTCTCTCTTCAATGTGAAAGTTGAGGAAAGGTAGAATATTTTATATAAAAGACTTAGACATAGAAACTTTGAAGATGGAGGAATTTTCTGTTGGAAGTAAAAATATTCGAAAACAGTTAAAGATGTTGTGCTATGCAGGAAAAATTTTCTTTCTCGTTAAACGATAATCAGAAATCTCGATGAAAGTGACTTGACGATTTATGAAAAACAACCGACAGCTAGTCCAATGAAATAACAGTTGATTAAATATCGCTCGGTCAAATATTATCTCTGAAAGGAAATGATTTTTCGTGGACAAGGATAAACCCTCAGAACGGGTGAAGCGAGGCTCTACGAGAAATAAAAGTTAATAAGAAGATAACGCGACAGTATAATGAAAAGTTATGGGAGTTCTGTGTTTCAATATCTGCGGGCTACGTACTTCAGATACGTACTTGACGCTCCACGTACAGGGAGAATTCGAAATACGTATAATTTGAGTTATGAGCGCCACGGGGCAACGATCAAAGTTTTCACTGTTAGCGGTTCTTGTGGAGAAGTCAGGTGCCACGACGGCCCCGAGGATAATATCCGCGATTGTGACAATTTCTTTGAGCACCTTGTAACGTGAACATTCTCTAAAATATAGCTGTATTAATTTCGCCTGCTACCTTCCACTCGAAATACAACACAAGAGATTTGTCACTTAAAAAAAAAGTATACTTCCACAAATACCAAATAAAGATATTGTTAGTCCAGTGTTGAGGATGTATCTGGGAAGAATGGTAAAAGCATTTAAAGTAACAGACGGAACACTGTCTACTTATGACATCGTCTGCTTCAGGAGTTCCTTTGTTTTATAATAATTTAATAAGACAAGCTTTACATACATATAGCAATGAGTTTTATTTTTAAAATAAATCGTATACATATGCAAAAAGAAGATTTCAATATCTCAGTTAATTAGTTAATGGACTGTGAAATTCCCGAGTTTTAAATGAAGTTGTTAATGGAATCGTGAATTTCTTTGAATTTTCCATAAATCTAGAAAGCTTGTATTGGAAAAAGTTTGCAGAATAATGTATCAAAAGGGAGAGTGAAATGTAGCGATGTATGGTTAAACGATGCCAGTGGAATGCGAGGGAAACGTAAAGTATAAGCGTAGAGTGGAACAGAGTGCAGGGGAAAGAGAATCGTTTATGATCAGACGCAGATGGCAACTAATATGAAATGTCTCTCTGCAGCATTTCCTAATTTTTTTAAATAACTTCACGAATAAAGAATTCAGATTATAAATAACGCAAATATATTCAAATGATTAATGATATAAACAGCGTTTTATATAAAAATTTAAGTGTACTGAAACATATACATATTAAATAGTGAACGCAATTTCTTTATGTATGAGTGGGTTAGGTGTGTTTCCAAAATGGAGAATTCACGTGAGTTTGTAAAATGAAATCGTACAGCTTTTAGTACATTCAGGAAATCCATACGTAATGACCATCATTAATGGAGGTCGTTTAAGAGTAGTTTGCGGATTAATGCAATGCTTTCGAGGAAATCTTTGTAATTATACCTAACAGCAAAAGATACTCACGCACAAATAAGACATAATCACAAACACATTCACAGTCGAATGTTAGAAACCAGCTGACCAATTATTGCAGCATTTCGTGCTATCTACACACTTCGAACGTAATAATACCCATTAAAGTCGCAGTAGTGCATTACTAATCAATTCTTTAAAAACTGCTAACTACACACCAACCAATATCATTGATACGATCTTATTAGATGAACGTCATTGTACAGCAATACAGTGAGACATTGCGGACTTCACAAACAGCAACTATCAAACTACTTTGTTACTCGATCACAACCAAATATCAACTAGAAACTAAAATACTTTAAAATTTTATAAAATCTTTAAAATCCACATCACGTACGGTAGGGTAAATCCGGGAGACGCGGTCGGGTCGGAGAGTTGGTCGAGTCGCTATATTTCAGACTCTGTACGTAAAAATGCGTTAAAGTGCAGACCAATTCCTTCTCTAGAAGCCAAACAGTTGAATGAATAGCGTCATTTCGCTTCCTTCTGTGTTTTTCTGGATTTATAGGCTTTAAAATGTAAATTGGGGTTACATTTAACCTCTTTTGTCAAACAGCGGTTGTACAGAATCGTATTTACAATATACTTCTAAGTTTAGTTTCGTTTAATGTTTGGGATAATAAGATAGTAGAGACATTGAGGGACAATGTAGCTAAAGTATTTGGCCATATTAACTCTTCCTTTCAAAGCTAACGAGAAGACCATCTCTCGCTGCAAAAAGGAGAGATGGTCGAGTTAGGATTTTTTTATTTTTTATTATTATTTTATTATTATTTTCGTTTATTTAGTTTATTTATTTACTTTTGTATTCATTTGCCTTGCTAATCGCCAGTGGGTAGTTCACTTTTTGATTGAAGTGTTCTTTACTTGTTTAGCGTAAACAAATTAAATATCAAAAAATCTGTCGTTGTATTCACTCATAAATAATTTTGGTTTATCCTTTGTTAATTTTCCATGGATAATTATGTCAGTGGTCTCTGCCAACGACGAAAACCGTTTCTCCCGGCACCTCGGGAGAGGTGGTCAGATGTCATGACTTCAGTTTTTAACCCGATTTACAGTAAGTATTGTCTTAAAGCAAATATCGACCAGTTTTTCTGAATGTGCATAAAATTCTGAACATATAGGTTTGTCCTGATAAAATAAGTAATGTCTATATTAGTTTTAATAGTCATTTTATATTAGGTCGACCGCGTCACCCGGGTTTACCCTACATCTTCCAAGAAACCAGGCCAGTCTCAATTGTGACAGGCTGTATCACCCCACAAATAGAAGAGGTTTAAAAATATGAATTAAGGTATTCGATCGTCCAGTAACATTATCACTCAACATACTAATCATTCATCAACGAGAACAATCTAATACACGTAAAAGTTAAGAAAAAATAGCTGTATTGAAATAACAGCCTGCGATCAAGCCAGGAATTAATTAATTGCTGTGTATATATTCATAGCATGCAACTCGCAGAGCCGAAATCGATACTGTAGTCGCGTTGCCAGAGGCCGTAACAGACGGATGATCCGAATACGACAAACGAGAATAAATTGTTTTTGTTGCTTTGATTGTTAGACCCGTATCCGCGTAATCGACTGCGACACGTGGCTCCCCCGCTGGCAGGGCGGCCACTCTTCACCAGCGTGGCGTGCCGAGGAATGCTTATGCCGTGTAATACATGCGCGGCAACGTAATTACATGCAATTTACATCAGATTTTAATTTGATACAAGCCAGCGACGGGAACGCGTTGAAAGTGCGATTGTAATCGGGCCACGACGACAGCATCGATAACACCGGCCTGATATTCCGCGACGTAATTATCGCGTGAGAAAACCCTCGGAAATCTGAAAATCACTGGCGAACGCGACTCCCACGTAACGCCCGCCCCTTTGTCCCACACCTAGCTACGTTTTTAAATTGCGAATCGAGTAGTTGAAATCCATCTGGAATGTAAGACGCTTTCATTCAGATGGGTTTAGATGGACCAATACCACCCAGACTGTTCCTTGGACGGAAAATAAAGGTAACATTTGACGAAATGTTCCCACTAAACGGTTTCAGTACTCATATCTATTCAATCTTATTCAGGACAGCATTATGGAATAGTGTTGTAGCTATCGAAACACTCCGATCATACGAAGTGGGACGTCTATGAAATGGGTAACCGTACCATACTTGACATTCCCACGGCAAGATCCTATTAAATAACGAATTTATATTATTCGAAGTTCCTTTCGGCAGTGCAGCACTGAGTGAATTGAAACACTCTCCCAAAGTGACATCCCTACGAGTTGAAGTAAGACACAAGAGGTTGCTGGAAACCCTACTGCAAGGATGTGCAGGTATAAATACAACACTAAACGTTCAACACAGGATCTACACCTAGACAAACGCGAGATAATTGCTTTGAATGATGACGGTCAGAAAATACTGGTACACTCCGAAGCACACCAACGTCAACTTCGAAAGATCAGCCCAGGAGCATTAAAGTGAGAGATGCCGCGAAACGTGGGTTACACGGTGCGTGGTTAAAGAAGCTGTATCAGGGTGCAGACCGTGGAAAAAGGGTGGCCGAGGGGCGCGCCACGCGACTCCAACGATTATCTAACGTGACGTCGCGGACGGGAGCGATCATCCACGGTCATCGGAGCATCGATTTTCCCCTCTAGCGGGCGCGCGGTTGAAAAATGTCGCGGGGAAAGGAGCCGCGATGCAAGGACAATGAGACCGGTCAACGGCCATTAAACGAGACGGGGATCGTTTCAGAGCCCGAACGGGGCGCGTAGGCAGAGGCGAGTAACGGGCTTCCTATTCATCGTCGAGGGTGGCCGGACCCGGGGTGTGATAGGTGGTGCAGAACATCGTAATCGGCCAGGCACGGTCCAACCGTGCCAACAAACTCGTCCATGACGACGACCCTACCCGGGACTGGCGGTGCCGCGACGGATCCCCGGAAGGGTGACTGGTCGAGCGGCGAGGGTGGAAAAAGGCGGAACGCAAGAAGTGGTGGCGAGTCGCGAAGGGTTTCGAACGGTGTGCGCGTGTGTCTGGTGCGTTTACGCTCTGGAACAGGTGTAAAGAAGCAGATAGAGAGGATGAATGGACGGGGGGGGGGTGGGTGGGTGGAGGGGGGGGGGGGAGGGCTGAGGGCCGGAGATCGAGGGCGAAAGGGCGGGGGGGACGAAAGAGTAGGAGCGGCGAAAAAGCACGATGTAAAGAGAAGGAGCAAAGGTAACGAAGAAAGAGAGAAGAAAAGGCCGCGAGCAGAAGGAGGGGAGGGAGAGAGAAAAAAAAGAAGAAATAGGTCACATTAAAGGTTCATTAGGGCACGGCGGCTGGTATCTGACCCAAATTCATATTTTCCATAGTGACGGCCGTAGGACGGTAGAGGGGAGAGGCAGGCAGGTAGGAGGTAGGCAGACAGGCGAGCAGGCAGGCTGGCTGGCAAGCAGGCCGCTCGGGGGTGGGTGGTCGGTTTGCCTGAGTGCGCGGGGGTGGGTGTCGTATTCGACGGGGACGGCGCGTGGGAGAGGGATTAGGGGTATGTGTGTGCGTGCGTGTACGCGCGCGGAACGGTGTGTGCGCGCGTGGAGCGGTGTGTGCGCGCGTGGAATGGGTGGGTATTTGGTGGATAGGACAGGGGTTGGTGCGTTCCGTCCAGAGGGTCGTGGTACGCTGGCGCAAGCGTGCGGGGCGCCGGCGCTTCCTCCCACCCTTGCATGTCCCCTACCCTCTATACACAGCTCGTGTACGGACGGGGAAGCGTCGCGACGCCTGCCGTCGGCTGCACAGTGCGGGCCCGGACGCCCACCAAGTAGTACGTTCACGTTCTAGTCGGACCGTTCGACCGCAGCGGTACTGCGCTCTCTCACTCTCTCTCTCTCTCGCTCTATCTCTCTTTCTCTCTCTCTCTTTCCCCCTCTCTCTCTCTCTCTCTCTCTCTCTCTTTCTCTCTCCTTGTCCCTCTACCTCATTTCCCCTCATCCTTAACCACCCTCACACCATCACCCTCGCCCTCTCCCTCTCCTGCTCTCGCTCTCTCTCTCTCATTCCCTCCCGCATTCCCGTACGTACATACGTCTATATCATTCGGACCGCTGCAGCAGAGTGCAGCTGCAGAGGGACGTAGCAGCGTGAACTGTCCGCGACGGACTCGCTAAAGGAGCGGACCACCCGTGTCCCCAGTAGTCACTGCGTAGCGCGTGGCCAGACACGACAGGAGGTGAAACTAGCCGCGCCGGATCGCCCGTACTCTACTCGTGGAAAAAGTCGAGCCGGAGCCGCCACGGCTGCCAGACAGTGTAGTCGAGCGTGTGCCGAACTGGCGCTATCGTCGGTATCGAAGATTCTCGGGTGAGAGAGAGACTGGCAGCGTGTGGACCCCCATCGCCGCGATTAACGGGAGACATTTCCCGTCGGACGGGGGACGGTTGTCGTTTGCACGGGGGTGGTCCTATCAGTACCGACGATGCAACGGCGTGATATCGAACGCTCGAGGAGAAAACGGGAAGGAACCGACCGGGATCTCTCGTAATCCCGGGCGGCAGCACGGTGCCGCGGGTACGACGGGGTGGGTTTCCCAGGCGTCTTAAAGGGGCGCGATCGTTCGGGACGCGACCTCGCGACGACTCGTCCTCGAGACGGGAATTTTTTTTTTTTAAAAAGACCCGAGTACTTCGGCCGCGGGAACGAGGCTGGATTGACAAGAAGTGTGAAGGCTTTGTGGCTACTTGAGGATGAGTATCGGCCTCGGCCATTGTCGTTCCAACAATAGCGGCGTGTTCAAGAAGCGTTAGCCAACCCTCGAGGGCGCAGCGGCATTAAAAGACGCGAAATACTGGCGTGCACGGCCTCGTGCGCCAGTATCGCGATGGTGGCCGTCGCCGTTCTCGGGGTTGAGTCGCTAAACACCGTCTCTACACGGTCATCCCCACCTTTCGGGATATTCACGCGACTCGGATCGTGCTGGCGGGCAGAGACTGAAACTGTAAGTGGAACGAATCTCTTCGCGCACGGGCACGCTGTTTCATCGCGAGTTCTCAGACAACGTTGGGGGTTGCTCGAGGGCAATTTCACGCGAGCTGGCCCGGCTCTAAACTCGGGGGATGAAGTTATTACTTTCACGCTCGAGAATCCGCGATCCGTTTAGAGGGAAAGCCGGCTGAAGGGGGACTCTCGTTAAAATTCCGTGGTTCTCCGTGCTCCTCTGTCAGAAGCTGTGTATATTCCGGAACGCTGAAAGAGCGCGTTTATGATTTCCTAAGTCTTTGGTGCCTGGTGAATAATTCCACCGGGAAAACTCCCGCCCAGTTTACCATCGCCAGAGAGAATTCTCGTTTCTGTCTGGGAAAACATTTCCTCCCCTAAAAGCACCCGCAGCGTTTCTCCACTGCGTTGCACAGCAATCTCAAACAAAATTCTTCGGATCCTCGAAGGGTACATCTTCTCGGTTTGTAAATCTTAATCTTCCATCGTGAAGGAAGGTGGTTTCCTTGCAGAACGTCGTTTCTGCGTGTAGAATATTCTTCCCCATTTTGCAGTCCTTAACGACTGAAACGAAAACTGAGAATTCCTCGGATCGCGTGATGGTGATTCGTGAAACAGAATCTCCGGTGCTCAACAGTACCGTTAAAGCACATTTCCTTTCCTTAATAATTGCTCCGCGCAGCTGGACTTCTTAATTTCCCTTTTCCTGAATTCTTAATTTACCTGGTTTAATCCGATTCGAGCGAAACGTCGTCAGAGGATTAAATTTTTCTCGTTGGAAGAAAAAAATTAAGGGAATCGAGAGGAAGGGAGTTCAACTTTGCCATTTGCTTCTCTGATATTTTCCGCCAATTCTGTTCCCCGAAGTGTATAATCGCGAAGAGTCGATTCTCCAGCATCGAATCTTCCCTCTGACTTCGATCCTCTGATCGCGCTGGCTCTGCTGCTGCACACCGCTGGATCTGGTAAATTCTTGTCCACCGAAATAGTGCCACGAAATTATTGATCGGACGGCCTGCCTCGCCTCGTGTGACCCGCCGAATAATTGAAAAGTAAAGATTCTCCGGCCCCGAGACGGCTTGCCCTCGTCCCGTTCACGAGGGGAGTACTTCTGTCAGTCGGTGATTTCATAGGCTCAGAGTTGAAGGTGACGGACGATCGTCAGAATTAGCACAGTGTCCTGAGTGTACGTCTAATTTTAAGTCGCTTATTTTCGCGTCTTTCGAGCCGCGACACTTTTGGTCGCTCGCCGTCTATCTCGACGGCAATGTCGAGAGGTTCGCTCCAACCTTCCTGGTGCAGGGGAAAAGGGACAGCTGAATGGCCGCGGGATTTGTCAAAGATCGGCTGACCATTTTATGGTCGATTAGGTGGCATTCTTCGGTCGACCACGGCCGAGCGGGGGGAATCGAGGCAGATAAAAGTGAAATGGACTGAATGGACACGAAAATACAGAACTCAATACTGAACTTGCCGTTTATTTGCCTAGCAGGATGGAATATTGCGGGGAACTTTTCAGACCGAGCGTCGCTTACCACCTTCCCCCTTCACCGCGATTCACCCAACGCTACACGCCTGTCGATATTTACGATATTACTCACGTCGCTCCTTCGGTACGTCTTCCAGTACCTCGTACGCGGACCTCGTTCGGTACGATCCAAGAGGTCGCGTTCAATTTTTTTTCTCCGACTCCAATGGTTCTTCCATCACTGGCAACTTGCCCGATTAGCCTTCTATCTTACTCGCTATCGACACGACTCCTCTGCCGACTAATTACGGTCTCTCAAAGCAAATCCAGAGTCGTCGGAGATGAACTATTCAAAGGGTTCGACAGCAGCTCGATAATCTCTCGTTGGAATGTCATACTCCGCGGTCAGTAGCTGTTAAAGTAGGATCGTTTGGTAGACGTTTCACGTGATCAAAGGATCTTTTTGATAAGCTCGATGAGGATGATAGGTATTGACACTGAACACCCAGTGCCCCGTGACAGACCAAGTAACCACACGAGAAGAGTCGCTCCGGATATAGGCCGACCGATGGATATTCCCTCCATCTCGCCCCCTCTCCCGCCCTTCCTTCTCTTTTCCTCGTTCACGCGGACACGCGCGCCCCGTCGTCGTGCACGACGAAAATATCGCCGAACGGGCGTACGCAGAGTACCGCGGAACCGTCAGGCGGAACTAGGAACTTGGTCGGATCGTCCGGGATTTCGCGTGTTTTCGATTCAAGTCGCGCCCCGAAGCTCGCGGGACTCGGCGAGTCGGCATCGAACACGACCGAAGCTGGTATCCCGAGGCTCGCGTTCCACGGTCTCCGTTCCGTTCACGATCGGTCGTTCACCTTGCATCGGGGACCGTTCCGAGAGGGTATCGAGATCTGGGGCGACACTTCCGGGGGTGGCGTCGCACGAAAGGGGCCCGCGAACGGAACAGTGACGCCAGGTTGTCCTGCGTGAACCGAGCCGTCGTTGCATAATTTTCCCTAAAAATACGCGAAAACGGGAGGTCGCGCAAGCCTCCGAAATATTCGCGAGCCGGCGATGGTCGATCGACGGCGCCGCGAAAGTAAACCTCCAGCGGGACAGTGAAGTGCCGGCAGCTGGGCAGGCCGCGAGAATCGGCCGCGGGATCGTCCATTGCGCGAGTGATCGAACGCGCCAGGGGTACCAGTGAACCGTGAGGATTTCGGGTAACCCGTACGGTGCCAGAATTCAATCAGTGAGTGTTGTCTGTCTTGAGTGGTGGATCCCAGGCGTCAACATCCAATCGTCCCACGTCGAGGAGCCAGTCAAGGTATGCTTCAGTAGAATCTTATTAACCCTTCACGATGTTTCAGCGGAGATTCCTCTTTTAGCCAGAGCAATCGCGTTGCTCTACTTGTATACTTGTCGCACGGTCCATAGAGAAACGCCTGTATAAAGTGGGCCTGTCTCACCTCCGCAGAGATCGCTGTACCTGTCAGTACCCCCGAAATTGTCAATTACCGGGAAGATTCCTGTCTCCGCGAAGCGTTCGTATTCTACCGGTGCAGAACCATAATCGTACCGGCTCTCGGCACGAGAATGTACGCGGATCGAGCGGCCGAGTCAAGCGGCAGACACCGCGCTCGCCCGTGGGATATATTTAAACGCGCGCGTCTCGTGTTACTCGCGCATCGTGCCGAGCCGAGAATAGTTATTCGCGCGCGGGCACGTCATTCCAAGACACTTTTCAGCGCGATACTTGGCGCGGTTGTCCATGGAAAAAAAATTGAATTTCGTCGGCTATCGGCGAGCGGAACGGTTCCAGGGAGCTGGTCCCTCGATTGCCGGGTGTACTACCGGTGGATCGTCTCAGTGGACCGCTGACGATCGATATTCCCGGCTGCGGGGGTCGCGGATCCGGGGGTTACGGGCTATTTAAATATCCGCTGGAATCCCGCGAGGTATTCCCTTGGAGTTTCGTTGCTCGCGAGAGAGGCGCGAATGGGTCGAGGGGAGTGGATTCTAGAAAACGAAGGGCGACAGTCGTGGGTGGAAGGGCGACGGTGCTTGAGGATCGAGACAGGGTCCATTGTTACCACCTTAATGCCCCTCTTCCTGCCAATAACCCACCCACCCCCCCCCAAGCGCGCACAATGACACTCTTAATGGCCGTCCCCAGGAGGCAGCCAGCGCGGTTTCGAGGCGCGACCCTGCCTTCTTCCTTCCTCGATACGCCGCGGCGTAAATGCGTCGTCAACGCCATTGTCTCTGGCTCGCCTATTTCCACGGCCGGCCGAATCGATCCTCGCCGATCCCGGCCAGCTGTTCAGCGTTTTGAAAATGTGTCGATCCCGGCGTACCAGATGCGACGTCGGGTATTATCGATGCGAGCAACGCGGACAATGAGACGCGACGCGAACAACGGGGCTTTACCCTTGCTCTTCGGGCGACTTCCCTTTAAAACGCCCTCAGCCGTCGCTACGCGAGATTAAAGCGAGTGGAGGCGCGCGCGTCCGCCCACGGGAACTCCTGAACGCGCCCGTTGAACGGCGGCCTTCCAACGGCGATCGTACGCTCGCTGAGTCCTCCTATCTGCTCCCGTCGGTCCCGCATCAAACATCGGTCAAACGTTTGACGCGGAGCCGCGATGCGGACGCCACGCTCTCTGATAATTTCCCAGTGCATTTCAGCGTGAAACGGGGGCCACAAGGAAGACGAGCAGGGACAGTAATTAGCCGGGGCACCGCCAGCAGCAGCTCAGCTATCGGCCGTTACGGATCAGGGAGCACGAAATGTCAGTGGCAGGGCCAGGCAGAGGAACGTTCCCTGGAATCGACATCTTCGTCGCCGGAATACGGCACGGGGCCGAAGATCGGCGCAGATAGTGGGCGTCACCGCGGTCAACCC
The DNA here is from genome assembly GCA_947577245.1 of Andrena bucephala. Classification (NCBI taxonomy): domain Eukaryota; kingdom Metazoa; phylum Arthropoda; class Insecta; order Hymenoptera; family Andrenidae; genus Andrena; species Andrena bucephala. The sequence continues at coordinate 10,868,349 of OX387715.1, forward strand.
CGTTTTTCCCTCGGCCTCGAGGCACTTTTTCCTTCCCGTCGAAATGTCAAGATGCGATGGCGACGTGGAGGGACGCGGGGCTGGGGGGGGACACCAGATGGCGACTTTGGAAGACACGAGACGGGCACACACGTAATGTTAAGCTTAGCTGGTTGAACACGGGTCAAATATACCGCACGATTGACGCATTTGGTCCCATTTAACCAGCTTTAGTTGACATTAGACTTCAACCTCGTGTCATCGTACGGAAGACGGCAACCGCCGACCAGTGAATACGTGAAGTGTGTGCGACGCCGGGTAGATAGTGTTAATTAGTCCGTAATTTTTACAGCATGGAAACATTTTCATCGCGATTAGTTAGGAACAGACGCGACTCTAGTAGGTAGCTAGCTAGCCGATAGTCCTTGTCCGCCGTTTATGATGCTCGCCTCTAGCAAAGGACTATGTTGAGGTTACGAAATCCCCATAGTGCTGAGAGGAGAACCACGCAACGGGGAGCGACTCCGTTCGTGGTTTTTAACGGCGCTGTACTTGGTATGTAGTAAGACAGGCGAACGCAAGGGCGTTCCTTTGGTCTCTGGGCTCAAGATCGAGGTCAATGACGCTCATTGATTGACGCCAGGGAACACTCTTAAAGAGCTTCATGGTATTTCGTGCATGATAGTGTCCTTGTTCCTAGAATATCCCCGCTGATACATCGTCACACGAGGCGATCCGCGTTCACCTGACCATTTACTTCCTCTGTGTGTAGAACTGGTGCGATTCTCTTTTAGTACGCTGCGCAACCGTAAACGGTCGATGAGAATATCAGTGCGATTCGAATTCACGATTGGTCCACTGTATTCCATTATCTCACCCTGTTGTCTATGCTCCTCGCTTTTTGGTATTGTGGGAAAATGTTTAAAGCGCGATAGGTGAAACTTTTTTTTTTAAATCGTCGAAGGAGTTGTGCAAGATATTTACGGCTTGATAGTCTGTCGAGGCGTTGAGTTTGACGTAATGAATCGTTAAAAATATTACGACGCTGTTCAAGAATTTTCTGTTCATAGAGGTTTCAACAGTTTATTATTATAAGTAATTACAGTGTTAATAAAATAACTTGGCACGTCGAGTGTAGTATTAGAATCGATGTTTTATTGCAATGATGAATATTATCTTGGCGTTCGTAATATGATCTCTTAATCCGTAACTTGCATTTCAAGTAAAATAATAAGTTGATTTGTACATTTAGGTACATTGAAGTTTTTATTCTGGTTTTACTAAAGGAACACATTACGATATTTAATATCGATTAATTTAATTACGATTAATTTTCTACTTCACCTTCAATAAAAATGATGACAGTGTCACTGAACCAAGGGATACAGTATATTGAAAAATTTCAGCGCTGAAGTACATCAAACCAGCTCTTCTTTTAACACATTCAAGCACGCGATGCTCAAGGTGCTCTACACCTAACTTCGTTACCGCAGACACTTGACACGTGTTACATTCTCTCGTGTCACATCAAACTTTCCGACGTTCTCAAAAAAAATCAGGAAGCATGATTGGTATAATTATCTTTTTTTCTACCATGGTTGAATTTATTTCTTGTTAAAAATTGACATTTTCATACTCTTTTATGGCATTTCTTATAGTAGCTACTAGAGTTTCTTTTCAGCGTTTTCACAATCTTAATATATAAAGCAGAAAGCTTCTACATGTTTGTGTGTTTGTCTGTCGCCTAAAAACTTTCGAACGATAAACTCTAGGATCACGGATTGTGCCTCAGCTCATTGCGTTTGACTAATGCAGACGAATGTGACCATTTCCACAAAAAAATAAAGAATTTTTTTTTTTATAAAATCAGAATCTAAATTTCGGGCGAAGCCGAGTAGTAAAGCTAGTTTTTCTATATTGACAACTTGGAAGTTTTTCATAATTTGACAACTCTCAAATGGAAAGCTATAATATTTCTATGTTGCGTAATGGTTTCCTTGTTAGAGTTTGCATTAACTTTAACACAAATTTTTGTAATACAATTTTATTTTTCAACATTCATCAGTGTACTAAAAATAAGTAGTGTTGAATCTCCATAATAGCTGCAAATCATCCCAGATTTCTGAATTTATCATATTTCAATACAATAAATATCAATACTTTTATGAATACGAAAGATAAATTATATTATTTCAAACATGGGTTTTTGCTACACTATTTTATCCATATAGTGTACAAAGATGTAATACATTTTAAAGCAGAATGTATTCAAGGCATTATCCATAATTTTTTTCTTCAAACCTTCTTGACAACTTTCTTTCTACATATACCAAAAATTTGGAACTTACTGTGTACTGCACAATTCATTATAAGAGGGATACCTTGATCTTTTTAGGCCACACTAAAACCGTATGCAAAATCAGAACCTTGTGGATACGAGCTACCGAATCTGTGTCACACCACTTACTACAGGGTCGCACACGCCGACATCTTCTCGCCTTGAAACACTCCAGCCCTTAAGATACTAGCAACCAAAAAATATACAGAATTCCTTTCTGAACTCTTGATTCTCAACCCTCAAGTGCTCTACCAACCTACCACACTAACGAGGTCACTATACCACTACCACCCGTGATACAATTAATTCCATAACTGCAATCATCCGCTTCGTAGCTACTATTAACCTAACCACGAAATCCAATTTCGTGTTATATCAATTTTTCAAAATCACCTTACATCAAAGACATTTGAAAACTTTTCCAAAATAGGAAAAAGACAGTGCTTCCAAATAAAATTCCGAAAATCATTGAAACCATCATTCATAATATCGATGCATTACCCAACTTGTGACTAGCGCCCTTACACCACACAAGACACCAGAAGTCCACTCAAAAGAAGTAACATTCCCCTACAAAAGTTTCACATTCCCTAGCATTTGCAAAAACTGACGACTACGGAAGCAAATCTTGATTTTACGCTTTCGACTGAAATCAAACATCAAAGAAAAATCCTCCCCCGTCAGTTAATTTCCATGCCACGTGCGCCGTCCTCTTCATTGAAATCAATTCGAGCCGGGCAAAGTGTCTCCAAGGGACATCCTTAGCCGTAGTTAACTACCGACGCGTCGCTGTAAAACTTCAGTCCGTGTATAATAAACGATCTTACGACTCTTCGGGCTCTTACGATCTACGGGATCGCGACACTAAATCCAGATTCCGTCATTAAATCCTCTTTTGTGGCCGATCGCTCCTTACTCCGGGGACCCGCCCCCAGGTGGCCGATGCAGGAACGCTGCTACGATCTAGGGAAACATTCGTGTTCTAACTAACACACTTTATTTTAACCCTTCGTTGACACTCTAGGTGTGAGCTACCCATAAGCTGATTTTGACTGACTCTAAGGCTCTGTATCTTTTCTAATACGTAGAATATCGTGAATATTCGTGAAATATCTTTGTGTTTTTAATTACCTAAATAGCCTACCTTCTATAAGCAAAATAAATATCTTTTTTCCAAAACCGGCTTACAAACTATTTTTTTTCTCCATGGAAATTCACCCAAAAGGGGTGAAATCAGCCCTTAAAATTACCGTATTTTCCATTTTTCTAATATAACTCAATTTTTCTTTTGGCAATGCAATAGAGCATGAGCAACAGAACATTTTTTATATTTAAAGTCATGCTCCATCTCGGATCGTTACAAAGTTATATTGAAAACACAAAACAATGCGATAGTTTCAAGGGCTGATTTCACCCCCTCAGAATGAATTTCCGGAGGAAAGGAAAATTGCTCATTTCTCACTCTAATACGCTCTGCATTCGCACGAAGCTTCATTAAAATCGGAATTTCCGGGTTGGGAACTTTTCCTTGCTAGTTGAGAAGGGAACAATTGGATTTTCAACGCTTTTCGGGGTAACGCCAACAAACACGACACATCCTTGTTGAGACATGTGAGGATCCTATCCATAGGTAGTGACGAGGTTCCTAACAACACTGCCGCAGTGCCACTCGCTTGCGTTGCCCTCCATTAGGTTGGTTCCCCGAAATCGGCTGTGAAAGGACCGATTACGGTGTCGCATGCAGGCCTGGCGAGGGAAAAGATTAAAACGGCTCGTTTTGGAGAGCCACGGGGAAGAGTGCAATTATTTTTAAATTATTCGTCACGTCACAACAATTAAACGACTCTAATTATTCCGACGGCTGTTACACTTAATTGTATAAATTTGCAGCTGCCAGAAGTGGCCGAAGGGTTACTATGGCGATCGATCGACAATTGGGATTTAAACAATTCTGTCTGGTGCCGTCGACTTTTCGCGATCACCTGCGAACCGAACGGTGGCAGCAACTTTTGAAAAATGGAGGAATACCTTCCTTTCCCTCCTTTTTCTCTTTTTCTGGTTTCTTTCTTTTTTTTTGTTACGTTTAACTAGATCACCGTTGTCGGGGAAATGGTATCGCGGTTCGTAATTAGTCTGGCTCTAATTTTAGCCGGGATACATTCACGCGAGGGTGGAGTGGGTAAACACGGCTGGTGTTAATTGGAACTGTGATTTATATTTAAGGGTGCACGTGTAACGAAATTGATCGTGCGCGGATTTGGTTGCAGGATAAAGCAGGCTTTTGTGCGGCACCGACTGTGATGTTAAACGTAAGAATTTTGGGAAATGATGTACGCATGCGCGAACTGGTATGAAAATATGAAGGGAATTTGGTGTTTTATTATTGAGGAGTTTAATAACTGTCACTGCTATTTTTTTTTTAATATATCGTTTGGGTAATCATGTTTAGGATATCCACTGTGTTTGTATTCATTTATGAAATATTTATTCAAAATACACTGTTTCCAGCATGCTGAGGAATAATTTTAATTATGGAGAGCGGAATGAATAGTTAAACACAGTCCCTTTCTTCCAAATCTATCAACTTTTTATTCGACGTTAGTGGTTGCTGGCAACCATTTTTTACAATTGAAGATCAACTGATCCAACTCTATTAAGTAGTTTTATACGACATCAAGTACCTCAGTCTACTAGTTAAGGGTTATCACTACTTATTCCTAAACAGTTCCTAAACATTATTATAGTATGTAGAATTCGAACGAACAATCAAGGTGGATTAAAATTCAAAACTACTACCATCTAACAACTAGTAATCGCGCACCATCATCACAGCACAATCTTCACCCAAAAGTAGCTCAATGCCAAGGTTTAACAATGGCGCCAAGAATTACCAAACACTCCTGCCCCCGATTTAGTTTATTTCTCAGTTTACCTTACCTCCATTTTAAGTTTCAGTTGCGTTTGGATACCTTCCAGTTATTCGTGAGTCCACCATTAATGCTTAACATCAGTATCTACTATTTTCTGTGAATCTTTTCTTAAACAACCCACTATTTAGTCTACCTCCGTAGTGACAATATTCGCAGACTCGAAGATGAGGAACATAAAAACGAATCGTTCGCCCCAGACTTTTCCGTTCAATCACACGAAGTGAAATTTCTGCTCGATAATGTTCGACATCGCTTCATCCCCAGCTTTTCCTCGAGGTCGTGTTCACGACATAGTAATTACAGGACACGAGTGCGCTGCTCAAAGATGCGCTGAAACGAGAGGGCGGCAGGCGGGGCCCGATATTGTAATCCGTCGACAGGGACAGCAGCGAGCTCGACCTAAATATTCCTTTTAATTAAATATGATCCCGCTATATTTCATTAGCACGGCCGCCTAATAACGGTAAGTTATTGAAACGGGCACATATCCATGGCAGGTGGAAACATTGAGAGAGGAATCGGATCTGAAGGACCGATAAAATAATATTACGCTGAAATGTTTAATATTCGAAGCCAATGCTCGCTTCGCCTGCCGCTTCTTTTGATATTAAAATGGGAGATATTATAATTACTGCGAAGGGAGATGTAAAGTTGAGTATGCCAAATAAATACCCAGTTATAGCGTTAGTTTAAAGTAATTAATTTTGCGATGTAATAATGTTGTTCCTTTTATTTAACATGGTATGTATTAGTATAGTATTAGACCTAATTTTCACTTCTAATAATGTACTGATTTTCTTCAGTGTTTGTATATGTATATGTATGTAAGTGGCCATGAATGTAAAAGAAAAACGAATAAAAAGTTTTGACTTTCAACATCTATGAAAAGAATATTCATAAGTGGACACCCAAAATGTGAAATCGTCTTGTATACAACGATCCTGATTGAATGACATAAAAAATACATATTTACGAGCAGGTTGAAAAATTAACCATGCCAAAAATCAGGACCAGATTTTCAATTTTAATTATTCAACTGACGTAGTACTTTCTTTTCTCCTAATTGTACATTGAGCTTTCGAATTTGTGATTCTTACTGCTCTCTCTCTCTCTATGGGGCTACAGGACACCCAAAGTATCGACTTCGAATATTTACGGCGATAGCGGAAAGCGTAATTTTACCGTAAAAAAAGAGACAAAAGAAGAGAAATGTTTGCAGCCAATGCAGCGTGAATCATTCAGCACGCGAAGTAAACTCCAATTAAAGTGAGTGTATGGATTGCATCGATAGTTACGATGGTAATGTTTCATAAACACTGGCGATATTTTCGAACAACAAGGTTCGTTCGTTGGGTACAAGAGCCCGTTATTGGAGATTACATGGGATATCAGATAAAACTGAAAGATGGTACGAGTTTCCTCGCGAACACTGGCACGCTCCGAGAATACACGACCACTAGTTACAGGTTGGTAACGATTATGGGATTAGGTGAATTATTGCGGATGCATGGAGCTACAATATCTAGCAGTATCAACTTAATTTTACCTGTCTTTAACAAAGCAGGTCACAATACATTGGTGATTTTTTTGATACTCGTGTAATAGTTTAATCTTTATAAATGCACACATTTCTTACAATTAGTGAAGCTGTATGATCACTATTTAGATTTATTTAAAGTATATATTGAGGACTGAAGACTTTAGCAAAGGATAGTAGCAAGTAGTTCGATGATTTGATTGCAAATTGAATAAAATGGTTGAAGAATAATGCGAAAGAGTTCTCGCGTAATTATTTTTTGTTTGCAGTTAGATAAAGAAATACCTAACACCGCCTTCAAGTTGCAAATGGTATGATCAAAGTACAGTCTGTTTTATGTAAACATATCTCCAGGAAGGGAATTTTAATTACATGACTGAATGACGTCTTATACAAACGAGGAAACTATTCGTTATTAGTAAAATGAACGTACATACTCCTCTTTCTTTTTTGGAAATATAAGAAATCTAGACAATTTAAAATATTCCAATCCCAATTTTTGTTAGATTGCATTACCCATATTTAAATTAAACTATATTTTTAAAACTCAATTCAGTTCTGTTGGAAGATATTAATATATAATAAAAATTTTACCTATTTATTATATTTCCATATAAGCTACAAATTGGCAAACAGTCCAGCTACATGAAAATCCAATCTGCCAGTTTAAACACCAAGCTGTCCAGGGACACTAATGACAACTTCTCTACAGAAAATCCTCTTGAGGTAACACATCCTCGATCCAGAAAACAACTCCTCATTAGCACTTCACAAAACAACATCCTTCGATCATATCAGCAGTAACTATTATATTAACAGAACTATTTTACACTGCTTAACTACACCAAATAGAATAACCAAGTGTGCATATATTTAACAGGTTGCAAAACAACCCATTACGTGGTATTGTTAATAACGAATCCAACATAATTACCACTGATTTCAATTATGCTTCCTTACGGTGGGCTATTTCCTTCTTCTTAGTTTCTCTGATTTACCACAAGTTCAAGGAAACTTGAAAACCATTGACGCGATATATGTGTACACCATGGATTTCGACGCAGGCAACAGCACAAAAAGCAACTTTCGAACCTTACCCTGTTAACTGCGTCATTCTTCGACTAAGAACGGGTCTAGCATATTTAAAAACAATTGTAAGCAAATTATTAGCTTATCGCTTAACCCATGACCTAATACACTTTTCTCAATTTTCGTATCAGTGTAATTTGTCCACTATCACAGCGAATCAACTTGTTTTACTTAACGCGGAGGAATTTTCCAATGGCGAGTTAACTCGTCCTCGCCGGTTAACAGATTAAGCCAGCCAATGTCGCAACCATTCGCACCCATTCAAAAACATATTCCAGAAACCAAAGCAACTAATAGAATCGCCTAAAAACTGTTCAACCAATCGTTGCCCACCTATGGATGCACTCAACAAGCCAACACCAAGGCTATATCCCAACCTCCAACTCATCCAACTTACATCCCAGTTTCCCATCAGTAACCCCACGTCCACCCGCATTTTGGTCCACAATCCACATCCATTCAACAGCAATAAAACACAGGCTACACCTGCTCGAGTCGAGGCAGAGACATTCCAGCGATCGCCGTGCAACGCACTCCAGGTGAAGGCCAATTACTCCCCGTGGTCCGCGTAGCAGATCAACGCCTCTAAGGTGACCGTGGCTGGGCTCCGTGTGACACCGGTTGCGAGGGAAAAACGGGCAGTGCGAGCCCGGCACGCCAGTGGCGCCCTCTCCGCCCCCGCAATGGCGTGGCAAATTAGTTTGAGTGCATTTCACGGGACCGCAAAGTAGCAGGCCCCTAAGTAATGTAATCTCGTTGGCGGTGATGTCGCCGTTGCTGGCGGTGAGGTTAAAGTTGCCCCCGTTGCCCGGCGGATGCGGTGGCAAAGGTGTTACCAGTGTTGTCCCAGTTTTCCCGGTGGCCTCGGGAATTAAGGACGCCGTCTCGCTGGGAACGCCAGGGAGTCTGCCCAGGCCCGTGCGCCGCGGCTCGCCCTTCGAATGCATCGATGGGACGCGCGCATTACCCTGGAATAACCGGCGTAACGTGCCCGCTCGCCGTCCCGCGTTCGAAACTTTGTTCGCGAAGTGATAACGGCCGGTGTTTCATAGGTGGAAACAGCGGGGCTAGACGCCCAAGGCGTCCCGCGGGTGTCTTTCAGGAGGCGCGGGTGGGGGGAGGGCCCCGCCGGGCGAAGTCGCGTTTCGGAACTGGCGAGAGTTTAGACCTACATTCAACCTAAATTTACATGGAAATTTATGCCACTTCGAGGCGTAATAAGGCCCCCGCAACGGGAGAAGCATTATGAGGCTGCGCCACCGTGCAAGTTTGACGGCCATTTGGCTCGTTTGCCAGCTCGCGTGAATAATTGTTACGCTCCGCTTCAGGATTATGTATAATGGGTGTACGTTTCTGGGAGTGATTCGTATTCGGATGTTAAGAGGATGATTTTTTAACGTCATCCGGTTGTGACAATTTATATCCAAGTTCAGGATGTCTGTACATTGGCTGGTTCCTGGTTGTTAATACGTTTAAACCGATTTTTAACTTCTTTTAGCGTTTATGAGTTTAGGTCTGCACTCCTTTCTAGTAGCGATGATGGTTTAGTGGTTTGTTTAAATTTTGGTGGGAGAAGGACAGAGGATGAATATTGATCATGATGATCATGATCCAGAATGTGTAAGAGCGATTCTTTTAAGTGACTTAAAATTTTACTAGTGCTAAGGTACTGTTTTTGAGATTGGGAATTTTTGTACATATTTTCTGTGTTCATTCAACTTATTCCTTTATGGTTAGCGGAAGTATAAAAGTTTGATTAAGGTATCGACAGTTTCTAGTTTCTTCTGTTTCCTAGCTGTGATTATAATACGACTAGATTTACTACTCGGTATTGCCCGAAATTTAGATTCTGATTTTATAAGAAAACAATTTTTATTTACTTTTTTTGTGAAAATAGTCACATTTATCTGGATTAGTTGGACATAATGAGCTGGAAAGTTTTTAGGCAGCAGCAAACATACAAACACTTTCTGCTTTATATATTAAAATAGTAAACCTATGTTACTTACAATCTACACGTAATTACCTCTAATTTAATTTTAAAAAATCAGATTCCCTCGAAACTTTGTATTATCAGCGCTTGCACACTGACATACATCACATTGACTTCTACAATTTTTATTCTTGAATATTAGTTACTAACTACCGAAATTTATTACGTTCATTTAAGTTCGTTAAGTATTGAATTATATGCAACTAAGCTGATCCTTCTCTCTTCCTAATTCTCAAGCTCCAACAACTATAATAAAAATAAAAAATATATCCTGCATAATATCCTTTGAATTGCATGTACCAAAACTTCAGAGTGGGCGGTGGAAGTTTAATTTAACCAATACAACATAAGTTACAATCAGTCATTCGAAAATTTGAATTCTATTTCTAATTGTTAAAATATATTGCTAATAGACTACAGGTTGCAAGTGCGGCCACAAATACAGAGGTGATTTTCGTAATGCCTTCGCTTACCGTGACTTAACAATGGCTTACCATTGCGCTAGTTTATTCCTGCCGCTGGAATTAAGGACAGTTTCGGCTGACACGATCTGATTTTCCCGGAATACATCGTTATTCGGGTCCCGTCCCATTGCCGCGGCGTCGACTGTTTAATTGAAGTTCCAAAGTCATGTTCAATGTTCAGGAACGTAAACTGTCCTCTAGAGCGTCGACGAAAATTCTCTTCTATCGAGCGGGTTCCAGAACTTAACCTGATTTCAACGTGCTCGAGCGTGACTCCATTTTAATTCCACCTCGACTTAATGTAAACGACTATATTTTAACAAAATGTCGACGGTGGATTGAGCGATACGGCACCATTTCATGGTCACAGTAATGCGCACTTAATTTACAACAATAAATAATATTAAAACTTCTATTATATAAATAGTAATAAAATTTCTCAAAAGCATCTTACTCTATCCCAAGAAATCAAGCAACCGATTATTTATCCGACGGATAGAAATCTAATCCTGTCTCCTAAAGGTGGATTTATACATATCGGTAAATGAAAATAGGCAAACAATATTTTTTACAACTCACACTGACGGTACCGGACCGTCACGGAACTGGTATGTGTAAATCCGCCGTAAATTTAACACCACCCAAAACAGACACGTTGTCAGGGAAATGAAGTCTTCGTGGACAAGTTACCGCAGCGCGCGAAAGTTCAAACAACTAGGATCTGCTAGCGGAAAATTCGACAACGGAAATTACCGTGAACAAGGGCGAGCATTACCTTCGACCAGCATCCGGCGGAGTTTCCATTTTCCTCGAGCAGCTTGGAGCAGCGTAGGCGACGTTGTAGCCCGCGTGTTACGAGTACAACTCTCTACTCGCGACGCGTTGTACCGAGCCAAGTCAGTGCAACACGTCGCGAGCGGAAAGGTATGCCCATGTCTTATCCACGATGCCAATCCTCAGAATCCCTCGACGATGTCCGAAGTGAAGAATCGTGTTAAACGCGAATGTCCCGTCGCGCTCGGTCCCAGCTGCGAAGCAGTGCGCCCAGCTTCCTTCCGCCGCTAATGAGCAGCATTACTTCCAGAAGCGCAAAACCTGCTGAAATTTTTCTTCCAGCCTTTGCTACATACCTGGCAGCTGACAAGGATGTTTATTCGGCCGGGAAATTAACGCGAAACTGGCGTCATTTTGCTCGGTAGATGTTTTGCGATTTTTGGTTCTTGGGTGACTATGGTTACAATATGGGGACAGTTTTTGTTTTGGGTTGAAGATCGCTCGACTTTAAAGTGCTAGCAAAATAGTGAATAGAGGAAATCTCAAAAATCGAATAAATTAAATTGTGCCGGTGATATTTATAGAGCTCTTCAAATGAATAGATAAATACCACCACTGGAATACCCTTTGTTACTTCAATCAAGGTCCACTAAATCTATTTCGTCAGATGTACCTATGATATTAAACGCTCTGAATACAATATAATTTACACTACACTGTGAAGCAAAATGATTTCTCAGTGCTAGTACAGATAAACATGACACCAATAAGATGGGCCATATGTTCCAAGAGGTTCGCCAGTGAAATATCGACGAGGCTTCCTGTTACGCGAGTCTGACCTGCGAGCAATCGCCCAGCCCTGACTTTCGATGAACCCGAGGCCCACATCGATTTGTTCCAGAGCGTAGAAGGGCGCTGAGACAGTACCTACGCTTGATTCTGCCAAATTACACAGCAGCTTTCGAACAGCGGTTACGACCACCCTTCACGTGGCTGGACATATAGGGTAGACAGGTGGTCGGAGTTGCAAGTGGCCAGCCAATTTGCGAATCTCGAGTAGGTATTGCGGTCGCGCAAATGCCCCGCTCTCCACCCAGTCGGTTTCAAAACGCTACGCCCAAGAGAAAGCCCCCTGAATCGGCCAATAATGAACGAACGTATGGCTAGCCGCGAGCGACTAAGACCACCCACTCAAATGATATCTAAGGGATATTGAAACTTAAAGGCCACTGCAGCGTGCACGATTGCCTGCCCTTGAAGAAGAGTATGATCTCATAAAGGAAGCTCACTCTTTTCAATGAGCCCCCGAGAAACCTTGAAGAGCTTCAAGGCTTCTTACTACGTGGTTCAGCAATTGTCAGTTGACCTTTACCATTAGTGGCTGGGTAATTCACGGCAGTATACAGAATAAAATTGAAAACTAACTAATATTACCTTACAAACAATATTTTAGAAAATGAGAGTTTGAAAATGTGACTTACTATGTGAAAGTGGCAGCTCGCGAGGAACTTTGTTACACTCTGTCTTCTTAGATTCACGAACTATTCCTCAACGTAGCACAGTTTATTGTTAATCAAAACACTGACATCACCTAAAAAATATTAAAGTAACATCGTTTTCGTGTGGACTAACCGCATCGAATTCAACTGTACCGATCCAGGTTTGGCGATGCGTGGACTGCAGCGGAGTCGCAGCGCAGTTTCCATTCGAAATAGCCAGCCACGGTGGATAGCCGCTGGATAACCAGAAATCACTGGCCCCGTGGTAAGTTTGCAGCCAGGACAGGTTCGATCGACTTCGTTCCGGCCGAGGGGGCCAGGCAAAGGTTGTTGGACACCCCGTATATATGCGGGCGCATACCAAGGCGGGGTACTCGGTAGCTGCGTGAGATACAAGGGGTTGTATATCAAGGAGCCACGCCTAACACGAGAACCACTTCCGGTCTAGACACGCGAGCTTGCTTGCCTGCCAGCCTAGCCCCAGCCTTGAGCGTCGAATCGGTTCCCTAAATACGTCGGCATTTACAACCGCCGTCTATCCACCTATTCTGCAGGCCAAGCCCGCCACGAATTGAGTCCTCCAGACGGCGACTAGAACGCGATTCGACTCGAGCGGTGATACAGTCACGTGACTACAGAATGGCCACTGAAATCCTGCGGAAGGACGCTCGGCGCGATCGGGCGCGATCGGTAACGAGGTCGAAAGCAAAAGAGCGTTCTGGCGAACGTGGAGGTACCATAATGTTGTTGGCTGTTCTTTCGAGGGATGGTAAATTAAATGGAGAGACTGAGGTGGGATTGGGCGACTGGAAATTTCTGGAAGTTTCATTATAATTAAAGGGTTACATCCACCTAAAGGTCCGGAAAATGCATACAAGTTCAGGATTGTTTTTTGGTAAAAGTATAAGTAAAAATCATACACAATGTTTTTCTACTAAAAGATACATCTTTTAACTATATTATTTGAAATTCACATAAGATATTATTATTAACTAAATGCGATATCAGCTTGGATATAAGTTTTTTTTAAGCATTAGCTGATGGTCTTTCCCTAGGCTAAACGATGCATCTGAAAGGAAAAATTCAAATAGATTTTAAAAATAAATTACTTTCCGAGATACGTGACGTTATCATATTTTTAAATTTTGCTTTCAATTTTGGAATAATGGAAATACTTGCAAAGCCTAATTGAAAAAAAGAAAAAAAATTTCCACGAAATTCCATATTTCAACTTCAAACGGTCGCCCTTTTTTTTTTACCAAAATACACTATTAAAATGTCAGGTACTTCTGTAAGTTATTTATTTTTAAAATCTATTTGAATTTTTGCTCTCAGATGCATCGTTTGGGCTAGGGAATGTCCACCAGCTAATGCTTAAAAAACACGACTCACATTCAAGCCGATATCTCCTTTAGTTAATAATAATATCTCGTGTAAATTTAGAATAATATAATTAAAAGTTCTATCTTTTAGTAGAAAAACATTGTGTATGATTTTTACTTATACTTTTCCCCCAAAAAATTCCTGAACTTATGTTTTTTCCGGACCTCTAGGTGAATGTAACTCCTTGGGTTGCGAGGGGTAACCACTTTTAAGAAGGGATTGGTTGGAGTGTATTGTGTAATAGTTCTTAATTTTAAACGTGAGGTATGATATAATAGTATGTGTATAATTGTTCTTGATGTATTAAATCTGTTTTTTTTTTTTTAAGAAATAGAAACAATCAGGATAAAGGTGTTTAAATTATTTCTAGAAATATGCTAGAAATGACTGAATTGGATATAACTGTTTGATTTTTTTTTATATTCATATGAAATAATAAATTATTCGAATAAACACCCTGACATGGTTTCGTTTAAAATATGTCGCGTTAAGTATTTTGAAAAATTCCATCTAGGTATCAGTTATACTGAAACATGTACAAGCTTCAAATATTTAGGAGACAAACTAATTAGGAATTCCACTTAAATATTACCATTTCTTTCATATACATCCTTGAACTCTTTTTAATACAGCAGAAAGAAGCAAAGAAGTCAATATACCAAACGTGAACAGCTTACAGCACGGCCAAGGAAATACGAAAAGCGAGGGGGAAAGATCGTATTAACGAATACGTATGATTCCTTTTGCTCGTTAAACCCTCGTCTCTGAACAGACTACATCTCCTTTTATACATGGAAATGGAAACACATATCAATCGCGTGTCTTCTATTTGCCGAATCAGACCACTCTATGTTTCCCTTCTCTGCAGATGGAAACACACAACCTGGTCCCCGGGGAACTCTTTTATGGACTTCGCTGCGACTGATGCTTTCCAAATAGTTTGGATGGCAATCCAAACCGATAGGATGGAATAGAATAGAATGGGGGTCAGATCCGCATTCAAAGTGGAACTTGTTTTGGGAAATTCATGGCCAGTTACGGAAAAAGAAAAATAGCTGTTCGTCTAGATTGAAATGATTTGCATTCTTCTCCGTTGTTGAAGCAAAAGGTGGCTTCATACCAACGACCCTGGTACTAGCACTTTTGATAAAGATTATTATTTTGTAGTTGACTCGCTACAAGCTAAGTCAACTGCATAATAAATGTCTCTTAAGTAGAGTTGATTATCACTGTCCGAGTTGTAGTCAAATGTCACTAGATTAAGGAAACCAAAAATATTAAAATATTTCATTTGTTGCTTAATTTAGCTGTGTTAAAAAATAAACCAGGATTATTATATATGTACTTAACATGCAATTCAAAAGTACGTATACAGTATCTTGAATACAGTACGTAGTTAAAATCAAAATGAATATAATTTATACCCTGTTTCATAATAAAACTCTATCAATCAAAAAATTCGGGTCGTTTATAATAGAACCAAGGAGGTACTAATTTACCATTTTCACTATTTTACAGTTCATGGCATTTTATATTGCATTTGAACTGTGTGCACGTAAAAAAGCACACTTGTACATATTTGTGTGCATCCGGACAAGGTGGAAGAGAGATATAGCTCATTTCTAACAATATGTGAAAATGGAAGAAACTGTTAAAGGAAAACACTCCATCTACACTCCAACAGCATCCATCTTTCTAGGGCCATATTTTGCGGCACAGATGCAACAACACATCTGTACAGCACTGTGCTTGTTGCTCTTTTTCTTAAACGAAAGGTTATAGTACGTTTTATATACAAATCGATTCTTTTCAACACTCTGAGTATAAAGATGAAGTGCACAGTTTGAAAAACGAAAGGTTTACGATGTATTTTGTTCTCTGAAATAATACGTTCACATGTTTGTATCATATACTTCACCGTACTCGTACTTTATTCCCACTATAGAAATGTATGTGTATACATCATAGAACGCTTTCCTTTTACGCTCTTTCTACCTTCACTTAGAAAAGAGTTATGAATCGCCCCAGTGCATGAAGCATTCCGTGCGCTGGATATTTAAAAAAAATTCCAAGTGTTTTAAATAATGTAGCGGAAAGATATTTTCAAATTTGCATGCACTTTTACGCTGATTTTATATGTTTAAAGCCTAACCTTTCACTATTATATCGTAGAGCATTTTAAAAAATTGCAGAATTTTTTGTGTAATATCTCGAGAACGGTGAGAGATATCGAAAAGTAGTGTCAACAAAAGTTCCATCGTTTTTCTATATCTACAAAACTGCGCAAAACTAATTATCGGAAAATCAATACTTTTCGTTACCCCCGCTACAAATCTTTACTTCGACAATTATTTTTACGCGGTTTTGTAGAGATAAAAAAAGGTGCATCTTTCGTTTAAACTTCTTTTCGATATCTCTCACCGTTCTCGAGATTTTCCACGAGAAAGGAAATTCTGCATTGTTTTCAAGGTTTGTTACGGATGATGAACTACTCAACTGGCACACAAAGTTGCATAATTTTCTGAATTTCCGGGATACTTAACTTGTAAGATCTATAATTTAATAAAGCAGAGGGTTCTATTAAGCGCAACACCATATTTTCTAACTTTTAGCTTGCATTAATCCCGAATATTATGAATCGCTACTAAAGCTGATACATTTCCACGAAAATTCCATGCATAAAGCAAAGAAATATATTACGTATACAAGCATTGTACAACTCGTACGAGCTTTAAACTATTTGAATTTCTCCCGAAAACGTCGAGCATCAACAACGAGCAATTCAGCAAAACTTCTACTAACTGAACCTCGATAGCAGCAGTTCTGTTCTAAAAATCCAAGCTGCGATTATTAAAACGAAGAAAAAGGAGGAATATCGATCTGGATAAGAGTAACAGCCTGAAAGCTGCCCGCATCGGGCGCCATTATTGATTCGATAACTGTACTTACGCGCGAGCTTGGAAATCCAGGGTACGCCGAGGCACACGCTCACGGCGCAGGCAATTCACTTTTTCACCAGTAATAAAAAGAACAGAATGACATAATTTGCGACGTAATCGATTAGCCAGCAGCCAACGGGGGCAGCTGGAATCCGTTGATACGCGACGGTGCACGCCTCGCGCTATCACGACCACCCACAATGCTGTTGGTACACTCGAAAATCAGGCTCCAAGTAATCCGACGTGGATTTATCGAGAAAAACGCAATTAACCATGATCACGCGAGGCTCGCCGTGATACTTCTGACAGGGTGATGTTTCTTTTGAAATCATTGGCGAAACGCAGATCGTGGTGAACGATACGCGGCAATATCGTTCAAACTTCCGCTAAACTCGAATCAAACGGTTTAAAGTTTAAATAAGTTGGTAGATTGAAGTATGAAGAACAATGTTAAGTTTGCAAGGAGATTTTGGATCACGTTTGATCGTAGGTTTACTTTTTCTTGCTGGTTTTGATTTTTAATTCTTCTTTCAGGTGTTTTCAGGGGAAATATAAGTTTAATTTCGTTTGCTTTATCGACAACTTTGAACAATTATGAACTTTAGATCCGGTTTTTAAGGGGCTTCTATTCTACTTTTCGGATCACAATGGTATTATTTGTTTTCTCTTGGGGAGAGTCTTTTAACACTGTAGGGAAATCATGGAATGCTTTTTGATCCAAAATAACTGTACAGAGTTAACACTGTCCGTTCAGTTTTGCGTTGTTCGTGGAGTGTTGTTTCATAAGACGAGGTGCTCGTAGATAGGGCACATTAAAGGGGAAAAGATTTCAGTGATGATATTACCACTCGAGTGATATTCTTCTTAAAAGATAAATAATTAGCTGTTAGATACCAATAAAATTTTTACTTTTACATCCCACATGATCGGTCTAAGAATCATCAATGATGTTAAGTAATTCAGCCACGCCAGAAAGATATAAGTACCGTGACGATTTCATAAAATATCGAACCTAAAGATCTCAATCAGGGCACTCCCCTACAAAACCCCTCAGACTGACCCTACAGCCGCAACTAGCAACACCGTAGTGGAGAGTCAGTTAGGGCCCTTTCACGCGTGGCGGTTCTGTGGCTAGTGATTAGTATTAGTCCCTCTTCACACGGGACACTTACGTAGCTCGCCACTATTATCTCAGATATATCCACTCGGCAAATATAGCGGTATTTTATAAAGAATCCAAATGTATGAATAGAGTGAAGATACCAGTTGTCGAGCACAAAAGTGTCACGTGTGAAGAGGCCTTTAATTGAGAGGGTTATCCTTTTAAAATGGTAGTCAGTTGCAGTCTACAAGCCATCGAACCTTGTAGAGCGGAATTAGAGAAAACGTTGGGTCGCGTGCCGTGAGATAGACCAACTAGCTTCTGGACGCCACTGGTTGTGCGCAGTGGCCGTGGGGTGGATCACCCTTAAAACGTCAAGAAGCCCAGGTGGTCCGGCACGATATCGCGCTAACTCAATCAATGCGCTCTATTCCTTTCTCGGCATCAACGATTCTTATCTGACGTCACCTTCTAGGCCGCGAGCCCCCAGGGACTCGAATCACGATCAAAGGGGAGCAAGGGGCGAGGAGGGTCGGTAAAAGAGTCGCGGAATAATTTTCAACCATTTAATCTTGGACCCGGTCGACCTTGTTCCAGGCGCTTGGCTCGACGAATCGTCTAAAAGTGTCAAACATTATTAATGTATATTATTTGTAATAAATTTGTAATTCACGAGTATTTGCCTACTCGTGCGTTTTGTCTGTTTTCATTGGTCTGGGAAATTATTTGAAAATATTTTTGTATGTTACAGTAAGAATTAGGGGATGAGTATAACACAAGATTTGTTCGTTAGGCTATTTAAAAAGGAACAAAGTTGAATCGAGGAAGGACGTGAAGAATGTAATTAAAAATTAGCATCGGTAGAATTTTTTAACTTTCTTCGGCACCTTTGCTTAGTGTAGAATCAATATTCAGAAATTGCGACAAGGCCATCTCATGGTTTTTGGATTTTTCTTCAAAAAGACTAACTAAAACAGCAAAAAGAAAGGTGGACGAAGTTAATTTCCAAAGAATAATACTTTTCTATTACGAAGGATACAGGTACCAGTTTATGTGAAAGTAAATTCTAAATAAAAGAAACGACTTTATTGTTAAGAATTATTCCTTCAAATAAATATGAGTACTTGCGTCTTTGCGACTTGTTAAAATTGTACATGATGTTTGTACCTACATACAAATAGTCATGAGCATGAGCGTAAATTAAAAAAAGATAGAAATTCAGAACTATAAAATGACTGTATCTATAAGTTTCTAAAAATCGTTCACGAAAAAAATTCATTAAATTCAAAGTCGAGAGATTATCAGTGGTACTGCATACTTTTTCGCACTCTGCATGGCGAAGGCAAGCTTCTATTTATAACGAACATTTATTCTGCGCGGGGGCCAATATTTAGACCCGTCAAAGTTCGTTTCTAAGCGAATTTTTAATGAGGTGGAAAAACAGACGTGCAGTTTCGAGATTAAGGTAATTAAAATCCAATTAATAATTTAATCAACGGCATGCTCGTCGAAAGAGGGGGCGGGAAAAGAGTGAAGGAGTACGCGGAACGGAATACGCGTGCTCGTCGCGCGACGAGATAATTCCTTGGGAATTTCGAGAAAACTTTCGGCCGTTTTAGCAAAAAGTTACGAGGCCCAATTAAATCAACCGACGATCCAATTCAATCTCAGCACCGGTATAATTAAATCTCCGGCGAATTAGCGAAAGATTTCGGGGACTCGGATGATATTCCGTTGAAATTAAATTTTTGACGAGTCAACAAAACTTTTCTCATCTCCACCTCTCTGCACCGCGCCTCCCCCGCTTCTGCGCGCTTTTCAACGTGTCACAGCGGCCCTTTTCGTCCCGTTGCTTTGTTGCTCCATGCGTATATAAACGTGTTTGTCCCGCGCAAAAGGCCAAATCGTAGGAACACGGCACGCCAAAGCGTTGTGCGGTAAAATGTGCAAAATGTTTCCTTCGGCTGACTCCCTTCTGCCAGCAGAATGGAATTTCTACATATACCTACACAATACTCAACCACGTCGAGATTAGAGTACTGTAGGCTGTGGTGGGGTATGTCGAGAGCTAGGTGTGGATGTGGGCTTTCGAAAACAAGTATTCGAAGAGTAGATATGTACTTTAGGGTGAATGGATGGTGATAGGGTGCGTATAGGGGTGAGATTGTTTTCAAGATGGTGAGCGCATTGTAAGGGCACAATATAGTCGGAATAAGGAATTAACCAAGCACGTGGAGGGAATGGAGTAGAAAGTATTTTAACATTTTGCTTATAAATGGTAGTACGTAAATTTTTCTATTGGTAACTAAGCAGAATATATGATGTTAAAAAAAGGTTGTAGGATGTACATGGTAGAGAGTTTCCTTCGGAATTTCTCTCCCTTCCAAAAAAAATTCACTGAAGTTGGTGACCGCATTACTGCACTCTCAGTTTGTAAATTATAAGGATTATTTTATAATGTAATGATAGGTTTCGTAATTCCTATGTGTTCCGGAGCTTTGTGTGATGGGACTCGAATCCACGATCTTGCGGATCCTCTGCGTACTGGACAGCCGCCTAAGCAACTACACCAACGCCGACCCTTCGAGGTCTCTTACTCCGGACTCCCTCTTATGGGGGCTCCTGATCCCACAATATGTCATTATTTCATCTGCGACGTGTGTAGTAAAATTATCAAACTACTGCCTAATTTTAAGTGAACACTTATTCAAAGATACCTTTTGCAGTAGGTACTATAGTGTTATCACTTTAGGAACCTTTTCCCCTTTATAACACCCTACGAACACTTCTCCTTCATTGTTCTCATAAATATGAGATGATTTTTAAACGTATGAAATTGGAATACACAACAATGAAACCTGTAATTTTGCCTAATAATAATAAGAAAATGGCGTACTGAAAATCAAGACACGATCATCTGACAGTCGACACTTGATAGTCCACTGCGACGGTTCGAGCGTCCAATATTTATAACACTTGACTACGGTCAAGTGTTATTAGTGCGAAAAGTGTTATTACTATCCACTAAGAATTAAAAGAATCAGATTTAGATCCTGTACCGAAAAGGTGCAGGAAGTACTGCACTGTAAAATTTGTTGCTGCGTAAGGTGCACATAAATAACATTAAAACTCTTTACCTACCAGTATTACCTAGAAAGGAACTAACTTAATAGGGAATACTATTTTTAGGCTAAAAACGTAGCAAAATTTGGGATTTTTTTAAAGAAACTAGCGATTCATCTGAAATTTAGACCATGTTTTTGGACCAAGTTGCAGTTTCTTTTATTATTAATTTGTAATAATAATTAAAGGAATTATGCATAATCGACGAGGTTATCGGTATTCTGGTTCATCAAACTGAAACTACATATATATATATATATATATAAAGTAAAACAGCGTTTCATTTTTCTGTTTGCAGATTACCTGGAAGATAAATATCATGCACACCAGCGGACGACAAATTGTACGCAGCATGTTGGTGGATCATGCATAATTCCTATATATATTAGAAATTAAAAATGATTAAAAATTCATAAAAAAAAACTGCAAATTCTTCAAAGATTCATAAAAACATGGTTCAAATTTCAGATGAATCGAATCGCTAGTTTCTTTTAAAAAAATCTAAATTTTGCTATGTTTAAAGCCCAAAAAATAGGATTTCCCCTTTCAACTTCATCTAACTGGAGGAAATGACACGCTCTCCGAGGACATACACCTACAATGTTTATCCCCGTCCCCCCTAATTATCGTCAAACTATTCAAAACTACGTTCGAACTCGTTGATACATATAGGCACGGTTTGAAACCCCGAAGATCCAACGATTCTCTTTTCCACCGATCGACAGCGACCCATGAATCACGCACCTACCCGTGTTTTGTCAACCTGCAATGAAGCAACAGATCCCGTAGGACCGTGTCAACCGTGGATCACTAATTAATCGTGGATCACGTAGTACTACGTTCTACGTCCTCCAGCAACGGACTATAGATCACATAGTACCGCGTGTTTTGTTAATTAGTGATGAACTATGGATCACGCGGCACCGCGGGCATATATCACTCGTTAACACACGGCCGCGTTATACGCCTAGCCGGCCGACCTCAAACTTACGTGTCGCATTATTCATCCGCCGTTAACTGTCCGTCTGATGTTTCTTGGCCACCCGAAACAACGGGTCCACAGAGAGATCGCGTGTCACTTCCTCCGTTATCGCGACCATGCTCGACAGGATGGGCGCCGGTCGCGCGCTCCATCCTTCGCCAACGGCTGCGCGACGAATTAAGATGAACGACTCTCAAGTTCGCGTCCGCGAAGACAGAAACACCGGTTACCAAGGACACCGAAACGGGGCTGCCCTGATTACCTCGAGGACCAAACAGCTTCATCGTCATTTTCGTCGGCGCAACTCTCCCTCGCCTTTCCACATCCGCTACCCGTTTCAAGCCGTCCACCGAGGACAAGTGCCAGCGCGTTTCATCGTCGAGGCGCGATCCAATTGTCCACGATAGTCCTCGTTTCGGCGCACCGGTGAACTTAGTTACTCACCGCGCAGCGTAGTCAGTGACGTCAACGTGAACCCGCCACCGCTGAACGGGACCGCCTTACTCACCTGGAAAAGACAAAGAGGAATGAGGGGCTGGCTGTAGCGCGCGAAGAAGCGGGGAAAGGCGGCTCGCTCCGCAGAGACGATAGCGAAGACGGGACAATGGAATTCATTTAATAACAGCGGAACGATTTAATGGCGTTTCCAGGGGCACACGTAGTCGCGATATTGAAATATTCCCACCCCTCCCCTCCGGCTGCCTTGTGTGCCGCGTTTTCAGCGCGCATTTCAATATCGCGACAACGGAGCGGCGCATTTTATCCTCGATGATGAACGCATGGAAAAATATTAATTTTTACCTCTGCTGTTGCCTCCAGTTACCTGTGGAACACGGGGAAACGTGGATGGAATTGGAAAGCATTCAAATATGCACGCTTCAGTGGCGGGCGCATTGGTTCACTTTCCGCGGGATGGGTCACGTGAACTGTTTTGGGTGAATTAGATATAGCGAATTTTTCAGGAGTAGTTGAAGGCGCACACGGTTGTAGACTCGACAACGTCAATAATTCAGCCCGTTATTTAGAATACTTTTTAGGTTAAGTTCAGATTAATCCTCTATGGTTTTGGATACACCGAGGTGGATATGGGTTTTGGGTCTGTGGAGCTCTGTAGCGAATGACGGAAAACACACGTGGCTTTCGGTTATTTTGTTTAGGGATGACCGGGGCAAGTTGATAAGTTTTGCAATTTTTAATTTTTGTCATTTTTATTTGAATTAATTACTTAACCCTTCAGCGTCAGACGTATCATATGTGATACATTCACTTTATTTGCTGCTTTGCAGTTTGCACTCGCAATTAGCTGTTTGCACCAGATTAAGTGGTACATGTTTAGAATAATTTTATTCATTGAAGAAAGATGGACCTACTTGAACTCTGTATTCATTTGTTTTATACATATTAACCTCTGAAAAATTAACATAAAATTTCTCTTATATAAAAATATAAAAACTTGGATCATTTGTAACGATAAAAAACAGGATATTTTTCCTTCAACGAGATCTAGGTGTCGGCGCTAAAGGGTTAATCACAAATATGCTAAAATATACTTTGTTCCTTCCTCTTTAGTTAAGTAAAATTCCTTGCTCAAGTAAACACTTGAGAAAATACATACAGAATAAAAATATCCCCATAAAAAAAATGTAGAACGTCTTCAGATGGATTGAAAAGTTAACACGAATACTTATTCTCTATCAAAACGAAAATAATTGAAAAACGATTTTTAATGTCAATGTACAGAGACGTGCCCTCTATCCCAGTAAAGAATTGAACAATATACGTCACATATCTCGGTCACATATCTCGGTGAAATGGAGTTACATACGAATACACAGGGTCCAGATAATTTCTCTGCATCAATCTGCCCCTGTATCAACTTGCCCCGGCCTCCCCTACTTGTTCTGCCAAATATGTAATATAAGCTATTTTTCCGAATACTACTGGGAATAGGCACAAAATTCTTTTATCATATTTTAGGAAACAGCTGTTCTTTTCGTTGTATATGGTTTCACTGTTAGGTTATGAACGAAAGGTGAAAACCAAAAGTTCCATACAGATTCTCTTTCTTCATCTGCCTCAGCAGAAATTTCACATATGAGTAGAATAATTAGTAATTCTAATTATGAGAATCTTCAATGATCCTCAACTATTAAGTATGATCCTACATGAAATTTCTCCCTCGACGAACAATCGAGGAAATAAAATCACGAGAATAAGCACGTTGGCGATTTAAATGGAAAGCTGCTCAAGAAAAATCGCATGTTTGCATCTCGCCGGGAGATTCGAAGGAACGTGTCACCGCCAAAAAAACACTCTTCCCGCCCTACCGCGTCTCCCCTAAGGTTTTTTAGTGGAAGGCGAATTCCCGAGGGGGAAGAAGTCGCGAAAAATGGGGTTGCCGCTGTACTTCGAGATCGTACATCGCCGGCGTAGGGGTGCAAAGTGTTGAAGGGGGTTGACAGAAATGGTAGCGGAAGGGGATAGCTGAAGGTGCGTCACTCACAGCTGACACCCTCCTGTGCTTGCCCTCGAACCGCCGCCCAATCCCCCGCTTAGATTAATGTTTCTCTTTACTTAAGGGCCTCCTAGACCCTTTTTTGGATCGCGAGTGCACCTAGTATTCGGCTCGTTCGCGCAGAAGTTGAAGAAAGAACGGAAAACAGCGGTGACTCGGCGCAATTTCCATCGATACTTTCGTCGTTGTTGCTAGCTGACTTCGTGGCACCGTCGTGTTAACAGGATATCCGTGTAGTAGACGTTTTTAGGAGGACATTGTGCATACGTCTTTTTACGTGCTTCTAAGTATCGGTATCGCTGTGTATAAAGTCACTGGCAGAGGAAAGTTTAAAGGGTGAATGATAAGTAAAATACCGTAATTCGTCAAGAAGAAAGTAGATTCGTATCTGACAATCGTACCGACAATAAAATCAACATGATAAGTCAAACCTACTCGTAAAGTTATTTAATACTTCGTCATAACTCATCTGTTCGAATTGTGCAGAATAAAAAATTGTTTCAAGCAAATGTTAACTTCGATAAGAGCTATTCGAATAAAAAATATTAATACATCGTTCCATTTAAAACAATTAAGGAGCCCCCTTTGTTCAACTAGGAGTCTCTCCACACAAAAAAAAATTGTTGAACACAAAATGGTTATCCCCACCATTGAATGTAAAAAAAAATGAAGTTGATATTTACAGTAATTTCGAAGAAAACAGCTTACAACACTTTATTTGTCCCACCCTGTATTATTGAAATGATGTCTAGAAAGTTAAATGACATCAACAAGTCCCATAACCTTCCTAATAATGTAATTTGCATCTCCAGAACAGCTTTAATGGGGCAAAATGTATGCAAATTAAGTCTTTATAAAATATCTATTAATTTGTAAGAAGTCAATCTGTCAGTGATCACTACCTATTACTTTGAATTTCGTTATGAATTACATTCATATACATTTCAATGTTTCAAGTGAAAGACCACTAACTCACAAATTCAAAATCTAAAATCTTCAAAAACCATTAGTTGCCGCACATGCAACTTCTTAAAAGAACTTTTACTTTCTTTCAGCATTTATAAAAGTTCAAAGTTTTCACCAACGATTCATCGATACTCTATAACCCTCCGTAACTCACCTAAACCAGAAATGCTATTCTACTAACACAGTGAGCAAACTCCTTACGCGGCTGAACTGCAACAGCCGCTTCACCGCAGCAGTTAAAACAAAAGAGTCGGGAAGAAAAGAAAGCCAACTGGTTTTCATCCCCAAGAAATTCATGCCTGCGCCCCTCAACTCGTCCCTGACCTTCCTGACCACGCAAGGGAACGGATCCCCAAGTGACCCGGCCGCGTATTCATCGATCGCGCGCGATGTGTTCGAGCCTATGCATAGGCCTTTCGCTCGTGTCGTCGAAAATACGCGTCTCCTCGAAAATGTGGCTGGAAAATACGCGCCGAGAAATCAGCGCAGGTGGAGCGAGTGATCGAAGGGGAAGCGATTGCCCCGGCATATCGATGAGACCCAGCAGCTCCGCGAAGTCGACGTAAATTTCTTACGTCGACGCTATCGCTCTTCGAAGGGGCGAGGGAAATAGAGAAAATGACGCCTGCTGGTATAAGCCCGCCGTGAGGCATGCAAATCGCTCGCGAATAACTCGAGTTGTAGGTACGCCACCCCTCGAAAGTCTGAGATCAATCATTGCTGAGGAAATGTCTGTATTCCTTGTTTGACGATTTAAAACTAGGTATCAGGGATTTTTTTAATCGAACATTTTCGATGTATGTTCTCTCCAAAGGCAGTTTACATTTTTTAGTGTCTTTTTACTTTTTCAGTATCACTTTCATAATCATCGGTACAATTGATACATGGATACATGGTAGCTGAAAGAAGAACAAGTACAGTTTGATAAAGGTAACACTTCGAGTAGCACCACGTGTTTTCACGCCGAGGGATTTGCATCCTTTACATAATTTTGGCGTATTTTTACGTCGATATTTTCTAGGAAGTATCGAAAGTACCTACTGTCCGGGAATGGACGAATTTATTCTGAAAACAAACCGAGCTTGGAACTCGCTTTGTACAAGAATTTCCTGGCAGAAATAATCGCTCAGAAAAATCTGACCACCTTAAAGGGCCATTTTTCGATATCTCCCGCCACTCCCAGTGTTCAGATGTAGATATAAAAAAATGTAACGACACGCTTGCAATGGCGGTCCCCATTCGTTACTGCGTCGATTGCAAGACCGCAGTGGCAATTACCGTACAAACAGAATCATAGACTTCACGCGCGATTTATCGCTATTCTCGATGTTATCGCGATAACATCGCACGTTCCTTTGGAACAAACGGCGACCACGTAAACACCTCTGTCGCTCTCTATGAATACCGATAGCCTGACACAAACATACGCTCACGTGAGCGGTCAGAGGTTACGCGGGTGTAATAATAGAAAATCTTGGCATAGATAGCAGAGTTTACGGCCTGATGGACTCTTACGATAGAAACTTTTAGTGGCGAGCAGAAGCGAGTAACGCTGCATCCCGTGGAGGATATTCCCGTTGTGTAACTTGTGAGTGCAGGAACGGCGCTTTTACGCGATCCCGATAGTAAGAAGATCTGGTAGCACACTGTAGTACCGGATACGCGCAAGTGGGGTACAAAAAGAAGTAAGAAAAAGCACTTTAAGGGGTATTTTCGAGTTTGACGTCTAAAAATGATACAATTTTTATGATTTTTTTTCTAAATACTTACACAAGATATCTTGATGAAACTTTTTTCATTTTAATAATCTACGTTTACACTATAATTTCTCAATTTTATATTGTCATAAAGAAATTAGTAGCTTCCTTAAAAGATAGGCGTTTGCGGCGTGCAATGCAGTACTTCGTTCAATCAGCGGAAATCAAAGAATCAAATCGATTTTTAAGGTCTAAAACTAAGTAGTAGTCCCATAAAAAATATTAAGAACAAATGAAGAACCCAAACTGGCGCGTGTTTGAATAAAAAGTTACCATTTTCGCGTAATTTTAACATCTATTTTCTTCAATTAAAAACAAAAACTCGATTAATTGAAGTCATACAAAAATATTTTAGACAAAATGAGGTCTGGTTTTCTTATAATCGCACACACTATTTATGTTTGAGAAACTGTGTTTCGTGAAAAACGCGTTTCAAGTATTGTATTTCCTCTGAATATCGAGCATATGGAGATTGCACGAGCTGCTGTGCTTCTCAACGATATAACTTGGAAAATATTTCGAATTTCTTTATGAAACATTTCCTGAACATTCTTAAGATGTTACACTGTTGATTTATATACATAAAAAAAAGATTTTTTGAAACCGCAAAGCCGCAAATACTCCTTAAGGCGTATGCCTGCCTGTAAGGTCTGAAAACACAAGTATTTTCAGGATTTTTTTTTAAAAAACTTGACGACTTTTTTAAATAAACAGATGAATATTCGAACGTATACATTTTAAAGTTCTTGTAGTTTTTTCGCAATGCGATATCTAAATTAATAATGGAATCTTTAACGTTTTTTTTTATTATGATGACCACTATAGCTTTGACCTGGTTCATCAGAAATAACAAATTCGACCAAATTTATTTAGTATATTAGATTATCTAGTCCGTAATCGTGGCTTTTTCCGTTGCGTAGTTTTAATTTTACAGATGAAAAATGATGAAAAATGAGATTCTGTGGCGAAAATCGATACTTTTGCTATCAGAAACCGCCATTTTGTAGCGAATTAATTTTTCGGGATAATGAACGATGAAGGACTACATAATCTAATATACTAACTAAATTCCCGCGAATTTTTTTATTTCAGACGAAGCAGGTCAAAATTAGAGTGGTCACCGCAGAGTATTAAAAAAAAATCGCTGCCGGGAGATTGCTGATATTTCTTTTATTTATTTATATTTTCCATCGCAAAAATTACTACAAGTACTTTACCATGTACACTTTCGAATGCATAAAAAGTTTGATTAAAAAAGCCTTCAAGTTTTTCCCCTAAAAATTCCCGAATATACATGTTTTGCAAAATTGCAGTTTTACTTGTTCCCTATCATAATTAAACGGTGCAAAACAACTGTTAATCTCCATTACGAATAACGACTCACTCATGACCACAAACATATGACAGCCTTTCACAAATACTAAAATACAACCCCCCCCAGCAAACTTCTATATAAATCTGTAACAAATGTTATACACGACCGAAAGCAGAGTCTGCTAAAACCAGAATCGTTTCGAAGCATAGCCAACATTCTCTCGTGAAAAACTCAATATCATCCCCACAAGAGATACACGAATTCATTCGTTTGGTTCTTCCCACCAAAGCAAACATTTAAACAGCGTACAGCATTAATATCAGGCAACATAAACAGCACCTAAAAAAAAAAAGCATTTCTATTTACAACGTCCGGGGGGTTCGATTAAAGTCGCCCCGAATCCAATTCGAGCGTATCGCGATCACCGGTTAAGGGGACGGCCATTGGAGGGCAGTCGTGATACGGACAGCAGCAGCATCGATCCGATCAATTCATCCAGCATCCCTCGGAACGTAGTCGGTTAAATCCCAGCCTGATCGTCTTACACAGTTCAGGGGATATCGTTCGTAGTGATATGTACACCCGCACAAAGTGAGTGCGCACTCACGTGCCTATTGGGCACAGCCGGTTCTACACGGTGGCGCACTACGAGAAATTCCACGACGTTCGCAAATATTGACTCGCGCCGGGGTACCTACCCGGCCAGCTCCAGAGCTAAGTTCGTGCCGGTAGATTATGTATTTTGCCCACTGTGTCAATAGCTTACTACGAATTGCGTAATGATACGTATACATGTATCGCGGTTTACGTATGTACGTCCACGGCAGGTGTTAGATCTGATACACCGGGTGTTGACTTCGAGTGCTGCGCCCCTCCGCCCTTTTATTGCTCAGACATGGATGCTCGGAGCGCCGACTTACGGGGCGTCTGTTCAGCGCCGGGGCATCCATTGGGTCCCAGTGACTTCTGAGGAGCTTGAAAATTTCACGCAAATCTGATGCCTGAAGTGTACTTAGATTTTGGTGCGCGAGGCACTCGAATTGTACGATTTCGATTTTTCACAGCTGGAGAGCGTGGCACGGTTTTGGCTTACAATTGCGGCATTGGGAGCACACACGGACCAACCCATACTTTTTACAAAATTGAGTAGCAATAATGTATTCCAATAGACTGTATCTACTAATCATATAAAATAGAATTTTTTTTCAATACGTCCTTTTTTTTCTTTCAATGCCTCATTATTGTAGGTTTCCGTTTGAAAAGAAAAATAATCTTAATATTTGGTACTTATCTAGCTATGTCTACGTGAAAAAGGGGCTGTGAAATTGAGTTGAAGAAAGCATAATTTAATTTAATTTGTTTTATATTAGGATATTCAAATTCGTTTATACGCTTAAAATTATTCGAGGCTCCTACGTGGAAGCTGTGTTAGTGAACTATTCTAGCACTTCATTGTAAGCGCATCTTCGCCAATAGAATCAATGTAATAACCAACGGGGAGAAATATTGTTGCAGAAAGCAAGTAAAAAAGGACGAATAGTGCACGCATCAAAATATTAAAAGAATTAAGCAATTACATCATACGTCCACTCAACGGTCGAATTGCTACCACCAAATAGCAGGATGTTCTGTACCATTCATAATTGTCGGCTGCGACCGTATCGATCCGAAAACCACGAAAAATCCCCGCCGGGGCGTGCGCGCGGGGCCAAGCGGAGCCGCAAAATATTATTCAAAACGAGTGAGCACGTTCATAAATAACGGTAACGTTAATCCGACAGGTCTCATGGCTACAGTGCGGTAACATGGCGGCCATGGTTGCTGCATCCTGACTGCGACACGGTTCCACGGCCGCTGAACACCAGCCAGGTGCGGATATCCCGAACAAATATGGATTGACCGAAACTAGGATGGTTTAGAGCTGCCGCAGCGTTCGGGGCTTTTGTCATCGGTCATGTTTGTTTCGCGTTTGATTCGTCGAGATTACGAGCCGAATTCTTCGTCAGCTGGTGATGCTTCCGTGATCTGCTATCCTTCGTGTGTATGGCTGCATGCTTTTAAAGTGCAAATCCAGGATGGGAGAAAAATATCGTGTCTTACATGAGACAAGTTTCATGATTTTAAACAATCTCACCTCTCGCGACTATTTCCATTATTTACATTTAGTTGCTGCTGAGATTTTTGGATGATGATAGGAAAGTCTCGGGTAAAATCTCATTGTGGATTCGCAACCTTTACGATGTAGTTATCCATTTTGGAAATCAATTATCTGTTAATACTGGAAATCTAATAATATGTATGAGAACTTCTCTATTTAGAAGGAAGCGTAAATACTTGGACGTTTTATTGTAATGGACTAGTAAATTTCTTAAATTAATTGTGCTTTCGGTGTGTCTAGGCTGATGATGAAGTTAGATGCAAAGGTGTTGAGATGGCGGAGTCACTTTTTAAAGTACTAGTTAGAAATTATATTAGTTAGATAGTTAAAAGTATTTAAGTTGGATATAGCATGCGATGTAACTACGCTTTTTCAGAGTTTTGTCCGCCATTTTTCAGAAGTGTGGTCTAATTTATGCCAGTTTTGTGGGAATAATGGATGTGAGGAAACAGGAAGCGTTGTAAAAGTGATACCCTGGACGTTCGTATGAATAAAAGTGATGATGACACTTCTTCCAACGATGGTTTTCTAGAAAATGGTAATAATATGGTAATGATATGGTAATAGGTGTGCTATCAAAACGAAAACGACGACCTTGATCTACACGAAACTACGATGCTTTCTTCTCCCTTTACCCCTTCCGATTATAAGAAATCACTGCTATTTTCGTTTCAAAATTTTACTACCAGAGCAAAATATAACTATGAATTTACATTTTAAATGACGTGTATAATTGTGATTTAAATTATGATTAGATTGTGTATTTAGATAAAAAATTATCTAAAAAGTAAGGAGGGTAGTACTTATCCTTAGGAATTACGAATGTCTACCGAGAAAGTTAACACCCCACGGCCACTGACATCTAGTAAAAACTACCTACGTCTAGAACTGAAATTTTGAAAATCGTAAATACGATTTTCTGCTAATATCTCAACAATTACACCTCCCCTTATCTGTTCACAACAAACAAGTATCCCAAACCAATCAAGGAACACGAAACTAGGCCGCAGGGAGAAGAGGAAATAAGAACCATCGCCAGGTGGTGTTGCTGGATCGATGTATCTAGTGAGAAACACGTTTCCGCGAATGAAATTTTCGGTCGTTATAAAGCATCCGCGAAATGTGCGCGGAATCGGCCCTTTAAATTGCCAATATGACTCCACCCGTGTAAATTTAAAGCCCCGATTTATTGGCGCTGTACGTATCGACCGCTTAAATCAGCGCGGCTCGAAGGAAACTCTTTCGACCATGAAACTCCTGACGGTATAAATCCGACTCGAACGTAGAGAACGGAGCACAGGGGGGCGTATAAAGCCGCCAGGACGTACGATTATGCTATAAATAGAGACGGAACCGATGAATTACCTAACACCATTGAAGATCGCAGTGGCTGTGGGCCGCGGCGTTTGCTGGGACAACATCATGCATACTACTTAGATATCTCGAACGCGAATCAATCAACGACGGTTCGAATAGAAAAAAATTGACCTACAAACGCGAGGCCGAAATAAAGCAGACGAGGCTTTGAAATAAATCCTCTAAGTACATATTCTCTCTGTTGTTGTTTTTTTTTTGTATTCTCTTTCATTTCGTCGGTGGGGATGAAAAAAAGCGGAGTGCGCTCTGTACGTGACGGCGTGTAGTCCCGCGTTAGTCGGATGGGTAACGAATTTTATGAGATAAAATATGTTTGTCTGGTAAACATTTAATGCGAAGGGAGTCCTTTCAGTTATACGTTTGAATTTTATTGGTGTTGTGAGGACTTGGATGTTGAGTGACTAGTTTGAAGCGGTAGGTTTACTTTGGGGGTATTTGAACGTGCAAGAGATTTTATATGTTCGGTATGAACGTGATAATGGGTAGGGTAATTGTGTCTGAGGTAAATAGAAATGTATTTAAGGAAGTTTTGAATATAGGTTTCCAGATGGGAAGACTTATGTGAGATTTTTTACGTAATCACTGACAGTAATTATTAAGCAATTTCATCTTCTTACAGCGCAAGATTTAAAAATCGACTAATAACCCGTGTCCACTTTACAAGGGACATCACTCAATTGTTACATGCCGATTTGGATGAAGTTTATGTACATTGTAGTTCTGGAAAAAAATATTTGACGCGTATTTTTTTATCGGAAAACGGAAATATCTAGGGAACGAAATTCAGCTATCAAAGTGGGAGGGGCGGGGGGTGCAAAACACGTTTGTTCCACTATCTCGAAAACTATGCACTATAGAGAAAAATCTTATAAACGAAAATGATGCATTTTTTTATAATAGATTCAGCCACGTAATTAGATTTAGTGAAAAGTTGCTACTTTTTTAGTATATTGTATAAACAAATTGAAGTATTACGAATCTGATCGCGTGGTTGAATTTATTTTAAAAAGATACATCATTTCTGTCTAAAAGATTTTCCTCTAAAGTGCATAGTTTCCGAGATATTGGGGCAAATGTGTTTTTCACCCTCAACTTCGAGGTCTGATTCCACCCCCTAGACCTGGATGTTTACCGCTGAAAAAAATGTGTGTCAAATATTTTTTCGAAAACTATAATCTATGTAAACCTCATCAAATTCGGGATGTATAACAGTTGGGTGATTCCAACATAATCCCTTAGTTTTAAATAAATCTTGATTCCCACCACTCAAATACTCCACCATCTTCGTCCTCTACTGCTTTCACCATATTTCTCCTAGCCACTTGTACCCTACACTATCGGGCACGACGAGAAACTCCACAAGCACCTTACACTGCAAGAAGAGCTCTGTTCAACAGCAAAAACGCACAGCAACTCCTGCGATCCAAGAAAACGTAGCACATACGAAAGGAACCGAGCAGCTCTTGACATGTAACAATATCTCTCTGACCAATAACCAGCTTGTACATCCAAAAGCCTCGAACGCCCGCAGCATTTACGGGCAGCATTTTATATCCAAGCACCCCAACGAAGTTATCTTTCGCCACACGCGTTACTCGCGTGTCCAGGGTGGGCGAGCGCGCGTGCACACACCGGCGCACAGGCTCCAA
The DNA here is from genome assembly GCA_947577245.1 of Andrena bucephala. Lineage (NCBI taxonomy): Eukaryota > Metazoa > Arthropoda > Insecta > Hymenoptera > Andrenidae > Andrena > Andrena bucephala. The sequence goes on from OX387715.1 coordinate 10,902,218, forward strand.
CACCGGCAGGGTCCCGACACAATAAGCGCAATAATTCCAGCGCGTCGCGCGACAGTAATAGCGACCAACAAACTACCAAATCCCTGCGCGCGACAACTATCGTAAACACGCACACCAACGCCCCCCTCTTGTGCACTTTATAACTACCGAACGGTCGGAAGCCGCGGCGCGGCGCAACGTTTTTGGCGAAATCCGGTGTACCTTCCAGCGGGATGGGGACGCGTATCCAAGCCTGACCACGTACGAACTGGGCCACATTTATTATACAGGTGGGACGAACAGAAACCCGTGTGTATATCGCGGGGGTAGATAGACAGAGGGGGAGGGGCGCGAGCTGGAACAACAGGAGAGGGTGAAGGGTGTACGGGTCGCGTACAATTTTGGCCTACGCGCGCGAAGATACCATCAACGCAACAGCCGGCTATGCAAATAGAGGCTATAGAGCCATAAGAGTTATATGGAGGCTTATACAGGGTGTGCTAAACATTGTTATAGGGACTGGATTTATTGTACGTAGGTCGTTTAGGTTGTCACAGTTTATAGAAAAGTGTGGGGTTCTGGATGGACATTGCTGATATTTTTCGGCGAATTTCATATTCCGAATTAGGGTTTGAAGTTGGGATTCGATGGTAGAGTTAAGGGATCATTCTAATTTGATCGGCCGAAAATTTAAGCTATTTTTAAAGATTTTTTTCTGAATAAATACAACGTATAATGAAATAAATCTTTTTGGAATTTAATAAGCTACTCTTATATTATGCAAAAAAAATAAAGGTTCTCTTAATTTGTTTTAAATGTTTTTGTATAGCGTCAATATGACAGCTAAAAAAAGGTATGTTTGTGGCGTAAAAGTGTGGAAAGGTATGTTGTTAATTGAGATACGGATGATAGCGACACTCATACAGATTAAGAATCTTTTCGAATTTTTTGTTTCAGATAAGCTTGAGCCGGAAAATCACCTGCCCCAACGAACATACCATTTTTTAGGTGCCATAGTGAGGCTGTAAAAAACAATTGAAACAATAACCCCTTAAACGCATTTGTCGTCCAGAATTATCTTAGGAGTGAAACTCGGATTGAATAGAAGAGTGACTGATGGGCGATCAGGTGTATGTTTTATAGGGTTCAATCACGTAACGTGTAGTGTGCTGTGTAGCTTCGTTGTGTGGCGAGAGTAGACAGGAGGTTCTTTCCTAGTAGTTTATCTTAGTAAGTAGAAGTGAACCTCTTTTTATCTAACGACTGTTGTACACACGCTTTGGCCACAGAATTTACAATACGAGGATAACGAAGCCTCGCGCTTGAGAATTAGTTGCTTACTAAATTTCGCCAATCGAACTTTCCAACTTCGTAACCGAGCTCACTCTACTACTTGAACTTTACCAAATTCCTCGCCGTTGAGATAATAAATTCATTTAACTCGCGTTAAAATCGATTCCTGTCCACGAGAAATCTATTTTCTGATAGAATTTTTTTATATTCGCCGAAACGAAAGTACGTGTGTCGCCCACCGAACTTCGGTCAGGTGGAGCACCTTCGTTTATGTATATCCGGAGAAAGATACGGATAGCTGTCCGTGCCACCGAACTTCGATCACATGGAACACCCTGTGTATTACCGTGGCCGCCCGTGGCGCCCTCTGCGATCGCGAATAAAGTTTCTGGGACCGTGCGCGGCCCGAGAAGGCTGTGTGTGAGTGCGTGACACCGGCTTATCGGTGGGGAACGATATTCCGCCTGAAGCTGGCCGAATGGAAGCGTGCACGCGCGCTCCCTCGGCGACAGTTTCAGCAAAACGCGGCTGTCGAGGTTTCATCGCGCCATTTACAATGTAATAATTGGACAGCGGGAACGATAACGGGTTAGCCTGGCGATGCACGGCTCGTTTCCCCCGCCGGGCCCTTTCATCCTTCTTCTATCTCGAGCACGTTGCACAATCGTTTTTATCATACGCGCACGAGAAGCATCGTGATTCGTTACCGTGAGACACGGCGCACGCAAAGGGACTGTAAAATACTGAGGGGGAGGAGTGAACGCTTAACTATGCCAACCGAGCATTGTGTTCGCAAACTAATTGAGGGCAGGGACAATATGGATGCGACTGCAAAATATCACTCGACGCTTCTCATGTTTAGCGATATGCCTGCAGCTCGTATATCAACCTCTGCTAAGGTCGTTATTTCGTGATGTGTCCTCAAATGAATTTGTCTTACAGGCAGCTGGGTGTTGTATTCTCGCGATCATGCATCTTGTGTATATTTCTATGAATCTGTGATTAAGGACACTTTGGGTTAAAGGAACTGAGGACCTCGCAGCAAGAGGTTGTGCAGCTCCGTATTTACCAACTTGGAGTAAATTAGAAAAAACTGTTTATACAATTATTGCTTTGACTTAACATTTAAAAGAGAACACTAATTGAAAAATATATATTTTCACGCAATAAGTAGTAGTTATTGAGTTGATAAGTTTTCATTTCTATTTTTGGCGAATTTTTCAAATCTGGAGTGATGGGTGCACGTTGAAAATTTACAATAAATCGTTCATTTTGTTATCGGATTTGCATCAAACGTGCACCAAACGAGGTAGAATTTTTTTTCCGTATATTACATGCCGTGACTCAAAAACTGTCAAAAATGGAGCTGCACCCCTCTTGCTGCAAGGTCCTCAATTTATTCTGAATTGAATTTTAAGTTTTCTTACTTGGGCTTATGTTATGGATCATCCCGTATGCAGTGGTTTGGTGAATTATGTGAATGTTTTCTAGGGAATGCATTAGGGAACAATAATTTATGTTTCGTAGGCTAATCATTTACCCCTACTGTATTTTACAATTGTATCATTGTTCTATTTCAATATTTATAAACGTGGTTAATTCAACAATTGATCAGAAGAACTTATCGAATATTAACTAACTGATCAATTAATTAACATTTCATATAAGTTTAATAGATACAGAACTACTCGTAGCAACTGTATATCAGTCACTATTTATAATACAATTTACTTATTTCTGGCTGCAGATGTGTGCTTCCTTATCTACCCATATATTTATCTGCTCCAGTGCGTCTATCTATTCACGTAGCCATCCATTTCCGACTGTAATCTCTTCAGCTATCTATCCGTCTACTTCTGTCTCTATTTAGTCATCCGTTTACCTGTCCACTCAACTGCACGTCTGCCTCTACCTAGGTCTCTACAGGCAGTAAAGTTGTCTATAGCTAATCTGTCAGTCACTCGGACGGCGCACAAGTGATCACGCCCGATATTGGTCAGGCGTGGATACTGTGCTCCTACCGATGAGGGACCGCGAATCAAGTTGAGAACGTATTCGTGAACCACCATCATCGATATAAAAACATCATTTTATCACAATCGAATAACGCTCGCCTAAATAGTCGTTTTAATTAATATAGGTACTTGAAAACTATTCGACATCATTCGACTGGAACTAAAATATAGCATACAAACTGCAATTGTGTAATATAAAATAGAAATGTAATTAGGATTCTGTTAATCGAAATTCATGTAATTGTGGCAGACACCTTGTAACACTGGTAACTGATTATAAATAAAATATTAATTATTTACCAAAAAAGGGTAATGGAAGTGAGTACTAACGAGTTGCAAGAAAAAAACAGAATTGTCACTGAAGGGAGTAGGTATGTGAAAAAGAAAGTAGCCAAGGGATTTTATTTTCAATTAAAATAATGTTAATACGTATAAATAGTATTCCCAAAGAATAAATATACCATACTTATATTTTTGGATACTCCCCATTGCAGATTATATTATCCTCGATACTCCATTATTAGTCTGAACTACTTGGAAATCTACTTACGCTTACAGTTAACTGATAACGAGGCACAATAAAGTCCCAGTCGAGTGACACTCGACCAGACCTCCGCCAATGAAATCTTACGTCGAGCGTCTCTTAACCGTTGCATCGTTAAAGGAACAAATTGTGATTAGAACAGTGGAATTCGTTTAATAAATACCGGCGAAGCGAATGTTACTTTGAGAATTTTCAAGGATTTCTCAACGACACTCGTTTAAGTACGTTCAAGTTTAGACTGCCATAAATTGCAATCGATAGACGCGCGATAACGGCGGAAGTTATTCTATGAAATTCGTTCCAACCGAAATTCATGGGCCAAGTTTCAAACTGATACCGGAAAAGCTAGTTTCCAAGAGGAAAATCGTACTCTCGCATGACGTTTTTATCGTCAATATTATCATTAACTCCGTACGTTTAAGAAGGAGCAAATATATAAAAGAAAAATAACATGATAGTGGTAATACAATAATGACTCAATCACCAATCATGAAATTTGACAAGCATGAAGTTCTTGCAAATGAAAAATTATTGTAATTATATTAAAAATTGTTAACTTACAAAGTCCCTGAATTTCGGTAAAAATTTAAGCGAGTATTATTGCTGTATAGACATTTAAGTGAATATTCAATAAAAAAAAACTTCACAGTTAAATGATCTCACATGAATTGAATAACGTTTAAAAATTTAAGTAAATTTCGATAAGAGTTTCGTTGCTTTAAACAAAAGCAATAGAAAACTCATTTTCGACAATATTCAAGGTTCATGTAAAAAACTAGATTACACATACATAGTGATCTAAAAAAATAATTAATAAATTTAAGAACATACAGTACCTATTTATTAAAATAACAAAAACCACAATTATTATCTCCCAAAACATCATTCACCATTTTTACACGGTGCGTTAAATTCCTCAGCTACATTTATCACTAAAATTAAACCGAAACAAGCGACAAAATATTAAACCATTAAACACCGCGGAGTTTACACCGAGTAAGTGGTATGTAATTCTTGTGGACAATCGCGCGAGGCGAACAGGGAATCGAACTAAGTTTAACAACGAGCAGCTTAACAATTGGTAGACATTACGCTTAAAGGTCTATCAACGACTACGTGCAACTAATGCTTTGCGTAAACTTCCGCGGGAACTTCGAGTCCGATTGCGGGAGGACGTTAATTGAACAACTGACGTTCCCTGTACAGCAACTCACTTAACGTGTGCAACCTCAGCGGTTATGCCTCCATCGGTGAATGTAACGTTGCGACTTATTTAACGAATTTAGCCCGGTAGTCACACTTGCCATTGCGCCCCCCCCCCCCCTCACCCCCCTATTGTGTTTGAACACGAAGTACTGCGGTCTCCAGCAACGCTTGAGAAACAGTACGGTAACGAATGCCCTCCAGTGACAACGTTATAGTTAATGGCAATGCATCGTAAATACGATCACCCGAAAGCTGCGCGTTATTACGGACGTTGTTTAAACGTTTCCATTCCCGCTAATTAAAGTTTCCATGCAAATGGTAGATGCACGCGAACGATGGGCAGGAGGATATATGGAGCTGTTATCATTGCTGAGACTGTGGCGTCAAGAGATATAAATTTTCAATAATTTTCAACTCGAAAACAAAGGAATATATTTGGACTTTACTTGTCAGTAATTATTTACTACTTACTAATATTGGAATTTTTTACCAAGTGAAACTTAGTGAGTAGAAATTGACAATTAGTCGTGAAATGGTAAAAATTTAGTGGTAAAGATTTGTGAAAATTAGTAAGTAGTCAATAATTACTGGTAAGTAAAGTCCAAATATATTCCTTTGGTTTTTAGTTATTCTTGGTTTTTTTTAAATGGAATTGCACATAAATGTTGGCAACGTGACGTCAGAACGATTTCTACATCCTGCAGATGATCTTGAAAATTGAAAATTTCACTTGAATCAACTTATTGTTACTTAGCTTGTAAACTTATGAAACAAGTGAATTTCACAAATCAGCAGGGACGATAAGGATATTGTTGTTTGTTGGAGCGCCTCTCTCCCACAAAGCTGTAAATGAAGATTTTAATTTCTAGGAAATAATATCCACACATTCCTGGGCTTTACAAATCCACTGTTGCGAAGACGCAAGCTGCACTACTTTCTTTCAACTCCTAATTATAAACAACCACATCGCCAATATTACATGTTTTGCGAGACGATTCCCTTTTATCGTGCTACAGCTCAGAGTTCTGGAAGAAGGGGTACAATGGGCAATACTAAATGGTGAAAAGCGAGGGAAATGGGCAGAGTGCAAGTGTGGGAAATATAAAGACAAGTAAAGCAGTGGGGCAGAAACGATGAGAGTGAAAGAACGGAAACGTGCAACATGCAATAAGATTTCCATCACGCGAAGGTAGTGGGGGATATCCCCACAACTTCGGGACTGTATCACGAGAACGATATTTTTTCTAAAACAGGTAAAGTAGTAGACTCAAGATTTCGATTAATATTGATTTTTGAAGAAATAGGGTAAACCAACCAGTGAATAACCGAATTTTTGAATTTATGGATCTTTGAGATTAATACTTGAATATATTTATGTATAACAACAAAACAACTGTTGAAATTGCATTTAAATTTATTTTTCTTGAAAGTTCTATAAAAATAATTACTTATTCTTATCGTGTAGAAATCCAGTAAATGACTGCATACTTTTAATAAGAATTGTACTTATTAATGTTTGCTTAATACGTGTAACTAAAAATATGGGATACTAAGAGTGCAACTACGCTCCATTTATAAACACATAATATTTTTAAATTTATAATTGACATTTCTTTGCCTAATGGTCATTCACTGGTATGCGGTCAATTACTGGTTGGTTTATCCTAACGAACATTTTAAAACAATGGTTTTTTTATTAGAAAATTCAAGATGGTGAGAAACTTCAAATGTTCGCCATTCTTTCAAACGTGAATATTTGTTTTAAATCTTGGATATTTCTCTAGTATTTAGTGTGTAGATTACAAAACTTTTTGTCTTTTTGTTCTAAGTTCAACGGAGTCGACGTAAAAATTCCACCACTAGATAATTAATATAACATCAAGCGATGAAAAATAGATATATACCTTTAACAACTTCCTTATCTTTCCCGCAGAATCAGAGAAGTTTATAACGCCAGGTGTTACTCGCACTTCGAATTAATTAAGTGGGGACTGTCTTTGGAACACACACCGACATCGAACAGGATGATCGAGTTACAAAATCAACGACACGGCAGTATCCACGCGGGGTATAAAATTTCCAAGCCTCTGAATCCATCGGGACCACGATTTCATTTCGCGGCATGACACGCTGACAATTGGCAAAATGGCTTTCGATGGCGTCGCACGTTCGCGAAATAACAGTGGAATTGTGTATTTCAAACCTCGTTAGATATGCAGCAACTTGTTAGCTGTAACACGATTCACGATGCAATTAATCAGCCGTTTGTATCACTGCGGCGTGACGTAAATTACGTTCCAAGAAGTCTCGCTTCGTTTGGAGGTCATATTGTTGTCGAGGGTGTCGATTTCAGTTGAAAATCCGCGTATGAATTAATAGATTCCCTCTTCCAGTGGCGCACCCAGAAAGGGAAGGGGCAAGGGGCTTTAGGACCCCTCAAAGAAAAAGGAAAAATGAGATTAATGTAACTACTGAAGTAATTCAAGAGCTTTGTAAAAAGAAAAGAAAACGGGATTTTACTATTCTTTAAATAATTTATTAAAATTACCTAATGAATTTTGTGGAATTAGCATTACAAATATTTTTACCCGTTCAACTCGGTTTCCCTCAGGTTAAATCCTGAGTACCGCATTGTCCACTTCGATAAATGGAAGAAAATTTCTCATATATAACATTGAATGAGAAAATAAATTGATTAGAATTTCGACCGTATAGGTATATGAAATAATTCAAAATTAAAGTGGTTTCAGCGCACTGAAAACACTTTAATTTTGAATTATTGAATGAGAAAGTGTGAACTTTGAATATTCAATATCTATTGCTAACCAAAGATAAAAAGTGGTCAAAATAAGTAAAAATAGTGGAATACAATCTCTTCTTATGAACCTCCGGTTTTATTATTTGAAACTCAAGGCATAAAATAGAATTGTGAAGATTGAGTATGCAGTGTTACCTCATCCTCCATATTCGACAGACTATTACTTGGCCAGACATTTGCAAAACTTTGCAAGGCAAAGAAATTGTCAAATACGAGTGTATGCATTTAGTACTTGAAGAATACTTTACTCACACTTGCGTGACATTTACAGAAACGTGATTAATAAGTTGTTCACAAAGTAGGAATATGTCGCAAAATTATGTTGAATATCTCTCAAATTGATGTATTTTAAATTTTATACCCACAAGTGGTGCAGAAATACACTTCAATTGGAAGCTCGAGACCTAATAATTAATTAACATCCATTCAAATGTGTCGAAGTCCTAGAATCTCCCCTTAACAGAGCAGGAAACGCAGGTAGCAGACACCCAAAAAGGTGCTTCAACTAAGGACCGTTCAAATACATGAACATTTAAACATAGCTAAATAATTCAGTCAATATACTTACGCATTTTTGCAATAAACAGCGTCTGCTGCTCTCGAGACCTACAGAACCCTCGCAAACAGTTCTCAATCGTGCAACGAAAAGGAAGCCAAACATTCTTTGTGCGATTCTCCTCGGGGCGAGGCTCGCAACATTTGCTTTTGCTAGTGGAAACTAAAACACGCTCGCCCAGGGAAACATATACGCCGCGAACGATGGAGCATGCATACGGGCGAACAGAAATAATAACTGAAATCAGGTCGTCGGTCACGAAAATGGAAATAAAGCCTGGATAAATGTGGCGAGAGTGGAGTGTTTGGGAATAAAACCTGAGATAGGCAACCTTTAGTCAATACGGTACAAAGAACGTCGCAAGGGTCGTTTGAGCATAATAAATTATAGTTGGCTCCGCTCCCAATATGAAAAATATATCAAATATCCGCGTGCAAGCAGATGCGCATAAAAAACCAGCGGAAACGTTCATCAATTTCAATCTGTTCCCCATTCGATTGATCGGCTATCTTTGATTCTACGTTGCCATCTGGAAGCTCGTTACCGTGCCACGGCCTCGTTACTCGATCCTTGCCAAGAGTTCATGAACACTATGGATGCAACGACGGTCTTTGACGCGATATTAGCTGCACGAAACGCAGGATAAAGGAGGATCTCGAAGCACGCGACCGGAACCGTTGAACCGACGCCGATGCGAAATCACGGTTCAGCTGCTGCCGCGTCTTAATGGAGGATGCTCTTTAATGAAATATTAAGGCCGTAGACGATTATGCGAAACGATGGAGGTAATCATGGGAACATCGAGTGTCGAGGGATCGAGCTTGACTCCAACGATCGCGTCACTCGATTAATTAAATAGCAAGGAAAATCGTGCAGGCTGTTTATAGAGGATTTAATAGGGAAAGAAGTAATATCGCTCGTGTCTATTGCGCTGTTCGAAATCTTTAGAATTTATTCGGATTATTTTGTTGGTTTTATTGTTTGATACTTTGAGTGGAGAAAGATTCTGGAAAAGGGCCATTTAAATCTGCCAGGCTTCTGTAGGCAAGGTTTTGTGCGAAGTGAACTTCGAGCTTCATTTATTTTCAAAGTAAATGCAATACTTTCAATGCTTTCCAGAAAATGTCGACGTGAAAACGCGCCGAAACCGTGCGCGGGTGGAATTTTCTCTCAGCGTGGAAACCCGCGGACGCTGCTCGAAGTGTTTACTGTACAAAGTATCCCTAAAGAATAAGAAAGTTAGCACTAATTGAAAGATAAACGATACTTCAATAAAAAGCCTGAACGTGTTTCACAGAGTGTGCCAAAGATGATTTTTTCTTCTTACCATTTGAATTTATGCAATTTATTCAATTCATGCATACTCACAAGGAAGTTCTTATAAATGTACAAAGTGAATTTTTACTACGATTACGGTATACCAGATTTCCGTGAATTCAGAGGAAACTGAACATTTTCCCATATTTAGGTAACCAGACCTGTCCAATTTCTGTAGATTTCGCTTCGACAACGGAATTTATTTAGTCTCGCATAACGAAGTGGCTAACCAATTTGCTAATTAACCAATTATTTCCATTAGACGGCCAGATCTACTCGGTCTCGGTTTGTTAAGCGTTTAATTGGCTGCCTGGTATTTTTCTCCTGGTCGGCTCAAATCCTCCCCGCAGACGGATTGATCGGAATCGTCGGCGATTTTGGATAAATTTATCCACCGTGATCGATCGTTCGCCCACGCGCATCGCACACAACCGCGAGAAAATACTGCCAACGGATAGCAATTACGATTTAAACGCAACGACATAAAAACAACGTTATGTTAACGTTCAACTTAACGGGCGAAAGTCGGCAGCTAGCGTTAATACCCGGACAAGCATAATACCCGAGTTAATGCATCGGGCTAGCAAAACTGTTGAACTTGTGGGATTAAACGCAATGGCATCTGATTACTCGGAAATAAAAAACTTCCCGCGAAACTACGGTATCTTGACACTTAATTATGGCCCGAACGTCTTGACTAAAGTATGAAACGGTAGGGTTTATGAGTGACTAATTATAATTTATGGCCGCGCGTGCATCGTTATTGAAGCTTAAATTGCGTTAAGGCGAACAGGGCTGGTTTATTATCCACCTCGCTTCTGGATCGATCGGTTCTTTAATTAATTGATACACCGTCTTCTGGTTTTACGTGCGGAGTATTGTGGTGTTATCAGGTTGGTGACCAGGTAATTTTACTTTTGTTCGAAATGGTCTAAATTCTAAATGTAAGTAGAGCATGATTTTCTTATTTGACACTATTTCATGCGGATGAGGTAACTGTTTTTTTTTGTTTAAACCAATTTTGACAGTCGTTCAGATAAAATACCTTGGTCGTATTTCACCAGTAATTGGGTGAAGGTATTTCTAGACATAAATTTAAATTTATTTACTGATCAAGTATGACCTAGAAAGAATTGTAGTAGGTATTTAAAAAACAATTTTTTTCATAATTTTCAAGTTCACAATGATGTTTTCAATTAGCAAGACATATGTATATTCAGTATAATAATACAAAATATAAGATACGAAAGTTAAAATGAGTTCACATACCTATGTAGACCGTTCAGAATGATATTATATAAATTATTTAGACATTCGATTTCTGCTGGATTATCATGGATAACACACTAAACCCAGAAACTATCGTTAGACTATCGTTTTAAACGACGAAAATGTTCTTCAGTAGCCGCTTAATCTCCAACGAACAGTATCACAAAGCAGAAAGTGAGTGTCGTTTAATAACAGGAATGATAAAACGAGTCGATAAAAAAATTGGACCCGCAAATCTAAGCTTGTTAAACGCGAACAGCCAGCAAGTGGGGAAAAATTGCGGCCCTCTCTCAGGATTTCAAGAGGCACTTCGGTTGGTTTTCGGTCTGCTAGATGGAAGTGTCTTACTTCTCTCCACATCTCCTTCCATTCTCCTTTTTCCTTCTTTCTGCGCTCTACATACGCTCACCTACAGAGTGTACACGCCAACTCGGGCCGTGCACTCGTTCAAAAATTTATAGAACTGAGTTCTTAACACATTGCCTGCTACAATTCCGTTAGATAGAATGATTCCCGACGCCATGTTCCCCGCGGATGCCAACTACGAAATAACGCGATGAACTCCCGTAGCTGCCTGCAATTTTAATCTTCTTTAACACTTTCTGTGTGGCCGGCGTGTTTCCACGCCGAGGGACTTGCATCCTGTGCGTCGAACGTATTGTTTGAGAGTAACCGAACATTAATTTCGAAAATAAACGCAGCTCGAAATTCGTTTCGCATGCTTTACACAAAACTTTCCTTACAGAGACGATCGCTCAGAAAAGCCCGACTGGCTTGAAGGGGCATTTTTCAAAACCTTGCACCACTCAAAGCCCCAAATGCCACCTACACACGTTGACAGCTTCGAGTTCACTCGTGCCTGGCAGTGAACGTGTTGAAAGTTGATAGACACATGCATACAGAGCTGCGTAGTATACAAAACAGAGAAGCTTCTTTCCTCCATTTTTTCACGACTATATTATATAAAAGGAAAACGTCAAGGGGCGATAATATGAGCACCCTGTATCTACATATACACAAGTGGATTAGACGTGGATGTGACCACACGCAGGCTTTGTGCTGTCGAAAGCTCTCTTTCCCCCACCGTTTCAATGCGAGTACGTTGGTGTGCGCGCATAAAGTGTGCAGCACGATAAAAGTACAGGTAAATCGTGGCGTGCGGTACGGCACTGCGCGGCAGTAAATTTTGTAGAAGTAATGTTGTGAGAGAAGCAACGGAAACGTGGTTCCACCGAGTGCATGCCGAACATTGAATTTTCCCTTCGTTTCCTTTCATGACAATGGGCTGGCCCGAATGAAACGCCGTGTCGCTTTGGGAACGCGCACCAGCACCTCTGCCACGTAATTTCTTCTCTCTGCATTGTGTTCACCGTTATTAACGAGCATTCCCTGGTAGAAATAGAGGCGGAACGATTGGATTTGGGACGATCGAAAGTTGCAGCAATTTGTGTGTTTTATATTCATCGTTGAGCGAGGTTTTAATTGATCAACTGGTTGGTGGGGGTGGGTTCGTTGGGAATTGCTGCTCGTATTTAAATGGCCCAATGAGAATCTTTCAGTGTTAAAGAGTTATAGGTGTGTGTAAAAGTTTTTTGAAAGTCAACATGTTTAGCTTAGTTTTAGAATTGGAATATATCACAGTAAAACAAAAAACAACTGAAGCCTCAAACTTAAAACACTAAATTTAATTTCTTTCGATAGGATAATAACACCTCGAAGCAGTGTGCATCCCCCAAAGAAGGGGCTTTGTAAAAAGGAAAGAAAACTGGATTTTATTCATTAAATAAAATGTAATATTCACCTAATGAATTTTACTGAATTCTCAATAAAAATCTTTTTATGCATTCAACTCGGGGCCCCCCCCCCCCCCTCAAGATTAAATCCTGAGTGCGCCCCACTGCCTCGAAGACCTGCGTTCTGAAGTCAATGTTCTGGATTTTTTTTTAAATTCACAATACCTATTCCAAGTATCCATATTTAATTGAACATTTCGCCATTGCTTATACCGTAGTCGTAGCCGAAGCACGTTAATGAGAAATCTCTTGATGAGACCAGCGCATGTCAGTGTACAGCGGCTCGTGGCCAGCTGCATACGTTGTCCATGCAGCAGCAGATTATGTTAAATTCAATCGATACTTGCAGCCGCGGCGATCGTCGATGAATATCGTGACGAAGAGCGTGATGTCGATGATAACGCTGATAACAGTGGTCATGATCGTGTGAACGACAACGACGATCATGACGATGATCATGGCGATAATTACGAGGACGACGAGGATCATGCCTGGGATCGCGACAATGAGGCGCGTAACTGTGGCACATTACCACGTGCAAGTGAACTACGATAAGCTCTAGCGATGGGATTAACCATACTGCAAGTGACAGCCAAAAATGATTTGTTCGAATACTGCGTAAGTGGCAGCAGGAAGTAACAGTAGAATTTACTAATCGAAATAAAACGCCGAACAGGCAGAAACAGACTGTTATCACGTCACGTGAGCTCACGTGCTATCACACAAACTCACGTCACAGACAAAAAGTGTGCGATGTCGTTTTACTTACTGGTTCTTTTAGGGTATTTTAATGTATCAGAATCACACTGAGGTCACCTCACGCGTATCACGTCACGTCACTATCTTCACGCGTGACAGTACGTTTTTATTTCCTGTAAATTCACACATTTCCGACTCACGTCACCGCATGTGTCCTCGTAAACAATATGTTTTGCGAATACCTCGGAAACTAAGGCCGAGGTATGGTAACATGTATAGTAAAAAGTTGTTCAGGATCATGCCCCTGACAACATATTTCAAGCTCATCGAAATCGGCGAGGACTATCCTTTTCTAAATAATTACCAAAATACTGTAGCATGACATGACATGACATTAGTATATTTCTAAGCATGGTATCACGGTGTAAATTTGTGAGCGTGACAACACGTGATCTCACGTGATCTGATAACAGTCTATTTCCGCTGTAAAGCCCATTTAAGAAGAATGCCAGTACAAATAACTTTCACCTATGCATGATTCAATATAACCCCCCATTAAATACTAATGCGCAGAAGAACCTCAACGATTGAATACTCAGACGCTTTACGAGCGTTCAGATTATTTATCATCAGAATGGAGAAGAAATGCGAGCAAGTCGCGGGCGCGCTCATAACCCAGGAGTCAGGAGTTTCGTCACGATCGAAACGAGCCCGAAGAAAAGCCCTTTGAATTGTTAGGCGGCCATAAAAATTTCGCGAGCTCTTCGGGCTCTGTCTGAAAAACGAAGGGGGGAGGGGAGGGGAGGGGGGGGGGGGGGAAGGGGGGGGGGGCGGGGGTGCACGTACATGGTCGGGCGAAAAGGGGCGAGAGACTGGAACAGCGTACGAAATACATTTAAATAGAGGCTACCACTCGCGGCGGTGGTAGTACAATGATGCTTCCGGTCAGCAAGTACCACAATGGGTACGACCCGTCCGCAGGATTCGTCCACCTCCTTTCTCCAGCCATAATTTAGCCTTGCTTTGCATATAAAAAGCAACAATGGGCCGCGGCCCCCGTGCAGCCGGAGCGAAAATTTGATTTGTCGTCCCGCTTGCTGCACTTTTTGCAGCCTCCAGGCCGACCTTCTATCTCTGCCCACCCTCCCGACCTCCCCTCCCCCCCCCCGCCTCCCCCCGCGACCGTGCCCTTTTCCAGGGCACTCTTTTCTTCAGCACCAGTCGGGCTCATCCACGACCATGCGGGATAGTCCGCTTTCCGTAATTCATTGTCAACGTTGAATGTCCTCGCGCAGCGCCCTTGTGAAAATATCTGTAATCCATAGATCCTTGACGAAACGTTGGATTAGCGGAATATTCATTTAGCGAGGTGCAGGAATCGAGGTGTTTTCTGGGGGAAGGAAATGTGGAGGGGGTGGTATACGGACGCGTGGGAGATTTGTTTTGGAAAATTTTGGTAACTCTGGGGAGATCTCACGTGTTTCGTTTCTTGAGTCGTTGGGGAGTTTATAGTGTTTAAATTGAATAGAATTGTAACAAATAGGGGCGTAAGTTTTTTTTTTTATAGGTGACACTGGAAAGGGGTGATACAGAAGAAAGTGTTACGGCGGAATGGCGAAGGGTATTGTTGATTTGATGTTATTCAACTATTGTATTAAAATTATATTCATTCACTTTGTCGCCAAACATCTTACAAAATTAATTCCGACTTTTTTATGCTACTTGAAGAAGCAAGTGGAATATATTATGTGTATAAACCCATACAGCACACTTCGTTGCGGGAACGTTGCTGCAATATTGTGTTGTTGCAGGTTGCATTGCAATATTGCAGGAACGATGCAGGACTACATATTTGTGATGTTGCCGCAACTTTCCAAAAATACACACCTGCAATATTGCGAAGGCGGACGTAGGACTGAACCTGCAACGTCTCTGCAATGTTATGGTGCGACATTGCAGTCTTGCACCGCATCATTGCAGAGACGTTGCTGCAATGTTATGGTGCTGTGTGGGAAGGTAACCGAATATCAAATTCAAAAGTGTACCACAGTATTCTGAATAACACTACTTCTCCATTAAAGAACGTGCTGCAGGAGCCTCGGCGCGACTGTTGATATTCACACGATATACAAGCAAAAAATGAATATTCATAGAATCTTCGACTTTCCAAGCTCAACTGTGCTCGTATTTAACGGGGATACAGAACTTTCTCCGGCAACGGGATGATATTAACCAAACACAGGAATCGGCGTGATATTGAAATTTTTAATTAAACCACCCGGCCCCGTTCCGCCGTCTTTTGACCCAATTCGTTCGACCCCGCTCGCCGCTGCTACCGATGCTCGTAACATCCCATTCGCAGAATCAATTTTACCGGGGCGCGTTAACGTACTGTATACACGCGGGAACGTCGTCGTGGACGGGCAAATGCATAAATAATTTTTCATAAAAACACTCGCGCCGTAAGCGCTCGGGGCCTGAACACCGACGAAAATCCAATTACAGCGAGCACGGAAGTGCGAGAATAAAAAGGTGCAGCGCCGGTCTTCCGGCGAATGAGAGTAAAAATGATTTTCATGGTAACCGGCTGCGTTACAGGCGTCGCCACCCGCGGGCGAATTTGTTTCGATCCCGCCAACCCCGCCCCCTCCCCACTGGCCCCCGAGATCCACAAACCACGTTTCCTCCTTTAATTTGCAAAGGCAAATTTCCGGAAGCCGGGTAATAAGAATCCGAGTAACCCCGATACTCTCTCGTTTCCCTTGCATTGACGATATTACTCGTCAGATTGCGGTGCGGAGAACCTGCGGCCGCGAAATTTAAATCAGTTTCCACTGGAGCCAGAGGCAACCAGATGGGCTTTAATATATATATATATATGTATATATATATACACGTATATTTCCTCATCGCTGCGAACGGTGTGACTTGCATGCCTCCTGGATGCGTTGTCTTTAGAGGCGTTGTAACAGTGTGGGAAGGGCCGCATTTACATATGCAGGTTTTGCGGTACAGTTGGAGTGGTTGGATCACGTTTTGAATGTATAATGGTGGTTAGAAAATTGTATTCTTAACCCTTCGGGTGCTACGGACGCATATGCGCGTCCCTGTGCGCGCAGCGTGTGCGGGCAACGCACATGCGCGTTCAGCGACTGTGGTTAAGGGGTTATTACAGTTGGATAGAGTCAAAATACGGATTTTTTACTTTTTACATATTTTCATAGATTGATGTTTTAGGAATATTATAAAACAAGTCCGATGTAAAAATTCGGAAAATTGACGAAGTTATAGGCATTTGAGTGAAACAACCCAGGTAGCACGGGGCCGGCAGTTCGACCGATCACAGCGGAACTACATTTTTCATTAAGATGGCCAGAAAAACTCGAGATACGTTTAACCAATTCATCGACCTACGACGTATTTTTTTTATTCCAATTCCCTGTTCATTACTTATAAAGAAAAAAAGTGGACTCTTCTCATAACAAAATCTAACTTATCACCATTTCTTTATTTTTCAAAGTTTTCAAAATCGGCGCCGTTAGTCGATAGCTATTAACGTATTTTATACTAAAAAAATATTGCTTTTAATTTCAGAATCGACATACAGTTTTTTTCAGGACCACCGTATAGCCGTCTAAAATCGAGAGAGTTTCGGATATGTATCCATAACTTCCGAAAAACAACCGTTTTTTAACTGAAACTTTTTTTTAAGTATTTCATAATACTCTGTAAACATAGTACAAAAACGGAAAATTTTCATCAAGCTGTTGACTTGTAAAGAAAATCTACAAAATGTACAAATTTTCTGAGCGTTCAAACGGGTATACCCTCTTAAGAGATGCGAGTATAGGAGTTCCGCGCGCGGGGTACGATGGACATTCGAATTGCCAGTTCCTAAAGGGTTATATTCCTTCTGCCTCGAAATAAAATACTACTTAGTTGGCAGGTATACCAGAAATCACAGGTATACTTCCGTTAATTAGTACTACTTAGCAACTAATCTTTCCCGCACCTTAGCCTCGGAGCTGTTAAGGATCATTTCAACAATTAATTCTGAACCCCCCATAACCCATCATTCCCACTAAAATTTTCAAGCGTCGTTTACTCAAAATCCCAGGCGCAGCGAAACCCGCCGCCCCACGCGGCAATGCAACCGAAGGCAATTAATAATCCGGTCATTAAATATTCCCGGCACGTTCCTCCGCAGCGCCGAGCAGCAATGTTCCTCCGCTTCTCCTGCATCATTGAACACGATCGGCTTGGCACGGAGGTCGCGAGCCAAAAAGAAGTGCAGCGTAACGCACGATCACCTGTCGCGTTGTGACTGCAACACCCCCCCGCCGGGAATCAGCGAAACGGCCGGAGGAGGGGCGCGTGCGGGGGGGGGGGGGGGCGAGCCGGCGAGAGCCTCGTAGCGGCTAAAAACAATTAATAATCCCTTAATTAAAGATTCCCCGCACGTCGCGCACGCATGCTCGCATCCGGCCGGGCTGATTAATAGCTTAGAAGCGGCACGTCACCGCGGCGCGACGCCCCGCTTAATTGCGCGTTGTATTTGAGAGCGTCGGCTTAATGGCGGGCCCTTCTCCGCGCGCCGGCAAGTAGTAAGCTAGACCGCTGCAGCTACGCCATCGGACCAATATAACGCGGCCGAGGCACGGCCGAATCGGCCGGGCAGCAACGCCGAGAGGACAGGTAATCGTGAATTAGCATGACAATGGCGCGGTGTGGATCACTACGTTCAAGATAAGCAGCAATTTATGAGGGAATGGAGAGCGGGGGGGCCGGCACTCGCCCACCTTATTACACACTTGCCCGTCCAGGATCTGAACGGATTAGGTGTCATCCGCGTTTCCGACTCGCGTTACTGCGATGACGCGCCGTGATTGTTTCCATCACGGTGGAATTGAGATTCTTGTTGAGTTCTGCTTTGAACTTGTGCCGTTTGCTTGGAGAGTGCGTGAGTTCTTAACGGCTTACGTGTAACGTGATAATCAGAAAAATTGGTGTCTGACAATCACTTGGTGTCAAGAATTAATCGTGATCACAAGTCACGCGTGCAATCTGATATGTAGGATGGGTTCGGATTGCCCCGTATCTGCCAGGCGAGGATTCAGTATGAAGCTGTGAGAATGTGTTATGAAAATATTATGTCGAAGTGTGTGAGTGGTGAAGTTATTAATTAGTATTTTAAGTATTTTAAGAAAATCAACTTTCGAGGGTACAAATGCACTGCGTACTTTCACCTTGATGTTAATGTTTTTAATTAATATTTTTTACGGAATTTTGAATTTTAATATGCCCCTTAGATATTTAGATATTCCCTCCTCATTCTTTGGAATGTTGTACATAGATTTTTAATTTGGAAATGTATGACTAGGGTAAACCAATCAGTAATTGAATGCATACCAGTGAATGATCATTAGGCAAAGAAATGTCGAATGAAAATTTAAAAATTATTATATGTTTGTAAAAGGAGTGTAGTTGCAGTTTTAATATCCCATATTTTTAGTTTCGCGTATTAAGCAAATATTAATAAGTACAATTCTTATTAAAAGTATGCGGTCATTTACTGGGCTTCTACACGTTTTGCATTTTATAATTTTTTTTTGTAATTACGATAAGAATAAGTAATTATTTTTATAGAAATTTCAAGAAAAATAAATTTAAATGCAAATTCAACAGTTGTTTTGTTGTTATACATAAATATATTCAAGTATTAATCTCAAAGGTTCATAAATTCAACAATGCGGTCATTCACTGGTTGGTTTACCCTACGGATCGATGATTTAAAAAAAAAAAATAGGATATAAGTGACTTACTTCGTCTACTTCGGAGTATTTTCTGCTGAATCAATAATGTCGACTTTCTTGAATTCACGTTATTTTAGTCAGTCGACACGATAACTTGAGAAATATTTCGCCGACACATTTAAACTTTCCACAGAATATATGTACCATCATTTTATGAGAGTGAGTTATTTAGCAACAAATTTTCAATTGAATACGTACCTATAAGAAAAAATATAGGATTCTCCGATATGAATCACAATAATGAGACATGTTACTGTTGCAAATTTTTTACTACAACATCCACCGTTTCGAATATATTATTTAATAAATAAATTCATTCGTGTAACTTGATTCGTATCATACAAAATACACAACCATTCTGCAAAATGCTAATCAATCTAGATCCCCTGAGGACCTTCATAGAACACTCTAGCATCCAACAGCTTTGAAGGATCCGTCTCGATCATCCGTTTACGGATTTCGTCTGATCGCATTAGCCATCCTAATAACCGTCAGTGCGTTTGCTTTCGATAAGGCTGTAGCACAGAACTACGGGGCGGTTTGTTAAGTCGGATAGATAACAAAGACGCAGCCGGGAATCTGCTAATCTATCAAACGTGACGTTTAATCCGTGGAAACCCGCTATTTTGATGATAGAACGTTATCGACGCATATTGAAATAGATGAGCCTGATCAAGCTTTGAAGAGTTTGTGCTACTTTCGGGAGGAACACCTTCAAGTACTTGAACAGAATACATTATTAACTAATTAACGAAGTGCGTGGCTGGGTGTGAATTTAATAGCAGGAGAAGCATAATATTTGGTGAATGGTTGGATGTAGCTCGAAAGTAAATAATATAAGGAAAGAGTACAATTTGACACAGTTTTTTGAAAATACTTTTGAGGTCATCACTTCAACTAACTTATTTTCTTCTAATTTTTTAGCACCTAGAGTAGCACATAATAATCCTATTCCTCGATCTTTATCTGGAGGTAGTTTTCTACGCGTCTGATAAGAAATTAATGTGCTGATCAAGTGTATATAATCCCGACCATCGAATAAATACATAAAATGTCGTCACCGAAACAGAAGAAGTATATATAATAAAATAATGGGGAATAATTTTTTAATCACGGTTGGTCACAGCACCTCTCTCAAAATAGACAGCATTCAATCAAATTCTGCACTCCCTCAAAAACACAATTCACCAATCTGTAAAACATCGCTACAGAATACACGCGAAAAAATTAAATAACAACCTAAATAACTTAGCTCCTAAGTTTCAGAAAAAAAAATAGAAATATGTATCGGAATATAATCACCCACGACCAATCAATTCCCCTCAATCTATACGGAGCAGAATAACCAGTGATTAAAAACAAAAGAGTAAATTTCTATAAAAAGCTCTGTGATCGTTTCGCGCGATCACATCGCGGGCTACTCCGTCAACGGCTATCACGTCAACCAATAACAGAAAGCGACTGTCAAAGGATAAAAACTGTAAATTGCAAAATACAGTCTGCGAATCGCATTCGCGGACAGTTCTTTTATTAGCGGCAGGTACCTATCATTCACGATGACTCTCAATCATTGATCCATCCAAAGGGAGGCGGAGGGGGGGGGGGGGGTGGGGGGAGAGAGAGAAAGAGAAGGCAGCTCTGTAATCCCGCTTGGAAACGGCGCAGATAATAATAGGGCTATAAAACGCTCCTCGCAATAATTGGCACATTGTAATCTCTCTGCGCTAGCCGTTCGGAACACCTCACTAATCGCTCGTAATCAATCCTCTGATTGCTGCCGTTTATATCACCGTTGTTGCCGCTACGTCTTCCTAGATACGGCCTGCACCAGGTGCAGGCGCAGTTTGTGCGCCAACTCGACCGGCGTAGCCGCTCGAATTATGTGCTGGCCAGAGTGTTCGAAACCATACATTAGTGAGCTGCCTTTATTGGAAGACGCACCCTGCCTCGTAGTATGAACGAACGATTGCGATGTCACAGCTAGATATCGCAGAGATATCTTATTTTACGTTACCGTTCGAGTTTAAACTTTCTTTTTCTCGCTCCCGTAAATGAAAGCATCCCCCAGAGCTGACGTATTCGAAAGCCGCGTTAAGGACGTCTCTTGAAAGACGCCGCTCCCGGCATATGATTAATACGTTTTAATTGCTGGCTTATTTTTAAAAAGCGGAGAAAATACGGCGAAGGGATTTCGCGGAAGTCGCCCTATTGCAAACTCCGTTTGAATGCTGATTTATTGCAATCTCGGCGAAACACCGCCCCGGCGAAGTCTGCATTCTTATCAGACAATGCCGGCACACGCGTGAAAGATAACCGCGTAACTCCAGGCGCAGCCTCTCGTCTTCCTCCAGCCAGCAGCGCGATATTGCAAATCGCACGAGTTGAAATTACGGCATGCCCCGAGGAGTATCTATGGCATCGATCGAGTCTACGTGAGATGCAGCCCGGATACGCTGCGTGCGCGCGTGCACACACACTCTGCCGCGGTCTCGTTAGGCGCTTCTCGGAGCTCTTTGCACGGGCAAGGCTAGCGGATCTGTTAGTTTTAACTGAGAAGGGGGTTGCAGTAGGTTGGAATCATTGATTCCCTTCAAATTTTGTATACGAAGTTCAGTGCTGCTTCTCAAAATGCTCCGTATTACGCGTCTTCGATATCCCCACCATTTCTTCGAATCAGAAGTCAACAAAATTCGATGTTTAGGTCAACAAATGCTGAGCCATCGCTCCAATCTAAGAAGAATTAAATTTTTTTTATTTTTATTTTTTTATTATTATTATTATTCGACGGGAGAACCCTTTAGAATACAAAAATTTGAACAGTTTAGTACAAATTTTTGTAATTGTTTTAACGCAATGAAAGGATCCTTAATGGATTTGCGAGATTCTTCTGGTCAAAACGAGTCCAAACATGACATAAATCGGGTCATTTTTAAGATTGCTTACGTTCATATAATATATTCCTATAACTATCAATAATCCTAATAATAGCCCGATTTATGGCGATTTTGGCATATTAAAAGAAACGAAAAAACGCGATAACGTTAAGGGCTGATTTCACTCTTTCATGCCGAATTTTCGCAGAAACAAGACACCAACAGAAGATCAAAGCTAAATAAAATCGTTCAAAAAATGCTTCCTGCAGACTCCAATATGCTCTACATTCACACGAAGTTTCGTGAGGACCAGTATTTTCGTGTTGGAAATGTTTCCTTGTAACTCACTTCCCCTTTCACTATTTCTCACTGTCTGTTCCTCTGGACAATGGGAACAAACGTGGGCTCCAAAGAAGTCGAGTAACTATAGATAAAAAAAAAAAAAACGCGCCAGTGCTCCAGAAAATCCAACACTTCGATTCCAATCCAGTTGCGTTCTGAGAGACATTTCTCTTTTCCCTCGTTACTAATAAACTCGTTACTAGCCCCGCCACTGTTAGCGCATGAAGTTTCAATGAATCCGACACACGGCGGTCAGAAATCGGCGCGTTGTTTAACTACGGCAAAACATACCCCATTTGAATTACACGGACGAAGTGGCTGAATAGGAGGATGTGCGCGGACATTCTCGAGTGTCATATCCGAAAGGAACACGCCGCCATTCCTGAAGCCCAATGATATGCCTGAGGCATGCACACGTACCGTGCGGCATGGTGCATATCTCGGTGCATTTCGCACATGACTGATCATCGCAATGGATAATTTATCCGCAATATCGGGGCTACAGATTCGAAAGGGAGTGGGTGCCGCGAACGTAAATCGGTTGGCGCGAAGGAAATCGAAATGCGAACAATAATCCTCGGGGGACGGCTGCCCGTTATTCTGGCGGCATATTTCACACAGCTGACGATCCACTAACAATGACGCATCGGCTGTTACCAAATTTTTGTACGGTGATAGTAAAAGGGTTATCATTCCACGAAAAGTGTGTAAGGACGATGAAGTATCACTTGCAGAGTTCGGCATGTATTTCACAGTGCAAGCAACTGTTTCAGTGGCTCCTGGCGATGGAGTGTTCTAAAAATTATGGAACGAAATCTGTTTTACTGGATTTAATATTTATATAGTATAGAAGGTCAGAGATAATTCGGGATATGTTCGGAGGAATGAGTAGAAATAAATTGAAAATGAGTAACTAAATTTTCTTTGTGGAAGCTTGGCTTTCAACGGAGTTGATTAAGGAGGTTTATCGTGTTATTATTGATTAACAGTAATAGCTTAAAGCAACGTGTTAAGTAAGATGAGGACAGAATATATTAACCGATAGGTATCAAGTGTTACAGTTAAGCAGCTGTAATACGTTACAGCACGTGTTATACCTGGAATTAGGTCACACGG
Organism: Andrena bucephala; assembly: GCA_947577245.1. Lineage (NCBI taxonomy): Eukaryota > Metazoa > Arthropoda > Insecta > Hymenoptera > Andrenidae > Andrena > Andrena bucephala. The sequence continues at coordinate 10,925,851 of OX387715.1, forward strand.
ATGACCAAACACCTACGGGCACAAGATACGTGGGATAGCATCTAATGGAGAATTCTATCCTGACGTTAATTGCGGTATTTCGATATAGAAGGATTATGTTCAATATCGATTCGCCACAGGAAATGCATCGACGCTCGTGGCTACGTATGTATGTGCACACCGATGTACTATGTATATCCTCCATCCAGTGAATGGCTATCGAAAACGCATGAGCTTACATCCTTATCATCATTTCACCCATTGCGTATCAAAAAATGATACAATGTTATTCCTTCTACCTCGTATTCACCCTTCAACCCTTTAACGCCCAGGAACGTTCTACCCACTATGCTTTGAAATTCACAACTAAATTTTCTATTCCCATTGGTCATTGGTGTAATAATTCTAGAATCCTTGTAGAAAACACTGTAAGTGTCAAAATTCAAATTTTTCAGACGAGAGAAAAAATTCCCCGACTTTAAATTATTTACGGAATTTGATTTGTTTTAATTGCTAAATATGCTTAAGTACACAATAACAAAAATGCATCACAAAATTTTCTTTTTTTAGCATTAATATATTCCAAATTCATGAAAAGAAGAATTATATTTGTAGTATACTCTGCATGAACCACCTCTTAGTTGTAGAGAGAACTTAATGTGCCATTCGTTTAAATTTGCAAGCACTGTAAGTGCCAAACGTGCTTGTCCTTAGCTAATAGGTGTTGTTACATTGTTTTCTACGAAAGTGGCATTGGACGTACGAGAGGTACCATCTTTTAACACTACGATGCAACTTATTTACAAACGGAAATTGCAAGTAGACCATTTTGCGGAAAAAAAATAATTAATTTCGGCGCTTAGGGGTGTTTTCTCCAAAGACTCTTCAATTATGCATCTATTAATAATACGCTCCTCTTTTCTTTATATTTTCACGAAGTAAAAACTATCTGACAAACTCTCATCCCCCGATCGGGCCTTCCGACTTCCCGAGACATTAGGGGCCAAGACTCGTTAAAATTCCTCAGCATTTCGCTCGATCGTAAACGCGAAATAAAATCGCAAATCCCGTTCCTCCCTCGATTGGTCACGATAAATGGGAAAATTGGCCGATTTGCACGCAATGGCCCGGGGAGTAACCTCGCGGCCGTCAAGAAGGGCCATGCCGGGGTGGAACGCGAGTGGCGAATGGCAATAGAAGATGGGGAGGGGGGGGGGGGGGGGGTGGCTTGTAACACGGGGAAATAAAAACGAAGACGGTTCGACGAACATCTGCCGGATGTGGACACGAGGCGGCGGTGTACTCTCCGCGAGTCCGTAAAAAAGGATGACGGACGTCGGGGTGGGAATATTGCCCTTACCCCGTGCTGTTTACGTGACCTTTCACCCGCATCGCCGTACGACGCAGCGTCGAAGAGAGAAGGTCGTAAAGAATTTTAAAAATGGAGCGCAGCCTGCCTCTGGCTCGTGACTAACGCCATCCAACGTGGGTCTCTCCAGCCAGCCGTTCGAACCGGAGGGCGTCTTCTTTCTGAATAAATTCACGTCCAGTCCGTGAAGTGTAGCGAGGGAGAGGGCGGGCGCGGGAATAAACGCGAGTAAACAAATCAGAAGATAAAATTGCAAACGTGCCGCACATTTCTCGACGATCCACCCACGCCACGGTATTATTTAATTCTTTGCGTAGAAACGTGCCCCCAGTTGCTTTAACCGCCCCTCTCCCACTCCCCCCCCCCCCCTTCGCCCCGCGTGCCCGACTGTTCCTGAGGCTCTGCCTCCGCCGTCTCTCGTAGCATCTTTAGACGCTTCCCGCCGAGGCGTTCCCACGACGCGGCCGACGTTCCCCTGGAAATTGAATCAGTAGTCTTCAGGCTGCCGCATCGGAAATTTATTCCCAGCCGCCTCGAGGAACGGGAATTAATTTCGAAATTTCGCGCACGCACGAACGAACGGTAACAACCGGCCCGACAAGTAATCGGCGCTCGTCGATTCGACGGAACCACCGACGGCTCCTCGCGGCGCTTGTTTGTCCGGGGGATAGTTCTCTGCGCTGCCATCGTGTTCTCAGGTGAGGCATATCTCTGCTCACTTGGGAGAGTCGGGCCTCGTTTCACGCCTTGCGCGGCGTCGGCGTGTTTCAACGCCGGAAGACTTTCTTCCCGTGCAGAACGCTTTGGCGCGCTTTCGCGGGGAGAAAATAGGGTGCTGCAAACTGAGCAAGAACTTGTATCTTACCTTCTGTAGGCTCGTAAATATGTTCTGAATAGCTACCGTCAGCCACAGAAGTGTCTCGTGTGACATAGCCCTAACCGTTTTTTCTCATTTCTACGTTCAGAATATTCTGGTACACTCTGCCTGAAAAATTCTAAAACATTCCGCCGGTAATTCATAGTGAATACACGGAAATCTGCTTCGTGGCCACGCAAGAAGATCGAATCAGATACGAAAAGGAATCACACATTTATGGCGCCGATTACAGGAAAACGGGGCCGACACTCGGCGTCGAGGATCGTAAACAAGCGTTTGTTAACTATAAAATCATAAAAAAAAATCTTAATCGCGTGTACCAGTCGTCCCAGCGCGCGATCCCTGCACACGTTAAAGCAATAAACTGGCCCGATACGGTCGGACGTCGTGAAACGTGGATCGTATTTTCGGTTAACGACCCGATATTATGTAAATGGATATCCAGTGCCCAGTAGCTTTCTCATCGAATTTAATCGACGATTCGGTCTACCTTTTTTGCCACCGAAATCGTATAATGCTCCGACGCAATTCATACGTGGCCGACGATCTCGCTTTGAAATGAGCGTTCCTGAATCCGATCGCAAAGGGGGTCCCTGGCGGGGATTGGGGGGTGTTAGTGGACAAGGGGAATGTCACTATCCTGTACGTTGCGAAGAGACCGAAGGAAATCAGCGCGCGTGTTTAAACTGAAAAATTTTCATCCTATCCAGTGAAAATAGGTTTGAACAGCTCCTTGAGCAGCTCTTCTTGCAATCGTAAGAACACTGGGCGAAGGAATTGAAACTTCCGGAATTGTGTGACCATTGGAGACATACTCTTCTGGGACATACTGCTAAAGGTTTGTAAAAACTGGTCCGGTTCTTGCAAAATCTAATAGAATGACGAGAATATTGGAAATAATGCTCGCAGATTTGTGAAGATTAATGCACGTTCAAACGGAGGAGGCTTCAAAATGGTTATTAACTTTCTTGATAAGAATTCTAAGTGCAATGGTACCTATTTCGTGAAACATAAGGAGGAAGAACAATCGAAGAACAAATCCAAGAAGGAAGATCAGATAAGTTACAAAATAAAATGCTGATGGTGAACCAACACCAGCTAATATTTAAGTAGAAACAATGAAAAACTTATAAAATGTGATGCAGTAACAAATATCCCTTGAAACTCCCTTGCAAGTGAAAGAAATTCAAAGATTTTCTCGCACAAGCATTAACAACATCATTTCCCAACAACTACACACACCGTAAAGGCGTAGAAGAATATCCAAAGTTCCTTGAAAAATATTACTAATCAGTGAAATCTTCAAAATTGGTTCCCAGATAAAAACAATCACATAAATTTGAAGAAAAAAAATCATCACCCATATTCCAGAATCTACCTCAGAAGAATACCTACATTGCAATGCCTTCCCAGGGTGCTCCTAGGAAAAAATATTAGCAAAGCAATCTCCAAAAAAAATTTGTCCACCGACCGGAAGGATATCGCCCGAGCGACTGGAGGGTTTGGTTAAACTACGAAGCCAGGAGTTACCGCCTCGCTTATTTTCTGGGTAACCTGTTGTACAGCCGCCTTTGGGCCTGAGATAAAGAGAGGTTAGAGCGCGGGGGTAGCCTAGCGTCGCGCAGGGTTATCGAGGAGTGATCAATTTTACGAGCTGATCATCTTTTATGAGCTCCCATAGCCGACTTCTTTGGCCCCGATCGCCTTCTGCCCCAGCAGCATCGAGCTTCGTCCTCGCACTTACCGACCGATTGGCATTCATAGCAGACCTTACTCGTAAAGTATCCGCTTCCTGCCTACGCGGATCTCCTCGCGCGTCTCCGGCTTCTTTACACTTATTGGCGCACTACGTCAGCGTTTGTCAGCGGTTTTTCCTCGATGGAGGCGTCGTTCGACTCGCGAGGATGCAACAGAACGAAACGAGCGATTTTACGCGAACTTGTGCCTGTTTATCTTGGACAGCCTGGGCAGCTGTCCTCTCACCCAGGACGTTCATCAATTTTCTTTTCAAATAAGCGCAGCTTTTTTGTTGAAAATTTTACTGTCCTAGGAAATGTGTTGCACAATTTTCCGGTGAAATTTTGTACTTCAGAAAATGAATATCGACAGTGTTCATGTTTACGTATATTTTTCTTTATTTTCCGTGGATGGTGAAATTTTTGGGAAACGATGCGAGGTTGAGTAATAAAAATATGTGTTTGAGCGCGTAGATCGAATTTATTGGTGGAAAAATGTGAGCTTTTGATCGTTGAAGTTATATTTTCCTATACTCTTTCCTCTAACGTATGCTGTTTCTGCAGAATTCAGTTAGTTTCTGTGGAATATAACAACAACGGCCTGGGGGAACAAATTTTGTTGTCACACTGTGTTCATTTTTGTGGCACACCTCCGAAAGGAAATTTTGCAAAGGAAACTCCCATTTCACAATGGAATTTTACAGAGCCGAACGTTGTGAATAGGGGAATTAAGCTATATATTGAATGAAAAGTTATTAGTTGCACAATTGTCTGCCGCTTTATTCGAAATATCTACTGCTACCTACTATGTAAATACCCTGCTATTTGAACGTTCTACTGTGCTACAACCCGGAAGCCTTAAAACATCATCCTTCTGATTCAGACAATCCTTTTACGGTTGCAACTAAATCTGAAATTGGTAAGAGTAAAGAAGATATGTTTATCGAAAAGTCTACGATGATTGCCGTTAACACTGGGGTTACAAAATCCAAATAGTTAACATGCACAAAACACATAAATCTATAAAAACATAATTTCTTTCTATTCCATTTCTTCTACCTCCACTATTATTTTATTTGGAAAACAGAATGCAAAAGGCAGTGCAATTATTCCAAAATCGCCTTACCCCAAAAACATCCCCTGTTAAAACTGCTTCTACTACTTGCCAGGTATTAACCCTTCCCGCTAACACTTACCAACCACCTGCACGAACAAACCAAACACGCTATAAGAACCCCTTCACAACCCCAAAAACGATTATACCACCATCAAATATACTCCAAAACGCAATCGATGCTCGGTCTGGTGGCAGAAAAAGATTCGCAGCGCGTGATGCATTATCTCCCAGCAGCGTTCCCAGAACGCAGACAGTTTTTCCTTCAGAGAAAACGCCGCGCCGCGGAATATTAATATCGCCATTATTTCCGCAATATCCCGGCGGAACGAGGGGGGCACGCGTATCCGGCGCGTAGCCGACACTTTCTCGAGACAATGGCCGCCGAAACGAAACGAAGCGGAACGCTACTCGGCCAATATCCACGGTATGACGCCGAAAATTAAAAGCAGCGGCAGATGCGCCACGAACGGCGGCTGCACGAAACCGTCGAGCGTGGCGTGCAGACGCCGCGCGAGTAAAAACAACGTTACCCTAAATCGGGCTAATTAGCGGAATGGCCGCTGGTCCACGGGGGGTTGAGCGGCCTAGAGGGTGCTTCGTGTACGAAACGTTTCGAGAAGTAACCCGGTGCCATCTCCTCTTCCTCCCTAATTTTTCTCGTCGTTCTAGAGCCCCCTCCCACCGTCACCGTTTTTTGCACACCCTTTTCTACTTCCACTTCCCTGGCTCCGTCCTTGTGTCTTACGATCATTGTTTCCCGTCTTACAATTAGACTTTTTCTCGTGCCGATGGGAACTGATTTAATTACCATTCGGTAGCTTTCCATCGATGGGAATACAGAGGTTGCGTTTTGTTTTTTGCTGTTGGTATTGAGAGACGTAAATAACAGGTCTTCCATTAGCGTAGGATGTTGATTTGTAATTCTGGGCGTGAGATTTATTATGCTTATAGCAAACACAAATAATTCTCCAAAGACTATTTATTATATTTATTCTTTAATTATAACCGAGTTAGGTTAATAATAGCAAATAGCTATACCACGCCTTTTGCACATCGGTATATTCACTTTTGTTTTTTTTTCTTCTGTGTTATTTTGTTTATACTTCAATTTTTTATATTAGTTTAGCGCAATAATGTGTTATTATTATTACCAAGAACAGAAGCATCGCTAGTGAATTCAGTGTTTCTCTCCATTGCCTCTTTCCTGCACCACCTTCCTCGTTCTTTTTCGACTACGATCTCGTAATTTCCACCCTCTCGCTACACCTGTTTTCCCGTCCAGATACGGGCCAAGTGTATTTACTTTTATGGTTGTTCCGCGGCGAGCAGCCTGGGAACGACTCGTTCGGCCATTGTTTCACGGCGAAATACGTCTTGGCGCAGCCCCGGCTCGAGCCAGCCGCGTCGCATTTTCATTCGTTTAATGAAATAACGAGGCGATGTTCAGCTTTTCGCGCCTGACCTCGCCGGGGACTCGCGCGGTCCGTGGGAAATTAGGGGGCTCCTGCGAATTACGAATTCGCGTGCACGCCACGGGAAACGTCACTGCGGACTGCTCGCGGGGCCACTTTTAAATTAAAAGGCTGAGAAGGCTATTTAAGGGCAGTTTAAGAGCGGCCCGAAGCAGGCTGAATGAAGTGCGCGAGTTGAATGAATGAGTGTTGTTTCCTGGAGGGGGCGATGCGCTTGAAACAGAATTCTCTGACAATGAGTGAACTGCCAATTCACCGATGCTGCTTATTTCTTTTATTATCACCCTGTAGCAACGACTTTTGTGTCATTCACCTGGAAGGTAAGGTGCGGCAACTTTTATTACAAAAACTTGGGTAGAAAACTTGGGTTCCCTTGGGTGGGAATGATTGGGTGTAGAATCTTTTTCAGGTTTTTGCGACAACAATTGGACAATTTATTCTTCTATGGTTATAATCTTCAATAATTATTTCTATCTACGTTCCAGCGCAAGAAATATCCAGGACAAGACAATGAGTGATAATATTAATCACTGAATTGTTAATATTAATTTTCTACAAGGTGTAGAATTTAAATACGATGAAAAGGGCAGCGAATAGGTACACAAAATTCCACCAAACAAATAGAATGCCAATTCCGCGTACACACGTAGCGTCCCTAGCAGCGAGTATCTTCCTCAACCGTCAGCCAGCGAGTTTCTTCAAGGGAAAAGGGAATAGCTAATAAATGTTACAACGGGCTGCGCTCTTTCAGGTCTGGAAAGCGTCAGCTCCACCCGTTTCTGCCAATTTAACAAGCGATTTCACACGCGAAAGGACCACACGAACCGGGCGCAACAAGCATCGCGGCCCGGTGTTCACGGTTACGAAGCGCTGCATCTGCTTCTTGCGTTGCGCCGAGTGCGTCGCTGTGCAAGCACCGTTTGACGTCCCGTTTAAGCCTGAGAGGGCAAGGGAGAAAGGAGACCGCGAAACGCGGGAGCCACGCGAAATTAAAAAAGGAAGGGATAAAAAAAAGGGGAGAGCAAGGGAAGATGTCGAGGCGCGGAGGATGGAAAAGCGGAAATAAGGTTGTGGGAGCAAGGGAGCCGCGAGGAGATCCTCGATCCATTCATTAGACCTTTTTGCTCTTTCGACAACAAAGATCTGTCGTTAGACTTTACATGCCACGGACGTGTACCAGCCTTTTTGAACCATCCACGCCATGGCGGCGAATACACGGAGGAATGTTCAGGCGTTGCTCGAGAGGAGCTTGATGCGAAAGGAAAGGGAGACAAAAGGAAGAACGAGGAGGGTTTACTTGCAATGACTTTGTCCGTGCACGCACACCAATGGTTGAGATTTAAAAATTTGGGTCAAAGGCGCATGGATGTGAGGATTTGTTCTCGGGTTTTGAGGGGAAATGGGTCGAGGCGTCATGTTATTAGGAAACGCGGAGGAACGATTCTTTGATGCGTCCGGTGTACATGAGTATACACATAGGGGAAAGTGGGGTAAAACGGAACGGGTGGGTAAAACGGAACACCAATGTTTCTGTTAGATAAGAGCTGCGAATGAGTTGGTATTGCGTGACATGGAACTAAAGGGTCCTCATAGCATTTTGTGATAGACCATACACCCCTGCACAAGTTATTTTTCCATTAAGAGAGTTGGAACAATTTTCGGTATCGACGTTTCAATATTGCGTTGGACTTTCGACCACTTTTCGGTACTTGGATTTCGAAAATTAATAACGGCAAGTACATCGTTGGATTCTATAGTCCTTACGCTACATTTTGACGTATATAAAAAGTTCTTTACCTCACGCTGAAGTGTAAATATTAAATGCCTATTATCCATGGGGAAGAATGGAAACGTCTCTTAGTACGTGTTTATTATCTCTTTTAATTATTAGATTGTAGATCAAACCTTTAATTACTATCCTTGTTTCTAAAAAAATTGATTTTGTATAGAAAATTATTATGTATGAGATACATCTTTCATTCGATCAAACTGTTAGTTTAAGTTGTAATAAATAACATAATCATTTAATGCAGAAGTGTTCTCCATGCAAGTATTGATATTCGTGTAAAAATCCGCGTGCAGGGGAAAGCGGGGTATAATTCCAGCCAGCGGGTGATTCCGGCCCTCTTATTGTTCATAAAATAATAAACAAACTGTATTGATTTATCCTTCTTTTACGATATTACATTTATATTTGATTATTTTCCGTAATTTTCATGTTATCTAATAAAATATTTTCTCTTATATGTATAATATATATTTTTGTTATATTTTATTTGCAATAGTTATACCTAAAACATATATTTATAGATTTTAACATAAATTAATACATTTTAAATCATAAAAATAAAGACTTTGTACGTTTACACGGTCTTCGAGTGGGTGTTCCGTTTTACCCCACCATTTGAGCGAGACGAAGATTTCAATACCTCCGGTAAATTTCATTTTCCGTCGTTCCCAAAGATTTTTCTTAACAATGACCTTGATTTTCATATTGTCTAAGGTCCACTGAAGACTCCTGTTGAAGTCTCGTGTCTTTTTCTCCTCCCGATTTTAAGTTATCACCCTCCAAATTTAAGCGTTCCGTTTTACCTACCTTCCCCTATGATTTCGACGAGTCGGTATAGAGATTTCAAGTCGATGTGGAACCTTGAAGTAATCGTCGGGAAATCTTCGAAACAGGGATGAAAAATTATCGAAAGATCGTTGAAGATTACAAAATATAAAAATGAGGTAGGAAGCACCAGTTTTATAGATACTATGCTTATTCAAAACAAAAAAGAACTATAAGTAGAAAAACATAAACTTTAATTCTTTGCAACCTTGATTTCAAAAACGCCAATGGATCGATCACTACGACTCACGCTTACCCCTCGATTTGCAGTATTTAACATTACAAAATACTTAAACGCTTCTTATGCATGCTATTCATAAACATAAACCGTAGAATTTATTTGAAAAAATACACAAATCTGTTAATTGAGGGTTGCACACAAACGTCAGCCTCGAATTTACTTTCATTTGCACCATACACTCTCGAAACCAACTTACAACGTAAATCACCAGCCAGATGTACTCCATCAAGCGTACATAATTTACGTATGCTCGAGATCTTCGCAACAGCCGCTAACCAGGCCCCATAAACCACTACAACTCGAAGCTTACGGTGCCGTTAACGGTCGACAGGCTCCAGTATCTCGTTGCAGGGGACCCATGAAAGACGCTACACTGCTACAGGAGTGCGAAGGGAACGAGAGGGGGTCAGCCGTTTACGACAATGTCCATCGATTGTAAACTGCCGTCTTGCCGGGCGATAATTACTTAATGAAGTTAATTAGAGGCGCCGTACGTGGCGCTACGAGTTCCCCCGACGCGCAGCCGTTCCCTTGGCCGTCGTTGCGGGATTGGGGTACCCGGTTCGCCACTTATCGCTGCTTGATTGAAGGGCCCCGGGGCAGAAATGGATTACCGGAAGAAGGAGAAAAATCGACTGGTCTGGCCGGTGGACAGGGCGAAAGGCGTAAGCGCGATTATCGGGCAGGGAAATGAAAGGGGAGAGGAATCGAGAGGAAGGGGGTGGAGATTTTTCACGGTCCAAGGCAGCGGGACGCGTTTGATACCCCTCGTCGGGCGCTTGGAAACTTCACGATTTCGAATTGCGGGGGCTGTTTGCTCTACGGCTTGAAATTTATGGATATTGTTGGTCGGACGGTGCGCGACGCCGTTCCCTCTGTATCCTTCCGTCTATTGATTCCTGAACGCTGCAAAGAGGCCGCGGCACAATGAACACTTCAAACGCGAATGAATTGATCCTCGAGCGCCGCGTTTGACTCCGACGATCTCGGCTGGAAGAGCGAGTTAACGTTCACGGACCCGCGGAAAGTGCCCTTGAAGATTCAAATTTATACTTTTGCCAGGGCTGTCCCACTTCGATCGGGCCTTGCGCGAACGCGGCTGGTGTCGCTGGCGTCGCGGACTGTTTGTAAATAAAGGGGGTCTCGAACGATGGGGCTTCATTTGCTTTTGCTTTGCTTTTTTTGGTAGTGTTGTGTCTTCTGAGCGTGATTATATGTTTTGGATTGAGTGGGTGAAGGCTTAAGTATTTATAGATTGACTTTTGACAGCTTATACTGATTCATGTAATGGCGAAATTAAGGGTATTTTATAGTTGAATGGTGGACTGAATGTTTGGCGTAATTTTTGAAACCAGTAATATTGTTTAGAAATTTGCAAATTTAAAGGTTTGTTTATTCGAAGCATTCTAAGGAAAATTAGTGAATTTCTCCGTTACTTTTTGTTACTTCTGGGCAAATTGAATATTGTGTTGATAAGAAGATTATGGACCATATGAATAAGGGATAGTAATATTTACTGAATATCTGTCAGTGATAAATGCTAGTATTGTTACCATTTAGTCATTTTACGTTTACAGTAATTTCTACGAAAGTATCATTCATTTATTTAAGGGTTTCGTATCATTAAAATGTTATCACCGTTATATATTTGTTTGTTACTGGTGCGAAATCTATAGATTTATTGAAAATATGTGCTGCCTCGAACACTTGCTTGTTCCAACACTCATGAATCTTCAATAACTTGTTCATATAGCTTGTAGAAATTCAGAGCACAATACTGAATTATTGATTCCATATTGTGCCTTCCGACAATACACAGTTGTGTACATAAATGAATGAAATCAAAAATCTGGTATACCAAAAACACAGTTACAGCACACCATACGAAAAAACTAACGAACCAAAAAGCTATTGTAGTATCTAATTTATTCATGTGTAAATAAATCGTATCAAAATTTTACCGGGGTAGAGAGAACTACTCTTCATTCAACCAAAGGGTCGAAATAGTTGGAGAATAATTATTAAATAGTAACATAGCTGCGTTGAAAGAATTATGGAAAAGTGGCCAAACTGTAATTGTTATAAATATCTTTATAATGATTATATAAAAGTTTTATAATAAAGATAAATTGTAGAGATACTAATAATAAGGAATGCTAAAAGAACAACGTTTAAAACACAGAAATGTTGTAGGTACTCTTACAATATTCTCAAAAGAAAATAAATCTTCAGAAAGGAATTACGGACCAATTCAGTTCCCATAATTACTACTACATATATGTATTTACAATTTCAAACCATTATCAATCTTTAGACGACATATTACAATAAACTTTTATGGTCCAAAACCTTTGTATTTTAAAGAAGAGATGCTACTAGACTTATCTATCAAATTATCCAGAGTTATGTAGTAGCATTGCTTATTGAAGTAGCATGATGCATACAATGGACGAAAATGGACCCTCGTGGAAGGGTAAACTTTCAGTTGAAGAGAAATTCGTACGATTCACAAGAAGGGTTCAGCAGAAATTCTAGATTTTCCTCTGAAATGGCTACTAATGCACACAAAAGACTCAGCTCGAGTCGCCAGAAATTATGTGTGCCAATGTAAGTAATTCATGCCACTAATGTCGGCGCATTTTAAACGTTCGTCAAAGAAATGGTTGGAATTCTGCGGATTCAAGAAATGTCGGGGAATGGTCCTGGCGGATATCAGCCAGAGCATTTCTCAAGTATCTTGGAGCATCGTATGGAATTCACGTGTGTTTACGGGCATTCTTCGTGGCTGTTCGACAGGAATTACGAAATGGTAACACACGTGTAAGGGAGAACCATTGGCCTTGTTTATCATTCTGAAAGGAGAGTATGGTAGTCAGAGAAAACGAAGAACGTGTTGCCCGGGAACGCGAAATACTGACATCTGCGCAATCTTTTTGCCGTTCGATTGCGAAACAATGCAGGGGTATCGCAAACGTTGTGTAATCGAGTACAGTCGTAATAAGGCACCGACTGGAACGTTATCAAAAGGGCGCCGTTGTATGAATAAAATTCGCGTTTAATATTGAAGGCCTGGGAAAACGAAATTCCCTCGATACTCTGGACGGTACGAAGCGTATCACAAGCACAACGAGACTGTGGTATTTTCCCAAACAGTGGGTTCTGCCATCGACAGCAACCTTTCATAGGGAAACAGCAGAACAGCGTGATTAGAAATGCCACAAAAATTTCTGTATTTCTTTAGTTGTATTAATGTCTGGCTAACGCAAATATTCTTCAGATGAAATTACAAGTTAGTCGGAGAGTGGAGGAGAAAATAGATGTGACGTCACATGTTTCAGGAACTAGAGACAATTTTATATAAAAGTATGGTTGATGCAAATTTCAACTGCGTGATTATGAACATTATCTTTCTATCAGGTCAATACTTTTATTGCACACGAATGGATTAAAAAGTAATTCCTAATTACGAAAATATTACGTCACAAGAGGAAATACAAAATGGAGTTGAAACGAAATGAGTAGGTATTATTTAAGCAGGCACACGTAAAATTGTTATAATGAGAATGATATGGTACTTGTATAATTTAATTTCATCCGGTATATGAATTAATAAAAATTGATAAAAAAATCAAAATATTGAGTACTATAGGAATATTTACAAATTTTAATTTTCTTCAGAAAAACATTATTCCCCGATATTCTTTCAGTCCTGAACTCTTTGAAATGTATTTTACATTTTTATACGAACAAGTAAAATCACCTTCAATTTAATCGCAAAGCGCAATAGCTGGTCATATTTCGCGCATTCCACCATCGAGATACTATGTAACATTTGCCATTTTCATGGGGAAAATCACGCCATATCCCTGGATACCAGACGCACAGCATCGTGGCTGCAAGACTTTCGTAACAAATTTGAAATTTCCATCGGCAAACATCGCAGCGAGACCTGTCGCTGCGAAACACCATATTGGCACCATAAAAAATGTCTAAAATAATGGAGAATTTCTCGGCTGCAGGTCGGATAAGGGTCGAACGCATTTCTAATATTTGTCTGCGATCGGTGGTTCTTTCTCATCTTCGTTCCTGGATCGGTTCCTCTCTTTCTCGAGTCGAGCCGGAGGCTCCTCTTTTTGCCCAGTCCGCACACACTGGGATCAATAATGCACCAACCACTCGCTGCTCACCCCTCTCCTTCTCTTTCCTCTTGAAAACCGTACCAGCACCCACCCAACCGCCCATCCACCCCCAACACGCCTGCTCGCACCCCTTCCGCCTCCGTGGCCCCCTGCACGTCCCACTCTTCCGCCCTTCCTCGTTTTCTCTATCAACCTTGCCCGCGTTCCTTCTTTCTCGTTTCCTCCCCTCTGAACCCGCCATCCGCGTGCTCCCTCGCTCCCCCGCACTCTCCCTCTCTTTCTCTCCGTATTCTACAAATGCCGTCCGTCTCCGTCCCTCGAATTCGTACCCCAGTCGGTAAAGCAGCGATTTCTCTTCCTCGAACCGAACGTTCCCCTCCCCCCCTGTACTCCGTGACTCCTGCTGTTTCACTTGGTCTTTTCCTCGCTCCAACTTTCCCTCCTCTTCTCCCTTACTAGTCCACCCCCCGCTGATTCTTCCGTCCGCCCCTCCCAAGCACCCCCCCAGCCGGCACACGCCGTTTCCATCGCGCTCCCTCTTGTCGGCTATCTTTCACGAGGATTCTCCGTCCTTCTCGCGTTCCCCTCTCCCTCTTCTCACGCGAGTGTCCCTCCGCTGCCGCTGTCTCGGGCTACGTTCTTCCCGAGGCCTTCCCTGCTCTTCCATCCTGTCTCCTTCCAGCTACCTTGCCCAAAGCTCCACCATACAGTCTCTGTTCGCCCTGCGCCGTACTCCCTTTAACGTGTCCTCTCTGTTGCACGCGTCCCTCTCCGACGCACGGCACGCCTAGCCACCTTCCCCGTTTCATCCCTTTCGCATCCCCTTCGCGAGTCTTCCTCAAGGCGGCCTCCTAGCATTCTCTCTTTTCCTCTACCGCCCCTCGCTGTGTCTTCCTCTGCCCCCTCCAGTCCCCCGCCGCCCCTTTTCTTCTCGCTCGTCTCGATTCACAGCGAACGCAGCACTCTCTGCCGCGCAGCGAGGTTCCAGCAGCCGCGGCCCCAGTGCAGCCGCTCCTTCTCTAGCCGGCCACCTGGCCGAGGCACGGGCCCCCCTCCCCCCACCCCCCCCCACCCCCTCTTCCGCGGGCGTCTCCCTCGAACTCGCTGGAATTTGCTCTTTGATGAAATCTCCGTCTCATTCTCGTATCGAAAGGCATTTAAAGCGTTGTCTACTCCCTCCGACTCCTTCAGCTGCGACGTCTTTCCGGCTCTTTTTCTTCCGTCACAGTCGCCACCCTCTCCCGCCCGTCAGCCGTGCCGTGACGGTGCAATACTTTCTTCCATTTCCCTTTGTTGTATCATCGCTACTAGCACCGTAGCCCGCATACCTGACAGTATTCCTGTTTCCCCGGTTTCTCCGCGCGCACTCTATGCTCTCGCCTCGACGTCTCCACCTCCGCCTCACCCCCCCCCCCCCCAACGCCTTCCCGCCCCCAAATTCCCTTCGTTCTCGCCCTGCACCGTTTATCCGTTTCTCTTCTCGTCTCCGAAAAGGACGCTGCGGCTCTTTAAAACTGTTTGCCCGGCCTTCTCGAGAGCGACCCCATTGGAATCGACTCGCTGGACTTCGGGATATCCTGCCGGCGACTCGTTTCGACGACTGCGTCCCTTCCTTCAGGTTTATTTGGTTGCTGGTAGAGACGCCGAAGCGTCAGCAGAGATCTGATTTCGCGGGAATAAGGGGAGAAGAGGATTCTAGGAGATAGTTTCCTGCCCAACGCGGGATTTCAGATTCTCGATGGCATCAAACGTGTTAAATGGCACCGAAACGTGCAACAGTGACTGTTAATAGATTTTTGGCGTGAAGCGAGCTTTACTTTGGAATTTATTGAATAATCATTGGGAAAGTCAGGGACAAGGAATAAAATGAATTAAAGGGGACGCTCCACGTGGCGCGAGCTCTGCGTTTCGACTGGCTTGCGAGGAAACGGACGTCGCCTCAACCCCTCTGCGGGTACCCGACTTTTCTGGCGAGGAGTAACCCGCCTGAAAAATGTGGAAACGCAAATATTTAACTATAATTTTCAACGCGGGCCAGAGTACACACTGCTCCAGGCAGCTGTCTCCCGTTCTGACCTCGAATTTAGAAAAATTACGGGGGCGCCCACGCTCCTTGTACTCTTCTTACGGGCAAAGCTTGTCTTGCAATTATGTAAACGCGGCCTTCAAGGGAACTTCATTATCCGTGCTGTTAAAATTTCAACAGGAAATTACGAAGAACGTTTCGCACACGTCTGGCGGAAGAATTAGTTTACGGGTCTTAATTTCTCGTTTCACTGTGTTAATATATTGCAGGACGGAAACATTTGTTATTGTAATGTGCACGGCACGGTGCGAGAGCTTAACTTAGTAATTCCATGAAACATTTGACAATTTCGCGGAATCATCTAACGCATTGACAAATATAGGGATCTTCGAGATCTTTCCATATGATCATGATTTATAAAAATCACAATTACAACAGATTTAAATTGAAAGTGTTTTCAAAGAAATTCCGAAGTATCGAAAAGAAATATGAATGAATAATTTCGTCGCTACGTAATCAAATTTCTATGTGGTACATTCGAACGTGTATTAAATTAAATACGACTGTATTTTCAGATATTTTTTCTGAATACGAATAAGCTCTGTAGTGATGTTCAGGGTGCACCGATACCCTCGATATAATTGGATGCTATTTATACCGGCGACGATGGCTGAATATCCGCAAGAAGGTTATCATTACCCTTAGCGGTGAATATCGAAAAATCGTCTTGAACTCGGGAACGAACGTAATAACACGGAGGAAACGGATCCACGAGGGGTTTTGCTTACGGAAAACGGAAACGAAGGGGAAATGCGGCTCGGTCGGCGCCGCGATGAGCCAAGCACCGCACGAAATGAACAAGCGAGTAGACTTTATTTAAGAAAACCGCTGGGAGCTCGCGGAATTCCAAATAATTGAATTTTATTACCAGGGTATGAAAGGAAATGCATAAAATATACAACTTTTAAGATGTGCTCCTGCTTCGTTGGTCGTAAATTAATAAGTACCCATAGCTGCACAGGAAATACTCTTAATTGATTTACCTATTCATATTCCATTAGATTTCACTGTCCAACAGTAACACGTAGTGTTAAATAGATATTGACACCTCCACTGACGTCGAGGGATTTGCATCCTGTGCGTGAAAAATTAGCCAAGCAAGGAGTTTGTTTTTACGTTTTGTATAAAACTTTTAAGCAATCACGCGGATAGGTTTGACCGACTTAACGGACCATTTTTCAAAAACTTGCGCCACGCGCATCGTTAATTTGAATTGCGGGCTTTACTTATCATGTTTGGCGTCGTTTTTCGAAATCACCTGATTCTTTGTGATATAGAAAGAGATACACTGCAATTTCAAATTGTTATATTTCTTTAAGGCGTGAGTTGAGGCTGTTTGGTGGTTTAATATAATATATAAGTTTGTAGACATGGAAATTTTCATTTTTGACACAGTTATTAGATGTACCTTTTGGTGTTACGAGTTCACTGGTGCGACGCAGTAACTGATACGTGCGTCATAGTGACTGATATCCATTAAGGGCATGGTTCATGAAAGTTTTGTCAATATGAGGTCAGACTATATAATATCGATTAAACTGGGGCCATTTTCGTAATCAGAAATTATTCAGGTGTGTTCGGAATGTTTCGAGGCGCGGAGTTACGGAGTAATGAAGAATTATTTTAATGATGTGTATATAATTAAAGGTTAAGAGCTTACCCGCATGGATGGCGTTAGTGATCGAAGAACAGCATTTTATTTCTTACCTGTAACAAATGAGAGAATAGAAGTTAATTCAATGCACAGGATGTTTAAGTAAATTACAATTACACTTTGCATTTTTTTTATCTAAGACATCTGTTTGGAAATTTGATCGTTAAGTGCCATTAACGGAGCTCCTCAAACTGCGAGTGTTCTATGTAAAAAAACATAGAAAACTTTGGTTACATAAATTAATTTATACTGAATACTATTTCTTAAGTATTAATTTTTCTAAAGTAATTTACTTCGTACAGCTACATTGACTATATTGCCTGTTAAACACTGTAAAACGGCAACTATTACACCAAAGTGTGTTCGTCCAAATAAAACAAAATGTAAATTTGTAAAAATACCTTGACATTACATGATAAGATGTATTAATTTACTTTACAGTATTTTAAACATTTTAATATTTTTACATAGCAAGAATTATGCATTGATGGTGGTTCTAAGGTGTTCATGAGAAATTCAGGAAACCACCGAATACTAATAACTTCCCGTGGTGCAATTAATATGCAGCAGCACGATAACCTTCAACTATATCAAAAAGTCCGATTCTAATGGTCTGAATTCTAAATTTGAGATAACTAATATTAACTTTCTCACTTGTGTGTACACATTTTGGGTGTCCCTCCTCCCAGCTACCGAACCTAGAACTTTTCCAATTAACATTCCACAGTGACATTTCAAATTCAAGCACCTATAAATGCCAAATTCTGTACAGGAACTGTATACGTTTCTGTGCAATGCTAAATTTAAAGGACAAGACGCCGTGACGTTTGTGACGTTAAGGCGCCGTTTCTGCCGTAGAATCAGGTTACCCAGGCATGAGTTAAAATATCTCCGAAACTATAAGACAAATGTGCAGCGCAAGGCGGGCTGCAGGTATTCGGGACATGTTCGCATTCCCCGTTGCACGTGCACGTGCCTACTATGGCAGAGCTTGGTAAACGGGCGGGTGTAATTCAGAAACGCTTGTCATTCGTGCATTTTCCGGTGCGAGTACACGTGCTTGCTAACCACTGCTAGGGCGAGTATCAAGTGACACAGCAATACCATTAATGTAGAATGACGAGCCACGTGGAAAGTGATCGAACGATCAGCTTCTGCAACGCAGGTCACGTTTCACGCCTGTGTTGCCCAGAGTTGTAGCCAAGAGTTCTGCAAGTGAAGTTTTCGAAAATTTTTGCATTACTTTTGAAGTATGTATACATAAGTAGGTACTTTGGAATTTAATTCAGTAGCATCTGTAAGTAATTCCTTTTAGATCGGCAGGGTTCTCGGAACTTCGAGGTTTCTAGTGCCCCGTGAAACGTTTTAAAAACGAAGATAATAGGGAATATGGCGGACGTAAATGGTACTTTTATGACGCATCAGTTTGTATTTCAGAGGTTGCGTATGTAGTGCTTCCAAGACAGTTTCGTTGGTACATATCTAGGGATGGATTTGTGTATAGGCTAAGTAGGCTGCAGTCTAGGGCGGAAAATTTTGGAAAGCGACAAATTATGAGCGCAAGAAATTGGGAAAGGTTTAAGCACAGATGCTTGAGACCATTTAAAAACAATTCACTTCTTTTTTCATAGAGCAAGAAGTCAAATGTGAGTTGCCACACTGAATTAACTTTGAAATTGTCTCGACCCTTTTAGATTAAAATATTTGCTAATATTTCGCGGGAAGGGTGGCAGACGCTTGTTAGCTTAGGGGCGTCAAATTTTCAAATCCGCTCCTGTATCTACCTCAAGCTTTGATCCGAGTATTATTTGAAATATCCGCAGTGCAAGGTACTTCCTAACATTTTGAAAGTCCAGCACTGTTATGGTGGATTTAGAACGCAAAAGTAACTAAAAACAGGTCATAGCGAAATAGGATATGTCCTACACCCACTTTCTAAACTACTGCTTCTCCGTTTACCGACAAGTACACTCAGTAGTTATCTTCAAAGACATCAATACCTGTTCACATTCCCATCCTCAATTAGCTCATGCACTAGATATTAATTTATGCCATAGCAATGACATAAAAGGCAACAGATCAAACGTCAATCGAAGCAATTACTAGCCCCTTCGAAATATTAGTTCGCGATCCTCTATCGAACGAGAACCAAGCGATCCAGATGCATTAATAAGGCACACGGCCGCGTAATTCGCGTTACACGAACGTGCAGCCCGGAAAATTTGCGACGTCGACGTGGCGGTTGTAAAGGGGGAGGGGGGATTGTTGTTCAAAGCGTGTACGAGGGGGTACGAAACAAAGTGCGGAAACAGCGTCTCGTTAATCGTAGGATACGCTGTCCCGGGGTTCCGTCGTTTCCTCGTCGTTATTGCGGATAGAACGAGAGAAATGTGTGCCGTAATTTCGGATATTGCGCCTCACTTTTCGGATTAATCGTGTCGCATTGGAGGCCGAAATATTTCGCCAGCAATTTCTGCGATTCTGGGAAACGAGTGCCGGGGGCTGGATGGAATACCGTTGCTGAATTTCTGAAATTGTCACGACCGTAATAACCGATCGGGACCGCGACGTTTGATTGGACCGATAGAGTCCATTTCCCTAGCGATATTTCGCGGGCGATTGTTTTCATCGGCGCAAGAGTCGCGAGCCAGTTGGTACTTAACGTTTCGATGGATCTTATCTCTTCTGTCAACTTTTGGCTACGTAGTAAATGTTTTATTATTTTGAGCAGGTTGCAGTCTAAAGTATTTGGGATTTGACAATTAGTTTGTGAGGAGACCGTGAAAGATATTTGAAATGCAATAGGGGGAGTTGGGGCACTTTGATGCAGGGGGCACAATGAAACATTAATATTATCTTGATATCTATAGGGTATCAGCTTATAATCTTATATCATCTTTCAAGATCATAGAGTATACTGTTTTGTGATCATTTTTTGAACTTCTGACTGTTTCTAGATATCAAGAGAATATTAATTTTTCATTATGCCCCTTGCACCAAAGTGCCCCAACTCCCCCTAATGATGTGAAGACTTGCAAGGAAGAGATTTGCTGAGATTTTTTTGCATATTCGTGAAACTCTTGTTAATCTAAATGGTATTTATTTCAAATACTTTTTTAGATAACGCACGTGTGAAAAGTTAGAGGGAAATATCGTACCAGTCATATTGGTCCGTACAGCGGGTCTGACCATAGACACTCCAGTTTCCCTTGCCCTCTTACGCTACTTGCACGATCGAGCAAACGTGCAAGTCAGACCTCACAGTTCACACTGACTTCTACTATATGTATGTATGTATTGTATAAAAATGATTTCGAATATAGTTTCGAGTGGAATTCGCTTAAATAAATAGACACTTGATAAATAGTTATGTATAAATTTATTCATAAATCTACTTGAGATGCTCAAATTACACCAACGTTGACACCATTAAGAGGGGTTTCAAATTTCGACGAAACTAGAAACGAAAGGGTTCGTGATACAATAGGAAATGTAGTAAATATATTCGTGTTAAAAAATCTGCTTATAACAGATTTTCGATTTTTTTGTTGCATTTTTCTGTATAATATAAAATAATTATAAATTTCTTTACTTCATTCACTATCTCCGCGAATAAATTAAACTAATTCTGAGTTCCATATTCCATGTTTCGTTTTTAGGTACATAAATATGCTCACACCGTCTGTAATACGTGATGAAATATAAATTACAATAATTGCGCATATAAAATCATTACACTGTAAACTATTACCCTGTAAATTGTTAAACTTTTCGTCTGTTTTGATGAGATTTCACGTTTACATTTGAGAACCAATGTAATTTAACAAACCAGAGACTGATTCGGTTACAACGGCATTTAAAAAGAAAAATTTAAAGCTTAGAAGAAACAAGCTTACCAAAGATATTTCTCGAAAGTGAAACTTCCATTCACAGCAAAAAGGTATTTCTGAACTCATCATCGAGACCAAACCCGAACACCGAAAAAACTGAAATTAAAAAGAATATAACACAACTACTACTTTCCTGTAACTGAATATCGCAATCTACTTTGCAGCAATTCTCCTACCAAATATGACTTTCCACCGCGGCGCTAAACGCGTTAACCGACTCCACAAATCCCCCCAAACAATCGAAGCAATATAATTATACAATTAACGCCATGTTTGCAATAGCGATGGTGACCAACCAGCGACACCACATTCAAAGTAACTACCCCCACCGAAAGACAAAGCGTCCCAAACGCTGAAATATTTTCGAAGCCAACCACTTTGCGCAATTTCACTGAAAGCAAACACCGAGCGCTAATTGCTCCGAAAGCAAGGATCTGGAGTGGGGAGGGCAGATAAAAGGGGCAGGACGGCGGGAGAGCTCGAAGCGAAGGTTAAACGCGAGTTCCGTGACAAGCGGGGAATGAAAAAGCACATAACGACGGGGCCAGGGGAAATGAGCGACGCAGAAGAAACGATTTCTCGCCCCGACGGTGTCGTTTTAAAAAACATCATCAGATTATTCTTTATCGAGTAGAAAAGTGTCGCGGGAATAATTATGCTGTTTGTAACGGGGCGGCGGGCTGTGGCCGGTGGAGGGGGGGGGGGGGGGGGGGGGGTTGAAAAAAGTATGTAATCTCCGTGACTGTCGGGTTCGCGTGTCCACGGCGCACGGTCTCAACTTGTCGTCGTTAATATCGATACAACTCGTCGGCACGTGACAGCGCCGCGCAATCCCAAAGGCTCAGCCCGTGCCCCTGAACTTATGAGCTCCGAGATACCTACCATGCGGCCCACCCGCCTCCACATTATCCCGAGACGTCCTGTCCAACTTCCGCTTGACACATCATCACAATCTCCAAAGTAGGACGGCGCACTGTGGCGCGGCCGCTAGAGTGCATCAACGTCGTGGAGGGAATTAGGTGTTGCCTTTCCGTGGGGGATCAGACCAATCGTTTGCGATCGAACCTATATTTCTCGGTAAGAATTATCTTCTCTGTGGAACTGTTAATACTATTTTCTTTGAGTTAACACACAAAAGTGTTAATTCAACTTTTGAGTGGCGCAAAAAAGTGTTAACTCAACTTTTGAGTGGCGCAAAGAAGTGTTAACTCAACATTTGAGTGGCGCAAAAACGTGTTAACTCAGCTTTTGAGTGGCGCAAAAGTTTTGTACTAAGCGGACATCGAGTTTGATTTGCTTCGAAACCAAGCGTTTGGAACACTCGGACAATACTTTCGATGCCTTCCAGGAAACATCGATGTGGAAACGTGTCAAAATCATACGCGGGATGCAGCTCATCGGCGTGAAAACACGCCGATGCCAGGTAAATGTTAAAGTGGCATAACGAATAGGCCTATGTGCAAGTAGTTATGCTTCTAGTTAACTGTGCCTGTATATGTAATTTGAAATGCTAGTTAGCTGTGGTAGAAGTTACTAGTGATAAGATTTTTTACAGTTTAAATTAACGATTGACATATGAAACATTTAGGTATATGTACTATCTCTAGTTCTTTAGCAGGTAACATCGAATACATACAACGCTTCAATGTATCCTGATATGGTACTGGTTCGATTTCAATGTAAAGCGTATTCACTAACGAAATTGGAAACCAATAGCCAACCACGGAATCGATACGGCTACTTATCCCATAGAGTCGCGCCTCTAACGAACCATTATGTAATTAGATTAAACATTCAATTACAGCTATATCGTGGCGCATTCTTCGGTGTTTCGCCACTGTACGCGTTCACCGGATTCACCGGTTTCATTCACAGGAGGGTAAAGCTGGTAGAAGAATCGTTGGGAAATTAGTGTTCGCAACTTGCTAGAACTTTTAATCAGTTTTAACACGAAAATGCACGAAAAGTATTGAATATCGTATGACGATTTAAATTCAATGATGAAAAATGATATACGTTGAATACTGAAAATTACTATCTCCATAAACTGATTGTATAATCTTTCTTATGAGTTCATTTCTTGAAATTATTTAGTTGTAACTCGATTAGTGTTATAAATACGTAAGTATTATTAAATTCGAGAAATGTAGTTGTATTACATAGATTGAAATTTCATTTATATAATTTCAAAAGTTGATTAGCAAAAGTTAAGCGAAGTTTATATTCCTCAGGAAAATTCCTACCACATCAAACCTATGTCTTTACTTCATTTTTAATATATATACTACTCGTCCCCGCTCTCAGATTGTGTCCACGTTGAAAAGGGAAGAAGAAAAAAGATAATAAGGTACACGATTAATTAAAGCGGCAACCCCACCCAAAAAGTTAATTAAAGCCAGGACCTGAGAAAGGTCCAAGGTTCTCCAGCTATCGAGGCGGAGGCAAAGCCAACAAGAACCGGCTGGAATGGTTCTCGAGCAAATTCTCTGCTTGCTTATCCGTTGTTCGAGAATGTGAGAACAGTCAGCTGTTACCCGTGCGGGAATAAGTCGAGATACGTGTTGCAACAACAACGAGAGTCAGGAGTCGCTGGGAGGACGAAGGATAAAGCTCCTGGAACGAGATCGGACGCTTTCCTCCTTCGAATGGTCGGGGAACAGACAGGCCGAGCATAATGCAAAGACGAATGGAAACGAGGGGTGTATTTACTGTTCCTCACGCGAGGAAATCGAATTTAAACATTTCCTGGTTCACACATGTGTGTTTATTGAAACATTAAAGTTATGCAATTGCTTCACATTTTCCACAAATTAATCATTTTACTTTTCTTACCTTTATCTTTCTGTTTACGATGTCATGTTGATTTTTCAATGTCAATGCATAACCTGCTATAAAAAATATTCAGATTCAATTTAAAGATAACAACTAAGTACAAGTAATTCAAATGAGTAATCCAAAATGTAGGATGCAAATTTTTATCTCGACTTTTCATTCTCGATTTCTACACACATATACATATGTATACAAGTAACACAAAATGCCAATTATCTTCCACGAATTTTGCCTCCTCACCCCACCCCAACAGCCAACGCGAAACACAAAACTGAGGAACCAGAAACTGGTCAACTATCATTTAAATCGCCACTGCTAAGGGATTAATAGAACGTCCCCGTCAACGCGCCATCAGCCTGAAATGTTCACAGCACGAAAGAGCACCGTGGCATACGTTGATGCGCAAACAGGAAGAGCAAATATAAACCAGCGACAGGGAAACGGAGAGCGAGGCAAGCAGGCGGAACGGTGCCGGCAGGAAGTAGAAAGGAACGGCGAAGGACACCCAGAAGGAGCAGCCCAGTGGAAGGAAAAACGAAGGTGAACCGGGAGGAAAACTTCGCGGCAATGGCGTGGATAAGGTGGCAGATATCGCCGCCGAGTGGAGATGGGACTGCTAGCGAAAGACAAAAGGGGTGAGATTCTGGGTATGTATTCATCGCGCGGGGAAGTTATGGGGGTAGTTATCACCAGGTGATAACTCTTATTGCTGCAATAAAGTCGCACTGGCAGCCTCGGGGGGCGACAACAGCTCCCCAAAGGCTGTTCTCGTTACCAGCCGCCTACGCGCACACCGCAACCCCCTCCCCGCCCTCGACACCCTTGCGCCACCCATCCCCTCCTGCGCCCCCAACAATAGCACGTATGCCGTAAGACTGAGCGTTGCTGCACACTCGACCGCATGCTTAGTTTGTTGCGCCGTAAATATCCCGTTTCGTTTTCACCTGAGGCACCGGGGCGATCCGAACGGGCGGCCATTGTTGTCGAGGCCCGTGAGCGTTAATTGCGCGAGAAGATTACCAGATACCACCGCCCGCCGACCAGACGGCTTTCATTTAGTCGTCGATGACACTGTTAATTACCTCGACTCACCGGAATACAATGACGCCGCTTGCTTGTCTCTGCTGCAACGGGTCCGAAGCCCGCGCTTTATGAATTTTTGGGGCGGTGGGAGCTGCCGGACCCCTTTCGTTTTTCGATGTTCTGCGGGACAGAGAGCGTTTCAAGGATGGGTGACGTCGAGTTTATGAAGTGGTACAAATTCGTTTCTCGAGCGGGAGGAGAGCGAAAGCGGATGAGGGACATGTCGGGGAACGTTTGCGGTATGTTGCGTTAGAGTTGGAAAAACGGTGTAGAAGTAGGGTTGATGTAAAGAAGGCGCGATAAAGGGAACGCTAGTCATAAATATGCTGGCGGTAATAGAAGCATGGAGGCGTAGCAGAGATACCAACTCACGAGATAAAATATACTATAAGGAGGTTACGAGAAATTTTATTAGCGTATGAAGGGGCGAATGATTTTTTCCCCCGCATAGTAGAATTTGAAACAGCCTCTTTTATTGCCCCTTTCATGGGGTCCTCTATTTAATAAAATACTGTTACGACACATTCTTATTCCAGTTTTCCTTAAGTTATTCAAAACGTTGCTTAAAATACAGGGTAAGAGTGTCGTAAAGCGGGCTCCACGAATTTGTTAAACATTCTTACCTATGGTTTGCTGTACCCATTATGCAAAACACAATCTGTCCTCCTGTATTTTTTTTAAGTCATATCTTTGTACGATTAAGTTTAGGGATTTTAGTGGACACAGCTTCAAGGCTGAATGAATACCGACTATTTTCTAGACATACTATATAAAAGTAGATTAACAGTAACTATAAAGTTCCACCAACGCAGAGAGATATCAGCGTTTCTTGTAGACGCTACAGTGCAATCTATCCACAGCAAACACTTGTAGGGGCGGCTATAGATCACTTCTCATATAATTCTACGTTTCTACGACATAATTATCTCAAGTGTCAAGCACTTAATACGCAGAGTGTCTGGAAAATATGTTAAAAGGTAACTTATACGGTAAATTACACCGCTTGGACGATTATTTTCCAATCATTTCGATGTTTCTGATTCGTCTGAAAAGCGTAACTCATAACGTCCGTATCAGGTGGTCGTTGTAAGCCAATTATTTATCGTTAACGGGCGACTCAATTAATTAGCGTTTACTGTACGGTTGCCGTATTTCCTTTACCGTGAAAGGCTCGCAATGTACCACGTTTTGCTAATGTCGGGAGCAATAGGAAGATAATCGGCTTGCCTATCCTAAGTAAATGACATTTAGCCCGATAATTAGTATTCTGGCATACGGTTCTATCAGAGAGAAGATTCAATTATGGCCGAGGATACAAGCTAAGTAGAACATCGATAGGTCGCAGAGATTTCACTTGTCACTAACAAGATCTGCACGGCCATCAATTGCGGCCAGTTACGGCGAGTCAGAACTAAGATATACTACCTTCGAGTTATGTTAGAACGGACGTAATGAACGACGTAAATCATCGTTATGATACGTTCCCTGATTTAGTGACCCCTATAACGAAAAAGAGGAAGAATCGATTAATTAGGGTGGCCGTGCCCGCGCGGAATTTCAATAATCGAGTTTCAGCTGCGGAATCAATCATGATCGAAGTGAGAGGGTTTATCATTCACGTCTTCAAGGTTCGTTACTTTAACTCTCTAATTTTACTGGAACGCCTGAAGCTGGGGATCCAACTGAAGGCTAAGGTAAGCTGTGCTATGCTAAGTTTTTAAAAATTAGCTTCGACACAACCGTATGGAACCATTTCCACCAAAATCTAAGCTAAGCTGTGGTATGTTTTTTATGTTTTATAACGCAGCCAAATATAGCATAGAATAGTTTAGCCAAACATAGCTTCCAAGTGGATCCCCGACTCAAAACTTGATAGTTTTAAATTTTCAAGATTGCTATGCTTTGTGTAACTTAATTGTGAGGACAAGTGCGTACGGCTATGATTATTCGGTTTGCTCGATTATGAATTTAAGTTCTCCTTCTTTCGTGGTGCTTCATCACTGGATAATTACTACCTACTGAACACGTCTACGTATCTAACTTGAAAGAAAATATTTGTCTTTGGAAGAAGTATAAATACATAATATATTTCACGAATCTTCATACACTATCATTCATTTGGATCTATAACTATTCTATTAAAAATTCCAATATTGCAAGAGACACATAAATGTTTCATATTATTCTTAACAAAGTAAAAATCACAGATCCACCAATTACACGTCCAATTCTTTTTCGGTATAGCCACTGTTAGATACCTCGTCCTTGCTCACGCTTCAAACTGCATAAATAAATTTCTATATAATATACAGCTACCTCAAATTTTCTGCCTCTAAAGTATCATCATTATAGCCATATTTCCCTCGGTTAATTATTTTCTCGATGCTCTTGGCATTGATGCAATAGGGTCCGAAAAAAAGAGCACAAGGGGGTTATGTGTCCTGCGAGCCTGCAAAGTCTGCTCCACCATGTATCCCAGGGAAGGAACGGCAGCTTTGGATTATTTAGCATGAAATGGACATCTTCTGGCCCGGTACGTAATATTAATATGGTCTCCAGCACTCGCCGCGCCAGAGACAATGGCGGAGATTGTGTTGAATGCAGTAATCAGAGGGCAGGCTGCGTCCTAAGGGACTTTGCCTCGGCTTCGCTCGGTTGCCTAGCTCCTCTCTTCGTGTTCAGCGTTGATCCTGCAGAAGCAGCATCCAGCTATTTCCCCCATCCTGGCGCCACCTTCTTTTTGCTTCAACCTACTCTATTCTACCCACCTTTTCGCATTGTATGTTAATATTAGCCACTGGAAATTTTCGTAACACGGCCATCGATTTTACTGCTACCTTTCAGTTGATGGGTCTTGACTTGCAATCGAAGTGTGCTTAGCAGAATTGAAAAGCAAATTGATTGGAATGTAGGAACGATTAATGGATTTGATTATTCTGAATATTAAAGTTGGCTGAACGGAGAAGGGTGATTTGGGGTTCCAGAAACGGAAGAAGTGGTTTTGGATATGAATGTGGGTAAATCGAACGTTAAAAGATTTTTAATGTTGAGTAAAATTGAATTATGTGAAGACTGATTGTAACGCGAAAAATTTAGAATTATATTACATTTTAATACAGTACCCTCGAGTTTTATTGCAATTAGTACACTGCTGCAGAAGCTTCTTTATGCCCCGAGGAAGAAAATGTTTTCAACTGAGAAACAGGTCACTTATACAACGCTTCCTGTAGTTTCTTGTCTGTTACAAATCGATAGCCTTTTAAACTGTCATTTAAGTGGGCCAAACAAGTACTAATCGAAAGAGGCAAGGCTAGGACTCTTAGTTACAAAAATTTGTTTCCCAAACTATGAACTCAACTGCAGGTATTAAAAAATACGAAGATTATCTTGAAAAAGATTGTTATCATAAGATCTCTACTGTTGCTTTATAATTTTTATTCATAAATTATAAATTATTTATTCCCCAGTAAATACGTGTTATTAATTCAACCAAATCCTAATTTGAAATAGTATAATGTATTCTCCGAGCAATAACAGAAGAATCATTATTTCCTAACAAACAAATCACAATTTACATTAGAATTTACACAAAATCTCTATCTATCACATACCTACATCAACCACTCATTTACCACGGCGCGTCTCATTTTGCAATCACAATTTATCCCCGCCGAGACACAGTATTGCAAAATATTGTTGCAACATACAAGAAACCCTGTAACCCTTGTTTACGTTTCAATTAACATCCGCCCCCGGAACAAATCCGGCATTACTCCGCAAAATGCTGCTCGTTAATACAAGCGCAGCTAGGTAAACATGCGCATGAAAAATGCACGCTTTAATTAATATGCACGTGGTTTAATTAACGTTTCATAAAAAAGCGTGCATTATTTTCTAACTGCTCATTGCGCGTAGGTAGTATGCAGATAAAGGGGCGCAAGAGGGGCTCGAGGAGCACCGCCAAGAGACGAGGACGAGCATCGTCGTCGACGCCGTCGTCGTTGGCGTCGTCGCCGTGAGAATTGCGGAGCTGTTGCCACCACTGACGGGTTTGTTCCTCTCTGTGATGGATTATCATGGGATTTCACAATACTCTTAGACCCGTTAGGCTGCTATTTCTTCAATCTAACGACTGCTCCCCGCTGCCGGGCTGGGTTTCGAGCTCTGATGGCTACATTTCTGCGATAGCTCTGAACTGTAGGTCGATTTGAGCGCAATTTCTGGTCGTACCCCCCAGCCCATTCGAATACTCCGATATGGAGTGATACGTTTGCGAAATCCGACGATATCGCGGGACCCGTGGAATTATATCGACAATTTCGAAACTTTTCTATGTTCCACGGGATATTTCGTGTGCACGGTCGAACAACGTGCGCGGGAGATAGGACGAAGCAGAAACGGATCGACCACGAAAAAAGGTGTATGTTTTTTCTGGTTTTCCGTTACTGTGTTATTTCCAGTCGCGAGGCGAATTTTTGGATAGATGATTTTTCAGTGACAGCCATGTTGTTTTGAACTTTGCATCCGGTATTTTGGTTTGCTTGGATTTATGGGTTGTGACCAACGACGAAGAGGAACCATTGGGATTCGATTTCATTTATATGGGGTGTTAAAAAGGGGGTTTAGAAATTTCGAAGAATATTCAATAATTTTGGTAGAAGTTAGAAACGATTTTCAAATTCCATATTGGTCATGGAAGTGATTTGGCTTCTTCTGCTTGTTAAGTGTACAGTGTAAATAAATTAGTTGTTTACAAAGTGGTTGCTTTGTTGTCTAGAAGGAATGTTCTAAGTATGTTTCTATAATTTCCACTCGCGATTCACAATTTTGTAACACAGAATTCAATAGCCGTTCAGAAGTTCTTTGTCTGATCATGACAGGCGCTTTCTACTCGCCACGGCAAGATCGTATTACTTGCGCTACCATTATAACATTATGATACAATAATTCATAAAATAAATGTAAAATGAAACGATTTACTCTTTACAATTTATCATTCGATAGAAATAGAAATATGATCCTCGGAATTTCTTAACTCTTTACCTCTATCGCCAGGTGCATTGATAAATTCACTGCAAAAGCATAAAATAACATGCGACAACGTCAGGAAAACTTCTAGGAAAACACAAGCCGCTCGACAAGAAATAGAATGCCTGTGGAGAAGCATCGAGCAATCGAAATAATTCGCAATCTTTTCGAGCATATAAAGACGTTACTGCCGAGATGCTCGTCAACCAGTGCAGAAAATATTTCTGCGATAGGATTCAGCGTCAGTTCAAGCGGAAATTCCGGTGGCTGGTGATGTCAGGAATTTTCACCAGATTCGATGTTACCCGAAGAATTCGATGATGTAACAGAAAATGGGCGGGCATTTTGTGTATTGCACTTCTTTTGGAATGAGATATGACATTTAAAGATTAAAAATGTGAAAAAGCAGATTTTAAATATCGTAATGATATACAAAAAACTAATTCCTTTTTGGTTTTACATTAAGCTGCATTTACCAATTTGCAGTGAAATCTTCAATCTCAACTATATTTTATACTTCCTTATTTTGATATCTTGTTTAATATTAGTCTTCACAAAATAGCGTAACGTATTCCAGTAAACATACACATAGTATAACGCGGATACTACATATATGCAACATTCAAATTGAAATACTCTGTGTACAAAAAGGATGGCACATTCAAGATATCAGATAACAATAATTAGAATTAAATGTTAATAAAGGAAAACCGTGAACTGCCGTAAATGTACTTGCTGACTCACTAGTCAATTTGTATAGAAACGAACAGTTGTATACAAAAAAATGCGTCACACTTTCCATAAATCTTTATAAATAGAATCACCTCTTTCTCATTTCCATCGCTCACGGCGAGCCCCTCTTTACACCTATGCACGCTTCAGAATCACTCACGTAGCTCAAATTCAGCTTTTCATTCCTTTCGCTGCAAGTGTTCTTTAATATCAGAAAATACTACATTTTTCCCGCACTTTTTGATATTCGTATTCTACAACAGTGCCAAATATCTGCGCAATTAAATACGCCAGTACGTGCCATTGACGCAAGAATCGAGATGGGCTATCAGTTCCTGCGCCGCCCCTTGTATTTTCGAGTATGCGGCCTGCTGCCAAAAGTCTGTAGCCAAGCGAACTTGAAACTCCCGGTGAAATAGGTGATAACTTGGCAACTACCGGTAACTCGTATATTTCAATATTTGCCGTCCAGAGAACACGGCGATATAAAACCAATGCGGCGGCATAAAATAGAAGGAAACTTTGCGCCGCCCCCTTTCCACCGATCTGTCGCGAACACTCGAAGAAGCACAGTCTGAAGTACGCCAACAGCATGAAAACAAGGAAGAATGAGTTGAAAGCGCAGAACCTATTCTAGTGCAACATTCAAAACGGTGGTATCCGGAGCTTTCAAATTTTCTACGCGATCTCAGATGTAGATTTCGAGAAATGATTTTGTGAGTACTGTTGTCTAATAGGGTAAACCAACCAGTGAATGACCGAATTGTTGAATTTATGGACCTTTGAGATTAATACTTGAATATATTTATGTATAAAAACAAAACAACTGTTGAAATTGCATTTAAATTTATTTTTCTTGAAATTTCTATAAAAATAATTACTTATTCTTATCGTAATTTAAAAAAAAAACGATTATAAATGCAAAACGTGTAGAAACCCAGTAAATGACCGCATACTTTTAATAAAAATTGTACTTATTAATGTTTGATTAATACGCGTAACTAAAAATATGGGATATTAAAAGTGCAACTTCACTCCATTTATAAACATATAATATTTTTAAATTTATAATTGACATTTCTTTGCCTAATGGTCATTCACTGGTATGCGGTCAATTATTGGTTGGTTTACCCTACGTAGTGTCCGCACACTTTGCCAGTCACTAGGCATAACTTCAGCTCCTAGAAACTGGATCACATTCGACCCACACTTTTGCAACTACCTACGGGAAAGTTGATGCTGATTACTACCACGCTTTACATTAACACTTTGAGTGGCGGCAGGATTTGATAAATACCCTTTCAAGTCTGCCAGACCTTCCCAAGCGATCGCTTCTGCCGAGAAGTTTTGCTTAACCTTCCCCGAGCAAACATTCGAAAAGCACGCTAGAGCCTAGCCGTGTGCAGGATGCAACTCCCTCGGTGTGAAAATACGCCGACGACATTCAATGTCTCAACGCCCTACTATGCATCAGCCTCTGTACACCTTACAAATTCCCCCTTCCTCGCACAAAATAAACATACAATAATTCCGACCCAAGATCCTCAAAATACATACTGTTCCAACGATTTACTAATACAAATTTTTCAAACACACACCAACCGTCGTTCGCGACAAACAGGGTAGTCTCCCAAGACGTGAAAGAGCGTGCCCTTTGAAAAACATTCTCTCAAAGACGGAGCATCGACCATAATGTAGGTGACCTTGCAACCCAAACTGAATAGCGGGCATGAGAACCACTGGACCCACGTAGATAAGTCCGCCCTGCTGATCACGGCATCACGCGACCGTGCCAGCCAGATACTTTAAAGCAACCCCTGCCGGCGAAAGAGTGGCTGGTAGGGGTTGCCAGGGGATCGGTGGCAACGGCGAGAGAGAAGGGGATAGCTCGGAGGCACTAACATTCTCTTTGGTATGGGCGAACGGTAGGGACGAACCAGCCGCGCGCCACAATTCCATAACGACCTCTCCACCCCTTTACATAGATAATGTCTCCCCCCCCCCCCCGCCCGCGGCGCCCTTCGCCGGAGCCCTGGCTCGCCAACCATCCCTGGAAAGAATTTCCATATGAACCGTCCCGCTGGCATTCGTTGCTTTTCCTAGTTGCGTTCTGCAGCACGTGGCGCTCGCCCGGCGACGAGCTGGGAAAATAGTTGGCGAACGCATTTCCCGCGGAAAAATTCTCGACTGACGGGGTGAAACTACGTACCTGGTACCTCTTTGCTTCAAAGGAAACGGCAGAGTTAATTTGTGGAAATGGAGGAAGCAAAGTGGTGACTCGTGCGTGGATTCATTTTCTTGACAAGTTTGGAAGGTTCTCATATTTCAACCTCACTTTCCTGTTGTGTTTTGGGGTGGAAATCATTGAACGTTTGCACTTGTTTGTCGGTATGCGTGTAACGAGCGGCAGCGAGGCGCGTGATGCGCATGCGCGAAGAGAAGGGAGGTCTATAGAGGGAATTCTGAGTTCTCTTACTTGAAGGAGAAGAAAGTAGAAGTTTAATAGGAAAACTTGCTTGAAGATTCCTGGGGACTGTAGATACTTGCAAGGAAGTTTTCACTTCTTTTTGGGGAAAAACTGCATTGGTATGGGATTTTAAATACTTCAGTCAGAAGAACTGACATTTATTCTTTGTGGAGAATGTTACATAACGTTTACGTATTAAAGATTTTGTAATAATTAGTAATTTGTAAAAGGACTTACAGTGGCGTGCAAAAGTATTCGGCCACGCTTTAAAATCGCATAACTTTTTTAAAATTAATTCAAACGACTTGAGTTTTTTTGAGAAGCTAGAGGGATTAGTTTGCTAAATGATGTGATTCGTTGGTTTGAAAAAAATGCACTTGGTCGGAATAGCAAAAAAATAGTAAAGGTCGTTTTTTAAACTTTTTTTGTGAACCTGTAATGGAAATTCAAAAAACACCTTTGTAGATCTAAGTAAGTTATATACGTGTCTAAAATTTCATCAAAATCGGTTACCGTTGCTCTGAGCTATGAACGCTTAAAGATCGCAGAATAAGGTCGAAAATCGCGA
Source organism: Andrena bucephala (assembly GCA_947577245.1). Taxonomy (NCBI): domain Eukaryota; kingdom Metazoa; phylum Arthropoda; class Insecta; order Hymenoptera; family Andrenidae; genus Andrena; species Andrena bucephala. The sequence goes on from OX387715.1 coordinate 10,959,735, forward strand.
AATTCCCGAAATCAGCAATTTTCGACCTTATTCTGCGATCTTTAAGCGTTCATAGCTCAGAGCAACGTTAACCGATTTTGATGAAATTTTAGACACGTATATAACTCACTTAAATCTACAAACGAGTTTTTTGAATATCCATTACAGGTTCACAAAAAAAAGTTTAAAAAACTACCTTTACTATTTCTTTTTGCTATAACGACCAAGTGAATTTTTTTCAAACCGTCGAATCACAACAATTAGCAAACTAATCCCTTTAGCTTCTCAAAAAAAAACTCAAGTCGTTTGGATTAATTTGAAAAATCTTATGCGATTATAAACGGTGGCCGAATACTTTTGCACGCCACTGTACATATGTAAGTGCATTTCATTCTACATGAATGGACGTGAAATAAATTACCTGGGAATTTTTCTGCAACTTTCCGAATCTACATGCTTTGCATCTTTATAGGCTATGTTTTCTTTTCATGTGAGGAGAAAAATTTTCTGGTAACAATAGCGACAGCACTTTGTGACTACTCTTCAAATGCAATTATATTGGCAGAACTCCATACGTACGGGGAACTGAAGGGTTATTCACAATTTTATTCGCTTATTAACTGTAACATCTAAAAGGAGCTTGAACTCAACCTTGCTGGGGAAAAATTCTCCTGCTCCTTTTATAAGTAGTGCCTCGTTGGTTCTTTTGCTACATTCCTTACATACTCAACGAGCTCGTGAAAAAAATTTCTATGCGGACCTTTCAGTCTGAACTCGTTGCTCCTTCGAACTGCACGGTGACTTCGAAAGGGGTCAAGTTACGTGACCCAAACGTTTTCACGTTTCGGATGGAAAATGTTAAAATTCTTTTCACGTGAAATTAATATTTATGGCAGTTGCAACAGTGCTTATCGTACTTTCAACGGTGCATGGAATATTGTTAATAAAATAAGGAGGAAGAGACAAAGTAGGATACAAATACAATTTGGTAACTGTACTATTCAAGAAATATAATTTAATGATTCCTTTAGAAACTGTATCAATGGACTAGGGATGTTGGTAAAAATAATCAAAATTATCATTGCTTAATCAACAATGTACACTGCAAAACCAGGATTTAAGGGAGAAACTGCATCGCCATTTTACATCGAAAAAAAAGGATACTCATTCCTTAGAATAGCCCATCGAAACCAACACGATAAATAAAACTCAGTAACACATTAATTTCTGTACATGCACTCATAAAAATACCAACCATAAACTTTATTTTATCCACAACTGTATCTCCCAATTATTTATCCACTAACATCCAACTTCGTCACCTCCAGTCCCTATTATAAAAAGAACATAGTTTTGCTCAACGAACCTTCGACAGGGCGCGTTATTTCGCCAGCGCGATAACAAAACTTTACCATTCCGCTTTCTAAGCTAAACATCCCACCAAAGGATTGTTAATAGGAATGCTGCGAGCTCGCTTCCGAGATGCACTCTATTGCATAAGGTATGATTCGATTCCCTGGAGTGGCAAACAGCAAGACAATTCCGTCGCTTGATTATACACCACATTTACTTCAGATAATGCCACGCAGTTAAGTATATTTGTATACCGAATGAACGCCAGCCTTTGAACAAATAGTGCACATGACATAACGACAGCTGCAGTTGTAGCTGCGACAGTTGCGTTCAGGAGCGCGACGGTTGCGAATTCCGCGGAAAGATGGGAGTAAACGGTAATCTAGAAATGAAAGGAATCTAGTTTTGCGAGTGGAAGGCAGGTTTCCGTGTGATCGTGTTAATTAACCGAGTTCTGCGGGTTCAAGAGTGCTTAACGTTGCAGCACGAGCGCACAGAACATTTGACAATAACGCACCGTCTGAAAGCTTTCAGCTCGCACAGGGGAAAAACGGGACGACACTGTTTCAGAAGCAATTCAATTTTATACCCAGTAAATGGTTGCTTTTGTGAGTTTTTTTGTGGTTCAAAAACTGGAGAACCTTCGAGTGAATTGAAAATTACTGACCTTTGAAGATGGGAAACTGTTTAGTTCAAAGGATCTTGTATTTTTGCTGAAATTTAATATTAATTGATTTCTATGGAACTGTGAAAGAAGAAAAGGGAAGGGGAAGAAATTAATCAAAAGGCAATATGTCATACATTTCGAATAGATAAATATAAAAGGACAGAGGTTAAAGTTTCGTTTTTAAAGTTTTAGTAAATCTTTTAGGGTACCTACTGTTCCACAATGTATAGTATGCCACGAGACGAAGGCACGCCTTCAACGGAATTTCTTCCAACAAACGAAATACACTTCCCTAAAGAAATGTAACAAACCTGGTAGCAAAGGGGGCAACGGAAGTACAAAGTACCAGAGAAGTTTCGAGTTTCGAAAGCAGCTATGACTTTTAAACGCAATTTGGGAACGCCGCAGATTCCAACACGACATCAAACGTTACAGATGTAGAAGCGCACAGTCCTCGTAAAATCTGTTACCCTTTTCCTAGAGAACTTCAAACAGAATCAAAATCAGACACAGCCAATTCGATTTCTCATAGGATTTATTTTATATTTGAAGTTATCTTCAGCCTTGTCTCTGTTCGCCAGGTATCCCAAACGCCTGAGTGTAACAGGTATTTACTTTGGAATTTTATACTAATATATATATAGCAAAATCTAATATCAAAGTCTATCCCAAAATACATACAATTGAAATTATTATGTATTAGGATTCAAAATGTACCCTGCACCCACCATTCACTCGACTAACCCGCCATCTGCGGTGAAATTGTTAACTAACCACAAGATTATTTTTTAGACTGACTATATCCCACTTGTCGTACGAATAAGAAACCAAGAAACACGACTATATAATGACCACCTAGTTAGTTACTGATACATCACTGCTCCGTTCTATGACAACTACACTATGGGGAGCTTGCAGCAAGAGGGGTGCAGCTCCATTTTTGACAGTTTTTGAGTTATGACGTGTAATATACGTAAAAAAAAAATTACAGCATTTGGTGCACGTTTAATGCAAATCCGATAACAAATGAGCGATTTATTGCAAATAAATAAAAATAGAAATATTAATATCAATATTAATATTTCTATTATAGAATATTTTTTGCCAAAAATAGAGATAAAAACTTATCAACTCGATAACTACATTTTGTGTGAAAATATATATTTTTGAATTACTATTCTCTTTTTAATGTTAAGTCAAAGCAATAATTTTATAAACAGTTTCTTTCTAATTTACTGAATTATACACAAGTAAATTGATAAATTTATTATAAAAAATATTATTAATAAATAGATAATTGTGTAGATGTTAAGATAAAATTCCATTTCATTTTTATTACAAAATCAAAAATATTCTAGGGATTATTTTAATTATAATAATTAATTTTCTAATTATTTGCATACTGCACCCCTGTTGCTGCCAGGTCCTCAATTTCAGCTTGCAGAAGCTTTTTCCTTAACTCTGCCCAGAGTTACACTCGCGTCTCGAACGTGTCAACATGCCATCAAGTTCGCCGCAATTCTATATACACCAGTGCCGGCTGAAACGAAAAACTAGTTTCTTTGTTTCATCGACTATTCGAAGTTGCACGCGCTCCTATGGGACGTGCAATAAACAAACCGGGCTAAATCGTCAATCGAAGCTGATAAAGCACCGCGGAAGCCGGCCAACGAGATCGGCTTCTAATCTCTGGCCCAGCGGGAGCGAGTTACTGATAATTGCAGCAGGGAACTCGCGAAGCGGACGATAAATCACGGCCGCTGTAAAATATAGGAAACGATCACTGGTATCGAAGGCCCGTAGCTGGCGGCGATAAGGCGAGCAACAAATCAGCCGGGATGCACCTGCCGATCGAGCGGATCGCGCGTAACTCTGGCCTGGCCTAGCCGCGAAAGGCACACGCTCTGAAAAAAAAAAACAGCACTGACAGAATGAGTAAGCTCGCATGGACAACGACTCGTTTATCTGACTCGTTTATACGCACCGGCCTGTCGATGCAACCCACGCGTGCCGGCAAAAGTTAAGAAACGAAGCAGATTTGGGGACTTTTCAGGACTAGCTTGTGAAACGATATATATAAGTACAGAAATATTTGAATGGCATGTGAGATGGAAGGATATGCTTGATATATTGCAGTAGGATGGGAACTTGAATTAGGGTATATGAAGATGAGTTCTGATACTTAATAGTAAAAGTTGAGAACAGGAATTAAAACTCTAGGTTACTCTTAGAATATGCGGTCACTTTGTGGGTTTAAGCTCCATATAGCATAGAACTGTGATGCGACATGGTTACTATGTAGTGATGTGCGATATATATTTTTTCGTTCAATATCGATACATGAAATATATTATTTAAAAAGTATGGATATTGACAATATCGATACGAAAATTGTATCAATTTATCAACTAAAAAATAAGTTACATATACATATTCAAAAGAATATCATTTTGGATTAAAAAGACATTTCTGAGATAATTTTTTTTATACAAGTAGTATTAATAAATTATTTTATTTAAATTGAGATACAAAGTATTAAAATGAAAACGAGTAATTTACTTTTTACACCATATTAATAAAGGACACTAGAATTCATATTTTAATAAGAAACATTATGGGCATCGTTCAATATCAGTGTCTAAAAAAGGAATTCTTGAATTTTTATTACACGTAGTAATTCGAAAATTATTAGCTTGAATTAGCTTGAACGAAACAAAAGTACAGTAAAAATTATCGGTATTTTCACCAAAATTATCGATACCGCTAATTATTAGTATGTATTTGAAATATCCATAAAAAAATATCAATATATCGACAGACAAATATCGATAAATATAACGCATTACTATTAGGTACCTACTGTGCATTGTGCAACTAAGTATACGCGACTATGGGACTGTATTGAGTTACTAAATGAATTAGAAAGATATAGTTGTAAATACTAATATATTAATTTTTAGATTAATTAGCCCAGTCTATGTCTATGAAGACTTATATTTTGTTATTCAGTTATTGGTACTACTTAGTAAAGAGTAGCTTGCGAAAAAAATGTTTTTACATTTACTTTTTTGCTTGCGATAAACATCATTTATATTTGTTACATTTGCATATGTAAGATCAATGTAGATTCTTCTTCGTGTTTCAACTTTCAAACCATTGCTTTTTAACTTTTGACGTTAGTATACACTCTGCGGGATAGGACATCGTAATATCCTAATGCGAATACCTGGGAAATTAGACGAAGGAATGCAGAGTGCATTTGCGGTCTGTTTTCGATCCTTCGAAGTGCTCCGTGCAAAATTACTATTGTTAAATGACCATTGTAATTTGCAATTTGCAGCAACATTGAAAAGATCCTAGTATACTGATTATATGTATAGATACCTGCTGATACTTTAGGCTACATTTACTAATTACTTACACCTTCCCTAAGATATAATAACTGCTTAAGTTTTCCTGTTCCAAAACAACTAACTTTATATGCTTTTCTTTGGGGTTTAGAGGTGAACAAATGTTCATGATAAATCGTCAGGAAAAATCCAAATTCTACCTTTTTCTGTATCCAATACGTATTACCTATTGACAATAAGAACGACAAAATTGAAGTCTTACAAATTTTACACGATAGTAACTTTACAACTTCTTTCTCTAAAAATTATGCAAAGCTATGTTTCACACTTAAAATTTACAGAAGTGCACATTATCACGAATAATCTAAAGTTAAACCGTCAAACTAAGAGAAAAGTTCAGATTGAATCTCATAATTACTGCAAACAAGCGATTTGTTGTACACATATTCAGATTTCATATTTATTAAATTAAATTGTAATAATTTAATGTGGTGCAAAGTGGATTAAATTTTAATTCCCCTGTAGGCTGTACGCTGTACCCGAATTAATAGCACACTAATTCATGATTCTTTGTCTTGGGTAAATACAAAGAATATTATTCATTATTATATACACGAAAAATACGCGTGACGTCGCTAAATGGAATTACCGCAGGGAGAAACTGTAGTGGAGCGATTAATCAAGTCATTTTTGCCAGGCTGTATTCCCGAAAATTTCACCTCGTTAGCAGCGAAAATCTCGTATGCCGGTCACACCGTTTTAATCACGTGTTCTACGCAAATCCCGACCGATAGAAGTAATGCAATCGGTGGGCTACAATTAAAACTTTCACGACATCATCAATTTGTCGATTTTAAAATACCGCCGATCTGGTGCAATAAAACGTCCCCGTCGCTTTCAATCCCAATACCGGAAAACGCGAGCCGCTAAATGAAAATTACCCCCTCCCCCGCCGCTGCTCCACTCGCTACGAACGACACATGGTGGACTCTTCCACGTGATCTTCGTTAATTCCTCTTTCACTCTGTAATTACAGAAAATAACTATTTTAAATGTTTCTCTTTTTATATTACGATTTTTTACTTTCCTATTTTAAATTTTTACTCCTATTTTCCTTTTAATGAACTTCTTCTGAATGTTCGAAATTACATAATTATTTATATTATGTACACGTGTTTATTGTTGTGGAGATAAGTAGATCAGAATATTTTTTATTAGTTTTAAAATGTCATTTCTTTTGTTTCTTAAGCAATGAAATTTATTAAATTACAAATGCCACTAGTAATTTAGTAAAATTGATTAATTCAAAGCTCAGCGATTCAGTTGCATTAAAAAAAATTGTCGAGGTTAAATAATTATTCGTGGTGGTTTTAATGGAATTAATTTTATCTTTTTAAAATTCAATTAATACATTCAAGAAATTCTGAGAATTATATAAGCAAAATCTACGACTACGATATAGTAAAGAATTTATATAATTGTTGTCGATTAAGAACAAAATAAAGGCAATTATGTTTTGCAAATGATGCGTTACTTTCTTAATGTTAGAACAAGTTAGTTAACTAGAACAATCAGTTAGAACAAGCTGTAAACTGCACCCAACCTTTATTCAATTTCGATGAACCATATGATTCTTGGACATAAATGCAAATGTCTGCACCGTTTTCATCACCACTGTTATCATTATCCTTCGGGATTTTCATTAATTTTGTGGTTTTCTTTCTTTTTAGTTGTAGTCCTTCATTAAGATTTAGTTTTGATTTTGGTAACTTCCTTTTTTTCGTTTCTTTGTTATACACGTTTTATCCAAAAGCGGCTATCCGGTTTTACCCCGTACGGTTTTGCCCCAGCATACAATTTTGTAAATATTACGAATTATCAACAATACCATGGCGGAATAAAAACAAACCTTTCAATTATTTACACTGTAATATGCAACAATTACCATAATTCTCACCAAAAAGTATCTACCTCAACACTGTCAAAAGTGTTTGAAGTTTCTTAATGTTTGAAAATTAGATCAGAGCCTTCAAAAGCACAAAAGACGATATAACTTTAGTAGGCACGCGTGTAACACGATCATCTTTTCTTGATGAAATAATGCACATCGCGACAATATGTCGCTGCAACGACGCGGAGAAATTTAAGGCAGTTTAAAAAATAATAGTTTCCCCTACTTACTTAACAGAATATTATAATAAACAAAGTATGCTGGGTACGAGAAGCGTTTCCAGAAGCACGATGAACTATTTAACTTGTTTCAACGAAAATTCAAATTAACGAGATTGGACAACGTAATGAGATATTATTACTGCTTCTACCGCACCAGCAACTACAGTATTCTATATCAGGCGAAATTAAAAGGTCAGCAGATAATATATTAATATTTGAGTTCTTCGTTACAACCTGAATTTAATTGAGGACCACTCAGCGTCCGACAATTTTGCTAATTATATACTAAACTCCGCCAAAAATTAGTACAAATGATTTACCTCCATGAAAATGGTAAATTTTAAAGCAGAAATAATTAAATAATATCAACTTCTCGTAAGGTTTTCAGACGGATACAGATTAATTACAGATTGGGACCGAATATTTTTTAAACTAATTTACAGTAATCTTATTTTATAACACTTTAATTTGATTTGCCTTGATTCCAAACAAATTATACGCGTGTGCAAACTATTTGCAATATAGAGTATCTTCTAGAAATATATGTATATTGCATCACTCTCAAATTGACATACTATGCACAATTTTCATAGGAATATGATTGCTAAAATAATTCATAGTTTTGCACTAATGTTTTCTTAGTACTAATAGTAAGAGAGGAATAAGTCATAACGTGTTTATTCGAGTGACGGAGCAAAATATTCTGCACGTACTGTGTAGGTTTTAATTTCACCATGTTAATAAGGAATTATGACAACATGTAGAGAAGTGTACTCCAAATATGGAGTAGTTTATCTACCTACCCGAAGAGGATTTCTAATTCCCAGGAAACCAGAACCGAATTAACATTTCCCCATTTCCCACCTTAGAACAATTTACCAAATATTATGCATTACCTAACAAAAATTACAAAAAAGACATGCTATAGTACAATAATTAATCACATAATTTCTGTCAGCCTGTAGTCACAAAAATTCACCGACGTATTTTGAAACATCTTTGCAAAAATGGCTAGAATTTTGTAAAAACTACATACTTCTATGCCTAAATGTATTTCTTGTCAGATACATTGGAGACGTTTCAGGACACTTTCCGAGCTGAAGAAGATTCTCGAGGCACGTTGCAGACCCGATCCCCAAATTGCAATCACGAATCGCCTATTAACGGCCTGACACTCGCAGAAGAGACGCGTCACCGCAGATGGATTCCTTGTCCCCCGCCATTATCATTATACACGCGCAATTTACCACGGGGTTCACTTCCTACTGTGTTCAGAGCGTCACCTCGTAACACTTCCAAGGTGTGTTCACGAGTTCACAGCTCGTTAACCCAGCCTGTTGTGGAAATTCTGCATGAAATGGTGACTCGACAATGTCCTTCGGGCAACTTCGAGTTACGGACGATCTCGAATGTTCGGCAATTGGAGAACACTTGAACATTGTCGCAATGGTTAGCGTTCTTCCATCGACTGTCAGCTGGTAAGTAAGAGAAGTGATACTTAAGATGACATTTTATATAAAATAAGTGAGCTTTTGATCAGTAATAAAGGATACTGAAGCTGGATACCGAATAAAATGAGTGCTGAATAATTGTAGGAAGTACATAAATACTTTTTTATAAGTAGGTACGGATGTATGTAGTATGTTGAGTTTTGAGATCGAGAAAGTAACGATGCATGAATACTATTGGGTGGTTATAATAATTGTTTAATTGAAATGATAAAAGTTTATTCGACCTACATCAGCTACCTTAAATGAAAGAGTTGAATATCTTCTTCAATTTCGCATAATTATAGTAGCTTAAGCAAAAGTCTGACCTAAAAAGAAGAAACTTAAGAAGATACTTAAGAAAGCAATTTAAGAAGAAGGAACAGGAGATTTAAGTAATTTTCCCTTCTAGTGGTTGGAAACTAACGACCTCGTCCCCTATTATTTCAACACGAGCGAATGAAAAGTGAAGTCCAAAACTTAAATCAAAATCTAATGAAATATGTACCTACTTTTAAAAATCTCTTCAGAATGCCTTCTCATAAACTGACACGAACAGTGTTCCTTAAAATTACTGTAGACACACAAGATCTTATTCACTTCCAAACGAAAAATTGAAATTATGTACCTATCTCATAAGTCGAGCAAATTATAGTTGTTCCTACAGGCCCTTCAACAATAAATATATAACTTTTTACCTTAAAGTCTTTTCAGTTTTCCATAAGACCCTTTGCAGCTGATCACTCGAACTTCTTCTATATTCACATATTTCCTATCTGTCCTCTGTCTTTTCTAAATCAACATCTTATAAACACAAATTGGTCACACGGGGTTCACTGCACCCCAGCGTCATTTTTGAGTTACCATTTTCGTATTTTTGAATCTTTTAACTTTTCAGTGATAATTGTACATTCATAATATTCATACAATCATGCTCTAATATTCATTATATACAAACGTAAATTTGGATGTGTTGAAATTTGTATTTGAAAAAATAGTTGTGGCTAAAAGCGATTTTTTTTGTTAAAATTGAAATAAAAATTAAATTTCATTGTTAGGGTCTAAAAAGTTACAGAAATATTGGCAAATGCATATAGGGTGAAACTGAATTAAAATGTTCCTCAACACATCCTGTAACACAATCATTCATCCGCGAAGAATAAATTTTCCCAAAGCTGAAAGCAATAGGAACCTGAGAAGGGCAAGAACGCCGCGAAGGAAGTCGGAAGGAACTGTAGCGGGAGCAAGAGTTGCACAAATTGAGAATGCATTTGCGATAAACTGCATCAACATAATAAATCGTTCTGTTTTTTTGGTTACAGCTCCAACTGGAAACGGTGACATTTTTTACCCGAGATTCTTCGCGAGAGAACACAGATGCCTGATACTCGGGAGTGCATCCGTCACTGTCAAAGATTCCTTCGTAAACGACGAGAGGAATAAGGATCGACGCTTGGTAAATATTCCCCGAAGCGCCTCTAATGACATCAGAATTGAGACCTTTTCGTTTCATTTCAGGAGAGACGGTCTCTGCGCAAATTACTTGTTTACGATAAATATTTGTGACCCTTGATATTGAAACTATTTGACTGCCTCCGTTTTTCCTGGAACCTATCTTTGTAATACAAAATTTGTATCCACTCTTATTCCTTTCTTTTTTAATACTGTATAACCTTCATTATTCGAATGTTTCTATTACTCAAACAGAACATACTCATTTTAAGTTATATGAAACACAAGAAGAATGCTAATCCTACACCGTTCGATAAGTTAAGGAATTTACAGAATTTAAGAGTGAAACTTCTATTGCAAAATACAAAATATTACTTCTTTACAATTTTTTATTCGTAAAAGAAAAATGAATGATTCGTTAACTGCAGTTTTTCTGTAGCATATTGAGTTACTCACAAATTGCGCATAAAATATGGAGTCGCATAAAACAGCAGGAAGTTTCCTTTCAGTACTTCGTATTTTTTAAATTCTGCCAGACTTGTGTTTTTAATAATTACCTCTTAAATACACAGACAGCAGTGTTTTACTGTGCCGTCAAAGGAGGTCGTAGAATTTTTATCTGACAATGAGAAAAATACTTTCTCTCCATTTTCTCTTGTCTGTTTGCAAGGTTCGTTTTACAGTGCAAGAGCAGAATCGTTATTTTTCCCTATCCAAGACTACTTCACACTGCCCGATGAAAATTTTTTTCCTATAGAAAAAATCGAATGGAAACGGACTGGGTATGCTTAAAATTTTAGAATTACCCACTGATTATATATTTTATGATAGATTGGTGTCGCTATCTAGATGTGTTCAGTCAGTATTTAATCATAATAGCATTATTAAAAATATTTCAGTATTGAAATGTATATTTAAAATTGAGGAAACAAATAATTTTGTATTAGTAATAACGGACACTAAACTTTCAACAGACAATTTAAATAATTTGAGTGAAAAGTACTGCGTGCCATCGCATATTTTTAACTTCGATCTGAGTTCAATAAAATGTTTTTAATACACCACAAAATTTCGAATTTTAATTTACATGGGAACTTTCTGCAAAGCACTAAACAGTCCAGCGGAAAGACCGTGTAGCGCGTTCGCCACAGAATTGCTTCTGAAACGGAAGTTCCACTGTTGTAGCTGCTTCACATAGATAACTGCAGCTGCGCCTTGCATACCGAAGTATTCCCCATTTTCTACTTCTTTTCCGACTTCGTTACTAGTATTTATTATTCCACCGAGCCTTTACGGAACCAGCAAATATGCAGTTCACGTAATTATAGGATCCTTTAACGTTTGTAAGCTGTAGGATCTTATATACTGGTATTATAGTCTTGTTCATTAAATGAGTATAAAGAGCCCTCATTTTGTAATGATTGAAATATTCTTAATTTTAAAATCAGGAAATTTGTAATATTCTTAATTTTAAAATTTCTTAATTTTAAAATTTCTTAATTTTAAAATTTCTTAATTTTAAAATTAAGAATATATTCTCAAAAGAAGATCTCTGAAGTCAATTATTTTGCAACACTTTTTGTAAATGGAGGTACAGACAAATTCACTAATGTACACATGGTATTTTTCGGTTCTTTTACTATCATCCCCCGCACACACCTATAAATATTCATACATCATACAAGTTATGTTTTATACATATAAATATTCATATTTAATGTAATCTATATAAATATTCATCTGACTTTGTACATCTAATTTTCAATGTTTCTAAAATTTGCCTTTTATGCCGTGAAGCCACTCGGCTGTAATGAATTTTATTAAATATTTCTAAAGAGTTCACAGAAAATAAAAATATTGTATAAAATAGAGATTTAATGCTCCTCTATTTGCACCCTGCATATCCTCCTCTCAAAATAACTAGAAATTTGGTAAAAGTACGCAAATTGCACTGATTACGTAGCAACACGTTCGTACGAGCATTTGTAACGCAGAGAGATGTTAAGCAAATACAGCCTCCTTCATTAATTTGTCATTTCGACCGGAAATAATTTCGGTCAGTTTACATAGTAAAATCAATAGCGCCATGTGAGCTTTTCCTATGCAAGGATTCCACGGGAAGCTGTCTATTCTCGAGTTCTAGTAATTGTTCGAGCCGAATTAACGCCATCAGACGTTGAATGAAACGTTCTGGACCTTTACAAACGAAATCATCGTCGAAACGTGTCCGGGATGGAACAATGCAGCCGGCGAAGGAGGAGAATGCTTGAAAACATTTCAAATATTTAAACGCCCGGCTCCATTCATCGGTTGCACGTTCTCGTTCGTGCCCCGATAAATAGGTATCGGTACCTACCACACTTCGAGGATTTCCGGCGCCCCCTAGTCTTGAAAAGGATACGCGAACTTCGCGAATTTACAGTTCGTTAACTCGCCTCGTTGCCAAAATTGCAGCAGCTCGCGAGCTGAATTCCAGAATCCGTAATTCCCTTCTCTGCGCTACTATGACACCGCTCCTCCACTTCCGGCTGGCGCGAAACGTTCTTTTTAAAACGATCCTCCTACGTGACGTCATAATCACATAATAAACGCGTCGCTCTGTATCTCGAAGCAATTTCCAGCAGGTTTCCTTGAATTTTTATTGTCCGCTGGATCGGACACATTCGATTTTCGTTACACGTACCATTTGTTTCACAGCACCCTAAGTAGTCTCGTCCTCCTAATTTACTGTACTTACTTTTATTTCGCTCTACTTTTTGTAGATATTTAGTTCATTTTATTCAATCTGCTTTCTCATCGAACATTCATTTCAATTCGCTTGGGCAGGTAAGCTGTCCGAGTTCCAACTGACGCTTTCGTTTTGATTGCTCTGTTAATACCAATATTATTTCACCCATATTTCCATTCGAAATCCGTGTTCCCAATGTTTTTATAAATTATTTATCATGCATCGAAATATGTTTCCACGGGCGAAAATGTATTATAAATGGCGGCGTGAAAGCATTAATGCGGATATTGCACGCAAATGGACGCTGGGATTGCCGTTTTTAATCAATAATCCGTTATTATAGATCTATAAACATGCGAGCCCATTGAATTTCAGGAACGAAAATGCAGAGTAACGAGTGCCATGTTTTTCATTTATTATTGAGATTAGAATCTTGTTATTCTAAATAACGAAATTATTATGTAGAAATGTTAAGTGGCTAGTATATCTGAAGCAGACAAAGTGTGATTCTTTTCGAAAAAACAAATCTAAAATGTAGAATAAAATTTGATTTTAGAATTTTAAAAATTTGCCGAATATCCGTACAGTTGACTAAGGTTCATCTTTACGAATTTGTAACCTGGCGTACTGATGAGGATCTGCCTTGTAACTATCACTCGCTTTAGTTTACAGAGCACAGCTGCCTATGTAGGGTTAAATTAGGGAATAAAATCAGAAGATTAAGAATTCATAAATCAGGCATTTTTGTGAAGAGTAGGGTAAAGTAGTTTATATCAGTAGTTGACCAATTTTCAGAAAAACATGAAAAATAAGGTTTTTAGAAGTGACGATTTTTTTAACAAAGTGCAGTTAGATTTTTGGAACAAAGTGCAGTTCTTTTGTTAAAAAAATCGTCACTTCTAAAAACCTTATTTTTCATGTTTTTCTGAAAAGTGGTCAACTACTGATACATGGTCAACTACTGGTGTCTTTACCCTAAGTAGGTAATGAAGACTGAGGTATTTAGAAGCAAAATTAAACAATTACTAAAACATATTTGTTGCATTATTGTTTCTTTAAATGTAGAGCGTATTGTATAGTTTCGCCCTAGCAGAGTAGGCAGCATTTTAAACAATATCCCTAATAAAATCAATCTTAGAAGCCAAAAATCCTATTTCGATTTATTTTCCGTTTTTATTGCACCAATTGTACATAGTATGGTGAAAAGGAGAGGCCCAGCTGAAGCTGCCTAACCCAGACAATGTCTAACCTCTGTGTAGAGTGTCAGAACATGACACAAGTACAACTACAAAGTAATAAAAAATCCTAAATATATAAATATACACAGAATACAATAAGTTAAATAGGTTACAATAATCAAGTTCGCGCGCGCCCTCCAGATTTTCACACCGTTTTCTTTCGTCATAGAAAAAGTTTTTACTCCACACCCTCGATCGTTTTTCCCACGAAGAATCTACGAAGATTACTACAACCGTCTATGCTCTCAACCCACGTTCATTCCAGCACCGAAAATTCGACGCCGACCAGAACGCCACGCAGTCACCGATCGCAATCGAGGGTCGTGGGTCGCGTATCGACCTGAATCCCGCCCGCCATCAGTCGACTCTGCCTGCGTGGATCGCGGGCGCCGTGGCACCGTTAACACCTCACGTGACGCCATTCCCACGAGCTGCCGACGTGATTCCCGCATTTCAATCGGCGAAGTCCCAGGCCGCTTTGATCCAGCCCCCCCCCGCTGGCAAGGATGCTTCCCACCCTCGCGCCAGGATCTCGAGGATCCGACGCTGGCGCGCCGTTCCTCCGCTACAAAGACTGCCACCCCCGAGTTCACGAGTTCACAGCTCGTTAAGTGGCGGCAACCGCGGTGGCGGTGGATCGCGGGAAAAACGAAAGCCGTCGGGGATGGCTCGCTTATGCCGCCACGGGGGCAAGTTCGGCCCCATAACTCGCGGCTGCCACAGCAACCCAAGACATTTTAATTATCTTTCGAGCACGTTCCTACGCGAGCAACCCCTCCCGCCCCGCCCGTCCCTCCTCACCCCCCCCCCCCTCTCCCCCTAGTCCCATCTGCGTTCGCCGCGACGGCCGCCTTTTTCCGCGCTTTTCCGCTCGTCGTTATAGCGACCGCGCACGATTTACGGACGCCCCGCACCTTAGCGAAATGAAACTGTGCTCTTCGGCCGCTCGCGGGTACCATCCGCGGCCCGGATTCCTCCTGGCCCCGGACCACGGCGATGAACTTGTTATTCCGTTCCCGGCTGCCGGAGCTTTATTGCCCGACGCACGGTTCGTTAAATTCAGCGCGCGTTGCCACGAGGCCGGCTTCCGCGGGCCCCGTCTTCGGGCTAATTACCGGCAGCCGATGCACCCCTGCTAATTGTGTTTTACTCGCGTCCTGGGATTCCGCGGGCCGGCCGCCCCCTAGCCGTTTTTCCTCGGCCGCCGCCCGTCCCGCGGAATTGGGATTGAATTAACGACACGCGGCACTGTATGCTGATTACTTGGGCTCCCCTGGGGCAGGATTCTTCTGCATGGCAAGGATACTCCGTTTGGGCATGGGATCGCTTCTGTTACTGTTCAGTGCAGTGGCGCACTCGGGATTTAATCGTTGGAGGAGTCGAGGTGAACGGGTAAAAATATTTTTAATGCAAATTGAATAGAATTCATTACGTGATTATAGAAAGTTATTTAAAGAATGAAATCCAGGTTTCCTTTCCTTTTGCAAAGCTCTTGAATTACCTTAGTCGTGGTTATATTAAACTTCTTTTTTCTATTTTTTTGGGGGTGGCAGGGCCCCAAGCCTCCCCCTCGGTGCGCCACTGGTTATTCTGCCAAGTGTTTAATGCGCTGACGTGGGCCATCGGTGGAATACGCAGTCTGAATGGAAAGTTATGGAGAAATAATGCGACACGGATCGTGTTACCTGGATAAGAAATTAAAAGCAACGAGTCCAGAATTAAGGAGGAATTTCTGAAGATTATAAAAAAAATTCGAGTGAGCTATGTTGCCAATGAATTATGGCAACGAACGAAACCAAGGACCCTTTTATAAACCTACAATAACATCTGCAAGGGAAACTATCCAACACTCACAAATAAATATAACAGGGTGCAGGACACGAGCAGCGTACTCGGTGTTATTTTCCCCTTTGATGGTCTTTTTGTTACGTAGTGATAATTTACCCCATGCCTGGACTTCTGTCAATTAAAACTATCAAAATAGAATTTTTTGGAGTAATTTTTGCTTTCAATTATTATTATTTTGTTTACTTGGAAACTATTTTTTTCATCTTAAATATCTACCATTAAAAATAGAAACGTATTCAATCAAAATCTAAAAAAAAAAGCCCATTGCTGCCTTTTAAAATTGCGAAAAAAATGGCATGGCGTATGCAGCTCGCCGTCCGTGTCTCAGAAGGTTGAACCTTATGGCCCGTGTCCCAGACGGTTAAAAACCTTCCCAACAGATTTGAGTACTCCAATGGCAAACGATTCCATCTAACACTAACATTCGTTATCGACTGGATTCAACCGTCAAAGGAAAGCCACGGAAAAACTGAAAGAAAGAAATCGGGGGAGAGAGGACAGAGGCAGCAATGGCGGTGAAACGTGGCCAGGTCGAATGGGAGATGCCTCGTCCCATTTAGCCGGAGCGAAAACAACGCTTGGAGAAATCGCTCGTCCGCGTCATTGCAGCTCGCGGGTATAATGCGCGATTCCGCGGCTGTTTGCGCTCGAGTGTAAACCGGTCAGCCGTGCTGATTTATTATTCGTAGGGAATTTATTATTTGCACCTAGCCGCGTCCATGTACCTACACGTTCGCGCGTTTTCCGCACAAAGCACGGCCGCGCGGAGGGGTGTGGGGGAGGAAGGGGCTGGACAAAGGGAAAATCTGTCGCGCGATAAATTCCGGAAATCAATTCGATTTGCGTGGCACGGTAACGGCGGCGCGGAGGACTAATATAATAGGGTGCCGGAGGGGGTCGGCGGGGGTCCGAAGGGGGTGGCGATAAATAATAATTATTGCTACCGAACTAATGCAGAACGCAACAACGGCCAGCCACGCGAAAATATAGCCGCTGTTGAGTGATAATTGCATTTCAGTGACGGTGTCTCTGCAATTTCCGTTACATCGTGCATCGTTGTACTTCGGCGGTTGGGGGTGTTGTTTTTCTTGCTTTCGCTGGCGGTCTGTCAAGTTGGATGGGGGATGGGTTGGACAAATTCGGAAAACTGTGACTGATTCGCTGTGGACGAAGGATGGTATGCAGTTGGTACGTGTATGGTATTATGGTGGTCTGTAGAAGTTTTTTAAACCACTATCTATAACGTCACATGACTTTAAGGAAAGGTATCATATTATTTGTATATTATTATTGCTGGCGCTAATTCATAACACTTCCATCTTTAATTATTGTAACGCAGAAATCAAGAACCTTTTTTGTACATTAAAAAAAATGCTTCATAAAAAAATGTTTATGAAATGAAATTAAAATGTACCCACCTGCTACTGCATATTGAATTTTTAACGTCTATCAGTGTTTTAAATATTTTGGTTGTAGAGGGCTAAGGGAGTGTATATGAAATGGATTTACATTGCTGGAACTTCGGACTTTTTCGGATGCGGCACTTTTGGGACCGGCAACTACTATTTCTGAATACATGTACCTATCCACACATTTTTCTATTTTTTTTTTTTTCAGCAGTGTCGCCTCTGCCAAGTGAACGTGTCTGAAATCCCAGGCGCATTGTAAAGCGATATTGAAATAGCATACGTGGAATAGCATACACCACGTGAAAATATGATGCACGAACCGTCGAGAGACCAAGATTTTTTCCAACTATAATTAGATACCTATTCCGACACGTACCTATAAATATGTCACTGTAAGCATAAAATTCCAACGAATCATGACAATTTCAAAAATATCCCAGTACCATGTTGTATAAATACAGAAATCTAATGCGATTGCCGAGTTTTAATCATAAAGTGGCTCGTCACTTGTCACCTATTATATTATTTCCTCCAAAAGTTATTTTTTCAAGGATTAGAATTATAAATTCCAGACATTTGCATTAAATTACAATACATACGTTACATGACAGGACAACGGCGTACACGTAGATCTATTGAGTCGCACACTCTCAACACCTCGCACCCTGCTGAACAGCAACAGACTCGATCCTCGCGTTCGCAACGGGTAATTCGACGTGCAATTGCTGCGATTAAACAGTTCGAGTTCTTACGCGGTATACGACTGCCTGGCGTAATAAGACAGTATCATATCCGCCGCGAACTTTCAGCGTTTCCGCGTAGAGCGATGTTTCGCGAATTAGGGGTGTGTAGCTTCGCTCAAAGAGCCTGACGTATCGATTGAATTCACCGAGCTGCGCTTAACGGCTTTGGCGTTCTATCCAAGCGTAACGGGACCTTTTGACTATCATTAGGGGTGAGATCAAGTATTTACCTGAAAAGTCAGTACCCGCTACAAAGCAATGCGCGTTGTAATCCGCTATAATTAAAATTACACTTTATAACTACGGATATACCCTAAAGCTATTTAAGCATACAGCAGAAATTACTTCCAGCGCTATTAAAAATATAAAAGAGTTGCCCACAGGAAGCCTGTCCGATCTGAAGCGAGAAATAGGGGGAGTTGGGGCACTTTGATGCAGGGGGCACAATGAAACATTAATATTATCTTGATATCTATAGGGTATCATCTTATAATCTTATATCATCTTTCAAGATCATAGAGTATACTGTTTTGTGATCATTCTTTGAACTTCTGACTGTTTCTAGATATCAAGAGAATATTAATGTTTCATTGTGCCCCTTGCACCAAAGTGCCCCAACTCCCCCTGCAGTGCTGGATAGGAATATGTACTACGTTCGTCAGCGAATCATCACACCCCGCCCTGCGCCATAAATCGCGAACCTTCACGCCGCCATTATGCCAGAGATCGAGAAGAGTCGGAGCCAATTCCGCGCCTCGCCCTTCGTAAAAACGGAGCGCCACCCCCGTTGTCAGGCAATAATCGCTATTCCTACTTTCAGCGGCACGCAGCCCGCCCGGTTTCGCGGCGCTGCTCCATCCAACGGAACGTCAGCCAGTGGCCAATAAAAGTTATCCCCGGCGATACGAGGAAGTGTGCACTTTCGGAAAAAAAAAAAAAAAAAAAAAAAAATAGAAGAGAGAACAGTGAACGAGCGACGGGATCGCGGGCGACGAACGAGCGGGGATTTGGAAGAAAACCCGAACACGTCTGGCGGCACTGTATTCCCGCTCCGCCGGTACAATTACGTCGATCTGCCCGGGGAGCATCTGCATGTAAATGGGAAAACGGGTAACTGCGCGGGCATAAATCAAAAAGGTAATTCGAAAAAAGACAGCTGCCTGGCCCATTCCGCGTGGCCACGGGGCGAGGTCGCCGGAAAAAACCGCTCGTCGAACGGCTAATCCGCAGGAGTGCAGTTACTCCGAGAGATCGTCTCGTCGAAACAGCCCTTTCTTCCCTTCCCCCTCTCCCCCTTGGTCTCGTTCGCCTTCCTCCACGCGTCGATCCACGGACGCGTGTCTCACGGCGGCGACGACACCGGAAACTACCCCCGGTGTCGTCGCGATCGTGAAAGAAGATTCGCGGCTTCCGACGCCCCGGCGGGGGCCCGGGGGGGGGGGGGGAGGGGGGGCGCGCGAATGTAATTCCGCGGGCGAGCAAAATCGCGCCGCGGTAACGAGGCCGCAACGGGTTTCGCATGTACGTCCCGGGGAGGGCGGGGCGGCTCCGCGGCGCGCGAAATAGAATTAAGTGTGATAGGGAGGAAGAAATAGACGGTGGGAAAATAGGAAACCGCCGGTAGCAGTTGAGAGGAATGGAAATTACGCTGAACGCGGGCGAACGTAGGAGCCGGCTGGCGTATCAATTTATCTCGCGATAAGCTTCAGACCCCGTTATACAGTGGATTGAAAGAATACGATAATGCCGCTATGGCGATAGTGTCTGCTAGCACCTGCCGCTGTTCCGGCTTTACGACACATTCCGGAAGTATTCGTTGCTTCTGACAATGAGTTTGGGGATTCGCGCTACCTTCGAGGTTACCAGCTGCCCGCGAATGGGCGGCGTTCTACGGGCAGAATTATTTCCGCTATTCTGTCCAATGGAACAAAGGGAACGGGAAATGATCGAAGCTACTCTCTGCTACACTTCTTCTCGGAGAATTTAATGAATCGTTAATTATTATGCCGGAAGAATTCTGAGGGAACGGGAACTGCGTAATAATTAATACGTGTGTTTATTCGAAATTCGTTCGAGGTTCGGAATATTTTTTCCAACGGGATTAAAACAAACGGAAATTGCTGCTGCGATAAATATGGCCCAGTATAAACCGTCGGCTCTCTGGGGCCCTGTGTGCATTACAATTGCTGTTTTCCAAACGAAAAAATATGCCCCAGAAGCAATTGACTATCCCGAATCGTGTCCCATAAATATTGAACACTATTTTTCGGGGTAACAACGGTGACAGACGATGTTATCTGTTGTGTACTTCGATTAAAGCTATTCGTTTACGTTCGAATTTTTAAAATGCCCATATACATGGAAGGAAATAAATATACATTTTGAAATGGACTTAATACGAGCTACGGAAATTATGTGGATAGTAAAAGAGCTGGAAATAAAAAATCTTGCAATATTCGTACGTCTATTATTTATTTTGTAATATATTTCTTTTCAGTTTTTTCCCAGGAAACAATTTAAAAAAATTTCCATCGTACCAAGGTGAGAGAATAGGGATTGAAATGGGTTAATAGACGAATATCTGTGCACCTCCGTGCTAATTCGTGGCTTTCAGAGCAGCGTAGAAGATTGGAAAACGATTAAAATGGTCGTCAGCTCGGTGCAAAGGAAAAACTCATTTGACAGGCTTTCCTAACAAATGCCGCTGGAGTTTCGCAACACAGGCCACCGCGGCGACAAAGAAACGCGTTTTAACGCTGTTATTTTGTAACGCGTTTTTCCGCTGCCATCGTTCCATTGCCAGGAATGAAAAATGAGTTAATACTCAACTGTACACAGCAAAAACGGACCCCATTATGTTCACCGAAGGAAAATGCGGTTACTGTATCGACCAGGCTAATTTCGTTCTTCCTTTCTTTTCTTTTTTGTCAATTACACTATATTTATAACGAATGTCGAATTTGTGAAAAATGTTATTTTGAGAAAATAATCGTTTAAGTTTGAATAGAATCGAAATGAAAATTGAATTGCATCGTACGCTCGGTAATTTTGTTAAAAATCATTCAAATATAACTATTGTGTCACGCACTCCTATGTTTTTTTGCGTTGGTAATAATAAAAGTAGGTATACACTATGGGATATATTTATTACATCACTCTCGAGTTTAAGTAGCACGCAGAATTTACATAGCAATGTGATTGACAAAATGATTCGATAGAGAGCTACACATTTTTGCAATAAATATTTTATAGTACTATTTTCCTAGGACTAATAATAACAAAGGTATAAGTGATAACATATTTAATATTCAAGTGATGCAATAAATATTTCCAGTACCGTATTTTCCGTGAAAGGAGAAAGGCCACGATGGAAGGAAGCATGAAAGCTGTTTCAAACTTCTAATTGGAAATGCTTCTGAATCCGCATCGGTATAAAAACGTTTTGCCACTTATTGGCCAACTTAATGGCCCTCCAATGAATGCGTACAGTTACCTTGCATCGGGAACTTTGAACATGCATGACTACGTAATCCAAGGCCCTACGTAATGAAACAAGTTTCAAGTATTCGTCGTGAAAGCAATAACTTCTACAATAATCCGATTAATTGGCTGTCGGCTCGCGGCCACGTGATGCGAAATATACGAGCAATTTGAAAATTTAAAACGATAATCCACGTTGAGAACTCGTTGGCCAGAGTATCGACGAATTCGTAACTGGATTTTTCAAGACTATTAAATCTGAGAAATAAAACTCACGCCGTGCAAACAGAAATCTTGCACATATTTCCTGGAAACAATGTTGTTCTCTCAGCTCAACATGCCTTTGGAAGTTCTGACTTTAATAATACTTCAAGAAAGCCATTTAAACCTCATAAAAAGATGAGATTTCACAAAGATAAAATTACTCTTACAGCGTCGGAATATGTTTCGTGACTTCATTACTTCTTCCATGCTTTTCTATTTAATGTGAATTCGTTTATCAAAGCAACTCACAAAAGTAATATACTTACAAAACAAGTTTCAATAAGTTTCCAACGAGTGTCCTTCATCAAAACACAACTACAAACCATCACTTTAATTACTTCATAAGAACAGCAATTAGATGAATTATCCTCAGAAATAAGAGTAAACAGTCCAGATTCTACAAGATGCTACAAGTTTCTTGGCAAAACCACGATAATTAAACTGAAGAATCAAGCTTACCCCTGTCGCTAGTCCAAACAGTTAAGGACACCTCCTAAACACAAACCGAACAATTTCAAAGCAGGATCCATCAGCCCCAAAAATCTGAAAACTGCAGAAAGGGCCCTGCTGACGAAGCGGCAAACCTGATCCTTATAGAAATATGTTGTTCTGCGGAGATCGATGGTTGAACGGCGGAAAGAGAATCACGCAATCCGTGAGAGCGAAACGATGCTGGCAGGATGATCCCGCGGAATCAGAACGAAAACGAGGATCGCCGGTGGAACGGGCTCCGACCAGTTCGTTGAACTCTGGTTGGCCGAATGCCTAACCACCGTGATGGGCGTCGATTTCGGCGACGAGACTCCGAGTAGCCCGGTCATTTCGCCTGCAATTACCATGATTCCACGGGACAAAGGAAAAAGGAGCTCGCAGACACTGCCATTGACATCTGTTTGTAAACGAGGAAAAGAGGGGCAGTTAAGAAAAACGTGAAGACGTCGAACCACCGTCGACGTCGTCGCCATTTTTGTTTCCTTGCTTCACGAGAGAAAAAGCGGCGTGCTGGACACGGTGTCAGCGACACGCGATCTGACAACCTCGAATGTACGAAAAAGTGTGAGACGTTCTTGAAATATCGATGTCGCGATTTGTATTAATAGACTGGCTTAAAGCTCCTGGCGTTGCCCGGGTTATATATCTTTTTTCGGTGAAGGAGGGAGGAGTTTTTAAAAAGATTTCTTAGCGAGCACCTAGCTGGGGGCTAAGCGGTATATCTGTCTACCTTTCATAGTGATAGGATCTGTGTGTGAGTAAGTGAGTGAGTGTCACTGGTATTTGGATTTTATTTTTATCGACGGACGTCGATATAAAAAAAATCGTCAATTAAAAAAAAATAAAAACGTTGACACTTTCCTCCTGTCAAGACGAACAGAGTAATGTAATACAGATGTGGATGGAGTTAATATTTATTGACAAAACGCATATCAAAGTATGCAACATAAAATTTATATAATAGTATATGTATATAAAATTATAGATGTAAAAATATTTTTATTTGACAATGATAGGCTATCGGAGACTGAAGGAGCTGATGTTTCTGTTGGGATGTAAGAATGATTTAAAAAGGTAAATGCTAAGTTTGATGGCTTTAGTTGGTTTAGATTAACCTGTAAAGATTAACTTTGCTTCAAAATTTCAAACTGGCTTATCGGAGAGTATTTGTATCTTCACTTTCACTAAATATGAAAATTATTTACAACATGAAGAGAACATGTTTCCAGGCATAAAATTGTGCGATCTTTCCTCATCCTCAAGATAAGTAAAATAAGTTGAATTTTGAATTACAATACTTCTAATAACAAGCTGCTAACTTGTACCATATCATTAACACATTCTGCTCTGGCTATTCAAACCCGCCTAGATAAATATAAGTTTCTTTCCCTAGTAATACTAGTTTAAGGCTTGAAACAATTAAATTAAACAACCTATAGTGTCGCAGAGAAGAGAGGAAATAAAGTTATTGAATAAAAATTTATGAAAATCTCAATGGCTAATTTTGACATTGAACTTGTTAAAAAACTCCAGAGCCGAGCACCAGTGAAAAGCAGCCACGTCGGAATTATTGAGGTACGTCTGAAAATATTTGTCGAAATCAGTGGTGCAAACATTTGCCGCGAAATTAACCCCCCAATTCGACGAAACTATTCTCGCATAAACGGATTTCCCTTGGAATCGTTCGATAAACACCTCTCTCCAGAGCAACGGGACGCCTTGATTACTCATTCTGCTTCGACAACGGGAGAAAGAGGGGATGGGAGGATGCTCGTCGATACGGTTCCTCTGTATACATACTGTCAGCCGGTCTCGATACAGATTTAAATGAAAACGTCCTCGGCAAGCCCTGCGTCCGATACATATCGCCGATAACCCCTGGCAGGGCGATTCGCGGGGGAAGGAAAAAAAAAGGATGCTCCAAGGAAACGATAAGCTCGCAAATATTGGCGTTCCTGAAATGGCAAGCTAACAGCCGCCTCGTTCGAACGTTCCAGTCCTCAAGAGTGCTTTTAATTCTGTGTACAGGCAGCCAGAAAATCGCTGTTTACATCGGCGGCATTCGAGGGGAGGCGTTTGTTCCATAATTGAGACCCGGGGGCACGAAATTTCGCGATCCTGAAACTACCTGGCCACGGAACTTTGGCGTATCTTCAAAACGGCTTCTTTTTTATGGGACGCGATAGAGGGCTTGTGTAGCTGATATTCGGACGCAAGGAAAGAGTGCAGTGGACGGCGTGGTGTGCAGAATACACTTGAGGAAGAGCAGTGAACGTAAAATCAGATTTAAGGCTAAGTGAAGAAATTTAATATTCTGAAAATGAAAAATTTAATGGCTCATTTAATTAGAAATAAAGAGTTCTGTCGTCGCTCTGATTGTAAATGGTACGTTTGTATTTTTTAAGATATTATTTCTTGGTACTGGATTTATCAGAATTTAATAAAAGACAAATATATTTTTAGTTATTTTTTAGTTTAACTTGGGAAACTGTTTTACAAAGGTATTTAAAAGAGGTAAATTCCTCAAGCAACGAAACATTAAATTTCTATAAAATGAATAATAAAAATTCTCTGTCCCTTGAACTGTATTTCAACACCTTTTTGCAGGTATTTGTGGTAAGGTAGGAGAAAGAATACAGCTCAGAAGAAATTTATTATCCATCCCCTTTACGAACTTTTGCTTGCAGACCAATTGTCGAATCAATTATTAAAAATAACCTCGCAGGAATGACCGTCACGAATCTATTATAATATTTAATTGTAAATCGTGTTCGTTAACGGGATAACATTTCCATCGCGCGACGAATCCATTCGCTCGTCATATTATTGCTGCGCTGTATGGTGAATTAATTATTAATTCCTGTTCACAATCATTGCTGCGCGTTCCGCGCATACGTAATCAACAAATGCTTGTTGACGCTGTCCATGGTGCAGTAACATGCATTTGCATAGAAAATTCGATGACGATTTCATTTTTCAGTCGTTCCCCCCGTATGATCTCACATTTGGCTTTCAATCAATTTCCGATAACTTCTGCAAATGCTATTCAATTCTCTCAATTCTTCTACTGGAAAACAATATAGTAGAACTTCCATCTCTAAACTACTATTTAACTAAGCACTGTTTTGATTAACCAAGTATCATAATTAAATTTAATTAAGGAAAACAAAGGTGAACAAAACAATAATTCTTGAATATTTTGAAGAATCAAACTCCTTTTCAACTAAACTGAAAAGCTCGCTTTCAATTCTAATCTTCGAAAAATAAAGATTATCTGCTCCAGAATTTTTGGAAGTTTTCAAAATCCGACAGAGTTGTAACATAAAAATGCTTTCTATCCACTTTGGTAATATAATGTTTTTATTAATAAAACTGTATCATTGAAAGATCTTCGTTCTATGTACAATATCGAGCTGTGAAGTTTCTCAGGTATCAATGGATAATTCGAAAATTTAAAAAAAAAAATTGGCAGCAAGTGTCAGTGTCCTCCAAAACGCGCGTCATATAAACCGTTAAACGCCACCATCCATTCGCATATTCGTAACAATTTCGATGGTAATGTTTTCCATGGAAACTGTTTCCTATGGCGGGAAAAAATTTATATCTCATCGTTATAGTAATGGTGTTCAGTCGCAGTGATAGCGTCGGATACGGAATGTCAACGATTTGTCTTAAGGACCCGCCCATGCCACAGGAAGTCTGGTGACTGACGATCACCCTATAAAGCGTTCGATTTACCCCCTTCGACGCGACAAGGCGTTTTGCTCGATAAACCAGCGAGCGAAATATCTTTATGCCCCGCCATAATATCTTGACCAGGCCCGTATACGCACTCTCTCTCTACTGTAAATCGTGACAGGCGTTTAATATAAACGAGCTGATCGGGAGGACAACGATCGAGAGGGAACATTCCACGCGCAGTATATCGAGAATAATCTTTAGGTAGTGAATGCGTTGGGATAAAAAACTTTACATCCTTATTTTCTTATGGGGTGTTAAACGGCTGAACGGTCTGTGTCTGGGTACTCGTTTCGTTCGTACGATAATTTTAAGAAGCTTGTATAGGTATTTAAAGATATGAAATATTTCGCTCTGTTTCGTTGGGAATAAAGGGGCATTCGTTTGTTAGATAATGTTTATTTTTAAGTGTGATAAATGTTTAACAGAATTTTTTAATTATGAAACGATTCAGTTAAGAGATTTTGTGGGTAAGATTTTTTAAGCATCATAAAGTGTATTGTTTTTAGGTAAAATTTTTATTTGTATATTAAAGTAATTTATGGATTTTTGTAGGCTCTTAGTACACATTGGTTTTTAAATTTATTATTCGTTGTATTATATTATACAATTTTGTTTTCTGAAACGGTAAAGTACAACGTAATTAGAAATTTCATAATTATATGATTGAAGAGTCGTTCGTATTGTATTAATACGCCAATATTACCCTGCAATATTACAATATCAATTTCAACAGCCATAATAAGCACGTACAATCTCCGAACGGGGTACTTACTGCCTGAAAGATATTAGATATTATTAATTGCCAATTACTCTGCGCACTTCATACCCAAAGCGAATATATTCATATGAGATTCCAAAGTTTGGAACCAAACACTGTCGGTAATAATGCAGGCAAATTTTACGTTAATGATAAATCAGATTA
The DNA here is from genome assembly GCA_947577245.1 of Andrena bucephala. Lineage (NCBI taxonomy): Eukaryota > Metazoa > Arthropoda > Insecta > Hymenoptera > Andrenidae > Andrena > Andrena bucephala. The sequence continues at coordinate 10,987,060 of OX387715.1, forward strand.
TATGAAGGTGCAGCTTAACAATTCAATTCAGAAAAACTGAATACCTGTTTATTAACAACGTCGTTGATTCGTGCATTTGCCTGATTTAATCGGTAGAATTTGTAATTTTAACAAATAAGAAATACATGTTAAGGAACCCTAGACATAAAATTTATCAATCTTATGTCCTGTTGTTCTGCGATACAAAAGCACAGTATTACAAATATCTTACGGAAATTACACACGTTTTGCTAAGCAGACTTCATATATTCGAGTGAATGTAATGGAGAAGTGTACATGCACAAAAATAATCTTCGTTTCAAAGTGCCGCGATAATAATAGGATAATCCAAAGCATATAATTTGCCTCGTGTCGAAGAAAATGGAAACGTTCTTCACTTATTCGCATTTGAACCCCAACTTCCAAGATACAAGTAGCTTAAGGGGGGATTCTCGTGTAACAGCCCCCGAAATTTATGAATTTTTTTAAAAAGCTATTGTTAATATTGCATTAAACTCTTTTGCAATATAATCTAGCTATCTTTAAACTTGCAGAAAATATTTTTTTTTATGTCGATCCTTCTTATTATTTATTAATTATTTTGGAGTCTCTTCGACTATGTTAGCGTCTCAGATAACTCAAAAACTAATTGACTGATCAATTTCAAATAAATCTCATTTTATTCGTTATACATTTCTGCAGGTACTGGACCAAAAATTAAATTTTATTTTTTATATATAAAACTTTTTTTCGGCGATATAAAGAATAAAAATGAAAAATTTGTCTCAGGCAAAAAGTTACTTTTTCTTTCAAACACTATAACTTTTTCCATTTTTCATATTTTTTCATTAAAGTGGTTCAATACTAGCGTAGACTATCTAACTTTAAGAAACTTCTATGTTTTTGCAATCAGATGACTGTGATAGGTGCTACACATCCTGCCAACAGGAGTCACATCGTCGAAGAGGTGGACAAGATTCCACAATAATTAATAAATAATAAGAAGGAGCGACATAAAGAAAATATTTTCTGCAAGTATAAAGATGCCTCCTCATATCTCAACAGAGTTTAACCCAATATGACCAACAGTTTTTTCAAAAAAAATTCTTAAATATCAGTTACTTTTGGGGCTGTTAGACGAGAATCCCCCCTTAATTTTAGAAGTCCAACTGTCCGTGCTGTTTTTATCTACGTGCATGATTAACGAATAAAAAATACAATCTGTTGAACGTCTAAGCAACGACCGGTAACAAGGGCGAGAAGAAGAAAAATCCCGAGGGACGTTAGCCCACTATTTTTGCATTATGATCCTCGAGGAGTATATCCATGCTGTTTCCGCCACTCCAGCCCCTCGAGTGGTTCAAAAATGAGATACTCAAGCCACAACGAATTGCGCCAACTACAGCCCGGTTCCGGTGCGTTTCTGCTCGAGAAACTTACCGAAATCTTGGTTGTTCTTCGGTCGAACGAAGAGGGAGAATGGCGAACTCTTCTTTGTGAAAACATACTTGACGGGGACATACAATTAGGGAGAACGTTAAACCGAGAAGGATGTTCTCTTGAACGTTGGAAGCAGAAGGGGCAACAGGGAAATGAAAGCGACTTGAAATGGGCTGCTTAGCGTTGCATAAATTGTTGCATCGTTGAGGAAAGAATGCTACGTGCAGATGGTTCTATAACTTCTATATTATGGGAGGAAACATTATGCTGATAACTGGTTCGTTTATCAAATAAGTGGAGCTCTAATGATGCTTGGCGTTGAGTGAGATTTTTACGTTCCAAATGGTTTGGGAATGATTAAACCAATTGTATGGAGTCCTACAGTCCAGTATAGTGTCCTACTTCTTTGCATAGATAATTATTGTATAAATACTGTACTTTATTAATAATTAGAATATTACTGAATTAAGAATATTACTGGTTTCAAAGTACCAGGTAATGGAAACTACTTAGTTACATTTCAAACTAGTTGTACGTTAATCAAGAATCGCAATTTGCAATACAGATTTATTATAACTCATTCTACTACCGAACCTAATTCAGACGAACGTCCGATAATAACATCAAGACGTTATCACAATATATTGAAAACAGTTCCAAAACAAACAGAACAATCGTTCCTGGCAACATAAATAACAGAGAATACCTAATAGAACTCGACGGGCATCGATCTACAAAAAAGACGTGCAGTTAGGTATCTCGAATGCAATGCGAAACTCAGAAAAAGCACATTAGAAATCGCGCGGAAGAGAAAAACCGCGGCATCTCGGTGGAAAGAGCGCAGTCAGGCTCGTTTTTAAAGGAATACGAAGGAGAATTAAAATCGTAGATAAATCAGGGAGGATTTCCAAGGAGACGGGGCATGGTCGAAGCGGAGGCGAGAATAAGGACAACAAAAGGGAGGAAAAAGGAGGCTTAAGCGGGGCTGTTTAACGTTGTATAAATTGTTACCGTCGCCCCCGGCCGTATACTGCTGGACATCCCCAGGAAGTGGGACTTCCAGCCGGCACTCGGAGGCAGAAAAATAGCGGGAGATTTTATCTGTTAATTGCCCGCCCTAAATCCCCATGAAATAGTGCAACCCGAAGCCGATACCGAGGCGACATAAATAAGGCGGCCATAATTACTTTTAAATCGTGGACCCGGCCAGCTCAGCTAGCCAACGCCCCCAGCGGCCCCCGCTGTCGCCCGTAATCAGGAATTATCGAGGATTGGTAACAAGCGCTGGTGCATTGTCGCTTCACGGAAACCCCTCCCGCGATGCATTGTCCCGGTAATCTTATGAAGCCGCGGCACGTCATGTCGCGAATAATTGAAAATAAATTAGAGACCGTGCGGCTAGTCGCTGGAACGCCGCTGGAGAAGGGTTAAAAGGCAGCCGCGCGGCCGCTGAAACGGAACGGAATTATTGATGGCGCGGTACCTGCAACTTCGTGGGGCTATAGATTTTAGGAAAAAAGAATCCTCTTTGTTTCTGCGGAGCATTCGGAACGCCCCCACGTCCTATGGTTATCTGCTAATTACTTGTCGTTGGCAGATCATTTGCGTACACATCCGAAGGGAGTAAAAGTGAAACGGAGTTTTGTGCGCAATATCGATATGGGAAGTTTGATGTAACGTTAATTTTATTTACCGATTTGGATCTATTTTGAATATGTTAGACAAAGATTTTGAGGCATAGGCCCTCGAAGGCACTTCTAATACCTAATAGATCAAGTTTGTTTCAGAAGAAATGGAGATTATGGTGTGAACTATTTATGACTAATTCTTAAAACTGTGAACGGGAGCGAGAGTACTGGAAATTGTGAATAGAAGTAAGTAAGAATGTAACGGCAATTTTGTTAGACATCGTTCGTCATTTACACACAAATGAAACGCAATAATCCAAATTAGAAGTGATCATTTTTAATTTTCGAGGCCCTCTTTCATCCGTCAAAGTCGAGGTTAGATATAAATAAAAAAATACGTATCTCTCAGATTTTTGTGCCTTGCAACATGTTTCAAGGAGGAAGATGTCGGTGACAGACCCTCGGATAATGTCCTACGTCATTAACGATAACGCGACTTTAGAAGTAAATAGCTCCCAGAAAACAAAAAAACCGTGAAACACAATCGCGGTTTATAGTGGTGACATAAAATACGCGAGGAGCAAAAATCAGCAAGAAATTGTACTTCGAAGGGAGTAATTAATTAACAGCCTATTTAACGGGCGGTCTGTTCCTCCAGTTATTGCACGGTTACAGGGGAAATATAATATTAACACAGAGTATGAAGTTTGACTTTGGGCTCGGTAAAACATTTAATTAAAATCTAGGTTGCAGATAAAATGTAATTAAGCTTTTCAGGATGTACACGTACGTTCGCCTGGAAATTCCGGGTTCCTTCTAAAAGGGATGATATGTCTCACAGTGGTGCGAAATCCCCAAAACGTGGCCAAAATTCAATTTTTGAAGTATATAGCAGCTTTTCGCTACTATAGCAGATTTGTTGTATATATCAGTGCATCCAATGCCATCAAATTTCTTAAATATATTGATTGATTACTGAGATGTAGGCCGTCAAATGTGACGAAATTTCATGTTTCTTAATGTCTTGAAAATGGGAGTGAGAATTAATATGTCAGAAAAAGTTTATCTGTAAAGATCCATATGTGAAACATTTTACCATTAATGTAGGTGTTATAAACATAAACTCTCCACAGAAACGAAGTAAAATATCTTTAAATTTACTCGTGTAATTCCTTTCTCAATATGTCAGAAATCTTAGTCATGTTTTAATAAAACGGAAGGAAAACAAAGATGTTATTCACCGAAATTCACGCCGGGAGAAGTTTTTTTTATGTAAATTGAGAAACCTTGCGGTTTTTTAAAATATTTAAATTCAAGATGCCACGTGTATTTCGTATATGAATAAAACAACATTCTTTATTTCAAACAACCCTTATAATCCATAGTTTTCTTTTAATATTGTTTTATTATTATTTTTTCATTAAAATCAGAAAAAATACAATTTTCAAAATAATTTTTAAAAGCGTTTTAAAATTAACGTCTTCACATTAAATTGGGCATTCTATTTACATCATTTTAATAAAAAAATCGGTAAATAATTAATCCTCACGGAAATTAACTTAAAAACAACGTTTATACCAGTGATATTAGATCCGCCGTTTTGTTTTTTGCAATTTTGACTTAAGATTCGTGATCAGCGACCCCGAAAACCTTAATACACTCATTTTTGTACAAATCGTAGGTCACCTTCATATTTGGCCCACGTTTTGGGGATTTCACACCACTGCGCGTCCCCTCCCATACGTGCTGTTGCTATTTCAATCAATTTCATGAACTGTATAGCCTAATTGGCCGTTGATCTCTACAACGTGTATACTATCGGGATCGTGATATTCTATTCGGCGTAATAGTGAATGCACCTGTGTCGATGACACAGCGTCGGTGAAAGGCCCGTATTTGCATTGCATAGATCTCGTGCAGCTTTCCAGATAATATTAGATATTCCACATACGCGAGGCAATATTACAGGAGGCCAGTCGACGTGTAAATACGAGGATTAATTGAACAGGAGCTCCGAAAACGTTCATTACGTTTCATTTACTTCAGCTACGACTGGTGTATGTAATATACTTTCAGCGTTCCAGGAATGAATAGAATTTTTGCGAAATCAGAAGAGGTATCAAAGAAATGTATCAATGACCTATTTCAAAACAATTTCAAAAAGATTTTCAATATTTTTCTACAAAGGAACTCCATGTTATACATACTACACTTTAATGAAAAATGTCTCATCAAAACCGAAAATGAATCTTCACAGAAGAAAGATTCAATTGAAGACTAAAAATTTCTTTTCAGGAAAAAGTATTTCCAGCTTTCGGTTCTACAGAGATTACCAATTCTTCTTTCACGATTTTCAGGAACAGCGCCCAATCACCTGAATAATTTTCCTATACCGAACTTCCCTCCATCACGCCATGCAATTCTAACTCAAGTAATATCCCACTGTCACGAAACGCAACGAAAAGTTCATGCACCGTCCGTAATATCGCAATCGACCCTCGATACATTCCTCCCCCCCCCCCCCCCCTGTTCGAGGGAATCGAAGATCGAAGCGAAGCTTCCAAATTGTTTCCACGTCCGTCACAGCGCGCAGCCGGAGCGAGGCTGCGCCTCTGGGGGAGGCACGTCCCTCAGGACAATATTAACACCCTCGAGTGCGCTCTGCCAATTTAAAGTTCATCGATGGTAAGCAGCCATCCCACAGGCAGGCTACAGGCGAGGGCTACGAAATGAGATGGTCGGGAACGCCGCCAGAGGAATGGGAAAGAGAGGAACGACGAAAACAGGGACGACGAGCGGTTTCTTTGACAACGGATGGCTCCTCCAGCCGAACCATACCGAGGTTTAAGTACCCACTCCGGCGCCCCGCAACGAGTGCCGGTTAAGTAGTCTTTCCTACCGTCGGAATAATTACCCAATAACAAGTTTTCACGGGCAGATAATAAAGCCTTAATTAAAACAGCGATAATCGACGTTTATCCGCGCGTTTCGATCTCGCGCCAGCGCCCACTCGTCAGAAACCCCAGCTCACTAAGCGTATTGTCAGAGTTCCCCTTGTATCTCGGCGCACTGTTCTCCGAGTTGCACTGTTGCAATAAATCTTTCATAAAACGAACACTCGAGGAAGGATTTATTCGGACAATTAAAATAACTTTTCCACAATGTTCGCAAATATTGTGGGTGTCCATTGCGAGTAATAAATATTTTTTTAATTAAATGAATACTTATCACAATTTATGTTATTTTGAAAGAAAGGGGGAATAATTCTTGACGAAGTTTCTGACTTTTCTATTTTATGTAATTAGCTATATTTTATTCAGTGATTATGGTACTGATTAAGTAGAATTCGTGTTCGATTGAATCGTTCGCCAATCATTATTTCCGTTTCCTTCTCCCACGACATCACAGTTTTTCACCTACCCACATGAAGCAAGCTCAACGCCCCTCGTAGTGGCGGTTAAGCACGGCGGTAAGAATGGTACCATCTAAATATCAGTTAGAAACGTGATATCGCTTTGAAATATTCATAAAGAAGCACAACCAGAGCGGAACTTATGGCATCGGGGTCCTGTCCAATCTTCAGCTAACGCGGCCCGCGTGAAATTCCATGAATTTCGAATGCTGCCGCCATGATAGCATCCCGAAGTACGTGCTCGCAGATACGTTGTCGTACAAGCTGCAGATATGCCTCGTGTATCATACGTTGTCAGGCTGCATATAAATAATACGAAATTTCCTTTCCATCTTCGGGCATTAAAATCGAATTCTGCTGGAAGAGCCGCGCGCCGCCAGCAAGGAAATTGTTCCCTCAAGCCTTTGATAAAAACGAGATTGCACGCCGTACGTTATTTTTTCGTCGATTAACCAAGAATTTCTGTCGGGCGATTGCAGCGTGACTTTGCTAGCAATCATGATAGAAATAATGGGGACCACTTTCATGAGAAATATGACTTGCAGAATAAAATATTACACAGCGAGGCTTAGCTTTGCGGGTATCTTGTCGAAAATAATATAAAGATTATCTGACAAAAAGATGCTAGATAAATAATTAATGATAATCTCGAATATTTTCTTTTGTTCTAGAAGCACAATTCAAAGATTTTCAGTTTCAGTAGGGTAGGTACTGGTTAAACTGCGTTATTTTTAGGGGCAGAGGGTTGTTCCGTGCATTGATTGAGTCCTTTTATTCGCATTTTGCCATAATTGTGCTGCAATATTTCCATAAAAATTTTATGTACGACCTTAATGGAATTTTTTAGAATTCCATTGATAAAATTTCTCGCCTGTTATTACTTTAAATAAAAGTGCTCCCACGTCGTTTCGACGCCATTAAAGAACCAAAGGCTCCCTTGCGAGAAGAAATTAGAGGCATCTCGCAGAAAATGTGGCAGACATTCAAAGAATGTTTTACCAAGCGACTTCAACAGTCCCCTACTCAAAATTGAGGACACCTAAAAGACATTATCCTCAGAACAACTTATAAAATATTAAATATTAACCATTTCAATTAAACTAGCCAAACAGAGCTTATATTCGCGAAGGAATCGCTTCAGTTTTAAAGTAGCTAAACAGTACACATTCGTGCTGCACCCTGTGTAACATACAGTCCAAGTAGGACACGCGAAACACGCGGCCATGATGGTGCATATCTCGTACTCCCTGACCTCGTGCCGAGGCGTTCAACGCCATTTTGTTACTCGCGGTGTTGTACAAGAGCGATGGTGGCAACCTTGAGAACTTTTATAACCCCTAACAACGTATTCCAAAGTTGCCGTCTTAAGGGACGCGCCGCGCTCCTTCGAGGACGATACTTTCGGAATGATTCCGAAGGCATCATGAAAACTGTAGTATCCAACTGTAATCCATTCGGTGGAACCAGGTCGCTGAAAGGAAATACACGTTACTCGGGGCGGCGTTCTTGAGTCGCGTAACATGTCTGCGCTTAAACAAAGTTTCGCGTCTCGTCTTTCAACATCGAGGCTCGTACATTCATCTTCCCATGGGGCTGGGACGTCGTTCCGCGAGCCTCTGATGTCTCAGCTATTTTTCCTTGCCTATCCACAACTAGGACATATTTTCCCCGGCTCCTTCCCGCGCTTCGTCTTTCCCTTTACGTCTTCGTCTGGTTGGCCCCAGGAATGGGAATGCGACGAACGATGAAACATCTCTCGGGAAATCACTTATGATTCCCAGTGTACGTAGTTCTTTAGGCTGGTATTAGCATTATACGGTCGTTCGTTGTTTCCCTGTCGCGGTGCTCGAGCGGACCAACCAATGGCGAGGGAAACTGGAGCGACGCTGTCTTGTTACTTCGCAAACGACATTTTTGTTTTAATGGGAACGGCAAGCTTTTAGACCCGCCTCGCGGTGCCATTGAGAAGTGATGAGACGTGACGACACGACATTTTTGCTAGTTCACTTTGCTGTCCAAGGGAACGTGAAATTTATGATAGGGGGATGATCGCTCCTAGGAATTGAGAATATGGAGTGAGACGTTTTGTGTTTTTTGTTTGGATTGCTTGGGCGCTACTTTTGCTTTATAGTGTAATTACAAGCGACGTTGGGGGTAGCGATTGGTTCGAGGAAGGTGTGTCAGGGAGGTGATACTTTCGAGTCAAAAATATAACCGTGTACCGTGTGAATCATGTGATAAAAGTTTGAAAAAATAGGACGAACTGTGGCATGTCTTGACTAAATCGAAGGTAATCCACAATTAAGCAGTTATCTCTTATGAATTTTAATTTTAAATCGTCTCTAATTAATAGAGGAAGTGCAGTATATTTGGAATACCAGTTCCTTTAAGACGAATAAAAAATTATAGCACAGAATGGGAACAAATAAAACTGCATAAAATCACGGGGAAACTAATAAACTTTATTATTTCAAACTCTCAGTAATAATAAAAAACAAAAAGTAGCTGCAACTTTGGTCTAAATGAAAAATGACAGAAAGTATCGATTTCGTTAAGGTATGGGTAATTTGGAATACCAGTATTCTAATTTACCTTCACTTTATAAACTTAAAAAAAAGACATGTAGATAATAAACTTATTTTCTTTTATGATGTAATCAGGCTCAAAAATCACAATATAGGAATAATCTTAGGTGAATATAAATGGGCAGCGCTGGCTCAAACCGACGCGGCGCTTTGGAATATTCTTCACCTTCGGTATTCCAAATTAGCAACATGGCATTAAAACCAAAAATTTCATGTCAAACTTTGTATTCTAGAACTTATCGCAACACTGAAACGGAACCATAGAAGGAACATGCAAATGAGTAGATAAAGTGTTTAACTTTAAAGTTCTGACATATTTTAACCATGATTGGAACGAATGAATACTTGCTGAAAAAGTTTTGCAGATTGACGTTTTCTTATTCTGCAAATTAAGTCGAAAATATAAAAATGGGGGTTAATCTGCAAATGTCATTAGTTAGCAGGTCATTAGCCCTTATGATCTACGGTGTTACAAATTAGATAATGTTAGTATTTTATTAGATACTTCGGTATTCCAAATTACCAAGAGTATTCCAAATATGCTGCACTTCCTCTACAAACTAAACCTGTACAGTTCATACCTACTCTAGTTTCAGAAAACTTCTCTTACACACGCACATACACACTTACAATTTTCGAATAATTCAAGCATTGTGTCTACAAGCGATTGGGTCCTTCACAGTTCAAAGAATCATCATCCTTAGCACCACCATCTAATCCGCCCGCGACTAGCCAGCGCACAGACGCGCCACTGAGCCGTTCCTTTTAACCCGTGGAAAATTCATTTCACCTTCGTAACCTCGTATAATTATCCTGATTACAGGCAAGTACGATCATTATTCGCGTCGTCGAACTTCCCCTAACGAGGCGATAATTCCCACGATTCAGGAATCCCAAGATCCGCCTAGGCTGCAGATTCGGGGCTTAGATTAATAAGCGCGGGTTCAGGGGGGAGGGCGTCCCGGCGTCTAACGTCTTTTCAGGTCAATATCAACACGAGTAATAGAGCGACCCGCCGCCCCTGTACAAAGTTCCGGCAACATTAATGAGGTGGGTATAATTTAAAAGTTCCAAATGAAACGGTGACAATGAACGGGCGGGCCTCGAGCGCCTCGGATGAATATCCGTCATAAATGAAAACTTTCGGCATTCAAACAGTGAATGCCGGTAATTTGCCTGCAGGAAAGACTCTTCAGGAGGCCGCCACGGAAAAGCGGCGAAAACTTCTGTCGCAGCTTCAACCGACGTGCCTCGCGAATTTCCACCGACTGCTTTGTTATCGTCGCTCGTTCTACGCACGCACGTGTATTCCTGCCCCCCCCCCCCTCCCTTCTGCCCCCCCCTCCCTTCTGCCCCCCGCTGCCACCCCCGCGAAACCTCTGAAAAGCGTGCACTCCCGCGAGAGTCGTTACCAGCGAATTTTCAAGGTAATTTGGCCAAAACATTTTGGTTCAGAAATATTCCGCGATGAAAGGGCACGCGAGAATGCATTTAAAAACGCGGCGTAAAATGGGGAGGAAGAAAATAAATAAAACAGAAGAACGAGGGTGGAGGGGGTGGAAAATCGTTTCCAGGGCTACTACGTTGAAATTTACAGCCACAAATTTACAGGCTAAATGGCCCCGGTGAAAAAGTTATCCGCAAGATTTACGTGCTGCATGTATTATTAGGCGGGGAGGATAGGGGGTGGAAGGTTTTTGGGGATCGTTTTACTATGCCTGTTTCGACAGTCTGAATTAAATTTATTTCCTTTTACTGTGGAAAAGCATAGACAGAGGGTATTGATATTTTTAAAATGATTTTACTTACCTTCAATCTTCTGTATGTTTAGTGTATGTTCGTTCGTTTGTTCGGTGTATGGTTCAAATCTGGCAACTCAATTTTCACCCACTTGCAACAATCCAATTGTGTTTAAACTTGGCATGCGTGCGTAGATTGAATGACAATACAATTTTTTTAAAAAAAGTTAAAAATAAAAAAGAAATAAGAAATAAATAAAGTAAAGTGATAAAAAGAAAAAAATATGAAACGAAATGTATAAAAAATCCACAAACACTAAAAACTAGAAAATAAAAAAATATCAAAAAAAAATATGTTAAACCCTTGTACTAAAAATGCTATGAAAATTAAAAATAATTCTTTTCTTGTACTACAATTTCGATGGTGATATGTTACTTTAAATAAAATCATACAAACTCTGTGATTATCCTGTAGAATTGTTCAAATCAATTGTAATGAAAAAGGATAATCACAGAGTTTGTATGATTATGTTTAAAGTCACCTATCACCGTCGAAATTGTAGTACAAGAAAATAATTATTTTTTAGTTTTTAGTGCATTTTTAGTAAAATCGTTTAAGATAATTTTTTTATATATATATATTTTTTAAAATAGTGCAGTGATGATTTGGAACACTACACGCGGCCCAATGTGGTTGAAGAGTCCAAGAAATTATTTATATGGATAAAATGTCTCATGCGGTTGAACGCATACGGAAAATCAAGAATTGGATTTAATGATGTATTGCGATATCAGTGAACACTTCGTTACAATCGTGGAATTCTAAACTTCAATAAAATAAAGTGACAGATGGAAAATAAAACCCATTGGGTATAAAAATGTATGAATTTAATTTGTGATTTTTATGATAATATAAAAGCTTGCAAAATAGATTTATATATCCATATAACATTTCATTCACAACAAAGAAGAAAATAAAATTGAATGTACTATATAAATTATTTCACCCCTCTATCCAAGAAACTTTAAATACCACTTTCTTTATAATCCTTTCTTTATAATCCTTGAAAACGAAGTCAGAAGTTCCAGGTAAGAAAGGAAACCTTCCATTTTTCTCCAACAGAAAGAAGAATCTTCTCTTGTTATCGCGGCAAGTATTTTCTCGGGATCCCTTTAAATACTTTAATAATTTCAAAGTGCAGAAAATTTGCACGCGAGCGGAGCAAATCGTTCCGCGGAACAGTCTCACTCAAGTAACTAACAAATTCTTTTGCAAGGACGAAACTGTGACTTGGCTCGTAATTCTGTCACAAAGTTTCGTACAGTTCCCTCGCTGTTCGAAGAAAATACTTCAACTTTCAGAAAGTAACAAACGCCGCGATATTTTCATTTGTGTTCCTCGGCATACCCCGCTCCGATAAACCAACGTGAAAGCGTTTGTCGTGCTTCAACCCCCAGCCAGCCGATATCGTGCCCGTTTCGCATCCCTTCGAGGGTGCACTTTCGTAACGTCAAGAGTTTTGCCATGAAGACGAAACACCCTGCAGCAACACCTGGATACTCTATGCGAGCGATTCTTCCGCAGAATATTGCAGAAGTTTCTCTACGATTCGCTCATCTGTACGTGAGCCATCGGTGCTTGATTACAATTCTTCCACGCACACGTTTTATAACACTTTGACTGACATATGCAGTTCGATTTATATGGACCGAAGCAGTAAACTGTGGGAAAAGCATGCTGTACATTGCTGGCAGAATTAATTTTGCAATAAAAGGTATTAATAGCTGGTGAATTCGGTATGAGTATAATGAAATGTAGGTATGGTTATAACGTGTCATTATAATATTTTAACAATATGCACCTTGTAAAAGTTATTGGATTTTTCAAATAAGGCTCAACGAAAGAATTTTTTAAATGAGTTGACTTCATAGAAATCCGTTTGTAAAGATTCTATCTTCTATACAGGGTGATTCATAAATGCATGTCAATACTTGAAGTGGTAAATCTACACACTAATAAAAGAAAAAACGTCATTATCTATTATTTACATACAATATCCATGTTTTTAATCATCCATAACTCGAAAACTAAGGTATCTAGGTAGGGCTGCCATCCGTCCTGGTGTCCCCGGATTTGTCCTCTTTTTTAGGGCGTCCGGAGACGTCCGGGGGGGGGGGGGGGTTGTAGTGATCCGGATTTTTCGATGCTGCTCGCTTAAAAAGTCATAAATATTTTATCTTTATTTCTTGATTGCGGTTACAGTCTATAATTTACAGAAATTTTTGTCTTAGGATATCGTACCTAATATAAGAAATAGTTAGAAGTGTCTGAGGTTCAAGTAAAAATGTCCGGGGTTTTAAGACTCTCTGTCCTAGATTAATGATTTTACAGATGGCAGCCCTGTGTTCCTATGACGTTACTTATTTTAGTGTGTAGATTTATTCCCCGAAATATTGATATGCATTCATGAATCACGCTGTAATATATACAGTAATATATATTTACTATTTCTACCCATTCTATCTACCCTTGTTTTATTTCTATCTGGCCCCATTGCACTGTTATCCATGGCATGTACTATTCACTTCCACCTATACAAGACAATATGAAGGAACCACGACGCAACTCGGAGATTACCAGATCTTCGTTTGTCAAAACCAAATACCCCTTCCCAACTAGGGAACAACGCGCTAGAGTAAATGGTCATTCCTATGTAACAGATCTCCTTAGCCGCACTTGCGACACAATTATCGTAGCTCCGGAGTATACGTGTACCAAGCAGTAATGAGATCTCGGAATGCACGTGCCTCCACAAAAGAGAGCTCCGCAGCGCGCGCGAGTTCTGTGGGAATAGCGATAATTACACTCGATGTTTGCCACCTCATCTACTGTCGAGGCATTACTATTTGGCTGGCAACCAAGCACCCCCTCTCCAACCCCCCCCCCAACTAACTCCTTTACTCCCCACTCCTCCTAGAAACCTCATTTTTGCTCGGTACACCTTTACCTCGGGGAGGGCCTCCAAGTCACCGACCCCTTTTTGATAATGGTGCCCAGCGTCGAGATCGCTCTGGTTTTCGGTTACACTAACGCTAACCGTGGAACCACGAGGTTTCTATAAATGCAAGCGCAGGACAGCTGCACGCGCACGCCCGCGGATTTTATGCGTGTAATTGAGGTTTATGGTTAGTTTAACGGCCGGGTCAGCTACCGCGGGATTTCCTGGACGTTCGAGGCCGCGTTCCTGCTAATTTGAAATTGTGCACGCGTTCTCGTTGCGAATATAATTTGCACAGTATCGATGCTGCTTTTGCATCGCCGTCATTTGCCAACTTGCCGTTGAATTATGCATCACGTGCCCCGAGCGAATTAATAAACTGAGTTTCGAGGCAGTCGGACCTTCGGTAAGTTCCACGGAAAGTCTCCCTAATTCGTGGGCGGCTAGAGAGAGGGGGGATGGTGAGCCACCGGATCGCTGTAAATGTTTTACAAGCGTGCCGGCATTGTATCTTCGCCGGGGTCTGAATTTAATACGCCAATGGTATCGGGTGAAAGCTGCATAGCTCGTCGAATGAAACGCAGATGCAATTTAAAGGTTGCTGCATTTTCTAGTAGCTATTCCACTCTGAATAAAGACGGTATCGCGAAGACGGGGGAATCTTGGGAACAAGTAAAATATAAAAATTGCAGGCTGAATAAGTAATGAAGCAGATTGAGGAACACGATACTCCTTTCTCCGTTTAAAGCGGAAGGCTGTGTTCTTCCTGCTTGCAGCTGCCAGCTTGGGATTGGAATGTAGGAATACAAGGACAAACTGGATGAAAGAAATTCTCATGATCTGAATTTAGAAAAGCATTGTTAAGTGAAATAACGTTGTACGATTCAAGTTTATTACAACTTTGTTCTTATAAAACTAAAATAGGATTCCAATAGTTGGTGGTTTTATTCTGCTTTTATATTTAGGAAAGTATGGCATTGCAACTGAATGCATCGAGTTAGAAGAATTCGCAAAATCTTTCACAAACTTACGTAAACATGTGTAAGAACTATATTGAGTTTCTGAGTGACAATTTTGGAAAAATTATATAAAAATATTTCTCCGCATTACTTTCTTACTTTTTTCGTGTACTTCTGTGTTTTAGAATGAAACACTAAGGTGTTTTGGGAAATGCATTTTGATAGTTAATGCAATAATGAATTAATAGCGGATGATGATAAAGGTTCGTTTCTATTTAACAAGATAAATGCAATTCGCTGGTTTATTGTTTGTTACGTGCTGGCGATGACTGTAAAATGTATGTAATTGCCGGGTTCTTAATTTAAATGAAATTTGTAATAATCTTATCGCTTTTAATAAAACTTCAACAATTGTAAGATTTAATAAAAACAGAATTATGTTCAGTTCAACCCTTTTGTAGAAAAGAACTGCTATTGAAAACGATCTAAGTTGTGTCCTGTATTATTTTTCCCTACCCACTTTACTTCTTCTATTTCAGGTTTTAAATAAGGAGCACATGCACCGTCTGCAAAATTGTCTTTGAGCTTACTGCCGCTCGTACCACGTTGCACAAGTAAGTTCACAGGAGTCAGCAGGTGTTGTCACGAACTTTAAATTCACATACATACCAGGAGTAGGTATATTGGGATCTTATGTTCATATGATATACACCTGACGAGTTACATTTCGTTGGAATTTGCAAAATTCATGAACTCTATTAGTTTATAGTAAACCCTAGTGAAGAACCAATAACCGAGAAAAGAATATATAAACCAATTCTTTAAACTAAATAAAAACAACCAACCCTTTTCTGTTCTCCAAAAAAAGTTGCCACTCAAATTTCTTATTTTTAAATTCACTATTATCGAATATTCATATTTTGTAATTTTAGTAATCTTCAATGTTACTACTATTTTATAATATATTCATTTCTCTAAAAATGAGAATTTTTTAGACACTTCAAATTTTACATGCGACCTGATAAAAAATCCGAAACCCCCCACTTCAATTATATACAAATTCTAAATTTTATAAAATCTATAACACACTAATCACTATAAGTTCCGAATTCTGCACATCTCACTCAGAAGTTTAAGGCGGAGTCACACGTCCCATGACGATTCAGTGTCGTCAGTGTCAGTGGTCTCTTTGTTTCAGTGTCAGTAACACGGACAAGTGTGAACTGCTCCATTCCAAAACAGGGAAACGATATTCTTTACCACCGGCACTGACGGCACCGAACCGGCAGGGAACTGATACGTGTGAATACGCCTTTAATCGGTGTTCCGAAGAGAAACGAGCCAGGTAGCGGCCTTACACGAATTACTTTCTTCGGTGGGATTTCGCTTAAGCCAGCGAAATTTATTTGAACTCTTCACGCGGCGAGCTACACGGCCCCTATGCCGCAGGATGCGGCCATAATTTTGAGAAACGCCCCCCCACCGGTTACGCCGACAATTCCCAGCGTAATGTCCTCGACAATTCATTCCCAAATGGCCTGAACGGCAATTCTTAGCCGGCGTTGCACAAATCTTACGTGCACGTGGGCCGGCGGGGCTACGTCCACGCCGCGGATACATTTCCACCTGCTAATACGCCATTTTATGGCACCGCCTGTACGCCTCGCCGTGTACCTACCGCTAAAAGAGGCTCTCGCGTGAGGACTTGCTTGGAATTTTCTTTCCTTTCACAAGTACACCGGGAAATGAGGATGATTCAACGGCAGTGCGCGTAACATTCTTCCAGTAGGAATTTGAGAAGTGAATTAAAAAATCAGAAATCACCTACCACTTTTGTATAAAAATTGAAGAGTGTAGGTATGTCTGAGATGAAGGATATGACGTCTTTGTATTTTTGGGACTGTTCGGATTTTAGGGCGATATCAAATGAGCAAGTTAATTTCTTCTAGGTGGAGGATGGACCATGGAGGTCATATCAAGGTCATTTTCATTTTTTAACGTGGCAATGTATGTTGTTAAATACCTAAGTTTCGAGTTTCGATATTGGAGATATTAAGCGTGTAATGTTCCTAATTTCACACTCTGTTTACTTCATTTAATATGTAGAGGTTAAAGCAGCCTTGGAGGAGGGATTAAGAGAGATAGTTCCCTACAACCCTCATAAACTGGTTGTTGTATATTGATCTACTAAAGTGCTAAGTTTCACTGCATTGATTACCGAGTATTCTTTAGTGTACTTACCTATACTGTTTTATTTGAAAATGTTGCATGAATGGTTGATACTTACCAAAAACTAATTCTACGCATACTCGATGTTACTTAATTCAAGGGATGATAGCTAATTTGAATATTTTTTTTTAAAGGCGTCAGTTGAATCATTCGAGGTGAAGAAAATATTAAGGGTAAAGAGAAAAACAGGGAACGTCACAAAACAGCTTTATCGACAAAATTAAGTTTGAATACTTTACTCCTTTAAAGAACAGGGTTCAATGAATTTAATTTTCTTATATAATTGTCTTTTAAAATAACTTCGTATTTTGTGCCAGTGCAGAATAGAAATTCCCTGTTTTTAACTACTTAGTATACCAAATCATTAGCAAAATCACGAAAAATGGATATTCCCAGTTTTTGAAACTATGTTTCTGAGGCTTGGTTCTTACAATTAGAGGGAGTTTAGCGAGTAAGTACATGGCAAGTTGATTCTAGTGAGTGTAATGAATTTTAAAAAGTCACATTTAATTTTAAATAACATTAGCATAATAACTGCATAGAATATATACATATATGAATTTGCATAATTTAATTACTCTGGTCAAAATTATATTTAACAGTATTTCCGCTACTTTAAAATTCAGAATTCCGAGACTACTACACGTGGGCTACATGCGATACTCCCTCGGTATAAAGAACGCAGGTTTAAAGTTCGACAGCATTGCAGCGAATTTAATAAAACTACGAAGACAATGGCTGTTTGTTATAGGTACTACAAGAGAGCGGTGTGTTAAGGTTAAAAGGCAAGAATAAACGGCGGCCGCGAGTGGACAATAGAAAACACTTGACAAAGACCCGTGTTATGAGCGGCGCAACAATGAAGTTCGGAGGTTACGAAATGGGGCCTGAATGCATTCACAGTTTGCTTTATGACACTGCTTGCAAGATCGAATCGACTGATATTGTGCTGTACCAGCGACTTGAACGCGTTTAAATAGATGCATTATACTCTGCCAATAAGTTTTTATAGCCGTCTCTTATCGGTGTCTCATGGTGACAAGAACAGACGAATACAGCTATCCTACGTTCCTATGTTTCATTTAGACGGTGTCAGGAATAATCAGTATCCACGAAAAGTGTCTCTTAAACGAGTCAATTCAAAACTGTTGTCATTAGTGGCGCACCCCCAAAGCTGGGGCTTTATAAAAAGAAAAGAAAACTGGATTCTATTGTTTAAATAAATTTTTATAATCACCATAAGAATTTTATTGAATTTCCAATAAAAATATTTATATCCGTTCAACTCGGCTTCTCCAAGATTAAATCCTGAGTGAGCCACTGGCAGCAATAATTCATGAAACGATTATGGAGCTCTTCTGATAGTTCTGATACACCCTTCTGGAGACTTAAAGAGGTGGATGCTTCTTTCTTTAACTTAAAAATATAGTTCCATATCCAATTTTACTTTGAAATAAACATACTAGGTACGTATTTAGAAGACCTGAAGTTAAAGTTAATTAGTAGTCACCAACTAGAACCACAGAAATTTCATACAAACTGCTATAAACGCAGAAAATACATCTGGTCTGTATTTTACCTTTTCCCTGCACTTCAGAATAACAGGAATCGAAAGTGCTACGAGCTACCGAACGGATAACAAATATCATTAAAAAAAGCGAGTTCCGTGGAAAGGTTTCTCACAAAAGAGCAGGCCATAAAACCACTGAACGCACGGCACAATGAACGGCCTTGATTTTCCTATTGTCCGTCTATCAGTATCGCCTCCAGCAGTCAGCATTTCCGAGCCGTTATCATCGATCTCCTCGCTATCGGCCATCTCTTTTCCTCCCGTTCCGTTACGAGACCGTCGATATCACGGGCATATCCAGGACGGGGTTGGGCGAACAGCAGGGCGCAAGGGAACGGTGGACCATGGCTGTTCGAGTCTCATGTTTATGAAGTGTGCATAGTCCTCCACTTATGAATAATGTTACAGCCGAAGCTGTTCTGTATCAGAACGCAACGTGACGTAACGTAACGCCACCGGTGAGGGCGGCGAGGGTATAGATCCAGCGAGCGTGATGGCCCCTTTCCTATCGATAGCGTGCTCGATTATGGTCACGGGGCCGTGCGACTTCGAGAAGAGACGGAAACTCGGTGTGGAAATACTGGAGGAGCTTTGGAAAGGGTATCCGGCTATCCATTGAAATTTTTCGACACTTCAATTTTATCTGCACTTTGTCTCCTAAGCACAAGTTGCGATTAGGGGCCGTCCTTAAATTACGTAAGGGTACTTTTGGCGATTTCTTACCCCCTCCCTCCCCCGGTATAAGAATTCGTAAGATTTGACATTGCAACCTCCTTCTTACGTAATATTTTTTACATTGAATTTTTTCACTTATTAAAATTCTTTTAAAGGTTTATATAATTCATTTAATTCGATTCCGGGAAATTTAAACTAAAAATACTTTTTTGGAACATTAATGATAGAATTTATATTTATTGAAAATTAGGTTAAGAAATATTACGTAAGACGCTACCTGACTCGCCCTCCCTCTTGTAAGAAAATGTAAGAAATTCCGAACCCCCTCCTCCTCAAAAAGCCTTACGTAATTTAAGGACGACCCCTTAGGTACGTCTTAAAGAGCTCATGAATTTGGGACAATTGTTTCAAGCATACTCCCGCAAGTTGCATCTTATTCCATCTTCTTCTAAACTACTGCTGTGTTTGACAAACAAGCATGTCCGAAATACGAGTCATGAACCACGGATTCTCGTCCACTAAAATCGCTCCAGGCTTCGACTGGCGTCGGCGTGGAGACACGCCGAAGAGTTTGCATCCTATGCACCCCCTGTTTCCCCCTGCTTTTACGTTCATATTTCCTGGGAAGCGTCGAAAGTATTATCCACGCGTTCTCGACTATTTGTTCGAGGACCTGTGAAGCAAAACTTTCTCGGCAGTGGTTCCCAGAAAAAGTGCCCACCGACTTGAAGGGGCATTTTCCGAAACCCTGCGCCGCTCGAAACCGTTAACTATCCTTTATCCGCGTCAGCGCAGAATCTTTAAAAATTTCAAACTATTCCCAGAAGAAGCATTCCGCCCAACCAAGGAGTGTAATACTTGCACGCGATATAAGAACAGGCGGCAGGAAAAAGCTAACGAGGAGCAGCCCGGCAAACAGCGAGGCAGCGATCCGCGCTGCCGGCGTCCCCAGTTTCCTTGAACGGCTGCGATTTGCGCCGGGGCACTTGCAAAAACGTTTTCGGAAGCAGCGACGGCTCAGGAGAATCGGAAAGTTATGATTTGCCAGGAAGCTGCGGGAACGGAAGAGCGATTCGTTGAATGGACATCCTGATTGATCAATCGGGGGAACGATCGGCGCAATCACGGCCCATCCTGTGCCCCCGGACGGCTGAAACCGGCGGAAAATGCTCCGGTCGGCGGAGGGGAGGGGGGGGGGGGGCGGGCAGGGTCGTCTCGTAAAGAGTCGAACTTCGCGAGCCAGCCCGTGGAAAAACGTCACGTACAGCCGTTGGGAGTGGATCTACAATGGTTGTAAAAAGTTTTTAACCAGAACGCGCCACGCCATTTCCGTTTCTTTAAACGAGGAACATCGGGAAGTTCAGCACTGTCTGTTCGGAGTTTAACGTTCCAGCTATTACAAGAACGCTCGGGCCTTTATCTGCACGGCCTCGAATGGAGGGGAGGGGTCCACGGTTTATCGAGCGCGTGTTAGGAACGGTCCCCTGGATGAATTTTAAGTAATCGCCACGGCCGATTGGATTTAGCCGCACTCCGTCTAATTTAATTAACGCTTTGCGCTCGAACTTGCTTTGTTACTTTAATCGCCGAACGAAGTTTACACGCCCGCCAGTGGAGAACGACCAAGTTGCACGACCCACCTATCCAGGAATGCTCCACATTACAGCCGGGCGTTCGATTGTTATTCGAATTGTATTACGGGAAATTGCGCGTTTCTTGGCGCGATAACTCCCCGGCCCCTCGCTGTGTGCGCGCGCGAGCGCACGGTACTTGGACTGTTTCGAGTACCTCCGCTTGGTACCAGTATGGTTTGGGGGTTTGGATATTATCTTGTGTATTGAATGTGGTTTAGTTTGGCAACTAGTGTTATAAATGGAATAACGTGACGGATTGAGATGATAGGCCTCGAGGGGCATGTCTACATAATATTAATATTATTAATATTAACCGGTTTAAACATGCAATGGTACATAAGATTCAGGGGCATAGAATGAAGAATGATATTATTTTTGACAAATTTATGGAGTAAATATAAATGTGATTTTTATACAGCATAAAGAAACAGTCAAGAACTATTTGTTTCATACAAAAACTCAAATTTCACTAAAAATGGACATACAATATTTGTGCACTAAGCCATCGATATGATCGTAGTTCCACGCATCTGCTCTGAACTATATTACCTCAACCTCTATGTCCTCCAGTGGCGGATTTAAGGGAAAGGGCTCAAGTGGCAAACGTTCTGAGGGGCCCTTTTTTCGGGAAAATGAAGAGGTAGGTTACTAAAAACGGGCTAAGTGTAGTAGTACAAAAAAAGAATATAGTATTTAGATGAAACCCTAATTTTTTTTTTGAAGATGAGACCCTGACGGTCCTTTTGGGCAGGGGCCCAGGCGGGAACTGCTTATCGGTCGCCCGTTAAATCCGCCACTGATGTCCTCCACTGAAATTTTCCAAACCCTGCCTTATTCTATCATCCTTTCTCCAACTTTAAAAATCCTAAACCCCATCGCATTTCCTCAATTCCAATTAATTATTATTTCAAAGCCAATGTAATGTAATTAAACTGAATGCAGCACTAGCTCAATTTCAATTTCTGCCATTTCCCACTTTAAATCTCAGGTCCAATGTAGAACACAATAGATACCTATTAGTACAGCTCTTGCCCACGTTATAGGACTCTTACATTTAGTCTAATAAAATAAACAACTGTTGAACAAATCGGTAGCCTGTATCACCGAGTCCATTGCGCATTTATTCATCATCTGCATCTCGAAATATTAAGTTTCACTATGAAGAGAATTAAAAAATCAGCCAAGCAAATGCAGCAGCATGCATGATTGACAGTGACTTCCTATCAAGATTGTCACACGGTGGAGAAATCATTGATTCATTAACTGTCAGGCGGGGAATATTAATTTCTGCCCGGCATCGCTAAACCCGCTATTAATTACCGTAGACCAATTAACCGTAACGAATGGCTTCTTTGTTAACGACACAGCCAGCGTAATAATGGACACGCGTATACGCGTTATCTCCGGTTACACGAGGACGGCTCTGCAACAATAACGTGAACGCGCCGTCATACGAGATGTTACATCGACCGTTTGGGTTTCATGAACGCGTGTTTGCTCAACGGAAATGGAAAAATTAGCTGATACGTCGATCACGGAGCGCTTCCATTTGAACCAATCCACGGTGAAATCACGCGACTAATGTTTCCTGTTGCTGCGCATGGCTAAATAATTTTGCAAGAGCTCTACATATATAGCTGCGCTCTCTCGAGGACAGAAAAATCGAGGGGTTCATAACAAAAACCACCCACGTCAATTTCTGCTGTTTTCCGGGAGAGTAAAAGACACTCTAGCATCTTTAACCTTTGTTCAATAGGTTTCCATTTTTTGTTTTTAATATACATCATATTACACAATATTGGGGTGGGTGCTATCTGTAATTATATCGCAGACGAACTGTATCCAATTAAATCATAATGTTATGGTCCTCGTGACTAATTTTACAGTTGTGTTTGGAGTAAGACATTTCCAAATTAGGTCGACATAGTAAACAACGTACTTTCAGTTGGACTAGACATTCTTTATTGAATAAGAAACACAAATAGTAGAATACTTATAAAATCAAGAGTCTTCTTCCCTACGGTTGTTATCAGATTGTATACTCTCGATGTTATGTGAGTCTCTTCCACTGGCGACAGCTTAGTGTAGAATGACTGGCTTCCTTCTTTCAAATAAGGGAGCAGTTTCCGTAAATCATTCATTTTTGAAGGATTGATGTTAATACCTTGCTTGTGTAAAGTGGTTGGGACTGTCAATTCTTGCGATAAAAAGCTTTGACAAAGTTTGGTTTTGCAGAATCGATCAATTTTGTTTTCAGAATAAATCAGGGTATAGATAATTTTTTATAATATAGGCTCCACCATTTGTGAGTACCGTTTCTGAATATTAATTAGAATATGTTGTTACCACAAAAGCCGAAACATTTGACAAGCGTGGTTTTTGTTATGAGCCCCTGAATTCGTAATTTGCTTATTAGTGATAACAAGCTAACGTGATAATAAGTTCTGCTAAGAAATATACAAAGGGAAATCAGTAATTACTGTTCCCTAGTATTTAGGTTTTAGCATAATCAAGTGAATTGTTATCTATTATTGAATTGTTTACTATTCTTTAGCATAATCGTCTGCTTCGTTGAGACACTTGTGCAAGTTGTAGGAAACGACAGTCATTATATGGGACTAAACTAGGGAACCATTTTTATTACTTTCATTTTATTATTACTTTTTATTTATTTTTTAATTTACTTTAATATTTTATTACTTTTTAGTATTTCTTGAAATATTGGGAATTGTAATTAAAATACACGTTCCATGAAGGCTCTGTTAGAATTAGAAAATAACATCAGCGGATTTAGAGATTTGACGCCCCTAGGCTAACATGTGTATGCCGCCCTTTCCCTGAAATATCATAAAATATTTTAATCTAAAAAAGTTGAGACAATTTTAAAATAAATTCAGTGTGCCAACTCATATATCAGTCACTGCTGATTTGCTACATTAAAAAAAGTAAATTGTTTTGAAAGTTATCTCAACCCTTTGAGTTTAAACATTTCTCAATTTCTTTCGCCCAAAATTCGCCGCCCTAGGCTGCAGTCTCGTTAGCCTATATACAAATCCGCCCCTGAACATCACTCCATGCGAATGCTGCTTCAGAATTGAATTCTGAACATTTTGTTGCCCACACAATTGTTCTACATGACGACATATTTTATCTATCACAACTCCAACATGAAGAATTAAAAAACTAATGAGAAGTATATCGAGACACTGAAATATTAAATAAACCTACATATTATATAACGTTTTAAATCTACTTTCGTGCTGTCTGTAACTTTTCATATCAGATTAACCTTTTCAGAGACATTTAGATCTAGAGCACCTTGTCCTATAACAGGCCCGGCCGTAATTCCCGATCTGAGTGCATTATTAACGACGCCCTTAATTTTGTCTAAACACGATTGATGGGTGATTGAAGCCCGGGCACGCATGTGAGCAGCTCCTTCACGTGGAGGAAATAAAATGGTGTCCCAGTAGGGACAGGGTAAGGTGGAGGGGGTGGAAAAAAAGAGAGAAAAATTCTGACCAGTTCGGCGAGGGAGCGGGGGAAGAGGCGGGGGATAAAGGGACGATGGGAAAACCATCGGAAAATGGAGCAGTTGAGCAGAACGAGAAGGAACGACGTGGTTCGTTAACGCTTTCATTGGAGAGCGATTCTTCACAAAGCCAATATAGCCGGGGCCCCTGTTCTCATTTACTGGCTTGTACATAGCCACTGCAATGGTTACGTTTATCCGCCGGAGACTTCTGCAGCCCGTGTGATTCGTTTAAGTCATCAGCGACAGATCGGGCTACCTTAATGGCGTTCTCGCGATGCCCCTTCATTCCGGTCAACAGGAATTCGGACGGGCGTATTTCTTTACCCAGAATCGCTGATCGAAATTTATTTAAGCGCCTCTAACGTTTCCCCTCGTCGAGTGGTATTGTTGAAAAACGGATGCTTGTCTTCTGCAAGATCGCGTGAGAATTGTGTGCCGAAACTTTAAAGGCAACGTAAGTAGTATCGATATTATTACGTTATTTGTAGAGAGGGCTGTGAATTAATATTGTACGGATATCCTCTTTTGGATTTTTGAATGCAAGAAACAGCAGGGGAGACCGGGGCTGGCTGTCTCAAGGGGTAAGTTGATTAATTGTTAATAACTTTGCACCCACATATGCTCTACTGCGGAAACATTCACTGTAGAAAAAAGTCACTTCTACTATGCCATACATTTATGTCCGACCCCGCGATCGCACGTTTTTTTTTAACAGTTATCAGCGTTTGTCGAAAAATTGTCTACGTAAGTAAATATTTTTTCTTAAAGATTTTACGTTTTCACACTCTATATAGTTACAATAGAATAAATGTTAAGGGACTATTTTAAAGTTTGTTTATTAGACGATCTATTGACATAGTATTTTTATTTAGTCATAAATAATTTAAGGTTATATAGATTATTGAAGTCAAAATGATCGGGCGGGGCTGGTTGACTAATAACGTTAATAAGGTTTAAATTGTTATTTTGTTATTCATAAAGCGATTTTTATTTTTTGTTTAAATTTCACTATGTTATAAATGCATTATAATTATTGTTTAAGTTGAAAAAAATTTCAGCTTATTATTAAAATATGAAAGAAAGAAATTAATAATGAAATCATATTATAATGAAACAACTCTTGTGACATGGTGTTATTTTATTACCACTGAGATAAGTTACTAGTAACATTTTCTTAACTGATTGTACCTATAGTCAACCAACCCTGATCATGATTGGTTAGAACCAGGCTGGTTGTTAGAACCAGGTGTTAGAAAAACATTAAAATACCTTAATTCTTGTCACATTGAGTCAACATTAATAATTTAATCAAATATACTAACCGGTTTAATGATATTTCGCCCACATAATTTATTAAAAATCAAAAACTGAAAACTGGCCTACCAGCCCCGGTGGTCTTCTCTCTGGCAGATGATCCCATACCCTACTACTTTCATCTGTTTTGCAGTTACATAAACCTAACATTATAAAATGCCCTTGCAACTTACGACACAAGTTCGCCAAGTAGATGATACAAATCACCCGGGTACTATAATCGCTTATCGCTTTGCTAGCCCTGCCAAGTGTCCTCCCTCGAATAAAATTAGCGTTCCGTCCCAGCGAAGGCGCACAAACAGACCCAAAAATTCGGAATCACATTTCACAGACAACGCGGCGGCCTGCGAGTTCCTAACGTACATAGACACCGGCCATTTCACGACGAGAGCACTACCGTTTCGAAATGGTGGTTAACGGATAGGAAAGAGGAAGCAGCGAGCGCGGTTAGCCGTGTGTAAAGAATTCCCGTTGTCGATGCCACAAACTTTCGCTATAAACCACCAATTCTACCCCCCCCCCCCCCTATACTCTGCGCAGGCTCGTATATTTGCAACATTCACAGCGAGCGCGGGCAAACTTTATGCGCGTGTAGTCGCACAGACACTCTACACTCTTTGACACACGATCTGCAATCGGGCGCGAGCGTTGCCCAAGTATGTGCATTTGTCACGCGGTTCTTTTCAAATGATGCATCGTGTATTTGATTATTTGAGGATGGGGATTCAGGTCAATGGAGATCAACATCTGCTTGTTTAGCTTAAAGTAAGATTAACAGTTTTAGTGGAATTTCGAATAAGAAACTCATGAACAGATTGTATTTTATAGCAAGGGTCATAAATGATTACTGTTACGCTAAATCGAGATAAATTAATGTGAATTAAGTATTATGTAAGACATACTTAGTGAATTATTGTTAATAATAGGAGTTTATATTGAGTCTTTTGGCCTAGACTTCTCTATATCGATATATAGCTTTAACTCAAGCTCTAACTCACACTACTACACAACTCAAGATTACTAGTACCTATTATACATATATCGACAGAAATGTTTGATGGAGATCAGGGGGCTGCCATTTGCGATTTTGTGACAGTGTTTCAACTGCCACCTAGGCAGTTCCAATTTTTTCGAACTAAAATTCAATATGGCCGTCCAACATAGTCTGCGAATCCACTAATAATCTATTAATTGCTGCAACATTTGTTGTGTCTTGATCGCAAACCATACTAAGGATGATAACTTCCGTTTCTTCGAAAGCTTTTACAACAGTTTTGATGCAGTGCATCAACTGATTTGAGGACGTCTTGCATTTTGTGAAATAATGCAGTCAGAGCAACAACGGTCTAACCTACATTTTTTTCGAAATTGAATTAGTAGCAATAACGTATTCCAATAGGCTCTACTAACCATATAGAATAGGAGAAAATTTTTTTTTTTAATGTGGTTTGCTTCGTTGTTGCTCTGACTGTCTCAAATAATAAGCAAATGGGACTTTCCAGTTCGATACGATACCTTTTAACATAAACACTAGTGCATGGCCATATTGAATTTTAGTTCGAAAAAATTGGAACTGCCTAGGTGGCAGTTAAAACACTGTCCCAAAATCGCAAATGAGAGTGGCCGCCCCCTGGTGGAGATACTGCATGCGTAAGGCTTCGCACGAATTCGAATCTTGAAGTGCAAAATGTGTTTGACAGATAAACAAAAACGGAAGGCGCCCATTTCTAGAAGTTCGAGTAAAGTTAAGCCCTTCAAATTATTAAACATTGCCACCGCCATAAAAGTGAAACGTATCCTCCTTACGCCTCGATTACCATTTCGTGGGATTTACACTGACGTTTCCAGCTTCAGCAGCGAACAGCAGGCAGCAACGAGCAAAACGTGAGGAATAAATTCTTCCAGCGAGAGTCTACAATCTCAGAAACAATACGGAAGCAAACACAAATAAATTTGCCACTCGCACGTCTACCGTCGCACCAGCGCAAGCAAATAATTCCTCATAACGACGGATTACGGGGCGAGGAAGAAAACGCAAACCTCCCTATATCATCAAAGGGCACCGTAGTGTCTCTCTTCATCTTCCTCCCAGCCACCCCCGAACCCCGCCTTCCTCCGGAGCTTTCCTTTCGTCTGAGAACGGTTCGTCTTAACCACGGATGCGCAAGTTGCGCGTCGACTGCGCGGAAATTCGCAAAGTGTCCGCATAAATCGCTGCAAGTAGGTCGCGAAAACAGCCTCGTTACTTTGTCGTTCCGCTCGCGTCTCGACGCCGATGCGTCCCGTGCACCGGGGCGTCCTCGCTCGCGCCGGGGCCAACCTTGGAGGTCGCGACGAAAAGACTGCTGTATCAGTCACAGTTGCGTCAGAGGCGTGCAGCTTCTGTTGTTTGTGAGGTAGGGAAATTCTGGGAAATACATATCCTCGTGGAAAACAGATAGAGAAATAAGATTAAAATATGACTTTGTTGCTACGAAATTGCATATTAGTGTGTGGGCCATAGAGCAGGAATAATAATATGATAAAAAATTATTTTAGGATGTTGTTAGAGATTTGTTCAAGAGATGTTTCACACTATTGGCTGTCGAATAACGAATGGAGGGTCCATTTTGACTCATCCTAAATATCAAACTATGTGTATTAGTTACTTGGAGGGGCTAATGATTTTAGATCGTAAAAACGTCAGAATCTAATATGAAAGCTTATTGCATTGCATGTATGAAAATTAAAATATTCTCCCTCCAAGAGTTAAACCTAAGCTTGATTGGAATGAAAATATGTTGTATCACACGTGCTGTTGTTTGGAGTGCGAGTATTTGGCCAGAGTTTTTGGCAACCAGCCATGAACGTTACATTCTTTTGAGCACTGTTACCATGTTAGTAATCTAGATGGTACCCCTGACAGGAACTTGGCCAGCGGGGACCGCTGGGTTTGTGGACACTGCTATTCAGGGCCATTTGCTTGACAGTGGATTATGCATTCTGAAGGCTTGTTGTTTTGAGAGTTTTAAACATTCTTAATTCTCATTCGGACGGTTTTAATACTCTATCTATCTAGTCTAACCTCGCTAAAACTCTGTATATCTGCAAGTTTGTTAACTTATGTTTCATACGTGTTGCACTGCGGAACATAGTTAGAAAGCTCGCTACGCTAGCAATCACTAAGGCATGTTTTCACTAAAGCAGAGTTCATTAACTTTATCTCTTGGTCCAGTGAGTTTCAAGCTTCTATTTTTAATTTTCAAAGCAACATAAAAAAAGTTTTACTGACATATCGAAAGCTGCTGGACATAAATTCCTCAACTAATTTAGTGACGATTAAGATTCATTACACTGACACCGATTGTAATGCACACGCAGATGATTTTGATAATTCCTTCACAAGGCCATATCAAAAGCACGTCTCTAATTCAACCGTAAGTGTTCGTTGCGTGAACGCAAAGTGCAGTCACGTTCACGCAAAGCCCGTGGGAATTTTCAGAGTCGCCGAACAGATTTCGAATAACCCTGTACATTTATGGCAACGAAGCGTATTTAGCCGAACAATCTTATCTTCCACGTCGACAGCGCTTTCCGCTCCGCAGAGACTCTCGCAAATTATTCGCAGGCTAATTATTTTGTGCGGGTTGCTCGGCTCCCACGGCTCTCCATATAGCACCGAGCTGAGGAACAGTGCCGTCTCTTCTTCCCCGAATTTCACAAACGAAAGGATCGCAGACGAATTTGCTTGACGTCTGAAGCTGCTGAATACGGAAGAAAAAAGTCCTTTCGAGATCATGGTGATGAGAACTAAATAGGATCATCACATTAGTTAAGATACAAACGATTTGTTAGAGAAACCTATTCACTTGATATGATCGATATTAGAATCTTTCGATGACAGGTTTTAGGATATGTGTGTGTCTGTGTGCAGATAGATGTGGTTCAAAGAACGCAAAGATCATTTGCCGTGAACACAGTGCAAAATAAAGCCGTAGAAACTATCAAAATTATATTTGCTCGCGTAGATGTCGAATACACAACCGAAGGCAGTTATGAAATCAAAGAATTAACCATCGATTTATCGCCAAACCGTGGAGTGTGGCATAATTCGACAACGCACAGACGCTGACAAGTAGAAGAGTCTAGTAATAGTCAGACGCAGCAAGGCCGCTGTAGGACTTCACTTCACACTTACAAGTAAGTTTTACGCAAAAGATCAGCCTCTTTTTGATACTAATTGTAAGTATGAATTACTATTTTCTGTTGACTGCTTTTCTACAACAAAATATCTCTTCCCTGCCCTCAACAGCCGCTAAAATATGTAATAGGTCGGGGCAAAAATTCGTTCGCTTTAAATATTGAACCACAGTCGTTCTTAAAAGTAAAAATATATTACACGTTTCTTTAATTAAAGTATTTTCCTTGGTTACCTATGACCCTTGCCACTTTTCTGGTAAAAACACAAGAAGATGCACTAAAAAGAGACATTTCTGTCAATTCAGAGTTAAATATTACTAAAAGAGAATGGTAGAAATTGATCAACTTTGGACCTGGCTGGCAACGAAAGTTTCATACAGGACATGTTTCTACAGGTCTTAAGGAATCCAAAACGCATAATTATTTAGTCTGGAGGCGGTGGGAAAGTTATAAATAATAAGCGAATATTAAAAAAAAAAATTTTCTCGAAAATTCTTTCGGACAGATATATAGACCTTCAAAAACAGTATAACATTTATTTAAATATTTTTTCGATATCGTTTGTAATTTACGAGTTACAAGCGCACAAGTAAAAGGGTAGGTAAGCGAGAAAAGAGAAATGCAACTCGAATCTCCACGCTGGTGTACTCGGTCATGACATTACACAATAAAACATTAACTCAAAACGTTGTTTCTTAACAATATTATTATTTTTCTGGCACAGATTGTCTGTTACTGGGAATATTTTTATTCCGAACTTTATGCTTATTTTTTATAACTTTCTCATCGTCTCCAGGGTAAACAATCATGCATTTCGGATTCCTTAAGCCCTGTAGCCAGGTCCAAAATTGACAAATTTCTACCGTTCTCCTTATCGAAGCATCCACTGCGTCTATCCATTCCCTAAGAACGGAACGGTCGCTCCCAGTGACCATCAGCCCACCACTAAAGGCCAGCCCAACAGCCAAAAATTCCGACGACTATCAGCCGAACGAGGCTGTTGCTAGCGCGTTATCTCGATATTGGCCGAGGCATTGATGCTCCCCGCTACGCGAAAATAGCGGATTGCTGGCCCCGAGGAACCTCCACAGCGACTGCCAGTAAAGGCGACACTTTCGGAATTTCTTTCGCGATTTATAGCCAGCTCAGCACGTCGCTGACTTCCCGGTGTTCCCGGAAAACTGGCATGTGTTACAACTTTCGGGACGCGGGACCCGCAGCCGCGATAAACTTGCGACTCGTAGATTCGTCTCGCGTCAGATTCCACTCGTATTTCTTACGACGAGATTGGATATTTGTTATACCGGTGAGCGATACCGGGCCTCTTCTTCTTTCGTGCATCCGCCCGCAGTGATTCATGAGCCGGAGATGTAAGTGCTGATACAAAACGTTCTATTCACGATAGACTGTCTTACCCCGCCATTTCTAACTAGATCGGCACAGCATCGATACCTCGATTCTAGATGAATACGAGCATATTTTACGCCCCGCGTGGTGGATTCGCAGGACGGTTGTGGGATTAGGCGCGTTGTTACGATTTGCTCGAGTCAAGTTCTCAACAAACGTTCATCGTAAGATACACCTTTTGCAATCAAAATTAGAGCACGGACCAGTAGGGTGGATAGAAATTTAGGGGCACAATTTTTTTTTATTATTCATGACTTCTAATAGGTGGCAAAAGTTGCATTTTATATTATGGCGGTGCGTTGGTGAGGGATGGATGAAGGGAGTGGCGTTGGCCTCCAAGCGTTGGAATCTAAGGTCCATTTACGTGATGAGATATCGTGAGATATATCATTGAATGGCAGAAGTTCAGTAGGCCTCCGAGTCCTGGATTTTTGGGACTGCAGGCGTGTTAAATGTCGCGCCATGTGGCGAAGGTTATGTATGTAGGTCTCCAAGCGTTCCTAACAACGTGGTGTTCGTGAGCGGTTAGATTGAAATCTTCCGGGGGAACTTCAATAATTGTTGTTTTATCGAACAAGTCAAGAGAACTTCGGCTAAGATTACAAAACCGTCGAGATCGCACGGCTGTGTACAGGGTGCTCGGATACTGGTGGTCATGCTTTTATGGGGTGATTCTACAGGCCAAAATAAGACGAAAATATAGAATAAATGTTTTTATTATCATGCTTTGTTTTCGAGAAAATTGACTTCGTATTTTCTGCCAGAACAAATGAAGGAATAAAATTATAATTTGCAAATTTGCACCTCCTTTTAGTTATTTAAACAGATGTTTATCCAATATTCTATACTTTACACTAAAAATCAAATACTAATTCTCTTCAACTTATTATACAATAAGCTACATATTAGAAATCGGCATTCAGATATTACGAAATAATGAAGAGAAAAGGAATTTGTTTCTAGTATAAATTAATCAAATCTAAATAGAATTTCTGCATTTAAATTCTACTTAATGAGTTTTTTAAATGGGGTTTCGTGGGTATTGTGCAAGTATCGTGTATATGTCGCTACCGGTCTCTTCAATTTCCTAAAAGTGAAATAAAATTCCGGTTGCGTTATCGATTTGAACATTCAGATAGGATATAACAAAGAAATACGACGTGCCGTATATCTGACGGGCAAACATATGTTACAGCCTTAACAGCGGGAAATTTCATCACAGTTGCAATAAATTTGTAACTTCGGGGATGCTTCGACGTCAGATTTTGGTCATATTTCTTAAGTTACGATCGGATATTTATTACACGTTCACCGATAACAGGGCCTCCTTCCGAAGATTTTATTTTGGCAATTTATAGCGAAGACCCTGACAGCAGGGAAATATTACTTGAATACCGTAACGATAACCTCGTGACGTGATGTCAAAAATATTGCTTCAAAAGTGCTCGATACTTTTCAACGAAACTTGAACACAATAGTTTCTCATGAATTTTTCACCGTCGGTTACAATGCATTCAGACTTCCTGGAATTATTTATTACTTCATTAAACAATATTGCTGTATCGTATATCGAAGTGAATTAATACTGCATTGTAAAAAATATATATAAGAAATGAGAAGGTCACAAAATAATGCTGCTTAGATTTCAGGATAATAAAATAATTTTTCTGGTTAAAAGAACAAAGAAATAATAAAACTGTTCGTCAAAATTTTTCGGTTCATTAATTTCTCTCATTTGCATAGAACCACTGGTTCGCCGTGTCCCGATCGACCATTCATATTTGCAGTTACTAGCATGCAGCAATAAAACAGCGAAGCTAATAACTTTCTAGAAAACTACTATATGCAAAGCAGCGAATTAAACCGTATCTCGCGCAGAATTTCCGCGAGAATTAACTGCACGACTAGACGTTATCCGAATGGCACTGCCTTTTATCGCGAAACTAATTTGACATTCCGACAAAAGTGGTTAACCTGCTCCGAAATTCTGCGCTCCCGACAGAATTTTACGACCCGTGCACCTTAAACTGAAGTAACCCTTTCTTTGAAGAATTCCTACCAACGAGTTCATACACTTACACCCACAAACGAAAGAAATGAAAGTACAATATATCCATTATAAAATATAATTAAATACTCAGATTATACCCGATATTACTGTTTCACTAAATTTCTTCTACAATTTATAAAACAGATTCTCAATATACATATTTCCAATGTACCCAACATTAGAAACATAATTTTCCAAAATTTCATTGCGAATTTTAAAAAATGCAGAAAACCTTTCAATTTTAAAAATTCCAATTTTCCGAACTTCAAACCGATATCCCGTAAGAGAAAGTTCAAAAATCGATGGGTTGACAGCCGATACCCCATCCACGAACCTCCAATTCGTAACACTGGCGATTTGACTAACGACACTCGCCGAAATGCCACGCGTAAGCTTCAAACAACGAAGAAAACGAGTGGAATTTCCGCGGGAGATGTTCAACGCCCGGAACAGCTCGTTTGTTTCTGCAAATTGGAGCGGCGAGCGGTTAACATCAGCCTGAACCGTCAGCTAAAACCGTCGGCAAGTTTTGACAGACATCGCTAACGAGGCAACTAGCGGGTCCTTCTCGTAGGTGGATCTCCACCCTCTCCCCCTCCCGCGCCGCCCCCCCCCAACCCCAAGCAGCGTGCCAATAAATTTTCGTCGGCCGGGGAAAATGAAAGCTGCGAAAGAGGAAGTTCGCCGAATAATTCCTATCATCGCGCGTGCTTCGCTAAATTCATAACCCGACCCTTAAAAGGACACTCGAGTCTCCTCGAGGAGTCTCGCCTCCTCGGGCCGCGAGGCAGGGGCACTAAATCTTGGACTGCACTTAATTACATTCTCAGCCGACCGTTCCACTCCGCGCGACCCCCTCCAGGAATGGGCTAACGATGTTTTTAATGTCTGGACTTAAAAAAGCACCGCTGGAATACCTGGGGCCGACCGTGAACGTTAATGCGCCGCTCTGCAACGCCCGCCATGTTGCTTTGCTGAAGAGCCGCGGGGGAACGAACGTCGAGACGGATAAATGGAGTGGAACATTAGGAGATTAGGAAATTTTACTTTCCATATCGGGGGTATGGTATGGCAACTTTGGTGGGCGTGATGATTTTTCGGTGTTCGAGAATCGGTGAGCTGGGGATTGGTGGGGGTGGGTGAAGGAGAAAGGGTTTAACCGGGTAAGCATAGGGAAAACGATCCCAGCACTAATTTTAGTAATTATGTATAGCAAGTAATGCTCTTTGCCTAGAAAACCACTGAGAGAAATTTCAGATCTGTGCCCCCTATCGTTAGGGTGTATATGGGGATAACAACCCTAAACTTTAGAGTTTTTTTTTCTCAACAACTATTTATGATACCTACTACATGCATCTTGAAGCTTTCAAATAAATACTAAAATTGGTGCTGGGGCTGTTTCCCTATGCTTACCCTTTGCGGGAGGGGTTGGAAATTACTTACTCAGGAGTCACTTGACTTATAAGATGTTAAACCCGACTTGATTCGCAGTTTTCGTTTGTAAGCTGCTCGGAGTGTTTGTTTTTTTTTTTTTAAAGATTTATCGAATTTGTCCACTCGCTGTCACTCGATTCTCGAGTCCATAACCACCCACGTTGCCGTCATCTTCTCTTACCGTGGAAAGTGTCTAGGGAGAAAATTTCTAGATGACGTCAGGTGTCTCAAGGCGACGCAGTTTAAACTCCGAAGTTTCGTCGATAATTTAATGAAATGACGTTTCAAAGGGGATATTAGATAACTGGAGTGCTTTTCACGGCATAATTACATCCTGTAATGGATATCTGATGAAATTTAATCGTTCATAAACCAATAGAACTTGCCGGGGAGAAGCATTCTGCGTAGCTGCGGAAGCTACCCCGGCGAGGAGTAATATCGGGGGAAGCGAAGCAGCAGGGAAAAAAGTGTCGTTAATATTAAGTGTAACGAACTTGTTAACCGGTTTGTATTACGTGAACTGTAACTACTCTCCGAAGTCGCATAATTAACCAAGGTGTACACTTTCGCCAGACAGGCAAGGAAATTTCCGTTGAGTATCGCGTATCTTATAAACAACACGCCAAAGAGTAAATACCTGAAAATAGAAGAATAATAGTGGACACTTCCGAATAGGTCACTTTGTCCAAGTAACAATTTCGTATCATTGCAGCATGAGGCTTTTCTATGCGATAGAAGTATTAAATTACATCAACCAAAAGAGTTCCTTGTATGTATTTCCAGTATTTACATTTGAATTCTATTTTATATTCCTCCGTGTTTACCCACCGTTGTAAAAAATCACTGCCATTCCACCCCGGCCATACTTTATCAGAATTAGGTATTTTTCCTGCATACATGACTCTTCTCAAAATATACTGGCTTCAAAGAAACCTTGCGTTTTCCATTACCACATTTTTGTCCCTAAACTTTCCCTTAACCCTTAACCGAAATTTTCATATTATTGAAGCAACAGAAGTGCTTAGGACACTCGAGTATCCCATCTGGTACATAAATATCCACACTTCAGTACTTACTAATAACAATTTCCTCATACCCATCCTCGCTGGGTATCCCATTACAACCATCTTCTACCCATCAAACTTGAAACCAAGGTTACCCGTTCCTTTTCGAGCTGCGGAATGGAACCTAAATTATATTAAAACAGAGACAGAGGACGGCCATCATCAACCACAATTTAATCGGCCATAATCCCAGCCGAGTTTCAGCGCGGGTATACATACAGTTCGGTACGTCGCGGATGCCTCGCGTAACGCAATATCGGCAGAAGGGAAACTACGCGGAAGGAGTGGCGCGTGTATTGTGCAAGGGTTGCAATAATACTAAACCGAGCAAGTACATCAACCACTGACTAATTGTATGGCATTACTCGAGCAACAACGGGACATGCTGCTTTGGCCTGCCCGTTCGCATTACACGCGGACGCGCGCGCGCGCGCGCGCGTCGCTCCTCGAATTCTAAGGGCACGATCGTTGCGGCGGTAAAAGTCGTTAGGGCTGCGAGCGCATCCGGCAGACTTCACTTCCGACAATTGCAACAAATTGAAAGTGATGTCGGGAATTCTCGTGCCCCCGAGCGGAGAGATTCCTGGTAATGGTAGGTTGGATCGTAACGCGAGTGAATTCAGGCCGAACGGAAGGGTTCGCTGGAATTTACGGAAGGGTGAGGACGACTATCCAGCGCGGATCTTGCGTGAATGATTGCGCGAGATACAGGAAGCCAGTAAACAGGAAATAACGATGATGACTTTTTTTAATTCTCTCACGTGGGCGCTGGTTGCCGTTGAATTAGTGTACGGGGTGGTACGCGATGATAAGTATGCTTCTTGTAGTTGGAGACACCGGAAGCGAATGGCTTATAGGTTGAATAGTGAGAATGATTTTTTGATAAATTTTCAATTCATGTTTTTGGATGGTAGAACTGTTTCTTACGATAAAGGTAAATGCCCCGGTGGTGAAACGGTTAAGGAAGCAGTTGAGATAATTGCAATTTCTTTTATATTTAAATAGTATAAAATTATAACTAAATATAATTATTCGAAAGCGTAAAATTTGTACTTTCAGATAACGTAACAAGAATCTACATTTGTTAAAGGAAAAGTTTTAAATTAATTAAAACATGAAACTGTTCATATGGCCCAGAAATTAAATGAAATTCTTAGCGTGTCCCAGTCATTAATTATCACTGTCCCAATTATTGAATATATATTTAATTGAACTATTTCTATCAGTTAATGAAAATAAATCAAAATGGTAATATTTTGGGGTAATAAATTTTAATTATTCTATATTATTTTAGTAATTCTATTTTTGTCTAGTTATTAGTAACGTAAATATATAGGATACAAAAAAATACTTACATTGGTACAATAAATGTTAATAATTTTAAAACTTCACTGAATACTGGCGTCTGTACCAGTGTTTCCATAACCATTAAACACGCGTTTAGTAACTGGTCCTTGTCGTGGTATCGTGTACTAGTGGATAAACGCAACAATTTCATTATTAAAAACAAAAAATTATTAAGAGACCCAATTAATTTTCAATTCTTCAATATATAATAAATCCAAAACAACTGTACTATTTCAAAAATTATAAAATAATAATTAATTACAACCTTAACAAAAATATTCTCTCGCTTGCTCGAGCCCATTAGGTAAGAAGCGAGATTGAAACTGTTGAAGCTTTACTGTACAATAATATTTTTGCATGATATAACTATTAAGTTATGTAAGCTTATAATCGTATCTATATAAAGCTAATACATTTTGCAATTATATTTCGAACAGTTTAAACGTTGCAAATTAGTAAAACTGTTATTATTAATAAAATTTCTTCTCAATTTTTAATTATTGAGCCTTGTTTAAGTACTGGGCCATTTATCTTACGTTTAAAGATGTGTGATTGGTGCGTATTTAATTATTGCATTTGTTAATTATATGGTGTGTTATGAATGTTGGAATTGATGGACTCTGGTGTCAGTTCATTTTCACTTCTGTTTTAATTGATATTGGTAGCGGGAAATTATTACTGCAAAATACTATGTAAAAATATGAGTAGATATCTATATCGCATGCTATGAAATGTTTTAAGAGAAATCTTACCTTGCATAAAGATGACGTAAATTTCTGCTTGAGAAAACTTTTGACCTCAACTTTTAAATAATCTACTTAAAAATTGGTTTAATACAACTTCTCAGTAATCTTGAAACTATGTCACAGACAACGTCTTCGTAGATTTCATGAAAATTAATCCAAATTACGATCTCAACTCGTAAGTACCAATCTAATTTTAAAGGAGATTGATTTCTTCTAACTCTCATAGATTTGCATTACCTGTTATTAGGAATGGTAATAATGTCTACATTACAAGAAACACGCCATTGTTAAAGGTTAGATAAATAATGTACGTTTTTAAATTGATTGCACAGAAAGAGAATGAAACATAACCGACTTTGGGTGATCGCAGACTTTTGAAAAATAAACGCGCGTATCTTCGTAGGTAATTATTATTCAACCATAGCTGCTGCTTTACTCGATTCCAATTGAATAATTAAAAGGCAGCTGGAAAAAAGATATCCAATTTCCCAGTGGAATAAGAAACTCCGCACAGAAGACCGGTTTATTAAAGAGATCCAGAATTCGATTATCGATCGAATTACCATGAAGGGACTGCCTCAACGACTCCTCGGTGTCTGTTGCTGGTCTTTGGAAGACGAGAATCCCTGTGCACCGCCTCGACAAGGTACACGCGAGAGGCGTTGCCACAGGACGAATTAATAGTATTACGAGACAAGCGTTCTACTAATGAGCTAATCTATAACATTTGCTCCTTTGTCCTGTAATTAGGTACCCCGATGCCTTCAGCAAACTGCCTTTCCTCCCTCCTCCAGCGTCAAATTCCCTAACGTCTAACTAAACCCGTTAACAGAAGTTTCAACGATAATATATTACACATATATAACGCCAAGCATTTCCTCGGTTATCACTAACTGATTAAAAAATACATAAATGCACGATCTCAATGGGAGGAAAACATAAATCGCCCCCCCCCCCCCTTCAATATAATACAGCAAAAAGAGAACTCTGTATTTCTTTGCGATAGAAATTTTCATACCATTAGTATCACGATATTTCCTTTAACAACAAATTCCATTTCACCATACTGGTTAAGCTGCTCTAATTTCGAAACGTCACAGGTTCTATCAAGCGTACGGAAACAATCGAGAAGCAGTCGAGGGCCAGGCTATTTAGAAGGTATTCAGCGAAACAAACATGTGGACGTAAAGCGATTGTGATCGATATCGGTAATGGCCACAAATACCCTACTTAGC
The DNA here is from genome assembly GCA_947577245.1 of Andrena bucephala. Taxonomy (NCBI): domain Eukaryota; kingdom Metazoa; phylum Arthropoda; class Insecta; order Hymenoptera; family Andrenidae; genus Andrena; species Andrena bucephala. Next base: position 11,026,220 of record OX387715.1, read on the forward strand.
TGCGCAAGGAGCAATGAAACTAATTAAAACGTATTTGTATTCAGGAGACCTGGCTCGGGCAGAATTTCCATGCCTGATTTCGAACCCACTTATCGCCAGTATTAACAGTTGATAGAAGCGGCACGATTGTATTGGAGTTCAGAGCAGCAAATTGACAAGCAAGCCAAGTTCTAATCAAAGGTCTAAATATGCTGGTACCAGCACAGGGAACACAGAGCCGACGGATTACCAACGCAAATGCAGAACTGCGCTCCGAGTTTCGCCACCTAAGATGCGCTTCAGAAATCGGCCTGTAATCTGTCGAATTACGGTCAATTACGGGGCAATTACTGATTCTCCGTTGCGTGGTTACCTACGCCCTTAAATCAACGAGCTCGTATGGTCGTATGGTAATCCACGTATATGGTGGTCTATAAATGTGTCTATAAACTGGGAAAATATTTGTGAAGTGGGTACTAGTGTTTCAGATGGTCAAGGTTTAAGTGGCAGTTGCACAGATTACGTATAATTTGGCGAGGATACAGTACGATTCGAAGAAGGGACAGGCAATCGAAGGATTTTGGAGTGCACAGCACTTGGAAGAATTGATAATAATTTAATAATATATAAGATAAGAAATGATAATATAATTTATGTAAGGTGAAGGTTTTTGATAAATTTTGGGAATATCGTGTCCCCGAAATTCTTTGATTTCTTCGATAGATCGCCCTGCAACAAACTGAACAAATTCACGTCGACCATTAAAAAATAAAACTTCCAAAATTAAATCTCCAAATTTAAAACAGGGTGGTATTTTAAACAACAGTTAAAAAAGCGAGGGAAACCCAAAGCAGGAGCTCAAAATTTTATTCACCACGATACTAAAAAATGGCGCTCATAGAGCGTTTCCCTTCCAAATCTATTCCTCGAACCACCTACCTACAAAGTTTCACGTTAAAACAGGCCTGTAAACCAAAACTTCGCGCAGTTACGTGTCACAGAAAACGTCATCAAACTTTCAACTTCTGAAATACAACTCTCAAACCTCTACAATCCACATAACCGAACTATTCCTCCGAAGCATAAATCCGTATAAACTCCCCAGCGCCCGAACAAACCCAGCCCTGAGAAACGAAAATCACAACGAACCACAGCTGCCGAGGAGCCTCATTTTTCAATTTCCATCCCGCTGCCTGCGAAGGAAACGACAGTCCCATGGAAAACAAAGGGAGGAGGGGGGGGGGGGGGGGTCTGTAGAGGCAGATGCAGAAACAGCAGCGGCTAGATAGACAGGATAACGAAGCCCAAACTCACGTCTGTTAATCGAGACGTGAAAGGAATAGAGAAAGAGAATTACAGGCGTGAACGTAGAGGCAGATAGATGAAGATGGGATGCCTTGGAATATTCTCCTCGCCCCGACACCCAGCTATTGTGCTCTATTGTTAGAGCACGCAATATCTGACTCGGGCATTTCAAGAACGAGCGACAATTACTGTCCTAGCAGGGCAAGGATGTGCCGGGATCGGATCAGCCATTCTGACAATGTGAGACAGGGTCTCATCGGGTCTCATCGGGGCTCGGCGGTAGTTACGTTTCGACGAGATTGTTGGCTTCGATCGGCCGCTTTTGGCGAATAACTTGCTGCTGTTACGATGTTATTCCCTGCGAATCTTCGCGCAATAACAGTCGAGCTTCGTGGAAGGACTCCTAACCGAGAGAATGCTTCTTTTTGCTGCGGAACGAAGCTGATGGAATTTGAATGGAACGGTTACTGGGGTTGTGCGAAGGAAAAGTGTATTAGGGCCATTTCAGAGCAGATACTTTTTTGGCTTACTACTAGTATTTCGGATATATTCACTTGGCAGTAATGGCGCTCGTTTAATAACGATAGAGAGGGATACAATATTTGTGAGTTTCTTTGATACCTATATCGTATTATTGAGATGTGAAAGGGTCTTGTGTGAAAAGCTGTTTAGTTATGACGAATCTGTCTTTAGTCTAGAGCGAAGTTTTTAGTAGGATAGTTTGTGTCTAATGGTGCCAAAAGGAGGAGATTGTAATTTCCAGAATCAGAATAGCCGGGTATGAAAACAGAAAAATGTGGGTGGCATTTTGGTAGGATTGAAGTTTTAAGGAATATTTCTTTTAGCTTCATTTGGACGGACTTGTTTTTGTACTGTAGTGGACTAAGGTGGGGCGTGAAATAAAGAAACCCGTAGGCTAACACCTTGTATACATATTCTGGATACAGCGAGCGCTCATGACCTCTAAGGACTGCTATCCACAAAAGACTGCGTGTCGCGACGGCTGCCGAGACGTTGCCAAACAAAAGCGAACGCAGCGATCGGCATCGATAACGTCGCGCGATGCCCGATTCTCGGTATTCCCATATATATATATAGGGCGACCATAGTACTTAATTAAATATGATTACCTGTGCAGGAACTCTGTATAAAAATGAAATGCTGAGTCTTATCTATTTTTAGATCGTACCTACAAATTTAGACATTAAAACAATATAAGTTTCTAATTTAATTCAAATGAAAATAAAGTCACAATTTGATTACCCATACATATGTATATTAAAAACTATTTACGGTTATACATTATTATAAGTTATACCTTCAGAATCATACAACATTGAAAGCTTTTGTCTCAAATCATCCCAAAATCGGTAATTTTAATTTAAACTTTTTTTTCATATTACGAAGTTCCATAGTAGATTTACTAATTTCGTAGGTAGTAAATGTAATTATTATTGATTTGGCTTTCCCTAGTTTCTATCGTGACACATATATATCATTTCCCAAGATGGCAGCACAGTAAACAGTTACGAAAAGCAAAACAAGTTATAAATAATATAGAAACGCGTACAGCTCAGTACTCGAAAAGTTCTTCCGCGGTGAAGAGGCAGACGCCATCGGCGGCGAGGCAAAATGTTCCAATAAAATTCTGAACGGGAGCTTATTACCTGAAGCTGAATCGCATCGAAGCAAGGCTGGGAAATTCTGTGGCAGAAATTAAAAAGTTTCGTCGTTCGACGCGTACAGAAGCAATTTTCAAAGCCACGAAGTTCACGGGCCGATCGAACATCGATTGTATTCGGCTCTCGAATTTCGTTCCGTTAATAGAAACGTTTAACTACGCCTTCCACATTCCAGGCCCGAACCAAAATTAAAAATCCTACAACCCATTCAATATATCGGAGGATTATATTGGATATCGCGGCAGTATATCGCGCTCAAAATGGTTTTCCAATTTCGCGTGAACTGCGGGCGAAAGAAAGCTGGGGCATTCAGAGCCATCGTGATCGTAGGTATTCAATGACGCTTGAAATTTTACAAACATTCATAGTAATGAAGAGATAATCTCTGAAAATTAATTTGTCACTTACAATTAAGGGAAAACCGGGCACGCGAACTTAAATAAAACCATAAATTAAAATCATTGGAACAACACATTTGGCAGCTTCAGTTTCAAAAATATCGTTAGCCTTATTGGTTATCACCTTCCATCTATGTAGATGGAAGTCCGCAATCGTTTTTTTTTCTGGTCAACAAGCTTTCGAAATTAATTTTAATCTTTAAATCCGCTTTTGTAGGTATTTCAATTAATTGTTCAAGGTAAAAGTGGAATTATGATTCGATTCTCCTGATTAAGAGTTTTCCAATAATGCACCTACCTATAGCAATTCTGAAATACTGCTTAGTCAGAAATCAATGCGCACATTTAGAATTATCCTTAAAATAAATTCGCGGTTAGAAAATCAACGGAATTTGAGAATTTAGAAGCATCGAACTTCAATTCAACCGGCGATTTGAAACGTAGTAAAGGCCAATACAGGTTGATTTAAATTTGAAACGGTTCGAAGAGGAAGTTTCGCGTGTTTCGCTGCTTTGCGAATCAGGATTAGGCCAGGCGTAAAGTTCAACTAAAACTTGCTGAAAATCATAGGAGGTTCAAATGTGTATCACGATTCCAATCAGCACCGTTCGATTCTACAGACTGTTTAACTACCTCGTTCCTCATACCCTCTCTTCATAAACGAGCACTTCAACGTTTGACTAGATGATTGGAAACTGTAATTACATGTATAGGTACACGCTCCTCTGCTGGGGATCGATTGATCGCTCCCAGGAAAAAGTAAATCGTAAGTCGATTACAATTTCAATCTGATCGATCTGCTTGCCTGTCCCACGTTACGATTGCAGTGACTTAGAACGTCCATTTACAGGATGACATTTTGCGAAGTTATTAATATAAAAATATAAATTACACATAAACACGAAATTTTCTGCGTTTATATGAATTCATATATTCACTGGTGTATTTACTCCCGTTAAAAGAACTTATGTGTAACATGTTTAAAGTGAAATGAACTTTGTAGGCCCGTTTAGAAATTGGTAGGTATTTTCCTGGCATTCTATTTTCATTTCATTAATTTAGTGCACGGTGCATTGATTAATAAATTGGGTCCACAATAAAAGTTGAATTTTTTTCCGAAGCTTTATCAATAGGGCAGTATTTCTTAGACTTTACAAAGCCTGCATTTAACATGCGAGATTTGTATATTCTCGTTTTAAATTCTGTTTGGTTCCAGCAAATATTGTTTTTTCTCCATCGAAATTATCTTTCGTTCCGTTAGAATAACAGAGCTGAATGGGATTTAATATTACACTCTTTATGATTTATTTTACTATTATAACTTTAATGTTTTATTCGTGAAAAAAACTTCATTCTTCGGCAACGTAATTATTCCAGGTTCAAAATTGAAATTTACTCGTGAGTGATAAGCAAATTACACTAAAAAAGTTAACACGTACAACTGATTTTAAATTATTGAACCTCCCGTTCGAATTTCTTTTCTGACTTGTTTTATAAAGAATTTCTTTTAAAAAAAATATGAGTAATTCGATTACTAAGAGGTACAAGAAAATGGGAAATGTAAGCGACAGAAATTTCTTTCGGAAGAGAACAAAATTTAAAGAAAAGACTTCAAAAATATTGCAGGAAAATATACAGTCTGTTTCCTTGACTCTATTACAAGGAATTGAAGTTTACGTTGTTCTGTGAGATTCAGTCTATTTTACAAGTGTATTAAACAATACTCATCATCGGATGAAGAATGGGCATTTTTAAGACTAGAACGAAAAAAGAACGAACTTTGAAAATATGAACAATGCTTTTATATTTATTTTCGAATGGCTATTCAGTGTTTTGATGAAATTTTGAAACTCATCAAAGATGGCGTCGAAATATCTAATACAAATTATTGTGAAGTTATCCCACCTGAAGAACAACTTGCTATTGCGTTAAGGTGAAAAAATTAAAAATTTACATAATTATTATTACATTTAATAACTGATAAACATTAAATGCGGAGAGGAAAATATGACCATGTAACTAGATATTTTCAAATAATATTTATATTTTACAAAAATATGGACAAACTTAGAATTATTTGTCAATGTTAGTAATATTATCATGTGGAAATTCATTTACATCCGTCTGCACTTTCAGGTTTAGATTGATTTGTTGATGCGAGTTCCTCCTGATGCAAAAGTTCTTGTTCCATGATGACTTGAGCAATTTTCATTTTTGTTATAGCTTGCCTTCTTCCAGAAAATGTTCTTATAGTCTTTGCATAGGCAAAGAAAATATGATCAATTGCATCATATTCAGTCTGTCTTTCACTCTCAAAGTATTTAATCAATTCACCTATAGACGACGATGGGTCTGAATTTCGTTTTCTACCTATTCTTTCCCGCATTGAGGCTTCGGGAGTTAGGGTAATAGCATCTGATGTAGGTACTGGTGTTGAATGCGGTGATTGAAACTCGTCCGTAAATTGTGATTGACTCTCCTGAATTTCCGCGTTTGGTGCATCTTCAGTAACACTGTTTTCTGAATGTTCTGATTGAATATCTCGATTTTCTAAATCCTCGGCAGATTCTGTATTCGTTTCACTATCAACATCGCTGACATTGGAAGAAGTTTTAGCAGAAGTCAAATAAGGATCAAAAGCTTTCATTTGATCGGCCCATACCCATTTTTTAGCTCTATTCGCTGCTTGTCCAGTTTTTGTTTTATTACGCCTAACGTATTTTGCATAAGTGTCTCTTAAGTTTTTCCATTTTTTTTTAATCTGTTCACCTAAAACAAGAACATTTTTCTCGCAGATTTCTTGCCACCGGTGGTAGTTTCTACACAATTGGGCATAGCTTTCGAATTGGATTTTCAACTATATGCAGAAAATTCGAAAGTATATATTTATCCAAACCTTCAACGGAAATTTGGAAAGAGTCTGCGGAAGGGTTTAAGAATTTGTGGCAATTCCCTAACTGTATTCGTAAGTGTGGGTGGCAAGCATGTAGCCATTAAGTGTCCAGACAAAAGTGGATGCAACTACTGGTGCTATTTAAATAAATTTTCATTGGTGCTCATTGCTATTGTCGATCCAGGTTATAAATTTATATGCGTTGATATTGGTGATTATAACATGGAGAGTGGTGGTGAAATTTTCGAGGTTACCAACATGGGGAAAAGATTTAAACTGAATTTAAAGAATGCTTCTGGATCTAAAAATCTGCCCAGACAAAATCAACCGCCTCCTCACGTTTTAGTTGGAGATTAAAGTTTTGTTTTAAAAACATACCTAATGAGACCTTTCCCACACACATAATTTAGATTAGGCATATATTCAGAAGGAGAAATATAACGGAAGACTCCATCTTCAAGAAAAGTAGTAGAAAATGGTAAAAAATGGCGAATATTTTATAAGCCAATAGAATTTATTCTAGTTGTAAAAACGGTACCTGTATCGCACAATTTTCTACGATCTCAAAAATGTGATCATTAGTTGTTTCAATACTTGGAGATAGAACTAGAGCTTTTACTAATTTAGAAAATGATCCAAGACGAGCAGCAAGATTGTCATTTTCAAAACTGAAGTAACGTATGTTAATTATTTCAATTCTTAAATGCCACATATTGTTGAGTTATGTAATAGATTTTTGTGTGGAGTTATTTGTAATTCATTAAACAACATAAATTAAATGAAGTCATTATTTCTTTATAACTAGATAATTATTATTATCTGTAATATTATTAGTGCTATAGTCAAAACTGATACTTACCACTTGCATTTAATTGCTTGCCAATTTCACTCCATATTCTGTCCTTCTTCTTTACGTTTTTATAATCTTCGTGTGACAAATCATATAAAATAGGATAGTTTCTAACAATTTCTATTATCCTTTCTACTCCTGTCAGTGTTGGAATCTCGCTTTTATACATTGCACGCAAAATGTTCCGAGCGTGCGCCATGCGATGGCCTAAACGAGACTCACGAACGGGGCGACGCAGCAGCCAGAGAGAACAAAAGAAGTTCCCCCAACCGACGCGGAACATTCGCAGGCGCAGCGGCAACGAATTCGCAGCGGCGGCGGTAGCGAGATTCGCGATTATGTTCACACTGGAGTCCGAATTATTTGCTGCCGCCGCGGGTTATATAAACAATTTCTATTATCTTATTATATATAAAATATTATAAAATAGGATAGTTTCTATCAATTTCTATTATTATTTGTACGCTTGTCATTTTTGGATTTTCTCTTTCATTCATTACACGCAATATGTTCAGACCGTGTGCCATGCGATGGCTTAAACAAGACTCTCACGCAGAGATGGGCAAAATTTTTATTTGCATAAAAATTTCGAATAACTAATAAAAGTTAAAAAAATTATTCGTAAAGTGACCGATAAAGTTAATATTTTTCATTCGTCGAGCGTTTCAACTTCAGCGTCGCATAAAGTTTTCAATTTTAATTTTATTCGACATCGAATAATTTTCTACCACGAGTTCGAGCAGCCGAGGGCGGAAAATTAAAGTTAAATGTTAAAGCTGAAGTTACAGTTAATGTTAAAGTTGAAAACATTATTCGACGCTAAAGTTGGAACGTTCGAAGAAGAAAAAACTAACATTATTCGTCGAATGAATTCACGCCGAATAAAAAAATTAGCTTTATTCGCAAAATAAAGTTAACCCGGATTATTCGAGCTTCGAATAATGAATAAAGTGAAAGTAAGCTAAATTGGATCCAATATTTAAATAATTTATTATTTAGTTAATACCCAACTCTGCTCTCGCGAAAGGGACGACGCAGCAGCCAGAGGGAACAAAAGAAAGAAAAGCAACTTCGCCGCCTATGCGATCACCACATCGACTCGTTTCTCCCAGTCAAGGTTCCTCCAACCGTAGCGAAATATTCGCAGGCGCAGCGGCAACGAAATCTGCGCAGCCGCAGCGGCAGCGAAATCCGCGCAGCCGCAACCGTAGCGAAATTCGCGTGTGTGGTCACACCGAAGTGCGGATTGTTCGCTGCCGCTGTGAATATTTTACATTGATCTGTGAGATTGAGTTTCTTTTGCAAGTGAAATAAACAATGTACCTATTCCTCATCGAATAAAGAAAATGATTTTTCTACGCTTGTCATTGCTGGATATTCGCTTTAATTCAGAATGTTTAGTTCAGAGCTTGTGCCATGCGATTTCCTAAACAAGGCTCTCACGAAAGGAACGCCGCAGCAGCCAGTGAGAACAATAGAAAAGAAAGAAACTTCGCCGCCTATGGGATCACCTCCTCGACGCTAGCGACTCGCATCTCAACAGTCGTGTCGTCGCGGATTTCGAGCGGCAGCGAAGGAAACGTCTTGGAGAGCGAAACAAATCCGCCGCGAAAAAACGCTGCAAATTCACAGTCTTAGCGGAAATTTTTCGCGTTGGTTTGAACAAACCCATAACTCACCACCGACATACATTAAACTGCTGCGAATATTTCACGTTGGTTTGTGGGCACCTTGAAAGTTCGCGGTAGGAAAAGTCATATCTTGCAACATACAAAAGATAAACTTATGCTCGTCTTAAAGAAGTAAAGAGAGCTGTAATTTAAGAACCTTACATAGAATTACTACTAAATTATGCATGCTTCTAAAGTTCTTGCTAATCTGATTGTGAGTAACTCTTACTAGAAACAACTTTAGAGATAACGCGTGTGGAAGAAGTTAGAAGCTGGGCCGTACCAGCCCTTCCGCCGCTCTTGGCAAAAATAATTTTTGTGCCCTTTATACTTAATTACAAATAATTATTTTAGAATATAATTTTTGACAGTGAATGATTTTTTTTTGTAGGTATTTGTTGAATAAAAGCCTTTTGTTGTATAAAAAGTTTAACATTCATGAGAAAAAAAAACAGTAACAAAAGTATTATTTACTTTTTTAAAGCTTTATCAAAAAGTTTCACTTTTTTATTTGTTTTTATTGATTTTAATTTTTTCTTTCTACCAATTTTGCTACTGTGGGCAGTTGCCCTGCGGGCGCCCCATGATCAGGCCCTGGTTAGAAGGGGATAATTATAGAGACACTGTGTCCCTAGATAATCAGTAGTTACAGTGACATCTGTTGGCAGACGTGTCTGACCATATCGGTTTTTCCTTACCCGCCTGTCTATTTCTTGTTTGGTAATCTTTTAACTCCTTTTTCTATCAATTAATTGTATGTGCGCTATTTTGAAAAGGTGTTTGGCTAAAAATGGCTTATGTCAATAAAAGCATCGCAAAGATAAAGAGAGCAGCTCAAGCAGTTCCAGATTTTCAAATTCCGTATAATTTAAAAAAATGCTGTTTTATTTGCTTTGGAAACAGTCATGAAAACACTTTCCCGTGGAATGAGCGAAACACCCTGTATGCAAATCAGTAAATAGGTATACATGTAGTACCACATTAACTGAAACACGTAAAAGCGTAGAAATAAAACGACACATCGCTTCGTCATAAAAAGTAGCTCCATATTTCCAGAATATGCTTCAACGAAATATAAAATTTAAAATGACAGGAAAACTTGGGGAGCATTAAAAAACTGCCATAACTCTAGCCGCCAATCTTAACCTTTTTAATGAGTATTTCGGGCATGGCATGTAAAAAACGCATATACTCTATAGTAATAGTTTAAAGAACTAATTTGCCACACATTACTATAAAACAATATAATGAATAAGATCAGCGACAAACCTACAGAAACACTTACCATTTCGTCATTCCCATTAAATTCGAATTTAAGTGAAACCAAAAATAAAAATTCACGCAGAAACGATTTCAGTTATCAAGCCAGACACCGCTTGCCAAAAATCTCTCAAAACCCTCCTTTTAAATATTAATTCAAAGTACTCACGCTTGCGTTTCCATCCACGCCCGCAATAGCACATAACATGGCCGGCATTCTCTTACCTGGAACAACAACAACAAAAACCGAGTTCAATAATATATTGATCACGAGTTCCAAGGCGGCCGTAATTAGGGGCAAGACGTCGAGCCTAATGGTATAACTAATGAGGGAACTCGGGGGATTAACACCTCGGCTCGTTCTAATAATTAATAGGTACAGCGATCTGTCAGCCACCCTTGCGATTGTCGAGTTTCAACCCTCTCCGAGTACGTCCCTCTTTCCGCCTGGTGTGCACTCATATTTCACGATGTATTGTGCTAGCCTCGGAGAGCTGTGCCGTACAGACAGCCCGATGGGGGGGGGATCACTAGTAAGGGGTTTGGCGGTGGGGGGGGGGGGGAATTGTTTCGCCAGTTCTGAAGCTCGGGTGGAAAGTAACAGTGACACGATTTTACGACTGCAGGGTCGTTAAAGATGACGTGTCGGTCCAGTTTGAGAGCGCGCCGCCCGCGCAAACTACCCCTGTTTATGATCCGTCATCGACGTGATCCTCTTATCATCTCGAGATCTGCGCCTCGTTCATAGGTTCTTAACGGTGGATGAAGTTCGCCGCGGCGATCTTCGGTTGATGCTTTGGCTGCTTCAATATTGAATGAATCAAGTGGTTGAGAACAGGGATTGAATTGGTTGGTGGAAGATATGGTATGGGCTGTAATTGTGAGGTAGTTATTTGTCCTGTAATTTATTCACGAGATTTGGGAAAATGGTAGGGGCAAGGCAAACCACGGCGTCGAATTAAGAATTATATCAGCTTTTGCTGGATTAAATAATAATAAGGTTGCAAATGAAAGCTCGAGTTTCTGAAGTACGAACAGTTATATTCGTTTACTGTATATATTTATCTTACATTGGCAATTGATTAACTATGAGTATCTATAGTCACTATCAAATCTAATATTTTTAGGAACAGTATTTGTAGTATTTAGTTTTAATTTGAACTGGATATTCCCGATGGCAGAATGAAAGAAGATTGTCCTTTATTTGGTTACAAAGATCGATAAGGGCACGATAAATAAACAGTCAGCTCTCCGTATATGTGAAACGTATTCCCCTTTATCCACAGCATTCTATTTATCTTCTACGACCCTGCTGTTATTTCATGGGAATTGCGTTTCGCCATCGAGCAGCGAAGATCTATTTTAAATATTTTCCCAAAAAGAACAACGATGGAGTACTGCCATGGTTATACTTTTGCCCCTTTTTCATAAACTTAATTACAAAACGTATCATCAAAGGTAGGATCGAGTAGGTACACCATTTTTTTACATTTTTCAAACGTGATTAAAATATACTGAGCACCGCCATCCATCAACCGTATCTTCCTCCTGTCAGGTGGTACTACATTTTGTGATATTTAAAAAAAAAAAAACACTTCCTAGAAAGTACCTACAATTATTACTTGCTTTCCAACGTGCTAAAATATGCAAAAATATGAGACAAAATCACTAACCGTTTCAGCTCACACATATCGAAGCTGCAATCGCGAGGCAGCAATTCACAACTGCTGAGAAGAAAATTGTTTAATTTTCATGCCTAAAAGCATGCCTAATTTTGACACTCAGGTCCCATACCAACAGTCTCCACAATTCTTTTCCGCAACCTCCATACATGTTCGCAATAAGCCAATGAGTAACTGAGTACTATCAAGGTCGCGTCGCGAATTGAATACACAGAAAATGACGACGAATTCTCCAGTACACAAAGTTCTTACGCATCGTTGTTGTATTCCTAGAAGAATCCGCAACTCCCCAGCCACTCAGAAACTAATTTCGCGATTCGCGGGCAGCGTTGCGCCCAACAACGATTCTAATTACCTCGGGCGAATTTCGTCTACAGCGGGAGGGTTGGAGACAGAGAAAGAAAACGAGAGAGAGAGAGAGAGAGAGAGAGAGAGAGAAAGAGGGGAGGGGGGACATTAAAAAATGATCGCGCGGAATGAAACTCGCGTTACTACTTCAATTACTGAGCGGGGTCGGTGGCAAAGCTGAATCCGCCTTACAGGTATAAATTAAACTCTCCCGCGGGCCCTTCAATTATTTACGCCGATCCAGTGCGAATCGGCACGGACCGCCTCGCCCCCTCCACGGAATTAAGTTTGCATCACCAGTAGCAAACACCTGTAACAATAATTAATGGCACGCCCGGTGTCTCTTAACGAGCATCGCCGACTTATGGCTTACGAACACGCTTTACCTTAAATTTTAATTAAACCCACGGACCGCGAATAATCCACCAGACACTGGAAGAAAACTCCCTGGACCTGGCGACCAGTCCAACTAGTGAGGGGGAGGGGGAGGGGGGGGGGGATTTGTACGTAACCGCGGTTGGCTAGGAGGTTAGGGGTGGGCGAAGACGGCGAAATATTCCTGCGACTCAGGTTGCTAGCATATCGCGCGCGAAACTTGGTCGCCTTACTCCTACAGGTGCAGCGCACAATGCAATCTTCCGTGGACCGCGGGCACAATGGCGAAGTTACTGAACTTTCGGTATAAATCAAACGGGGCAAAGATAAAATTGTAATGAGCGCGGAGGTAGAGAAATTTATGTGTCTACCGTCTCAGCGTCGCTCTCCCGCCGGTAAGAGGCAGAAGAGGCTCCGACCTGCGGAAAGAATTGCTCCGGGACGAATTTGCGCTGCGTGATGCCGCAACTTTTGCCGGCGCCTCTGGTGTTCCTGAAGATTTTAATGTCAACGATCGACGGGGCAAGCAACTTCTAGTGCCGCGGTGCAAACAGCATCGGGGCAGATTCAAACTATTTACAAACGATTGCTAAGCTGAAGATAATGTTAGAACGGCGAATGTATTCGCTGGTGTACTCGTTCCACCGCCTCCAGCCCCATATCCCACAATATTCCCCCGTTATCCCTCGCCGCAGTGGAAAATGCTCGGCAACGTCCACCGGCCCCCGCGCGCGTTTAAGAGGATAACGAAAACGAGAACGAAATACCGAAAATCCACCGCAGACACTTGGAGCGCCGCGCGGCCACCGCGGGTGGGCCGGAACGAGGCGGATCAAAAGTAGTTACCCGGTCCCGGAATTCACGTAATCTGCAACGTGCTAATGAAATGCATCGTATCAAGAGGATCCCAGAAACGAGAAATTCAGCATTGATCAGGGTCGACGAGGCTGCACGGGGTGGACCCGGGTAGGAAGCCGTTACGACCCCATAACGGCGAGGCAGAGTAACCCCATTAACGGAATCCTTTAAATCCCGTTGCCCATGAGGGCGTGCCAGGGTGCCCGTGCCTTTGCTCCTGGAATCCGCAGAGATGTTTAGGACGATAGCTACCAGAAGCCTGGCAGGACGAGACGGCTCTGTGGTGCCAGAGTAGGGGGCAGGGAGATGGTTTTTGGCCCTCCCCTCCCCGCGACGCTCTATGGCCCCCAGGAGTTAATCTTCACTTAATCGCCCGTTTTATGGGTCTGTTGTGCCAAATCAACTATCCAAAGGATGCATAAATGAGATCATCCATCTTGCGCCTGCCGTGCATCGGTTCGTTAGATACGAATGAATGCCACCCATTGACCCTCGGCGGGGATTAAAGGTGCTATTCGCCGATTATCCTGAACCATCGGCGAACACGTGCTTAATCGTCGCGTTGGGTATTAGAAATTGATTTGAGTTATCGCCAGGGTGGATGCTGCTCATTTATTGTAATGTGATTCCTGCATGTTTTTAAATGTATTTGGTACTTCCATTTTTGCTGTATGCGAGAGTTGCAGAAGTTTGTATCATAATTGCCTTTTTGTCAGAAAGATCTTTTTGGGGAGGTAATTGTGTAACAGCAGGGAAGCACATTTACTTTTTCCTATGTTATAATTAATTTTAAAGTGTGGTTGTAATTCGGCCAGAATGATCTTCCGAATTTATTTATAAAAACTGCTGACATTTATACTTGGAAAGTATTTACAAAAAGTAAAATTAAGAATAGATAAACTTACAGCTGATAAATAGGATTTTTTTATATTGAAAGCAGTCTTGTGCCGGATTAGAAGGATAACTTGATTTTCCTTTCCTATTTAAAATAAGACAAATAAAGTAATTTTCAAAAAAGTTCCTTGCTCACGCGTCATCCACTGTGAAAGAAGCAAGTGCTTCCTCAAAAATGGCCACGCGCCGGACGCAGAACGTTTCCATACTCTGCCAAAACTGCCGAGCTCTCGGTTGCGGATTCCTAGAAAGAAACCCTTCGACATAGCCGGGCAAATAATTATTTCACGGTTCGCTGTACCACCGAGTAATTAACTCGTCTGCCCTCATAAATCTGACGTGTTCTCAAGCAGCCTTGATGCCACGCGGCTCGCCTCTCATTCTCAGCGTCGTGCCATTTAACGGAACATTTTTAAGGCGGAGGCCGTTTAACGAGCACCCAGCCCGTCTCGCGCAATTAGCCGCCGCTTGTGGCTAATTTTCATTAGCGATACCTACGCCCAAAGGAGGATTCTACGGGGTGGTTTCGCCGTTTCGTAACGGAGACACCCGCTGAACCGCGTCGCGCGGCTTTCTGCCAGTGAAATCGAGAGGAAGGACCCGAATGAGTCGAAGAAGAATTACAGGGATCCGCTTGAAATGGGGACTCGGGCTTTCTAAGCGGCGGGAAACAGGCTAGTACAAGGAATCGATCGATAAAATATGCTCAAAGTGTTCAAAATCGGGGCACCACGAAGAGATTTATTAGATCTTTTTTTTATATCTATAAAACTGCCTGAAAATAATTATAAAAAAATTCATACTTTTCAAGTTACCCCCACCACCAATCCTTAATTCGATAATTACTTTTACGCAGTTTTGTGGATATAAAAAAAATATACCACTTTTGTTTAAACTTCTCTCCAAAATCTCCTACCGTTCTCGAGATATTTCACGTGAAAAAAATTCTGTATTTTATCCAGGGGTGATTTCGCCCTCTAAAACTGCGCTATGGCACCAACATAAAATAAGTTTGTCTTACGCATGAACTATTTTACTTTCACCCAAAGTTGCATAATTTACTGAACTTCCGGGTTGCCTAATTTCCCTTGTCAGAAATCAGAGTCGAAGTTTAACGTGAAAGTGTTAAACAAGTAGCTAGAAGCAACTACAACTCTCTTCCACCCTCTCTGACACACTTGCTCAACGTCAGAAATAAAAGATACCAGACTCCCTACGTATCTTCACACAATTACAGACACACTCGCCTACAATTAAATGAACCTGCATAACGGATGTTTCCACGCCGCCGATTCCCATGGTAAAGAAGAAACGTACGCGAGCTGGGGATGTGCTCCACGTGAACGGCCACGGCACGGAAGTGTTCATCTTGATCTTCGCGGTTACGTGAGCAGCGATCGCGGGGATGCAGCGGCGTTTAGAGGCAAGAAAAGGGTGCTGCAGCCGAGCGGAGCGTGCAAGGAAACGCCACGTCGGCGTGCAGCAACTAAATTCATCAGCCCCGGCAAAAGTGGTGTTCCGGGTGTAGGGGCGTGCTTTATTTGTCAGCGCACGTGGGGGTGGCGGGGTCCTTTCATTCGTGGCCTACTTATCTTCGTCCGCGCTGTTCCATGCCTTCCATAAAAGTGTCAACTAAATCATCGCGCGTCCCCAGCCTTAACTGGCGACGCGCGGGTCGTGTCGCCTGGGTTTTTATCAAGGAAGCTCCTTGGTCTCTGCTCGATCGTCGCGGTACACGGAACATGAATGCAGAAATTTCTGCGGCACCCGTCGCGTCAAGAGTCACAGGGAACGAGATGCGTGCTTAATGCACGCGACGCGAGATGCTGCGAAGTGTTTGAATCGGTTTTGATGAGGGCTGAAAGGGGGACGTATGTCGAATGATTATGCCACAACTCTTTACGTTAAAATTCTGTAATCGTTGCGTTATTTAGCAAAGCATATTCGTGATGTTCTTTGGACGCAGTATATGTGTCTGTGTGATGTGGATTGGATTGAGGAGTGACGTGACTCGTGGGGGCAGAGGAAAGTTGAAAAAAATTGCATTCTACTTCCGTCAAAAAACATTCTTTCTCCCGCTTTAAATTATTAGAAAACCCCCAACAACCTAAACACACTAACTTCAGCTCCACTAAAACTGATACCCTCTAGAAGTAATAAAAAATTTGTAAACCACCAATTTATCATCCAAATGGTACTTAACCCTTTGTTGACACAAATCTTTGATCTTTTTTCGATCAACTTTGACATACCTAAATAATCCAATCGTTATGAAAAAAATCGTGGGTCGATTTCGAAGTCTCTAGAATGTATTCCAACTGTATTTTGACTAAAATTTAATCACAGTTTTTGTAAAAAAATTCTAGATTACCATATGCCGAGAAAAAACGAAGGAAATCTTGAAAAAATTGTAACTTTTACAAATTTCAATATTAGAAGCTAAAAATCTACATAGTTGTTGTTCAGATATAATATTTTCAGAAAACAAATGATCTGTAAGTCAGTTTTGAAAAAAAAAGATAGTTATTTTGCATATAGAAAGTACCGAGTCCCAAAATTTGCTTATGGGTGGCTCACATTCCCAGAGTGTCAACGAAGGGTTTAATATAAGCAATCAAATTCGTTTCAGGTCACGTGGTAGGACGACAAGCTCATAACCTCGCACCCCCACAAAGGCAGCGTGCCCTTAACCCAATCTGCCACGGAAAGGTTAGTAGACGTGTCCCGATCGGTGGAATTCTCCGCAGCCACGATTGCTAAGTTAATGGCGCGTCCGCTCGTAAATGGTAACCACGGATGACCTGTCGACAGAAACGGGGCCCGCGCGTGCTTTCGTCGCTTATCGGGGGAGCCTATCGAAAGGTATTGGCCGATCGTAAAACCATCGGAAAGCAGGGGTGCTTTCCTTAGAGGTCGCGTGGCCACCGACTTTATGCGCCATTTCGCGGCTTCCCACGCGCCATATACCGAACAGCCCTTTTCCGTTTCGGTGACAACCGAAATCTTGCAACGTCCAGCAGCCCTGGGAGCTGGCTGTCGCGCGGTTATCACGTTTGCCCAGCCTGCAACCAGTTCCGACGATATTAAATGTATCGGAACGATTTATGCACCAGTCTTAGCTTCTGTCTATCGTACATCTTGTGGAAGGGCATTCACGACTACTATACAGATTTCGTGTTGGCGATAAACTGAGATATAGTGGTGATCCTGTAAGTTTGGGAATCATTGATGCACCAGCTGTTTATTATCACAGTTCCATCTGTTGTAACATCTCTTATCCTGAAACGTTATTTCAATTGTACGATTTTAATCAATTAGGATTTAGAAATATTATGAGCAACTATGTAGGAGAGTTTTGCAGAACACTTCGAAGAAGACAAGTCGATTCCTAAATTCCCCTTCCCGATACACAGGCCATTTTATCGTATACCTAGTAAAATAAACAGTTTAAACTTATTTTTTGTGTGGTGCAATTTGAGTAACGATATGTTTACGGAGAATTTCAGTTTAGTAAAGTTATACAAAAAAAGGTACGTAATCGATCACAGAATTTAAAGCAAACGATTTATTACTAAACAAACATTGTTAAATTTTGACTCAATGGATAATCTGTCAGAAAACGTTAAATAATTAATTGTATACCTGCCCGGACATAGTCGATAAAGCTGTTCAATATATAGAACAGTAGTCGTTCTAGTAATTGGTCCTCTTTAATTACCGACATGGTACCGTAATGAAAATTCATGCAGCCTGTACGTTTGCACAGTTAAACATTGCCGCGTTATGATTCGCAAAATTAATCTCCGTCTTTGAGTGCAAAATTTACTCGAGCATTCGGAAAATGATTTAACATTTCTATTTATATTTGCTGTGGCATAACAGTGTGCGTAACGCAAAGAAAGAAAATGGGAGATAACGATTAAGGCAAAAATATAAATATCAAAATTATTATTGTAAAAGGTTAGAATAATGAGTTCGTAATACAAAATTTGTGAGAAAGAAGGATTTTCTATATTTACTATTTTTTGCATATAACAGTGCTAATAGTGAAATAATTTGACTTCCAATAATGGAGGAAATATGCTTTAGTTCTTTCACTAAAATGGTTCGAAAATGTATATTTCTTTAAATGTACACTATTGGTTACATACCTATGAACTTCTGTAGTATCGTGTTAGATATTTAAGAAAACCTACAAGAATATATTATTATTCACTACCTCATGCAGACTGTACTTACTGAGACTTTGTGGGTTTCAAAGAATCATTATGATTTCAATTTTTTTACAGCTCCAATTCCAACGCCAAAAATCCCCAAATTTCCTCGTACTATTACACCACATTGCAACTACAGAACGACTTGCGTTACGAAAAGTAGCACGTTTCAATTTCCTCACGAAAAACAGCAAGTTTGTCTTCGTTATTACGAAAAATAGCATGTTTCGTCTTTCGCTGCGAAAACTAGCACGTTTGCGCGATTTGCCACGAAAAGTAGCATGTTCCGTTTATAGCGACGAAAAACAGCACATTTGGATGGTTGGCTACGAAACATCGAGTACGTCAACTTAAATACCTTCCGACACGATTTTTATTTAGTACAATTAGTAATTTATTAAACATTAAAATACTGTATTTAAATTATGTAGATTAAAATTTTCATACGTGTTTCCTTTTGGAGATTAGATGGAGTTATTATTTATTAAACAATATTTTCAAAAGTTGAATTCTTCGATGCAAAATGCACTTCAACAATTTAAACTAACCACGCGCCGAAACGTGATAGTTTCTGCAGTTAAATCCAAAACGTGCTATTCTTCGTGGCGAAACAGGATAATGTGCTAGTTTCCGCCGCAAAGTACGAAATGTGCTATTCTTCGTGGCCAAGCAGTGAAATATGTTAGTTTTCGCGACGGAAGACCAAACGTGTTAATATTCGTCAGAAACGATGGAATGTGCTTCTTTACGTGGCAAACTGTAGGAAAAATGAAACGTGCTACTTTTCGTAACGCACGTTGATAATATGTAGTACTTAGTTCTATTCGATATCTCCACCTGACTTTATTCTTCTTCGTGCCCCCTCCACTGTCGCCAAATTCAGCAACACCTATCTGCAATTTCTCCCAAACAACGCTCACTGACAAAACAACAGTTCCCAATACGATCCCAGCGAACGTATAACTTCCCTACGAGCGCGGGGGCGATCATCTAAAAAATCCCAGGTCGCCCAGTTTCCTTCGCGAGTGGCTCAACGCCCTGCCTCCGCCTCCCCCCATTCAGACGTCTCCACACGCTCATTAAAAGGAATTGTGCCGGTTCATCCGTGACGCGGGGGCTAAACACGAGTTTCAGTAATTCGATCGATTCAATTTGCCAAAGTTCGGAGAATCGAGCCGGGGTCTCATAACGGCCGGCTCGGTTCTCCATTTCGCGCAATTACTTTTCATTCCCGCCGACGAGCAGCCCCCCGTAGATCTCCCCTTCACGAGCGGCGGGATCTTCCCACCGGCGGGGCGTATTCTCCTGGCCCGAGGAGGAAGCAGGCAGCGGCACGCGGCGAACGAAGAAGGAGAGAGTTCATCCCGATAAGTGAGATAGGAACGAGTTTCTCTACGCTTGGCAAGTTTGCCCGCGCCAAAGCAGGCGTCCGTGCACGGAGCCCGTGGCCAAGCCTTTGCGCTTCTATCCGAAAGCACCGTATAAAATTAGGCCCCCCTCCTTTTTCCTCTGCCGGCCCCCCCTGACTCTTTCTCATCCACACGTCCATCACCGAGTTTCGCTATCACCCACTCTGCCACCACCCCTCAGCTCGCCCTCTCTCCGCGTCCCCTGTTTCTCCCCCTCGCCAGCCCACCCATCCCCCGGGCACCCCTAGTGTCGTTTCAGCCTCGCCTTCCAGCGGGTCACCGTCTACTTTTCCTTATCGTCGGATTCGTTCTTTGATCCCTCGATGGGACGCGCGTTATCGGGCCGATCGATCTTCCCGTTTCCTCGTCCACGGAAACAGTGGCGCGGGGTGGGCCGGCGACGAGCCACGCGAGAACAACCGGAAGCCCGGGGTACCGACATACCCGAGGAGCCGGCTGACAAATTCATTCCATCTCGCGGGATACGCGACATCCCCGTACATTTATATCGCCGCGCCGGATAGATACGCCGCCGGATATCGAGGATCCGCGTGAAAAACTGCCGATGAATGTGTCTTTGGACCCCCCACGCCCCTCTCGTTCGTGGCTGTTCCCCCCTGCCCCTGGCGCTCTCCTCTTTTAGCCCGGCTCAGCCATCAGTCGACGTCGCTCTTTTCCTCTCGCGCGGCGCAGTTTCTTCTATTTCACGAGATACCGCCGCCACTTTGGTAGACAGCCTCTGGAGTATGGCATATTAATGCTTTATGGTAATGGCGTCGGGTGGCGCGCGCGCTCGTATTGCTACCGCCGCGAGAAATGGCAGCTACGCCGCGTTTATCATTTTTCGTGGGAATTCGGTGGCGCGCTCGCTATGGACGCGTTTAATTACTGTCCCCGTTCCCTCCTTTTTTTCAGACGGATCCCTGGAGGAACAGGATTGTGACGCGTTAAAGGAACGTCTGCGTTATGGATTTATAGAGAATATCCGACGTTGCAGGTGCACGTTTTGTACAATATTTTGTGCCCTGGTTATGGAAGTTTTGAATGTGGACAGTTGTTTAAACGAACATGTGTATGAGATTCAGTAATTAATGGAAAGATTGAAATTCTGTGAATAATTTGGGGTACCTTTCTAACAAATCTCTCCAAAATTAGATCATTTTTAGGATTTTATTTGAAGAATAGTAGATGTCATAGTGTTAAAAAATATTTTTAGACCGTATTTGAACATCATTGAAGATATTAAAAAAAAAGTGTTATGTATTTTATCTAATACTACTGTCTTTTTGTGGCTGATACTTCCCTGGTGATACAAAAAAAAATACCGCATCTGTAGAATTTATAACGCTTTGTAATTTCTAAGAAATTTCTTAAAGTTTATAAGATTATTCATTACTTGATTATTCTTACTTTTGTAATAATTGTTTTGTTGTCTCTATTTTAGTTTAGTTTACTCTTGTCTATGGCTTGTTAATAATGATTTTTTTTAGAAGAATAATAAAGACAATTAATAATAATAATAATAATTTAGAGCAAACTGAAAATTCCTAATTCTTCTTTACGTAAATGCCACTCTTATCAAAAGTGAATGTTATTAAGATTCGTGGGATATTTCTCAACTAAAATTCAAGTGAACGTGACCTGCTAAAAACAGTGGCTGACTAAAGCGTGGAATTAACCACTGTGTACAACTAGCAAGATTTCCCAGACCTGCCACTTATTATCATTCGCACTGCTGGTTACTTTAATTACTGTCAACTAATCCGTACGTGGGCCCGGAAGATTAAAAGATTACCCGGAATATTCAAGCACGACCTTTAATTTATATACCGCAGCCCAGTAATTTTGGCACGCCATTGTGTTTAATTGAACGAACCAACGAACTCCTTTTTTTCTTAAATTCTTGCAAGCGCACTCCTCTGTAATTTCTCTCCCCTTTTTTTGTAACAGAGTCATCAAACGTCCCGTGCTTAATTATTTATCAGTTCAATCAAGTAAATGCCACGAATTACACACATTTCCCTCTATAATGATATTTTTTAAGCAACTTGAAATTATTTGAATAGTAGGAAAGAATGCAACATGTACCACTTTAATTATCGTATATACCAGAATGAAGTAAAAAGTGGAAAAATAAAAACTGCATAATGAATCGTTGAATGTTGTGTAATTAGGTACATAGAATTACTCAAAAAAGTGCAGAAAAAATCAGAATGCACGAAGAATAGAAGAAAAAAATTCAGGTGTTTCTAAAGAACGAATGTGACAAATACGATTCCCCTTTTCTAAAATCATTCTTTGACAATAGACCTTCATAACCCTGCAAGCAAAACCCCGAAAACTATCATTTTCCAAAATAATGAAAACGGTAGATAAGCTCTCATACCTTCAGATCCAACGAAGCCATTTAAATAAAAAAATTTCTCCACGTGACTCAAAATGACCCCTCCCATCTATCCCCCCTTAGCGTACGAATAAACACGTAATACGTTCAATACCAGCAATACCCCAAGCACGTTCGAAACGACCTCGAAGGACATCGTCTAAAAACAGTCTCCAGTCATCTGTTATCGTCGCGCCATCAATCACCGCGACTTCGGATCGATTTTTTCCAAGCCACCGACAAATTCTTTCAAGCGTTTCCCCGACTCACGCTCCGATAAAAAAGACCGCCAGCCGAATCACCGTCACCGACCCTTTGCCCCGTCTAGTTGCACATTAGAACGACCCCGCGCGACGCTCTCCCCCTGCTAAGGATCTGGTAGTGGACCAGTCGCCCAGCCAGCTGCCGAAAGGCGCCCATCGAACCACCGAAATTCGCAGCGTCCCCACGGTGGCGCGCCCTAGCGGCCACATTATCGTGCCCGAGCAACCAGCGGGCGACTCCACGAAATTAGCCGTTGCGTTATTATCATGCCAGCCCGCGGCAGCCTCGTCGCCCGTAATATGGTCGGACTTGCTGGCTTTGAGCCGAAGGAGGAGCCCACCCCCGTGTTAGCGGTGTTTTAATCCCTGCTGAGCTAGTCGGTAAGTCGGAGGGGGAGGAGGCAGGAAGCTCGGCATAACTCTTCATTCGCAAGGTTAGCCGGTATAACTGTAACTTACTTCCTCCAACTTTATCACGTGTGCGCCACTGTTTGCCTATATACAACTCAGACGTCCCAGCATCCGCGCCCGTGCACCCCGGCATACCCTTGGACCATTCCATTCCAACGAATTCAACCCCCTACATCTGCCAGCCCACGCTGGCCGCGGCGGAGGAGGGACAAGGAGAGACGATAGCGACGCCGGTGGTTCGCAACTCTACTTGTTTGAATAATTACTCACTCGGTGCAGGAGTCGCTTGGACCTGGACGGTGCTCCGCAAAAAATAAGATAAATAGAAGGAGACCCGGGGACGGGGGGTGGCGTGCATGCTACCAGCCCACGATAATCGCGGCGACTCTTTAAAGGGGAACGAGCTGGGCTTTAGACGAGCCCGCTACACCCTCTGGGCTGTTGCATTTTTTGATATTTTGGTGGGTGGATGATTGTACTGATGATCTTTGTAGGTTCTTTGGACTGTCGGGGCTTCTTCGTCTTTTCTTTGATGGAGGGGAATGTAGATTGGTGGTTAGGGGTGGTTTAACCATTCGTGGTCACAGAGGATGTATCGCAGCCTAGGATATGGCTTTGCCAATAATTTTGTGAATTTTTATATCTTAATAATAAAATTTAAAAATTTGGTGAATTTTAACGAAAGAAAAATCGCTTTTATACACAAATATTCTTTCAAATACAAATTTCAACATACCAAAATTTAGATTTCTAGAAAAACACTATTAGAGCATGATTGTATTAGTATTAGGGATGTATAATTATCACTCAAAAATTAAAAGATTGAAAAGTATGAAAATGGTAATTCAAAAATGATGCTGGGGTGCAGTGAAGCCCATGTGACCAATTTGTGATTATATGTGTGATTACGGAGAGTTAATATTGGTAGGGAATCCATTTGGGTTGTGAGTTGTATGTATAGGACTATTTATTTTTTTTTTTAGGATATGTTAAAGATGACTATAATTTTTTAAATAGGACATCTTTTCTAGAACCTTATCCATTGCACATCCACGTTGATTATTGTATTTATATCGGTAAATTTACTCCGGTGGCTGAATTCTTGAAAAGATGAGAAGAATACATCTTTCAATTCTGTACAGAAAAATCGTTTCAATAACTGAAGATTTACTGCAAAATTAATTTTAGCCACTGTATTCCCTACAGAAAATAGTTTCTTCCTAACGCTATTCAATAATAATACTAACACTTTATTACATTAGATAAATCAGTTTCCATTCATCTGGGACACGATGTACATGGCACAGTATTTTCGCCATTAAAAAATTGTTCACTGCAAAGAATTAATAACAATATTCGACCTTACAGACGCGCACAGGCGTACAAACGGTTCAAATTCTGCAATCACTCATCTGGGAAAGAATTACTGGGTGCAAATAAAGCGAAGCGAATGATTAGTCGATAAAGCAACATTGGATATTCATCGGCGAGCTAAATGGCAACGCAATAACGGTTTTTTCCTGCACTTCTCGCGCACCATTTATTCTTACAGTATCAAATACTCGTTTCAATGCGCGTTTTTCGTTACAGTTCCGCTAACATCGATATAAAGTTACCGCTTCATTAACTCCGTTTCCCTTTGGAGCACTCATAGCGCCGATGTAAAATTACCGTTTCATTAATTTGTTTTCTGCCCAGCGGAATAATATTACCCGCCTTGCATTATCGTGATTTTGTTTCCATCCCGACGAATCGCGATATCCATCCGGTTATTTTCGAAACCCAACAAGTACCATCGCTTCAGCCACCTACTCATGAAACACGTAGAAATCGTATCGCGAGGCTGTTTTCGAAAATTCAACATAATTTCACGCTTTTATTCGGTAACGAAGTAAATCAATATAATATACCTCTTCATATTTATACTGCTACTCTGTTTCAGATGTACAAATCGTCACCACCTGCAATTTGGAGGGTTAAGATTTATAATGATGTAAGTCCAAATTTTGATAATTTGAGTTAATAACAGTTTTTAACCCTTAGTATCAGAATGTAACACCCGTGTTACACGAATTGAAAAAATCGTGCGCGCCAGTTGGGGGCTTTTTCATAAACTAAAAAAGCGTTACTTTACAATTACCATATGTAACAAGTGTTCATAGGGCAGAAATACATTCGTAGAAATTCTACTGTGATACACTGTCTCGTATTGTTGATTACACCTCTTAATTTCGCCAGGACCACTGGAAGTACCAAGTAAATGCTAATTTGTAATTGTAAATGCTAATGTAAATGCTAATTGTAATTATTTTGAATTTTCTTTTTAATTAAATTTCATGTCGAACATAATAATGTATGTAACACTAGTGTAACATTCTGCAGAAACGAGCATTGGCCTAACATTATAATACATAGGTACCTTTATACATAGTTTAACAATGGTGTTATATCCACATTTTTTCATTTAAATAAAAAACTGTTACACTAGGACTTGTTTGTTTATTTTTACGATGAAGTGTGGGCAAAAATGCAACGATAAAAATTATTCTGGGTGAAATAAAAAAATCATGATACTACGGGTTAAGTCTTAAAGGCTCCATCTGTTTACTTTCATAATGAATTATGACTCTCATTCCCTGTCTTTAACCAGTACCTATACCAAATCTTTAACGCTGTCTTACGCGGACATTTCTACTTTATAACACTTTGTGATTCGACAGTTCTATGGCCCCAGTTGCCACCAACAAAATACGTTTCACGTCGCAGAATCACTAAAAATGGATCTTCCTTATTTTTCCCCTTTCCCTTCATATCAAACACGAACTTTGCGTAAAAGCATTTCCTTCACCCCCACTGCAACACCCACTCGATCGACTTCAATTTCAGCACCGCGCACCCAGCGTCCCCCTACAGCCAGCCGTATAATCTTCAACCCTTGTAATGCGAAAAAGTGGTAATCCTCGCGATTATCGCTCGCAGACACGACGCATTTCCAGAAAAAGCGCCGGTACACTCCGCTGCCCCCAGCCCCGGAAACTCGGCGGTGGGTTGAAATTTTATTACAGTTCATTCCATTACCGCGCCCGGTGCACGGATGTCCCCGTCCATCCCTCGATAGTTGCACGCGGCTGTAATAGCGGCGCTGAGTCGCGCGCGCGGACCCGTCCGTCGCGAATCAATTTGCGCGACGCGCAGATTTCCGTGGATGATAAATAACGGGGGCCACCCGTGTCAAGCGAAAACGTAACCATCGCTCAGCGATAATGCCGTCCCGCGTAAGTAGGATGTAACGATTGCATAAAAGCGAAGGGCCCGCGATATGAAAGCACGATGACGCGCAGAAATTCGCCGGTTACAACGATCTATCAATGCGCAGCTCCTGAATGCCGTATCAATACATCGGGGATGCTCGCGTAAAAACAACATCAATCTTCAGTACGCCGCGGCGATGTCGAGCGCCCACCGCGCGATTGTGGACCGCTTGGAGAAATGCATCCTGTGCGCCGGGTAACGACTTCGCGTCGACGGGCGTCGCGTGTCGTTGGAAGATCGTGTAAACGGAGCATAAAGGGACCTATGGAAAATGGGGGACAGAGCGTAGGAATAAAATCCTGGCTTGCTACCGTGCACGGGTCCGTCGCATTCGAGCCTTCTGGAGAAAAGGCAGCGTTCGTTTCTTGCCGTATAACGAAAGCACTTATGTAGGTATGTGACTTTAAGACAGAAATTTATTCGCCAGAGTTGACTGGTGGTCGGCGCGGTCTTAGATCGATGTACATGCAGTGAATGAGCGTGTGTGGTGCTGTTGTGTATGGACTTAAGGTAATTGGAATCGTCACTGGTTCGGGTGGTGCTCGCGAAATTTCCGGGTCTTTGCGGAATACAATAGCGAACTGAATTAAAGGGACAGTGTATTGTGACTTTCTGCGCATTCGATCTGCGGCACCGGCTGGGTATTGTGTTACGTGTTGATCTTGGGTTTTGTTATGTTTATATTTACATGAAAGATTTATGTGGTATGGTAGAAGTGGCTGAAGCAGAGGGTGAAAATGTAGCAATGGTTTTCATTTGAACGAGAATAAAAGATTTCATTTTCATGAACGAGAATGAAAGATGAATAAAAAAAAATTAGCATGGACCGGAGTATAAAAAATTGGTACGTTACAACTTAACCCATCAATTTGCGGATTAAGGGGTTGCATGCCAGAGTTGGGATGAATGGTGAGAAGGTGGGTAGGGGAGAGGAAAGGAGGAGAGTAAGGGGAATGTGAGGGAGGAACGGAGAAACGGAAGTCCACTGCGTAAAAGGTAGAGGTAGAATTAAGAGCCAAAGGGGAAGGCAGGGATGAGGGGGAGACAAACTAGGAGCGGAAAGGCGGGAGGCGGAATCTCTCTCTCTCTCTCTCTCTCTCTCTCTCTCTCTCTCTCTCTCTCTCTCTCGATTGAACGCAAGTAGAAGGAACGGAAAGATAAGGTGGAAGCATGTAGAAAGTTGCGAAACGGAGAAAAATATATGAATTGGACATAATGTATAATGTAAATAAAAAACAAAACAAGATAATAATCAAAAAATCGTCTCGGCAAGAGCTAGATTATAGTTTTAAGAATATTCGTGCAAAATTTTATTCAAATCGATCCACCAATCTCCGAGATATTTTCGATACCGCAAATGCTGTAACTATGAAGAGTCCTTCGGAGAAGGGCCTGCTATAGCACCGTTTCTTAAGATATCAAATTCCTTTTCGAAGAGAATACAGGTTAATTTATACGCAACAAGATGTATATCTTGATTTTTAAACATGACGTTTCTTTATATGAAAAAAAATCATAAAAATGACTCTATTTTCTGACCAGTCAAGGGTACATATGTAATCCCTTAAGAACTTAATTTCAATACAATTAGAAATCAAATATTTCGATCTTTTTCGCATAGCGATCTACATACACAAATTGCACAAATTAATTTACCTTATCCAAGGACAAAGTATCACAGTTTACGCGATTGAATTCGCGAATTGTTCTGAGAATTCGGGAGCATGACGGATGGGTGACGTGCACTGGTGACGCGTGCAATGCCGAAGCTTCCCATGCATATAACCCACGCTTAAATATGGATCTGTGCCGCTGGTATTGCGTGCTGGATACGTCATCCCTTTGTCACTCTATTCCATAAATTTGTATTACGTCGGGTGAATTTCAAATTCGGCCGCAGACATTTCGTAATACCGGTACGGCACACAGCCGCCGCCGTGTATTACACTTCGCCAAGGGCACGCGCGAAATAATTCAGACTATTTTGGCTTAGCACAAGCGAAACAAGACAGCGTTCCCAGCGTAATAACAGCTGGTAATAACACCCGTTAATTGCGGGGCCGTTGCGTGCACGTTGATCCAAAGCGAAACTTGCCTTTCGATGGAGGCATACCGTTACGGAGTAGCTGCATGATTTTATGCGGGGATAATTAAAATTCTGGCTTGTACTACGGGCTCGCATCGAACGCTGTCGACAGCCCTATCACTCTATTCATTTTAAATCAGAATAAATTGTCAGGCGCGCTTTAAAGTCAACCAAAATGTGACTTTTATTTCCCAACAACGGGGATCAAAACCGCTTTTCGAAATATGACATGAATTGGAATAAAATTCATTTTGAAAGATGAATTACACCCCTGCAGATTCTGCGAATCCAAAGTTTAAAATATGTTGATAGAATGCACGCGCAGTTATGTAATTTATCAAGCATTATTTTGGTTTATTCAATTCACGCCAGGCTTGTAGAAAAATACAATATAAATTAACGAACTGAAAAAGAGGCATCGATAGAAGAAATATTAAAGTTAAGGAAAATAACAAAATTTGCTTTTCATTTTTTCAACGTCTATTCTTATCCAAAGAAGCTTACTTATACCAAACAGACTTCCACAGCTCTTTTTCTCCGTAACAAAAAAACACCGAAAAAATCGTATTCTCCACTTGTAACATATTTTCGCAAACTCCACTGTACGTGCGAAGAAACAAAATGCAATGGGTCAGCCACCGTTCCTTGAACCCAAAACATTGTTCCCGACACTTATCAACCGTCACCGGGACAATAGCCCAGAGACGTCCAAAGCTGAAAGGCGTTGGACGCGATGCAACAGTAATTCCCTTGTTATCGCGAGGGCTGAAGGGGCGGATTGTGCCAGCATCTTAGGGTTTGGCTCTGGTTCTCCGAGATTAACGGTGTAACATGCTAATTAGGAGTCCCGCGCCGCGAAGTCCGGTTTAGTCCTGGCAACCGATCTGCTCTGCCTTCGGACATTGCCACGTAGTCGGGCACGGTTGTATATCAGGCGGAGACGCTAGAGCACGCACCTACCTGCACACAATAAGCCATTGTTGTCCCTCCGACGTTACCGTTTCCCCAATTACCGTTCATCGAAGACAAAGCTACCATCAGCCCCCGTCCTCTAGGCTCCTCCGAGTCGTCCGTGTCCCCCTGTCCCCTTTATTCGCGCAATCGTCCTTTCCTCCCTCTAAAATTTCCTCCGTGCCGATCTCCCTCCCTCTCTCACCCCCCCCCCCCACCCATCGTGCCTCTCCCAGTTATTAATTTTACCCTCCCCTCTCCTCTCTCCTTTTTCCTCCTGTTCCACTTCTGCTTCCTCACGCTGAGTTCCCCCTTTGTGTTCGTTCTCGTCGTTTTGTTCCCTCCTTCATTTTCCTTCAATTTTCCCTTTTCGCCTCTAGCTCTCTGATACAGCTTGCTCTTTGCCGGGTCCATTTTCCTGCTTTTTCTCGTTTTTAATATGTACTCCTTCAGTGGGTTCGACGGTTTTTCTTTTTTAAATCGAGGTCCTTATTTTTTTTTTTCTTTTTTTTTGGGAGGAGCAAATTATTCGCGTCCCTTGATGCATGTTAATTTCCTCTATGTGTTTATTGGAATTTCAACGCTTCCCGCGTCTTCGCTTTTATATCGACTTTTGTATTCTACTCTTTCCCTTTTCATGCCCCGCGTTTCATCGTTTCGTGACCTGCTTCTTTTTTGTTTCGGCTTGTCTGTGTCTATCCGCCTCTGTTTTGTTTGGTATACTTCTTCTATTTTTCTTCCTGTAGTCGGTGTTCTTCTTTTTTTGCGCTTATGTGAAACCTTTTTATATTCTCAATATTTAGTCACAGTGTCATTGTTTTTCCTACCGTCATTCCCATTTTGTTTTCACGTGCCGCTTTAGTTGTTATTCTTACACCAACAACACTATTCCCAGATTTTTTTGCCAGTCTGTTTTCTTTAATTAACTTGCCTCCCTTCGATTTTTCATTTCCTTCACTTTTTACTCTTTTTTTTTTTGCTTTTTGATACAGTTTTTAGTCATTATTCCAAAAACCATTGTACGCGATTTCTGAGGAACTGCAATTTCTGAGGATAGTTCATCAAAACGTGAATTCACATAGAAAGTATAAATTATGCGCTTAGGGAGAACGAAATTACGTGAACAAATTTTACACAGTAGTGCTAACGGCAGCCAGCATTCTAGCGTTTCTATGCAATGCATAACAACACATATGTATATGAGATAATATCTACATCGTGTAATGCAACGATCATTATAGTGCTGTACAATAATGGAGGTGAATTAGCTGCATTAATGAATACACATAAAACACCATGATAATGAACTGAATAATTGAGTAATTAAATGATTATTCATAATGCAATATTGTAGCAAAGTGGAATGAACTCGAACAGAAATTCTAATACATCATAAATTTACGTACCTACTTCCAAATGCAGAAAAGATTGTAATTATTTCATTGTTAAAAACTTTTATATATATAAATTCTTTCACAACAAAAATTTCAAAATTTGTTTTCGAAAGAATTGTTGGAAGAATTCATTATTCATTTCACATAGATATTAATTTATTTGCAGTGCATATAACGACAAATTTGATGAAATTTGTTAAAATAATAAATATAATATTCAACGACAAAATCGAAAATGTATTTCCATATACATTCTTGATTTAGATAATTTTTGATCATGCGAATTTTAAACCCAATGTGGAGTATAATGTCTGACTTATCCACGACCTGAACTACTGAGGAATGTCTTATCACTTATTGAGCGTTTCTACTTAAGTGGAAAGGAAGAAATTGAAAAGGAGCGAAAAAGAATCTTTCTCTCAGATATTATGCACTATTTTTCTACCATAACTTTGGTGTCACCTTAACTGTGTATAGACATATTTTTTGTTAACAAATAACTATATACGTTTAAACACATACAGAGTGCAATCAATCATAAAATCACAGCAACTTTATCTCGCCAGATTTTCAGGAAATCAGCTTGTAACAATTTTAATTATACATTTTCTATAACAACGTCAATTTTGAACATAACTTCAATTTTCATTCTTTCTTCCCAGTGTTTCACTCACACTACATTTCGTTAACAGTCCCATTTAATATTCCTTGCAATTCCAAAACTAATAAATCAAATAAAGCGCAAAAATGTAATTCAAGATCATAAATACATTGAAAAACGAAAATACACATTCAACTAAGAATTCCGATGCAATGAGGGCACAAATGGAGCATAAGAAATCTGCTGAAAAATTTGAAAGATTCCGAGTGACCGGGTCAAATGCATCGGAATTGTTTGAAATATTTCTCGATTTATTATCCACGTTGGAGCGTGTACTAAAATGTTTTAGTGCTGTTCGAAAGCGGCACAAAAGGAGGACGGCACGGATCTTCGAAGAACCGAAGTTCTCGTGCGAGAACAAAGGTAACGGCCGGCCACAGCTTCAAATCAGCCAACTTCCGGTAACGCTGTATTTTCGGAACAGATATAAATTCGGGTTTTACGAGCGTCCGTGTTTAAATTTTGATCGCACGCCGAAGTAAGTGGATTACGTTCTACGCTACGTTACGAGGGAAGCTCAAGTGGGAATTAAAAGACGTAGAAATACTACGTGCTACCATCTAACGGAACGTTTGACATTTTATTTTATTGCCACATGTTTTTTCCACCTAAAAACAATGGTGTCACGGTGCTGCTTTTCATTAAAAAATGGAATGCAAAATTTTCCTTCATCGATCCTTATCAACTCTTACGATTCACACCATGTAAACTATTATTTGAACTGAAGTGGTAAATAGTTGTATTAGTTTGCTTTTATGGAATTATTCTGGTTCACAATTATATGACTGCTATATTCATTATTCATTTATTTATTTATTTACAGGCAATCCTCCTATATTAAAGAAGGACTTTTATTGTCACACAAACTTTGAATGTACTGTTGAATAACTTTATTAAATTCTCTATGTCACATTGACGAAGATTACTCCTATATAACAGAATGTTATTTAAATGGGAAGGAGTTGGAGCAAAGTTTAAACTATTTGACGGTGCAAGCAAAATAGAGAAAAAATATCCCTTAGATTCATTCTCCTTGTGATTTCAAGTGCAACAATATTTTCTTAAATGAAATCATATTTTTTCTACATCTTATATACAACTAGACGATGTAAGAATAAGACCAAGAATCATAAATTTTCCCAAATTTCCATTGCTTCCTTTTAATTTCCTGCACATATCTAACAATAAGCCTACTACACTTGTAGACCTAGTTACACCCCCTAGCAATATTATCTTTGTATATATTAAAAAGTGCTCCATCCAAGAGCACAACGATACATTAGCTTGTAAACATCCAGTTGACACAAGTAAATAATACACTTGAAAGTCATAATTATTTCTCCCCACAGCAAACTATCATCAAATTTTTAAATTTTCAATTTAAAAGTCACTTCTATTCGAACAGGAAAACCGTTTTAATAAACGAACACCCAAGGGATGAAATAATATGACCGGAAATCAGCATCCCTTGGACGAACCGCAGGCGGAAACGAATTTTTCGCGTCGAGAGGACAACTCGTACGTTTCGGGGGAGGGAGGCGGGGGCAAAAACTCGAGGAAACAGCGGCAATGGGGAACAAAGGGTCGAAGAAGCATTAAATCGACGTAGCTCGGTCAAAGTTGTGTTTCAAGGAAACGAATGCACTCATCCCCCTTACCCCCTCCCCCCCCCTCCTCACCGAACAACAACGTTCCTTTTAGTGAGTAAATGTAAGTAAACGGGAGTTTATGCGTGGCGCCGAATCCTTGCCCCAGAATGGGCATTCTTCGGCCGAATGAAAAGAAGAAAGAAGGTCTTGGCTGTGAGCCATCGGGCGTTTGGAACTCTTACGTAGAGAAGTCCTCTACCCACAGAAATCGTTACATTCTCCTGGCTCGGGAACTTTTTCAAGATCCAGTCGACCGAGACTTAACCGGTAGCTTCGATTTATTCGTCACTCGCGACTCTTGTTTTTAGGTGTGTTGGTTAGTAACAGAGACACTTTGTTCGTGAAGCATCGATCAGCTGGATTGACTGTTAATGGAAATTTTTGGGAGAATTTGCTGAAAGAATTGAAATTTGTATTTTTTAACGAACTTCGATTATGTGGGAGGAAAATTTGAATATTGAATAGGGATCATTTATGAGTCATAATGATGTATTTAAATGGTTATAAAGAAGGGTAGTCTAGAGTCTTATTATTATGATGCTAAAGTTGTTAGTGTTTTCGATTTCTTTCTTGGGTCAATGGTTTCCTTTTAATACATGCCTAAATATTAATGAAAGATAGCGAAACATTTATATTTCCAAAATATCGACAATAAAATTGAGTGTAGAAGTTGGAAAATAATTATTTGGTGGAGTTATGATAAATAATACGCTATTTTTTAATGACATTATAAGTACACATTGAACTTTTAATGTTTCTTCGGCAATAATACTTGAATTCGAAATGTTATCGACCGTATTTACTTCATCCACCAAGGAGAGATAACTTTGGAATCACAAATATTTACTGAGTAAAATCCAATTAAAGATATCTGTTAGATTTCATTTTAATTATTTGAGCACAGAATTTGAAATAAATGAAAAAGTTTAAATAAGACTTTGCAATTTCAATTTATCAATATGAATTAGAAATCAAAATTTCCTGGTGATGGTCTGGTTATCGTATTATCGTATTTGTGGGAAGTTAAATTAAAAAAATTCAGAAAAAATTAACTGATTTCGACTTATAAATGTAAATTCAAACCAAACATTCGCAGAGTATTTTATAATCGTCACTATTTCTTGAATCAATTGCGCCGATACTTAACAGTTAGGAATGACTCATTGAATCGTTAGCCCATTACTCAGCTCATTAAGTACACTCCGCATTTTCACCTCACAGTCTTCTTTTTTCCCTCATGAAATGAAATTGCTGTAAAATTTAATTACAAGGTAACAGCTCTTGTACCTACTTCCCTTTCGCAAGCAGCCTGGTGATGCTCTGTATTACCTCGCACCCGTTCACGCGCATTAGTACTTTTAATTCTTGTAGAAGATCCTTGATTAAATCGCTGACTTCGAACAGAGGCGATATTAGAGTCTCACCCCCTCGATTCGAACGATTTCGCGAGATTAAATTAAATTTTAGCTTCAATAACATCGATTTCGGGACGTTCACTTTTTTGCAACCAACGAATCGGGTGCAGATTACAGGATCACGAATTCTAATTAATTTTCACCTCCTGTTTCTTGCGTCTACATTATCTTACCTTACCTGTAACCTCCCTTACCAACGAAATTAACATCATAATCAATAACTGTCGCTTAATCTTAACATGTTTTCACAGTAAGAAGCTTTGCATATACAGTGAGGCGTCCTATAACGAAACAAAGTTATAACAAACAATTTTTGTCATTAAATCAAAACGCTTACAACCAACAAATGTATTACAACTAACTACCTACTACTAGGAGTACTAATAGTAGGTAGTTCTCCATTTGAACGAACAAATTTAAACGAACGTATTAATATATACAAGGTATAAAACAACGTTCACTGATATTTCTACAACATGTGATAAAATTTGAGTCATAATTTCACAGTGACCAAGTATTAGCCTATACCGAATATCAAACCATAAAATGCGTGTCGAATTCATGCAAAATTGCCAGAACTGAGTTCAAGGAGCTGTTCGACCATCTTCGCGTATCCATCACAGTAAACGATACAGAATATTCGATCAGTCACCGATAAGAAGTGAAATCTCTACCATTCAAATCGTGCCTTAAGGGGACTAGGCAGTCGAAAAATCGATTTTTTATTGCATTTTCCGAAAGTACTATCTTTTTAGAATAAAATGCCGCTTGGTTTATAGTAAAATTCGCAAAATTGTAGATTTGGCAGCAAAAAACATCAAGCGGCAACCCATAGCGTCGCCTTTGTCCAGAAACTTTAAACGCGTTCTTCTCGAATATTTTATTCTCATCGTTTTTTCCTGATTGCGAACGAATGGAGGTTGAGATCGACTTGGAAAAAATTACAGGATGTGTAAAACATGTGCGATTTCGCCGCAAACCTCTGATATGGTCCGTAAAAATTCGAGATTTTCATACAAAAATTAAGAAGTCACCGGATTTTGATAGCGCTCAAACAAGAACGAATTTTTCTCGAAAAAATAGCCGTTTTTATAGGTTTGCACGAATACTATGAATCCAATAAACAAGAATCTTACCTTCGAAATCGGATTACGTCACATTTTAAGACCGATATTAAAGCAAAACGACAGAAAAACGTTAAAATGTTTACCCGTATGCAGCGTCATTTTTAAAGCACATATATATTTCTTACCATTTTTTTTTTCAATCTGTATGTTAGTAATAAACTTTGGGTAAAAGGATACCTCTGGATGTGCTTTCATTTTTTTTACGAATAAATAAAGGACAGAGTCCCTTTCTCACGGAAAAGGACTGCCTACTCCTCTTAAGGTGAGCAGACCGGTCATTCCCGTGCAACTCTCGTTACCCTAAGTCCCCACAGGTCTCCGACGCTTTTGTCGTTCCAAAAAACATTCCCAAACGGACCACGTGCAACGCGTCCATTTCACGCTCCATTTATGCATACGCAGTCGGGGGCGCAGCGGTGACGTTGACCCAGAACGATCACGCGGAATTACGTGATGCTGCATAATTCAATATGATTTAATACGTCGATGTAAATTTCAAAAGATCCTGTGGGTAAGCGGCGATGATATAGAAGGTTTACGTGCCCACACATGCACCGGCGAACGCGCATCTTCAAGCATCAAATCCGACTCCAGCGTCGCCGGGAGTTTTTTGCGCGGCAGCTGCTTACGCTCGTTTATCCGCACAGCAGTGGTCGAAAGAAAGTTTGAACTGCGAACGGTGACAAAAATAAGATAGTTCCATTACAAAGAATTATATCTCAAAATTGATATTCCATAGATAAGGGGCTGCCAGGGTTTGTCACTGATACCAACAGAATATTATACTTAAGGAGGGTTTGCGCCTTGTTGGGCCGAAAAATAAATAATTCTTTGTGAATTTTTTGTACAAAAACAGTTCGACAAATTAATTTCAGGTTTGGCAGGCTGTTTCACTGCATCTTGAACTATTGTTCTGAATTTTGGTGTGACTGTACAAAAAAAACATGGCAGATACAAAGAGGGCGTTGAAAAATAATCTGGTGGTGCTGGCGTTGACGAAAAGTACTGTAAAGCCTCGTGGCCACTAGCAATAAACTTGCGACATTTATTGCGAGAGTTGATGTCAGCGCTGTGTAAACACGCCTGAGAGTAACTCTAGCAAGTTCTGGTTACTTGCGACAGTTGGTCTCAGCAAGTGAATTCTGTCGTAGTGTAGACACCCGACAATCTTCTCTCAGAGAGAAAGGTTTTACTTCCAAACGAATTGGAAATTTTTGGCGAGAGTAGAAAGCAAGTAGGCGAACCATAGTATTCGGTTTTGAATCTACGTGCACGCCAGCATTTTTTTATCACTTTTAGTAATGTTTGGTCCGTCTAATTCTAAATTCTAGTTTGTTGGACCGATATTTAGATAGATATCATAGCATAGAGTTTAGTTTGCTGTCAACTCTCAGGTATAACAGTGCAGTGTAGACACGCGGGACATATCTTGCGCAAGACTCTTCTCTCGCAACTACCTGCAGGTAGTGACTTCCGAAAGAAGAAACGTGGAAACACCCGATAATCTTCTCTCAGAGAGAAAGTTTCATCTTTCCAAACGTGCTGGAAATTTTTTTAGCGAGAGTAGCAAGCAAGCAAGTGGGCTATGATAGAAAACTGCCATGCAGAGGATTTCAGGTGTTCGCCTCTGATTGCTTTGGTTTTCGGATATGTATTAGCACAAAATATTGGTTAAATATTTTTTCCAAATATTAAAAAAATATTTTTTTAGCCACACTTTTTAATATGAAAAAAATGTTGATTCCAAATATTATATACACAAACTGAAAATGTGAAATAAAGGTTTAGAAAATATGAACTAAATATTCGTGGAATATAAAAGAACTATTTAGAAAATGTAAAGCAAATATTCTGGAAATGTGAAATTAATATTCAGAATTCCAAAATAAATATTCAGGAAATGTAACATACATATATATTTAAAAACTGTAAATTAAATATTCAGAAAATATGAAATAAATATTCAGGAAATGTGAAATAAATATTCAGACAATGTTAAATTAATATTTAAAAAATATAAAGTGAATAGTCAGGACATTTGAAATAAATGTTCAGGAAATGCGAAATAAATATTCAGGATATGTAAAATAAATATTCAGGATATGTAAAATTAATAGTAAAAAAATATAAAGCAAATATTCAGAAGATGTGAAATAAATATTCAGAATTGTAAAATAATTATTCAGGAAATGTGAAATTAATATTTAAGAAATGTGATTTAAATATTCAAACACTTGAAAACCATTTACATGAAAATTAATTTTATATTTATTTAAACATCAATTAATTTGTTTATACATAAATGTGTATAGAAACATATACAACACATTAAATATGCACATTATATATTATTTTGCTGCTTCAGTCTCGATGTGGCTGTTGCCAAAAACAAACTCACGGAGTGCTTAATTTCCACCTCCGTAACTTATGTTTCCGCAATTTATGTTTAAAAAAATATTGACATTGGTCGAAAAAATTTTTTACAACACTAAATTTTTTAAAATACAGTTTAACAAAATTTAATTTTCCAATTTTTCTTAGCGTTTGAACAATACTTTTCCCATTTTCGAGCGCTAATCCCTTGATTACATCCGAGCCTTTTATTTCCCGAACTTTCCGTAAAAAATGTTTTCTTTCTACCAGTAAATAAATATTTACTTTATATTTGAAAAAGAATATTTTTTTTCATAATGTAAAATGAATATTTCCCGAACATTCGGAAAAAAATGTTTTCTTTCTACCAGTAAATAAATATTTATTTTATATTTGAAAAATAATATTTTTTTCATAATATAAAATGAATATTTCCCGAACATTCGGAAAAAATGTTTTCTTTCTACCAGTAAATATATATTTACTTTATATTTTAAAAAAAATATTTTTTTCATAATATAAAATGAATATTTCCCGAACATTCGGAAAAAAATGTTTTCTTTCTACCATTCAATAAATATTTACTTTATATTTGAAAAAAGAATGTTTTTTTCATAATATAAAATGAATATTTCCAGCATATTTGGAAAATATATTTGCTTCTTAATCTAGAATAAATATTGTATATATGTTTAAATATCAAAAAGAGATTGAACCTCTTTTTAATATTGGATGTATGTGCATTCAATATTTTGTGCTACTAGGGAGAGGACCGGAAAACAACAAATACGTGTTTTTTTATTTTGGCCCGTTTGCATATTTAGGGGGTGAAACCACCGCTCAAAGTTCACAAGAAGAGGTATTATAAATGTTTGGTTGTTATACCGATGAGGGTCTACCTCAGCGATTTCAATGATTTTTTAATATGTTGTCAGAATCATGGTCCTGATGGTGAGGTGGATTCTCATCGAAAAAATGAACTTAACAAATAAAAGTTTCGATCTATGGTGTTGAATATTTATTGCACTTTTTAACGGTATAACAACCAAACATTTATATTAACGAACACTTCATATTACAAAATAATTATATATGTATGTACAAATGTGTACATAATATATATTTACTTACTTATTTATAATAATTTTTAAACAATATTGTTATACACAGTAATCTATATTTGTAATATGTTGTGATTTCATTTACTGTAAAATTCTGTACAATCGTTACAAGAATCGGTTCTATAACCGCTTTGGAACTTATATAGAACCTAAAAAATAAAAGTTATAGAACTATATAGGAACCGTAACTTAAACCGATATAGTCTGACATTTACGTTCTTTGTAACAGTTATTCAGAATAAAGGTTCTTCATAACTGTTTCAAGAACCGAAATCGATATAATAACGGTTTCAAGCCCTGGATCAAAGGCTCTCGAGGCTCGCCCAGAGTTATTTACCTATGCTGTAAATAACTTTCGGATACAAATACAAACGAAAGTGAGGAAATTATCTGTGGCTGTCGGATGAATTCCCGTCGGATGAAAAAATTATTTATGGCCCTTCGAATAATAAATAACTCTGGGTCATTTTTATTTGCGACAAATACAGATAAAGTCTCTTTTATTTGAAAAGTTATTTAAGAAAAAAATTATTTAAATAATGCCCATCTCTGCCCACCACCATCACTTTGCCGTTGGTCAGTATCTACTAGGGGAGAGGCTTGCAGGTTGCCACTGCTTGCAGGTTGCCACCCCTGCTCTATTTCGACTTTCTAGCAGTGTCATAATCTCAACTCTGACTCACATCGACGTTAAGAGAGTAGTTGTCACTATTTATTAACCTCTGGAGCGGACAGACGCAATAACACTGTGCTTGCTGAGCGAAGTGTGATATAGTGTTTGTCAAGAAATTGAATTATTGAAATTGTGTGTTTTCCCTGTGCTCGTAAATTGAACATTTTCATCGACAATTCAAGGTAACTATTCGTACTGTGTTATTTTTTTTATCTAATTTACATATGCCAAACAGATTTCCAAACATATCATGAATTGACAATTTTTTCTCATATTTTCCAAAAATGCGTCGGAATGCAAGTTGCCACCTCTCTCTTTCCCGCTTGTTTACACTCAAATGTCATTTTTCATGATTATGTGATGTTTACTATTGTCATTGAGTTTGAAGTGAAGTGTTTTTATTGCATTTTAGTCATATCTTCGTTCATTTTTTACTTTTTTTTTACTTTTTTTTAATATTTTTTTCATGTTTACAGCCACTGACTGCAAATAAAATTTAATAAATTTTGAAAAGTTTTCTGAATCAGGTTTTTAATTGAGTTTTTTTACACTTTCAGCAATTTTTCTAGGGGTGGCAACCTGCAAGCCAAAATTTCAAGGAGTCAATTTTAGATACTTTCGAGAATTTGCAGTATAATTTTTCTTTTTCGAGAGTTTACATGATTTCTAGCTCAGGATTGTAGCTCTACACTTCCTCTTTCCAACTTATACCATAAATCAACGATACGTTAATTTTATGACGAGTTATAATCAAAAAAGCTAAAGGGTGGCAACCTGCAAGCCTCTCCCCTACCTGAAGGGTAGTAGCCTGGGGTAGGTAGCTCCTGGGCTCCACGCAGACACAACACAGCGTTTAAAGGGACAGAAGACCGTGCAAGGTGCATTGACCTAGCTAGGCCTGAATTATGTGGTGTTTTCCCAACAGAAATTCAGAATTGAGAGTAACCAGTTAGAATGTTTACCTATCTTTTGCCCACGGACAGTTGAACGGATAGGGCAGAACAATAGATTCTGCAGGTTGACAGGAGGAAAAGTTTAAAAGGAACCATATGTCGCAAACGCACCATTTTGTGATAAGAAAAATTGATAAAGTTGAATTGTGAAGATTAGACGATACTAACTTATTAACTTGCCATCGTTCTCGATGATTTACCTCCTGTGTCTTCTTTTCAGCCACACGACACTTCCATCATTGTTTATAGCGCGTAACATTTGTGCCTGTCCAGTGGCTTCTATATGACCACCGTCAATGACTAGGCACGGTTGCAGTCTTGTCCGCATGTTTCGTCGCACGTTTCGTTCAAAAATGTCCGGCGAATTTTGTATCGTTTGGAACGCTTCATCAATTCGACGCTTTAATTGTTCTAAACTATGTATACACTGTGTAATAAGTGTTCCGTGTCTGTCCAATACATGCAACCACCACACGCGATGCGAATTCCGTGGTGCCAGCGATAACGACGAACAAACTGTTATACGCTCCTAGCTGTTTAGGAGACGACGAAAATCCAACTGGTCGCATTTCCTTGGTGTAGGATTGACCTCTAGCTTTGCAAATTCGTCAGTGGAGGAGGAGGGGGGCCCTCCTTCTTGAATTACTGAACAAAAACAATGCAAACATCTGGTTCCCAAAAACTAACAGGCAATTTGATCGGCCAGAGCGTTTCGCTAGGGTCGCGGTTTATGGCCGTATTGTTCTGCGAGTACGCGCTGGGCAACGCACAGTGGTTCCAAAGTGACTTTTTGCAGTCAAAATTCCGTATCTCCGTCAATTCTCGACCGATGTTTGATTTCTTTGGCTCATTTTGTAGGGGATTAAATTTACTAAAAGTTTTCCAAAATTTTCTTAAGGGATTAAAAAAAACAAATTCTGAACTCTCGGTTCCGAAATAACGAGTTTATGCACCAGTTTGTTTCTTATAA
This sequence comes from Andrena bucephala, assembly GCA_947577245.1. NCBI lineage: Eukaryota > Metazoa > Arthropoda > Insecta > Hymenoptera > Andrenidae > Andrena > Andrena bucephala. The sequence continues at coordinate 11,067,779 of OX387715.1, forward strand.
CATTAAAACGAGATAAAATAAAAGAAATATAAATTAAACAATTCAAATTTAAACAAGTTAGTCTTCATCCATATATTCTACATCTTCATAATTAGACAAAAGAAATTTTCCGTCTTTTTCAAGTTCATTTTAGTAAATTTAATCCCCTACAAAATGTGCCAAAGAAATCAAAAATCGGTTGAGAATTGACGGAGATACGAAATTTTGCCCGCAGAAAGGCACCTCGAGCGCTATCGCCAATTAAACAACATCGGATTGACACCGCAGTGGCACATGGTGGCAGCTAATTCTTTTTTTAATTTGTTTATTACATTCTTACCCACATTTCAAATGCCCGAAATGTGGTTCGGGAAGAGGCGATAAAGTTTTATTTACTAATAAACAATAATGAAGACGTAAAAAAATAAATCGCGGTTTTGACGTTCTTCGATATTTCTGAACGCTATTGGGTTCCAGAATCATACATTAAATTGATATTTTAGACGGTTCTGGTTGTAGTAAACTCAGTAGACATTCCAAATTTGCAGCCCTTGCAAAATTGTATTTCAAACATTCTGACGTGTCAACAGATCGCCTGTTTTATGTTTCCGCTATTGCCCAGTGCCAATTGAAGATTTTACGAAAAAAAACCTACTTAGATAAGCAAAATCTTATCAAATTAGCCCCAAAGATTGTTCTACTATAGTATTCATCCAACTTTGTCGGAAAAAAGGATAGAAAAAAACACGTTTTGGTTGCAATTCAGGTATTTGATATTATAGCAAATTTAATCCCCTACGAAATGAGCCAAAGAAATCAAAAATCGGTTGAGAATTGACGGAGATACGGAATTTTGACCGCAACAAGTCACTTTGGAACCACTGTGCAACGGTGCGCGCGGGTCCCAGGTCACCGCGTGCAATCCACGGAGCAATATAAAGATTAACTCAGGCCGAAGAACGTCTAATAAGGGTCAATTTAGACGAGCGATGCGGCGTCGGTGCGCCTTCGAATCGGTACATATATATGTATGCGGGGACATATGTATACATATATTACACGTGACTCCATTTTTTGCGGCAGTATTGTTATATCGCACCACACGGCATCGCTTCGTCTGAATTGACCCTAAAAAGGTGGGATCTCCTAGCAGTGTGCCGGTGTAATGGGGAAGCATGCATCTGTTTCTCCTACACGTCTGACGCGCGTCTGCCTCAGCAGCAGCTTAGGCTACTCTAGACGCAAATGCACTGTGATGAGTGTCTGTTAAAGGTGGAATCTCCTAGCCTACATCTGCGCATATGTAATAGGTAGAAAGTTGCCGCTGTTTCAAAGGAAGAATCTCTTTCATATGAGCCACCTTCTCTCGCACCGAATATGTTTGCGCGTGCTTTTGTTTTGATATTCGGAAACCTGTTTATATTCGAGAGATAAGGGATCCGCCTTTAATTTGAGGCGAGGACGCAGCAGGTAGGGACCACGCGCAATCAGCGGACTACCCCTTTTCTTGCTGTGTCTCTTCGCGAGGCGTATCAATGATGGATGATACTTTTTAATTGCTCTGTTGGTGGCATCTTCCTTACATCTGGCATATTTAGGTAAAAACTGAACCGGCTGATCGGCCAGAACGTCTATCCCAGGGCGGTTTATGATGGTATGGTCCCGTGAGTCGGCGGTAGACAACGGTACGGGCAATCAACAGATTAACTCAGTGCGAAGAAAGTCGAAACCCCTACCAAAACCGGCAGGATGTCGATTGTCCCTGTTTGACATTCGGTGGACAAATGCTCCCCGGCGAATGCTTCGAAAACAAGCAATTGCCTGCCATAAACGAATGGAGAAATTTCGCATCGAAAAATTCTAGATCACAGGTTGTAAAAAATAATTGGTATTTCCGCCGCGCTTTGAGCCCGCGGCATCAACCAACATCTGGCATCAAATAGAATCATAAAAGACGCTAGTCAAGCAAGAACGCGAAAACGCAGGCCCAAATCTGATACACCGTCGAAAGGACAAAAGACACACCCTTAACCAGCCATCACCTAACGAGTGCTCCGCCCACGAGCAGCGCCCTCGCGCGAAGACCCCCGTTAAAAGACATAAACGCTTGTAATAAATGTTTTTGGCCTGGTACCTTCGCTGAGTGTTTTGGGTATTTCCCGTGTAATCCTTAATCTTCGCGCGTTTATGTCTTTCCTATGAACGGACGACGGCGCACAGTGGTCCCAAATCGCCAAAAGCTGGGCAAGATACAATTTTCGAAGTAAACAGCAGCTTTTTGCTATTATAGCAGATTTGTTGTATATATATATATCAGTGCATCAAATGCCGCTTGAATTTCTTAAATATATTGATTGGTTATTGAGATATAGGCCGTCAAAGTCGACGAAATTTCATGCTCCTTAATGTCTTGAAAATGGGAGCGTGTTTAATGTGTCAGAGAAAATTTATCTGAAAACATCCATATGTGAAACAGTTTACCATTAAAGTTGGTGTTATAGACACAAACTTTCCACAGAAACAGAGTAAAATATCTATGAATTTAGCCTTGTAATTCCCTGCTCAATGTGTCATAAATCTAAGTCACGTTTTAATAAACCTAGCATGTTAAGTGTGATATCCAATTGAGAAAATTTGTGGTTTTTTAAGATATTTAACTTTAGAGTGCCAAGTTTATTAAGTATATGAATAAAACAGCATTCGTTATTTCAAACAACACTTATAACCCATAGTTTTCTTTTATTACTTTCGGCAATACAATACTTGAACTACGCGATCTACTAAGCGCAGAAATATTGAGTTTCTTCACTAGAACCGGAAGAAAAAAAAGTTTCAAAATAATTTTTAAAAAAGTTTTGAAATCAACGTTGTCATATTAAATTCTACATTCTAATCATGTCGTTTTAGTCAAAAATCGGAAAATAATGTGTAGGGGATTCGCGGGTAGAAAGTGATCGATTCAATTGAAAATGAATGATATTTTATTAGGTTGTTTCGGTAGCTTATTCGTTACGTCCGTACGGAACGCGATCCGCGAAAAGAAGAAGTTCGCCCGGGCACGCACGCCCGTCCAGCCGCTCGTTAGATCGTCGCGTGGCGACGATCGGCATTTGTTACTTACAGGTCACGGTGCCGCGGTCAAATCTCCTACAAATGAATTTTCACAAAAATCAACTTGGAAGCAACGTTTATACGAGTGATAGATATTAGATCCGCCATTTGCTTTTTGGCAATTTTGACTTCAGATTCTTCATCAGGGACCTCGAAAACTGTAGATTCTAAGTTCAGATCAAATTTGATATGTTTCTGATATACGCGTCCGCCATATTGGATTCGCCATTTTGGTTTCAAAAATTTTGAATGTGAGATTCGTAATCTGTGACCCCAAAAACACCCGAGCACCGATTTCTGAGTAAATTGAAGTAAGTTTTAAGGGGTTAGCCGCTTTTTAGCGATTTGGAACCACTGCGCCGACGCAGGCGGGACCACGCGCAGTCAGTGGACTACCCCTTTCCTTTCTGTGTCTCTCCGCGAGGCGAAGGGGAGAGTGGGGTAAACACGAACGCGGGGTAATCGCGAACGCGATGGTCACGGCGTTTTAATAAATAAAAACTGGTGTTCCCTCTCCACTAGCTAATAGTTTAGGTCGTATCCAACGCCGGGCAGAAAGTAATAAATACAGAACGTTCAGGCTATTCAAGATAATTAAGATTATAATTAATAAATATTATATTGTAATTCATTCATTAATTCAATTAATTAGTAAATATGAAGTAGAATGCATTTTACATTTTTATTCTTAGGTACAAGTTATTAACATTCATTTTCAAGCAGAATATTGTAATTAATGAATTAAAGTGATGTTAATAACTTATACCTAAGTATAAAAATGTATAATGCATTCTACTTCATATTTACTAATTAATTAATTAATTATTTAAAAATGCGCGTGCCACAGGGAAGGCAGGCCAAAAGTAATGTTTTTAAATCTAAGATAGATTGTTGAAATAAATTCCAATACTATGACTCTAAAATGATAATGATGTGCTTTGTTAATGTTAAATATTGAATAGAAAAATTATGATAAATAACTACAAGCATACAAATTTAAATTACATGAAGATATCACAAGGAGTAGAATATTATATTTAAGAGTATATTACTCTTCTCCTTGTGACGTTTTCATGTATGCTAAATTAATTATATAATTATTATACTCTTAATTATAATATTCCTCCCCGTGCGATATCTTCATGTATTTTAAATTTAAATACTTATAGTTAATTATCATTATTTGTATATTCAATATTTAACATTAACAAAGCACATCATTATCATTTTAGAGTCATAGTATTGAAATTTATTCCAACAATTTATCTTAGATTCCAAAATATTACTTTTGGCCATTCCCTATAAACATGTCATTATGGCGGCTGCCGGGTAATCACGAACATCAAGGGTTTTGCTTTTTCACTATATAGTTGATTTTCATTATAATTTTTCACAAATTTGTCACAGTACTTTATAGATGAATAGTTTAACTATGTTTGTAAATAATAAACCAATTCATTTCACACACAGTTTTCGTTTTGTTTGCTTTTTGGCTTAGGTGTTCGCAATTACCCCACTCTCCCTTATTGATGTTGGATGATACTTTTTAATTGCTCTATTGGTGGCATCTTTTTTACACCTGGCACACTTAGGTAAAAACTGAAGCGGCTGATCGGCCTGAGTGTCTCGCCCAGGATCGCGGTTTATGACCGTATAGTCCCGCGAGTACGCGCTGGGGAACGGTGCGCGCGGGACCCAGGTCATCATGTGCAATCCACGCAGCAACATAAGGATTAACTCAGGCCGAAGAATGTCTAATAATGGTCAATTCAGACGAGCGATGCGGAGTCGTTGCGATTTCGAATCGGTACACATATATGTGTGCAGAGCCATATGTATATATTACACGTGACTCAATTCTTTGCGGCAGTATTGTTATATCGCACGACACCGCATCACTCGTCTGAATTTACTGTAAATCTGGGATCTCCTATCAGTGTGCCGCGCCGGTGTAATGGAGAAGCATGCATCTGTTTCTCCTAGCTGCGTTTTCAATCGTTCGGTTCGCGCCAGACGTATGAGTCTGACCCGCGCCTGCCTCAGCAGCAGCTTAGGTTACCCTAGACGCAATTGCACTGCGATTAGTGTCTGTTAAAGACGCAATCTCCTAGCCTACGTCTGCATATATGTAATAGGTACAAAGTTGCCGCCGTTTCAATGGAAGAATCTCTTTTATATGAGCTACCTTCTCTTGCACGGACTACGTCAACGCGTGCTTTTGTTTTGATCTTCGGAAACCTGTTTGTATTCGAGAGTTAAGAGAGCCGCCTTTAATTTGAAGGGAGGACGCAGCAGGTTGGGACCACGCGCAGTCAGCAGGGGTAGTCAAAGAATACCCCTTTCCTTGCTGTGTCTCATCGCGAGGCATATTGATGTTGGATGATACTTTTTAATTGCTCTGTTGGTGGCATCTTTCTTACATCTGGCATATTTAGGTAAAAACTGAACCGGTTGATCGGCCAGAGCGTCTCGCCCAGGGTGGTGGTTTATGACCGTATGGTCCCGCGAGTTGGCGGTAGACAACGGTACGTGGCCGTCCGAAGTACCCCTGTGCGACCCGGTGACAGAGCAATCAACAGATTAACTCAGTGCGAAGAAAGTGGAAACCCCTGCCAAAATCGGCACGATGTCGATTGTCCCTGTTCAATATTAGGTGGACAAATGCTTCCCGGCGAACGCTTCGAAAACAAGCAATTGCCTGCCGTAAACGCATGGAAAAATTTCGCTTCGAAAAATTCTAAATTACCGGTTGTAAAAGATAATTGGAATTTCCGCCTCGCTCTGAGCACGCGGCATCAACCAACATCTAGCATTCAAATAGAATCATAAAAGACGCTAGTCAAGCAAGAACGCGAAAACGCGGGCCCAAATCTGACACACCGTCGAAAGGACAAAAGACACACCCTTAACCAACCATCACCCCCGTTAAAAGACATAAACGCGCGAAGATTAAGGATTACACGGGAAATACCCAAAACACTCAGCGAAGGTACCAGGCCAAAAACATTTATTACAAGCGTTTATGTCTTTTAACGGGGGTCTTCGCGCGAGGGCGCTGCTCGTGGGCGGAGCACTCGTTAGGTGATGGTTGGTTAAGGGTGTGTCTTTTGTCCTTTCGACGGTGTATCAGATTTGGGCCTGCGTTTTCGCGTTCTTGCTTGACTAGCGTCTTTTATGATTCTATTTGATGCCAGATGTTGGTTGATGCCGCGGGCTCAAAGCGCGGCGGAAATACCAATTATTTTTTACAACCTGTGATCTAGAATTTTTCGATGCGAAATTTCTCCATTCGTTTATGGCAGGCAATTGCTTGTTTTCGAAGCATTCGCCGGGGAGCATTTGTCCACCGAATGTCAAACAGGGACAATCGACATCCTGCCGGTTTTGGTAGGGGTTTCGACTTTCTTCGCACTGAGTTAATCTGTTGATTGCCCGTACCGTTGTCTACCGCCGACTCACGGGACCATACCATCATAAACCGCCCTGGGATAGACGTTCTGGCCGATCAGCCGGTTCAGTTTTTACCTAAATATGCCAGATGTAAGGAAGATGCCACCAACAGAGCAATTAAAAAGTATCATCCATCATTGATACGCCTCGCGAAGAGACACAGCAAGAAAAGGGGTAGTCCGCTGATTGCGCGTGGTCCCTACCTGCTGCGTCCTCGCCTCAAATTAAAGGCGGATCCCTTATCTCTCGAATATAAACAGGTTTCCGAATATCAAAACAAAAGCACGCGCAAACATATTCGGTGCGAGAGAAGGTGGCTCATATGAAAGAGATTCTTCCTTTGAAACGGCGGCAACTTTCCACCTATTACATATGCGCAGACGTAGGCTAGGAGATTCCGCCTTTAACAGACACTCATCACAGTGCATTTGCGTCTAGAGTAGCCTAAGCTGCTGCTGAGGCAGACGCGCGTCAGACGTGTAGGAGAAACAGATGCATGCTTCCCCATTACACCGGCACACTGCTAGGAGATCCCACCTTTTTAGGGTCAATTCAGACGAAGCGATATAATAATACTGCCGCAAAAAATTGCGCCACGTGAAATATATACACATATATATATATATATATATGTGTGTGTGTACCGATTCGAAATCTCATCGACGCCGCATCGCTCGTCCTAATTGACCATTATTAGACGTTCTTCACCCTGAGTTAATCCTTATATTGCTCCGTGACTCGCACGTGATGACCTGGGTCCCGCGCGCACCGTTCCCCCGCGCGTACTCGCGGGACAATACGGTCATAAACCGCGATCCTGGGCGAGACACTCTGACCGATCAGCCGGTTCGGTTTTTACCTAGTTATGCCACATGTAACAAAGATACCACCAACAGAGCAATTAAAAAGTATTATCACAACATCAATACGCCACCAACAGAGCAATTAAAAAGTATCATCCAACATCAATACGCCTCGCGAAGAGACACAGAAAGAAAAGGGGTAGTCCGCTGACTGCGCGTGGTCCCAACCTGCTGCGTCCTCCCTTCGAATTAAAGGCGGAGCCTTTATCTCTCGAATATAAACACTTTTCCGAGTATCAACACAAAATCACGCGCTGACGTATTCGGTGCTAGAGAAGGTGGCTCATACGAAAGAGATTATACACTCCGTGTCAAAATTAAAGGAACATTGTAATTTCCCGAAAATTTTGATCATTTTCAAATGGTCGTATGTATCTCTGTGAAAAATGGTCGAAAAAAATATTTAAGAAACGCATCTTAACGCTTGAAGTTTCTAGTTTTCGAATCAAGAACTCAATTTTTTTCGTCCATTATGATAGTGTTTTAACAAGCTAGAGCGCAGTAAACGAAGTTTTAGAAATCTTTGCCTAACTGGATCGTATGCACGAGTCAAAACAATTTTTCCTCCGTAAATCCAACGAGGAGCTCTTATAGATCAAACATTTCTCTTTACTTTCCGTTTTTGGTTTTGTTTTATGATTTTTATTGCCCGACTTATTCGCGATGAAAGCAAAAAAGTTACTTTTCACTTTGAACACCTATGACTTGCGAACTCATGATCGTAGACAAATTTTCATGAGTGTTTTGGAAAGCTAAGAATGTTTCCTTACCGATGTTTCAGTTGCCAATTTAATGAGATTTTTTTAATCGTATTAAATCCATTTTAAAATGACCGCCAAAATGTAATATTTACCATTTTTTAGAAAACATGATGCCACTTCGAGGAAAATCATGGAATCATTCAAGTGTTCACGTTTTTTGCGAGTTAAAACTACCCTTGAACACTGTGCAAAAGACCGGACCGATCAGATCATTTTTTCCGTATGTCCTCGATGATCAAACATGGGATATGGTCTGAAAAATTGAACGATCACCTGTTTTCCGTTACGTGTCTTTTCAAAACCCCTTTCTTCTTCTCGTGACTTTTGAACGATTGTTGCAGGTTTCTTTTTTGTTAGTTCAATGTCATTTTAATAAAAGGAAAAGGTTTAAAAAATTTAAGAAAATTTTTTTCATCCGAACTCTTCGCAATGACAAAAACTTTATGACTAATAATAACTGGCATTATCACCACCCAAATGCACAATCTCGAGTTTTACAAGCCTTCTTACTAAAATGACATTGAACACTCGTTTAAAAGCTGCGAGAACAAAAACAATGGTTTTGAAGAGAAACATAACGTAAAACAGGTGATCGTTCAATTTTTCAGACCATATCGCACGGTTGACTATCGGGGACATACGAAAAAAAAATCTGATCGGTCCGGCCTTTTGCGCTGTGTTTAAGGGTAGTTTTAACTCGCAAAACACGTGAACACTTGAATGATTCCATAATTTTCCTCGAAGTGGCATCATGTTTTCTAAAGAAAGGGAAATATGACATTTTGGGGGTCATTTTAAAATGGATTTGATACGATTTAAAAATATCTCATTGAATTTGCTACTGAAGCTTCAGAAATGAAACTTTCTTAGCTTTCCAAAACACTCATGAGAATTTATCTACGATCATGAGTTTGCGAGTTATAGGTGTTCAAAGTGAAAAGTATATGTTTTGCTTTGATCGCAAATAACTCGGGCAACAAAAATCATAAAACAAAACCAAAAACGGAAAGTAAAGAGAAATGTTTGATCTATAAGAGCTCCTCGTTGGATTTACGGGGAATACTTTTTTTTGGCCCGTGCATACGTTCAAGCTAGGCAAAAATTACTGAAACTTTGTTTCCTGCGCTCCAGCTTGTTAAAACAGTATCATAATGGATGAAAAAATTGAGTTCTTGATTCGAAAACTAGAAACTTCAAGCGTTAAGATGCGTTTCTTAAATATTTTTTTCGACCATTTTTCACAGAGATACATACGGCCATTTGAAAATGACCAAAATTTTCGGGAAATTATATTCTTCCTTTAACCCTCCGGTACTCGCGCGTGTGCACGGAGGTCAGTTTTTGGCTGAAAAAAACGTTTTATCGTGATGTATTGTACCCAGCACCCCAATGTATTCTTCCAGCGGACATTTTTGTATAATGCTACGTACTTGCCAGGTTCAAATTCAGTTTGGAAGTGTTTCTGATTGAATGAAAACGATAGTATGCCGCGTATCTTGCCAGCGACCGCGCCCGTGTACTCACAAGTACGCCTCCAATTGCTTTGGTTTTTGGATATGTTTTAGAGGACAGAAAAATAAGATACACGTGTTTTTTTTATTTTAGCCTGTTTGCATATTTAGGGGCTGCAACCACCCCTCAAATGTTTTCATGTGTTCGCCTCCGATTGATCTGGTTTTTGGGTATGTTTTAGAGGACCGAGAAATAAGAAACAGGTATCTTTCTATTTAGGTCTGTTTGCATGTTTAGGGGGTGAAAGCTTCCCCCAAGGTATAAAATTTTCAGGTGATCATCTCCGATTGCTTTGGTTGTTGGATATGTTTTTCCATATGAAATTTGACTCAACAAAATTTTGTACCCCTTATGAATTTTGAGGGGTGGTTTCACCCCCTAAGTATGAAAACGGGCCGCTATGAAGAAACACGTGTATCTTATTTTTCGATTCCATAAAACATATCCAAAAACCAGTACAATCAGTGGCGAACACCTGAAAACATTTGAGGGGTGGTTTCACCCCCTAAACATGCAAACAGGCAAAAATAATGAAGCACGTATATCTTATTCTTCGGTCCTCTAAAACATATAAAAAAAACCAGAACAAACGGAGGCGAAAACCTGAAAACCTTTGAGGGGTGGTTGCACCCCCTAAACATGCAAACAGGCCAAAATAAAAAAACACGTATATCTTATTTTTCGGTCCTCCAAAACATATCCAAAAACCAAAGCAATTAGGGGCGTACTTGTGAGTACACGGGCGCGGTCGCTGGTAAGATACGCGGCATACTTTCGTTTTCATTCAATCAGAAACACTTCCAAACTGAATTTGAAACTGGCAAATACGTAGCATTATGCAAAAATGTCCGCTGGAAGAATACATAGGGGTGCTGGGTACAATACATCACGGTAAACCGGTTTTTTCAACCAAAAAGGCTGCCCACAGGTTAATAATACGTCACCGTGCACTCAGTGCACGACGCGAGTGCTCGCGGGACCCAAATAGGCGCGAGTACCGGAAGGTTAATTACGCATGTGTCGTTATCGCGCTAGGCAGTGTTAAGAAACAAATGGGCGATGATTGCCAAATTCAGTATTGAAAAAAAACCTACTTAAAGTTTGACGCCGAGCGGGTTCGTCTATAGTGACGGGGACTTGCCCGTGAGTGCCCTATTTTCCATGTGTTTATTCGGTTTAAAAAAATGGATTCTTTCTTTAGATTAATAGATGTATTATTAATTAAAAGAAAAATTAGATTTCTCTCTATTATACCTGCTTCACAATCCATCTTCAAGAAACACCCATTTAAAGGCCGTCACACTGGTGACTCCCCTGAAATGCCTATAAAATCTGTAACGTTAGGAATTTCCATCCAAAATTTTAACTGAGCATTTTTGAGCTATTGTTGAATGCGAAAATGCAAACAAAAATTTTCCGAATTTTTTGACCGGCGGATGCCTATAACGGGTTATTATACCTAGTCAGGCGACCAAAAAGAAGCGAATGTTTGTGAATTTTTTTTTGACAAAGCGGAAGTATATATTTTTAAAGAACTTTTTGCACTTAAAAGAGCAACATTTAAAGAGCATTTGGTAATTTTTTCGTAGAAAATATTTATGTTTATAATAAAGTGACAACCGACATCCAAGAAACCTTTTTAATAATTTGTTTTCGCGGTGAGCACTGCCATTCGGAACCAGATTATTTCAAATTAAAAAACAAAAAAGATTTCGTTAGTATATTAATGTATCTTCCGCCTAATGGAGGGAATTTCCGAAATATTAATTTAAAACAAAATTGCGGCTATTTAAAGTTGAAATCCTGATTTTTCCCGTGAATTTTTGCATGAAAAAATCAGGATTTCAACTTTAAATAGCCGCCATTTTGTTTTAAATTAATATTTCGGAAATTCCCTCCGTTAGGCGGAAGATACATTAATATACTAACGAAATCTTTTTTGTTTTTTAATTTGAAATAATCTGGTTCCGAATGGCAGTGCTCACCGCAAAATCAAATTTTTAAAAAGGCTTCTTGGATGTCGGTTGTTACTTTATTTTAAACCTAAATATTTTCTACGAAAAAATGACCGAATGCTCTTTAAATGTTGTTCTTTTAAGTGCAAAAAGTTCTGTAAAAATATATGCTTCCGCTTTTTAAAAAAAAATTCACAAACATTCGCCTCTTTTCGGCCGCCTGACTAGGTATAGGGTAAACCCGGGTGACGCGGTCGAACTAATATAAAATGACTATTAAAACTAATATAGACATTACTTATTTTATCAGGACAAACCTATATGTTCAGAATTTTATGCTCATTCAGAAAAACTGGTCGATATTTGCTTTAAGACAATACTTACTGTAAATCGGGTTAAAAACTGAAGTCATGACATCTGACCACCTCTCCGGAGGTGCCGGGAGAAACGGTTTTCGTCGTTGGCAGAGACCACTGACATAATTATCCATGGAAAATTAACAAAGGATAAACTAAAATTATTTATGAGTGAATACAACGACGGATTTATTGATATTTAATTTGTTTACGCTAAACATGTAAAGAACACATCAATCAAAAAGTGAACTACCCACTGGCGATTAGCAGTGCAAATGAATACAAAAGTGAATAAATAAACTAAATAAACGAAAATAATAATAAAATAATAATAAAAAATATAAAAATAAACATAAATAATAAAAAAATCATAACTCGACTATCTCTCCTTTTTGCAGCGAGAGATGGTCTTCTCGTTAGCTTTGAAAGGAAGAGTTAATATGGCCAAATACTTTAGCTGCATTGTCCCTCAATGTCTCTACTATCTTATTATCCCAAACATTAAACGAAAATAAACTTAGAAGTATATTGTAAATACGATTCTGTACAACCGCTGTTTGACAAAAGAGGTTAAATGTAACCCCAATTTACATTTTAAAGCCTATAAATCCAGAAAAACACAGAAGGAAGCGAAATGACGCTATTCATTCAACTGTTTGGCATCTAGAGAAGGAATTGGTCTGCACTTTAACGCATTTTTACGTACAGAGTCTGAAATATAGCGACTCGACCAACTCTCCGACCCGACCGCGTCTCCCGGATTTACCCTAACCCCTTAACAGACACTCATCGCAGTGCATTTGCGTCTACAGTAGCATAAGTGGATGCTGAGGCAAACGCGAGTCTGACTCCTACGTCTGGCGCGAACTGAACGATCGAAAACGCAGTTAGAGGAAACAGATGTATGCTTCTCCATTACACCGGCACAGTACTAGGAGATCCCACCTCTAGGGTCAATTCAGACGAAGCGATGCGGTGTGGTGCGATATAACAATAACAATAAACCGTGCTCCGCTACAGGGTCATCCGGAACCTCGCCTGTTGCAACCGTCCCCACCTTCGTTAATTTGGGTTTTTCCATGCCCATGAAGAAGGAGTCTACAAAGTTTAAGAAATTTTTCCCTACCCCCGAATCATCCCCTCCATGTCTTCGAAGTTAACGTTAATGACAACCCCGAGACAAGAGTCAGTCCCGAAATGCATTCGACCAGAACTGGTAGTGAAATGTCGGGAAACAAAAGTTGGTCGGAAGACGAAGTGAAGGATTTGATTTTCAAGTGGGAATCATATCCCGAATTGTGGGATGTTAAAAATAAATCATATAAAAATAGAATTACCAAACAAAAGGCCTTACGACAGTTCGCGACAGAATTCCATACAGTGGAAAGTGAAGTGAGCAGGAAATTGCACAATCTACGGACCCAGTTCAACCAGGAGTTGAGGAAAACCTCATCGAAAAAAAGCGGCGCTGGAGCAGACACCACGTACGAGAGTGCATGGAGGAATTTCGCGGCCCTTAAATTTCTTTCGTGTGGTCATTCGAATCCGCCAACAGTAAATAACTTGGTAAGTACTCTTTGTATTTTTTATATATTAACAGAATGGGACTTTGGTTAAAAAAATACGGTAGACTTTATACAGTTTATTTTATTATTTACAACACAAATAACAAGGCATATTCGGTTATCCGAACACTTCGATTTTTTTGAAACTGTGCAGATTTGTAGAGTACCCGAATAGAAGTATCAGGCAATTTTTTGTTCGTACCTGTTTTCGGTTTTTCAGAATGAAAACATCAAAAAAGAAATTTTAATTATTTAATTCATTTTATATTCAATTATTTTCGTGAAACCGGTGTACCATAGAAATGTTGCTATGGGTCAAACTGACCCCGCATTCGTCTCACGCGACCATATCCACCATTCGTCTTCCGAGGGTTAAGGGATATTTTCACCCTGAAGAACCGAAAACGGACACGAACGAAAAATTGCCTGATACTTCTATTCGGGTACTCTACAAATCTGCACAGTTTCAAAAAAATTGAAGTGTTTGGATAACCGAACATCCCTTGTACGTAGTACATACATAGTTTGTTAAATATTCTGATATTGCCAATGCACTTCTCCGTGTGGCGAAACAAAATATTCTTTGAATTCGTCTCTTACATTCTTCGCATTGTTACTAAAATTATGAGCCGCTCCGTGCTGTAACTCCACTAAATTGGATTGTGGCATCCCTACGGTGCGCCATTCGCCGGCTTGTTGGTCACTATCAAAACTACCTGCTGGTGCATATGATTGACTCCGCGACATTAAAAAATTGTGTAATGCACATACTGCCGACACAATACAAGTAGCTTTTTCTGGGCCAAGTTCTATTGGCTTTGTCAATATGCGAAATCGGTTTGCAATTATTCCGAATACATTTTCCACTATTCTTCTTGCTCTGGAAAGTCTATAATTGAATACCCGGTTAGGGACATCCTGTCCTCTAAACGGGTATGGTTTCATTAAATATGGCTTCATGGCAAACGCATCATCAGCCACTACCACGTATGGTACTGGGTTTTCGCGTGCAGGTAAAGGCTCTGGAGGCGGAAAGTTTAACGTGTTGTTTGCCAAAGCCCCTGATAAAGCACAATTATTAAAAACTCCCCCGTCTGACACTCGTCCATTGCATCCTATATCGACGTATAGAAATTTATACGATGCGTCAACTAATGCCATTAACACAATGCTATTAAAGCCTTTATAATTATAATAATAACTGCCAGCATTAGGCGGTGCTTTTATCGAAATGTGTTTGCCATCTAGGGCTCCCACACAATGTGGAAAATTCCAAATTTCTTCAAACATCTTCGAATGTTTTAGCCACTCCTCGGTTGTGTTTGGAGTCTGAAACATAATATTAATATTTAATATATAATAATAATTTCGTTGCTAAATATTTTTGTAGACTAAGGTATAATGGTATTAGAAACTAATAATGTATTTCTTAATTTTAGGAAACAGACGGAGACGGAGAAGCAAGGATTGAAATTGAAGAGCCGCAATTGGAAAGTTCAGAATCTGTGGGAAATGGTGAGGAGAGGCTGCATACGCAGCCAAAGAAAAAGAAAAGACGAATTGAAAATGACGACAAGTCTGATTTGATCAGAATAGCAACTGAAGTAATGAGAAAACTAATGGACGAGTTCCAAATTTTTGGAGATTTTATTGCCAGTGAATTGAGGAGCATACGATCGAAGGAAGTTCAACGCCAACTGAAATTTACCATCCAGCGTGCGATCATACAGTTCGCCGAGATTGACGGGACAACAACCAAATCAAATGCGGATACAGTTAATTCGAACGCCGCAACTATAGCCTCAACTTCAGCCTCTACTTCAGCCTCTACTTCAGCCTCACATTCACCCTTAACAACTCACCCTCCATTGTTCGAAACGGAATTCACTACATACTATTCACAATTTGCACCAGATTCACCATTAGAAAGTATGTAAATATTTACATTTTTTTTATTAAAGTTATTAAACTAGAACTAACCTGCAAATATTTATTTTTTAGGACCCGAAACAGCGCTGCGCAGCATTCAGGAACAATCCTGGCAATTGTGCACACCGGAATCCGAAAAAGATACATCAATGAATGATACGAATCACCTGCAACAATTGTAAAAATATGCTATTTGATAACTCCGTTGGACAAAATTGAACTTTTTTTTCGGGATTGTAACATTCACTAACCGTTACCTCTAGATTTTTGTGCGCTGAAAACGAATCCGTAAACCGTTTGTCGCGATCACCCTCAGTTTGCGAGAAATTCGATTTTGAAAAAAATGCAAATTTTCAGCTTTGAACTTTTTTATGTTCAAACAGTGATAGTTATTCGGTTGCTTGTTCCGTCAAATTATTCTATGAACTCTCCCGAATACAACGATATAAATCATTATTGCATTGTAAACATCTAAATATGGTTGAACAACGCAACAAAAATTGGTGCATTTCAGGTGTTATTTTTCCTTTGATCGTTGTTCAACCATATTTAGATGTTTATAATGCAATAAGGACTTATATCGTTGTATTCGGGAGAGCACATAGAATAATTTGACGGAACAAGCAACCGAATAACTATCACTGTTTGAACATAAAAAAGTTCAAAGTTGAAAATTTGCATTTTTTCAAAATCGAATTTCTCGAAAACGGAGGGTGGTGATCATGTTACATGGGCCCTTCAGGTCCATTCTGTGCTTGCTGTCCCCGCGTCGCCTTCCATTTCGCCATCAGCGATTCAGCGGAATCGCAACGCGCGGGTGACCACCGATGGTCCGGGCCCTAGATTCCAGAGCATGGAGCAATGGAAGTTGCGAAGGATAACGCCTGACGGGGCGATTTCCCCCGTTCTCAAGACAGGGAGTGCGAGGCTTGGAGCTCGATCGCGGGACCTCGGAGATTCGTTCAATTTCGGGAGCTCGAGATAGGAAGTCACGACTTTCCAGACAGCCGTCTAGATACCGCGACCGCGTCTCTGCGTCAAGTCCGCGAAATACGAACGGCCGATAGTAATTCGTGAAAGGGTAACTCCATCCGACGCACCGTGAACGGCCTAGCCGGGAGAGCCCTTGCGCGTTAATCGTGATCGACGTAGGACCGCATAGAAACCGACGATTAGAGACCGCGAGCAACGACGTGACCGACTTTCGTGTGCTACGATAGAGCACAGCGAGCGACCGCGACCTACGCGAAGTAAGCGAAAACCAGCGAGCGACAGCCGAGACGGAGCGCCGTCTCTAGATATGTGATTTCTTATGTAACAATATACTTTGCATCTTGGATTTCCCTTTAAACCCATTGTACTGATATATTCAATCCCTTATTATCCTCCCTTTCCTTGGTAAGTATAGTCAAGGTGTGCTTCAGCACTTTGATAGAGCAAGAACCCGCTAAATCATTCCAACCGCTCGGGGTGATTTACAGGAAGTCCCTTCAGGACGTAACAATCACGACAAACGGTTTGCGGATTCGTTTTCAGCGCACAAACATCTATAAGTGACGGCTATTGAATGTTACCTATCCAAATAAATATATTTTTATATTGTATAAAATGTTCTTACCTGTTGCTAAAAACCTCAATGTCAAACATAGACGTTCACTCGCTGTAATAGCACAACGCATTTTTGTATCCTTTTTTGTTATACTCGGTCCAACTAATTCTAACAAATAGTTAAAATCTTCTGCCGTCATTCTTAAAAAATTGTCCAGTTGACGAGGATCTTCTGTTCGTAATTCTGACAGCAGTGATTGGTGAAGTCCAAGGTCGCACCTTCTCAAAATCCAATTCCTCGTCCAAATTTTTTTTTTCTTTTTTTCTTCTGTTAATAACAGTAATAGTGTACATGCCGCAGCATATCGTGATTTTTGCACTGACATTTTAAGTTATTCACTGTATAATCACTATGTAACACACTTTGCGCTGTTCACTATTGCGATGTCGACTCTCTGGGCTCAGGAGTAACACTGCAGTGTAGACACGCGGGACATATCTTCCGCAAGAATTCTCTCGCAACTACTTGCAGGCAAGAACTTGCGGGAAAAAATTGCTGTAGTGTAAACACTCATGCAAGTTCTTGCGCAATAAATGTCGCAAGTTTATTGCTAGTGGCCACGAGGCTTAAGGGTTATCCGAAACATAAAAAAGAAAAGAGATTCTTAATCTATATGAATGTGGCTATCGGTGGTAGTAAATTTATTGCCGTATCTGTTACAGTTCCTTTTTTATTTAAATAAATTTTCTCGATTTTGGGGTAAAACCTGTTTCGGTTTCAAATCAGAACGCTTCGCCTTCTTCAAAAGGCTGCCATTTTAACATTTTTTATTTTTCTTAATCCAACTACTACCAGCGATAACCACATTCATATAGATTAAGAATCTCTTTTCCTTTTTAGGTTTCGGATAACCCTTGCAGTACTTTTTGTCAACGCCAGCACCTCCCGATTATTTTTCAACGCCCTCTTTGTATCTGCCATGTTTTTTTTCACTGTCACACAAAAATTCTGAACAATAGTTCAAGATACAGTGAAACAGCCTCCAAAACCTGAAATTAATTTGTCGAACCGTTTTTGTACAACAAATTCACAAAGAATTACTTATTTTTCGGCCCAACAAGGCGCTAATTCCCCTTAAGTCTCGTTCACATTAGTCAAGTTTACTGGCTTCAAGTCGCTTCGTCACGTTAAGTTCACACTTGTGCGTACGTTCACCCTATTCAAGTTGTATTATTTCAAGACAAGAAAAGTTGGAACACTTTCTACTTCGCTTGAAATTTCAAAGGATATTTCAAGTGAACTGAATAACAAGTTAGTTTACTGATTTCAAGCGACTTGAAGCCAGTAAACTTGATTAATGTGAACGAGGCTTTAAAGCCTAAGTAGAATATTCCTTCAACGCCGTGGCCGCTCGGAACTGCTTCCGTGAATCGGCATATATCGACTATTTTCTATTATGGAATTTTTTATTTACTTTTTTAAATATACACTGAGTCATTCCAAAAGTTTCAACAAACTAGAATAAATAAGTTCTTCGAAAAAAAATAGCCAATGCTTAGGTGGGTACAGCGGTACCCGTTTATTGACATACCTAAGGGTTAAAGAGGGTCACGTAGAGGTGCAAAAATATGAATTTTAAAATTTCTTTTGACCACCACTGTATATCCTCCATGTATACCGACTCGTAACCCACCACCTCTTTTATCCTCCGCCTCTTTCGCGCGCAACGCCCAAGTTTCCGTTTTTCCTTCTCGTTTTTTCGAACGGACTATTAAAGCCCCGCTGTTTTAAATCGAGTTTGCAAACTGCGCGCAAGCACCTCGGATGTGCAACGGGCACAGCCGTCGAACGATGATGCTGGCGCGGTTAACGAGGATTTTAGGAGTTCGAAAGTTAGGGAGAACGATTCAAATTCGAAGTCTGTTGGTGTAATTCAAGTTTCAGTTAGAGTTAGTTGGTGAACGGAGAGAGGAAGCAGAAGAAATGGCGCATCTGTGTGGATCTGTAAACGGATGAAAACGGCTGCAGTGGTGTGCTGAACGTATTTAGTTACTCATCATGCAAATTTTCAGGCAGAAGTTTTCTATTTCTTAAATTGGTAATGAAACGAAGTCTCTATAGGAATAATTGTACTGATTAAAGTAACGAGGTTGGTTGAGGTCTGGATTAAGTCCCTTTTGAACTATCGTACTTATATTGTCAGGTCTGGGTTATGTACAGAATAGAAAAAGACATTTTATTGTTTATCGTATAAAGCAGACGTAGGGGAGACCGAGGCAAGTTGATACGTTTTTCAGTTTTGAATTTTTTTTATTTTTGTTTGAATTAATTACTTCATAACAAATATGCTAAAATATACTTTGGTCCTTCCTCTTTAATATATTATAAATGAAAAGTTGAAAAAATACATACAAAATGAATGAAAAAATGTTATTTGGACGAAGAAAAATGTATGAACTTACCCCAGTGCGGGGCAAGTTGACACTGCACTGGGGCATGTTGACACATCTGTAAAATATCCGTTTAATCAGTAACGGATGGATATCTGGAATATCCCACTTTAACATGAGGTGCTTGCTTCTTTTTATTAATGTATCTTAATAAAGCTATTTTATCTATTTCGTATATTCTCGCGCTTTGACGTGACGACATTGACACCTTTTCTACACAGACACGCGCTTTTTGAAAAATACTTTGCAGTATTTTGCCGCGATTCATTTTACTCACATAATTTCGTACCATTTTCCTTGAAATAAAAGGGAAAATCCAATTAAATGTAGTCGGAGAAAATTGATATACTGTATCAACATGCCCCAGAGAAAACGTATCAACTTACGCCACAGGAAGTCATTATGTACAAACATCTCCATAAAAAATTGTGGAGCATAGAAACAAAATAACAAAACGTAATTACCTTACCTTCAAAGGACTCAATGTGATGTCCAATTAATTTGAGTGATAAAATTCTCTATCACGTCTCAAGACGGATTGGAAAGTGAATACAACTATTTACTTTTTCTCTATAGAAACGAAAACAGTTAAAAATGGATTGCTAACGTTAAGGTACACAGACGTACGCTAGATCGTAGTAAAGAATTGAACAAGAAGCTTCACATATCTCGCACACAAGGAGCTACATTTATACAGTGTCGAGATGCCCTAATAAGATAAGTACAGCACTCCAAAATGAACAAATCGCACCAGGTGTCATTCACAGCAGGGGTAGTGATATTTGAAGACTATTAAATCTTGTCTATCTATAGCAAGAGTAACAAATAATTTTTGTTAATATCAATATTGGAAACTGAACACGTTGCGGCGAAATAATTATTTGTTTTACTGGAAAAAAATTGTTATTCCTTCGTCGAGTTAAATTATGTTTTAACTTCACATTACTCATTCAGGCGGAATAAAAACAGTTCGCACTTGCGTTACTCTTCTTTTCGCCCCAATCCCACCATTTTTATCTAGTTTCTCACCGTTAATGACATTCACTATCTTGGTAATACGGGCAACATTAACTCCTGGCTATTTCCTTTGCTTCTTTCGGTGTCTATACTTCCACAGAATCAAGCATTGAAATCTTCCCGAAACGCCTGAAAACGGAACCACTAATTGCATAGTGGTGGGTGTAATGACACCTCGGGAGATTTCGGCTCCCGAAGGAATTCCAGAAAGATTTTCGCAGCAATTTACAGGTATCGAGTGGTCGTAAATTGCGCGCAGGGGAAGAGGAACGATAATCGCGACGTCGTAAATCCCACGAACCTCATTTCCCAGGTACTTATATCTGTCACCTAATACATTTCTCCTGGGCCATTAACGCGGTTCTGCACGATTGTTGGCATATATTATCCTGCGACAATGTACCTCTGAGCGTTCCCCTTCGAACGGGGCAAGCTGCAAGCTGCAAAAATTATCATTTACCGCCATATTGGTGCATTGAAGCCATTCTGATATAACTGGCATTAGTTTTACTCACACATCACTAAAATTAGTTTTCATTTTAATACAGACATTTTTATATAAAAACACGGTTCCCACTTAGCAGTGACAAGCTGATCAAATTAGTAACCAAGTAACGTAAAATATCTATAGGACGATTCATAATTACATATTAATTTTATTATTTTTAATTGAAAAAATGTCAGACGTACCTAATAGCAGAAAACTCTTTTCGTTATACTCTATCCTTTGCGTTACGGTTTTATTAAATTTTTCCCCATTTTCTTCGTGACTCTCCATTTTCATATTGCATTATACACGTGGTGGCAATAAAAATATATTATTATTATCCAGAAAGGAATATCGTTATACTGCCTCGTAAAAGCGAGTATTAGTAAAATGCACAGGCACAAATACAAGGCAGTCGTGGAAAGTAGCTTTTATCGCCTCCCAAATAGTTAGGGATTCTTTTTGAAATAGTTTCACGTAAAAGTTTTCCGCGGCGGTGCTCCTACGGGAACTAAAATATCCCCAGAGAAAACGCGGATCGTTATATCCGGCAATATGCAGGCTACGTATTGCTTTGAGAAATTTATAGAAACTTTCGATAGTTGCCTCAGCCACGGTCGACAGGAGAGGAAGAAAAAGAAACGAAAAAACAAGGGGAAAGAAGTATATACGCGGGCGGAAGTTGGCCGGCGCTGGTACGTATCGGGGATCAAACTTACCGACGACGATCGAAGGGGGTTCGCGGCTATCGCGAAAGTTGTCTTTTAATTTTGTATAATGCTGAGTGTAATAACTGCGCGGGAACGGAATTTCGAAACGCGACCGGCGCAATAACAGCGGCCAACTTTGTTCGATAACTATTTTTAAGACTAATTTCGTGACACGAATAGTTCTGTTGCGTATCACGCGATGCTTGATACGGGCGTAACAGGCGTTAAATGTTTCGCAAATGTACTAGTGAAAGTTCGAATCGTTACAAATTAAGGCAACTGTTTTACAAATGAACTCATTAACGCGCCACTGTAAATGCACATGTGTACGTGTGTAGCTGGATCTGTGAGATGCATTTCTGAGCCGCGAGAAAGTTTGAAATCAGAAAATTCACACGCACATATTCATGAATGTGCGCGATATCGCTAATAATGTCATGCTGGTTGGTTAAAATGCTATAATTTGTACTGGATTAATGAGCGTTGGTATCTTTCGTTATAAAAGAAAATAAAACTTGCTGAATGAATCATGTTGAACTAATTTCAACAAAAATCCCGGATGGAAGTAATTTAAAGAAATAACCAATTTATCTAATAATCCTTACGATTTTCTCCATTGCAAAAGGGGTAATAATGAGACACACTTACAGCATAAAAAAAAAAATGTAAATATATAAAATTCTGAATTTAAAGTGTAACGACCAAGATGCAACACTTTTGGATGACATGTTGTTACGAAATCTAACCCCAATTAAAATGTACTCCTGTAATCTATTTATAAAGGATAAATAAAAAGATATGAAAATTGTTATCATTGTAAATGATTGATTTTAAATGGTAACAAGACTCGAAGAATTGGAATCGAGATATCGCGCGGACCGTGGGAGCACGAAGCTGTTTCTACAAGCGCGTAAATGACGAGCGACACCGCTTTTAAACAGACGTCTGCACGCCGTTAGAAAAAGATTTCGTGGAACGGTAACATTTTCAGAAATGGCCAGAGGCTGTGAAATACATAATCTGTGGTTATCTCTTATCTCATCCTTGGGGCGATAAAACGCCAGTACGAATGGTTCTGCTGCGATGTTCTCGCTTGGGCGAAGAATTCTCACGAATTTACGATCGTGCCTCAGCGCTCACGAACCAGCCGTAGAGAAATCTATGACAGGAACGTGACGGAAAATTAATGCCAGGAAATAATCTCGGCCGACTTTGGTCACGTTAAAGAAGACTCCAGTAAATTATAGTCCGTTCGGCAGAGGAATAATCCGAAATTTATCCGGCGGTACCAAGAAATGCTTTTTACAAAATATATTTGACTCGCTGGGGAGACGTTTTATGTTGTGACGTTTTAATAATCGCTATTGCATGATGGATAAAAAGAAAATCATACCATTTCAAACATAGAACAACTTGTTAATTAATTTTGAAATATCCCATACACCACCACAACAAGTAAACAACCTCCCTTTTTGAGCCAAACAACTTCTTTAACACTAATTTTCTATATCATTAACTGTCTATGAAATATTGTATCGTGGGTATATAGGTAAAACACACTAATTGTAAGTGAATATATATGAATTTTCAAAAACGCAATTTAATTTGAAGTATTTTAAATTAATGTATTTTACATTGCATAGGTCTCGAATAAATGAATTAATTCAGTACAAAAATGTTACGTATGTTTTTTCACTATAAAGTAAAAACGGGCACATTTTTACCTAAGTGTGTTTTTACCTGTGTACGCATTTATTAACATTTAAAGTTGTCAAAGCTGTCATCTACCTGTTCTCTGTTAAGGGGTTATACCTAGTCAGGCGGCCGAAAAGAGGTGAAGATTTGTGATTTTTTTTTGAAAAGGCGGAAGCACATATTTTTACAAAACTTTTGCAAAAATCACGTGAAAAAAGCAGAATTTCAACTTTAAATAGCCGCCATATTGTTTTAAATTAATATTTCGGAAATTCCCTCCGTTAATCAGAGGATACATTAATATACTAACGAAATCTTTTAAATATTTTTTTATTTTAGATAGTCTGGTTCCGAATGACAGTACTCACCGCAAAACCAAATTCTTAAAAAGGCTTCTTGGATGCCGTTTGTTACTTTATTATAAACGTGAATATTTTTCTACGAAAAAATTACCAAATGTTCTTTAAATGTTGCTCTTTTAAGTGCAAAAAGTTCTGTGGAAATATGTGCTTTCATTTTTTCAAAAAAAAATCACAAACATTTGCCTCTTTTCGGCCGCCTGACTAGGTATAATCCCTTAATTCATCTCGCCAGAGGTCGTAGCTGCCAAGGCAGTGGACGAAGGGCTACACAGCACAGAGTGTCCGTGTCTGCTGGAGTTAACCGAGACACCCTGTATGTCAGTTGTAGGGCTCGTATACAGTATCGTTAAGGAAAGTCCGTTTAAGGAAGGTACGTGACCCGCTCCTCCCTCAAATGCGAAAATAATTGATATGACAGGGCCCGAACCGTCAGATTAGGTCAGGCATCGAGAATTGAGAGAGGGTTTAAACTAATCCCCCGCCAACTTCCCGAGCCGACTGTACAGTTCGAGGGCCTTTCCCGGGACTGTCTGAAGATATCAGCAGCTAATGATACTCCGTGGCGCGTGCATGTAATTAATGCGGGGCCGTGTGAAGCGGATTTGTGAAGGGTCGGCTGCCTCGAGCGTGTATAAGCCTAGCTAAGGAACTTGCTGAATAGAAGTTTCGACGAAGTTCACGAGTGGAAATCTAGGGGAGGACTTCGAGGATTAATTACTTCCACCGAACTTGTTCTTTCTTCGCGGTAATCGCAAAAATCCCTTACGATTGCACATCCTTCGCCGCGGTAGGTGTGAAATCTGCGCAGCGTGGGAAATTTGCTAAAGGAAAGTCTAGGGGTGTCTATGGTATTTTAATGATCACTCTTTAGAGCTAACAAAAGAGTTTTTCGTAATACTTAGGGAAAAGAGTTTGAGGGAAAAGAGTTTTGGAATTTTCTTACAATTTTTAATTCGTGTAATTTAATTTTTGGGGATCAGATTCTGAAGAAGAGCTGGCGATGTGTGTGATATGTAAATTATTTTTGTTGATATAGTGAGATGGAATCATGCGTATTCGAACATACAGAGTAGTTAAAAAATGGCGTCACAAAATTTACGGATGTACTTTATACCTCAGGAATAGTTTTCTTAGTTTGGAAGTAGAGGAATTATGAGGAAGTATGGGAATTTCATATGTTTAGTTTCTGAGTGTCATACTGTTCGTTCTATAAGTTAGCAACAAATATGAAAATGGAAAGTAGAAGAGGTGTTGTTAAAATAAGCTGGACGAAGCGTTAAAATGATTGGGCGATAGTGAAATCATTCAAAATTGTGGAAATGAAGAATTTTCATTTATTATAATCTATTTACCGCAATAAAATTACGAATGATTTTCATTCAGCTTAATTCGAGTTCTTTGTTTTCGTCTACTTCGGGTTATCAAGACTCGATCGCAGCTCCAAACTATTATATATATTTAAAATGTAAAAAGAGAAATGCATTTATTCCGAATAATGTCAAATTGTTCATTTTACTAAGAATATAATTAAAGACAGGTGTTTCACAGGACATAGTTGTATTTCACTAGAAAGTTTTGAATAATCCCCCTCAAAACTCCACAAATCTAATATACAATACGAAACAATTTTACAGGAAATACCTTATTATCGCATAAAACGATCTATTATTTTCAACTGCATAAAACATGGATTCCTTGGGACATATAGACGACAAAAGCATGAAAAGCTTTCAAGCAATATGTGGAACGTGTCGTTTAACGTTCTAAATTGCTGTTCGTGAACGTTTGGCCGGCTGAATTTGCAGAATGAAATATCGTATCCAATTTATCCTCCCGTTCTTGCTAACAGTGTTCGCAATTATGGTTTTTGCTACAATATATTAAGCGTTTCCCATGAGGGAGGTTCTTGTACCGAAGTTCCGACGGAGTTCGCAGACTAATATAACAATCGGTCACCCCGGCGATTAATTACATGCGCATAGTTATTTAATAACGAAGTTTGCGTACGTGCAAGAGATACCCTGCAAAATCGTTCACTCCACAAAGGGAAACATGAAATACCTGTACCTTCTTCGCTTACATCATTAATTGTTTAATGATAGACTATAATACGCAACGTAATTCCATATAACTGTTTTTCTTTTATATTATACGTAGCTGAATTATTAGACTTTATGTTATGTTATTACTTCTTTTATGGTGAATTTACTAATACGAATTTTTACTAATTATAGAAATTGAACAAGGACATTTTTATATGCAAAATGTTATTATTTGAGTGTTAAGGTTGGAATAAATACTTCAATAATTATGAATTTATTAAGTTTTAATGTAACTATCAAAGTTATTTGTCACATTCATTTTCAATAAATTCGTGTTGCACCAAGAATTCGTGAAAACTATAATTAAACAAATAAATGTAATATAAAATATTTGTTTGTAGTACAATAGACAATATATCTCTCAAATTTGTATTCCCATACTTTTTAAATCGAATACAAAAGTAAAAACGTGCAGTTACATGAATTAATGACCTATATAAATTTCAAAATTCATGAGAATAATAGAATATTTAGTAAAGATACAATTTGAGAAAAATATGTATTGGATTATACTTTCCTCTCGAAAAATAATTAGTTCTGCAGAAAACGTCTACCCCCATGGTATTATAAAAATCATTTTCTGAATGAACGGTAATCATAAAACAATTTTAGGTACCTTGTAACTGACGGTGATATTTTCATAGAACTCGAATAACTTCAGACTAGAATTAAATTGCATTCATTCCTTTCCGCTGATTTCTTCTTCACTGCGAAGTGAGGAAGAAATATCGAGTTACAAATTGCTAATTTATCCATTGTTTCGTAAAATTCTACATCAGCCTGCTGGAAATCAAGATTCTCGAGGAAAAAATCTCAAGGAAGAATCAAGTAAATAACTTCTTCTTCGCCTGCCAGTTCTTTCAATTAACCTTCGTTAAACTTAAAAGTAGTACTACCACCCAGAGGGTGCAGACAGCAGCCAGGATTATCGATAAAAGTTTAACCAGCATGGAGGAACGAAAAAGAGAGCGGAAGTAGCGGAGAGGAAAAACAGTAAGTTAATTCCAACTGAATACGTTCTATAATTACACGATAATTACAACCGCATTGAACTGTGCACTTTTTTCATCTCCAGATACCTGGCAAGAGAACAATTATTATATCAAAATCCAAGAGACGTAAACGAATTGAATATCGATACACGCTACTGTGAATGTAATTCTTTTTCGTGCACAAATTTCTTTTCAGTCGTGTGAATTAATCAAAGGAAATTAAAATTAAAATAATAATAAAGGTCTAGTCTTTCAATATTTTCCACTGAACTCCAATAATAATATTATTCGACTCTTATACAGAGAACTTCAATTATTTTAAATTGTCAGATATATCCACACTTTAGGAAAATTAAATTTACTCTGTAATTTTAGCTTTACTCAAGTTTTATCTACTGTTGAATTATTTATATGAATTTTTCGAGGGGAATGTTGTACCAGTCTGTAGTAATGCTGTTTGTCATCTAAAACGTCAGCAAGCACTACCGAATCATTTTTTCGTAATGGAAATGGCTCCTCGCCAGTATAAATTTTCATCTGAAAATAATGAAGCATCAATGCAGCGTTCACGTCACGAGGTGTTATTTTAAAAGCACGCGTACCAAATGTTGCTATCTTTGAAAACAAGAACAGAATTCTACGTCGAGATGGGAGAATCGCTATCACGTACCTAAATATATTAAGATATTATTACAGTGGTGGAGTTAATTACATTCTCTGACTTACGAACACTTTCAAAAGTATTCCGAAGCGGTAAGCTATAATAACATTGCTCTAATAGACTTGATATTTTCTACTATCGAAACATTTCTGAAATTGCATAATCTAGCTACCTAAAATCAAACCACGTTTAAACCAAGAGTTTTCACGACAGCGTGAGCAGCAACTCGAAATTCGCAGCAACTCCAACATTTCGAGAACCTCCACTGGAAGTTCAAACTGAAGAACATCCTTTTGTTCGTCTTAGCTCCTAACGAGGTTTGATAATTTCATTGCCCCTCCTTTAATATTTATAGGATTAAACATTTGCGGAGCGTAGAAAATGAAAATGGAAATATGACAAGCAAATATCTCCAGAAATGCTTTGACGAAACTCATTTCTCTTACAGAAATAGAATAAAAAGGATTCAAGATTTTGAAGTTTTGCTTAAATAGGGTCATACTTTCCAATATGCGCAATTGTAATTCTATTAAAACCGTTGGTCGAAGAAAACAGCCGTACCCACTCAATCTCATCCACTTCTAATATTTTGGTACTACTCAATTATTCAAAATTTTTATTTCCTGCTTCGCATCGACATACACACGATATATACTATGTTTGATTAATATTTCTCTATAAACAATATACACCTCAAAATCCAACCAACAAAAACCAACAAAAAACATCTTAAAGCAATTTAAAACAGCAATTTAAAACTTAATCAAGTAGAATAGACACTTACTCGCTAAAGTCACCCTGCCCCACTTACAAACAACAACACAACCCTTAAGAACCCTCATCACAAGTGTGCCACGTAAAACATTTCGTACATCTCTAGCGCCACATTCTAGTGCTAAATATCCAACAAACCACCGCCACCGCCTTTTAGAAAACCCCCGCTGATTCGTGACGGCGTTGCCGATCGTCGTTCGTGGAAGTTAACAGGATCGTGGTGAACGTGGAACGGGAACGAGCGCAGTTACGATGAAAGAGGGTTGGATAGGATCAGAACCGGTGAAAGATCCATGGGGTTGATGCAAGGTGACAGACAAGAATAAAGAGAGGAAGATGGTTGGAAAGCAAGAAAGCGAGCCGGCGCGGTTCAGGTTTTCCTTGCGCCCCCTACCCGCCCAGCAGGGTTATGCATCCAATTCCATTTCCCATTTCAACTTTTCTCATCTCTAACGGCTCGCCACCCCCCCCCCCTCCTCCCCCTCCCTTCTGGCGGCCGCTGGTGCGGGAGAAGTTAAATACCGTTACCGTAATGTTCAATCATTATTTCTGCCATTAAAATAGCTCCGACAGAGGGGCAGAGTCTCGGGGGCGAGGCTACGGGGTAGGGGGAGGGCGGACATAAGGATAGCTCGAAAGAACTACGGGAGTGAAAAAAAAAAATTGGAAGATTTAACTCCCCCGACGGTGGGGAACGCGGTTCTGTTGAACTGTTCGGAATGGCTCTACTTCTCCGGCTCCCTTGCTGCGCGGTGGCGAACTTTGCCAGATGAATAGCATGAAAATCAGTGAAGAGGCATTCTACCTTTTACTTAGCTGGATCGTTCCGTTTCCAGGTGTGCGATAGAAGCGGAGAAAGCGGGGGAGGGGGAGGGCAAAGGGCGCGGCCCGCGTGAGGTGGAGCGACAGACAGTGGTGCATTTAGTTGCGATCTGCTGCAATGTAAATGGACCATAGCCGAGCTTCTGGTTAAGTTTTTATTTTGCTACCGTTTGAAACTGGCTCCTTGAGTTTCGTGAGACTTGTATCGCTTTTAAAATTTAACGTCTTACGCGGAGGGCTGAAGTAACTGTCGAGGTGCAGCGCAGCAGGGAGGAAAGTGTGACAGATACCTAATGTGGGAAGAAAAGGAGGCATCCTTTTTGTGAAGGATACTTACTGGAAGGTGAGTGTGTTTTGTGTGCTTTTTGACCCTCAACGTTAATTATAAATATTCCAAATTAGAAGTTTGTGTTGAATATCGAATTAATAATTTGTGGTGCAGGATATTATTCAAAATAATTTTTTGTTCAATCTCTGTAAAGCTGTTTGAACTCCCAATGTCTCAAAGAAGAATGCATGAATTCTATGTCACATTAGCTAGAAATTATTTCCATGTCTGGCCACACGTTGTCCCATACTACTTAGATCGAAGTTTCAAGAAGCAAAACTTCAACTCTTTATCTAAACATAAACTACTATTTCTCTAGATGAAGAAGAACTAATGACAATTTTCCGAACAGAACTTAACACTGAAAATCGTTGAATAATATACTATAAGCTACATTCAAAACACTCCAAGCATTAAATTTCACCTCTATTTCTAAAGAAGAAACTCTCGTGGCTCACGATTCACATCTCGGTATGCATTCACGTTGCAAAAATATCACTAATTTAAAAACAGAAACAGAAACAGCTAGAATGCGTGTGGATAGGCCCCAACTCGAATTTCTCCAACAACACTACACGAACTTCCTAAAAAGAAGAGCAGACCATCCGGTTTAACGATTCAAAGAAACTTGGACGACAGAGAAGGAAAATATTTAGAAGAGGAATCAAGGGGAAAACACGGATAGAAGATTGATTACGAGCCTCTAAGACTTTTCAAAATTACCTCACTTTATACGGGACCGTGGCGAGGAGCGAAGAAACGGGCTAATGATAAAAGACAAATACAGGGAGGGGCGGATAGAAACGAAAGGAGGGCGAGAAAGGAAACGGAAGGGTAATGAAGAACCGGCCTCTGGGAGGAAAGCTTCATCAGGCCGATCGAAAGGACTTGAACGGTGTTTGCCTTCCCCCAGCGTGGCTCGACGGCGAGCGAGAATTTCACGAATTTATACACGGTAGTCGCGGTAATTAGCCGAAATGAGAATTGGCTACGAAGCCTGGCCCGAGTCGCTTAATTGAAAGCGACGCTCCGCTGGAAAGTCGGATTCCCGGTCAATGCGCATCCATTTTGCGATTACACGCGATCCGATCTGCCGGAAAACAGCCACCGTCGAGCGGAGCAAATGCACTTTCGTCGGTTGAATTTTAATAAAACGGAGAAACGGCCGCGAGCAGTCGAGGGTCGATCGTTGGCGATTCGTTTCCAACCGGGTGCAAGAAAATTGATTTCCTTTAATGTAAATAGTGGTGTGCGATGGTGAGGTAGAGTGGGAACGTGAATGGCAGTGGTACATGGAATATTGTGCACAGAAAAGTGTGTTTCAAATTATACTATAGCAACGATTGAATAGGAGAACGAAGGGTGAGTTTAATTCTCGGGCTAAATTTCTTGTTTTTCGCTGGTATTACGAAGAAGTGTCACTGTAAAAATATGTTTGGTACGTAATTTTCTTAGAATCCTATGGTTTCGAAGATTCAAAGGGGATTTTCGATTTTTTAAATGGAATATTGTATTTTCATCGGATAAAGTTTAAAGACCTCCCTTGTAGTGGATCTTAAAATCGATAATCAAAAGGTTATTGGTTATCCTAAAAGTAAGCAGCCTGAGGCAGGGAAATTTGAAGTCATGGCAATTTTTAATCAGTCAGAGAATGAATTAGTGGTAACTAGAGTAGAAGAAAGAATCAATTAGGCTCGTTTGAAACTTTGAATGATTCCTGCAAATATGGTACTTTATTGTGCTACATAAAGGAGAAGAATTAGTAACGGGTTAGTTGTTGCTGGTTTCAGTAAACAAAGTACCACACAACGGAGAGTTTGTTGATCGTTTGAGGGTATAAAGCCTGTGATAATAACTAGACCAGCCAGTTAACGTGTGTGTGACATATACACAAAGAAACTTGAGCTTGCAATGTGCGATAAATTTCAAACGAATTTCATTATACGCGATAATACCTCGACTGAAAATAGTTCGATTGAATTTACCTCTTATTTTTCCTGCTTCGCCGAGTGAACGGAAGAAAATACACGGGATTTATGGCCGGCGGTTGTAATTGGATGAAACGACGATTGAAACTGCCTGGGAGCGTATTGGCTGCTTAATTGAAGGTGGGGAGCTTTCATTAAAAGGCGTTGCATATGAAACATCGCTTTTCTGATGCTTGGATTTTGTAGCGTGAATGCAAAAGGTGAAGGATGCTTGAACAACGTTATTATTTCATTGTTACAGATAAAGGAAAATGGATACTGTAGATACAATGATATACTGAGAAGACTACTTAGTGTGTTGTATTTATATGAAAACCGTCGAAATCGTCAAAAGATGAATTGCTTCAGAATATAATTTATTGAAGAGTCCTTGTAGAGAAAGACTGAGTACTTTGAAAGATAATACTGTAATTTAAACTAAAAGACCTACACTAATTAACAGAATAACGGACTTCTCAAAAAAAGGAATCCACGAGTACTTACAACATAAATCGAATTAGAAAACAACTAACCATCCGCCATATTGCCCTGATTTGAATCATCAGCATCCAATTCAACCGATGCAAGCTTTTCTATACGTCAATATTAATTAAACATAACCAAATGATCGGCGCAAATAAAATGGCCAACGTGTTCCTTTTCAGCGAGTGACACAAAACCTGAATCGATAATGAGAGCGAGCAGACGTCCGCGTACAAAGCAAACCGCACAATTCATTTTAATTGTAATTAATTCCTGACGGTTGTATTTATTAATATATTTATTTATACATCGTCACCCAGTGTACCTTATCCCAATCGATACATCCGCCACTCTCAATTCCTCCACATTTGACACTGACTGACCGTCATCACGGGCATGGTACGACGCGGGTGTTAATATTCATAAAACGAGGTGACCGCTGGCCAGTTTTAATCAGACGCCCAGCTGGCGTATGATACCGAGAATAAAATTTCCTGTTTAAATTTCAGAGAATTACTACGAGCCGTCGCGGCGTCATAGCGCTGAAAAATGGCGCGCAGTGACTCGAGTTATGGCAGACACTGTGTAGCTGCGTGGGAACGGCGCTGGGAAAAACTCCTTTCTTCGTGGCTGAATCAGCTTCGAGCAGAATGCTTGGAAAACACCGCGGGATCTTGCGATTACCGCGCAACTGATTCCTTGCGGCCAAATATAAAAATCAACGGGACTATCGATTTCTCAATGGATCTCGATGCACTGCACAGTGAAAATTCGTATTAATTCTCTAGGAATATTCACGACCTGCGTCAGACCAGCATTCAACTTCGTAACTGGAATACATCGTACGCGTTTTAATAACGATGACACGCGGATACGACATAATGCATCGTCGTTGGACCGCGGGAGGTTTATTAATTATTCATGCCGATTAAAACGGACTTGAATAGTTCGTTGGATTTCCATGAATGCTTTTCTACACGGTGCACGAGGATTTATAATGTACGACGATTTGTAATGGGCGTGTGTAAAAGTCACGCGGCTTTTTAATTGTATTCAGTGAGATGCGTATCTTTGTATTGGGTTGTTATTTGCGGCGTATAATAATGAATTGTTTGCGAGTTGGTAATGTATCATGAAGAAACAAAGGAAAGTGTTGACTTACTAAATAACCTGTATTACAAAAGAGGGCAAATAATAATTAAATCACAGAGGTTTCGTTCTGCAACATTTTTTTCTGAAATTTTCTACAGGTAATATATTCCATGATTTTACGGGCTGTTCGCGCGGGTGGAAGGGCGAAGCCACAAAACTGGGAACCGGATTTTTTTAACGTTATACCCGATAACTTTTGCGTTTCCTATTATTCGTTGAAAAACACGTAGCGTTTATTTGAAATGCTTCCCGCGTGGGGAATGCTTTTCATCCAACGCATAGTTAATCAAACATGACAAACAAAATTTTTCAGTGGAATATCTGTAAATCTAGATGCAACAACTTCAAATGAGAATGTTATATAGCAACAGCAAGGAAATGAAAGCACTCACCCATTCCTTAATGCACTACTCAAATTCTCGTGTAAAGTATCTTACCTGAAACACAGAAAAAATTACATAATTACGACATTTGTTTGTTTTAAAATCTAGGTCTTGAAAGGAAGCATGCAATAATATAATATATTGATACTTTTATATCACTGCCGTTATTGTACTCTTAAATGGCTGACCAATTTCGACTTGTACTACTTACGCACACGTTCTACATATGCATTCAACATTTTTCTACGCACTTTTACGTTTCTGAGGGAGCTGTTTTATATAAACAACTGGCAATTCGAGTTTCTAACGTCTGGTGTATCCACGAATACATATATTCATGAAGTATTCACAAAATAGTTCCATTCACGGGAAATACACTTTCCCCTACCTCTACGAAAATCTTGTTAGACTTTCTCACAATTTCGTCTGCTTTTAATCAACCACTCTAGTGGCACAAGGCCACGATAACAATATGCATTACCATTTCATTTAAACTTCACAGTCCCCGCACATTCTTCACGCAAATGCTCTCGAAATAACAGAAGAATATCTCTGTTCGAATACTGTAATTTAAATGCTAGAATCCTTCCAAGAGAAACGGAAAATAAGGCTCTTCCACTCATTATATCGATATACTTTAATATTCCTCCTTCCCTTTCTTCCCCTTACTTAAAGTTTAACAAAAAGAAATGATCGATTCGATAAAAGAATCATTTTATATTCTATCGTTACTGTCAAACCTTAACGTTAGAATTGCTAAGCCTTAGCAGCTAAGGTACTGATATTTTTCGTCTTCCTGTGTGAATGTAAAGCAGGCTTTTTTCATAACAGCGGACCACTTAATTGATTGCTGCGCAACCGTTTTAATTAACGAAATTTAAACTTCCCGTACGACTGGCAGCGCTGTTATTTGAGCGTGGTTTCAAAGATCCAAGAACTCGGCCAAGGATCCACAATGTCAATATCAATACACGGACTGTATTTCTAGGGAATATCAGCGCCGCGGAGTATCGAGAAACATTTTCCATATTCACCTCCTCGGGCCAGCTCGATTTATATTCCTCAAGTTCCCAGCGACGTTAGTTTCATTCAAACCAACCCGCAGTCACCAGAGACTGACGTCGATATTTCTATTCCGCTAAAACTTGCTCGCATTAATATTCATTGCGATCTCGGCCTCACCCCGTAAATATTCTCGAGAATTGATCGCGATGGTTGCTTTGGCGAGCAGGGAACAGTTCTTCGCGTTAATATCCATTAAAATGAGACTGGCGAAGATCCGCGTGCATCAATAGCATTAAGAGCTTCTAAATCGACCGAGGATATATGTATTTAGACACGGCAGATGCGCCTATTTTTCCTACTGTGTCAGGTAGGCAATAGTGATGCAAGGTAAATTATGCTACTAGAGGTTAAAAACAAGTAGGGGAGACCGGGGCAAGTTGTTACGTTTTTCAGTTTTCAATTTGTTTCATTTTTGTTTGAATTAATTACTTAATAACAAATATGCGAAAATATACTTTGGTCCTTCCTCTTTAATATATTGTAAATGAAAAGCTGAAAAAATACATACAAAATGATTGAAAAATGTTATTTGGACGAAGGTAAAATGTATCAACCTACCCCACTGCGGGGAAAGTTGATACTGCTCTAGGGCATGTTGATACATCTGTAAAATATCCATTTAATCAGTAAAGGATGGATTTCTGGAATATCCCACTTTAACATGAGGTGCTTGCTTCTTTTTATTAATGTATCTTAATAAAGCTATTTTATCTATTCCGTATATTCTCGCGCTTTGACGTAACGACAGTGACTCCTTTTCTACACCGACACACGCTTTTTGAAAAATATTTTGCAGTATTTTGCTGCAACTCGTTTTTCTGACATAATTTCGTACCATTTTCCTAGAAATAAAAGGAAAAATCCAATTAAAAGTAGTCCGGGAAAATTGATACTCTGTATCAATATGCCCCAGAGAAAACGTATCAACTTACCCCACAGGAAGTCATTATGTACAAACATCTCCATAAAAAAATGTAGAGCATATATAAACAAAATAACAAAACGTAATTACCTTACCTTCAAAGGACTCAATGTGATGCCCAATTAATTTAAGTGATAAAATTCTCTATTCCATCTCAAGACGGATTGGAAAGTGAACACAACTATTTACTTTTTCTCTATAGAAACGAAAACAGTAAACAATGGATTGCTAACGTTAAGGTACACAGACGTACGCTAGATCGTATTAAAGAATTGAACAAAATGCTCCGCATATCTCGCACACACGGAGCTACATATACAGTGTCGAGATATGTAGTATCGTCTGTATCAACTTGCTCCGGTCTCCCCTACTTTTTGTTTAAAGTGAACTGCTTTTTACGTATGCTATGAGTTTATAGAATCGAAATATAATATGTTGAAAAAGCTCTGTGGTCCTTTGCCCCATTTATCGATTACTAAGTAGCAAAATACCCGTGATTCGCTACGGTAGACTAATTAAAAGGAATTACTTTTATACCTATCTGTTTTTTTGTTTTAAGTAATTTCTTATGTAAATTTTGTAAAGTAACGTTTGCTTTCTTATGTAAATTTTGTAAAGTAACGTTTTTAGCCATTTGTGTGGCTAGCAATTGTAAGTAAAGACCAAGTTGAAATCTAATCGGTCCTAAGAGATATTAAGGATTCCGACAAAATACATTTTACTTCGTTTCACACCCTTGGAATGGAATTTCAAAAAATTCCTCCGTATCGAGCACCTACGTCATAAAATAAATATAGGGGAGACCGGGGCAGATTGTAACAAAAAAGTTTCCATAGTTTTTTCTGAAGGCACTGTCAACTGATACATGGATACTTAATACGAGCAAATCAGATTGAAGAATTCTGAAAAATAATAACTAAACGAGACTCCACAATGGACAACCAGGGTTGCCACCTCTCCGGTTTCGGCGCGGAGACTCCAGGTTTTGAAGCAAATCTCCGGGCTCCGGTTTTACTGGAAAAATCTCCGGGTTGTAGAAAAAAAAGAGATAATAAGAAATTGTGGTATTATATAATGGTATCAATTTTATATATAATAAAAGTTATTAATTAAAAAAAACAGATACTTTTAAATATCTGAATTGTTTGAACTTAAAAGAATTGCACATCTGTTTTCCGGATATTCGAGAACAAAACTTCTTTTGCTTTTTCCATCTCCGGGTTTACATTTGAATCTCCGGGTTGGAATGTGTGGCACTCCGGGATTTACATGGCGATAAGGTGGCAACCCTGTGGAAAACTCAACGCGTCTACTTTGTTAATTTATTACAATCCCACCTGGCTCCCCATCCCTCACAATTAATAAACCTATTCCTGCGCTGCAATCCTACATTGGGTAGATACCGCTGTGTCCATAGCCTCTGAACGTCCGTCACAAGCACCTCCCTCTCGAGGCAAAGACCCCCGAAAGAAATCTTTCAAACGAAACCCGCACCACGGCTACCTCCAGAAGACGCTATTGACATCAAACCCCCGTATCTTCAGCCCCGATTTACACTCGAGCGGCAAAGTCGAGCTGCAAATGGTATTAGCACAGCTCCCCCCGTCGGTGCCCCGAAAGTAGCGCCCACGTTTCAGCGCGAGCAACCTCGCAGCGTCAACGTCAGCTGGCTGTGTAAACAATTCCGCAGCGTCTAACCTAACGATCCGTCCTTACGGGGCCTGGAGAATTGTCGGGAGAGGGGAGGGGGGGAGGGGGGGGGCACGTTGCCCGGTCCCTTGTCGCCCCGCGTTACGTCTGACCCGGTTTCCTCTCTAGCTTCGAGTTAATTGCGTTTACGTGTAACCAAGTCGCTCGTCGCCAACCGGGCCACGTCTGGGGATGGGCGGTGCCGTTTTTACGTGTCGACGGATACGTCTTAATCCCCCTGTAAAATCCGTCGAGATTCAATGACTGCGGATTAATCGCGACGGCGACAAGCGGAAAACGGGGGACGCGGGCGCAGAACAACCGTCGTGCTTCAGAGACGGCTCCAGACACGGAATTGCTTTCCCACGTGTACTCATTTAGCCGGGGCCACGGCGATTTATCTTTCCTGGGGGGCGAGCAGCGCCCCGTCTAATGCGACGAGCGAGACGCCAGGAAAACAAGATGCTGTACCTCTTCTTATTTGCATTGTTGCAGAGACGTCTAGCGTTTCTTGCCCGCCGAGGCACGCGGAATTATCCTGGCGCGAAAGAAGCGGACGCGGCTGCGTGCTTTATTGCGAATCTGCGTGCACTTGCACCGTTACGTTTGATTCGTGGAGAAAGGGGGATACGGGGATGCCTGGGAACGGAAGGAAAGGACGACGGGGTGGATAACATTATATCGTGGTTAAACGCGAACTCGTTTATGTAACCCTGTCTGAGGTTATGGGTAAATGCGCGCGAGCGTCGTGCGAAATCGAATCACTGTTAAGGCGAAGCGTTTGTGTGTTCTGTGTTTATTGCATTTGACCGTTCTAGACGGTAGCGTTAGGTAGAATTGGGAACGATTGCAAGTGGAGGAAATTATGATTTTGGTAAGAAAAGAGGGATGTGTATATGGATTGTAAATTATAATCTCCCCCTTGCCGATACTGGGTCAAAATAGACCCGTACTAAATATCAAGCTACATGTGTTCCTTCTTATTAGTATTACCTCTAAAAAAAAGAAGATAATTTTTTATATGTAGGATATACATAGGGGAAGTAGGGGCAAAACCGGGACGTTAAGGATAAAAGTTCATAACTTCGACATTATTAATGTAAAAAAGAAATTGAAAATAGGATTCATTAGAATGAACTTTTTATGAAATAATAGTATGTATCCGTTTTGTTAATACAATAACAAATACAAAAATTACGATTTAAAATATGATCCATTTTTACGGTTTTACCCAATGGCCTGGGTGAAACCGGGTACCGTACTAGAAACTGGCCCTAGTACCTATAACAACGGAATTCGTCCATTTCTTCAGGCCCCCAACCAGTTAGAACAAGCTGTAAACTGCACCCAACCTTTATTCTATTTCAATGAACCATATGATTCTTGGACATAAATGAAAATGTCTTCACCATTTTCATCACCACTGTTATCATTATCCTTCGGTATTTTGTATAATTTTGTGGTTTTCTTTCTCTTTAGTTCTAGTCCTTTATTAAGATTTAGTTTTAATTTTGATAACTTTCTCTTTTTTGTTACTTTGTTCTACACATTTTGTCCAAAAGCAGGTGCCCGATTTTACCCCGTAGGGTTTCACCCCAGCATATAATTGTGTAAATATTACGAATTATCAACAATACCAGGGCGAAGTACAAACACAAACATTCACACAAAAAAGTACTAACCTGAACACTGTCAAAAGTGTTGAAGTCTCTTAACTATCGAAAATTAGATCAGAGCCTTCAAAAACACACAAGACGATATACCCTTACTATGCACAATTGTAAGACGATCGTCTTTTGTTGATGAAACAACGCACATCGTGACAATATGTCGCTGCAACGACGCGGGAAAATTTAACACCGTTTTAAAAATAATAGCACGTCCCGGTTTTACCCAGGTACCCGGTTTTGTCCTAACTTCCCCTACCTATGTAAATTAAATAATGAAGTAAAGTGGACACTGCATCCAACGCGTGATCAAAGATCAAACTCTCCGTCGTTCAAGGGTTAATAATAATTACGAAAAAGTATTATATATTCCTGATGTGCTTCATATTAAACAAGTAGTCACCGCGGTACAATTGCTTCCAAGACGCGGCCGCGACGATTCTAGAGCGTAGCGATCGCGGAATGATGACGTCCAGTTATGGGGTTGTTCTCGCACCATCTGCAAGCTAAATCCCGATCCCCGTGCAAGGACGTTTTCACGGTTGATACGGAACCGGAACAGCGTACAGGGCGCCCATTGTAGGAAGCCCATCGACATTGGCCTGATACTCTACAGCGGAGTGCCGCACGAACCTATCGGAGCAATTAAACTACCGGCAGACAGGGGGTAGTTGTGATGTCACAGCATAACGGCGGCCATTAAGATAACATGCCCGGGGGTGATTAGCCTGCCTAATTACTGCGAGACGTCGTGGCTCTCTCCTACATTCACCTTTGCTATCGGACGTAGCCCTCCCCCTCTGACGAATCTTTAGCAACCACCAGGCACACCTGTCGCTCTGATCCCCTTCAACGTGGCCCCCCTTGTTAGGACGTCGTGTCAGTTGACGGAGATAATACACGGTGCAACGTACAACGAGTTGGGATATAGTAGAGGATAGAGTTCCACGTATTCATTATACTATATTAACGGGCAAAGATTGGAAAGTTACAGGACCTGTATTTTCGAAACAAATTCGAAACCAGCGAGACGATGACTTAAACCCCTCCTAATTTCACGTGAATTATATCATATTTCAGTTTCGTCGAAATCCGTGGCAGCAAGTGGAAAATATGATCGATTTAGTGTGGAGCGATGTGACAGAATTTTCTTGCGACGTACTGGATTGTTTTCTCAGTGTGTCTTATGTTTATGAATATCTTTCTGTTTCCTAGATTCTTTTATATCCCGCGTTTAAAATTGTTGCACAGCGCGACTTGGAAGAATTGAGGAGTCTCCTGGTTTACATTAATCAGTGGCGATTGATTTTCTTAATGTAAACGCCTCTCAGGCTCTGTTGCTAGTATTTGAATATGATAATACGATGATGAAGTATTCAAATCCCGAAACATTTTCATCGCCTGGGGCGTTGGAATCCGCGGGGAATTTGTACCATTTGCAACTTCTTAGAATGCCAGACAAGTAAGAGGCGTCCTCGCCATCTCGGAAATTACATCCAGCTGCATCTTAATGCGCAAATGATATTCAAGCTTTAAAAACTTCCGCATTATCCTGAAATAACAGCGGCCACGTTATTCCGTGATTACTCCAATTCTTTGTCCCGTCGGCTATGAATCATTTTCTGCCCCGGGAGCTGGTGATCATTCGGAGCATTGCATTACGATACTTCTGCAATGGAAATGTAATTCTCGTTATCTTCGCATTTCCTTTTATGTCAATTTGTAGTTCTCAGACTTCGCGAAGCCTTCCATCGCCTTTCCTTACATTTAGCTTGAATTATGGATAGCGTCCAGCTCGCTCTGTGATAACAGTTACGCCATATAATATTTATTTCCGATGAAATACACATTTCATCCATGGAGGTTCAACTTTAAATTACAACGACACAACTGGAAATAACTGTGGTCCTTCGCGAAACATAAATGCATAGCGTACTTTAGAATTCCATCCTCTGAAATGAACAAAGCAACTGAAGCAAATAATTGTTTCAAGAAATGTATAAATCAGTAACACAGCGATACCAGCCGACAATAAACAATTGATGAATTAACACTTTTCTGAATTAGGCGGGGGAAATAATGAAAGAAAAATGGGTGATAGCTATTAAACACGAAAAAAGCAGATATGTTGCGAAAGAAAAAGTAAGTCAAAGGAAAAAGTAACGGAAACGAAGATAAAATTTGATTGAAAAAGAAAATAGAGTATAACCAAAAGAGGAATAGAATACTAGCAGAGTGTTTTAATAGCCAACAGAAGAAAGACATTATTAACAAAAAGAAACGAGAAAAGAATAATGACCGAGAAACATAATGAAAGGGGAAGAAAGTTCGAGTATCCTTCGAAACTGGGGAAGTTTATATTAACGGGCCATTACGTCATACTAGCTCCAAGTCATACCCTCCAATCGGCGCCAATTATTCCCCCAACGGACTAACAGATAATTATTCAGGGTAGCGAAACAATTAACGTCCAAAACGTGACTCTTATCATTGTTCGATAGAAGCTATCGCTCACGTTACGTCACTGCTGAGTGGAAACAGCATGAAAATTAATTAGCAAGCAGAGTCGGGAAAGCTCCTTCGTCGATGTTTACTTCTTACTCATTGTCAGATCATGTTCGACGGGTGATCAATCTTGAAAGCTAATAGATTTTCCTCGTCGAAGAGAAAGATCAAAAGCTGCACGGTACAGTTATTCTCTGCCGCCCCATGAGTGATTACTTCTCCATTCTCGTTGCGAAGATTCATTGCGTATTTCCGTCTACTAAATACGAAGGAAATTACGGCGCCTTATAGCTTCCGCTTTCTCAAAAAGAATGGATCAGCGTCATTGAAGACGCACTTTTCTTTAAAACTGCTTCCACCATGGACGAATTACCGACAAGCCTGTAACACTTTGATGAACGAATATTATTCCTTCTACGGGATGTACAATAATTCTAAATTATGAGGGTCTTGAGTTGTTAAATTAAATTCATCCTAATTTCAACGAGCCATATACTGCTTGAACTGTAACAATTTTTTAAAATACTGTGTTAGTCCGAGAAAAATGTTTTATATGTACCAATACGTCAAGGGCTAAATTAGGATAACTAAGATTTAATAAAGAATAAATAACCGAAGTGTTACAACCACTCCGTGACTAAATTATTCTACCCATCACAAATTAAAATTCCTTAGAACTTAAAAATTAAAACTATATCACCAGATGCCACGTAGCCCCTTCTATTTTGTGCTTCCATTCCTGAAGCATCACTGCAGAATTAATAACAACCTCCTACTGTCGACCCTCTCCAGACCCATTCAAATCGATGTCGAAATTTCCGGGAACAGTAGAAACTGGGACTGAATTGTGCAGGCAAATACGGGATCAACAAAGGGACCAGTTTTGTAATGGATTCTGTAGCAGCGCACCAGCCAGCCGAGTTCCTAATACTCCCAAGGCTAGTCCTAATGCGCGCTATATTATCACCGTGCCGGAGATAAGTCAGCATTAATTATTGACGATAACGCGGCAAACTAACCCCCCAGCGGCATTAATTATGCTAATCATTATGCTAATGATTATACGACCAGCTCTTAGCCACTTCATGCATGTATGCATGAGTCACTGACAAGTAATCATACTTAATTGTTCGATCGCATAATCGCCCCGGCAGCGATACGGTAAAAACCAACGCGGCCGAACAAAGGGACAAACATGGCAACCGGCCGCGTCTGCACAGCCACGAATTCGTGTCCCCGCGTTATAACTTGACACTAACTAGCCTTTTAAACGCGGCCGAAGGTAATGCGGCGTGATGGTACGATATTAATTACGCGGCGTCCTTACGACGTTCTTGCGGAGCCGGAATCTTAAGGCGAGCA
The DNA here is from genome assembly GCA_947577245.1 of Andrena bucephala. Taxonomy (NCBI): domain Eukaryota; kingdom Metazoa; phylum Arthropoda; class Insecta; order Hymenoptera; family Andrenidae; genus Andrena; species Andrena bucephala. Next base: position 11,110,404 of record OX387715.1, read on the forward strand.
ATTTCTGTTGAATGGAGAGGTAAATTCTCTTCGGGGAGGAATGGACGAGGGAGAAAAAGCGAGGCGGCCTGGCGCGAGGGAACGGGGAACAATGTCGAACGAAGCAATCCTATTGGGAAATTGTTAACTCGAATAAAGGGAGGAGATTCGAAAGAATTCGCTGCGCGAATTATCATGCAACGTAGCTATAGTCTGTACGATGCAAAGGAGACTCGGATTATTCGCCGGCAATTGTTAGGTACTTTTACGAAACCTCGCGGATCTCTCTTTATTCATTTTCGAGAAGTAGTACATGTGTTCCGTAATTGGAACTGTAAAAAGAGTTCGATTCCTGCTCTACAATCTGGGTTTAATTTTGTGCTGCTTTAAGGGGTTATACCTAGTCAGGCGACCGAAAAGAGGCGAATGTTTGTGAATTTTTTTTTGAAAAAGCGGAAGCATATATTTTAACAGAAGTTTTTGCACTTAAAAGAGCAACATTTAAAGAACATTTGGTAATTTTTTGGTGGAAAAATATTCACGTTCATAATAAAGTAACAACCGGCATCCAAGAAGCCTTTTTAAAAATTTGGTTTTGCTGTGAGCACTGCCATTCGAAACCAGATTATCTAAAATCAAAAAACAAAAATGATTTCGTTAGTATATTAATACCTACATATATCCTCAGATTAACGGAGGGAATTTCCGAAATATTAATTTAAAATAAAATGGCGGCTATTTAAAGGTGAAATCCTGATTTTTCGTGCAAAAGTCAAGCGAAAAAATCAAGATTTCAAATTTAAGTAGCCGCCATTTTATTTTAAAGTAATATTTCGGAAATTCCCTTCCTTAATTGGAAGATACATTAATATACTATCAAAATCATTTTTGTTTTTTGATTTTAGATAGTCTGGTTCAGAATGACAGTGCTCACCGCAAAGCCAAATTTTTAAAAAGACTTCTTGGATCTCGGTTGTTACTTTACTATAAACGTGATTATTTTCCCACGAAAAAATTACCAAATGTTCTTTAAATATTGCTGTTTTAAGTGCAAAACGTTCTGTAAAAATATAAGCATCTGCTTTTTCAAAAAAAATTCACAAACATTCGGCTCTTTTCGGCCGCCTGACTAAGTAGGTATAACCCCTTAAGGGGTTAGGACACAGTAACGGGCCAAGAAAGCAGACGATATTTAAACGACGATAATAAGAAAAGTAAACAATCGATTAATATAAGGTTTTGTGTTTTATTTCACTATATTATGAACTATAAGAAAAACATATAATATTTACAAAATAGCATTTGTACGCCGTACATTGTCTCCATTTAAAATGTCCTTTTTTCCGGATGGCACGATCCAACATTTCATTTTTGGCGAAAATTGACAAAATGGCCGATGTTTGAAAAATAATGATCAAATTTCGACAAAAAAGTGTGTGATCTTTTTGTTTATATTTTGTACAATAATTAATAAATTTTAAATGTTGGATCGTCAATGCCTAGGAAATATATTATAGTTTATGACATTTTTTGGGGTTTTTGTTACAGTTCATCCGATTTGCCGGAACCCGGCCCATCAGTTGGTCATCCGAAAAAAAAGACATTTTAAATGGAGACATTGCACGGCGTACAAATGCTATTTTGTAAATATTATATGCTTTTCATATAGTACATAATATAATGAACTAAAACACAAAACCTTATATTAATCGATTGTTCACTTTTCTTATTATCGTCGTCTAAAAATCGTCTGCTTTCTTGGCCCGTTACTGTGTCCTAACGCCTTAAGAGGTTAGGCCACCTTGGACGAAGCAAAGTTATAGTCTTTTTCCACAATGTTTAAAGGCCAAAACGTTAAAACTTTAGTTTTAGGCATGTAGAAACTTCTTGGTTTTTGGTTCTAGGTCCAACGGTATAGCCGCGAGATTAAACACCGTGGAAAACGTCACCCGGCAATGTGTTGCGTATCACGGCTTCACCGCTGACATTTTGAACGAAAAAAAATACGACTCTTTCCGTCAAGAGTTGTACAATAACAGGCTCCATATTGAATTTTTCATTTCTTTCATTATCTCCCTCAAAACAATTGCCGAAAATTGTTCTTCTTTAAGAGAATATAGAGCTTACAATTAGATCATCCCAATATCAAAATCTAATATAGAAACTCCTTCCATTATCTTGCACCAAGAAAATCATGTTACGGGTCAAGATAGACACATTAAAAATTCTCCTCCAAGAGAACCTACACACACCCAGATAGTTTAAACTACCCTTCGCGGCTCCTCGTCCTACAAAATACACTAAAAGCACGCCAAAAACAGCAGCTTTAATTCTCTTGGCCCAGTGTCGAGGCGTTCGCCACACAATAGTCCGCATCTCCCAAATTCGTCCTCGCCCTAAAACGTCGCCCTCGCCGAACGACCTAGCCAACGCGAACGTAAGATGCAGCTTTCCCCACGATCGCGCCGTAATTAGGGAGCCAGGCAGTCCTCCTCGTTCTTCATTTTTCTCCTGCCGCCTGGTTCTAATCTTTCTAGGAAATAACGAGGAACTCGGTATCTGGTCGGATGAAAAATGCTTCTTGAAACGCGAAGTGGGCGACACCAGCAGATGCCGGTTAGAACGGCTCTTGAAGCAGAAGACAGATGTCAAGCCGTTACGTGAGGTCTCGCTAACTACGTAATTACATCATTCCCGCTCGCTGGACTACTGTCTCCCTTTTACCCGCCCCTCCCCCTCTCCGCCCTGGACCGGTGCACCGGCGAAATTACCAAATATTCGCCGTGAAAATGCTGACCCGCCTTCCCCGGGGCGACACGTCTTTTTCAGACACGCCACGGTCAGCGGCCCGCCGCTCCATGGACAGTTGAATCGATAATTTAATTTTACGCAAGACGATTCAAAGACGACGATTCCTGCTTATTTCAGTGAAAATGGCCCTTTGTTCCTCGTTCCTGCCGGCCGATTTTAGGAAGAGAAACGGGCCACGATTTTCGCCTGAACGGAGACAGAGGAGACCTGCAGAGGGGAAATGTTTGACGATTTGGTATCCGTCTTTGTAGGGTGATACGTTTTTATGTGGGTACAATGTGGACGCAAGTTTTAATTAATCGTGGATTACGTACGATTTTGTACGTAAAGTAAACCTCCTTGTTGTTAACACTTTGTACCTACATTGTAAGCGTTTACCAATTTCCTCCGCCGTTGCTGTATCAAATTACTCGTCGTAATTTCAACCCATAAATGACTAAAAGCACAATTCGAAAGCGGAACGGTCACGTGATCGAATCGACACGCAAACGAACCACCACCCGGACTATTCCGAAAGCCAGCTGGAAAGTGTTTCGCGCGACCTTCGATATTCAAATGCGGACAAAGGAACGTCGATCAGCTTCTTCCTCCTTGAAATGGAGTGCCGTCGACCAACATTTATCTTCGAAGTCGGATGGTTAGCGCAAAAATTAGCTTTTCGCCCGACCGGCACGAGAGAACGGTACCGAGGATGTTGGATCTGCATAATTTCGAAGGAGTTTCGCGTCGAACGAACGAGCGGCGTGGTGGGGGGGGGGGGGGGGGTTGAGCGAGGGAGAAGGGGGAGGTGGAGAAAGAAGAGGAAGAAAGCAACGGCGACGGAGAGAGGTAACAGGGTTTGAAAGGGAAGTGAAAGAAGGGGACGATTGACAAAGAAGAGGAGGAAAAGGAAGAAAAGCAAGGGGCTCCAGAGACAAAACGGGAGGCAGGGAGGGGAAAGTGCGGGGTGGAGACGCCTGAGAAGTCTAATCCACATTCATCAGGCTTATAAAACACAGGCAAAAGCTTCGCGAAGTAGATACCCACCGTCGCCGACCACCACGTACTTGGGGGCCGGCGAGAATAAACCCTGTCTCTGAACTCGGGTAACATCATTACAGGCTACAGCGGGTCGCGAGAAAGGAAGACAGCGGGCTGTTCGTTTTTATTAGCATCCATATTAAAGGAGAACTTTATTTAGGGCAGCTGCGCAACACGGTGAAGTGTAATGGACATTCGTTATTAGAACTGCAAGTTGGTCGGGAAGAGATCATGACACCGTATTATCGTAAAAATTAAGTTGCACGTGTCGGGTGCGCTTTGTACGACTGTTACCATTTTGTTAGGAAACACTAAGCATGCTGAAAATGAAACATCCCGTAGTTACTAGTGGAATAGGGCAAGCAAATAGATGTGGAACTTGGCAATGATATTGTACTGTAAAGGCTCCGTTGGGGATCTTGTGTGATATGAGATCAACCGAATGAGACAAAACGATGGCATAGCCTGAAATGGGGGATCAAGTGATGATGCTCTTCGAGAAACCAAATCCAAGAAACTCGAGTGTAACTGCACTAAATTAAAATTCACGAGTTTCCTTATCTCCTACCTTCACACCCATCAAATTTAACTTCAGTTCAAATGTCTCTTCTCGTGTAATATAACCCACTCTTTCCTTTCCCAACATTCTCAGCATCAAGAACGTCCCACTTCCAACTCAATTCATCACCCAAGCCACCGCATCAACAGTTATTTCCGTGCCATCAAAAATTAGAACCCACCCCTAAACGAGCGAGTCTTCCGACTCGCAAGAGCCATCTGCAGAGGAGGGACCTCCTCGCAGACGGAGACGTACAGGGTCCAGGGGGCAGTTCCACGTATCCGGAAGGTAACACGCGTCCTTGCCAGGGTCCTGGAAGCCCTCGTTACGCTTTGGGCCGCGTCCAACTGGCCTCCCGTCGATGTAAGGCTCCTGGAAGGCACCGGAGGTCCTCCCTGCAGATCTTCCACGGAGTCGTCCTCGGCTGTTCCTTCTTCTGGCTGCACGGGCCACGACGTCACGTAGCAAGATACTTTGCAGACGGACAGAAAGGCGGTCGAGGGAGGGTGGGCGGAGTGGAATTAGCCGACTAGCGGGCGGTACTTTCGTCGTGATCTCGATGGGGTGGAAACGACTCCTGGAGGAGGGACAACGATAGCGCTCCTTGATATGTCCTGGCGGTAGTCAGGTGCCACGTACGTGACGTTCCTTTTTCGCAGTTACCGCCGCTCCACGGCCCCGGCCGTCGATGAAAGTTTTCCTTTTCCACCGTTTCATTCTTCCCTTACTGTCTGCCAGCCACCCTGCACCGACGCCCCCCCCTTTATTCCTTTCTCGACGCATCGATCAGAGCCGATACGCATGCATAATGCACCTGTATCCCCCACAAAGGAGATCCGTAAAAGTGTTCCACGTCGAGCGCGGAAGATAAAAGTGACACCGATTCAACACTGTGTCCTGTTACGTCGGCCTTGTAACGGTTTACCATGGCGTACGTGTATATGTGTCTCTTTCCGAACGTCTTTATAGAGGTCTTGTAGAGTATGCCGTGGGAAGCGTCGTTTCGGTAGGTCATGGAACGGTATACTTAATATTTTTAGGTTTCCAATTTATAATTCGAGGCAAGCGCAGGGGGGTGAATACATTTTTTGTAGATGCTTGTGCATCGCATATAATTATTATCACTTCTCCTTCGAATCTTAAAATAAAACGGTGGTCCTTCCTTTTGGAAAATCAAAGATAAATTGCACTCATTGAAAAAATACAAAAACTATATTTCACGTTCCATAGAACACAATTTCAGTTCGAAACTTCTTCTACGTGAAACAAACAATTTACGAGTAATTTCAGACCGTCGAGTTGAAGATAAAGCGCCCACTGTTTACCTACTTGATCCTCATTGTTTCTCAAATAGCAGTCGCGGAATGTGAAATCTGTGGTTTAGAAAGATGGAATTATTCATCGACGATAAACCGAATTGGGTAGATGGAAATATTTCTGTTATAACGCGAAACTATTCGAGACACTGGGCGAGAGAACGAAGAGACGAACGTCACAGGTTTCACTTGCAAATGGTTTGCGTAACGACATTCGAGGATTGGCCGAAATACGAGCGAAACTGTAACACTGGAAGAGACCCATTGACCCAGATACACGGGAACGGACTCTGATCGATGCCGTTGTCGTGTGTTTTCCGAAAATTCCAGGATTACTGGCGCTCGATAGACGCGATGCATTAGGGAAGACAATTCTACGACCATTTCGATCCATTTATCCGACTGCCGGGTCGTCGATGGTTTCAGCTTTACTGAATACATCTACCTCACGTCGTTGCGGATTACTTTTATCGAATGAACCATTAGCAGCACGTGCGAGATAGAGAGAAACGGGCACCGAAAGTATCGACGATTACTTCGCTGACTTTCAAAATAACTGTAATATCTCGATCAGGAAATTCAAAAAGCCACAATATATTCGTAGCATGTTACTATTGCATGTTACACCTTTATTTAATTCATAACATTGAGATCGAATCAGTGACAGAAAATAAAAGGCACTGCTTTCTTTCCTACTTCCTAATAAAAAGTTAAAAACTGCATATGCATTAGTGTAACATATTTTAAACTTAAGGTGCGAATCCTCGATGAGATTTTACATGAAACTTTTCTATCTTGACACAAAAATCTCATCAATAATTGAATGTAAATAATGGAAATAGTTGCGAGGGATGAGATTTTTGAAAATATATCATGAAACTTGTCTTATGAGAGTCTAATTTCATGAAACTAATGACAAAATAATTAAAAAATAATTAAATAATTGTCTCGCGAGATTAAAGGCTCACGTGAGACACGATATTTCCGTCTCATCGTGGATTTACACCTTCAGAATTCATACTTTAGTGAAGCATACTCTCCGTCGTGTTAAAAAATTATTTGTAACATCAAATTAACAAAACCAAAAACAATCCACAAGCCAGCCTCAAATATAAAGTATTTAACCCTAAAAGAATCTCACTTCGATTTCAAAATGGACCACGAAAGAACGGCGACACCGAGAAGCTATCATCCTCTGCCAAGTCGTTATCCCCCTTCTCCAAGTCGCTGCTGAGTCCCAACACCACCCTAGGCCCCGCTTACGCGTGCCGAGAAAGAAGTGTCCGCGAACTTGGCGCCGTAATAATTTCCGCAAAAAGGTCGGAACTTGGGCTATTCCGCCATCCATTAAGCGGTTACACCACCCCCCCGAAACTTCGCCCCGTCGCGCTCGACTCGGCCAAAAGGCGAGGTGGGCGCGAGCGCTCTCCAGGACAGAAAAAGAAGCGGAAGAAGAAAGACAGCCCCCGTCGCCTTGCCAGTTTCGAGAAGGGAAGCAGGTGGACGGTCGAAGCACGTGCCACCGTCTAACCAAATTCTCGGGCAGTTAAAAATGCGCCGGGTCGGAGGGCAACGGTACCATCGTTATTAGAACAGTCGCTGAGGGGCGTTGGCTGAGTTACGGGGCAATTATGCTGCGGGGTAATACTCGTACGTCAGTACGAAATGGTCCAGCATCCCCCTTCGCTCGCGCGAACCATCCTCGGGGCCGGTTTTATACGGCAGCCATATCACGTGTTCAGGATGGGGAGGGGGGGAGGGTGCTCTGAGAAACGGCGGGACGTTCAGTTTCAATGGACTCCGCCACCGAATCGGCCGGGAACCAATTATCCGATTTATGTAACCTGTTCCTCGGCGATAATTTTCCTGTTGGTTTTGGTGGAGGAGAATGTCTATCTTACAGATGATAACCGGGTGTATCTAAGTGCGCTCGCAGAGATGGGAGCTTCGGTAAATGCGATAGGCGAGGAACGATGACTGCGGGCCAGCGTTTAATTTCATTTGAAATCCGTTAGTGCAGGTTTTCTGCTTTTGAGGCCGTGGTCTTAATTATACCTGCTTTGGGAAGGCGAGCTTTGTACCTTCGGCGGTGCTCGATTTTCGTTACTGTTAATGTGTAATGGGTTTAATCCCGCGGGCAGAGAGGTGTATCAGGCGGGTTTTAATTAAATCTGTATATTATAAAAATGTTTTGAGAAGATTTACAATTTATTTTAGCGAGTTAGTATGGGTGGTGAAAACTGAATTACATAAAGCTGAAGCCCTTTTAAATGATTTTACTTAGCTTCGATCCTCAATTGGTTTGAAACTTTGCATGCGTGCGTAGGTTGGATGACAATACAATTTTTATTTAAAAAAAGTAAAATATAAAAAAATATGAAAAGAAATGAATAAAAAATCCACAAACACTAAAAACTAGAAAACAAAATATAAAAGATCCACAAACACTAAAAACTAGAAAATAAAAAATATATAAAAACAAATTTATGTTAAACGATTTTACTACAGATGTGCTAAAAAAATAATTATTTTCTTGTACTACAATTTCGATGGTGATATGTGACTTTAAATAAAATCATACAAACTCTGTGATTATCCTGGCTAAGTGTTCAAATCAATTGTAAAGAAAAAGGATAATCAGAAAGTTTGTATGATTTTATTTAAAGTCACATATCACCATGGAAATTGTAGTACATGAAAATAATTATTTTTTAGTTTTTTGTGCATTTTTAGTAAAATCGTTTAACATAACAATTTTTATTATAGGTATATTTTTTACTTTATGTTCCTCCATGGTTCCTCGTATTGTAGTACTGTGGGTATCAAGTTTGGGGTGAGTCTGTGTAAAGCTGGGTTAAGACTGAGTTGAGTTAGACTACATCTAGGGAACTACAATTATTATATAATAAAATTCACAATTAGTGAATACATATATTCTTGGAGTTTGATTAGAAGAAACACCCTCCCGCTTGTTAAACTTAAAATATTTATCCCAGCAATTGCATGGCTTCCAAGCACGTGTACCACCAGTGGCCCACGCCGAGCTCCATTCGGTCCAATAACATCTAATAAAAATGCACTGGCGTGGGTCATCGCTGGTGGACGCGGCCTGAATAGCAAATTGCGCAAAAATATCGCGACACAGAACGTGTTAAACTAAAAAGGCAATGTTTTTTTAATAACCCAACACAATTCAGCATTACAATCCTACAAATATCCTTCTTTCAACGACTCAGTCGAATTTATAAAAACAATACTTTTCTATCGTCAATGTGTGCTCAAGCCGGCCACTCCCAGCGCGCTGAACTAATAAATCACAATATCCTGATTTACATGGCAACTAGTCGTGCATACTTTTGATGAATTGTATACCCGTTTTCGGACTTACGCCTCCATTACCATCCGCGCGAACTTTTTCCCCGCGACACGCAGTATTTTTCGCTCGCCCGTCATTCAGCATTCACGGCTTCACCGACATCGATCACAAGTACTGTTTAAGCAAAACGGATGAGGGGCCAGCCCGTAATTCCCGTTCGGTCGGGTCATTTCGCTTCGCATCGACCCGCGAACGATCGACGGCAGCCCCATAAATTATTACCGGATCGGAGAGATTGGGTCAAACGAGAAATACCAAGTTAAAACGAGACCCTCTCGTTCTGTAACTAATTAACTATCTTCCTTCCGTGGATTCTCATTATTTCTATGTACCCACTCCGCTTTGTGTACCTGCTCACCCGTGAAAAGAGATACAGGGTCAGCGAGGTAAGCTGAATGAATAAGTCATTAAGTGGTACAGTTTCAATTTTCAGTACCTCCGTCAAAGGCGGGGTATTTCCCTCATTCCGACAGAGTTGATCAAATTGACTGATAACAGCCGGCGGAAAGAGAAGCGCCTTCGTAGCGTGTATTATGGATCCGTATTATTTAAAGTATTAATACCGTGGTTCAACACCGGACGGTATTCAGAGTTATCCTGCGACGTTAATTGATGCACGGACACGTGTCGAGGATAGTTATCGCTGGTCGAGAGAATACTTTTATTTGAGGGAAGAAAGTGTGTCTAACGTAAAAATAGATGAGAAGAAGATGAGAAGAGAGATTCCTGAAATAATGTCATCGATGGTACTGAGAGGGGATTGTAGGGATGGATATTTTTAGAAGAAAGATAAAACATCATTTTTTAATAAAAACTTGGAAAACAAACCACATGTTTCGTTATTTAAGGAGAAGAGAAATTGGATCCATAACTGTCAAAAATATGATTTACTGACAAGTTAGTAGATACCATAATCAGAGGTTTATTAAGTATTTATATTAAAAATTGTATTCATCCAACATAATACTAACATAAAACTCGTGTCTTTACTGCTGATAGATATACATATATGTAACTGAATTAAAAGTGTATCGGCTGACGCATGTACAGGGTGAACTACTGGCGCATGTCTGACCACATACTGAGGATATCTACTTGACCTGCTAATCTTGCAACGAAACCACTTACAAACAGGGTCAAAACCAAAACTATTATGATGTTAGTATATCTTTAACCGTGTAATGATCATTCTTGTTGTTAAGCACTAACTTAAAAACAGAGATCTCTAAAAATATACATATTATTATTGAAAGAGATTTAAAACATTTTAGTATCCCCCAAATGCATCCACCTAGAAATACAAATTAATTTAATCCTGTAATATCCTGTTTGAAATCAAATAATTCCTGAAACCCGGAAATTTCATATTTTCCTTAATTTTAGAGGCAATATTATTTAACACTGTTCATTTAACACTGCGTGTATTCCTCAGTAAACAAAAGCCAGTCGTGTATTGAAGCACGTTCTTTAATTATGAAAGTTCGAGAATTAAAAGGGAATAAATGAATTTACGGGTAGTCGCGGAGCTTAACGCAATTAGCGTAGATTGAGGAAATGAATTTCAATTTGGTCCTCTTTGAAACGCCGGCTGATTCAAGGGACTTTAAATGGGCGCGAAGGCTGCCTGCTCAACGAAAATCTTGGAATCCATTGTTTCCAGCGAGAATAAACTTTCTTTTCCGTCTTCATTTGCGCCCTTATTGTTGCTAGCATGGTCTTATCTTCTTGCACGTTTCATTTGAGGCTATCGACTTTGCCCCGCGATAATACGACCTCTCCCGCGCTGAAGGCGCAACCAATTTAAACTTAGCGAATAGCTACGGCATTTTCACTGTCTACGCCGTTGCGACGAAAAGTTTTTCAATTTCGACGGGAACTTCTAATAAGGTAAATATGTAACTTCCGCTGTATGCATGCGCGAAATGCATTCTCCACGCATCCTACGCGATTAGCACGTTAGCTTCGTGCTGCTTAAACATCGTCGAATGCTATCTGACCGGAGCGTAGGCGATGGGTTTAACATCGATCCGAAATATTTTCAAAGTTATTCGCCTTCACCGTCGCCGGGTAGTATCGCGTTTCGTTAAAGCTGCATGTGACTAGAATTCTCCACCGGTTTTCAATATCGATACACTTCGTGATTTGTGTAGCAAAAAAATTAGAACTCTCAGGCTTTTATACAAGTGCAATTGCGTGTGCATAATATTACAATTTTACGAGAATTTTCAGAGACAGATTGAATGAAAATACTTTATTCAAATACCAGCTACATTTATTTTGAAACATGTCATGCGTTTCCATGGTAAAATTCTATTGAACAGTATACCCACCCAACCTTTTTCCCCTTTTATCAATCCACCTGTATCCATCAATATTCCGTGATGTTGGATTGTTTAAGAATATTAATAAATTCCTCATTCTACTACCTTTATTACATAACAATCCTATTGAAAAGTACGTTCATTCTAACTCAATAAACAGACAAATCCCCCGAATTGGCAAAGTTGCACGGGGCATTATGTATAACGCATCTCAGCGTGTAACTAAAACACACCGCTTCTTTTCCGACGCAACTTTTCCAAGGGAAGGGGAAATGGCCATTTCTCCCTCGTCCCCCGTCCTCCGAGCAACATCACCCATAACAATAATTATGTCGTTTAGTACCCTGTGGCCCCGTGAGCGCGGCAAATTGGGAACAAACATCGGACGTACGTCCCTTAAGTAACCTATTATTCGTCCGTGTAACGGCGACTCGTAAAAGAATCCGGGGGTGGGCGGGGGGTGGGGGTGGGGGTGGCAGTGGAAGTTGGTGCGAAACTAGCCCCACCTAAGTTTTACCGGCTGCAGCGGCAAAAGAGGCCATATAGCACCTAAATGGCGCAGCGGGATCTCTCTGCACACGCGGCGGCGGCAAGTTGTTATCGCTATCACGGCCAGATAGCTCTTCGAAGTGCATTCGAGTGATCGTCGACGAGGATCACAGTCTTTGCTGAGACCAGCTAGCCGGGGCGCTTGGCTCAGGCCGCCGGTGATTCATCACGAGACACTCCGCCGTGTTTAGATAAAGTCTCCTCCACCTCCTTCGTCCGCCATTTCTCCTTCAGCCGAGACGTTCTCCGTGACGTCCGCCCCTCGCCCTTTTCTTCTCATGCTTTACATTATCACGGCACACCTACGCGAGATTCTTCAAGAGGGACAGGCGGAATCCTCACGAGTATCCGATCAGCTGACATCGCTTCGAGGAAACGGGCTTCCAGGCGAATGGTGTTTAAACCAGTGGACTGTCGAATGAATTTTTAAAGGCTTTTCCCTTCTGCCTGCTTATTTCTCGCTAGTTTTGCCGTGAGAGGCTGGCAATTTCTCTAAAACTGACTGAACATTGGGGTCTTTGTTGGGGATGAGGTGTTGTTACATTTTTGTTTTCAAGAGTTGTTAGCCAGGTCTGCTTTAGTAAACAGATGTTCGGGGATAGGTGGAGTTGTTAATGTTCAAGAACTTGTTATGTGTACCTTATGCAGGGCTTCAAGGTGAAGTCGATTGTGTTGAAAAACTATAGGAAAACTGAGTTTATGGAAATGGGGTTGGTTCATGATTGAACATGAACTCTTCCTGCTGGTAATTTTCAAGGATTCCAAATGTCCCTGTTCACCCTAAGTAACTACTGACTTTAAGTGTCTCTACATGTCTCAGAAAAGAACTGAATTCTGTATCTCTATTTATTTATTATTTATTATTTTATTATCTGGCACTGTCAAGAATCCCTAAGTACAATATTCCTAACAGATCAGTAATTTAGCAACCTCTATGGCCCTACAAACGTTGGATTTACACCACAACGCCAATATTTACTGAAAACTAAACAGTTCCATTCAACTAAGCAATCGTCAAGCTGAAATTCCAGCAACACCACGTATCTCCTTCTTGAATCCCCTATTACAAACCTATAAAAGATAAAGAAGGGCCATTACGTTATGACATCAAACAGAGCATCATGTTCCAATCACACCAAGAAGGAAGCATCATCAAAAGTTTAGGAGATCTTCAAATAAAGCGATCCTTCAGGCGGAGGCGGATAAACGGGGCAATGGGGACGCCTTCGGAGCTCAGCCAGCGACATTTTTTTAACAGTTTCTCGATTGCGGGCGTAGAAGTTTTCGCATTACTCCAGCGCCAACGAGGCGCGGCCGAAATAAATTCCGCAATCTCAGTGCGCGCGACCGTGCCCGTTCGTTCTCGCAGAACGATATAAATTGTCTAGCATGGGAGCGAACAAAAGTAGTTCGGAACGCGGGAATTTATGGAAACGCCTAACAGCCGAAACCTCAAATCCCGGCGTTCGCGGGCGGGGCTGATAAATTAGGGAGATTATTAGGAACAAGCTGTTGCAAGGACTGTTTCTTGATAAACGTGCTCGGCTCTCCCGTACTTAGCTTAGCCGCCGCGTCTTAAGCTGCGATCGTAATGGTAAGCCGTAAGCACGTACCTAACGTAAGTCGTAACATAAGGCCTCTAGCTGCTACATGCGTGCGCGTGTGTGCATATACATGTGGCATAGTCATGTTACGTGCTTATGGTTTCTCATTATAACCACAGCCGTACTCCTTGTCCTATAGTATAGGAATGCTTTCCCGGAATTAGGAAAGTATCGTTATCGCGGCGAAGCAAGAAATATGGCTAACGAACCTCGTTCCTGAACGTCATACAATGCCGGCCAGTTACGTAAGCCGCACATATCGAAATTCCGCGGATTCTCGACTGTCACGTCGTTTAGAATAAGTAAACTTGTAACTTGTATATATTGTATGAGACAATACGTACAAATATCATCGTGTTTTATGTTTCATAAGCTACTCGACACGTGGGGACGTTTTACGTTTAATTATTAACCCTTTAGCGCCCAGTGTGACTTATACGTCGCATCATTTTCGGACGTATAAAAAATCGATAGTCAATAATTTTGGGTCCCAAAACGGTTCGGTTCTCTAAATGGTCGCTGATGCGTTTACCGCTTTAAATAATGTTTACAGTAACCATGGAAACGTTTCTGGCGAATGCATGTTGGACATTTTTCGAAAACCTGAAACGTTGCTCTTGTTTTCTTTAAACAGTTGAGGGTAAAATTATTTTTTTTTACATTTTTTTTTTTGGTATATCCGTGTAAATTAATTGTTACACTAAAAGAATAATGCTTGTAAAGTTTCATTTATGAAAAAAAAATCGCTTTTTTAATCCGTACAAGCCCAGTTTGACGTATACGTCACATCGAGAAAATCATATTTCGACTGGCTTTTTTGGGAAAACAACGATGAAGGGATTAGGGGTATTAGGACCATTTTTCAGTTAACTAATCGCAAGAAATCAATTTTTCCGCCGAGAAAAGTGTCTGGGCCTTAAAGGGTTAAAATTGAATGGTTCTCGTCACTTCTTCAAATGTGAAACTTCGTGCGGATTCCAGGGGACATTCCCATTTGGAGGGTCAGAAAACTGAGTTCTTTCATTTTCATCACGCTTAATGGATATCGTGAGCCATTATCAAACAAGGAGTGCAACGAGCACAAAATTTAGATTAACAATCAGCAACTGCAATCGCGTGTACTTATCGCATCCCGTCACAAATAACTGGCTGCGCTAACACGAGCACTTCATCAGCAGAGAAAACGCCTCAACTGCGCCACTGGAAACGCAGACCTGCAGCCAATGGCCCCGAAATAATCTCCACCGCTCGCCTTCCCAATAATGAAATTATTAAGCCCGGCGATCCAGCCGAGCTGCCACAATGATCGAGTGCGCGGGAAGCAAAATGACCCCTACCCCCTCGACACGTGAGGACCTGGCGGCTACAAAACCGAGAACTCATTCGGCGTGCAGCACTCGGTTCAGGAAAGAGAAGTCTTTCGGGGCGGCGGCGGGTCGATGAAGATTTTCCTGATATAGACGTAGCCGATGGGAGCCAGCCCACAGCCCCAGATCCCCGCCAGTAGAGCCACGGGGAGGGCAACACACATCGCGCAACTTTTATCCCAGCCGGCAGGTTTAACGGGAGACCGTGGCGGGCGATCGAAGCTGGCCTAATCACGCGGACCGGGCCTGCAAGCTCAAGGAGTTGTTGGTGGCAATATTAACTTTGATATTGGATGGCGTTAAGAAGAAACACAGCCAATAACTTCTGCCCCGGATTTCGATGCCCCTTTTCATCCCCCTATACCGATCCAGCCCCCTGCCAGTCTCCCCCGCCGAAGCCGAACCGTTCTCGGCTCGCCGTGGAGACCCGGCAGCCCCGCCACTCTTCAATAATCGCCGCGACACATTACAATAAGAGCAACTGTGTCTAGCTTCTGTGCACGTACGCGGCCGGTACGTGCGTGCACGCGCGCGCCCACGGGGCACGGCGACGTGTGTGCACGTGTGTACCAGCCGATATTGAGCTCGTGCTCCTCCGCCATATTGCAGGAGCCGCAGCGTCACCATTTCGACCGCCGTTTCTTCTTCGGTCCCCGCAGCCTGCCGAGCTTATCCATTCAATGGCTGTGTGTTCTTTTAATTTCTGCGCCGGGATCCTTCCTTATCGATTCCCTGGTACCGGGTTTTATTGTCGCACAGGCTCACCGTGGACGATCTCGCCAAACGATTTGCATATTTTATTTCGCGGGTGATCGCACGCCGGCCCTGTCGCGACGGGAACGGGAACGCTTTTATTTCAACTGACTTTTCATTCGGATGATGCTGGCGCAGCTATTAGACGACGCCCGTGAATGTTCGTCGCGAGGTTCTCAGCCGTGGGAGTGATAAAGGGGAGGATTCGAATGGTTCCAGGTGATAGACAAAGGTTTGTGGTTGAATACGCGGGGGCTGGATAGTTGTTCCTAGAAACCGCCGCATCTGCTGCTCGATTATCTTGGCGGACGTGATCGTCTTCTCACTCTCGAAAATCGTGGAAGGAAAATTAATTGGGCATGAGGTGGTAGACTGGGATTTGAATCCGAATTTTCTGGTCGCTGGATTACTATAGGGGAGAGTTGCCAATATCGTACTGGTCACCTAAATCGTACCTCATCAATTTCTCAGTAATTAATGAATATAAACAACATCTGATGATAAAAATATGAAGTAAATGCGAAATAAGAAATAGAAACGAAACCTTTTGAGCTTACACCCTATTTTGTGCGTGCTATAAACATTTAAAAAAATCAGGTATGATTGATGTAACTTTTTACCAGTTTATTTTAGCTGATAATAATCAAACAATGCAATTTTGTCCTGTATTTTTGTATTTTTTTAGTAGCGGGTTTAATTTAGAATATTTTACATTCATTTTAAGTACATATTACATTCATTATAAAGTTTAGATTGATATTTATAAATAAATTGACCATGTTTCCTAAATCGTACCACTACAATCGTACCAGTCGGATTTGACAACTCGTATGTTATACATATAGGTTATGTACATATATCATATTCATAGGTTTTTATGGCCTGTGTGTGATCCATACACATATGTATATGTAACTATATAATAATCATTACTTTATGTTGAATATTTTCTATTCTATTTGTTATTGATACTATTTTTAGTGGAGGTACGATATACGAGACCAATTGCCTAAATCGTACCTTTTACAATATGTGACAAAAAGATTAATAACAAATTAATTTGGTCTGAACAAAAGGTTAAGCGTATAATAGTAGGTGCCTGAAGAATCAAGCTACAATATCCAATAGTCATTTGCGTTCAAATTAGTACCAAATATGAAATATAACGTAAAAAATGTCTTAAGTGGTACGATATAGGCAACCCTCCCCTACTAGGGGATAAGTGCTATAAAGGGGACACGTCTTAAATGGGACAAATCGAATTTCCAAAATTCTAAACGCATTACACATGCAAGTTATTTTCCTCTTTATGGCAACACTTTCAATTTTTTCTGTTCGTTGTGTCATTAATAATAAAATATTGATGATTTATACCACCTAGAGTTAATTTTCTCGTAGATTTCGTTGTTTTGTATCATTAAGATTTAGAATTATAATTGTAATACTTAATAAGTTTATTTTTATTAACGTGTCCCTTTCATGACTTACACTGTCCCATTTAAAACCACCTAGTCGTAAAAGGGACATTTCCCACTTTTTTGAAAATCGAAGATTTTGTTATTTTCTATTACAATTGATGAGTTTGCAATATACTTTTATTGAAGGGAAATGAACACGCTTTCT
Source organism: Andrena bucephala (assembly GCA_947577245.1). Classification (NCBI taxonomy): domain Eukaryota; kingdom Metazoa; phylum Arthropoda; class Insecta; order Hymenoptera; family Andrenidae; genus Andrena; species Andrena bucephala. Next base: position 11,127,682 of record OX387715.1, read on the forward strand.
TGCGATGTAGTTGTTTTTTAAATACCTATAACGACATTGTCAGAAACTCAGAAATGGACGTTAAAGAAAAGTGTCCCTTTTATAGCACCTCTCCCCTACCTAAATCAAGTGTTTAGGTTATCGAAAGACTTTTGCTTCTTCCCTTGTAAGTTAAACCGTAATTCACTAAATTCAAACTATACTTTCATATTTGCAGTGGATTCTATTTCGTTAGAAATTAATTGTAGTCGATCAGAACTTAATCCACCCAGAGCCACCCTATTGGCCGAGTTTCGCCGATCACGGCATCTCCGTTTTCCCGCGGGCGCCCGCAGATATGCAACCGCCGAGTTCTTCCTGCCCGTTCGTAATTATGTGAAACAATACAGGAGTAGCTCGGAAGCGGCATAGGTATATTGAAAAATTCCAAAGCCTCCCCCGGCCGGGGAAGGTGGGCGGCGTGCGACCACGACAGAGATTGATGCGGGGAATGCAATTTCCTCGGGCTCAGGCGCGTTTATCCTCCGATGCACCTTTTCCGTACGTCCCGATCTCTCCCGCGCCAACTTGCGCATTTGTATTAATACGATCAGGCCGGATTCGAGAGGAAATTCTTCGGGGTCGAAGGATGCTAAGCTCACGGAAGTGTGCCGGCAATCCTATTATCTTCGCCCCCCCCCCTCCGCCCCCCCCCCTCCGCCCCTCGTCACTCCCATCTCTCGTCCCGCGAGCGGAATCGCAACCTGGATCTTCGATATTGATTGGGCCGACTGAAAGAGTTCAGCAGGAAAACAATAGGGGGATAAACTGTTCGTTACTCGACCATGCTCTGAGCATTTAACAGCATCGCGGTTGCCTGATGAACGATGAAGGAACACAGTGGGTGGCAAACTTATTGACCCAGATGGACTTTTTCGGGCGAGCCTATTTGTTTGGCGTACAAGGGAAATCCTCTAATTTGAGAAACCTCTAGTGAAACTAAACTCTGAGAAAAATCAATCTTTATTTTTCACGAGAAATGTAAAATGTAGTGGTGGTAAAATATGAATTTTAGCAAACGTGGACTTACGAATAGTGGATTTTCCTTGCACGCCCACGAACATGTACTTTAAATAGGTTTTTTGGCTTCTTTGGACTGTATCACTTTGTACCACAAGTCAGTAAAGTGTAGTATATACTTTATAATGAATTTTAATTGCGTTTCTCTATTAACTGGACTCTTTTATGGCTTCCAACTGGGGATGTCGTCATTGGAAACGTTTTTCTATTATTTCGAGCAATGCATTCAGTTTAGGAGTACTGATGGTAGGACCTTTTATTTTTGGCACTAGGAAACGGTTTTATGTGTTTGATAACTTTTCTTAGCCGCGGCTGGATTTGTGTTACACAGGTCTTATAGTGTGTTAGTTATTTTGACATTTTTGTACAATATTATAACAGTTTGTTTTATTGTACTATTAGGTATACTAAATTTCTCTATACATACTACTAGCTTTACTACTCGGCTTCGCCCGAAATTTAGATTCTGATTTTATAAAAAAAAAATTTAGTTTTTTTTCAGAAAATGGTCACATTCATCTGGATTAGTCAGGTATAATGAGTTGAGACACATTTCGTGATCCCCGAATTTATTGTTCGAAAGTTTTAAGGGGACAGACAAACACACAAACATGTAGAAGCGTTCTGCTTTATATATTAAGATTTACCATTTTTCCAACAAAAATGTTCACTAATTCCAATATCCACCATTGTTTATTAACCACGATAGGACGTGGTGCAGTTTCTGTGACTAACGTAATATCTGCTTTAACACCAATAAAAACATACACGAAGCCTACATTGATATGTTTTCATAGAATCTATACCTGTAAATACATTGTTAATTAAACATAATATGAACTGGAAAGTGGACATCATCGGCTGATGAATTTCAGTGCAAACTTATAAATATTCCAACTCTTTTAACCCAGCACTAAAGCTTTGTCGATTTCATCTCAAGTAGACTTTGAGAGGGATTAAATTTCCAATTTTCCAGTGAAACGAAAGTTCCCATAGTCGAGGCTCCCTCATTTGCACAGGCATAAGAATGCACGTACGTGCAACTTCATCGAAAGGCTTGGTAAAGCGTGCTTGATTTAGCCACTTTCATTGTTACGTGTTTGAGGAGCCAGTGGAATGCAAATAGACAAACAAGACGGTCCTTACTGGCTGCTTGATTTTTCTACTTACCGGCACTTTATTGCCGTCGCTCGTAAAACTCGAGGACCCGTGTTTATGCCCGCGCGGAGATGCATTTTGCGCGCGATTAAGTCCCCCTATCCGCAAAACAACTCGCTGCGACACGAACAATTAAACGAAATTGTCCGGTCGAAAATAGAATGAGCATTAAATTCTTCCATCGCGCCCTGGATAGCGCAACGTATTCGCCAAATGAAACGAAATACATTACACGTCTAACGAGAACGAAAACGTTTGTTTTACTGAAAATCGGTATCTGCTATGAGCGGCGTGCTAAAACTGTGGGAAGCTCAGCAACTAGGGACCAGTTACATTTTTAATAACGCCATGAACTGGAATCTTTGATCAACTATCTACAACGGTACACGTGGGTTTAAATTTGACTGAAGGCATTCAGGAATGTCACAGCAATAGTTAAATGGAAAGACAAGGAACTCTGGAAACATTCCAAGGTTCCCCTAGAAATCCTCTCTACTGGAAACATACCACTTCCTTTGTTCTATTTTCGAAAACAGATCCAGCAATTATTCTGCGATACATGTATATTCCTCTATAAAGGGTGTCATGTATAATTAATTAAGTATTCTGTGCTGTACTTTTTAAATAATTGAACCCGGAAGAATACCATTATTAAATGCTGAGTCCTTCTCACAGTCAGTAAATAACTAGGCTAAATTAATCCTTAATTTCTTTAGCGACATCATTTCACATTTCTAAGGAAGGTGAACATCAATTTAATAATTATTTTGTAACAAAACTTGCGCTACTGTCAACGAATAATACATATAATATATAATAGTATTGATTAAATATTAAATCATGATAATGGGAGTAGCAGGTTGCAGTAAGCATCGTCCAGCATCTGATCGTCCATGTGCACTGCAATAATAACCTGTCAACTTTTATTGATCCCAAGCCAACATACCTATCCGTTGGACGACACCTCGCGCGTTTGCATTTTCTGCCAATCAGACACGCATGGGTTTAAGTGAAGCCGATAAATAACGAATTCAACGGGAACATTGAATTTGTAAAGCACGGAACGCCTGTCAACCCCGTAGCGTAATTTGTCATTCCGCGTAGTGGCAACAGTCTGACTGGTAGAAATCGTTAATTAGAAATGTTTGGAGATTACGTAAGCAAAGTATGAAACTACGCGAGCCAAATGCTGAATCATTCCGCGATACGTTTGCATTTGCATTGTATTAAAATGTAAAGCTGATGTCGCGACTCACGCCACCGACATCGCATTACACGGCGCCTCTTGTAATTGATTCCACGCGTATCTCTTTCCTCCTGCCTTCAATGAAATTCGACGACGTTTGCGCGAAGCATCCCTTTAAACATTATATTTAACAAGTGTCTATAAACATGCGCAATGGTATGTGATATTTTATCTACTTGAAAGCTAGTGGAAAAGTTTACTACTTTACACAGTGTTTCCCATATTAATATTAATGACACAAAGGGATGCTTCAAACTACAAATTGTAACTTTCGCGTATTTTTTAACATTCCTTTTTTATAAGGTCAGTGCAAAAGTTGCGAAATGTATTTTTTACTTGTACATTTGCCAGAAAAGTGGCAAAGAAGGATCGTAGATAGCCCGGGTAACTACTTTCATTAAAAAACCATGTGATATATTTTTACTTTTAATAAAAACTTTGTTGCAATAGAGCGAAAGAACTTTTGCACTGACCTAATATATTCTACTAAACACTTTATACCCATAAGTACACCTACCTTCACAAGCTAACACCGTTCAAATAACTAAACAATTAAACTATATCAACAATTACATTTATTTTTACCATTGCATCAGGAATACCTCTTCCGCTGACGAACAAACATAAACAAACTCCACCGGAACGACACTCTGAAACGCGAAGTTCAAAGACCCGAGTACCCGCATGAAAGGCCGAGGGAGTCAAAACGGGATTCCACGAGTGCGCAATAGTCATCGATGAAGTTGGGGGAGGAGCAGTTGCTAAAGCGAAACGCGGTCGATTATATATTCGACAATACAAGCGTAGCGCGTTTGTCGCGAGGAAACAAGGGCGGGGAGGAGATATCCGGTAAGCGACAAACAAACGAAAAAGAAACGCGCGCAAATTCGATTCCTTGGAACGTGAAGCTCGAAACACGCTAACTTAGCAGCAAACTCCGGCTCAATCAGACCCTTGTTAACTCTGGCTGCTGTTACTGCGGATATTGAAGTATTGATTTCGTTCCTCTCCCTGGAAAGTTTATACCGGCATTACGGATTTCATGCCTCCCCCTCCCACCACTTTTCTCTTTCTCTTTCTCTGTCTGCCTTCCTCTTTCCCATTCACCTTCTACCCATCGAGCCTCCCTCCCCCTTTCGGGTTTCCCTTCCTTGCGAGCACTGCAGACCAACCCTCTGCAGTAGATATTTGCATTTCAATCGGTTGATTAAAAATCTATAATTATGCCGCCCCCGTCGGCAAGAATGGAGAAAAAAACTTTTCTACGTGCCTCAACCCCCCCCCCCTCCGCCCCGCCGCCTCAACGGTTCGTCGCGACCAGCCCTTTTTTTTGGAGCCACTCCGCCGAGCCACATCCCCCGCCTCGAGATCGGCGCATCCATTCGCGATCAGGGCGCCACACGCTGGTCTTCGAACTGCCGATGGGGACACGACGTTCTGGATGCTTGAAATAATGCGAAGTCCCCGATTTTTTGACAACGTGGGTTACAGTCGAGATTTCGTTGTGGTCTTGTGAGTGAGAGATAGAAAGTTGGAGAGCTTGTTGAGGTGCAGTCAAGTGGTATGTTAGGGGATGTCTTCGTGGATGCAAATTGTTAAAGTATTGTTCTTGCCACTTATTACAGGACTGTGCAAGTTCAGGAGACTTGTGGTATATTCAGGTCCTTGAGATGGTAATTTTGGAAAATTTTATGTAATGGAATTTGCTTTAAAGAAGGAAATATTTGCTGTTAAGTTGCTTCTTTATAGAAAATATGAGAAAAATTACAGAAGAAGAAAGAAACTAAGTTTTTGTGAATGAGTAAAATCCACCATGGTGGGTAAAGGAATAATTCAAAAGGTGAATAATAACAAAAATATGATTTTAGAGGAAGACTGTATGTCCCAATAATTGTTCTGCAGAGGTGGAAAATTCCATGCGATACAAACATGATTGTGAAGTATAGTTTAAAAAATTTTCATTCGTCACTGTACCTGTCATTCTCATTGATCTATTCCTGTATTTCTATTGATATGTGTCCCATGGGAAAATGTGTCTATTGTAGCCAGAATGACCATACATGTACCTACATATTTTACGTATTATTGTTTGGGACATTTTATTGTGCTCTCGACAGGTTGAAAGCATAACGTGAGTTTGAAATTCTGAAAGCTATAAAATGTAGGTCGTTGAATTGATCTACTTCCCCATCGGCGATCGAACTTTCTATTCACCGATGCTAACGGTTTAAAAAGTTTGATAAAACTGGAACAAGCGGCCGACTGTTGGCGACTCTGTTAAATATGCTAAATGTAATCAAACGCTGAAGTTGAAATTATTGTGGAACATTCTCCACAGAAAATTTTTAGTGGTAGCAATTCAAGCCTTAACAATTTTTCACTTAATCTTCAGATAGGTACATATAAACAATCAATAAACGTTTGTTCTACTTCAAATACAAGCTGCTGGAATTAAAAAAAAAAATTATATTCGATTTAGACAGATACAAAAAAACAAATTCAAGTTCTGCTTATAATCTGGAATTTATATTATCGTTTTTTATATCTATATGAAAGCAGTTAAGCTATATCAGCTTGTCAGAAATACTGTCAAAAGGCAAAAGTAACAGCAATTTGGATGAGAAGGTTAAATAAAACATTTTATACGAATTTTCTTATTATTCTTCTTTAGTAAAAATACCTCCAAGATTAGACTCAAAATATAATCAGACGAATTTCACACTTAATAGTCACATTGGACCACCCTAGACGTATTGATCTACTAACCACTTGAAAGTAAACTATTCTTCCAAAGATACTTTCAACTGTAAAATTACACATCTTACAACAACACCTAAATTCTTCCAAAAAAAATATTCGGTTCACTTTAAATGCACGTGTTCCCACTAAATCCTACTTACCTCAAAATAAATCTAAACACCACAAAGCATACCAATCCCCTCCTTCAATTACAAAAATACTCAGAGAAATAATTTTTATAAACAACCATAGTACACAATACTAGAAATATTTATTGCACCATCGGGATATTTAGCGTGACTTCCACCTCATTTATTATTAGTATTCCCGATACCTTCGTTAAAATAAATTAGATACCAACTACTTTATGAATCATGTAGTCACGATGATTCTCTTCCATGCAATAAATATTTCCAGTACTGTAACATCACAGAGCAGATCCGTACCCGCATAGTACACCGTAACATAACCGAGCAAACACGTTGACAACAACAGAGAGCTGACAAAACCCTCCAGAGGCAAAGCTCGATTAACACAAAACGTTTCGATAGACACCTCCAGGATCCGCGTTCAGCACCTTTCAGCCCCGAGTTCCCTCCACGAACAATCCGCCATTGATCACCGTCAGAAAGAATAATCGCGTAATCCTTTCCTGGAAGAAACACGGCTGGTCTATCCGTTTGAGCCGCGCCGAGACAAACGAAGTATTTCCCTCATTAGGCGAGGCGACCCTTCTTCCCTCGCCTCCGCGATAATCATTTTCGCGGACGGCGGAAGGGGGCTGGCGGGGGCACCCCGGATAATTCCATCGTAATTTAAGGGGGACGGCCGGGAACACCGGAAGCATGGCGTCTTTCAGCGAGCATCCGTCCAGAAGGCCTGTCCGAGTTTCACGGGACAGAACGAGGCTGAAAAGGAAACCTGCGAAATCAAAGGAGATGAGGGTGGGACAGGAGCGGCGTAAACAGAGGGAAAAAATAGCCAACAGAGGGGAAGAGGACGCGATTCTGGGTGGCCAGTGAAACGGTGGAAGAGATGTTCCCTGTAAATAGTGACTGATGGCGATAGAGACGCAAGGGGGGGGGGGGGGGGGGGGAGGCTCGTAATTTCGTATCGGGCATTCAGAGGTGGAGAAACGAATGGACACGGATAGCGGTTGAATGGAACGAAATATGGGACAGTCGTAACGAAGTATAAAGGACGAAAGTGACCGAGGAAGCGGTCAGAATTTCGCCCGCTGCGAAAATGGAGTACAGCTTGATCGAGCGAGGCGGTTAAATGGATGCTTGCTCTCGGAATGCAGTGGTATTTGTGGTAGTGAGATATTTTTTAATGGGTACGTGTTCTAGCCCATTTCACCAACATGTATTTATACCGCAGATGTTTCCTCGAACTGATACGTGCAGTTTCTCACGTTTCGAATCGTGTATTGTTTGAGGGCGTCGCTCGTGGTTAGGGAATGCGATCCCCGGATCCCGCGATCTCGGCTGTTTTTTGGATTCCGAGATTCGATATAACTAATCCCGAGAATTTCGGGATTTTTTAAAACTGTGAATTACTTTGTGAACAACGGAAAAATGCAAAAATAAACATAGTTATTTCATGACAGTAAGGACAACAATATAATAATGATTTCTTTAAATATTAATATTAAGTCGCGTGTAAGTAACTGAACTATATTTATTTATTGACAAGCATAAAAAAATAGATGAGTCTCTCTCAGGACAGTGGAAGCCGTGAGCATCAAGCGTCGAAGCAGAGCGAGATTCTTCAGCGAACTGCTACATTGAAAATAAAACAAGAAGTCGGTTACTCATTCAGACTTTTTTATTCTCCATTGTTCTACTGCTTTTATTGATAAAAATGATTTTAGTTTATGTTTGAGACTAATGACAAAAAGTAAGATTGTTTGCTTTAAATAAAGATTTGGAATTTTAACACATAATAAATAAATAAATCATGTTAATTATTAAAATTTTCTATTACCCAATCCCGGGATTGTTCCCGGAATACCGAGATAGACTTTGAAAATAATGTTGGACACCCAAAGAAAATATTGCTTGAATATTCACTAAAATAAAACATTCTCCGATCCCCTGCAGGTGTCATTTTGCGAAAACTTGCACTTCTCGAAATATTAATTTGAGTAAAACATTCAATCCCAATGTGTATGCACTCGGTTCACCTAAAAACTCAAGCTTTCGAATGCGAACGGGTGGTTCTACTTTAAAAATATACAGCATCCCGCGCTCCAGCCTGCATTCACTCCCCCGCGAATATTCATAATGACACCGAGCCGGGCGCCTAGTCTTCCATCAACAATCAAACACGTCACCGCGCTAATACGAGCGGTTTCCAGCTGGCAAGCGGAATCGTACGAGGCACCAACATAATTAATTCTCGCCTTCCTCGGCTCGGGCCCGTACATCGTTCCCTGGAACAAGTGGCATATATCTCAAAAGTTTAATCCATCTTGGATGCATAGCTCCGCCGGTTTAGGAGACGTCACACCGGTGCAGGCGAAGCCAGAAACCGGCAGCCGCACAATTGGGGTGCGATGCTCAGTTGATTAAACGCAGCCTGAACTGTTGGTGCATAACACGGAAAGCCAGGAAACAGCCAAGCCAAGACACCGTTTCCTACCCCTCGTTTCGTCCTGAACACCAGCGTACCTATCCCGTACAGTCGTCTGCTGGTTGCTCGCGTTTTACCCGCCATAATCTTCGCGGTCTTGCTTTAGTCAGCAATTAACCCTCGCGTGGCGGATACCGGGTCCATTCTGACCCATCGATCTGCTTACGTCGCTTGTTAGTTGTTACTATCTCTCCTTTAAGGAACCAAGAACCTTTGGTAGTGAGAAAATGTAACGTAAAGTTTATATGGACCTGGAGATGAACACTGCTTCGCAGGAATTTCTGATTTTCTGTTCTAGGGATGCAGATGACTAATAAACTTGCGAACAATCGCCATATTGTTGATACAGGTACCAGAGGTCGTTGTAAAGCTAACAGAAATATTATTTCTACGTGTAAGTTTTTTCTGAAATGGGCACGAATGCGTATAGCTAATGGTTTTTATAGTTCGAAAAGGTTATGTTACAGGATCATTTATTTAAATAAGACAGTCGATATTTCGAAAATTAATTTTACTGTACTAATTATGCAATTAACCCTTCGTGGCCACATGGGGTGTATCGCGCCCCGGGCATTTTTTTTCTTTGCCAATATTTCTGTAAATTTTTAAACCTTAACATCAAAATTTAATAATTTGATGAATTTTTACAAAAAATCGCTTTTCTTCACAACTATTTTTTCAACTACAAATTTCATCGCATCAAAATTTCCAATTTTCAATTTTGTGCACCCCATGTGGCCAATTTGTGATTATAAGAAGGTGTAATCACGAAGAGTCTCAAATCATTATATTACAGTTATAGTATATCTTACCATCTCTCAGAGTTTGATATCCTATTGATTCTTTCGGCACAACGTCCCCTAAGAAGTATAAAATATTTTCAAACTTTTCAGACAGCCCCTGCACATCGCCAAAATAACGTCACAGCACGATTCCAGAAAAAGAACCGTTTCGAGACAAGCGCCATTCAATCTAACGGGTCTATTGAGAAGTCGTAGCTATAAAATACAGCTCTTAACAATATGGCGGCTATCTTTCAAGCCTTAATACTTGTTGGCGTCACGTACGCTGTACCTTTCCTTTCGTCCCCGCCTTTGTTCATCATCGCATATAAAGGACTTTGATATTAGCGACCCCAAGGTGGTCACGTACCGTCGAGGTAGTGCGCGAAATAAACTCGGCTTTACGGTGCACCATACAAAAGCGATCGGGAAAGAATACCTCTCGTTCCAGCAGCAACCATGGCGAATAAAGCTAGGCTCGAAGTGCAACAGCGGTCGAGAGTTATACTGTCTCCAGCCACGAACAAATTATTCGCCATCACTGTTTCAATTTTTCTAATAAACGTGAGTGATTCGTGAAACGAGGTATGCGAAAAGATATGAGTTTGAAATGACGAATGGCCATGCTGGAGTAGCAGTAGATGGTACTGGAATTTGTGTTCTTGAAAGATTATAGGTGCAACAGAGATATGGTGCAACGAAATGGAAGAAATCTATTTAGAATTGGAGGGCCGAGGTGTAATTCATCGTGGTGTAAGTCACTCGTGTGGTGTTTAGTGTTATAAAAAACTCGAACAACGTATGCGTGTAACTCTGGGTTACAAGGGAAATAAATTGGGAAATAAAAGGGTTGAATAAATTGCACACACTGGCGAATATCATGCGTATCTTAAGGGGTCATTCCGGTTAGACGGATTAAAAAAATAGACTTTTTTTTTAAAACATTTTTCGAAAGGACATATCCTCAAGAATGTACTGTTAAACTTTCATGGACAAATTTCGATTATTTTAGCTTCTACAGAAGCATTTTGTAGGGAGCGCAGAGGCTCGGACCTCTATAGATGAAAACTTTGAACGCGTTTTTCTCGAAACGCCATTTTTTCACACCGTGAAGATAAAATATCAAAATCTATCGAATCGATTGCTTTATAAATTTTACTGTTTATTCTGCACACCAATGACTCTCGCAGGGACTACAACCAAGTATTTTCATCGAGTCTAACCTACTTTTAAAATCGAAAATAGCAACAGAAAAAAAAATGTAAAAACATTTTTCTTGCATTTTGCCCGCCATTTTGCTAATATTGAAGATAAATCACTAATTATAGTCCGAGCGATAGCGACAGTCATACTGATCAAGAATCTGTTTGGATTTTTGGTTTCAGATAAATCTAACTGCTGAAATCGCCTGCACGAGCGAGGCATGCATTTTTAAACATGTCATCAACACCACTTTCAAAAGCATTTTAGAAGCAATAATTTTATTACTTTTATATTTTTTATTTACTGTAGAAGTGTAGTTTAATAAATCGAAAAAGTGTCATTCCATTAGTATAATTATTTTCGTACGCAATAACTTCCTGAAAATCGCTGAATTTATCGGCGCGCTAACCGGAATGACCCTTTAATATATAAAGCAGAAAGTGTTAGTCTGCCGCCTAAAAACTTTCGAGCGATAAAATCTGGAGTCACGAAATGAATTCCAGCTTATTATGCCTGGTTAATCCAGATGAATGAGAATATTTTCACAAAAAAATTAAATAAATAAAAAAAATTATTTTTACAAAAACAGAATCTAAATTTCGGGCGAAGCCGAGTAGTAAAGCTAGTAATTCATAATCACAAATAATACCTGCCTCTGTCGTATTTCACAGTAAAACGTTCAGAAACATCGACCAAATGCGACAAAATGCGACAAAACAAAGTTCCATTCGAATTGCGCGCCAAACGAAACGTTCTCATGGAAACGATTGCATCAGCACAATCGATAAAGCAGAAATGACTCGGTTGGTACATGGCGAACAAATCCCTTCACACTTCACAGCCGGATAAAAAGATGAAAAGTGCTTCAAAATTATTATGCGACCCACTGTACTGTATATCCTTAGAAAATCTCGACCCCTTCCCTCTTGGTGCGTGCAGCTGATGGATATTTCAAAGAAAGCACACGTGCACCGGACCTCGACGAAGACACGAGGCTGACTTCCCGTCCCTGTTCGTTACAGCAAAGTGGCTGCATTTGCTAAAAGTGAGATGCCTCCGCTTGAAACTGATGCCCCCTAAAAACAGCTAATTGCCCTCGAAAGGTCCTCTCCGCGATCATAAAAATATCCAATATGCATTTTACGAGGAAAAGAAGCGGCCAGCGGATGCTGCCTGTTACGGATAGGCCAGCGCAGCCTCTAGCTGCGTTCCTCTTTCGAGGCTGCAGCCGTGCCGACATAAAAGTCTTGATTAAAATTTTAACCGACTACCTGCCGCCTGTCCTTCGCCCGTCTACCCCGCCGTCCGTTAAATTCATATATTCTTACTTAACCGGCAACTATAAAAATAATGAATATACATAAAACTGCCGGCAGCCGACCCATTTTCTCACCTGCACCAAATAGGTAATTAAAACGGTATTTTGGGTCCCTTACTCCTTGCCACCCTCTTGCCCTCTGATCACCTGCAATTTACTTCAAACCAGGGACACTTCACGTGTTTAAAATTAAAATGTAATAAATCCCTCCCACGAAAGAGGTTGCCATGGTAATCCTATTTCGAACAGAGAACTGCTGCCACAAAAACGGTTGGAATTCTCTCGTAAAATTCGTAGCTGAAGTAACAGAAAGACAACACTGATGAATAATAGACGAGCAAACGTTCGTTGGAGGGGGTGAATGGAGGGGGGGGGGGGGGGGGGGGTCGGAATGAAAGGGATGCCCGGTACGTTTCAGCGCAGTCAAACTCTCCTCATCGGTCTCGAAGGAAATTGGGGTGGCGTGGCGGGGTTGGTATCGTGTGAAGTGAACAGGCAAAGAGTGGTGGAGGGGGGGGGGGTGGAGCGCGTGTGCGCGCGTCCGCCCCGAGCAGGAAGGGTCTCTTTAATGAATCCAAAGTAGCTGCTGTTTCGTTTCGCCTTGGCGGGTACACCGCTCGCGAAATGTCCTAATCTGCAAAATGTCCTAAAGTGCTGATGCGGAAGACCGTATAAATTCTATGAGGCGTGAGTACCCCCAAAAAGCTCGGGCGTCAGAGAATAACGATCCGCCGTGCGTGCGTACGTGTGCGTCCCTAATTGAGAGAGAGACGATGGAGCGTCGAGGGGCGGGGATGAAAGGAGATGGAACAGCAGGAGAAATTCGTTGCGGAGGAAACAGTTTTGAGGGAAACTGATATTCGAGTAGGGGAGGGGGGACAGAAGAGCGCTGCACGGGGGGGGGGGGGGTAATAGTAGGAGGAAAATTGAATTTAAAGAGGGCGACGGAGCAGACGGAATTTCGAAATGAAAAAACACGATAAATGCCTGAAAATAGACGAGACCGTGGGAACGCATTGTGTTAGGTCTTTAACCGTGCTAAATTTAAATCCGCCGAAATTTATCTTGCATTCAGGGCTTTCGTATGTACGCCTAAGCCAGGTCGTAGCTCAACGCCCTTTGGAGGAACTTTGTATCAGGTGGAGATGAGAAAAACGAGGTTTCCATGCTCGAAATAATTAAACAGTAGGAACGTGGGATTAATATAACTGATACTAGGAAAAAGCAATTGGTGATAACGCGATACAGTCGTAGCTTCTGCCTTGGTAATTATTGCTTTGAGTTTTGAATTTAGAAAAACTTATTATCAGTAACTAATTAATAGTGGAGGGACATTGTATTTGGGATACAAACGAAAAATAATTAAATTCTTCCGCTCTCGATTCTTATTCGCAGAGCGGGGGCGTTTGGTGTCGGCGTTTTATTACGTTTGTATGTCAGGAAAGATCACATCGAGGCCTTGTACGCGCGAACGCAACAACACTCCCCGCGATCCTTAAACCCGCCCTTCCGTTTTACAACGCTCGATCTTATGCGAAGCGGGGGCGAAACATTTGCACAACTCATTTCGTCCCGCTAATACACCGAACTTTTCTTTCGACGTCGTAAAGCTCGACGCCGCGTTATTCTGTGTGGCACTAAACCAGCCTGGAAACTTCCGGGAGAGTCCTCGAGGACCCAGTACGAAAGGAACGCAAAAGAAATGGCTTTTAGTGCTTTCGTGATTGATCGTCGGCCGTTCTGAGCGCCGCCAGCCAATTGTAACTTATCGCAAGTTTGTAAATGATAGCTCTGAATGCGGACCGTACGTTCTTACGTCGGGTACGTGTATAATCGCGAGATCGTAAATCAGGGGATTGACATGTTCGAGAGAGCTGGCGTCATTAATTTGGAGATGAAACTTTTAACCCCTGCTGGTCTGGATTGGCTCTGTCGCGTGTAATATGGCGTCTTACTTGCTTCACTGCAATGCTGCGGGCACTGCATGGACTTTTGTTTTGTCAATGTTAGTGTGTTCGATTAGCGTAGTCGGAATTCAATTGTGAATAGAAGCGTACTAATTATAAATCGTGGAAAATTTGAAAGCTCGGAAACTGAAAAGTTTTAGAACATGAAAGCTCGAAAACTGAAGATCGTTGAAATTCGGAGGATCCAAAACTGCAGAATTTTTTAATTCGAAAGATCGGAAATTTAAGAGCTTTGAAATTCGGAAGCTTTAAAACTGAAGAACTTTAAAACTCGAAAGCTCGAAAACTGAAGAGCTTTGAAACCCGGAAGCTCGAAAACTGAAGAGCTTTGAAACCCGGAAGCTCGAAAACTGAAGAACTTTGAAATTCGGAAGCTCTAAAACTGAAAATCTCTGGAAATCAAAAGCTCTGAAACTGAACTATGAAGAACACTGTAATTTGAAAATTTGAAAACTGAAGAATTTTTAAACTAGGAACCCGGAAAATTGAAGACCTTTGAAACTCGGAAGGTCAAAAACTGAAAACATTTGAAACTCGGAAGCTCGAAAACTGAAGAACTTCGAAATTCGTAAGCCCTGAAACTGAAGATCTACGGAATTCACAATTTCGGAAATTGAGGGATTCTGAAATTTGGAAGCTCAGGAATTGGAAAATACCAGAATTCATAGAGATAAGAAATTACAAAATTTGGAAACGCAAGAATTCACCACTTCAACATCTCTGAAATTTTCATCTTCTTTTAGTGTTCTAATATAATGCAAATATACGAGGAAAGCAAATATGATTCAAAACTACCACTGTAATTAACAAGTACAATTGTTAGTCTCAAGAGTATTAAACGAGCAATGCACAGTGCTTAATAAAAGCCTTTAAAGTTTCGTTTACACGGGTACATCCGATGAGGTTTGAAATATCTCGTGTCTGTACTACTGCGGCTGCGTTAATAATTCGTTGAGTCTGACCACTAGCAGCAGTTCTAGAAACGCAATCTCCGCAAATACCAAGTATCTTCTGCTACCATGAATCTTAATTGCGCATCAACAAATCCGTTTACACGAACCTTGCCTTACCCTCTAATTACGCACAGATGCAATTTGTGCATTTTTGAAGCAACATAAATAACGTTAGTCCAATAAAACAGATAACAAGGAAATACTGTACAGGTAAGTTATTGTATCGAAGGCATTGTACAACTGTAGTTCCTCAGTGAACATTACACCTTTTCTATTATTAGTAACATCACCTACTACTTCCACAACAACTCGGTATGACAAACTGAAAAAGAACCTCTTTATATTAGACATATTACACATCCATATTTCATAACTAAACACAAAACGCTCTCACTCAAACTTATACTTCCTAAGTTTGTAAAAATGGTAAAAATACAAATGTTTAAGCCTCGAACGGTGAACGATTCGGTCGATAGCACAGAACCTAGTGCTTGGGTGTAATTTGAACCCGTACTAATTATTACTATAAATTACTATACTCGGTGGCCCTACGCTTGGGTCCAAAAAGACCCGGGCACCGTCAGCCGAGGATTAATCAGAGAGGAACGCAGAAAGTACACAATTATTCTAACCACTTGCTTCCACACAAAGAAGATCACGGAGCATTCGTGTCCAAATCGTAACGATAGAACGCGTTCAAAGCGATCGAGTATCCTTTAATGGAACACGGCCATTTTTCCATTGTTTCCCACGCGACCATCCCCAAGGCTCCATAAAACTGCAGTCTCGCGGAGATTCAGTAGCTGGGAAAGCAAGAGAGCTCGCGACGAAATTCTCCACCGTCGACGGCACGGCGAGACCCCACCCGCGACGATTTACGGATTCCGTGCCGGGGTGTATCCGTCCCCTGACCGAGTCTCATTCGCGGGGTAGTCGTCGCGGGCAAGGTAAATGAAAATGGAGGGGAAAGAAAGGGGGATCACTGTCGCGCGAGACCAAGACACTTCTTTAACGATTACGAGGGACGATAAAAGGAACTGCCACAATTTAAAGTTGGCATTCGCGCGCGAGAGGACCGTTCTCCGCCGACGATTTTCCGCTTCCCCGAGTGACTAAACTTCTTTTTGTCCTCCCTAATACAAGGACGCGAGAGAAGGGGGTGGCGGGAGGGATGGCGCGCGATAAGGGCAACCCACCCTGCCTGACCATTTTCACGTTTCGCCCTCCTCGCACCCTCTGACCCCTGTAATTGTATGCGTTAGATCCTTCCACCCCACCCCCCCCACCCCACCCCACCCCCCTCACCGCCCCTTCCTTCGCGTGCCTTTGTCTCCCCCTCCTCCCTGCTCCTACTTATCACGATGAGATAACTCGTTCAAATAAACTTTTTTCGTATCTGGGACGAGGGCCACTGTGAGCAGGGAGGGGGGAAAAGCAAACGGGGCGTTTGCAATTCTTTTCACGTCGTTCGCTCCTTTTCCCCGCCCGTTCCGTCATCTTGCTCTCCAGAAGGCTCGTCCTGTCGTCGCGACCGGCTAAGGAGTGTAACGAGCGAGAAGAGGCACTGGGAGAAAAGGAGTGCCGTCATTTTTCTTTAACGTCGTTTAAGCACGTAGGATCATTAATTTAGAGATTCTTCCACCTACCAGCCGAGCTCTCTCTCTCTCTCTCTCTCTCTCTCTCTCTCTCTCTTTTCTCTACATTTCTGCAAATCCTTTCCTTCTTAATTTCGTCTTAAGGAAGAGCGAACGAGAGACGTGTAACCGATTTATCGCTGACAGTGGAGATTTCAAATTTAATAACACTCATTCAACTAAGTGGTAGTTCGTATTTTAATGCAATCAACCGTTTACAAATGTAACTCGTTTTTATAGTATGGTACTGTCAGGAAGGGAAATAGTGGATTATTATACCAGGGAAGATAACGTCGATTTGGTGGGGCTCGAACAAGTGTTTCTGTTTTTTAAAGTAATCTGAATGATTTTAATGATATGAATCTTGTAACTTAAATTCATTGATATTAACGAATACTTACTGAACTTGATCCCAATACCGAATGACAGTTTCCTAAAAGTAATTTCAATCAATTCTTAGTCTCCATTTGATTTATTTTTTGCATGTCGTATCCACTGTCCCAATTTAAAATTTAAATCCTGTGGTTAGAATGGATAATAATTTGCAACAAGTGGATGATTTATAAAACACGTAGGTACGTGTAAAATAACTAGCGGCTACTATAATAACAATGTTAACGATTTCACAGTTCTAAAATTTTTCTACGAATACCCATTTATATCTTGCTAAATCACAAAACAAAAACATTAAGTGAAATCATTTATTTAGGTATTCCATACCTGTGACCATTTTTGCAAAATAAAAATCACTTCTTGACGCATATTTTCCAACAAAATCTATAACACCTTTCACACACTCTCTAAAGAAAATGTATGTATAAAGCAAACATATAGCACCATTAAAAAACGCTGCTGGTACATTGTAAAATATACAAAAACCATATTGTCAAAATCGAAAGGGCAGTACATACCACGATTAATGGGAGGGAGATTATTATTATTATTATAGATTCTCGTGCTTCATAAAAGCTCAACTTTCGCGGAAACGAACATTCGAAAACATGAATTTTTATTTGCGCAAACCGAAAACACTTTTATGCCGTTGTGCATTTAATCGCTCAATTATAAGGGGAAACCGTGGCGCGAGCTATTAATCTCCTACCACGGAATGGATTTTTACGCGCCGGTATTGAATTTTATCGCAATCACGCGTGAAGCTTTCGTGACAGTTCTCGCGTATTAAATTTGTTACGATCCAAAGAGCAGATTCCGCTTGGAGTGCGCGGGAATAAATGTGCGGCATCGAAATGCGATTTTTAAATCGCGCTGGGATCTTGGCTCGGCCGATATCTTTGTTTCCGATCTGCAGCAAATTAAAAGCGCGAAATGCAACGTGATTTGTTGGTGGAAAAATCATGGCGTTGCTACGCGATTCAGATATTCGACGCAGATATCGAAAGGACGATACGATGTGTCCGGTGTGGCTCGTGTGGCAATGCTTTCGTTAAATGATATGTAAATAAGGAGAACGGTACAGTAACAATTATTACATCTGCAATAATAAAATTGATTTAAAAGAATGCACGAAAATGATAAATTCAACGATGTTAGAATTTAAGTGACACAAATATTGAGATACGAGAAGTAATACCAAAAGTGTGTCTTCAATAGAAAAGTTACCCCCAACAAGGAAAAAATATGGAATAGGTGAAATATGATACGGAGAAAATCAAATTTCAAATCCTCTACAGATGCCAAAACCCTAAAATGTTTCCGTGATACATTGGGAATTAAATGAAAATGTTTTTACTGGATCCCGTACATGGAACACATCGATATCTAATTCGGGCGACGTGTAAACCGTGGAAAACCGTATTGGAAAATACTCAAAGGGGTAGATCGCAAATATAGGCAGACTTTTAAGCCTGCGATTCGCTTTGATCAACAGTACGTAGGTATGTAATTCGAAAGCCCGTTAACTAAAAGTTACGAAAACTCAGTAATCAAATAAATTTCTTTTAAATCGCAAATTTCCCTGGGATAGTGTCTTTGATAAAAAGTTCTTAGAGGGAGTCTGAAAAATAATACTTCTGCATGAATAATATTTATTTTGATTTAAACATTTTACGAATGCAAACTGCAAACTGCTACACATTTCGCGTTAATTATTGATTCGTGAAATATCCATAGAATATATAAAACCAAACATCAAACACATTACACGTTATTTGACGCATTGGGAGCAAAAACAGACTACCTCACATTGAAAAAAAAAAAAATTCTATTTTATATGATCAGTACAGCCTATTGGAATACATTATTGCTGCTAACTCAATTTCGCAAAATATATGGGTGTCCGTTTTTATTCTCAATGCCTCATTTCTAAGAAAATATGCAATCTCATTCAAGAAAATAAAACAACATACAACTGAAAACTCTCATTTCCTGTACCACTGCTTCCTGCCTTAAAACAAAACAAAATATATAATATCTACCAGTAGAATAAAACCAACTGCAACAATCACACATTAAAAGTGCGATACAGTTAAAAAAGAAGGACAAAGTAAAAGGCGAAACGTCACTTTCATCGACTCGTCAATCCTATAAAAGAAATGTCCACTAAATGCATCCAGCTCGAAATCATTAGACTGTAAAACTAATGATACCTTCCTCAAGCGACACGTACTTTTTTACAGCCTGTACACGTGTCGCAGTTACATATAGCCTCACAGTATGCTCGTCTATTATGCAAATACATATGCATGAACGATGCACGTACAATTCACTGTCGCCTGCACGTGTTACAAACGCCTGGAGATTTGCAGGTTCCATTTGCCTGCTGGCCGAAAAAAGGACGCGATATAAAAAGGAAGAAAGGGGGAAAGAGAGGATTGGAGCGAAAGGGCGATGGAGGGGGAGGAAGATCACTAGCGTGGCGACAAAATTACGCGGAAGTAGTTTTCTGGCCTCGTTAAAATTCCTGTATATTTTCCCGCGAAAAAGAAAATAGCCGATCTTATCGGGATTAAATTTATTCCGGCCGAACAGTTTGTCTCACCTGAGGCTATGCCCTGTTAGGAACGTTCACGCGATTCCACTTGGAAATGCGAGATGTGGCCGCGCCGCGCGTTCCCAGCCCCCAGCTAATTGCGGATTATTTTTCTCGCGCTGTTTACCTTACGCTCGTCGAAGTAAATGGTAACAATGCGGTCACGCGCAAACGTATTTATGCACGGTCCATTTCCGTGCTGCAGTTGGAAAATGGAAGTTTGCTTTGCGCGCACTCGTGTAGCTGCACTCTGCAAATTTAGGAAAAATCGTTTTGCTCTATCGAGCCTTCTGCGTAGCGACGAATTTATTTTGTTTGATGGGAGCATGCTAGGGGGCGGCATGACGCTGTGTGCGCAGTGCTCTCGAATTCTAGTGTAAGGATTTAATGAGATCGTGGGCTAAAAGTGTTATACAATTGTGTGGTCGTAACTTAATAATTAAGGGAAATAATTAAGGTGTCTTGGCTTTCTACATGAATTTTCTTTCTGGAACTGTTAATCATATTGGTATATATACTTTTCTTTTAAGCTTTAGTCAAGAAGCTTCGAAGGTGTAAAGGTATAATGTTGTCTTATTGTTACTAAAAATCGTTGTATAGGTAAAGCAGTATCTATATTACATTTACTATCTGGAAGTTCTTTTAAAGTATTGAGTTATTATTTAAATTTTTGCTTGAATAATGCTGAAGAATAACAAGTTCCAGACATCATGAATTTATCATTTAAAGCGTCCTAAAGACGGAATTGTTACAATAAATTAAAACTGGCTAAAATCTACTTCGGAAGTGTCCATATTTCCTTCTCGATTGCTCTATATATACAATCTAAATCACATAAAATGTAGAAAATTCTCACACAATACAAGTATTGATCTACATTTCGCTAGTGTCTTCCTTTCCACCTAGTAACCCACATCTGCATTTTGTAAATCCTTTTTTTTTTTCATTTTATAGTTTGACGAACACCTTTTAATTTGCCAAGTCAATTTCTGCATTTGCTTTCCACCCCAGCTCCGTCCTGCCTGTAAGACGTATCTGGTGTTTCCTTAAGATCACCTGATTCTTATTTCCACTCTTATAAACGTTGACCTTTGTTCCCTTCCCGTTTAAGCTCCACGCTGAGAATCTTCGCGCGCTGTTCAAAGGATCACGAAGTTTTCGCCTTTAATCCGCGAATCCTTACTTTCTCGATCGAAAGGCACGGATGGCGAAGATTACACGTTGGCTCGACAGTTCGCGAAAGTTGGCTTCGAAACTCTACAACAGTTTCAGCGATATAATACTTTCGGCTGGCAATAAAAGTTCACGTATACCTACTGAATAAAAATTCCGTCATTGCCTCGACTTCGAGGGATCGTCCTACCGTTGCTCTTCGATGAATTTCGTTGGAAAATAGAAGTCACAATTAATTACCAAAATTTAATGTTTCAATCGTTTGGAAAAACTTGATTTCAACTTTTGAATATGGAAATATAGAAATATGTGAAACTTATTGCATGGTAGTTTTATTATAATGTTGTATAAATAATGCTTGTTAAGTGCCATGCTACTTTTTCTTTAATGTCAATGGTTACGAAAATAGTTTGCAAACAAGGGAGGGAAGCGAAACTTCGAGGAGTGATTACAACTTGCGTTGCATTTGGATGTTAGTTACATATGTTTTATGCACGAACCATTTGCCAACTGAACACTAACCCACCGTCCAGTGTCCCAGGTGAAACGAAGCAACCACAAAATGAGCTTTTCGAGGTTAAAGGAGTTAACTAATGCAGCGCATAAATTTTAACAACTAATCGCTGCATTTACCACTTCGGCTATGTAGTAATTTCCCAAAGGAATTTACGGTGAACAATATATTCATAAAATTTATACGATTTTCAACCGAGATGCGATGTTCACCGAAACGCACTCGAAATATATTACATATTGTCCACGTTCTATAGGAAAAGCCGAATACAAAAAAGGAGAAACATACTTTTTACTCAACCATTCTTTTTTCTTATAAAAACGTAAATATTGATCAAAGAATTCCGCCCAAAGTCTATGCATCTATCTACAGTTATCCAAGGTATCTAAAGTATGAACATTTTATATCCTGTTACTCTTAATCCATAAGAATAATATAAAAAAACAAACGATCCAAATACCATCGGAATACTGGACCTTTTTTGTCTGACTGGGACCTATGGGAGAAAAAGCCAGCAGAATTAGTCTCTAAGTAATTCTTATTTTTATTGACATAAGACTCTCATCAAAAAGTGAGACATAATTTTGACGTCTCCGTATAAAATCAACCCATGCACTTATACATCTCAAAGAAGAATGCAGCTTATCTTAATGAAGTTGCCAACTGCACCCTGATCTATTCAGCAGTAACAAGTCCTAACTCCACATGAAGCTGAAAAGGCTAGATCCTTGCTTAGACGAAACAATGAGAATAAAATGTCGGGAAGTCCCCGTCCGAGTTACTGGAAGTCGCCCGCGACCGAGGAAGTTTCCACGGGTACTAACCTAAATACAAATCTCTGGCGTCGGCGGCTAAGCGCGCAACTTCGCGGGTGTATATTAAATTATGTCACGGAGCACCACCGCCCAGACGCTCCTGGAAGTTGAGTTGTTTATATTTATCCCGGTCTCTGACGGTCCCTGGCGAAATAAGGGTGGAGAGGGGGTGGTTCCCTCGCGGTGTTGGACGTCGCTGGGAACGGGGCACTCAGCGGCGCGCGACGAAGACGCTCGCCGCTTGCAAACTTTCCACTTAGAGCTTTTTACCGAGCTGCAATTTTTAGTATTTGTCTCGTTTCCGTACATTACCGCGGCCGTCAGTCTCGCGGCAGAACTTTCCCCGGAGCGACGATCTCGTCCTTCTTCGTCGCCATCGCCGTGGGTGCATACGCGACAATCGGTTATCGTTATTCCCTCCCTCGCGTTGCTCCAAGAAAATGAACGTTTCGTGCCGAGGAGAGAGGCGTCACGCACCGGCAAATATAAAGAGCGTTTTCGTGTTAAAGAAAAACCAGTCTTTTGTGGTTAAAGTCTTTTCTTTTCTTGATTTCTCACAATCCGGGCAAAACGCCTACAGGTCAGGCGACTGTAGCGCCGTCTTATAAATTTATATATTATAAAAAAAATTGTTACAGTTTGTGGTATTGGAAAGCATTACCCAAAAGTAATAGTCACAATTAGTATTCGTCTCCTTGTAATTAATTCGCAAAAAAAACAATTGCTCTTCGAGCGATTTGACTGCCTAATCCTCTTACGTTGCACGCTCGCGAGCCAGAATTTGCCCCTCCGCAAGTGATGCCCCGGTAATCGTTTCGAAACTGAACGCATTAGCCTTAACGAGCGTGCTTGGCCGTGGTGCCGCGCTGGGCAGCGCAGGTGCGCCGCGCGCGTAATTCCTCTTCTTCCAGGGAGCTATTTAATCGCGCTGCCCCGGGCAAGATAAACATAGTTTGTCAGCGAGTAAATTCGGCATGTCATACAGCAAATCACGTGTCCCAGCCGCGATACGGTGGTGGCCGGGGAGAGCCGAGGATTTATTAATCGGGATCGCGCGGGGGACGCGCGAATTTCTGGCATAGCGATCGGCTGGCTGATTGAGTCGGCGGAGGCCGTAACAATTTACGCGGACGCGTTCAATCCTAATTGAGAATATTGCTGGAAATTGGCAGTAAATTCGTGCGTATCGTAGGAGCCAGCAATTCCCGCCAGTTAATTAACCGGATAAAGCTCCGGCGCGCTCTTGCATTCACGCTGATCCTTGTTACTTGGCTGCTCGCATGCCTCCCGCGCCGCGTTCGCCCTGTTTGCCGGCTCGCCTCATTGCCTGGGCTGCCTCCTTGCCTGCCTGGTCATCTGCCGAACATGAGCGAAACGACTGCTAAACCGGAAGTACTCGGTGCTCGCCCCGTAATACGTTCCAGCGTTTAGCGCCGCGGATGGACGAGTCCATCGAGATTCGTTACACGGCTCGGTAATTATTGTGGGATAAAGGGAACGCGAAGAAACATCGTCGCTCGCAAATACCAACGCTTCACCACGTCAGTTGGGAGCATAGTTTAATGTAGCTCGCCAATCGAGGGATCTCGTTACGAAGAAGTCGCGGGGAATGGTGGGAATAACCGAGACGAAGAATGTGCTGGTATTTGGGACGGGGACATTCTCGTTAAACCGACAGTTTGGATAGTAGGGTAAAATCGGGTAAGTCCGTGATAGTTTTAGAATTTGTCTGTTAACTGCTAATATTTACATACCTATTCTGAAAGTGAGTCTAGGGCATAATGATAGGTCAGACATCAGAGAAACAAATAATAGGTTAACAGAAATTTACTAAGTATATTTAATTGATGATAAACAAAATTAAGTTGTCATGACATACTCTGGTTACTCCATGATAGTACTCTGGTAACTCCGTGATAGTTCTCGCTGGCCCAATATATGTTCACCAGTTACTTGTTTATATTATTTTAGATTATTTTATATTTTTTTTTACATTATTTTACATTATTTTACATTATTTAAAATGATTTTACATTATTTTATATTATTGTTATTTTGTGTATATTCAATGGTTTCATGATCGTTAGATGTCTGAGACGTAAGGAAACATTGTTTCTGGTATTGACCATCAGAATTTCTCAAACAGCGCAACCAGAAACGCAGTCTCAGGCACACCAAAAATAAGAATTTAGTCACTTTTCATAAGCAAAAATAACACTGATGCCTTATTGTATGATAATTTCAAGAGTAAGACTTGTTAAAATGTCGTTTTACGATCACTTACCTGCAGTTTGAACTTTTCATTTATCTTCTAAAGCACATATAATACATAAACAAGCGATCGTCCACAACCAGCACGAAAAGTTTCAAGAATAATACGCTGCTGGAACAAATTATTTTACCACAGCATAAACTAAAAGATCAACACTGTCTGTCAGTTTTTGTTCCATCTAAATTGAGTCAGACAATTTCGGGTTACAGATAAATGAAAAACGTAGTAACCGGTACCACGAACTTACCCGAGTTTCAGGGACTTTTTAGTTTCAAAATCTATGTATTTTTGTATCATGAAATTTCAAGTTGAATTAAATATTATAAGTTCTATAGGTATGACGGGATTACTGTTTTGTTTTTATTTTATTTTTGAGTGAATAAGTAAGTATTTGCGGTATATTAATTTATTTTTCTATCGGGAATATTAAAATTGGTACAAAAAAGTTAGCAGGGCACCTACACCTGTGTTTAATGGTGGATGGTAGAGAATTTTCATTTTCTCTACTTAGATTCTAAATCTACCACCTTGATACAGAGTTTCCAGTATTTCGAATTAGTAGTGTCTTGATAATTTATACTTTGGCTTTCAAAAACTATTAAATTTGTAAAATACCATTTCAACATGGGAAGCGAAAAAAAGCGAAACCTCTGATCTCTATTCAATAAATATCGATTTCTCTCGTGAGAATATATTGCACACCCACTAAACGCATGCTGATTGTTAACTAAAATTCATCACCTCGAAAATAGCTGAGAGTTCATATCGAAAATCCCAGCAGCAGCTGGCGCTAAACGTATATGGCTGACGAAAATTAAATTGAATTCGGAAATTGCTGATCGTGTGTCTCGGCCCTAATAATCGAAATACAAGTTTTCACCCAGGGATTCCTATATTCAATTTCGCAGCGATAATTCGAAAATTACCAATCAGTGCGCCGTGGCTTTTATTACCGGTGCACCGGTTACTCATTACCGAGATTTATGCGTTTAATATCGTTGCATTTGTATGAAACAACGAGATTCCAGGTGCCCCCGCTCCGCCCTCGCTGTGTGAACGCGTTCAGAACACCCTGTTGTGGGGTGGCGACGACTGGCGAGAGGGTTGCGAACGAAAGGGGAGTAGGAAGACAGAGGACTGAGACGGGGGAATCGTGGAAACGGGTAGAAGAACGAAATAAATGAGAACAGAGACTGTTAACTGCCAGAGTTTACATGAAACAGTGTATTTCAGATTTGTGGGTATGAAGTGGTTGATAAGATTCATGAAAATTAACAAAAAATTCTAATAAACGTAACTGTCCCTCAAATATTCGGTATTGTAGCGTGGATTATTTCGGAATGAATATTTAACACAGTGGTTTCCAATATGTGGGTCGCGAATTTTTTCCTGCGGGATGCCGCCGCGGTTATTTTTAGTTGACGATTCATAGCACGTATTTCTTTTAATATGATTTTTCATAAAAGAAAAAAGAGAAAAGCTGGTTACCCTGGTGCAAGCACAACCATCACACTAAACAAGATAATTCAATACATTAAATATCTTTAAATATATTTACTTGATGTATTAAGATTTTTAAATATTTTTAATGTGTCTTTTTTACCTTATAAAATTTACATTACCTTATATTATTTACGCACAGGTTGATATCGTGATTGCCCACTTTCACAAAGATTAATTTCCAGTTGCTTTCTTCCAATCGATTGTGAATCCGCATTCTTTCACGTTTTTCTTCCGAATCCCAAATTGCACGTTTAAATACCCGCGATTAAAACATGAGATATACTTAAAGAGGAAGGGTGAACCTAGCAAAATAGAGAAAACAACTGAAGTACTAGAAAAAAGAAATAAACAAATCACAAAAAACTGAAGCCAACGCAACATGAAAAGGGACGATCGAGATCGAAGCACAAAGTGAGGACAAACATTAACTCTAAAAGCGGAACAGAGTAAACGAAGACAAAGAGAAATTGTAGCACAGATGAAGCAGGGGAATGAAAAAAGGAGAGCAAGATAACAGAGTCAAAAGGACACCAAATTCCGGAAAAAAAGAGGGCAGTGCAACGACGAAGAAGAAAATCGACAAATACGGCGAAATAACGCCGGCAGGGAGGATGAAAGGGGAGCAAGAGGAGCAGAGAGAAAATAAGAAAAGGACAGAGCGCGGTAATGAAAGAAGGGTGGAAATCATGGCGGCCGAGGGGATGGGGCGGGTAAAGAGTCCGCAGCGAGAGAGGGAAGTTAAGCGTGATGGCAAACTGGCCCCATGTGTGTTTTCTCAGCCGCGGAGAATAATGTACACACACGGAGGCGTTAATGAGATTTAAAAATAATGGTGATTACCTGCATTACTCATTAGGTATAACTCGGGGGTGGCGAGGCTGGGGGGCTCTCAGCTCCTACACCAGCCGCGCACTGACGATTCCACGCTTTTCGCCCTTCGTTCAACACGCCCGATCCGAATACACGCGTCCTTCGGCTCATCCTATCGCGCGTACACGCGCGAGCACGCGGCCGCCGCGGCGGGTTAGTGCAACGCGCGCTCGCACACGTTCGTGCCCACAGAGAAAACGCCCGTCCCGGCGAAATTACTCGGGGGCAAAACAATGCCCGAGGAAGAAAACTCATTATACGTAGCTCCATTATAATCTACGCTCCTTGCCCGTGTCCTTTGGCTATACTTATATTTCTCCACGCCGCCGCAACCAGACACCCTACAATTCCGCGCCGGTGTTCCACGGTGGACGCGGGCCGCTCCTCGCGCCACGGCGAACGAATTAATACCAGCAGAATTTGCCCCGTGACGGGAAATGAACTCGCCGGTGTTCGAGGAACGACGACGACAGAATGGGGAAGCCAGGTCCACGTCGGCTCTGTCGGCGACGATGAATCACGTTTCTGCCAGCGCATCGCGACAGGGCCCAGGCTCCTGCTGGCGAGATTCGACGGACTCGTGCGAAACGTTCCGATCGGTCGCGTTGATTGCGACACGACTCCGATCGAGGAGGGAAAATTCTACCCCGGAACGTAATCTGATCGGGGGGGGGGGGGGGGGGGCGATATCGAGCTCGGCATGCACTGCCGAGCCTCGGTCAACTTGCGAGCTACTAAGGGCTGCAGCTTTTAAATTCTAATCCTCAGATCTTAAATTCTATCATTCAAGACGGAGTGGCAATTTAAGTTGTTGATGCTTGGTTAGTAAATTAAACATGGGGTGGTGGTATACGGCAGTTTTCGATGGTGCTTCGTGGAGAACTAAAGGTTCCTTCCCTATTGCGGTCTAAAACTGTGTTAAATAATTAGTCGTGATAGTAAATTAAGATTGGAATACTTTTTTAGAGCCATTGGGTTTAGAAGATGGCAATCCAGTGTGTCTCAGGGAACTTCTAGCCGCTAATCGTCAAATGAACCATACCCAATTTTCGATCACAAGGCAAGCCACTAAACTGGCAGTTCACCCCCATCAGTCAGCAAAATTCCAGGGTGCATTTACGTTCGCGGCCACGCAGTATTGCAACGCGCTGCCTGCGAATATTAGGGTAATTAAATCAAAAAGAAATTTCAGGCATGTAACCTTGTTGTATATCAAGAATGCGAATATGTAATGTACGTGTAAGTTATAGGTTAATTATTTAATAGAATAACGGGGTAGGATTTTGAAACAGCATTTTGCTGAATTCCGCCCATTGCGCCACAAAAGAAAAAAAAACCAAATGTGTACGAATCTAGCGTAATTTGTTGGGGCAATAAAGACGCATTATTATTATTATTATTATTATTACTATTATTACTATTATGTCCAGTAGCTTGTAAGTATATTCGCTAGGAACGGGCGATTATTTTTAATATTTCTACTGAAAGAGTAGGTAGGTACATATGGTATGAAAGCGCAAACGGTTAAAGAAATTTTACTATACGTCGAGTAATTCTGAAACTGGTTCACCATATAATGTAACCCCCAAATAATCGATCAGCTACGCCCTGGAGCCCCGCCGCGACCGAAGCAGCCCCGGAATTTCAACCTCCGAAAGCAAAAACAGACGTTATACACCGCGGGAACAAAGGCCACGCGGCAGCATTGTCGCAAACGAGAGAAGAAAAACAGGCTATTGCATGAATGGTATTCGAACAGCGAGCACCGTCTCCCGTGCGCATCGCGCATGCGTGCCGCGGGTGCGCCCGGCCATGCCCGTACCACAGTCGATCGCGCGAACAACACGTTTTACGGTGTTATAAATAATTCGAGCGGGCCAGTTCCGTCGGGGAGGCATCGCCGGCCTCGGAAAGGTTTTACCGCGCGATCTGCGGCGCAATCGGTCGAGAGTGATTAATTAGCCCGGCGGAAATGAACGAGCGCACGCATGGCGTGTCTTCCGCTTGGCATACAAAGCTGGCAATCGGTGTTTTTGTGTCACGAGCCGCGGCTGCGAGCTTTTTCCACTCCCCTGGCGAGGGTGAAGGGGCCTGCTGGCAAGTGCACTCCTCTCGTCGAGCTCCACTTGCTAACGAACATCCCGGCCATTACGCTGGCTCGTACGCGGCCGCCGCCGCCGCCCCCCACCCCCGCACCCCCGCGCCTCCTGCAGGCGTGTGCACGCGCGATGCGTACCGCGAATTCGCGCGGAAACGCGAATCGCCCGCTGCCGGCGCGGAAATTGAACGAGCACGGGAAATTTTTCGGCGCAAACACCGGCCGCGATTGAATTCCGGCTGAACGCAGCGCAAAAGAGAATTCGGGAGCAGCGGGCGTGCATCTTTGTTTTACGGCTTTTGGCTTCGAAATGGAACGATAAAGTGTCGCCGAAATCGGGTCACTTCGTGATGAACGCGCGCGAGAATGTCTGGGGGGTGAACGAAGGGAGGAATTTTTCATGGCAATTCAATTCGGAGAAGGATCCTGCGAGTTGGTTTAGCACGATGGACAGGAGATTGCGCGGTGTGTTGTTTTTTCATCTGTTCGTAGAAATATATTGGAAACCACTGGCGATTAGTGTTAGTTTCACGCGGAGCTGGAAAAATGAGGCGATGGGCGTCAATTTTTGTGGTAGTAAAGATTGGGGTGTTCGTAGTCGTTAGGGTTTCGGAAGAAGGAAGAGTTATGAGTTAAGGGTAGTAGGTAGTCGTTTTTGTCGAAAATGAAGTATTTATTTTTAATTTAATTACAAAGAAATAAATTGAAGCTGAGTCTTAATCGTTGACAGAAAGTTTATTGACATCATCAGCTTTAAAAGAAACATGTTTGTTTAGTCAAATATATGCATTATATATGACGTTATTGATGGATCATTTAGGAGGCTTTTGAAAAAAGTTTCTTTGGTTGTGAGCTTGTTCACAAAATGTGTAGTTTCGGTCCGAACCTAAATTGATGTTAATAAAAACTATTATTCTTTACGGGAAAAAAAACAAAATCTCACCTCTGTCTAAGGAAAAACGAATTTTTTAAAAAATCGCCATTTCGAAGCTGTCAATTTTATAATTTTGCTTTTTTAATAATAATAATAATAAATCGTCTTTATTCTATTATAATATAAGATACAACACAGTAGAAATTATTAACACGCAGATACAGAATGGGCGAGGCTCAGCGAAACTGTTATTACGCCTAACCCAAATAATTTTAATAGCGACAGTGCAGAACCATAGGTATTCTGAAATAAAATTTACAAGCTGGTCGCTGAATTTCGTTTTGTTTCGTTGCAAAACGTTTAATGATCCATCTGTAGCGTCATCTATAATACATATTTCTGGCGAAACAAACATGTTTTTTAAAGCTTATGATGTTAATAAACATTGTGATAAAGAACAAGTCTCTACTTTAATTTATTTTTTGTAATTAATTGAAAACAAAAAGCTTCTTTTTCGACAAACAGGACTGCCTAAGTATACCCTTAATCCTTGAGGACCATGTCACTTTCACGGCTCATTACAGGAACCCAGTAGTAAAGCACAAAACCTTCAAAAACCACACCTCCATGATCTATTTATCTATATATATAAATACCCAAATACCACTGACTCACTGACTCACTGACTCATCACGATTTCTCTGAAACCGCTGAGCCCATGATCATGAAATTTGGTAGGTAGGTTCCTCTTGGCCCCTAGGTGCTCGCTAAGAAATCTTTTTAAAAATTCCCTCCTTTCCACCAAAAAAGATTTTTTTTAAAGAAGTTTTTACTGGTTTACATATAAAATCTTCACCTTGCAATTTTAAATGCCTTAACTTCCCCGCCATTTCTAAAGCTACCCTCACAAGTATAAGTTTATATGCAAACGACCCTCCAAGAACCTTAACTGCGGTTTTCTATCCCTGCGCAACCGTATCTGTTACAAATCTCTGTACCAGGAAAACATCGACTGCTCCAGTTGCAATCCTCGCTCCTCTTGACTGCTGGTGAAAATACGCCGCTGAACGAGGCCCGAGCGAGCATCGATAGGAAACTCCGACGATCAAAATTTCCACGCAATTATGTTTACGCGCTCCAGCGAAAGGGCGCTGGTCCTCCAGGCAAAAGTTTCGCAAGAGAGTTTGGAAAAAGTTCCCGGATAATAATCCACGAATTTATAATTAAAACGCTATCGAGCGTGCACGGTTCGAGCACCAGATCACGGCCATTTGTTGAAATCGCTTCGAGCGAAAAGCACTTTTTTATGCGCATTTTCCGTAATATTTGCGATATTGAAATGCCATCGAAGGCCGGCTGGCGGCGATGGGAAAGCGATTATTTTCAATGCGAGACTTTTCACACTGTCGGTGATGCTCGCGCGAATTTTCTTGTGAATTTCTATACATGATAAAAAAAATTTTTTTTTTAAATTAAAACCGACTTCAAAAAAATAAAAATGCACTAAAAAGTAAAAAATAATTTTTTCCCTTATTTACTCGATGACTCTCGAGTTTTTTTATGTCGACGCCTCATCATTTGCACTGTGTAAATCTGGCGCCGACTTGAAAAAATGAGAGTCGTAGATTAAATAAGGGAAAAAATTATTTTTTACTTTTTAACGCATTTTTATTTTTTTTAAATCGGTTTTAATTTTTTTATACGATGGTTTTTTTATATACATGTATTGGCACAACATGCCGTGGAGATATGCGCGTACGTGCATAAAATAATAATAATTAGGTGAGAACTGGCAAAATATTAAACTAATATTGATGCAGTACGCGATGGGACCACCATCGCCCTCTTTCGAATAAAAAGAAAAGATCATCAAAATCGGTTCATATGCTGAGGAGTTATGCGTGGACAAACATAAAAAGAAATACTTACGAGTCGAATCTATAACCTCCTCCTTTTTAAAGTCAATTAAAAAGGAAAATGATATGCGTATAGAGTGACTGGAAAACATTCAGCACTTTTCAGTAGACCGTTGGAAAGGTCTCGTCAAGGCCAATCGAACGATGCACCTTTAAATTTCTAAATCAGA
Source organism: Andrena bucephala (assembly GCA_947577245.1). NCBI lineage: Eukaryota > Metazoa > Arthropoda > Insecta > Hymenoptera > Andrenidae > Andrena > Andrena bucephala. Next base: position 11,159,548 of record OX387715.1, read on the forward strand.
TGGGACCGCCTTGAAAAATACCGTTCAAAGTTCGAATTCAAAATAAAAGAAACTACTTACAAGGAGAGTATTTTAGGTGTCCGCCTCCGATCATTTCGATTTTTGGATATGTTATAGAGGACCGAAAAATAAGAAATACGTGTTTTTTTATTTTTCCCCGTTTTCATATTTGGGGGGTGAAAACTGTGTTCAAAGTTAGGGTTGAAAAATCATTTTTGTGGAATATCTCGAGAACTATTAGAGATAGGGGAATAGTGTCAATGGACGAATTTTGTGTCTTTGAATGCGAAATATGACTGACTCACCAGATTTTCAAAAAGTCCATTTTTTCCACAAAAATGATTTTTCAACCCTAACTTTGAACGCAGTTTTCACCCCCCAAATATGAAAACGGGGAAAAATAAAAAAACACGTATTTCTTATTTTTCGGTCCTCTATAACATATCCAAAAATCAAAATGATCGGAGGCGGACACCTAAAATACTCTCCTTGTTAGTAGAACAATCGCGGCTGATTGGAACCTTCTGTAGGCACTTGATGAATAACCAAATTGCATTCCTGAAGATCAAAATCGTGGCCTTCATTGTTCGAAATCACGAATTTTGAGAACGTTTCTTGATGCTGTTTCCATATGATTTTGCAGTTAAAAATAGGTACCATTAGATTCGTTTTAACGAGAGCTTCCCAACGCTGCATAATAACCGTGGCACACTCTTTAATCACAAATCGCTCTACAGACTTAACATTGTCCTTCCAGCTCGGCTGGATTCGCGCGTCAGCGCCAGCTCTAATGAAACTGTAGACCCCCTACCAGCGAAACGAGCTTCCCGAGCTTCATAGACAGCTGAACTGTTCTCTGTAAAATATATTTGAACAGTCCCATTGAAAATATTCCGGTGAAACGCGGTCCGATTGCGAAAATGCATGGGGCGCGATACGTTTAAATCATCTATTGAGCGCGTTCCATCAGCGACCGTTCCATTCAAAGCGGTGTATTTACAGAAATTCGGGGGAACTCCGCATTAGGATGTGATTGGAAAACTGGGAGAGAAAAACGAAGCCACAGTGTAATTAAATGGTAAATAGTGAGCGATAGAATTTACTGAAATTGGCAAACTTTTAAATACCAGACCACTTTGTTTGTAGTGGAGGTAGTCTTCTTTTGCGTGAAAGTATCAATTTAACAATTTTGAATTTTGAAAGAGCACAGTAACAGCAAAATGCACTTTACCCCGTTATACAATTTTGTTCCATAACCATTTTCTCTGCATTTGCTTTGAAAAGAGTTACACTCCAGCTTTCTAAATTCTGTCTAAGTTACAATACAGAAAACGTGAAAGAAATTTACACGATCCCATTCCTTGACGAGATTGCTACCACTCGTCACATGTTTCTGACATCCTCGTTTCTCCGACAGATTTGGCATTTTACGGCGATAAAAGAAACAAAATTTTGAAATCATATAGCTTAAGGGATGCTTAGCACACCAGCTTGACCACTTTATTACGATCATTGTGTGGTTAATTAAGGATATACCCTATGTGGGGTAAATTTATTAAAAATGTAGTATGTTTTGTGGCAGACTCTTTTTCAAATACAGAGTGCTATCAAGCGTGTTAATTTTTCATCCGAAATTTTCCTAAAATTGTGTACTTAAGAGGTTATGCCTACATGTGAGGTTTGAAAACATGTGTATTTTCTGAATTTTGGGGGGGGGGGAGCTTGAAGAACTTTAAAATATATACTTCCGAATATACACCAGTTTATTTAAAAAAGTCTTCAAGTTTTTCTAAAAAAAAAATTCCAAAAATACATGTGTTCTCATAAGTAGGCATGACACCTTAATAAAGAATTATTCAAGAACGTGGACAATATGTGAAAGGGCGGACTTTTAGTATAATCACAAAAACTACGAGCAACCCAAAATACATCCTCCATTGGATATTTTGTATATAAACGTATTGTGAATCGACGTTCCAATCTAGAGTTCACTACAACTATTATCACAAATACGTGAACATGCCTCAGCTTCATATAAAAAAATTCATGGTCAGAACTAATTAGTATCACACAAAGAATCTCTCATTAAAAAGATTGACATTTTCCAAACGCATACACCACTCGATTAATAGAACGTTTGATCAATGAAACACGCGAATAAGAAAAGTTCAAGCAATAAAGATATTCACCTCTATTCAGAAACACATTAAAAACGTGGGAATGTAATCTGTGTGGTTTCGGTTATTACGCGTCTATCCGTCCGTGTGAAAACACTTGCGGCCTCTTGCGGAATATGGAAGCTGAAAAAGGAGAGGAGGTAGGAATTTTTGATAGATCACCGCGCGAGGATTCGCGCCGGTTTATGGAATTCATTAAAACACGCGGAAGCATATTTGAACGGTTTCGTTCGGTGCGTCGTATTAAAGGCCGCTGGGGATGACGAGGAACAACACGCGGCCATGGTCCAGTTTCCCGTCCTCATCAAAATTCGTCGATGGATATTACTTGCGCAAATCTTTGGTAAATGCCATCGATAAATATTTGCGGGCCCGCAAATTTACGAGCTTGTGCACGTCGGCCGGGAATTAAACGAGTTTGCGCTGCCCCACGGTTTGGTTTAGACACGCCTCGGCGGTAAAATATATGTTCCGAATAGTTTTATTGAAAGCGCTCCGCTGGAATTCGCTGTAATTAATGTCGCCGACGAATGCATTCCTGTTTTCTTTCTGCCTCCGCGGATGCCCGGGCATCCGAGAATTCCAAGCAGCGAGCAAGGCAGTTCTGCTGATTTGTAGATCTCATACCAACGCTTTTCGAGCTTTCGAAACGAAATTAGTAATATTTTCTTCGTACGTTTGTCGAAGCTTGTTGTGCTTGTTAAACTGGGCGAGGACGTGCGCAAAGAAGAACTTGCTTTTTCTTTTCGAACAAATTGCGAAAATGGAGGTACAGGATATTTATAAATGGATATGTAGATAATGAAAGAATTGTGTTTTGAGTTGGGCATACAGTTGGCTTATTGGTAAAATTGATCAAGTCTATATTTCTTAATATTCGGTAAATGCAAATTTAAACTTCCATCTATTAATAAATCGGGCAATAATTAGAAACTATTGCAGAATACATAACAGAGCTTGTTCAGTTTTACTAACAAGCCAACGATATACACGGTGGTCGACTACAAGTCAATACCCTTTTAATTGGTGATACAACAGGCTAAAATAAGACGAAAATGAAGAATGACGAGATTACGTTTCAGGCTTTATTTCCGAGTGATTAATAAAATTATTGAAAGTACGCGTGAAAAGTGTCTGACGCGAAGGACTTATACTACTGCTGGCGCGCCTTAGATTTTCACGTATACTTTCAATAATTAATAACTCGCAAACGAAGCCTCTACCGCCATTCCATCGCTCTTGATGTTCGTCTTATTTTGCCATGTAGAATCATCCCTTAAAAAAATACCAAAATGAGCCAAACACCCTTCGCAGAGTGAGCGAGTATTACCGGAATGATAACAGAAATGGTCCTGTCTCTGGCTGCTCTTAGCATAGCCTTGGAACTTCAGCCCAAAATCCACCTGAAAGCAGCAATAAATTCACCGGAAGGAAATATTAACAAATGTCCAGAAGCTCCTGGCATCTGTTACGCAGATTAAAGTCCGCCTCTCGACTAGCGAATCAATCAATCTCCCTTCGCCCCGGAGGTCCTGAATGCAATAAAACGCACCTTGCCATTTCTCTTTCGAGTCCCATGACGTCGAAAGCTGGGACACTGAGTCGGGCAAAAAAAAAATCCACATAAATTCGTGAATACAAACTGTCGTCCCACCCAATCTGTTAGACAGGCCCAAAGTGCTCGGCCCCTGGATTCATCGCGCGAATTGATATCCTTAATTGGGTCATCGTCCGACGAAACGAGGCTCATTCGCGCCTGAAACCCGCGCGGAACGCGACGAATCCGCGTCGTATCCTCGTCGGCCACCCGGGAGCGCGGGACAAAGACGGTCGGCGGCCAATTACAGCCCGTCATTACTGCTGGCCATTGTTCCAGGCAGCGTGTGGACTGATACCGCGTTCCGAAGTGGACGTATGTGCCAGAGAAGACACATGGGCAGCCGACAAAAAGGGAGAGGAAGCGAGAAAGGGGCGTAGAACGGGCGACACCAGTCGCAATTCCAGATATGCCAGGCATCGGGATCCAGTTTGCTTATTGTAGCCAAGATGATCTACAGCCATGGCCCAGTGGCCGATTCGTTCGACTGGTGTGAGCGCATGTGCGCCTCCAGGGCAGAGAGAAAGCTTATTCCTATCTGGCCGAGGCGTTATTATCGCCATAATTCATGTCGCCTTCACGGGCGCCTTATAAAAATATCGATCTTTTATTGGCGGCCAGGTATCCCCGTTTCTCCTTTTCTACCTTCACGTTTTTGTTTTTTTCCTAACCTCGACCTCTTTGTCTTCGTCTGCGAGCAAGGAGGCATCGGGAGCGACGCTGACGGAAACCATTCCGCCGTTGGTCGTCAGCGTGCCATCTTCCAGCTATGATAAATGGCCGCCGAGAACACCGCCGGGCTGGCATTCTTTTCATATGGCGCTTGCACGCGTGCATCCCTGTGCGCCGTTGCTCGCCGGCTTCGAATGAGATCGGGGGATCGTATCCTCTGGGAAGAGGGTAACGTTCTTTTCCTCCTTTTCTTGCCCTGCTGCGGGACCCCGCCAGCCAGTGTGCAGCCTCCGCGCCGATGAGATTTTCCTCGCGAAAGGATCCGTGGATTCGAGGAGGGACGGCGCCGTGTACCGGGAGCACTCGAGAGGTTCTGATGCTTCTCATACAGAGGATTAACTTTCAACGCGGGGCATCTATTGTGGCCCTCTTTCTGCTCGGGTTACGAAGAGCGTGCATCCCGCGTGTAAACGTTTCGGGGGATCTACTGCTACGACTAGTGCGAAAGCAACGGGTGATCTACGTTAATGGAGTATCGAATATGAAATAGGGTGGAGATTAAAAGTTAAAAACAAAATTAAATATTGTTTATGTCTTACCACCCTGATTCGCTCCTTTAGATATACAAACACTGTATAAAAACTTTGGTAGCTCAAGTGAGTCGTAGATTATAGAAATTATGAAAAGTCAGCATATAGAGGGAAATTAAGGAAAATAGAAACTGAGAAAAGTGTCATTGTACCCCGTCTGACGTATAATTAAGTAAAACAATTAGTAGATTGTAACCTGACGGCCGGAAACAGGTACTCTGTCTGATGTCTAAGCCTCTGTGAACAATGAATTTAACAAATCATCCAATATAAATGTGAATGTACATAATGTAAATGTAAATGCATAAATTAAAATGCAGCATTTGTGGTATTTATACCATTTTAAGGTATTGTACCAGTTTTGGCCACTTCTTGAAAAATATAATATTTTTCCGTGTAAGCAATAAATGTAACCTTATATTTCGGGCGGTATGCTAAACAAAATATTTAAGTATGAAATATTTAATTTAAAAATAAGATAATTATGCACATGGCCAAAAACAGTGCAATGGTCACAAACGGTATATCTACCATAATGGCTATATTTTAATTTACACATTTACATTTACATTATGTACATTCACATTTATATTTGATGATTTGTTAAATTCACTGTTCACAGAGGCTTAGACATCAGACAGAGTACCTGTTTCCGGCTGTCAGGTTACAATCTACTAATTGCTTTACTTAATTATACGTCAGATGGGGTACAATGATACTTTTCTGAGTTTCTATTTTCCTTAATGAACAAATGAATGCATTCGAAAAAAAAATTATACTGTTCCATCCCCGTACATATAATTACCATGTACATTGGAAGTTTTCACCATCGTGGAGCTATCCCTTAAATATAGATCATTGTGCCCATATTCTGCCCGATTTTATTTTTTTATAAAAAGGAACAAATTGAGAAGGTAAGATCATATTTTCATACTTGAAAAATAAGCTCCACCCTAATATAAAAGTTATGTCACATTACGACAAATTAATTTCTAATTGAATATTGTGGAGTCTGATGGCCATTTGCATTGAAACGTCAAAATGGTCAAGAAACTCGTCTCTCTAGTCTCTATATCTTCCCTGTTTCGATTAAATTCATAGTCCATCCGAAAGTGACGAAAAAGGTCTTCGGACTTCCATAACCCCTCTATACAGATATAATCCGTTCCAACTGAACATTACTTCTACGACCAATTTCTCCACAAGTTCATCAAACTTTGAAGCCAATCTCGGCAGTTGCTATATCATAACCGCCCCAATATTCTCACCAACCGTGCAACATCAACACGTCGACGTTGCATCGGGAGTGTCCTCAACGAACAATACACAGAACGCAACTGGGAACGCCATTCACGGTAACACGGCCATTCCGAGCCATCAAAAATGTGTACCCGCGGCACTGCCGTGCGCTTCTAAGGTTTACTCGTGGCTTTGTTCGCCGCTAACGTCGTCATTTCCGGTGAAAATCCGAGGAATCAGAATTGGGACGGCTGTGAAGTCCCTTAACTCGCGCGACAAGGCGTTCGCCGAAGTAAAAACCCTCGCAGCGGAAGACGGAATAGCACGGCTACATTGTGCGGCAGTTTGCACGACCGCACGCTCCCCTGGCGTCATACACCAGTCGCAATATATAACAGGGCTGGAGGGGGTTGGTAGGAGGGAACGGAAGAGAGTGGAAGAGGTGTGCCGCGCCGGTGGAAATAGGGTTTGGGACGCCCGAGAGCTGGCCCGGACCGTTTTATGCATACCGAATGCATATCGAGCCATTCTGATGCATCGCATGCATGGACAATTGATTTATAGCCGAAATAAACCGCCCTCCTTTTCGATAAATAGAAAAGCTCCCCCGCGGTGCTCGGAAACGCGACCGCTCCAAGGACTTCTCCCTTTCCGATACTCCCCTGACAGCGCAGTGACGACCGTAGTCGATATTCGACCGCACACGGTGGACTTGGCTTTATTAAAATTGGTAATTGAACGAATACTCTCGGTGATTCAGGAAACTTTTTAACGCCTGGAGATTGTCCCTTCGAAACTATTTAATATCCAACACCTTTTAACCATCTAATTGCCAACGGGGAGGGTGAAGTTACACCCACACTCAGATTTCTTGTTATTAAAAAAAAAGAACAGATCTTTGATCTTTGGGAACAGAGTAGGTATCTACATCTTGAACCAGTAAAGTCTAATTGATGTAATTATCCTATATACCCCCGTAGATGCATTTCCCTTTGAGTAGGAAAATTAAAAACAAACGATATCCAAACGAGAACACCTACGCAAATGGCACCTTCTTCCTTTACGCCACCATTCGTCCGCCTGTAGTCATTATCCCAATTAAGCATCCTCAGCAAATTACTCCCAGCTCTACCGCCCGATTCATCTTATGTTAATTATTCAAACAAACGGCACACGGCCAGGTACGAGGATCCCCGAAAGATGCCGGATATCCGTTGTATAACTGGCAACAAAGCAGGAGCTGGCGATATTTATGGCGTGCCATAGAGCGGCGGAAACTCACCCCAACCATCTCCACCCCCGACTCTTTATCGTTCGCCCTCTCGCGCCTGTTTCGTAAAATCAGCCATAAATCCCGGTGACCCTGGCGAACGTTGCGGAACAGTTGAAAACTGCTTAGGAAAGGACTTATCCACGCCCAGGCTGAGTCGCGTTCGAACGAAAGTCTTGCTGGATTAATGGCGTCCCATTGTTGCGGGCCGCGACGGTCGCCTGGTAACAGCCACAGCAAATGCAGCAATATGGGAACCCGGTGCGTTTCTCGCTGCCAAAAACGGCCGTTGGTGAGGCGTCTCCCGTCCTGTTTCCTCGCGCAAGTTCGCTGTACGCTAAGTAGTTGGTGAGTGAACGTCAACGATATTTCAGAGACTGAACTTTACTTATTTACGTAGGTGGATACGGCGCAAGATGGAGAGCCACGATTTTAGTGTAAAAGGCAGTAAGATTGAAATTAATAGACGGTTGTTTATCCTTCTTGATATCCGTGGGCTACGATGTTCATAAATTATTGAGATTGTGAACTAAGTAGGATTGTGATTAGACAAAGGGGTCGGAGGGTTTTGGGGTGGAATATTCTGCAACTTAATTGTGCCTGAGGTAAGTGTAATTGAAGGGTTGGATGCAATAAGGGGACTAGCGCTTGAAAATAGGAAAAATTATTGTCCAAACGCTAAGAAAGATTGGAAAATTAAATGTTGTTAAACTGAATTTTTAAAAATATAGTGTTGTAAAGCTCATCACGACACACATTTTTTCTATGTACAGTTTGTTTATTCAATCATTATTATTCGAGCTAAAAATTATAAACTCAAAATTTTTCATCGTCCGAAATCATTATTTCTTTAGACAAAAATTGCGATAACTTGAATAAATATTAACGGATCGTCATCAGACTTGAAACATAACTTTAGAAAACTCTAGCGAAGCCGTGAAATGTGTGCACAAAACCCTTATGTTAAAAAATGTAATAATATTTCATTAAAAAGTAATACTGGACATAACCCAAGTTTTTCAACGTTCACCGTTAAAAAGTATCGAGGCAATTTTGAGGTACTTATAACTTGCAGCGACAAAGTTTTTCCTTAATATACAAGCAAGATTTTCACCAATTTTCACGCTGATTAATAAATAATTGTAGAAGATACGGCGATATGTATAAATCCAGCGCGGCACCAACAGTCAACGCGACTGCTAAAACTGCTAAATAGCGCATTACACGCGGCTACCGACTGTTGGTGGCGCGCGAGATTTATATATATCGTCATATCTTCTACAATTATTCATTAATCAGTGTGAAAATTTGTGAAAATCTTCCTTGTATATCAAGGAAAAACTTTGTCGCTGCAAGTTGTATGTACCTCAAAATTGCCTCGATACTTTTTAACGGCGAACATTGAAAAACATGGGTTATGTCCAGTATTACTTTTTAATTAAATATTATTACATTTTTTAACATAAGGTTTTTGTGCATACATTTTACGGCTTGGCTAGAGTTTTCTGAAGTTATGTTTCAAGTCTCATAACGATCCCTTAATATTTACTCAAGTTATCGCAATTTATGTTTAAAGAAATAATGATTTCGGGCGATGAAAAATTTTTTGTTTATAATTTTTAGCTCGGATAGTAATGATTGGATAAACAAACTGTAAATAGAAAAAATGTGTGTCGTGACAAGCTGTACAACACTATATTTTTAGAAATGCAATTTAATAACATTTAATTTACCAATCTTTCTTTGCGTTTGGACAATTATTTTTCCAATTTCCAAGCGCTAGTCCCCTTATTGGATCCAACCCTTCAATTGATGATTTGTCGATGAATAACGGTGTGGAATATTTTTAAACGTACCAACTGTGATGCGATGTTAGCGAGGGGTACTTCAAGATTATTATCCATGTGAACGTGTAAAGTTTGAACAGTGGAGGTTGCGTGAGGTTAGTCTGAACGTATGGATATGGCCTGAAAGATCGTGAAGCTAGACTGTAGTAGCGATGGAAACGAGGCTTTCGATGGTATAGTCGCGACGGTGGAACAGGGTTGGTCGATTGTAACGTATATTAAAATTCCAATATCCAGACTTCTGATAACTTCTACCATATATCATGCAAAGCAACGTTGGAAACTAGCCTGCTCCAAGGTATATATAGTACAAACTGCTGGGAACATGATAGCAGAAAATGTAGAATCAACGAGTAGCTGGAAATTGAGCGTAAAATGGATAGTCTTTTGTTGATGGCATTATTGTTCATTGTTCGTTATTAGTTATCTATAAATTCTTCATGGAGATTCAAAACGTCAAGTTAAAACTGTAGTGAATTATTCAGTAGACACACTAGCTTGAGTTAATGGTTTTTAAAATAAGTTAAGATGGAGGGTGTAAGACACTTCTGCTAATATGAAATATATCTGACAATAAGTTCTTGCCGCAGTAATGTGTAAAAGCTTATTGTGCATATAGGGGAGGGTTGCCTATATCGTACCACTTAAGACATTTTACGTTATATTTCATATTTAGTACTAATTTCAACGCAAATGACTATTGGATATCGTAGCTTGATCCTTTAGGCACCTACTATTATACGCTTAACCTTTTGTTCAGAACAAATTAATTTTTTATTTATCGTTTTGTCACATACTGTAAAAGGTACGATTTAGGCAACCGGTCTCCTAAATCGTACCTCCACTAAAAATAAGATCAATAACAAATAGAGTAGAAAATATTCAACATAAAGAAATGATTATTATATAGTTATATATACATATGTATATGGATCACACACAGGCCACAATCACCTATGAATATGATATATGTACATAACCTATATAACATACGAGTTGTCAAATCCTACTAGTACGATTGTAGTGGTACGAATTAGGAAACATGGTCAATTTATTTATAAATATCAATTTAAACTTTATAATGAATGTAATACGTACTTAAAATAAATGTAAAATATTCTACATTAAACCCGCTTTTAGAAAAATACAAAAATACAGGATAAAATTGCATTTTTTTATTATTATCAGTTAAAATAAACTGGTAAACAGTTACATCAATCATACCTGATTTTTTTAAAATGTTTATAGCACGCACAAAATAGGGTGTAAGCTCAAAAGGTTTTGTTTCTATTTCTTATTTCGCATTTACTTGATATTTGTATCAACAGATGTCGTTTATATTCATTAATTACTGGGAAATTGATGAGGCACGATTTAGGTGACCAGTACGATATTGGCAACTCTCCCTTACCTAATTGCTAGATTGTTCCAAATTTCATAATTTCGAGATGTATAGGCAGGATAAAGAAAGCTGAAATTTCGTTCCATATAAAAATAGAAGAAAAGATTAAAAGTACCTACATCCTCTTTCATTGAGAATCAATATTTAAATTATCAAAAGAAATTATAAAAAAAATGGAAGCATTTTCTAACTGAACATGAGCTACATGAACTTGCACTATGGCCTCCACCTGCCACGACAAACTGGAGGCTTATCACACAAATATCTTCATTCAAATTCGAAACAAACCCTCAAATTTTCTTCCCGCCACAATCCACATTTTTCCTCCCTCGATCCATAACAAAATCCCATAAAATACAGCGCCACACCATACGAAAAATCCAAACATACACGTCATTTCAATCATTTAACACGCCATCGAAGAAGAAAGGCCCGACCATCCATCCCTCCGAGCAGTTTCCAACTTTTACTCCGAACCCCCCCCCCCCCCTCCCAAGGAAACAAATTCCCTGATTACCATCAGAAAGATGTCCAAAAGAGGGAGCAGTAAGTGAGAGCAAGAGGGAGATCCCGGCTCGAAGATTCCCGGCGAAGTGACTCGAAATTTCGCGATCTGATTAAACGGAACGACCCTCCCTGAAAGCAGAAATAGCCTTTAGGGCTGTCACGTACTTTATCCAGTTCAGCCTATATACGCTCTCCCCGCGACTCTTTCTCTTCAGTCGTGATAAGTTTTCGATGGAATTAAGGATCGTGTTCACAATGGCGATGGCCGCGGCCAGCGGCACCATCCTGATCCTTACAATAGATGTAAGATAGCCAGAATCCTCTCTATTCCTGGGAGCCATAGGAGTGTCCCGTCGATAGATTTATTGTGGTTTCCTTGCCGGGGAGTTCCTCTTCTCCTTTCGTCTGTGGCTATCCGCAATCTATATCGCACCAACCCCTCCCCCCTCCCACTGCCCCTTGACGTTTCTTCCCACCGTTCTATACGCTCCTCTACCGATACTATCGGTATTGCAGCCGGGTGCATCCCTCTCTTTGCCCCCCGACTAAACAAGACCAACTTCGAAAGCTTCGTCCCAGCAAAGAGATCTGCGGAATTGACAAGTCGCGGCAACCTCGGGGATTCCCTCTTCCTTCTTCCCTTCCCGCCTTTCCCTCCATCCACCCCCTCTCTTATTCCCCTTATTTTCACCCTCCACCCTTTTCCTCGACCATCCTCTTCTTGGCTACGCTCGTTGTACGCTCCAACCTTCAGCCCTCTCACAGACAACACCCTCTTTCTTTTTCACGGCGATTTTTGCCGGCCGGCCTCCACTTTTTCCCCCCCACGGTGTCTTTGCCGAGATTTATCTGGATGCTTTATAGCTTATGCGGCCGATCCATCGGCGAGATGCCACGGAAGCGATCGCGCCACCGAGGAACGCGTTAACGGCCAGACGCTTGATTCAGATAAGCGGCGAACGGGTCCGTTTGCTGGCCGCCGACAGATAAAAATGTCTGACGCGGCCTCGGCCGCCATGATGCCCGCAAGAAAGCCTGGCCCGGGGTGAATGGGAACTCGCGATTCGATACACCGATTCGACGCTGATTGACTGTGGAGTGAAGGAGCGAGAGGCGGGTGATAAGGGGCATGCTCGAACGCTTGAAAATGCGGGATGATGAAAAATGAATAAGTTGGCCGGCGTATTCAACGGTGCGCTTCTCCGCGTGGGTGACTTGGAGCAGAAGTTTCTTGTATCTTTGTGAAGGATGAGTTACGGGGAACAGTGTGCCGGAGCACTTCCTTGGGATATCAAGATACGGGGGATTGTGTGGTTGGGAACTTAGGTGGTCTCAAGGGGCGAAGATTCGGAAGACAGTTTGCTAGTCTCGAAGCAGCATTGTGTTTCGAATTAATAATTTTCTCGCCTTTTGTTTTTTAGTGGAATTATATGTGTAGGTATATCTTTCGACTACTGCGATTAACGAGTTCGCGTGTATTTGTCTGTGATCTTTGGTTTAAAAGATGGATAAGAGATAAAAGTAAAAAATGCCGGATAGTAACGTTTCCTGAATGCACTTACTTTGTAGTAAGACGAATCTTGGATTCCGCATTTTTCACTTTCGAATACTTTCCATGGATGATGATAAACTAATTACAACAGTTTCTTACCTGCAACAGAAAAAAATCAGTATTAGAATATAGTACTACAAGTAATTTATGAGTTATTATAATTGTCGGGGAATATGACAAAGAAATTCTTTCGAACTAAGAAAAATATCTAATTAAAATTGTTTTCAATAAAAAATTGTAGTGTTCTTCAATAAAGTTAATACAAAATTATAAACTGTCAAAGAAGTTAATCTGAAACATTTCTGCCAAAAATATTAGACCGTCTTGAAGAAATCGTATGGCATTTCAATCGGTAACCATAACAATTAATTCCACACTAATTATAAAATCAAAATCAAAACTTAAATGCTTGTTGTAATCACATCGCTGTATTTAAGCGATACGTGTATGCAGATGTAAGAGATATGATTGATCTGTACTACTAGCGCGCCGAGAAACACGCTACGCGTGCACAAGAGCAAGGGAAAGTAGAGCGTATATGGTCAGACGCGCGTCCGAACCGATATGACTGCAACCACTACACGTTTGTGTAACCTTCCACGCGGGCTGATGCATTATTTTGAGATCATCAAACATTGTGAAAATGAAAGTACATATTCGTAATTCATAGGATTCGACGAATGACTAGTTTTCAAATTACCCTGCTATATTATTTCCTATTCCAAAGTCCTCCTTTTAATAAACATACCACTCAGCAAAAATATGTCCGATCGATCAATGCACTAATAGATTGGAGCACGACTTTTAATTCCTTGCCTAATTATAAATGATTTCGAGTAATTACTCCAGATATAAACAATTTCAGGAAGCTGTATAAATTTCGCAGCAAGTCCATTTAAAAATTTTAAGTTACACTTTCGTTCAAAGAAGCATGCAATCTTTTTTATTTATACAAAAGCCATCATTTCACCTTAAAAGTTAATAAAAACATTACGCTGACGTTGTTATTACATTCCCCACGAACTCTTTCTAATAAAGACAAACTCTCTACATTAGAAACAACCACGGACACATCACTAACGAAGTCATCATTTAGGTATGTCATCGTTTGCGTTCGAATTTCTACGGCGATTGGGCCCATTGTTCTCCGTTCCTTCCTAAAATCCCGTTTCCCTGTGTCAATGAAATCGTGATTCCGCCCCCAGAAGAGTTCGTGCTCGTTATTCCTCCGATCTGCCGGTGGCTAAAGAGCGACAGACGGCAGGGGCAACGTTTGACAGCGGCGATATAACATTTGCAGCTGGAATCGCGCAATTATGAAAGTGTACGTCCAGCAGGACGGAATTGGTTTCCAGTCAAATTGTCCACGAATCCGCATAAATACGGCATGTACTCGATGTGGCTCAGCGAATCTCATGGTACGCTGATGCCGGCGCAATATGTTCATTATGCGCGGCCATTGTCCATTCATACGCGCACCAATATGTAATTGCTTTTGTTGTGGTCTACGGATAGAGTAACGCGACGCTGCGAGCCTCGTATTTATCTCTAGAATAATGATTAACGCTGTCGCGGATGTCTCTTTAACTTCGCCTGCTTTCGGTGGACTCGACGAATCGGCGTTTTCGATTTATCCGCCACTTTGCGTCAGAAAGATTGACACCGTTTTGTTTGCCATCGACTGTTTGAAGAAAGTAGGTTCGAGAAAGTGGAGGGTGAATAACTGAAATAGCATGCCTGTTACAGTTACGAAGCTTTGTAAAATATGCAACTGTATTTATATGCATATTTTAATTTCTGAAGAGGTAATTTTGTCGGGGTGATATGTTGACCAATGGTGATTTGCTGTATTTGTTCTTTCCATTTATTATAATTAAGTAGTGATCACGTTTGGTGTCTCCGTTTGTACAGTATGACTTGTACATAATCTTCTGTATACCTATGTATGTACTCTGTGTAGTGTTATAAAATTCCTAACAAACAGAATCGAAGTAGGGTAAACTGCACTAATGCTGGCACTGCACCAATCATTGGCACTCCTGATTAAAAAGTAAAATATTAAGAATTACAAGCTTAGAAAGTACTTTTTAACAATTTCTTATTTTTCTTTCACTACAACATTGCAAAGCCCAGTAGTTGAACTACACATTTTACATCTGGCAACGCCACAAAGTGAGACAAGGGGCTAAGTTTTAGGCGTTCTCTTAAAATTTTGATAAGGGGTAGGTAAGTATATTTTGTCGCTGTATAATTAAGTAATGCATTGAAATACAGATTTACTAAGTGTTGTAAGAATTTCATAGTGAATGAAATAGTCTGTTTAAACACTTTAAACTTCATTTTTAAGTACATATGCTTTTCTATATAACCTCAAATTTTAGGGTGCCAATGATTGTACTTTTATGCCTATTTTTGTTTTCCATTGAATATTTTTAAAATAAAAGACTTGATATGTACTTAAGATGTTTTATTTTAACGAGAAATCCATAATCATTGATAATAACTGAAAATTAAGATCATATAAAAACTTCACCAAAAAATATAGACATTCCAATTGGGATTTCCGCTTAGGGTGCCAATAATTGTACAGTTTACCCTATTTATATTATCTTCCAACGATAATAGTAACGTGTTGTCAGATCTCGAAGTGTTTAGTTTCCATTCTGAAAATCTTGGGTACACCTGGGGCTGTGTGAGAAATTCTCTTCGTTTTATTTCCGTAATTTGTATACAACAAACTTTTCATAAGGTTTTCACAAACACACTTTAAACCACCACTATCGTGTGGCCACTCTTAGAATTCCAATAATTTCTACGTAATTATTATAAAGCTTGTATAAACCTGGCAAAAACGTTCAAACTATCAACTGAATATTAGCATAGAGAGAACCGTTCAATTATTACGTTGACAGTTAATGTCGAGGAATGATAACGGGCTATTAAAGTACACTTGCCACCGAGAATACGGTTCTTCATATTCATTGCTCATTTGCCATCGCCCGTACGGCTTAATAATTATGAGAACGACACGCTGATACTGATGAACCAAGTGTGAAGTGATGAGCAATATCACATTTCTGACGAATAATAATTTATGACAATTTCTGTACCGTGCAAGATTGCATGTACGCTTTACTTGATTGTTCGTTACAATCAAGTAAACGTTTTATTTTAGGGCACGAACGTACGAACCCCTTGGATCGTAAAAATTTTGAAAAATTTTCCTTCTGTACATTCAGGAATATCACTAGCCTGCTGCACGCTCGTTCACTTTCCTACGGAATGTTCTTTTTAATAACGAACGAAGCACACTGCCCAGATGAAATGTAAAACAACGCAAAGACGTCAAGCTTTAATTATAATAAACCCTGCTTAAGCATTTCAATTATAATTAACTCTTTCCACCGCGCGAACTTTTAAAAATTCCACGGGCTCCTGCTGTATCTTTTCTCAGGGAAGTTGCTGAACTTTCTGGAACAAACATGCTCCACTTCTTTTTTGCCATTAATATGGTAAAAAGAATTCGGAGGATGTTTCTGTAGTATAAATAGAATTTCTTTAAATTATGTGTTACGATCGTTTCCAAAATGCTTCTTGCGTACTTATTTTCTTCGTACTTTCCACAGAATATTCAACAGACAATATTAATCGGTATATTCACCATCTAAAAAATTCGTACAAAAATTTATTCTTTAACTTAAACAATATATCTTTGCAAGTTTGAGTCTTCTAATCGTGATCGTGATGTTTCTAAACACGAGATAAAAGTTAAAAATGATTAACTTCGTGGTTATCATATTCTTAATTAGGTAAAAAAGAAAGATGTCGAGTCCAAAAGATTGAGAAACAGTGGACAACAAGCACAGAATGAAATGAGCCATTACACACACGTGTTTTAAAAAGTTGCAATTAATATCGATAAACTTATTCATAAATGATAATAATCGACTTTTATAATACCGTGCAGTAATTACGACTGCTCAAGTAATCACATTTGTCTGGCAATTTTCTTTAAAGACCTAGAAGGAAAGGGAAGAGGACAGCGTCTTTGCCACTCTACGAAATTTAATTATCACGCACAACGCCTAACGCGAGTTCTTCTGTGAAGTTTCGCGACATGCCACCAACAGGTGACTATACAACTCCGCGAGTGGCCCTTTCTTCTACGTCCTCCTGTGTGTGCCACGCGGACCCCTGTTCTCTAACCAAGCTAAATTTTTTCCCTTTATTACTTCCTTTCTCTTTAAAGACTTCCCCTAGGTTCTTGCAATTAGCAGTTCGCCTAAGGATCGATTAAGTTTATTCCTTTTCGTATATCTCCGTTCCAAAAATTGCCTCCGTGTTTGCCAAATGTGAATGTCGATTTAAACGAAGGCCACTCGATATTGTCTTTGCGATATTTCAAGTATAAGTTATGAATATTGTTCTACAATGTTTCCTCCTGATTTAATACTTTTCAATTTAGTTACTTATTTTAAAGTCTACATTCTACGTATAATAATTATAACCATAACAAGTCAACGAGAACGTCAAGACTTAAAGATTGAGAAAACAGATTTTCCGATTTCTGAACTGATTTCCTAAATAAAAAATACGTTCTCGTATTGCATATTTGAATATCTAAAGTACAGTGCTTGCAGAGTTTATATGCAGCCTCAAAAAAAATTCTCTATCGATAGTCTGAAACTAGCCATAAAAGGAAACTTACAGTTGGGCCTACTTGTGCAGAAAGCTACCACTCCTCAAAATGACAAAAAAAATAGAGAAATGGATCTCATGATTTTGTGATCTTTATTTTGCAAAAATTTACCAACCCATAGAACAGCGCGTACATTATACAATTATTAAAACTACCAAGTCATAGTTTCATATTAGACTTAAAAAAACAAAAGCTACGGAAAATTTAAAATAATATTAATTATACTACACTCTATTAAATAACCCAGTAAAAACATTGTAAAACAAGAATAAGAAATAAAATATACCCAATAGAAATAAAGCTACTTTTCTTTAAAAATTAAAATTTTCCAACTAAATTTAGTTAGCTTTGTGTCATTGAAGGTTTGTAGCTTTCTGCATAATTAGGGCAAATTAGAATTACATTCTCGTGTAATTGAAATACTTTAAATAACTCAACATTTACAAGGTTAATGTTTCATGCATGCGACAGTCCTGCAACAAGTGAAATTCAACGAACTCCTTTTTAATCGAGGCAGAATTTCGAGAACTCGCGAGCCAACGTGGAAATTACTCGAACACTCGAGCAAGCTTTTAGTTCTCTCAATACTTTCGCACTTTCTTCGCGGCAAGTTTTGCAGATGCTAGTAGCGCACGTCAGAACCAGGCAACCGATATTGGCTCGTCTCTGCTCGTCGTCGAATTCCCCATGTTCTCACCTCCCGTTTTTCTGCAGAAAGTTTCAGGAAG
Source organism: Andrena bucephala (assembly GCA_947577245.1). NCBI lineage: Eukaryota > Metazoa > Arthropoda > Insecta > Hymenoptera > Andrenidae > Andrena > Andrena bucephala. The sequence goes on from OX387715.1 coordinate 11,177,828, forward strand.
ATGGGGCGAAAATGATTGGGAAAGACGTGGAAGTAAAGCGTTCCTCTCGCCTCCAGCAGATCGACGCATCTCGAGAGATTCTAATTTCTCTTATTACGTCTGGAAACTCTAGATTCGCTGTTTCCACCGCAAAATTAAAAGTAACACTTGGCGGTATGCGACACCGTGCACCTTAAACTTACGTAAACAGCAGTTACTTATACTTCAAACATAAAATAACAACATTTAATAACCCCCATTATTCTACTCCTAGAATATAAATTCAGGGGTTGAAATGGTAAATAGGGGTTGAATTGAAAATTTTCACTATATTCTTTTCAAGCACAACGACGTTGGTACTTATTCTCTGACCTCGCGACAGCTCTAGAAATCAAAATAAGTTATTCTAACACTTGCAGCGTTTACCACCGTATTTGGCATGGAATTCACATCCTTTTCGACTAAAAAAATAATTTTTTATTTCTTCGGCGATTACATCGCTTACCATTTCAATTTCTCAATTGTAAAAAACACTGTACGTTCCAAAAATCAAATTCTATACTATAGTGTCATCATTGGCACGTAGAACATTTTCCGAATATTTACTTTTTAATTTTGGCACTTACAGTGTTTTCTACAAAGACTCTTCCATTGTTGTTGCGTTCAATATATTAACACCTTCGCTTTCGGGGAAAGCAAATTTGAAGGCTAACTACAAAGACAGAAACTTTAGTAACTAGTAAACTCAATATAGCGATAAGAAAGTGAAAATTAATAAAACCAATAAAAACTCAGGATCACATCTCAATACAGCATTTCCCCGCACTTCGTCATTTACGCTAATTAAATTTATCTCTATTTTACACGCCTCTACCCGAACAAAGACCTCTAGCAACAGAAATACATTTCTATAGTACCCAACCATCGCTACAATCAAAATATCAAAATCCCTCACCACTTATAAGTTATTCCTCCTCCACCTCCAAACAAATTGAAACCCCCGCCCCGCAAGCTCCCCGTCTAAAAGACTCTGTCTTTCGAGTGTCGCGGTAGCGATTGGGACGCGTGTTCGATAATTCCAATCACCGAGTACAAACAGAAACCAACAGTCCTGCTTGAATCGCGAAAGAAACGAATCCCCCAACGGGCGTCGGATTAAACAAAGTTTCGAACAACGCTGGTTGGTGGGGGGGGGGGGGGGGTTGAAAGCCGCGATACGTGAAAGCTATTCGAACGTCTAATTGAGGGAGAGGTGCGCGGGCCGTCTAAATTTTGCAGATGCAGCTGTACACGTCAGCATCAGGGAACCGATATTGGTTCGTCTCCCGCCAACCCGCTCCCATTCGGTCGCCATATTCTCGCCAATCCCCGCACGTTTTCTCGCGGGAGCTACCGCGAGACCCGGAGAAATAGGGAAGGTGGAAGGTTGAACCAGGAAGGCGTCTGTACCGAGCAGTAGAGATGGGCTCTCTTCCTCCTGACAAACCCCCCTCCGCTGGGCAAGTTTCCCAGCAATTTAGTCGCGCGAGACGTTCGAGCCACTTCGAATATTACTTAACTTTAAAAATCGTCGAAAAATCTTGGAAAGCTTAATGGTCTTAACGAATTTAATGGACTCGAAAAGCTCTGGGAGTTTTGATGGTCTCGGACGTCTACCGTTGGGGCTTCCTCGCTGTAAAATGATAGGAGCATTCGACAACTTTGAAGTAGAAATGGAACCGAATTTAAGCCCCAATTACTGGGAATTTGATATCCTTGGATGGTGTAACAGAAGTCTACGAATAAATTAGGTAACTTCTATATATATAGGATTCAAGTGACTCGAGAATTATTACAGTGGCGAGGATAATAAATTGTAATGATCGATGTTCTTCTGTAAGCTGTTTGACGTTCGGTGAAGCTATTAAATTCGTCAATACACTTCAACTTTCTCAAATATTCCCGAGGTCGTCTAATCCAAGTTGCTCGATGTTCGCAAAGTGACTCGACGCGCCTTGCGCCCATCGCTACGAAGGTGCGGAAGACGAAGAGGGAGGGTGCAGGAGAGAGTGAGGCACGAGCTGGTAACGTCGACCGGGAAAGTGACTGCTTTTAAACCGTCTCCGCCACGACTGATTGATGGAGTTTCCCAGGACTGAATTGCATCCCAGGCGCACTCCAGGATTCCACGGGGCCGCGGTGTACAAGGACGTGCTCCAGCCCGCCTCGAGGACTGCCGGCTGCGGTAACGCCATTACGCAAACGTCCACGTTTCTCGCAAGTTGTCAGTAAGAACGAAACCGACACGGTATTAACTGTTCGATACAGCAGCCTCCTCTAGGTGAGCTGCTAATGAAGAAAGCGCGGAATCGATGCCTTCCCTTCCCAAGAGGGCCCAGCTCCGTTAATTCAATTAACCTCTTAACTCGGACAGCTAAATAATCCTGCCGCTTCAAAACGGCAGAGTGTTAAGCTGAAGTTGTCACGATTGTTTAATAATTGAGGAGTTGAAATGGTAGACGATGTAAATGGCAGTAGTTAAAATTTTCAGTAGAAACAAACAGTCTGTTCATTTTGTCACTTGCATCGCTTATCACTCGTTTATCTCCACTTGATCGTTTATCGCTATGGACTTTCAGCGTATACCACCTTTAAAGACTTAGAGGGAAATAAAAAGATTTGGGTCCGTGAAGATTGCTGGCACTTCCATCGTTTTTCGCCACAGCGAAGTTGGCACTTAGCAGAGTTGGGCATTATTCGACTAAATTTTCATTCGAATACGTATTCGAATAAATTTGTGCGAATAAATGTTTATTCGAATAAACTTCGAATAAAAAATTCGAATAAAATGAAATTATTCGACAATAACGAATGAGTTTTTATTTGACTGAAAATTTATTCGAATAATTTCTTATTCGAATAGAAATTTAGTCGACTCAACGGATGAATAAAATGATCGCGTGATTTCGGCCATGTATGTTGACACCACTGACTGACACCCGTGAGACCTAACCCTAGTATCATTTTTGGTTGGCCAACGGTAGCCAACAGTTGGAAATTAGTTGGGATATAGTTAGTGTTTGGCCTGAAAATTTGCCGACAAAAAACTTACGACAGTTTGTCAACGAATATTCAATGTTGGGCCAACAATTATTAAGGTTGGTTAATTAACAAAAAATTTACAACGATAGATGTCGGGTATCACATGTATTCGTCGTTCAATCAGGTCGAATAACGAATAAATTCTTATTCGAATAAATCTGACTCGAATAACGGTACAGACTTATCCGTGAATAACGAATAATTTTTCGTCGAATAAAATCGTTATTCGTTTTTCGCGAATAAACTTGAGGATTTATACGAATACGTATTCGAATGAAAATTTAGTCGAATAATGCCCAACTCTGGCACTTAGGTACGATTTTAGTTCTATCTTGCAATAGGCTTAACAGTTGAAATATATTATTCTAGCACTTATAACTTTTGCCACCGTATTCCGCAAGGATCTCACATCCTTTTCCACTGACAAAATTATTTTTTATTTTTATAAAACACACTAAAGGTGTTTCATTTTCTATTTTTCCTTCCGCCTCCCTTTTCTTTTTCCAATATATTCACACATTTTCGAAATATATTCAAAATACTAAGTAGTGGTGACCCATAAAACCGCCCCTCACTTGAATGTCCCTTGCAGTCAGATTTTAATTCCCTTTCTCGGAGTCGAAGATTTAATCAGCCTAATGCTGCAGCTTAACTGAGCAAAATTTTTGAAGGGACTCCAGTTGAAGTAAAGGGGGAAGTGGCTACGCGCTTATCTTGGCGCGCGGGCGAGGTTGGGCGTAAAATCGCGAACAGTTAATTAAGAGAGGAGGAAAATTGCCGGAAGGGACGGACAAATCTCGTAGACCATATTATTCCCTATCATCGTAGGTAAGGCGAGGACGAGGTAGATAGGTGGTAATCCGTGATTAATGATTCCGTAGTCGCCTCCGCCGTGCCACATACTTCATTACGATCGTTTCTTACCTCCATCGGGAGTGCCCACCCATTAATATACCTTCCACCTATATCAATGATGGATTAACCTACTTGCACGTTATTACCGGTTAGATCGCGTTCTCCTCGTTTATTTGCGGACTAACCGGCCGGGCGGTCGGCTCTCTCAGCTCCGCCATTCCTCTTCTGCAAACTCCCCCCCCCCCCCTCCCCCTCCCCCCCCCGTCCCACCTCGCTTGCTCTTTGCCACTCAACGAGGGTTTTATTAATGAACCAGCGACGTCGTCCTAACGGGGAACGACCTCAGCTGTGGCGTGTCTTCGAGGATCGTTTAGCAATCTTTGCCTACACGGGGACGCCTTGACGACTTATTTTCTCGTCACGTGCTCGTTAGGGTTCTCCATGCATGGAAAAATTGATGGCCCCAGATGAGCCGTTGCCTAAGCTCGGTGGAAAATTTCACCCTTCCATCTACAATGATCCGCAGCTCAAGAGTTTAGGGACTTCTCCGGGGGTGTCTCTTCCTAAACGATCGTGGACACTGTGTGGATATTTGATTTTTCAGATGATTGCGGCACGTAGCTCGGAATATAAGGGAAACGAGTAATGAGCGGAAATTTGCTTCAAAACGGGGACAAATGAGGCGTTATGTTTGCGTTCTAGTGGCTATTGATCAGAATTGGTGATTGATGCCATATGAAGAATGTGGAGGTGGTCTGCGTCTGTGAGAATTAAGGATCAAGTTAGAATGATTATGTCTACTTTACTACAGGATGGCTGAGTCAACGTCGCCATTACCACCTGCTGAACATTACTTTTAGGACAGTATTTCGAATAGGGTAAGTCCGGGTGAGTCGGTCGGGCAGGCGAGTTGGTCGAGTCGCTATATTTCAGACTTTATATGTAAGAGCGCGGTAACGTACAATAGCTTCTGTAGGAGCTAAACATTTGAAAGACTAGCGCCATTTCGCTCCCTTCTGTGTTTTTCCCGATTTATAGGCAATAAAAGGTAAGTAGAGGTTATGAGATCATTTAACCTCTTTTATAAAACAGTAGTGTACAGAATCGTATTTTAAATATAGGGTATGTCCGGGAGAGTTCGACCACCGGGAGAGTCCGGCCAGTGTTGATATTTTATGACTGACGCAAGATAGGGCACTGTGTGTCATTGACACAAAAGAAATGAAGGCGCTTGTTGTTTATCTCACATTGACCATTGTCACAAATATTTGAATTATATTTACATATTTGAATTATAAGATACAGTTAAGACTTTATGCGAGGCTGAAAGTTTTTAGACCAAGTTACAGTGGTGGTGATATTTGAAAAATAGGTAAGTTTATTTAGCCTCTTCCGATATTGGGGATATAACATGCATATAACTACAGTGTAACACCAACAATACGTATGTATTCGTTTTTAATTATTTTTGATAAGGTGGTCGATCGCTCCCTTGATTATCCGTAGGTGGACGGTCTAACCCCGACATACGGGTGAGACCGACCAGTTGCAGTGCCAATGTTTGTCGTTGAAAATGAAAATAAATATTTGAAATTATCGCACACTATAATTTATATATACTCTAAATCGCTTGGGCCTTGCTTTAATGTGCATAAAACGACAAAAATGTGAAAAACAACGATGCTACAATTTCTTTTTCAAAAAGTGGTCGAACTCTCCCGGACATACAATACATTAAGTTAATTTTCGTTTAATGTTTTGGATAATAAGATGGCGAAGATATTTGGCCATAATAATCCTTGCTTTCAAAGCTAACGAAACGACCAACGACGAGTATTTGACTTAGATTACCAGCAAATATTGTCTTGAAGGAAATATCGAACAGTTTTTCTGAATCAGCATAAAATTCTGAACATATTAGATTTATTCTAATAAAATAAATAATATCAGTATTAATTTCAATAGCAATTTTATTTTAGCCCGACCAACTGCCCCGGACTTATCCTATCCCTCGTATGCCGATCTACTGAGCCTTCAACACCTTTAATTTCGCTCCAAATGTACCAACAGAAGCTCGTCCGAACCCACCTCCACCAATATCCCCACCCTCTTTACATTCGCTAAAGAACCAATCCATAAACATATTACAACAAGCACGCAATCGAACGAATAATCAGCCAACAGCCTCGTGCAACTATCCTTCGCGAACCTCCAACCACACATCTCCTCGGGCCACCCAACGCGAGGAGCCAACTCGATCGCCCTGAAATCCGCGGGCTCCGTCTCACGAACGGCAGTCGGTGCACGCGTGTGCATTTCATCAGCCGAGGAAGGAACAATGGACAAACTGGCGACGCATTGTTCGCCAAAAACGAAAGCGGCGCGCCGCCACGACGCCGTCGCCGTATCGAGCCGCCGCGCGTCGCTGCGATCGCTCCACGCCGGTGATCCGGAAACGACAAGCGTAGCCGGGACGCGCAACATCCCCAGCAGCCTGGCCCGGAGTCGTTAGACGTCAGCCAGCAAACTGGCATAAATCAGGCTCGGGTCAGCGGCAGATAGCGGGTGTAATTACCGAAGGGATGATTATTCGAGGAGAGACAGAGTGGCGGCGACGGAGGAACGGCGAGGGGGGGCGAGGGGGGGGGGGGGGTGGGGGTGGCGAGGGGAGAACAAGGTGCGTTGAGCATGGCAGAAAGAGGAGACGAATGAAAGACGGTGGAATTTCAGAGAACGAGGAAGAGAGAGAGACTAGGGTAGAGGGTTAGAGAGAAAGAGAGGGCTGGGGGCCAACGATAGAACGGAATGGAGGAAGAGGAACGATGCCACGCCGCTCGACTGCACACACAGTGCTACAAAAAGAGCGACCAATCTACATACATTTACAATGCACGGGTTTTATTACCCTGCCCCAGCTCTCTGTCTCTCTCATTCTCCCTCTCCCCTCGCCGCCCTGTCACATAGACCAATTCGAATGAGTTGTCGAGTTGGGCTAGGTGTCGGTGGTCGTCAGCCGTTTCATTTCGACGATGCACCAGCCTTTCTTCTCGTCGGGCCAGTCATCGGCTAAACGATCGCCGCTGATCTTTGTCCGCGCAAGCAACTGATCACCTATGACCACCTTTCTCTTTTCTGATGAACGCGATGATTAAAGGGTTAAGGGTGCATGATAGGAGTTTTCTGTCCCGTGGGGAAGCGGAGATATTAAACGATGGTGATGCCGGAGCCACAGATTATTTCTGCAAATTAATTGCGGATGATGCCTCGAGGACTGCGTGCTCAAAAGGAGCGTGTGTCGTTGGATTGGTCGCAGTGAGCGAAATTATGAAAGGTGAATGCACATTTTTAATTACTGCCGCTCTTGCGATTGGTACTTGTATTTAAGTATGTGGTATTTAAGAGTGAATTAACGATTTACTGTTTCGCCTGTGGCTGGAGATTAAGTGGTTCTGTAAAATAGATGCCAGAAGTCCACCACTTAAAATACATATATTTTCTTAAAGCTATTATACACCACAGAACTCGTAATAAAAGTTATCTTATATTATAAAGCAGAAAGCGTATCGCATGTTTGTGTTTGTCTGTCGCCTAAAAACTTTCGCACGGTAAACTCTGGGGTCACGAAATGTACCTCAGCTTATTATGCTTGGCTAATCCAGATAAATATGACTATTTTCACAAAAAAAAACTAAAAAGAATTTTTGTCTTTTGTAAAACCAGAATCTAAATTTCGGGCGAAGCCGAGTAGTAAAGCTAGTATTACATATTTCTAAATACAATATAACACAATTTTGTACCTGAAGTTGGGAAAACTGCTTATAAGTATTCACAATCAGCGATAGATGTATGCACGAAACGTCCAATCATAAGTTTTGAACTTTATTTTGAAAATAAAATGTTACAAAATTTCGACCGAAATAATTTTTAATTTAAAGAATAAATGTTATCGGCGCGTGGTTCGGTCAATTGACTTTTTTTTTATCCTTAATATCAATATTAAGATGTTTTCTAGAATATCTGTTTTGTAAATTCAACAATTTATTAGAGGCAAAAACAGAGACTGTGAAAAAGCTAGATCTGTTCATTATATTGTTTGAAATAACCGAACCACGCGCCGATAACATTTATTCTTTATTTTGAAAAGTTGGAAATAATACACTAAACTGACAAGCCGGAAATCGACTCTAGCAGTATTCGATAGGAAAAGATGGCCTACTTAAGGGTTGATCATCCCTAACGCCCTATTAAGAACACATGTAATTAATGAGCTAAAGATTACTAGAAGCTATCAAAGGCATCCTTAACAAACTCCCTGAGCAATAATAAATTCTCAAAGTGTCCACTACCCTACATTCACAGAATATTCTACATTCCACTTTGCCCCCTTAACCGACCTCCCTGCAGAAGTCCGCCCTTTGCTGAGATACCCTACAAAGTCCAGCTGTTCCATGACACAGAGCTGCCCCCTTCCTGCGTGCGACATATCAGAACAGCCATACTGTCCATAACAATTATCATAGATCTCCTTTGACTCCGCTCAAGGCTCGAGCATTTAGAATGGCAAACGCATCCACCCCTTCGCCGTTTTTGCTTGCCCCCTGAGGGAGAACCGATCTCCACGCCACCTACGTTACGGAGGACGCTCTCTATAAGGCAGGGGCGGAGTGCTCTCGAAACGGGGAATCGTAGTCGCAGACACGTCGTCAAACAACTGCATTCAGCATTCTGAAGTCGGTGGATATTGCGCAGGGGCGCCATTAACGACCTAATTCGTCCCACGAGCGTCCTTTAAGTGGCATCCGCCTCCAGAAGACCGGAGGCGAAGACGCCGGCCGGGGAGGGCGGAGGGCAGGGTACTCGTCGGGAGCGCGAGATTTTTGTCAGCAGGCAATCTGCATAGATTTACATCCGCTTAGTCGCTTAGTTAAACGCTTTATCAAAGTCACCTTCCGCGCACAGGCCCGGAAAGCGCCTCTGGGTAATAGACGGTCATTTCTTGTATGGCCGAGCAGGGTACACCAGAGAAACCTCACGATTCCGCCCTCGTTTTGTCAGCCGTTCATCCCTTACACGGGACTTCAATTATGCTTAAAGCGCGCATCCTGCCTCGATTATGCGCGAACCACGATGGAACCTCTCTGGCCCCCTCTAATTATCAGCTGTTTTGCCGCTACCGCTCGCAATAAGCGTTCATCTAGAACACAATTCCTCATCACGGGCCAAAGTAAAACCCTCGAGTAGATGCTTTGTATAATATAAAAAGATATTCTACAAGTAGAGCCTTTAATGTCAGATAGAATGTTTTAAATATGGCGTCCACGAAAATGAACATTCACTTTGCTTTACGAACACAAGGTTGGCAACAATAGATGCATTTTGAAATATGTTAAATATTTGAAAGTGTACTTTATCGCGGCACAGTTCTATAATTTACGATAAAGCTCTTCTAATGATCTTCTCCAAGTAAAAGAAGGTAAATCTAACTTACAACCCTAAAAAGGTTCTTCAGCCAGTGTCCTATTTTCATCCCCACTTTGAGACATAGAATTCCATTTTTACTTTAACCACAGATTTTTATTCTAAAACTTCTACTCGCCTTTTTTTAAATAGCGATTAATGTATTTTAAACCAACTACAATTGTGAATTCTGATCGCACTCAAACTAGAGATCTGTTTATACTGTTATGGATCTGTCCCCCGAATTAAGATGCGTGATACGTTCTCGAATTGCATAACTATATGCTTCGTATAGCTAGCTTATGCGAGTTGTATGCAAAATTCATCTTCATACCTGTATCAATAGCTGACTGAGGAAATCTTGGAAGGGGAAATTAGTGTTCACCGCTTCGTAGTATATTGATTCTAAGTATTAATTTTGAAACTTTTATTCGAGTGAATTACTGAAATAATCAGATCCGCAAACTCTGGTGAATCCAACATTAAATTCGAAATTCAATTAAGGTCAAACATGGCCAGAGTTTAGATTACAAATATGGTGGAAGATAAGCTTGAACATGAACGAGTAATCACTTGAAAATTGGATCTTAACTTGGATGGTGGTAGGATCGCAAAGTACATCAGCTAAAGTGTATTTTGGGATGCAATAGTTAGCTGGAATTTCTTAAAAACTTCAGGTGATTAAGAGAACGTGTGCAGAGTGGTTTGGAGGATTATAAAACTAAAGTTGTAAGATGATCCCGTAAATTGTGGAGGGCACGTAGCCAAAGTGTCTGTAATTTTCTTTTCGAACTTGTTCCCGAATCTGTATCTTACAATGATAATTTATATTAATAATTTTGGACGGAATATCAATATTAGCCATATTAGAACAGTGAATATGGCCGTTAGAACAGCTGAATACGGCTAAAGAAAGGCCATTACGTCGTTGCACGAGTTCTTCCGACGTCAAACATTTTGCGTCCCTTAGAATGGCGCCCGTGTACCGAAACAAAAGCAATTTGCATTGAAATTACGTTGCATCGGCGCGATAACGAGACGTATATTACGCCGGCGATAAAGCCCATGAGTGAAACGACATTTACGAAATTTATATCCGAGCTGGCGTGTTATATTAAAGTGCAGGATGAAGTAATTTACAGTTTGTTACGTTGTTATTGATTGAAATTACAGACAAACATCGGGCTCGCCGGTTTGCGCCGCCTTTGTATTTTAAATGACTGTAAACGAAATGTTTTCAAAGACAACTGCAACACATGTCGATCAAAGGCGATACTTCATCCTGTGCGTTGCTGTTAGAAACTGTTGATGAACAGCTACAAAAAATTCTGGACGAAATGTATGCGTTTAAAATTTAACACTTCTATAGAAGCATCCATGAAATTTTTTCAGATATTTTAATGAGAGTTTACAAATTTGTGACTGAGGCAAGATGTACTTTTTTTAAATTAATGTAATCATTTCATTCTTAATAAAACTCGACTTTTGTAGAAAAATTGTCTTTTCTTTTTCAAACCATCGACTTTATATAATTTTTTCACAAAAAAAGAATAATGTATATTTTCTTCTTATTATAAATCCTTATTTTTACCACTATTTCTAAACTCATAAGCAGCATACAAATATTTTCTTCCTGTCACGCGAAGACAGTATTCGTTCAGGCGTCAGGAATCGAACGCCTAAAGCAACAGCGGCCTCCGGCGAATTTTTGGCGGTAAGTTGAGAACGTATGTATGACTGGCACTTCAGGAATGATCGCAATAGGGTCGGCGGCGTTTCCTCTGAAAACAGGAATCCACATAGGAAAACACTTGGAAAAAGTGGGGAAACACGCCAAGGGAGCTCGACAGCGCGGAGGGTAACGTCTTTTTCTGTGATGGAGTAGGCCTGGGATTAAATTCCACAGCAGCACGCGTACGTGTTTTTCCTCCGCGGGGGCCAGCGTTGCCCCTGACAGATGGTCGAACTTGTTGAATAATTAAATATGACTTCCACGTTCCCTGAACTAGGCACCAAATTTTCTCAACTAAACGCAGAAACTCCAATCCATGCTCTTGTATATTTCAACCGCCGATTCTGAATATCAAGGTGAACACTGTCCTCGTCTACATAAATAATTGATTAATTTCAACAATAATTTGTTCCACCACGACAAAGGTGGATGTGAGATTTTCAAAGTGTGAATATATATGAAAAAAGGAATAGACATAGGATTGAACGTGTTACATCGTATTTTCCGTTGGAAGGAGCGAATTGCCAAGGCGGTTGCGCGTTAAACTGCATTCCCGAGAATACAACCGCGAGATATCACTCTCTCAGAGGCCAACGGAGAATCCGCCATTTCGATCAAATGGTACGCAACGAATCGTCAGGATTTACATATCGCGCTCTATGCTCATCGACATCGTAACGTAGGGGAATCTTATGTTCTCGCAAAGTGCTATTTGCTTGGATTTACTCCTGACCCTCCGCGTGCAAAATTCTGAGCATTCAAAGGGACATTGTTAAGTTCAGATTGCCTATCTGAACGAAATTGTAGAAGTAAACGATATTTATATTTAATACAGCTTGGAAATCAATGATAAACGTATTAATAATATTGAATTCCATAGTTGGAATTATTACTGTTTCATTTATCTCCAACTTCGAGTAATTCTCGAAAGGAACGAAATTTTCTTCAGGCTTTAATGCTAGTGGTAGAAACAGACATTTTGAGTTATGACGTGTAATATACGTAAAAAAAATCAACATCGTTTGGTGCACGTTTGATACAAATCCGATAACAAGTGAGCGATTTATTACAAATTTTGAACCTGTTCTGTGCAATATTTTTGTTTCGGTCAGTTCCAGATTTGAAAAATTCGCCAAGAATAGAAATAAAAACTTATCAATTCAGTAACTACTACTTATTGCGGAAAAATATATATTTTTCAATTAGTGTTCTCTTTTCAATGTTAAGTCGAAGCAATAATTTTATAAACAGTTTTTTCTAATTTACTCGAAGTTGGTAAAGATGGAGCTGCACCCCTCTTGCTGCAGGGTACACAATTTTTAACCCTAATAGAACTACCCCCAAGTTTGCTCAGAATCTAGACTCCGATTAGAACGACATATCTTGGGCTTGATATAGAACTGGCATAAACTTCACAAACATGTTTGGAGTTTAACTAGAACGGACCGGACTCCTTGAGAATAAATTCAAACTTTGTGTCACGCGCATCGTCTGCTCGTGATGTATCCAGCCTGTACACAGGATGTAAAAGTAACCACTACACAATTGTAACTGACACAATTCTAATACCTCTATGTATAACACCTTGCACATGAAACTGTGTAACTAAACCAGAACATGCAATTACCAAATCACCCAAAGAGCTCCATTAGTGCCAAGTACAACCAGAAACCATCAGCCATCATTCATTCGCATCTCACGACAAATCTGAAAGATACTCGAGGACCAGTGGAATATCCTTACTCTCCCTACTGTTCTTATTGATCCGTTTCCCATTACCCGCGACACGTTTCTCAAGCCTGACAATAGTGCGAAAGGACAGTCTTAGGAGGGCACTCGTATCGGAAGAAAGTAACGGGTTGCCGCGTCGGGCGGTTTACACAGATTCGAGATGATGCATCGCGGGCCGAGTTAGGTAAACGCTGCATTTGCATCTAAAAGAGTCTGTCAGTAGTTTATATGAAAATGTGAAATGAAACAGTATTTCACATTGGATCCCCTTTCGCGGTGCGAATCCCATCCTGCATCCCCTACCCGATTTCTCCTCCAGCGCCGTTACCTTTCCGTTCTCCCTTAGCGGTCCTGCTCTCCCTCTAAGCCGTTCACCGTTCACTGTCTACACGAACCACAGCACAAACGCATCGGCCAGAATCAATTTTCTTCCTTCCACGGAGAAATTGGAAGGTTACTACAAATATTTGCCCAGACGCATTAAGGGCACGCAGTGTACCGTGGAAAAACCGTGGGCTATTTACGATCGATTATCTCCGATCAATATTTTGCCGCGAAATTGGGGGAGCCACCGTTCCCAGCCACCGAATCGAAGGATTCGTATGGCCGAACATCTGGCACAAATTCTGTTGGAGCTCGGATATTTCTCGCTTAAATTATTCAATCAGAAAAGGACAGACGAAACTTCTTTTAGTTAATATAGTTTAGTATGTAAGGGGATTAATAAGTTAACAATGGGGGATAATAATGGCGAAGTAGTTTGAACGAATGGTTATGAATTCTGATGAAGGTACGATGTTTTCGTTATTTCAATATGTCCTAAAATTGCGGTACACAGCGAAATATGTAAATTTTCCGTGCAAGGGAAATGGAAAAAATATATAAAAAAAATTTAAGTTAAACGATTTTAAAATGTAATAAAAAATAATTCTCTCTTGTACTGCAATTACGATGGTGATATGTCACTTTAAAGAAAATCGTGGGGCAGGTTATTTTATCGCTTTTCATTCATCGCTCATTTCGAGGCTTGATTCTGTATTAAATTGAATAATATCCTGTTATGTAATATCTGGTCCCACGATTTTCTTTAAAGTGTCATATCACCATCGTAATTGTAGTACAAGAAAATAAATATTTTTTAGTTCTTAGTGCATTTTCAAATCGTTTAACTTAAAATTTTGTTATAAATTTTTTTATTTTCTAGTTTTCAGTGTTTGTGGATTTTTTCAATATTTTTTTTATATTTTTACATTTTTTGCTTTTGTCATATATTTGCATTGTCATCCACACTGCGCACACCTGTAAAGTTTCAAGTCTATTGGATAGTTGGAAGTGGGTTAAAATTGAATTTCCAGATTTGAACCAAACACGATACAAAGAAACAAACAGAGGATCGAAGCTAAATAAAATCGTTTAAAAATCGCTTACCACTTCCCAACCCGAGGCTCCGTAATCACGATACAGACAGTTCGTACGTGCACCGAGGAACTTGAACGGAAGCGACATAACACCACTGAAGTCTTAATTTTAACTTTATAAACTTTATAAACCAGCAAAAAATCGCAAGATATATTTTTCCACACCGAAACAATACTGACGGCTCGAAGTTACGTTCGCCCATAGGTATATTAGTGTTTCCTTTGGAAATCGCTCCAGAATACTGAAACATTTTAGACAAACAGATTCGTTAATCCCTTCTTTAAATCGACGCGCTACAATTACTCTAAACTCCCTTCAAACTCAATTTTCCCCTTCCTCCTCCCCCTTTTAATAAAGTCCCCGTATCTATGCGAGCCCGACAAGAAGTTGCCTAATGTGCTCTGTAGAAGGAATTACTGATTTGATTAGCAACGCAGGCGCAGACAGGAGCCTCGGTGTAAGACGATGAAGTAATTACGGATGCGTATTTCAAAACGGCTCGGGTTCTTGCATATTAACAGCGGCTGGCGTGGAAGGAACGTTAATAATCACTTAACGGGCTTTAAAGTTGCATCGCGTAGGTCGGCGGGGCTTAGTTTCGTTCGAGATTTATGGCTGTGCAGTTTCGAGAACGCCCACGGTACATAGCTATACGTTCGCATCGTTTCGGTGGCGCGCTGGTTTTCAGCGTTGCCTCCGGAGTACGCGTCGTAACATTCATCGGGATTACTACTGCTTAAGCCGTGTGTATATATTTGAGAAAAGCGGCGTGGCCCCTTCCGTTTTAATTCATAAATTACGGTATCGTTCACCGTGTCGTGAATCATCGTGTCCTGCTTAAAATTTTCGGTGCCCGGTACAAGTTTTTCGGAACGACTTTGGGTGAGGTCAAACACGTAACGCGTTAAAAATTTTGTGAAATTACACGTAAGACATAAGACAACAGTTGAGAAGCCCATTACAGACATAGTTATATAATTAAAATAAGAAATGGCAGTGCCAAAATGTTTAAATAAATATTACAATATAATGAAAATCATGCTCACTGGCATTGTCACAAAATGGGGAAGCTGTTTACGCCACCAGCACATATGTCACTTGTCATAAGTGTTTTATGTGTATTTAAATTATCTTATTTTACTTCTTAATTTCTGCATGTATCTATAATTATTATTATTATCATTATCTATTATTAATTATGTAGACATAAAAATAAAGTTGCATCTTTAGGTTATAAAAACGTCAGAACCTGGTAAAAGAAAAAGAAAGATATTAGAAGTCAACTTTAGCATAAAAAATTTTCAAACATTTTATATTTTATAATTTTCTCCTTTCGTTGTCATTTTAATTTTGAAATCCAAAGTCAACAAACACGCGCTGGTGGCCCTTTTTCGGTGACACCTTCTGCGCTGAGCTTTGAGCTAGCTTCACCCATTATCAACGTTATAGCAATCCATCGTTTATGGCGTTTCGATACCGTCAGCCACCACCCTTAATCGCGCTTGCAATCGTACATAACCTCCATCAAAGTGAAGTCACCGAAGCTCAGCTAACGCCCCCGTTTCTTCGATCGGTGGCACGACAAATTACAAGAAACGACGGATAGCGCAGTAATCAACAGAGTGTGGAGGCGATAAAAAGAACTCTAACTGCGTCTGGAGCCTGTGGCCAATATAGCGGCCTCGAGCCGCCGCGCCGGCTGCATTGGAAGGAGCAAGGTGGATAGAGGTTCTCCCAACTCCCTTTAACAGTTTGGCGTGCAGCTTCGCTATTATGCCGATGGAGGAATTAGTTTTGCGGACGGAACGGCCGGTTATTACTGACCTCGTCGTGGAGCTCAGCCAGGGTTCTTTATTATTAACTTTACCATTTGCAACGGGGCCACGGAAGCAGCTATTCGAGAGCACACGGCCTAACTACGAGCCTGCCAATGGGTGTGTTCCAGCGAAACGACTGGCTTTGCATTCCTCCTGTCTCGGCTGCTTCTTCCATGGGATCGCCTTCCGCTATAAACCTTCTAATTAACGACGACTGCGGCCCTGATAAGGGCCCCTGCCCCTCAGCAACCCCTGCAACCCGGCTTGGCACCCTTTATCCTCATCTATCTTTCATGCGCTATCTTGGCGTCTTATTATTCGGCTGCAGATATGCTGTACTGACCTGTTTACGGCTGAATAATTATGTTAAGTAACTATCAGTCAGACCTCCCTCTTCTCGCTATTCGGCGCATCTCTCCAGCGATTTCTATAGGGAATAGCGAGAGGGGTTAATTGATTTCGATGCCGGATTGTGTATTTGTTATAGAAACGCTGCTATTGCGCAATAACGCAGTTTAATTGGAAGTATTGCATCAGGTTTCCGTATGGAAGCAGATTTGGAATTATAGTTTACACATAATTGTGGACGGTGGAATGTAATCTAAGTCGAGTTTGGTAGCGTTAAAATCGGTATGTAATTTTCTAACTAGGAAAATTGTAATTCTCAGCACGCGCAGGTACCGGTTCAATTCCAGTTAACTTCCAAATTCGTCAGTCCCGTTCGGCTCTGAAATATTATATTGTTCTGATTTATAGGAAGAGTTTAGGCAGCGCAAGGCTTTCCTTCTGCCGAGAATGTTCTGCTTAAGGGGGAACACCACTGTGACGGCCGGAAAAATGAGCCCATTTTTAAGATTTTTTTAAGGAATAACTTACAGTTTTATTATAAAATTGTTATTACCTATCTTTAGAACAATGTCTTAAGAGACTATAAAAAAAAAATAATAGAAAAACATGCATAGATTTCCATATACAGTTAATCTCTTACACCCCTCACAAGAAAACATAGGTCGCTTATCGAAACGATATCTCTGGAACGGCAACTCTGAAATCAATTTTTTTTTTTAAATATAATCGGTATGAGTGTAGTTTCAAAAAATTATTTTTGTAAAAATGGTGCGCTTGGGAAGAAAAAATTTCGAAAATCGGCAAAAAAATGGATAGTTTTTCGAGCGTATTTCAAAAAATATGTTTTCGATCAAAAAATCGGTACGCACAACTGAAGATACTCTTGTTTTAAAGATCCTGTAAAAATTTCAAGTCGATCGGATAAAAATTGACAGAGCTATTGATTCGATCAGTTAGAAAAATGTCGTTTCGAGAAAATCGCGTTTAAAGTTTGACTTGTAGTGCATTTGTACCGTGACGCATTTCACAAAATGCACCGTATCTTCGTAAATTCTTCGAATATCGACTTGAAATTTTCGGAGATTATTTTTGAAGAGTCAAACATCAAGAAAGTGAAGAGAAAAAAAATCGAATTTTTTTCAACTTTCACAGTGGTGTTCCCCCTTAATTCTCCACGAGCAAACATTCGGGACGCTCGGGCAATACTTTCGATGATCACTGCTCTTTTGATGAGCATTCAAAAATGGAAAATTAAGATAATGGTGAGTGTTTGAAGAAATAGTTGAGTTTTTCACTTAAAAATTTCACGTTAATTGTGTAACACAACTCATTAAACTTAATAATATTATTCCGGATTGAGGTCCATCCATAGCGTAATTTTATTAAAAAACCAAAACTATTTAAGAATTTTTTTGGTATGTGAATAACTTGGCTGCTCCAAAACACTTGCGCCATTTAGAAATACCACGTTATAATTATATAAAAAAATGTTTGTTCACTTCTCGAAATACATAATAATATAGCCTCAAAGTTCTAACAAAATTGCATGTATAGTTTCCTTATAAAAATTCCCAAAGAGAATCTTGATTTCTGCCGATCACAATTCCCCCTTAAATGTACGACTAATAAACCTATTAAAACCCAAAAAAATCCAAAAGCAAAGATAATCCCCATACCACTTTCGTCTGAAATAAACACTTTCCCCATAAAATAAACGGCTCAGCTAACTCAATCGTTACAAAAATTACAAATGGCCCAGCCAGAAATCCATTAAAAGCGCGGCGTTTTTCGACAGTTTCGGGAGCTGTCGCTCCGCCTAACGCCGTCGGGCAAAAATTTATCGCGGAATTAGCAAATGTAATTGTCGCGGAACGAATCAGCGGAATCTGGTTCGTTAAGCGCGCTTCGGTATCGCGGCGCGGCCCCGCGGAGATACCGCGACGCGGGATGAAAAATATTCGTTTACCGTAACGAAATACGCGTTTAAAAACGATATTCATTACACTGTAAATATAGCCGGCGCGAACGATGCGCCGCCGGCCCCCGCGATTTCGGTGTGCCGTTTATCTTTCTGTTTACGATCATCGCTCCACCGCTAAATATAAATCAATAGAGAAGCGGGGAGGACCGGATAAATAAACGCGTAAAACTCTAATTGATATATCAAAGCTACGGGAATCGGCCGGATTGAATCGGCCGTTCCGCCCAGCGCCCCGTCATCGCGCGAAACAAGTGCAAAAATATGCCACCGCCCATCGAATATCTGCAAGTGGATGATAATGAAAAGCGCACTTAAACGTTGCCGGGGAAATTAATAGGATGCGGTGATTGTATATCGGCGACAAGTGTCTGCATGGTACACAACAGAGGCGCAAACTATCTGCCCCGAGATATTTATCGGTGGGCGCGTATCGTGTCAAGCAGAGAAAAACATGGGGAACGGGCGAAAATATGAATGCAGCCTGTATTCCCACTGTTCCTTATGCAGAGTTACGTATGTTGTTTCCGTTTCGAGGTATGTATTCACGACCCCGTTCTCGCCTGCTCGAGGGGTGCCGAATGTCTCCGGTGAACGAGGCCTTCGTCACTCGTGCGTGTCCCATATCTTCGGAGAAAATAACCCACTTAAGCTGTTACGCGAATAAGGAGGCGTGCTCGAAGTGGTGACGGGGCCAGAGAAAGATGCACGGAGGAGCAGCGAAGGGGGGGGGGGGGCAGAAAGGGGTCATGGGGAGGTGGGTTGCTCGTCCTCCGTAAAATTACTCCTGGCCATCGTTTACCCCCCTCCCTCGCTTTCATG
This sequence comes from Andrena bucephala, assembly GCA_947577245.1. Classification (NCBI taxonomy): domain Eukaryota; kingdom Metazoa; phylum Arthropoda; class Insecta; order Hymenoptera; family Andrenidae; genus Andrena; species Andrena bucephala. Next base: position 11,197,047 of record OX387715.1, read on the forward strand.
GACGTGGAGAATGTGTGCGAGTGTGCGTGTATAAGGGCCAGAGGATGGGGGTGTAGGACAGAACGGAGGGAATCTTTCGTGACAAAGTGCAGAGAGGTGGGGAGGGAACCGTCATGGGGCCTAGATAGTTCTATGTACATCTACTTAATGCCCGCTGCTATCCGGAACAAATTACTCGAGGGACCGGGAAATTAAGTCGACATCTTCTCGGGCTCCGCCACGCAGGGATTAGTTAGCATAGAGAGACATTCTTCCGTCCTATGAACAACCGTTTCCCTTTTGTTCCTTTGCAAATTGCACGCGCCCTCCGCGGTGTCCGGATGTCGTTATTGTGCAGCTGCTGCGACACCCCTGTTACTAAATAACTTGCGACCGTGGTTCACTCGTTCTTCTGTGATCCTACTATGTAGCTGGTAGTACGCGAATTTGTGCAGGAGGCGCTGGCGTCTTCTTCTTTAGCATTTGGGAATTTTTAAACGTCCAGTAACGATGGGACCAATTTCAAGTAGAGTCATGGGGAGTTTGATTTTTGGGATGATCGGTGTTAAATGTAGCGCGAAATCTTATTATTGGGGAAAATTGAAGAGTCTTTGTAGAAAATACAGTAAGTGCACAAATTTTTTTTAAAAAATATTTTTTAGCGGAAAATGTGTATAGTGTAGGATTTGATTTTTGGCACAGTGTTTTCTACAACGACTCTACTCGTGCAATTTTCTTGGAGTATGGCTGTAATGAAAATTAAATCAATGCAGTTTGTTACCGTTAAGTGGGGTAACTTTGACCACAAGACTAGATTTTGAAACACATTTCTCTAGCATCTATTGTAGAACAAGTATTATTCTCAGACAAAGTGACTTAGATAGCTTTAAGGGGGTATTCTCGTGTAACAGCTTCCAAAAATATCTTATATATATATTAATTTTTTTAAAAACTATTGTTAATATTGAATTAAACTCTTTTAGGATAGAAGGAGGCATCTTTAAACCTGCAGAATTTTTTTTATGTCGGTCCTTATTATTTTTAATTATTGTGGAATCTTGTTGACCGAGTTTAATCCAATAGTAACAATAGATTTTTAATAAAAAATCGTAAATATAAATTACTTTTGGGACTATCACACGAGAATCCCCTTTAATTGCCTACTTCAAGATGCAATACTTGCTGGAGGAATTTGTTTTAATATCAAGTTTTGTGGTCAAAGTTACTCCAGTGGTCAAAGTTACCTCATTTGCCGGTAGGGTAAACCAGCCAGTAATTGACCGCATACCAGTGAATGACCATTAGGCAAAGATATTTCAATTATAAATTTAAAAATATTATATGTTTATAAATGGAGTGTAGTTGCACTTTTAATATCCCATATTTTTAGTAACGCGTATTAAGCAAACATTAATAAGTACAATTCTTATTAAAAGTATGCGGTCATTTACTGGGCTTCTACACGTTTTGCATTTTATAATCGTTTTTTTAAAAATTATGATAAGAATAAGTAATTATTTTTATAGACATTTCAAGAAAAATAGATTTAAATGCAATTTCAACAGTTGCTTTGTTGTTGTACATAAATATATTCAAGTATTAATCTCGAAGGTCCATAAATTCAACAATTCGGTCATTCACTGGTTGGTTTACCCTATCTGGATGCAGAAAATCTAGACATTTCTCCATTTAGGTTAAAAGTCTTTGTATACACTACTGCATGTAAAGTTTCATAAACAGATTTCCCCGAGATTGCTGAACACAGAAGAATTTGTATTTTCTTCGTGTTTAGTCGAGTTGCTTTTGCACTCAAATATGTACCTACCTATGCACGCGAGTAAGAGAAACCGAAATTTGCCTAAAATATTAAAATAAAAATCTTATTTTAAATTGGGCAAGATTGTACTAAAACTAAAACAGTAAAAGGGAAAGATTTACTCAAAACATGTAATAGTTTCTTGTCACAACGAGCGCGGCCAAGTCAAGCTTCCACGTACAGGAAAACTGGATCCCCTTTAAAGACCAGCAATGCAAACATTGGAACCCAAGCGACCCCTCCCACATTGGTTTTAGCGTAATTGCTTGCCGAAAGAAAGGCCAACGATATATATACCACGGCCAAAAACGGACCAAGAAAACGGCAGAACCGTCCTCGGCTTAATATATGTAGATTATCTTCAGGAAGCTGCGTTCCCGGCGAAGATATTTACTACAGCATGAGTAGCGAAGTTCGGAGCTAATGGCATCCGAGATCGCTTCCAACAGCACGATGGGAAGAGCGAGCTTCCGATCGCTATTTGCATTGTTCTTCCTCCCGTGACTAGACACAGATTGAGCCAGACTTGGGTCGAGGAGGATCTCTTAAATGCATCGATCTCGATATCGGTAATATCCAAAAGTGGTTTCTCACGTTCGAGCACTTCTTCTCTTCCCCCCCCCCCCTTTGCCACTCGTTCGTCGTCTCTCTGTTTCGCGAAAACTACCATCTTGATTCATCATGGTACTGAAGACGATGAACTCTGAATATTTCATTTTCGGAGATGGACGATATTTCTGCTTCGTCTTTTTAGAATAGCATGAATTCGATTCGAAGGTATTCGTGCTAGCGGATTGAAATGCTTTACGAATAGTTTGCCGGTTAAATATTACTCACAAGGAAAGATCCCGAACCAGGAAATTCAAAAAATTCTGAAGCTTTCTGAACACGGATGTGATTTCCTCCTGATTACAACGCAATTTTTGTTTGCTACCCAAATTTACTTTAAGCGGGTGAAATTGACCCGTTAAATTCCGGCTATTTTCCGATTTTTTGTTATAACTCGCGAACTGTAAAAACTGTAAGTTACCAAATGATAGTCCTAATTAAAAGAAGTAACTTCTGTCTTGAAACTTTTTTTCTATCTCTTACAGATTGCGAGTTACAAAATAAAATCGGAAAACAGCCGAATTTTCAGGGGTTAATTTCACCCCCTTAGAGTGAATTTGGGCAGCAAACAAAAATTGCGTTGTAATTTGGAGGAAATCCCCTACATATTCACAAAGTTTCAGATTTTTTTTAATTTCCGGGTTCGGGATCTTCCCTTGTCAGGTGAACTTAGCGAAACTTTAAATTTAAATAAAATTTCGTAATTTTGAACATGTTCGTTATATCGAAATGACTTTCTTAAAAGTATGTCTGATCTCTATGGCAAAAGTAAATTGTGATCCCGCTTCTTCTCGGATAATGATCCCAGACGTATTAAAAAAATTCGCTTCGACAGAATTTAGCACCGCAGAGACGCAGAATCGGAGGAATCAGTGACGTGGCCCCGAACGAAAGGGTGGAACGGTTTTTTCCAAAATCCCGAATGCAAAGCGAAACCGAGCGAGGCCATCGATTGGGTGGCCATTATTCCGTTCGGGGGCTCGTTTCACGCCCTTCGCACGGTCAATTCCCCGCGAGTATCAAGAAACTCCGGACGAGCGTAAGCCGCACAATGCGCCGCCGTGGGTATCGATGGAAATTGAATCTGGCGTATAGCTGGAAACTGCGGGGGTGGGTGGATTCGTCAAGTCGAAAGTTTTCATCGAGAAAGGGTAGACCAGAGGAGCAGGCTGGAAGGGAGGGTGTACCAAAGAGAGCGGGAGGGTGGACCCGACGGGGATGGTGTAGCCGGTGCGAACTGCCAAGCCAATGGTAGTCAGGAAGCACTTGGGCGCCGCTTTACAGACGACCAAAGGACTCCATTCGAACGGCGAGGCAAACCAAACAAAACCGTGCCGAAGCTGAGGGAGGCTCGGCTGGAATCAACTAAGCCAAACCCATCGAGAGCTGGCTAAACGGCAAACTTATCTAATCCAACTTCCTTGACGCCGGGAAGAAACCGGGCGCAGGGTGGAGACACCGAGAGTGCCGCGGAGAGAGAGAGAGGAAAAACGGGTCGAAAGAGAGATAAAGGGGGACGGCGAGGTGTTCGAAAAGTGGGAGGAGGCCTCCGGCGCAGAAGATACCTGCGCCCGGCGTTCGGTTCTTGCCGGCGTGGTACGAAGTTTGCTCGGCGTGGCGGGGCCCCCGAGCTTTCGCTGAGCTCTTTAATTACTCCAGAAGGAACACGGCACGCTGTTTAATCAGCCGTTCGCCGGCTCCTGGTGTACCGAGAGCTCGACTGCCGGCGCCAAGGACTATAAAAGTGCTGGGCGAAAGGACAATATTTGCGGAGGCAGCGTTAACCGCGAATCAGTTCGCGGGGATTAATGGCATTCTGGTGAAGGATGGTCGTTTATCAGAAACTACTACGCAGAAAAGGGGCTTTCGCTTCTGTTGGCCGACCAATGTACTTCTTTGCTGATCGATGTCGCTTTAAACATGTTTCTGATTATTACTGCGCCTTGGTACATGCCGAGGGGACACTTTAGCTACCCTCGCGTAGGATAACTTGGCGGTTTGATGCATTTCTACTGTTCCGATTCACAGAGGATTCTGCAGTAAAATTTTATTTCTTAGGGGTCGTCTTTAAATTACGTAAGGGTAATTTTGGCGATTTCTTACCCCCTCCCTCCCTCAATATAAGAATTCGTAAGATTTAATATTAATATTGCAACCCCCTTCTTACGTAATATTTTTTACATTTAATTTTTTCAGTTATTAAATTTTTTTTAAAGGTTTATATAATTCATTTAACTCGGTTTCGGGAAATTTAAACTAAACAACTTTTCTCGAACATTAATGGATAGAATTTGTATTTATTGAAAATTAGGTTAAAAAATATTACGTAAGACGCTACCTGACTCCCCTCTCCCCCTTGTAAGAAAACGTAAGAAATTCGCGACCCCCTCCCTCCACAAAAAAGCCTTACGTAATTTAAGGACGACCCGTTATCTCTACGCAGTAAAAGAAGTAACCAACGAGATATCATCATAAGATTATAATGGGTCACCCTGTATTATAAACGAAAAGTATTACAAACATTCTTGTCAAACTTTCGTTTCAAACTCCTTTACCACGTTTTTATTTGGTGTTAATAATTTCGTGGCACGCCTATCAATCTACTCCAAGAAAATTGGTACAAATAGGAACTTCCTAAATGTTATACCAGAGTCTAACGCAAGCAAATCAAATACTTCTTGCCTATTTCAAGCACTTAAAGTGGAACTGGTGAAACGGCATATTCAGCGAGCTACCTTCTGCCAGCTCAAAGAAGGAGCAAACACACCTGTAGCGACGAAAGGCATACGATACACAGAAGGTACACAAGAAAACTACCCCCCCCCCCCCCCGCGCCCGTCGACTATGTACATACATAGAAAGTTTGCGCCTGAAGGAGCGTTTGAACAACCCAGTATCCGAAAACCGCGACGAGCGATGCAGATTCGTAATCGATAACCGGCCGACACTCCTGCCCGATCCGTTCCTGGGAGGCACCGCAGCTGCAACCAAGTGAAATACTATCATTTTCCAATCTCGCGAAGTACGATTCGTTTTATAAGCCGCCGTTAATCGCGGTGAACCTAGGCAACTGTTTGGCGGCCCCACGGGATGCCCGGGGTACAGGGTAGTAGCGATTTGGAGATAAGATTTCGAGGCTTGTTGGTGGAACCTGACCAACGTTAAACCCCAAATCCCTACGCGACTATCCAAGTTGAGCCTTGCGGTGTTGTGGCGGCATTGGCCGACCTCTCCGCAGGATCTATCTCGAGAAATCCATCCCCTCGCGTCTCGAGGAGCGTCGCAGTTAACTGAATGCTGTTCAATGCACGTTCACCGCACTGGTCACCTGAGCACCTTGGGGCCCTGATCCCCCATGGAAGTGGGTACACCGTCGTCGAGCATTCGCTCCTCAGCGCCTGTAATCGTCGCCGAATAGTGCAACCAGCAAATGTCTTACCTTAGTAACCACTGTTCGCGGACGTTTGCCTTTGGAATCCCTTGTTCGTTTACTTTGTCCGGCGGGATTCTAAAGATTGCGATGATTTTAGGGGTTTGTGTGGAAGAAGGGTGGTGGTCGTGGAAAATATTGTAACAGGTGTACGCGCAGTAGATTCATACGATGTGGGAAACGAGCGGTCTGTTCGTGAATTTTTATGACAGTGTCGCTTTTCGTCAGAGTTGGGTGTTAAATAAATAAAAAATTATTTAAATAACGGATCGAATAAAAGTTACTTTAACTTTAGATTATTCGACGAATAAAGTTAATTTTTTATTCGACGAGAATTTGATGAATCATTTCTTTTTAACTTTTATTCGTTATTCGAAATTTTATGTAAATAAAACTTTTGCCCATCTCTGCTTTTCATATTCAAAATTGTGGTGGATATTAACAAATTTTAGTAGAATAGGATTATGGAATATGACACTGCTATAGGACTAACAAATGGGACTTTAGATAGTAACTCAGTAAAATGATCTGGTGTGAAAATAATTATCTTGCGAGTAAAGATCGGTAGAAAAGCACGATAACATATTTTTCATACCAAATTGTATGATAAACGATTTCTCTGGAAAGAAGTGTTGCAACCACATCCATGCGTTTTCATTCGTCGAAATTTATCTAAGAAATTTTACCCTAAATTCGTTTTTTATCTATACATATTTCTGCTCCAATTATTTATCTGTCTTGTTTCAGACTTTTTATATGGTATAATAAAGCCGTTTTCATTTAGCAGCTTTCACACCACGTCAGTACATTTTCAGGAAAAGTGATGTGGACGACGATACCACCTACCTAACACAATATTTAACACTTTACTTTTATCACGCTAAGATTCAGGAAAAGTGGGCTTAACAAATCGAACTGATTGTGGATCGGCGTTAAAGATAAACTCACGGGAGCCCCGCTATCGTAGGTCTAGAAAGCGGCCTGGCCGACTTTCCATATCGCCCCGTTATCCTGTCAGTGATTAATTAATTCATTATCGCCGGACTGATTACGCGCAAGGTAGTACCACTTCGTCAAGCCCACCGACAAAGTCAACAATATGGCCGCTTAAAGAGTCACGCCCATGAAAGCCCTTGTCACCTGTCACGGCCGCGGTTAGCCGCTCGTTTTTATTGCAACTGCTCGTAAAAGGATGAAAAATTGATGACGTTTCTACAAAATCTTGGACCCCAATCTTGGGCAAGTATGATACTTGCTGCATGGTTTCGAAGAGATCTCTTGAACAGGAATAAAGGAATAATGGAAGGGGATTGTGGATGAATTTGTAATTTCATATAATATGTTTAATATCGTACTGTATTATTATATTAATTCTATTCTTTCGAATACCTTAAAGTGTCTTAAAGAAAATATATAAAAAAAATTTAAGTTAAACGATTTTATTTAACTTGATAAAAATGCACTAAAAACTAAAAAAATAATTATTTTCTGGTACTACAATTACGATGGTGATATGTCACTTTAAATAAAATCGTGGAGCAGAATATTTCACAACAAATTCATTTCGACGCTTGTATTAAATTGAGTTATTTCGATTGTGTATTAAATTGATGCCTATGCTGTCATGAAAAAAAATCCTGCCCCACGATTTCATACACAGTGACATATCACCATCGTAATTGTATTATAAAAAAAAGAATCACTGTTTTAGCTTCTAGTGCATTTTTGATCAAGTTGAATTGAATCGTTTAACATGAAAAATTTTTCACTCCAACTTTTCGAAGGATCTGCAAAGATACCATTAGTCACTTTCAACGTGAAAAATACTTTCCAGTTCAATAAACCATCTTACGATGTCACTAACAAGGAGAGTATTTTAGGTGTCCGCCTCCGATCATTTCGATTTTTGGATATGTTATAGAGGACCGAAAAATAAGAAATACGTGTTTTTTTATTTTTCCCCGTTTTCATATTTGGGGGGTGAAAACTGCGTTCAAAGTTAGGGTTGAACAATCATTTTTGTGGAATACCTCGAGAACTATTAGAGATAGGGGAATAGTGTCAATGGACGAATTTTGTGTCTTTGAATGCGAAATATGACTGACTCACCAGATTTTCAAAAAGTCCATTTTTTCCACAAAAATGATTTTTCAACCCTAACTTTGAACGCAGTTTTCACCGCCCAAATATGAAAACGGGGAAAAATAAAAAAACACGTATTTCTTATTTTTCGGTCCTCTATAACATATCCAAAAATCAAAATGATCGGAGGCGGACACCTAAAATACTCTCCTTGTAAGTCCCACGATGTAAGTAAAGATCTGCCTGATACCAGGTCAAAACAACAACAAAAAACAATTTCTACCATTTAACCACAAAACTAGAAAACCAAATTAGCCCTTAATATCCCCTAAAAAAACTTAAAATAGTCCCAGCAGGGTCACCCCAAATTCCTTCAACTAATACTAACTCTCATCTCATGAAATATCCTCATACAACAGTGACAAGACTAACTGTACGTTACCACGTAGCAGCATAAATTACTGCAACCTACATAACCCTCGAAACGATCCCCTAATTCCACGGTGTATCTTAATCCCAACCGCCGCGTTATTTTCGTTCGCTTAACCGCGATAACCAACTTCCAAAGCGACTTATCGCGAGAGGGATGAGAAAGGCGAGGCCGCGAAAGGAGAAGCCTCTGAAGAGAAAAACGAAGACACAGGGGTCGCAATGAAGAGGATGAAACCGGTCGAGGGTAACGACGAAGGGATTCCGACTCTCAAGGGAGAGGGTGAAAAGGACGAGCGCGAAGGGACGCCGGCAATAAAAAGCGCACCGCCGCAGACATTACTGGGACGAGAAATTGATGTTTGTTGCCGTGGCTTTTTGCAGCCGATTACCAGGATCACCTTTATGAAACTGGCCAGCGATACCACGGCACGGTCGACTCGCCAGCCCCGTAAACACCGCCGATCCGCCAATTATTGAACGCGCGGCCCGATTATCGGCCGAATGCGTTCCAACCGTCGACTTCCGGTTTCGCGGGGCGACGAGATTTTTCGAGAATCGAGCCGCCCCGCGCGCGACCACCGGCTTCCTGTCGATATCCCGCTGAAATTGCGAACAGCTGAACGCGGAATGGCTGGATCGCGACAGAAAATCGGGAATATTCCGGGGCACTCTTTCGCGTGCCAGCGTATCGCGAGTGGCGATTGGTTTCGAATTGTGGATAATTTTTAGAGGCTTGGGTGATGGGACTAATTATGCGGGAGCGTACTGGTGGTATTTATCAAGGGTGGTATGCGGATTTAGCGCCTACGCGCACGTATTAATTCCGTGACGGTTACGTCAGTGTCGATTGTCTCTTTGCTTCAGTTTTGATAATTGGCACGGACAATGTGAACTGCTGTTCCAAAACAGGCAAACAACAATTTTAACCCATAACCACAAATCCACAAAAGGCGCTGTGTTGTCTGATAGTAGCAATTTATCCAGAAATGATCCGTCACGTACAAATAGTTCAATTTTTCAAATTTCTTTTAGTTGCAAAACTGAAACACTTATTCTGCGATTAAAAGTACCTATACTAATATTTTAATTTAGAATTCTTCGAGAAAGTCCTAATTCGTATAGATATCAGTGAAATATGGATGAAATACGCTTTGTATTTTACTCTTTTCAATAATTGCTTGAGAAGTATGAAATTTTCAGATTCATGATTGAGAGACTGCTTTCTACGCGAAACACGGCGTGCATTTGCCGATTTCAGAACTTGCATGAATCAATTACGTGTTTGCGAGTTCAAGTTCGACGAAGTTCTCTGAATTTCAGGTTGCACAGGGCGAGAGGCATGATTAACGATCAACGATGTTTGCAAATGACGGTGCTTACGCTGGAGATGCCATTTAATGCTCCCAATGACCATTCACTAAGGCAATTTAGTAGAGCTTCGTCAGATTATTAACGCGGCGACAAGTGATTCGTCATCGAGGCGAAGGTTGAATAAAGTCCTGTGTTCAATGGAGAAATTACTCTGAATCTTTAGCAAATACACTTAATTGAAAGGGTATTTCATTTTTCAGCCTAGCGTGCAATTATTTCTGTATTACCCAATACAAACAAATTTAAATAAACCGTGTTCATAATACCAAACATATTTAATCCGTACTTTAGGGCATAGATATACAATATTCAATAACCAGAGTAAAAACTGTGTAACTGATAAATCAAAAAATTAATCCAATCAAAAGCAGACCCAATTAGAGTATCTCCACACTAGGAATACTAACAAATTAACAGAATCATAAAGAAAACTTAAGTAGTGACGAATAAGACAAAAAGAATATTAACTACTTATATCAGCATAACATTAGCAACAAAATCATCCAAAAATCCTAAAATGCATTCAGATCATCTTGGAAAATTTATACAAATTAATTTTTAAAAATTGGAACAGTTCTTTTTGTTATAAACTTCTTCAACAACGAGGCACAAAAACGAATCGGATATCACTCGCCAGGGGAGGCGACGACTGTCGCGAATAACTGTCACGGACCACGTTAATCGACATCCAGCGAAATTAAAAAGCGATTCGGGGGAAGCTTTGAGCGCAGGATTAAGGGGGCTTTCGCTTGAAAAAGCCTGTTAGATTTCGAAATGCACGGAATAGAGATCGATATTTCGAGCTGGGACCAGTTTCCTGTTCTCGAATCACGGCATCGTTAAACTGTCGGAAGGTGTTCTTGAAACGCAATAAATCACCGTTCATAGAAATCAGCGGCCTTAGGAGTCCTGTGTCGGCCCGTCGTCGCTTTTCCATGATATCTGCCATTGGCGGAAACGTTTTAGGGCGTCGGAATTACCGGAAATCCCTCTCCTTTGATTCGGCCGCGGCTCGCTGGATGAACCACCATTTCCCAACTCTCGCCGCGTTTCTACGGATAATGTATTATACCTGACGGATATGTCGTTAAAAACACTTTTCTCTGCCTGTACCGACGCGTATTTCGACTCTGAAAATAGTAGACTTCTAGCAAGAACGCTGGAGCACAGATATTCAGCTTACGTTTCTTTTTAATTTCTGCGCGTGGCAGGCATAGAAATTTGAAGGATATTAACACTAGAGAATTACTGCTCTGCTGATTTTGGATATTAAGTTTAATATTCGTTGAATTACAATTCTGTTTCAGTGGTGCTAATCTCTTTCGCAGTTATAATTTTTATTTCTATTTTTTTTATATTTGTGTTCTGATTTGTGATTTTGTATTATTTCATGTTTTGAAAAAAGTTATTAAATTTCATGTATGGAATAAATAAATTCTGCTTTTCTCTAAAAGCTTCATTTGCAGAATAAACAAAAATAAACGAAAAATTCTACGAAGCGCGAAATGTCCTTAAAATGATATTAATATCCAGGGCAGCTAATAACAGCACGGTCAAAAAAATGCGAGTTCCATCTTTAAGACGATGAAATATTACAAATTAAAAATGAAATCATCTTTGCTCCTGACAAAAGACCAACCATGTAATTTTCAAACTCTAAAGAAATATCTGCGGTCTGTCCAAAAATTTTCTTCCCTTCTGAAACTTGAGTTGCTTGCGATGCCCACAGCCCAAGGTAGTCCAGAAGTGTCTTTAAGATAAAAGTCTATTTTTTTCTAGGCGAAGAGTCTCTTGGAAATAAACAGTGCTGTACCTTAAATTTGTAAGACATATAATATTCAATTCTATTCAAATCAAAGTCAAATAATTGTAGAATATAATTATAGCATAGATCTTTAAAATAGTGGAAGAATGATTTCAAAGAATGTAACTCCGGGCGATGTATATGATAGCTCAAATTTAAGAGTAATAAATGGAATTGCTGGTAAATTTGTATATTTTTACAAAGATTATATTAATTTGAGAAACATTGTCTCGACATAATTTTTAAAACACTGTCCACATTAGAGGAAACGGCCGAATGTTCGAAATATGATTGACTCGTACTACTAGAGTGTGAGACAAGCAGAATGTAAAGGAGCAAGGGAAATCGGACTACCTATGGTCAGACCAATACGGCAACGAAGTATGTAACTCTCTACAATTTTTACTACATGCATTACTCAACATTCAGAATTGATTATTACTCGTAATTATTAATGACTGATTAAAATAAATTGCTAATTCCTCAGATTAATGAAAAAATTATCAGCAACTGTATACAAAATTCTTAAATTATATCTGCATTCATCTACGTAACAGAAGTATGGAATTTTCTTTACTATCGTATACATACGATTTTCTTATATTATGAAATTTAATTAAAAAAAAATATGTCAGTGTCATTAATGTAACATATTTTGCTGCATATATCGGAAACCATTGGGTGTAGATAAAAAATTGAAATTGCAAAATTCTGTGTTTTCTAATGGCGAATTCAGATACGTAAACAGTTTCACGAAATACCGATTTGTTTAAAAAATATATTAATACAATGTTTTCAATCCTCAACTTCGAGGGCTATTCCCATCCCCTAGATGTGAACGATGGCCGATAAAAAAGAATACGTGTCGAATATTTTTTATTACCCTACCAATCTGCAGAGTCTCATTAAAATCGGCGTGTGTCACTGATGAGTCTTTTCTCGTGTCTTTCACAAATTCAAATTGCCCAGCTCAGTTTCCATTCACAGTTTTGAATTCATGAAGAGCAGACAGACGTTCCACGAATCTCCATCAACGAGCATCAACCTCTCGTCGATTCGGAACTGATTGAAGCGGCGCGGGGCGGCGGGGAAGCTCAAGGAGCCCTGTCATACGTCCCTCGAAAAATCGTGGCCGAAACGACGGCTCTTTGTCAAAATCCCCGAGCGGCAGGATTCCGCGACAAAAGCGAGCGCTCCCCAAAGCGGCGGCTGAAAAATACCTAACGATCCATAGAGGGTCCACGAGCGGCCATATCGTTCCCACGACCGCAGGAAATCCCACGCGGTGCCGCACGGTCGCATCCACCTCGCGTTTCCGTTTTGCATTTCAAATTCCCGCCGGGCTACGATTGCGTAAGCGTGCAGCTCAGAGACGATAGCGTGCATCGATCTCGGACAGTTTCCATTCGATACGAGAGGAAGGTACATACACCCACCGCCATTCTACTCGCGCTACATTTCCTAAGAAGATTGAAAGCTCGACTCGGAAATACGATATTCCGGAGCGTGGTGGAAATTTTTGTTTCGAGGATCAAGGACTCCTGAGGGGGGCAGCCCTATCTGCTTCAATACCGATCTCGGCGATTCTACTTTAGAAATCTCACGAGGAAACGTCTCTTTGTAGATCTTGTTACGTTCGGGGATGCATCTGATGATGATGTTACGTCGGATGGTAACGTCGAACGATCGCAGTTATTTTTCTACTGCTTTCTAGCTTGATATATTCTCTTTGGTATCTGTATTCCACTGGGGTTTAATTGAATTTATATGGAGTAGAGTAGGGTATAACCAAAGTGGTGGTAATATACCAAAATTCCATTTTCAAATGGCAAAGATGATAGGATTTGTAAAACGTAATAATATCGTCATAGTAGAATTTACAGATGGTATAGAAGCAGCGAGAAGAAAAGTTCAAAGTCAAAACCTAGGTGATACAATTTCATCTTAAGGATACTGAAAGGTGTATTAATATTCGCGATATTATAAATTTTAAGAAAATGAAATTGGACAGTGAGTTCTCAAAGTTAAAATATATTGATGGCTTCTATTAATGTTTAAGAATCTTTCAAGCATCCATATTCCACGATGCAAACCGAGAAACGTCACATGATGGAGAAGCGTGGTTGTTCTCGCAACAAGTTGGAACAGAAATTCGTAAGCTTCCTCGAAACAAAAGCTAAAGACGGTTGGCTTTCGTCCAAGTGGTTGTTCAAAGAACGTGGTTACACAGAATTTCACTACCATTGTCCCCGTACAAAGAGGAAATCAGCAAAGAGTATAATGCAACGTCTATAACGTAGAAACCGTTTGTTAACAAACCTGCGTAACTCGTAAACTTTCCATGTTTTCAGTTTAATAAAATTTAATAAAAAGCAAGAATTCCTTTGTTCACCTATCAGTGGAACATGGGTACTCATGCTTTATAGTATTGTTACATTAAATATAAAAATGAATGCACGCGTATAACTAAATTTTTCTGGAATTCATTTATAGCTTACATACCAGGAACTAAATGCATCTGCCTCATCGTGATTGGTGTCCATTGAATGTAATATTTATGACATATACCATCCTTCTATCAATAATTTATGTCAATAACTAACTATGTCAAAGTACAGTAAGACAATACTATCACCAGTTACACCCGACAATATCCCACAATTTTAATCGCCAAAAGTTAGGACTTCAAAAATATTATGTATCTCAAGTAACTAATAAATAAATGTCCACTACTACCCTCTGGAAATATTCCACCCCTAACCGAATAAGGATCAAACCTCAAAGTGGCTAACAAGAAATGTTCAGCAACTCGAAAATTCAGAAAATTTGAAACCGGGCAGAAATGTAATTCAAGTGATGCTAACAACGTAACCATTTTGTGTTTCGGTAATGAAACGGTCCTTAAAAAAATTGCGAGTTTTCATATTATTGTGAATATCTGCGAAACCGTCAGAGACATCGAAAAAATAGTTAAATTCAATGTTTCATGGTTTTCGATATCCTACAATATGGTGATAAAGAATTTTTGGGAAAACAGTGCGATGGCGATCGATTTTGGAAATATTATTTAACACAAAATTTTTTATCGCCATATTATAGGATATCGAAAACCATCGCAGTCTTTTGACAATACTTCGTGGAGAACTGAAGAAACATTGTTCTCCTTTTGAATTCACAAGACTAAAAAGTGAAGCACAAGTCCCATTGATGATACGTCAGTGAGGAAGGGTAAGAGCTCCGTGCGAGATGGTGTCTGATAACGGAGACAGCAGCAAGAGGATAGACGAAGGCCGAAGAAGAGGACGCCGGGGGAGTCGGGTGGGGTAAAAGGCGGTTTGCGGTGGGATGTGGTAAGCGGCAATGAATTAATCGCCGTGAACAGTGCAAGCTCGGCCCAACCCTCCGACCAAAATCCCATGCTAGCCCTGCACCCTCTCCCCCATCGTCCCGTAAAGCCTCCCTAAAACCCCTAATGCTGGCTACCACAGCCACCGCCCCCGACTCTGTCGTTTCGACTGCACTATCAACAATCGTCCGCTATCTATGACCCCGTATTAGCCGAAGAAACGTCGCTAACCATTCGTCGTCGTCGGAATTTTAAATTTCGCGGTTGATCCCTGCGGCGTGCGAAACGTTTCATTAACGATTCAGTGGCTGTGACCGCGCCAGGATGTGACTGTATAGGCGAGCTTCTTGATGAAGATGTCCGATGCTGTCTCTAGAGAAGATACTTCGTAACGTATCAGGTGGAAGAGGTTTTAAATATTTTTTGTATGAATAATGAGAAATCCCGAGGTTATCGAAACTGAGAATTGAGTGATAACTCAGTGCAAAGTTGTCTCTAGGTGATTTTGAATTCGAGGGGATTTCGGAAATTATTGGAGTGTATCTAAGCAACCTAAATTCATAGATTTCAGCAGAATTAAGGACAAACTCGGTAATTTTTTAAAACTGATAATTAAAAGCTCAAGCTTAATAAGTCCAAAGTTCATTTTTTATATAGCCAATATAACACCGACGAGAATTTATTCGTCGAATAAAGTAAATCCGGGTCAACTTTATTCGACCTGTGATGAATAATTTTTTTAACTTTTATTTGTTATTCGAAATTTGATTTAAATGAAAATTTTACCCATCTCTGCACCACAGTTGCAAAGCAAAGAGTGGCAAGTCTGCCATTCTGTGGACCATTTTAATTTCGAATGAATTGAGAATTCATAAATACTTCGCTCTGCAATTTTCAAGCTACAATCGGTACCAATCGAAATCGTCATTGTGTGCATGCGATACCCGCAGTTTCAAATATGTACATACCGCCAACGGAGACGGGAGGAAGTAGAAAAGCTTGTTCACGTACCTGCAACAGACAAGAGAAGAGAATTTACATTAGAATCATGCCATGTTTTCCTCGCATCGATAAGGTTAAATCCTTTAGTCTATTTCCAGGCGGAATCCCCTATGTACCAGCGATTCGGGGAAGAAAACCCTTGTCTTTAATCCAATCTACAATCGTATTTCAGATGCAGACGCTTTCGTTCGCCCTATCGCGGGAACAGCAATCGACATCAGGACTCTCTTGGTATTTCCATCGCCTTAAACCCGGCCAATCTGGCCGAAACAAGCTTGCAGTTCCCGATGCGCCCTCGTTTCACCTCAAAATAATGTAAAGTTCCATCTGAGCCCGGTCCATTGCCAAACTTCCAAGCTTAAGCGACGGAGATCGAATTGATGTTTTTCGGATCACGACCCTACCGACATTGGCCCCGCATTCCCGTCTAATTTTCTTTCCTTCGCGTCTATTCGCCCCCGTTTCTCCCCCTACTACCCACGAAACTTCAAGTGCGGCTTCTCGTTGTGGATGAGCACGGATTGTGTATAGAAAGGATAAAGGCAATCGAGTGTTCAGTAATTCCAGTATCGCTGAACAGATGCTAAAGAGTAACTGTACACCAGAGCCCAGTAAAATTGTTATATAAATAAAATTTCGAACAACGAATAAAAGTTAAAAAAAAAAAAAGATTCGTTATGTGTCGAATAAAGTTAAGTTTTTTATTCGTCGAAGGTTTCAACTTCGCAGTCGATTAAATTGTTCAACATTAACTTTAACTTTAACTTTGATTATAAATCCTGCAATATGTGCAATTTAAATCCCAGCAAAATAAATTTAACTCGAAGACGTCTCAGTATCCAAGCTCAAAAGAAGTGCCACAAAAAGTCAGACGTTACGTTTATAATAAACCCCCAAATAATTAATCGAACAAAATCAACGAGCAAAACTCATCCAACCCCCAACGTCTAAATAACACTGAAACTCCGCCATTCATGATTATGGTCCGTTGAATCGACAGGCGATAGAAGATCGTAACGTAACGTGAATCCCCTGCGACGTTCGATACAGGCAAGCATCGGGAAAAGATTGCGAATCTGTCTCCTTGAAATGACTCGTGTAGGTAGCGCATCGGCTCGACCTATTTCGTGTCCATTCAGGGTACATCGAGCGTCTGTTTCGTTTCTCCTCGCCTCGTATTCCCCTCGCAGGTGAATGCAGCATGCAAGGCTGCGCTTCGCTATCTGCTATCTCCTATCGTCTATCTACTCCACTTGCATACTGGATTTAGAATAGTCGGATACGCCGTGGATCGAGGTTAAACACTTATTTCTAGAGCCACTTCCTCAGACACACGTCCCAGATACCTACCAGCCCTGTTATATTTTCGCGGCCGTGCTACGGTTTACTGGCGCTCCCTCGCGTCCCCTCTCCACCCGCCCCCGTCCTCCCACCTGGATGATATATCGCGCGAATTTTAGTGATACATTCAAACGTTCCCCGTGGCAGAGTTGCGAGGAGAGAACTGTCCGTGGGATGAAATTTACTGGAATATATGCGCGGCTCTATAAGCGGTTGTGGCGGGGGAGGGGGGGGGGGGGGGGGCGAATGTGAAATTACGAGGCTGGTGTTAAAACTGTGAAGTATGCACGAGAGTACGATCGAGGTAACGTTTCCATCTTGAAACGTTTGGATTCGCAGATTTTAATGAGGGGGATAGTGTAAACTGTAAAGGGATAGACTGACAAGGGATGTTCGGCAAAACGAAAATTCAGAAACATTTGGAACTTCGCAGAAATGTAGCTCAAGTGATGCTAATAACGTGATTATTTTTTGACTCGGTAATGAAACGGTCCTAGGGGTGAAAACATCCCTGCAAAGAAATTGTGAGTTTTCATATTATCGTGAATATCTGTGAAGCCATAAAAGATATCGAAAACAAAGTTCAATTCAAAGTTTTATGGCTTTCGATATCATATAATATGGTGATAAAAAATTGTCGATCAATTGTGTGGTGCGGATACATTTTGAAACAAATAATGTTATTCGCAAATTCTTTATCGCTGTTTTATAGTACACGAAAACCCATAGAACTTTGAATTTAACTTCTATTTGATAGCTTCTACAGTTTTGTAGATATTCTCGATAATCTGAAAACTCAATATTTATTCGAGTGGCTGTTTTGCCCCTTAGGACCGTTTTGAATAGAATGGATACGTTATTAGCATCATTTGAGCTTCATTTCTGCAAAGATTCAGATTTCTTTAATTCTCGAATTGCTGAACTTCCCTTGTGAGTGATCCAGATGAGGGATTACAAATTATTGTCTTCTGGTAAATCGTGTGACAAGTGTATTGGTTGTAAATGTTGGTGTAAAATGTGAAATAAAGGTAAGTTTGTTGGTGTGAGTAGTATTTTATTACAAAATGTATCGTAATATTTCAAATGAGATAAAGTTTGTCACTTACTGTGTCGAAGAAAGTCGACTAATCACTCCAGATCATTGGACCACTGTACCATTTGATCACCCTGTTATTCTATCTTGTATCCTCCAGCAAACTTGTATTCGTAGGGCGCAAAACAGTTAATGGTCTCGACGCTTAGTAGTGAATCTGTACATCTAGGTCAACGGAGATTTCAGAAAAACTTGTTGCGAGATTCATCAAAGAACAGTACATTATTTTCTGTTTCTAGAATGAGAGATGAATTCTGAAAAATTATCTGTATATTCTCAAACCCTCGTGTGTTTTCTTATCTTGTGCTTCATTGTAACAGAATAATAAATGATAGAGGAGGTACGAGATAAGTAGTATCCGCACAAAAAATACTACCTGTCAAAAAGAAGAAACTGTGTAAGGCACCTGTCCTAATGGACAACGGAGGATCAATATCGCTCTTATTTTCTTAAATTCCCCTAACAGGCGATGCCCCTTCAAGCACAACAGAAAAAGCATCGAAAGGAAAGCCATTAGAGAAGCAATTATAACACTTCCACTGATCTATTAACCGAAGCAATCGTGAGATAAGTCCTACTGACCTCTTCAGGCGCTCCATCAACGTCAAGCAAACCGAAATTGGTGTTTTCCTTCGACTCGATCGAGGGACTTAACGTGCCCAAGAGAAACCCAGTGATCTTGTTAAAAACACACGTCTCGGGCGAGAAGTAGATTGATAGATATTTGATGAATAATAATGGGAAAACTGGAACTGTATGTTTTACTATATTCCATCACCTGAAATTTGTCTCCCTACCCACCACCCCCATACCAAATTAAACATAATTAATATTTGAAAAAGTAAATTCAAATAAAATCATACTCAAAGCTTAATTGTTTTGTTGAAAATAAAGCATTTCTTTTTTAATTAGTTACAAAGAAATAAATTGATCCTGAGACTTGTTCTTTGACACAATGTTTATTAAATAAACATGTTTTTTAAACCTTATGATATTAATAAAGTTTGTGTAATAGACCAAGTTTCAGCTTCAATTTATTTCTTTGTAGTTAAATGAAAAAGAAATGCTTCGTTTTTGTTAAAAAACGACTGCCTAGTACCCATAAGTGATTATTATTAAACTCCACACCTTAAAGTCAAATTTCGATCTGTCGTTATTTTACAATGTATTTAATAATCGTAATAATGTATTAATAATCGTAAGAACTGTCTTCCAACACAATTATATCATTCATCACCATTAAATAATGAAATAAACGTACTGATCGATTGTAATCGCTCCGAAGATAGCAAAAGTGTTCGTGTGCATACATATATTTAAAATAAACCCGCTGGCGAATCGTAAAAGATGTCGGACAATCTGGATGTTCGGCGATTTACATGTAAATTAGCTGGTTAGTTCTGCGCGCCATTTCGAGGTAATTTGGGACGATCGCTTCGCGATCAAATTGCCAGACGTACAGAACTCGTAATTGCACAAATCCAAACTCGTTAACTGTGTACACATGCCGATGCATGGGGCATATTGGTTAAAATGTGGCTACACATGCGCGACGCCGACCCGTCACCCGATGAAACATTTTTTTCCCCCCCAAGAATTTATTGCGTACCCAGGTGCGACGTCACGATGCAATTTCGCGGTGTCTAATTACAGATTTTGATAATAATCCAATGTTAATTCCGCGAGGCACGGGAGCCCGCGGACGATTGAATTTTATTACGTTCCTGCCTGGTCCCCGCGACTTTAATGGCTCGTGTGTTATGATAGAACTGAATGCTACGGAGCTAATGAAGTCTAGTAAGGTAAATAATTGAGTTAAGAAAGTAATAGAATAACAGTATTATATATTTTTTAGTCACACACTTTTCCTGTTTTTTTTTATTTTTTCCCCTGCTTTTTTAGTCGCACACTTTTCCTGGTTTATGTCTGAATTAGCGAGGAGATAATTGAACCATGGTCATCAGAAATCTGCTTGACAGGTTTACTTGCTTGGCAGTTTTTCAATTTTCACTGCCTTTTATTCTATTGGAACAAGTAACTTCTTTAAAATTACAACTTGGGAAGTTACGTCAAATATGAGTTTTATTAAAAGTATCTTAGCTACGATAAAGGAAACTTAAGTGATTCATATTCCGAATATCTTTTGAAAATTCGTTACTTCGTGTTGGTATCGCTGATCTACTTGGAGAGCTAGCTCCCAAAGTTAGTAGCTTTATTCTATCACCTTTTAAAACTATTAAAAAAAATTGTAAGTAAAAATATCCATTTATAATGAAATAGGAAAATGAGAAACTTGCAAAAGCATACTTGCAATACTTGTTTCTTTTTTTAATTCCCTAAAAATTAAGTTTTTCAGATAGAGAAGTTTTAATACAAAAAATGGGAACGGTCCTTGCTAATGAACCATTTCAAATAACAAAATGACCCCTACTGACAGTGTGAATTACACGAAATATCACAAATCGAAGTACGCGCTCGTCAAAGGCAGTCGGAGAAAGGGAATTCCTTCAGAGACGCATATAACGATGGAAAATCGTGGAACGCGCCCCAACAACCTCTTTGCCGTTCTTTTTTTAAACTGCAGATTACAGAGATTGCCGCTGCGAAGTCAACAGGCCGCGCGTATTGTTCGCTCTTTGCAAACGGGAGCATACGTAAACTGGATGAAGAGCGGCAGCGGAGCGAAAGGGGGCGGAGGGAAAAGAGGAAAAGTAAGTTTCCGCGAGGCAGCGTGCGGAACTGCCGGCTGCACTGTCTCGTAAGTTCCCTGTTGTCCTTTGCCACCCCCACCCCCCACCCCTCCCCCCCCCCCCCGCCCCCACCCTCTTTCCCTGACCCATTCCACGATTTCTGCTGCCTGGAAGTCCCTCCAACTTTCGCGAAATGGAACTTTGGTAAGCCAGCCACCTTGCGACGATATCTACGACAGCTCGTGAGAGGTTGTGACGTTCTAAGCACGTGGACAAACATCGACAATTCCGCAAGAATTTGCGGAACGGTAACGACATCCAGGGCAAACAACCCTTGTCGATTAAACGTGAGCACGATGATCGATCACGTTACAAGGCTGGCCCTCAGCCATGTGCATCGCACACAATTAGGCCCCGTTCACACGGGACACTTTCGTGGCTCGTGATAGGTATTTTTAATAAACTCGCACGTTTTCTGTTTAATTCTATTCGTTTTTAACTGCCCGCCGGCGATGGTGGCTCAATGTTGACCCGTATTACGTTTTCGGTAGTAGACGACTGATAAGGATGTGACGAATATTTACAATATATTTGACCATTTCATACAATCGTTGTGTCAAATACGTCACGCATAAATTGCAAAGATACATAACAAGTATTATAGTTGAATTTATATTGTATATTTTTTACTTGTATTTATAAACGTCGTGATTTTGTAAATTGTGCATTTTTAATTCATGAATACTTTAGTGTATTGAGATGAAGATTTGGGAATGTTCATTCGGTGATATCTAGATAAACAAATTTTATTGTGGATCAGAAATGACGCGGTGCCGCCCCTCGTCTCATCGTCGGACCTTTGGGTATCCGACGGTTGAACTAATTCTAAGTTACTACTGTATATAGTAAATAGTAAGGCATAGAAGTGTCTCTGAGGGGATCCTTGGCAAGTGGTGATGTGTATGTACACGTTGGGATTGACATATAGATGTTAACAGATCCATTTTCCATGTAACTCACACGTGGAATTAAACCTGTGTGAATTGGTTGAGGTTTGATATTGAAATTCTTTATACTTGCTCTACAAAATTATATTTTCATTCGCTGACAGAGTGACTGAAAAATAATGACAATGGTTGCCTGCTCCGTGTGATTGCGTTCAGTATGGACCACGAACTTTTCCCCTACGAATTGATTTCAGTACGTGGAGGGGGACATTTTTCATCTAACTGATTGTTTTTGAAATATCAGGAATACACATAGCTTCTGCAGTGTACTATTTTAGAAATACCGATTACTTCTAGTTACCTACCCGGTAATATATGAATGCCCCAAAATCCTCACCTCAACACCAATAACCCAATTCAGAATCTCGTGATCCCGCAGATATTAAACATCACAGCTAAAATCTCCTTCGTCGAACAGTAAACCTGCGAATGAAATCGAAGAAGTCGACGCCCACGTAGTCTCTTTCAGAAACAGCCCCACCTGACCACGAACAGCCGCAACTATACTTTAAGTATTACGAAGTACGCGAGCCGCGGTGCACAACTTTACACGAGAAGTCACGCCCCCGTGCTGGAAGCGTCGCGCGGTTTCGTCGAGTTTCTCGCGTCAACGGCGACGCGGCTCGCATTCGAAATACCAAGAAGAAACTAGCAAAGAGTCAGCCAGCCGGGGACGAAGGAGGAGCGGGAGGGCATCGGCAGGAAGGTGGAAGGCAAAAAGCATTCCCGTGCTTTTCCGTGGGACGCTCGGTGGATACACTCGTGTCATACTAGCGGCTCGGAATTGAACAACTTTCCCGAAGTCGCCGATGTTCCTGAAGAGTGGAGACGCCGTGGCGGGAGGGCGGGAAATGGAGGGCGGAAGAAGACGGGCAGGCAGCGAGCGAGGCGGGCGCGGGGAGGGGAAAAATGAGACAAGAAGCTCTTCCGGGAAAGTAGTTCCGGCAAAAACAGAAAACTCGCACGCGTCGGTCGCTCGACCCCGGCGACGTCGGGGAGCAGCAACGACGTCGACATTTTGCCAGGCCTCGACGTCCGCGTTGTCCAGAAGCCGGCGCAAAAGCGGCCAGCAGCGCAACTTTCCGCCGAAAAGGAAGCAGCGGAAGCATTGTGCTGGCCGCGGATCCGCCATGCGTACAGATTCGCCGACAGGAAAACAGTCTCTGCCCGGACCAGCGGCTCGCTCGGCCCGCCGCAACTTCGAGACGGGCCGGTTCGGCAGGCCGAGAAAAACTTGATGGAGATAAATGGAAAGGACGCGATAAAATCGACGAATTCTTCAACCGCCCCACTTCCTGCCTCTGCCCCTGCTTCTTGTCGGAGCTCTTCCTCTATTCCTCAGCGATTCAAACTCCCCCTTCGATAGTATTACTGCTCCCTTTCGCTACGAAAAACGCGCATGTATTTACTGACCCTGCCTTGGTGCAGTTGAGGATCTTTGTAGAGGATGTATGTACGTACGTGATTTGAGAATGTTTTTATGAGAGGTTGAACGTAATCGTTTTTGATTAAGGGCAGAACCTGGTTTAGAGGGTTGCAAGTTGCGACTTTTTTTTTTTGCTTTAATCGATTGTAGTAGTACTATTAGAGAATATATTCCTAAATCTTCAGAGTGACATTCAAAGTATTTCGGAAGCATCAGCAGATACGTGTCACGCAGTTTACACGCAACCGTAAACTTTAAAACGCTTTTTCTGAAAAAAATTTCAAGTTGGCGGGAAAGATAGCAAAACACTATTTGCGCGACCGACTTCTTCTGGGTCTTTTTAGTTAAGCAATGACTAACCATTATCGAGGAACTAAAAACATTTATGAGAAAATTAAATTAAGAAATATTTTTGTGTACAAATATCGGAGTTTTGTCCTCGAAGCCGTAACTTTTCCTTTAAACTCCCACAATATTGTCAAGTTTATACTTGTTCTTATTTTTTTTACTTCATCGGCAATATAAGTTCATGAAAACTAAGAAAAACTTCGATTTTTGTATTTTGTGCAAAAATTAAGGCTCCATTTAATCAATTTCAGCGCGATGAACTTGAAATTTTTAAATTTAATTTTCTTTTCGTATTGTATAAATATATATTCAAACACCCCTGAAGTTAAGGAAATATCTACTGTATTCATCTGTGTTAAAAAAAATCGTGAAAATCATCTTTCTTCAGCTTCCTAAACCAAGTTTTCCCGATTAAAATATATTTAATATCATTGGCACTCTGAGTAACGTCGGCGTGCTCCCACGCCGAGGAATTTACATTCTCGTGTACAGTTCTGTCGTATTTTCCCGTTGATATTTTTTGGAACGCATCAAAAGTATTGCTGGAGAGTCGCCGAACTTTTACCCCGAAAAGGAACCAAGCTCGGACTTCGCTTTGCACGAAACTCTCCGGCGGAAGCGCCCGCTCGCATTTTTTTGTTGGCATTTTTTAACATCTTGTTCCGCTCAAAGTGTTAATACATTATTAAGCAGACGTTTCTGGGGCAGCCCAAGACCCAGAGGGAGTACAAACTGTGACGCTTCGCGATTTCATGACGGACTGGTTGCGCAGACAACAGCGACCGAGAATAATGGATACGATAAATGAACGAACGTCGATTGTTCGCGTCTCCGGAACAATTCCAACGACAAGGCGGCAGGGAAGTCGCGGTGCATCCGCTCGACGTGACAAAGAAAATTCGCAAAGATAGGAAAAAAAACAAAAGGAAAAGGAGAGGCGCGGAGGTTCACGGGGGGGATCCGTGAAATTGAGAGGAATCGAAGGTATATTTTCACAGACGATAAACCCGCCGCAAAATTTATTTGAGATTCTCGGCGCTCCTCCACGCTCCATTTAATATTCTTGACTCGGGCCAGCGTGTTCAACTCCGTGTATCTGAGAGATAAGCCTGGAATATTATAGTTTTCCTTCGGCGGGGGGGTAACCGAAATCGGCAACAACGATTTTATTAGGACGGAGTAACGTCGGTACACGCTCGCAATAACTGTAAACCACGAATTGGCAACGGCTTATTTATGTTAATCCGATTACTCGCGGCAGAACGGAACGGGGACCGATATTACGTCGTCCGGGCGGCGACGAAACTTTCGTAATTATGTTACCGAGACATCTTAATTCTTCGTGGCTTGATAAAAAATTCTCTGGAGACTCTTCGGGGGATTCCGCGCGGTGAAATCTTGTTTGCTACGCTTTTGGTCCGCGGCATAGAGCTCGGGATTATTATGATGGCGTTTTTCAACGTCCTCTGGAAGTATTCTCCTTTGATGGAACGTACAATAGTGTTACGATACAGTGTGGAAAGCCGTGTGTGGCTTCGGTAGCACACGAGAATTCTATAGTATAATTCAACAAAGTATTTGCAAAGCAAGGGAAGTAGAAAATTGTTTTTTGTGTTGTATTATTTGGTGGTCGTTTGATACACTGCAGTTAATGTAATTATCGGTGATGCAGTGCGTTTCGTAAAGGTTTGTCCTCACTAGCGAACAGTTCGCGAACACTGTTCGCAAACAATGCTCGCTAGTTGTTCGCAAACTTTTTATAACCATTGCTTGTGTAAAGGTGCGTCCTCACTCGTGAACAGTTCGCGAATGCTGGTGGAGACCCACCTTAATAAGATGTAGAGTAAATGAATGTACAAGTAGAGTACAATGAATGGCACCCTAAGCGGAAATCCCAATTGGAATGTTATAGACATTTTTTTATAAAATTTTTATATGGTCTTAATTTTCAGTTATTATCAATAATTATGGATTTCTCATTAAAATAAAACATCTGGAGTACCTATTAAGTATTTTATTTTAAAAATGTTCAATGAAAAACAGAAATAGGCATAAAAGTACAATCATTGGCACCCTAAAATTTGGGGTTATATAGAAAAACATGTGTAGTTAAAAACGGTGTTTGAAGTGTTTAAACAGGCTATTTCATTCACTATTAAATACCTATAACACTTAGTACATCTGTATTTTAATCCATTACTTAGTTATAAAGCGATAAAATATATTTACCTGGCCCTTATCAAAATTTTAAGAAAACGCCTAAAACTCAGCCCTTTGTCCCACTTTGTGGTGTTGCCAGATGTAAAATGTATAGTTCGACTACTGGGTTTTGCAGTGTTGTAGTGAAAGGAAAGTAAGAAATTGTAAAAAAGTACTTTCTAAGCTTGCACTTCTAAATATTTGGCTATTTAATCAAGAGTGCCAAAGATTACTGCAGTTTACCCTACCTACAACCGCGAAAGCAATGATTTTGGATTAAAAAATGATTAGAAAATATACGACATCAGTTCATACGAGATCGATTTCAAAAACTTATCAACTTATCTGATACATTAACCCTGACCTAGAAATTAGTTTCATTTTTATATCACATTCCGCCGAAATAAGTGCTATAATAATGAAATCCAGTCACGATTGAATAAAAGACAATTGCCGAAGCAAAAGATAACTTTGTAAAGAAATACGTACTTACTTTTCCGTCCCACTTTCTCTCTGTAACCATACTGCTCGAGAATTTTCCCATATTCCCGGCAGAAAAGGGAAAAGTCAAATGTCCTGTAATCTGATGAGTGAACCTCGCCACGGAGCATTCCCATTCATCGTCCCCCAAGCTCCCGGCGAAACGTGAGAAACAACATAAACCCCATTTCAACCTGAAAACCTCCGATGCACCAGCCAGCGCCCGCCTAAACCAACAATATCCGGGGCGAAGTCGATAGCAATTCGGCGAAAGAACTCGCGCCTTCCCCCGATTAATCACCGGTAAATGAACAGAAACGGTCCCCGGGAAGCTCTCAGCCGCAGATTTGATACGACACTGCGGAAATCCCAGCTCCCCGACGCATTAATATTTTATAGTTAGCCGGCTATCATAGCTCCTGCTTGAGCGTTGGTTGGGAAATTATTGCGCCAGGTCAGCGCCACGTTTGTCCCTCCCTCCTCGGCTGACGATTTCGTATGCTCCTTGCGGCTCGTCAGGGGCCAGCCTCGCGACCGGCGCCACCTTCTTCGAGCCGGACGGGGGAAACGATGCTTCGTGATCGTTTAACGTCAGGAATTTCGGCCGCGCTGGGACAATACCGTGCCTGGCTGCTGTCATTGTAATGTGAATTTACAGAGCCGTGCAAATGTGAGTATACAGCAGCTGTGTTGCCCGCGCGCGGTGTGTGCACGGGCCTGCAAGTCGCGAGGGTCGGAGGAGGAGGGAAGGAAAGGCAGGAGTGCAGCCACTGTGACGCAGCGCGGAGGTGGCTCGGTAAAGTGTAAACTATTATAATTATCCACGAAACCACTGTCATTGCGAACAGCTTGCAGCATTGCGGGGCCCGCAAAGTTTGCCTCCGCGTCGTCTGTGGAAACACAGGGTCCAGATGGCGGCGTGCGCCGATGCGTCGTCTGTTTGCTCCTAGATTGTTGAAAAATATTGTCTCGTTGCGTTCGAACCGCTATTTCCCTTCGTTCTCTTAGTTGGCCGTGGAAATGGTGACTCGTTCCAAGTAATAGCCGATGTGTATACGTGTTACGTACCTCCATTTCTGATTGCTACTTGGTGCACAGTTATATTGGATCGCATGCAATTGCAGCGTAATTGAAAATTCAACTGTTTCAGACCTATTCTGGGACTCCACGGAAAATCGTGTTTGTTTATTGCTATGAGTATTGGCCACTGTACCATAGTTCGATGCAAAGTAGTCTCCGTTTTGGGTAGTTGTTTTGAAGCGTGACTTGTGAAACCAAAGTGACGTTTTTTTTTTTTTTGAAAGTAGGATTTTTTGGGAAATGAAGAATTCTTTTAAGGATAGAAATAAAATAATAAATAGGAAGAAGGAAATAGTCTGTGGTCAGTGGTAGAAAATGAGTCTTTTAAATTTATTAAAATTGAACTTCATTTTACCGATTTTACATATTAATAAACAAATTAACAATCCGATATTGATTTGTGCAATTGGACCTGTGCGATGGAGACCGTTGAGACTAATCGTATGTAAACACTGGATTATTGAAAAGCAATCTCGCGTTACGATATCGCTTCGAAACCATTTTAAAGATTTGCGAAAATATACCTGATAGCGTCGTAAATTTACCGTTATCGCGCTATTATATATTCATCCTCCAACCTGTAAAATTGATTTCGCTATTTACCTCCGATCGCATGGTAACGGCTTGCTAACCCAATTTCGGTCCCCGACCAAAAGTCATTATGTTACATGCTGCGTGTTTGCAGCTCCGTGTAACAGATATTTGAAGCATGTTCCGCCATAAAATATGCATTGGTGCAATGGAATCTAAATTGTAATTAATAACCTGGAGATGATGGAACAGAATAACATAATATTAAATTTGAAGCTACGTTATAGGTATCTATGATTCACTGTAATTTAATATCTTCCATTTTTGTATATATTTTACTTATTATATTAACGAATAAGCATACGCTATATGTGAATCTAATTGGTATAAAAAATATAACCATGAAGATTATACTTCGCACGAATTAATTTAATGTGCCCTTATTCAAATTCATTTTCATTAAGTACTCGAAATAATTAAAGACAACAATACTATCTATACAATAGCAGATATCCCATTTTGTTAAAAACTTCTAAAAGCTTTTTACTTTTATTTTGTAAATATCATGACAGCGTTATGTAACTCGCCAAAAATATTATTCCCTTTCACACTTATTTAGTTTCAAATTTGTCCCGAAGCACAAAATACTAATATGAAACAGTGTCACTTTTTTAAAGCATCACATGAAACCTATTAACTCTAACGAAAATAAGTAATCTCCCACTTTAACAATTAAAATCACAGAATGGTAAGTCATGAAACAATTAATCGCCCATAAATAATCGCAAGTTCTACAAATGGTAACCAAATAATTATTTCACCAACTGTGAAATCGAAACAGTCACGTGGTGCATAAAAAAATCAATTTCATTACTTATATCCCTATGGTTAATGCCAGCGCCTGGATTATAAATTTAACAGATCGGAGTTCCTTACGCGAATTGAAGCATGCGTTCGGCCGGTCGAACTTGTCGAATTAATTGGATACATCGACATCACTGTGGCAACACAGCGTTTCAGCAGGTTCTTCACGGAATTTGAAATGATCCCCGCATAACGGCGGAATAATTCCCGATGCATATGAGATCGAACTTGATATCACTCTTGCGAGCGATGACGGCCGCGCGCAGCACAGTGTGATGTTACGATGATTAAACCGATTCGTTAGTAATGAGGTGGTTTGGGCATCAAACTTAATGAACTCATCACATGGGACATCATCGGAGCTGGGTTTCGACGTGGCAGAGATGTCCTGTGCGTATCGAGACTGATCGGACAGTCGCGACATTTGAAAAGTAATTAATGCCATCAGGGAGGAACGTATCTGGAGCAACAGCATACGAGGAAATAATTGGCGATTTTATACAGCGATTTGTCAGAGCTTATTTCCACTTAGTTACATACAACTAAGTCCACTTAGTTACATACAACTAAGTCCACTTAGTTACATACAACGTCGAAGTGTTTTAAGGGATGTACAGTTTAAGAGTATTTCAACTGCACTGAGAATAAAATGTTTAACCTTCTGAATATTTCAAGAAACATACGTCACTGTTGAGGGACATCCCTTAGAATATTTATTAAATTGAATAAAGTAACCTGATAATTTATAACTAACAAGGAAACACCGCGAACCCGGACTCACCCATTGGAACGCAACTTTGTGGGTTTCTAGAGTGACTCAAAACAAGAACAACGGTGTGTTTCATTTGAGCCCTATCGCCCTTTAAGGGGGTGAAAACTAACCTCAAAGGCAAATTGCCACTTCCACTTTTTCGCGTATAACTCTCAAAATACAACAGACAGAAAAAACTGTTTCAAACAAAAGTTTAATGGTGCAATAAGCGCTGCAAACTTGCGTTAACAAAATTTTTAAAAAAGTTTTTTTTCGTTCAGGTATTTTTTTTAAACTCTTTTCAAAATTTTGTTAACGCAAGTTTGCGGCGCTTATTGCACCATTAAACTTTTGTTTGAAACATTTTTTCTGTCTGTTGTACTTTGAGAGTTATACACGAAAAAGTGGAAGTGTTAATTTGACTTTGAGGTTAGTTTTCACCCCCTTAAGAGGACCTTCCGGTATAAAAGTCGATTTTTTTATTTCATTTTTCGAATGTTCAACCTTTTAGGAACACGTGTTTAAAAGGATTTGTTGAATTTCGTAAAATTCTCGAAGTTATAGGCATTTGAGTAGTGGCAAATGCATGGGCAACAACCGGCCTTTAAAACTTTAAACGCGCTTTTCTCGAAACAGTGTTCTCAAAACGGTGGGACCTGTATTTCCAAAAGTTATTATCCGATTCGACTGAAACTTTTTTTATTTTGAAGAATATACTTCTGGCTAGGGGGAACTAGAAAAAATTACAAAAAATTGAAAATTCATCATTTTCAAAGGCGTTGAAAGCACGAAAAATTCAGGGAAAAGTGATTTCAAACTTGAAGTGTCGTTATTTTCTAAAAAAAAATGTCATTTTTGTAATTTTTCTAGTTCCCACCCTAGTCACAAGAATAATCTTCAAAATAAAAAAGTTTCAGTCGAATCGGATAATAACTTTTGAAGATACAGGTCCCACCGATTTGGATCAATTTTTTGACGCCTTGACTTTAACGATTCCCCAGGGCCGTCTACAATGATTAATTATAAAACAAAAAATATATTTCTATAATTTAAGACATCCTTAATACAATGCAAAAAGTCCCATTAAATTATATATAGTAGTTTTCCTTTAATTAATTCCTAAATATCGCCTATTTTTTTGGGCTCTAGACCGGAAGGTCTCCTTAAAGGGCGATAGGACCCAAATGAAATACACCGTTGTTCTTGTTTTAAGTCACTCTACAAACCCACAAAGTTGCGTTCCAATCGGTGAGTCCGGGTTCGCGGTGTTCCCTTGTGAGAATAAAATGTGTGACCTTCCGAATATTTCAAGAAATATACGTCACTGTTGAGGAACACACCTTAGAATATTTATTAAATTGAATAAAGTAACCTGATAATTTATAACTAAGTAGGTAGTATCATCTTAAAGAATACATTAATAATACAAGAATACTCCATTAATTTAACACATATTCCCGAATTTCGCGGAGGAAACAAATTTCACAGGTAAACAAGTCCCCGACCAACTCAAGTAGTAAAAGAGTCTTCAGTATCAGTTCACTCGACCAACAGATATATTCCACCAACCCTCCCAATCGTTGCCAATTTGGTCGCACCCTACCGCTTACGTAACAACTATGTCACCCCCCCCCCCCCCACAGGCACAATTAAACCACACTATTCAACACCCAGTACCCAACATCCAATCTCCAAGACTACCACCAAACTATCGCAATTAAAATCGCCAAGAGAACGACCCGTTTAAAAGCCGGCCCCCAACGGAACAAGTGCAAGGGTTGGGCAATATTAAATTCGCCCCCCCCCCCCCTCTTGACAGAATTTCTACGAGGGATTCGATCGCGAAGCGAGGCAGGAGCATCTTCGACCTGGTTTCTGAGGCTCGCGCGCGTCTGGTATCGTGCAGCCTCGTTATCGTCTACCTAATTTGAGAGTTAATTTAAGGCGCGACGATAGGGGAGGGACGGGGGCAGGGAGTTACCTGATATTCGCAATAAGGGAATGCCTCCCAACTATTCGTGGACTGTTTCGTATGCAGCCCTGGTTACGAAGGTAACCTAAGTACAGTTGCCTAACTTATATTGAAGATGTTTGGAAGCTTTCGAGTCTGAATTGCTGTGCCGCGCACGATGCGCCTCTGCCTTCACGTCCAGCCCCCTCTCCCCCCCCCCCCCTCCCCTCTGGCGCTACCCTCTCGCTACCGCCTAGCTGTACATAGACGGGGAGGGCCCCTCCTGCATCCGCCCGAACCAGGCCGCGTGCAAGCGTGAACACGAGACAGAAATATTCGTGCATTGTGGTGGTAGTTTCGCGCGTGTGTAAAGAGGCTGCCGGAAGAAAGCTGGAATTTGTAGTCGGCGCGTTTCGCAGCTCACCTCCTGATTACTCGGCGAATTCGCACGCAGTCGCCGGCATCGCTCCCAGCGAATAATTCTGGAATTCCGGGAACGCGCCCCGCGGCCGCGATGCCGCGCGCCTGCCGCCGCGGAGTTTTCATTCTGATTGAGTCCCGTGTATCAGCGATCGCTCTGATTACGCGGTTCCTGCTCGTTTCGAATACACTGTTCGCGCGAAATATGCTGCGCTTCTTTGTTTGAGGGAGGAAGAGTTTAGCGAGCTTGCGATGCTGCGTCTGGCGTGTTAGGGTTTGGATGGGATCGAGGGGGTGGAACGAAGTGTAGGAAGTGGAGTTTTAAGGATTAGATGTGATCTGCTAAATTGTTTGCCAGCTGTACCTACAATAAACGAGAAGATAAATCCTTTTTTTTTTGTAAATTAGTAAATTTGTAAATTGGTAAAGTATTCATTTCAGCTGGATACTGAAGTGGAAAGTGGATTTGAAATTAAGAAAATGTTTTTATTAAAGATGTAACTAGTTCTTTATGATTGAATATTCTAATCAATTTTCGTATCACTTTCGTTTTGTGAAACTTTCGGTAAGTATTTATCAGTACAAGAAACATGAAAATTTCCCTGCAATTGGTAATTCTCAACAGTAGCATTAGTTACTATTTTTTACAATTAAATGTTCGTTTTTTATTTGTCGATGTTAAAACGTAGAATTTATCAAATATCAGGAAATAACAGTTATTCTGAAATATTCTGTCATCATATTGTTAACAATAGGTATTCTCACAGTATAATCTTTTTTGCGTGGTCCAGCTTGTAAAATCTAAGATGATACACATGAAACATTGAACCACATTTTCCACATAATCATTCACAATCTTCTTGATACATCAAAAAAGCTTCTATCAATTCACATCCGAGATATCGAAATGTCGATATAACGCTCGGGCTCGGTGTTTGACGAGCGTGAAATTTTTATAAACACGGCGAATTCCGACTGTGTACTACCAATAGGAAAAATTATAATATGTACTCGAGAAGGGAACATATTGCATTAGCAATGCAATGATGATCACCATTCTACACGACATGGCTTTTGATATTGTTGAATTAAACAATAACGTTTTTATAAAAGTCACTCTACTCAGCTTGTATAATCATCCTATTACACTTCAATGAATATTCTTCTACACAACATTATTCTACAATAAAGTCTCTTGATTTCTCAAAAAATTAGTAAAAACTTCCCTAATTTTTACGAAAAATGCGGTGCCTTAAACCTAAAATCAATTTTGATAATTTATAATAAATTTCAAAATATACCCATATATAACTAATATCATTCATGAATGCTTCTACATAATTTTATATAACAGTTTATTAAAACCGGGATATCACGTGATTCCTACGAAACCAATTAACACCCTTTCGTGAATTTATTACATTACTCAAAAAGGGCTCCTAATACTCGACCAACATATTTAAAAAAAAAGGACCTATTTACACTGCACCCTCTATATCCCCATTCCAACAGCAGTTACATCCAGCGGCCTCATGACTTTATTGCGCTACACAACAAAGGGAACGGGGAGGGTTTTCACGCTCTAAGGTATCCAGCCTGCAGCTCCACATTCTCGCGAGCATTTCGATTGCTTGGAATATCGAGAAACTGTTGTTCCCCGCACCTGTCGCCCGCCATATTTTCCACCCCCTGACTTCCTCTAGCGTCCAGCAGAGAAAAGGTGAGGATTTTCCAATGCACGGGAAAAGAGGGGTCCCATCATATTTTATTAGCCATTGATATATTACCTTGGACACGTTGCGCGCCGTCCAACCCCACGTCGATGGCCGTTGCTGAATATATCCGTGTTTACGTTTACGCCAGGGGGGTGGATGGAATACACGGAGATCGGTCCACGGTTTGCTTTGGCGCGGGGCTGGTGTGAGTGTCGTCGATTGATACGGGATAGAGTTAGATGGGCAAAATAAAGGAGAGCCAAGGTGGAAAGCTTCCCACCCTCCGTGTTTACCCACCCACAGGTATTCTCGCTGCGAAATGTTATGAAACCAAATTGCTGGAAAAGTTAACATCGACCCAAACGCCCGTATAAAGAAGCAGTTCGACGGGTCAGACCTCTGTTCTTACAAAAAGAAAATGATGGCAGACGAAAACGCGATCAAGCCTGGGGGTGGGTTAGCGTCGAACGGTTGGCATTCTTTCTCCGCGACGAGTGCATTGAAATTTAGGAGAATCAGGTTAGCCTCTTTAAACGAGAAAATAATTTTTTAGTTCCATGGTATACCTGTCTACAATTTATTCGAAAAAGTCACATCTCAGTTGCATACAGCGTGTAAAATATTTACGGAGATTAAGATAATAGGAGATTAAAAAACTAAACGATTTAAATTGTTTTTTTTTTGCCTTGCGTCAGGGTATTTTTTTAAATATCAGAATTTGTTGAAATATTAATAAAACTCATAATACTTAGCGTTAACCTAATATTAGCTCCAAGTCAAGCCCCTTTCTTCCGAATCTTTAACGCCAATGCTGAAGATGCCCCGCAAGAAAAGAAGAGCCCTCTTACGTTGATCGCCAAGAAGGGAAGAGGAACGAAAAATGGTTAGGTCAGAACGAACGGAATTGCAACGATTCGTCGTCTCTAATTCCCCTGGCCGTAAAGAAAAATCTTGGTAACCGTTCGTTCGACGACGGTTGCTCGACGCTGTGACGGAATTCTATCGGACAATTCGAGGCTCGTAAAGTTCAAGCGAAACGACGGGGAGGGTTGTCCCAGGAAAATTCAATCGGTGGCAAATACTCACTTTCGAGGAGCGTGCTGAAGGATCGGGCTGTGTCGTTCGACGACATCGTGAAATATTTCCATACGTCAGGCCGCCCGACACATGTGCTCGACTTCCAGCGACCGTCAATTGCAAGAAATCGCGGAAATTTCACCGTGGACCCTTGTAGCGCTTGGAAAATTATACGGCGAGCCAATGCCATACAATTTTTTCGTATAAAAACAGTTAATATAGTAGCAGCAACGTTACCAGAAATCTCATAATTTTTTAGATTCTAGAGTAGTCTGAAGAAGCACTGAATGAGATTCAGTTACGTAGGAAAAGAAACTTAGAATTAATCTTTCGTGTGTTCTTTTTTCGAGGAGCATGTATTTCTCATTTATGGACCTTTGATCTTATAGCAACACATATGAGATTGTTTAGTAATAATTAATAATGATAGAATGAAATGATCATTAATTACGGCTGAATTGTGGAAGATTCTAATATTACCTCTTTAGAACAATGCGAATGGGGGCATCCGTGATGTCTTTCCCCAGAATTAATAACGAAGGAATATTTTCACCCCCCCCCCCCCTCACAAAGATCGGTCAAATATCTCCACGAAGCCAAAAGAAGGAGGGGAAGACGACAGTAGCGCACGCGAAACGTTTAAACGCAACCCCCGCTTGGAGAGGGGGCTAAATCACGCTCTGAAAAAACAATTCCTCGCGGGCATTTATACAGGATTATCAAAGGGGTGTGTGCACACATATGGGTGGAGCGGGGCGAGGGCTGCGGAGCCAGCAGGCGGCGCCATCGTCCCGAGTAGTTCGTAGTTAACCCAGTGCACCCACCGCGTCTCTTCGGGGAGAGCGAGGGAATGTCTGCTAATCCTTTACAGGGAATTCAAGTGATAAATTCCGTAAATCCCTGTTCAAGCACACCCTTGCACCAACCCATCTACCCTTACCATTACCGGGGTTTCCCTCCCCTGACCGAGCCTCAGCCAGCAGCACCGCCATCCCCGCGCGCTGGTCCCCGTCGCTCCATCTACCCCATCCACTCGGAATCTAGAGCCACCTCGCCCACCCTGCAGCGCGCCCCAACCATCCACCCTCTACCCTCGACTCTTGGAAAAAGTAGAAAACTGCGATTACAAAGACTTTTCTGCGCACCCTGCCACCCCCCACCCCCCTCCACCCACCACCGTCGAGTCCTGTGCTCGCATCCTTCTTCCATCTTCCGGGCCGCCTTTACTCCTTTCGCCGTTTCGTCCTCCGCTCCTTCCTGTTCCGTCCCTTTTCCTTCGGCCACCCCCCCCCCCCCTTTGTCCTTCCCCAACCTCCGCTCCCCCTTCAGGCCAGCTAGGGAAGCTCTCTCTCACGGCGCAGTTTCTCGCTCCTCGTGCACGCCGCTCGCTCCTTTCCGGATTAAAACTTTAACACTTTGTTACCCTTTTTCAGGAAAGAGACGGAGGTAAGGAGACGCCGGGGGCGGGCGGCGGTGGCCGTGGAGGAGTAGAAGGAGAGTTAGCTGCGGAAACGGCGAGAAAACGGGTGACACGGCCACGGCGCGAGGAAGAGAGAAAAGGAGGAAGTTGCCGCCGTAATCCGGGGCTTCCGCTACGTTGGACAAATTTCAGTCTCCGGGCGAATTTCGCTTTTGATAAAACGCCCCATTTTGCATTTCGCGCCTCCGCTGCGCCGCCTGTCCCCCACCCCCGGAGCTGAGAGCGGGACGACCAGCCGCGATAATGAAGGGTAAGTGAGGTCTCCGAGCGTAGAGGGCAAACGCCCCCAACCCCCTTTCAAGGGACAGCCTTGCATGGTGCTCACCCCCACCCTCCTGGGGGGTGAGACGCGAGGTATCCGGAAAATGAGATTCTTAATCCGGACGTCGGATGATTGTTCGTGCTTTTGGGTAATCGCTGGTACCCTGAATTACTTCTTTAATTTGACTATCGATCCCTGGAACCGCTA
Source organism: Andrena bucephala (assembly GCA_947577245.1). Classification (NCBI taxonomy): domain Eukaryota; kingdom Metazoa; phylum Arthropoda; class Insecta; order Hymenoptera; family Andrenidae; genus Andrena; species Andrena bucephala. Next base: position 11,233,840 of record OX387715.1, read on the forward strand.
GAGGCTCTGTTTAGAGGCATCGCGTAGTGTTCGCATTGAAAGTATAATGAACAGCTACTACCCCTGCTATTCAGTGTAGACTACTCTGGTAATACTGGTTAACAGAAAAGTATGGTTTGTTGGTAAAAAACCAAATCCACTTTCTTTTAAAAAAATAAGATTCTGGTCTTTACTAAAAGATAATGCACTTGGCATTTGCTAGAGACCAAAATCTCATTTTTGAAAAAAATATGTAATGTGATACTTACAAATAAAATACCTACTGTGCATGAGTGTGTCATATGTGAATTATAAAATTATTGCAGAGAATGGCAGAACGGAATATCGTAATCGGTTTATCTCGTAAGAAGGCCTGCTACAGAAAACAGCACGCGATAGTTGAATTACCAGAATGAAAGTCATCCATATATCTGAGTACTTTAGCGAAATCTTTCGAGAGCATCAAGCATTATGGATTTTAAGAACGGAGCGATCTAGAGCAGTGTTTCTCAATTTTTTTTCAGCGCCCTATCGATATAAGTAAATCCTTAATGAACTTTGTGGGGTAATCATGTGCAAGCTTATGTTATTAAAATCCTAATCGCCCCCATTTCCGCCCCATTGTGTCTAACACTCCCATGCCGCCCCTTATTGCCTAATGCCTCCCTAAATAATTTAAATGCCCCGGTGCCATGTAGCGCCCACTTTGAGAAACACTGATCTAGAGTAATACACGCTTGTAGAGCCTTTTCACGCGACACACTTTCCACGAAACCTGTAAATAACGATTTCTTTCGATGAGTATCAAAGTATTACTTTTAGAAAGGGCACGGCACATTTAAGAAAATTAACAGATTTCTCTTGCCGAACGATGACTTTTCAAGATTATTTATGAAAACATGAGTGCATTTTAAATTATAACGCGTTGCAAGCAAACACTCGTATCTTTAAAATTGCTTCATGAATATGCATGTTTTTTGCGGGGTGACACATTTTTTAAACGACAGTGAAATCTACTGCGGGAATAACAGTGGAGGTATTATAAATAAAACCGTAATTAGTTTGATAAGGATATATGGTACGTGAATTTTCCTGAAACCGGTGTACTTGTCCATTTTCGTTAAAACGATAGCCATGCCTCGTACAAAGTGTAAGGTATATAGAAAATAAGGCAGGTACTGTCATTAAAACAAATTGCTTTTATCCTTTCTAAGCGAACAGGTTTTTTGCTGAATGCACAATGCTAGACTAACGCAAAAATGATTCCATAACACTTCCATCGTGAGAAACACATTTACGAGTTCCATTAATTATATTTCTTTTTACCACTTTTAGTGACGCTTTTATTTGTGGAGGGCTTTCATTCAGACTACTGTGAACTTGCTTAGGGTTGACTTTTGTATGCAGCTGAGGCATTCAGCTTCTATTAAGAGTAATTCACGTAGAAACTGCTTTAAATAGAGTCGCTGCAGCCAGGTACAGAACTACAAACTAAATCTCTTTCTATCATTCGTGTGACGTTGACGCCATTGATACTACATATAAACACAAGAAACCAACATATACATACCTGCAACAAGGTTCAGTACATTAACTCGAGATTTTCCCCACATATTTTCAAAGACATTCACAGCATTCAAAGACGAAAACTTCATTCTATACCTTCCACATGTTAAACATTAATTATTTTCAGAATCACCTACTTCTTTCAACAGATCTCTCAGTTAACTTATTTCGCCCAAGTTTAGTTTTGTTAGAATGCATTACATATAGATTTCTTTTTTCTCTTCACTTTTGTTTTTGTTTTATGTTTACTTTCTTCCTGCTTATCCGTCTAACACCGTTTCTTTTATGAAGGTGCAATGTTTATTATTTGTAAAAGTCGATGTATTAAGGGCTCCAACCTGTATAAAAATAATATTGCCCCACTCCAACCATAACTCCATTTTCACATGCCAGATCAAGATTAACAAACACCACAATTCACCTGTCATTCGTGTACCAAATCATTAAGTTTCGTTTCCAGCTGCTTTCATATTTCCAGCTGGATGGTGTTACGTGTTTCATTCAAGGTTTTATCAGAGTATGTACACATGTAGTACATATATTTAGTCCACAGTATTTTTGAGTAGTGAATCTCGTACAACCAATTAAATTATAAATTGTTCTGAAAGTTGAATTTTATGAATATTTTACGAAAACTTTCACCTACAAAAAACATGAAAAAGTCACAATCGATTTTTCCGCACCTTAACTCCTTTTTACCAGGACACGTGACATATGAACGTCATCTAAACTCAAACAATGCCAGAAGCTGGGCCCCTCCAAAACACCACGGAAAATCGGCAGCATCGCGAGGGCTCGCAAATCGAAAATTAACGCCCCTCGAATTTTCAACGTTCCACTTCCACGTGGTCCACGCGAACAGCGGAACGCGTACACTTTCCTCCCCATCGACTGCCTCTCCCCCCCCCCCCCGCTCCCCTCGTTCCAATCGGATATCGATTTTACATTCCTCACAGTGCAGAATTTTCTAGCGGGGTGTGCGCCGCTCCAAGGATTACAGGGGGTAAGAATTTCCCTCGGCGAATAAATCTGGCGGGCGCTCGACCAACGAGTCGTCGTCGCCCATCGATTTCGAGTTTCCCGAACGGGAGAGTCCATAACAGCGCGTAAAGCCAACCGTAAACGATCTTCTCATCGGCGACGAGGACAAGATGGCCGGCTAGAGGATCCAGCGACGGACGACGATTCTTTGAGCATTAGCGGCTGATTGCAAGATCGCTGTGGCGCGGGCGTAGCGATATTTTCATGAGATTACCTCCTTTTGTTTCTCTCTTTCTTTTTCCCTCCTTTCATTTCCCCCCGTTCCTTCAAGCCCGGTGTCAGGCTTCTCGGCTCGGACGAACGGCAGATCGTGTCCCCCGCGATGGCGTGGGATCCTATAAAGTGCGGCTTAACAACTCCCGACGCAACGCTTAAATTTAAGATCATGAGGATTTAACTAGGTACTTGAGCGTGTCTTAAGGAGAAGGCCGGAGAGTGGAAAACGATCCGTTTAGAGTCAAGAAGCGCTACATCGACGGCGGATACAATTACTTTGTGGACACGGGCAGCAATATCGCGACAAGTCGAATCCCGAGTTTCTTTGGAAATGAGGAAAATGCAATTCGCGAAATGAATATTAAAAAATAGTACGAACAATTCACATGTCTTAGCAGGATTCTGATAAGACTTGTTTCATGGAATTAATTGGTAGACAGTGGATCTTGAAGTTCAATTTTTTGGGGTGTGTGTGAGGAGAAAAAAAGATGTAGATAATTGTAATCTGAAGCACATTTATGATTTAATAAATGCAAAGAAGATATTAGTCCAGTGAAATTAGAATCTGTTTGCGGAATAATTCCCAGGAAGCCAAATTTGTGTATGGCCCTTTATTTCGTTGTATTAAACAATATGTCAAAAGTCCCCATCGATGCAACCCCTGCTAGAAATTTTAAAGGGGGTCAAAGGTAAAACAAAACAGTTTTTCGCGAATATCTCGTTATCTATGAGCTGTACGGCAAAAATAGTGATGCTGAAATGTGTAGCTTAGTAAATTCTCTACAAAAAAGGTTGTATAAATTTTTATCATAAGAGTAACCATTTTCATGTATGATGACTTACAATGTTTCAACCCTCATGCTTTTGACAAGGGAAGATCCCGAATCCGGAAATTCAAAAAATTATCAAACTCTGTGAATATGTAGGGGATGTCCTCCTGAGTATAACGCAATTTTGTTTGCTGCTCAAATACAGGTGAAATTGACCACTGAAAAATGATCGATTTTGCATTATTATTCGCGAACAGTCAGAGATAGAAAAACGTTTTCCAGAAAAAGTTACTTCTTTTGATTAGGACTATCCTTTGGTAACTTACAATTCTTACAGTTCGCAAGTTATAACACACAATCGGAATATCACAAGGGATTTTCAGAAGTCAATTTCACCCCCTTAGAGTGAATTTGTGTAGCAAAAAAAATTGCGCAACAAAGTTTAAGTTTATTCGCTCCTTTTAAATCGAATCTGAAAATGCTGAAGTTAGATAAAAACAAGTTACTAAAATAATTCTCTCTATCTTATTACGTCGGTGAAAATAATTTTCACTGTACTTAGAAAAGCTTTGGCATTGTCTCATTACCACGGTGAATCCGTTATCAATCTTGACGAGCGCCTTATTCGTACCAAGTGGCACGTGACAAATTACACAGGTTGCAGTAGGAGCATTCAGCCAGCACGAGACACGATCTTTAATAATTCAAATGTGGCGTGGATCGAGAGCGATTGAAGACAATTCTTTCTGGTTATTTCAAAGAGGCTAGGTCCGACTTTACAAAGAAAGTCCTCCTCGATATTGCTTCTTCCATGTGCCCGGTAATAAATCGTCGGTGAACTAATATTCCTGCGGCAATATTGCTGGAAATATTACCATGGTAAATGATCTCTGTTCGCGTGAGAGATATTCGGCTTTCATATCGATATTAAAATAGAAGGTCACGCTGTTCCGCAGCCTGCGATTTACATTATCTCTGGGAGCACACAACGTGTTATCTTGCTATAAATTCTGCTAGCGGCCACGATCGTATTTTTGCTAAAAGAAATTTGACATATTAAACCTTTATTTTCCCTCATTCTACCCCTGCATATAGGACCAGAGTTCACTTCTACAGAATCGTCTTTCTAAACGAATTAAATTAAATAAATACGAAATACATCATTCAGAATATAAGCAATATCGAAAGTCAATGAAGTTTCTGTTAAAATATATGACAGACCGAAGTAAAACCAGTGTTCATAAGATTCCGTTGTTTGCACACAAGACGACTTTCAATATTACAAACAAAATTACGTACTCAGAAATATCATGAAAATCTTCGTAATGTCATAATCTCCAGTTCTTTAATCTGAACTTAAAAGAGACCCAAAATAAGTTTTTCAACGGGGACAAACGCCCTCGAAAAGAGGATTTCCAACCCCTACCTCCCCCTGGTTGCAGTCGAGTAGTGGTGCAACCCACGACGGAAGTTTGGAAGTTTAAAAACCTCTCGCCGACAATTCTGGCTCGGCGCGGTAACAGCGCCAAGGAGGCACGACGGTCGAAAGGCTCGAAGTAAATCTTCGGGCACGTAGCCCGGCCTGAAAGGCAGGGATATGTCTCACTCCACCTACTTCTTTTCTTAATAAATTCCCGGAACGGGGTTGAACTAATTACGCCGGCCGCCGCGGAATTTTAAGCGAAATCACTTTACAGCGCCGGCAGCGGGGAACACGTGATGCATGGCCGCGCATCCGAAGCGTACGTGAACCGTGCACGAAAATCCCTGGACGTAGCGGGGGGGTTGAAAAAGTTAGCCCCGTGTCTTGTAACAGCCGGAGGAAAGAAACGGTACGGCGCCTGACTCCGGTATCGAGCGTCGGAACTTTTATTGGAAGGGAAATTTATCGTCCCTTTGAAGTCTGCTGGTGGCAGAAATATCATCGCAGGAATTAATGGACACCGAAGAAACTTAACGGTATCGCCTGACGTAAAGGGAAATTGTACGTCTCGTATGGGGGGGGGGCACTAATGAGAGGAGTACGCTGTATCCAGGTCACGGGTTTGGTTCAAATTTCGCAGATAGTCACTGCCCAGCACGTGACGATCGCTTTGACGGCCCCACGTTTTGGGACAAACTTAAGGGCACCATACACGTGTATCGATACATGTGTCAAGTATCAAACAACGCATACACATTGAGACGCAATTGTGAGACTTCGGTTCAGTTCTCAAGCTTCTGTTGTCTGACACAGCAAATATTTAATAAAACATAATGCCCACAATTTTCAATCGTATGCAATTAATAACGTTCGAAATGAAACGTAAAGATATTACCAAGGAAAACAGCAATTGTATATTTTCGACGTTAAATAAATATCTACTTAGTTCGATTATATAAATACTTTCACACAGAATCTCAGTAGGTACATATAAATCATGGCCAAAGGTACTCTCCGACAAAGGACGCCTATTGAACGGGACAATACGCCGCCATATTGATTATTCAAAACTTGCGACCGCGTGATTGTCCCTTATCGATCAATGGGCGTCGATAAAACTCTTAAAGGGGATAATGAACCCGGCCGGAGTAGGGACAGGTCCACGCGCGGGCAGTCTTCGAGCAGATCAGAATTGGGGGGTGGTCCAGTCGAAGCGGAAGAAGAAGAGGAAACTGAGAAAACTCCGGGCAGGAAAGTTTCGACAGAGCCGAAGACAAAGTAGAAGAAACAAAGGAATGCTGGTGGTCTGCTTCCTTTTCGCGGTCCCGCACAGAATTGGAAGCAACTATCCAATTTCCGAGGAAACAGAGCGCGGGAGGAGGGTGGAGGGGTAGAAAAAGAGCAGACGATAGAAAACGACGCGACCCAGAGAGGAGGAAACAAAGAGGATAAAGCAGATATGCAGCGGAAGAGGAGAGGGAAGAGGGGGGGGGGGGGGTAGGTCTGGCGGAAGAAGATCGAGGGAAGGCGAGGGCGGACAACGATGAGGAGGTGAAATTCAGCTTAGCGATCCAGCGACCCGGAAACTCCGACTCTCCGAGCCGAAACCTTTGAAAGATTTGATAAACGCTGACGTCACTTCTTACGATCATCCCACGAAATTGTAGGCGGCGCGGCGAGTGTCGGTTCGACGTCGAATATTCGCCAACTACTTTCGAGGCGGGCCGCTGTCGGGGCTACGTATCCCCGATATTTCATATCGCGGGACGAGGCCAACGCGGGAAGGCGGTCGACTTCGTCGGACGATAATGAAAATTTCAATAATCCTTCACCGTCTCCGGGATCTCTGCCGCGGCCGCGATAAACCTTTATCGATCTACTACGCCCGAACGCCTGCCTGCCTCTCGGCCACGAAGAACTCCGCGATGGTATTGAATGGACGATTACGCGATACGAGGATGGGATGAATGGAGTTGCATTAACTGGATTGCGATGCACCAACGCCCACTAGATTAAGACATCTACAGCTCCCTATCCAGCCGCCATGTTGTCAAACGCCACATCTTGCTTTATCCTTGCTTTATCTAAACACTTCACCCTGAAAAAAATATTTTACTTGCAGACACCGAATTATTCTACCTAATTCTGCACTTTTCCGATCCTCCTTCGTTTTTCTGAGAAACTACTGTGAATCTTCCCAGTCTTCTACCCCTTGACTACCCCAAAAATGTCTTAATAACCAATGTATACTCGCAAGGAGACCTTGTTCCCCAGTCGCTCCCTTCAGATTTTGATGAAATTTTAGGGGTTGAATCTAGAGGTATATGATGGTATTCTGTAGAATATTTTGTGTCAATGCGCATTTTTATAAACAACTGATTTCATAAGGTCTGACTGGTTCATAAGGTCTCTTTGTCAGTTCAGTTCCACTTCCATGTGAAAAATCACACACTGAATCTTTGCCAGTCAATTATATGTAACCATCCACGAAATATTCTTCGTACACCACCTCCCATACTAACTATCCTCCGATACCTCTCTGCTACACCCAAAGAAATTCTCCTAAAAGTGGAGTCCCATAAGAGGATACAAAGACCCTAGTAGCATTTATTGTTGGCATTTTGATGGCCAACTGATTTCCAACTTGGGGATACTGTTGACCAACCAGAAATGGGTACCTCTTACTAGGGGAGGTACCCAAATTTCTAAAACACCCTAACTGAGCTTCACTAAGAGTCTTCAACTAACTAATTTTAATAAAACAGCCACAACTAGCAAGCGTCATCGATGGCTAGATCCGCCAGAGAACGAGGAAAAGAGCCAGTTCCTCGCGTCCGGATGACGGATAACCGAATGTCTGGTGTGTTCGCAAAATTCCCCGCACCCCGACGCCTGTACTGGCTCCCGCAACTCCGTCTTAATCACAATGGCGCCTCGGCGCAGCCGGCTGCTCGGGTGCTTGTTGCTGGCGAGCATAGTAGACGCGGGGCTGCGAGTTAGCGCGGTTTCGCCGTAGCGTCTTCGTACAGCAAAACCATACCGATCCTCCTGTCGGAATACCTCGAGCTCGCCAGACTGCAGAGCGAGCTTTGTCAGCTCGGCGTCTGAGGTGAACGCAGCATTAATACCTACCCTCCTGCGCCCGCTGCTTCGGAGGAACAACCCGCCCCATCCAGGGGCACCGACAGCCGGCCCCCGTCCCGCCGCCCGCAGCGGCCGGGGCCGACTCTAGCCACCGTTAATATCGAATTCTTTGGCGCAATTTACGAGGGAGCAACGCGAACTCAGGGGTGGTCGTTTAATCCCGAAAGTCAAATCCTTGCACGAAAGCAAGCCGCGCCGCGGCTGGTACGTTTCGCGAAGTGTTTTCTAACCCCGTGAATCCTTTCAAGGATTACCCCGCGTGCCTGTGCTCCCCTGGGAGAATCCTGCTGCGTATTACCCCCGCGAGCAAACCGGAATGCTGAGCCGGTCCGAGCGGAATACTTAGCAGTCGCTTTCGCTCGTCGAACCCGGGGGCATCAGGATTCTTTGGTAGTTTAGCTGCAGCAGTAGCCGCGTCATCGAGGACCGAGATCATTGACAGGAGCTTCAAGGTTTTCTTGACTTTCTTCCAGTGATCCCGTGGGTACAGCGAGGCAAACAATTATTGGCACGTCCTTTAAAGCAGAATAACTTTGAGTTTCTTTGAGAAGCTAGATGGATTACTTAGTCTTTTCGATCTGTCGGGTTTTTGATCTGTCAAATGATCACGTCAAATGGAGTAATTTGATAATTGAATTGTATCTTACAATTAGTGTCTAATTGATAGAATTATATGATGAAGAGATATTCTATTAAATTAGGAAGTTTGTTTCAAATCACGAGCCTGTTAATCAGCTGACAAAGTAAGTAAACATTTATAAGGACAGCATACTACTTTTTTTCCTATTGAAAAGTGTACATAAGTATTAATGTAAATGTACTAAAATAATAAAATAACTGAAAATCTCTTGATTCTCTTATTTCAATAACCAACAACAACTCAGCATCAATAAATCTCCTAGAAGCTGAGCTTACAGCAGTTCCTACCAATTGATATCAAGCTCTCGGAAGCAATTTAAAATGGAATGTCCGGAATCCGAAGGAGAATGTTTAATCTGTATCAAAATACCCGCACGTAAGACCAGATTGCGCAGAAAATGTTCCCCTTATTCTTCCATGTTGGAATTGAAAAGGCACGGCAGAAAAAAAAACACAATTTGTCGTGGCAAATTCAATTGGAGCGAGTAGCCTTACACAAGACAATTACGAATTTGACAATAAAAAATTACGTGTATAGAAATAATGAGTCCTTTTTAACCATAGAAAGCAAACAAACTAACCGACCTTTAAGAACAATTAACATTAAACAAAACTAATTGAACTTCCATAACTTCCGTGACTTTACTGCAATTCATTCTGACATTTAAAAGAAAAACGATGTTGAAAATAGGGCACGAATGGATAATGAACCAGGGAATAAAAGTGAATCGTCAGTTTATCAGTGGAACATTACAAATTAAAACAGGGGTTGACTTTAATGGCGGAAGTTAATACGAGCGTAACAAACTACGATAAAGTGGCGTCTCGCTTGATACCGCATTTCCGTCATAAATCGTACTTATTCTTATCTACATAACCTGAATCTAGGGCTGCGCCTATCTACACAAAGGGAAACTTCTTTAGACTTTAACGTAATAAAATAGATGAAAAATTCACGGACCTATTGGGGGATTTTGACAGATTTTCGCTATTGAAACAATTTTCTATTGTAAGTATGAAAACAGTGAATATTTTTACACTTTACTACTAGGAAAATATATAAATGGATATCAAATAAGTAAAATAAGGAAAATAAGGAAAATGAGGGAAATGTGGAAAATAAGGAAAATAAGGAATGCAAAATGAGGAAAACGGGGGAAATGGGGAATTAGGAAAATGAAGGACATGGGGAAATTGAAAAAATGAGGGAAATTGGGAAAATAAGGGAAATGGGGGAAATAAGAAAAATAGGGAATATAAAATAAGGAAAATAAGAAATATATACCTATATATACTATAGTATATTTGGAAAATAAATTCGAAGCAAATAGCAAGATAAAGTAATCAAGCATTTTTTAGTCTCCCCCCCCCCCCCCTCAATATTCACGGCCACGAGCCCCTGTACAGCCTCATAATCGTAGCCGTGGCAGTAGAAATTTCACCGTAAGCACTATTAACGAAAATTTTACGTCTGCGCGTGCAGCCGGCGATATTTCCAGCTTGTAAACGTGGCAGTTTTCACCGTCGGCTAACTATGTACTCGAGTACTTTTTAAGTGCCACTGGAATGGCGTAATATCCGTCCGGCGATAACTGGACCTCTATAATGAACACTTCAGCGAAAATAATCCCGACGCGAATTCGAAGGGTATCGGCTTCCTTCAAGAATCACGGACGAACTCCTTCACCAGGTCTGGATTAGGTTTCACGGGATTAATCGCTAACGACATCCCTTTACACAGAACTGGAAATCCGAAGGAAATTGTTCGCACAAGAATCCCGAATAATACTCTTCTCAATGGTGGATATTTTCGGTCTTTAAAGCTGAAAAGCAAAGATGGAGCAGTGCGGAATCGTATTAACGATATAAAGTACAGGGTTTCGAAGAAAACAATCCTGAAAATATGATTCTTTACACTAAAGTAATAACAGTGATGATTTTAAAAGCGTCTGGCGAACGGGTAGGAATAATAAGCTCGAATATTAAATAAATCATTTAACTGTCTCTATTCTCTGGCGTGTGTAGTTAAAAAGGAGTGGCATCAATAGAGTTTAAAGTAAACTTCAAAGAATTGAGGATAAGCTATCCTTTGTATCAGCCCTTGGAACCCAGACAAAGCCAGTGTCTGTTGGACACAAAATTGTCAGACCTATACACGAGTTTCTATGAGTACGAGGATGACTACCTTCCATGCCCTACAAAGTACTTATCGAAAGGTCCTGCGTACCTAGCACAGTGCAAAATATATTCTGCCCAAAGGACTCACGTTCAATTTACAGCGAATAAACAGCCAGGTTTCGAAGGCGATCGAACCTAAATAAACGCAGTATCCGTTAAACGTGGACCTGATAAAAATAATGTCCCGGTTTCCAAAAGAAGGGCGAAAAGGAAGGAGAACGGGAGAAACGCCCACGGTCGGTTTCCTACATCGAATCACGAAGATCAGACAGTTGACTGCCAAGCGTTCCCAATTAATGGCACAAAGGGAGTAAAAAGAAGGGGAGCTGGTGGAGAAAAAAAAAGTTGGTGACGGCGGTTGAATGCATAATTCCTAACGAAAGTGCGCCGTTATGTCCTAAGGGTAGCGATGCAGTTTTCGTGGTGCTGGCGGGTACGTGGAGGGGCGAGGGGGAGGGGCAGGATAACGAGAGGATGGAGGAAGAGGAGCAGGGATACTCGACGTTAGTTCCAAGCGATTTGGCTCTCATGCGATTTAACACGAGGGCTATTATAACTCGATATAGATATAATGGCGTGGCTTTATTCAGTGTCTCTGTCTTTTGCATGCATGCACGCGCGCGCGCGCGCGCAAAGCTTTTCGTGTACAGGCAGTTCCAAAACTGTAGACACTAGCATCACACGATGGATGGGAACTGTAAGAAGAAACGAAGAATTTTAGTGATCGTAGATTTATGATCGGATTCTCCTGGAGACGAGCAAAATTTTCCCTGTAACCGATATCTCGATAGTTAAGGTATGGGGTTGTTTAGGGTTGGAACTGGAGAGAAACACGAGGACAGCGTTAAGCTTTGTGGTAAGTTGGTGCTTTGGTATTTATGCTATAATGCCACCAAATGGGACATATGGTTAAAGTTTCATAAAGCACTTCGTCTGAGAAAAACGCGTTTTCCAATTCACATCGTAATTCCTAAAAATGAATATAGGGTGAAAGCACTAGTAGTCGGCCACCCTCTAGTAGTCGACCACTTTTATTGTATACCTTAAAGAAATAAATACTGAAATAAAGCATTTATTACATGACAATTTTATATTATATTTTGAATTTCTAACCTTAAAATACGACGAAAAGCGCTCTTCATAGGTAAAAAAAATAAATGCTTTTAAAGTGATTTGTAAACTAATTTTGATTCTACATGTGCCATTGCTGTTTTCCAACACGAGAAGCATAAATGTGCTACGAATAGAAACGACAAATGTAATTCAGTTCTATACATTTTTTACTGGAAAATGATGCTATTTCACTGAAAAAGCATCAACAATTTTATATGCGTTTAAAATATTTTTTAAAAAATTGGATAATTTATCTATTTATGGGTCGGTAACTGGACCATAATTCTCTTTTAATTTTCAATAGTCGACCACAGTGGTCGACTTCTGAAGCTAACTACATTCACAATAAATACTAAAAGTCGACCACGTGTTAACTATAATTTATCTTATTAAAATTTTGATAAAGTTTCTAAAAGAATTTATTTCAATTACGCATTATTCCTGTCATTATTAATTATTTACCGTTGTTGTACATTATATTTAAAAATAAATTTTAGTTTGTAATGCGCACATAACCTATTTTGTATTTCATATTAAAAAAAGATGGTCGACTACTAGCTATCGGACCGATCGACTTTTAGAGATAAGCGGTCGATTATTAAAGCATTCGGACACTTTATTTTTAACGCTAATTATTTATTTTCCCCGAACTTTTATACTAACCCAATATTTTTAGTGATACATTAAATACATTTGAATTACTTCAATACATTTTATATATTTTATAACATCGATTGTTTATTTTTATTTTTATTTTTTTTTTGAACTTTTCATTCGAGTTTAACTTTAAGTGATCGACTACTAGTGCTTTAACCCTACCTACATTGCAATTCACTGTTGCGTTGAAGGAAAAACGTCACCCTAGTTAGCTTATCAAAACGTGGAAACAGGGGAAACTAGGGAATCGAGTGCCTAGTCGTGGAATTATTTACCTACAATCCCCATTGAACGTCACAGACTACAAGGAATCTTCCCCTGGCCCCATCTCTCCATATTATCTATTCGTTTCTTTCCAATCCAGTGTACGAAAATGATTTCCTCAACACGTTACATTCGTATTCCTGCCCGTCACTACGTCTCTTCCTGCATCCTTCTCGTAGCCGTCTTTGTTTGATAATCCTCCCCCTCGAGCCATCACCCCTGAAACCCTTGAGGTCCACGAGGCCGTCGTCTCGCCGCCATTACCCGGTAATAATTATTTAATGGCAGCAAAGTAGTCGAATGAAATTAACAAACTATTGGAAGTAATTAGATCTTCCGCGGGCCAAATTAAATGGCTCGCGCCCGACGAGCTATTTCAATGCTTATCCCACCCACCGTTCAGCCCCGTAACCTCATCGTCGCCCAGTTTTCCGGCACCCCCGCGCTCTGACAAACTCCACCCCCGACACGCCGCTAGTGAAAGAGTCGGGCTAATTATACCGACAACTATTCCGAACTTTACGGCCGTCGATCGAAACGTTCTCGCGCCCCGAACGAAATGTTCCCGCTTATCTGCGAATTCCTCGCCCCGTTACTCCTTCGCTCCGCTTACCAAACCTCCCCCCAGCGACCCCATGCCGGTCCTTCTTTTTCTTTGGGCCATACTTGTTCGCAGCGACGTGGGAGGAGGCTATGCCCGGGAATACCAATTGGTAAAACTCGAAAGTCTGCGTCGTGCAAGGAATTCCGCTGGCACGAGTTGAATTACGCGGACGTAAGACAGACGGACAAGGTGGCTGACAAGGTGGACGCAATTTTTTGCGGATAAAAGGATTCCTGTACTTAGCCACCCACCGTATTCGCCGGATTTAGCCCCCTGCGACTTTTGGCTGTTCGCGAAAATTAAAGAATCGTTCAAAGGAAACCGTTTTGAGACTTTGAAACAGGTAACAGCAAACACGGTTTAGAAGATTTACAAAATTATTTCCAGTAATGGAAACAACACATACAACGCTGTATATATAGGGAAGGGGTGTACTTTGAAGGGGAACATCTTTAAGTTGTATTATTTTTAAAATAAAACTCATTTTTTAGTCGCGTCTTAGAACTTAATTATCGCATCTCGCATATGGCATGAACTGGAGGGTAAACGACTTTAATTAAATACGTTAGCGATAGGTATATTCAAGTGAATTCGAATTGGTTCAGGGTTCACTTTAGTATAAATACCTATAAGGTATACATTAAAATGCGGTGAAGCTCCGCGTATGATGTGTTTTGAAAATTATTCGAACAACGATCAACTACAAAAGTATCTAACTTTAGGTCCTTCATCCCCTAAACACTATTCCCGACCACATCTCGCAGATCCAAGCCTCTGTGGCTGGGGGTCTCTTAAACAGAATCTATCTCGGCGCCTCCGCAGGGGACTTATCTGAATTCCGTAATACCGCAACGGTATAGCAGCAGAGATAGTACACTAATCGTCCCTCTTAATCCAACTCTCGAAGCCAGCGAAAGCTACGTCAGGCACCACACGGTACAGCGAATGTTCGACAATAGAAATTGCAGGCGAAACGCCGACGAGCCATCGAAAAATTCATACCGAACGCTCGGCCAAACTCGGTTGCACGAAGTAGCAGCGAAAGCCCGGCGGACGGGTCACACAGGCGGAAGGTGGCCTGCGAATCAGTCGTTGACGCGCGACCACGTCCTAACGAAATTTTAATCACGTCGCTGGAAACTCCCGGGATTGCCTGGTTTCCGTGCACACACGTGACCATGGTCCTAACAAAACAAAACAAACGGGGACACTCGCGACTGAGGGCGAATCTTCTGTCCGGTTCTGCTTGGCGTGTCACAATCAGACCGTGGCCGCGCGGCGAGATCAAAGTGATTCGCGATGCCCGTGTCCGCCCGTCCCCCGCGCCGGGTTTCGCGTTGTGGCTAACATAATTAAGCCACACGGGGACGCCCAAGTGGCTCCGAATTCCCGTTATAACTGCGCCAGGCCGTCGACAGTTGTCTCGGGCAACGTTTCAGCGAAAAACGGGATTGTCCAAGGCGAATCGGTCGTAACCGAGGAAACTGCGCAAAGGGTGCACCGAGTCACGGTTTAAAGTGATGACTAACCCGCGCCTAGACGCTATTCACCCGACGGCTTCGTCCGCGGACGCGACGAAACATTAATTACAATTCAGGCGAAACGATTAAATCCGTTGGTTCACCTGGAAACTAACAACGCCGTGGAATTACAACGACGTTCTGGTGACTGTCTCCTCTCTCCTGTTGTTGAGATTACACTTCCAAGCGAACATATCGTACCCGAACACGCCGATTTTCATGAGACTTCGCAAATTTGCAGAATAGCGAAAAATATTTGACACGTATTTTTTGTTATCGGCAATCGTAGATTGGAAGGGGCGAAAATAGCTCCTGAAGTTGGGGGTCGAAAACATATTTTCTGAAATATCTCGAGAACTATTAGACGTAGGACAAATTTTTTTTTTAAAGACGAATCCAACCCACTGCTCAGTTTTTAAAAAATTTCAGAAAATATGTTTTCGACCCCCGACTTTAGGGGCTGTTTTCACGCCTTCAACATGGACGAATGCCGGTAGCAAAAAAATACGTGTCAAATATTTTTCACTATTATACGTTCCCTTGTTGGTCTCTTTGAGGGAGTAGTGTAATGTTCGAGTAACACCGTGGTGTAACCCTTTGTGATATAATTTATTCGCTTCGGTCCAACGTATATAACTAATTACTTACCGATTTATTTATACCGCATTAGAACCATGTAAGACATTAACGATACAGGGCACAGACGCGAGGAAAAACTCTTCGCTCCTCTGAACTCACACAATGAAATACCATCAAAGGGTAAAGTTCGCCTCGCGATGAAATCCTCGTTCCTCACGAAGCGGTCCTGATAATACGCAATCCCGAATAATCGGGAGCGCGCCTGTACCTGGGCGCGTTAGAAGCAACAAGATAGTTACGTGAAGCAGCGCAGTACACGGTCGAGCGTGATTTCACGTTCAGTGTAACTTCGAATTAGTTTTCGTAACAGGACTTCTCCCGACTCGTATATTCTGCGAGAAACCGCACACGTCCGACGACGTCTTCCACGGTGTCGTGGCTTCGTGAGTGCCGTCATGCCCTTAAAGCGCCCCGAAGTCCTCTAAACCGGGAGGGTTAATCGAATTTAGCTGCACATAAATCGATGTCCTTTCACGGTGGAAGGAACAATTTCATTTGGACGGCAAGACCTTGCAGAATGGCAACTATATTCGGTCTGATAAAAGTCAGATATAGGCATAACATGCGTTCGTGAAGAAGAAGGAAGTTTCTGAAAAGTTCCTTGCTTTCTGACAACGTCTAACTACTTTTAGAATATTTAAGGTTGCTACATTATTTATCAGGCTGGTTAATAAGAAGCTTCTAAATCACTCGTGAGTACATTGAATAAGTTATTAACGTGGATAGATTATTTAACAAATTGAAAGAAACTTTCCTTTAAGAGGGGATTCTACCTTGTTGGGCCGAAAAATTGCATTTTTTTTTGCTTTTTCTAAAAGATGTGAGTCTTGTGTATACACTCTGCAAAACTTATAGCCAAATTCGAAAAATTGGTGAGGTTGTAGCGTTTTGAAGCGAGTGGTACGCAGGTAGAAGTCGGAGCGCGTGGCGCCTCCTGGCAAGGACGGTCGGTTCTCGAACTTCCATGCAAACACATCATTTGATTGTCTAATTGAGAAGATGTCTAAAGACACTAAGTGTAACAAATCAGGCTCGCTTCGCCCAGAAAGTAAATTCGCAAAAGAAAATTCAAAGGGAATGCGCACACATAATATGAACTTTTAAACCCGATTTTCTCGAAACTACATTTTTCGACCTGGCGTTGAAGAAATCTCGACAATCAATGAAGCAAACAACTTGAACTTTTACATGCATGTTGAGCAAGCGTCTGTCTATCTATGGTAGTAGATTTATTGCCGTATTTGTAACCGTTCCTAATTTTACTTAATGAAGTTTTGCCGATTTTTGAGAAAAATTCGATTCATCATATTCAGAAGCCTGCCAGTTTAACATTTCTTTATTCATCTTAATGAATCTACTACCATCGATAGCCACATTCATACAGATTAAGAATCTCTTTCCTTTTTGTGTTTCAGATTATCCTTAGGGTATTTTTCATTAACGCCAGGACCACCCGATTTTTTTTCAACGCCTCAAGTCAGCGCTCTGTATCAGCCACATTTTTTTTTACCGTCACATAAAAATTCATAACAATAGCTCAAGATACAATAAAACAGCCTGTCAAACCGCAAATTAATTTGTCAAACCGTTTTTGTACAAAAAATTCACCAAAATCGCCGATTTTTGGGCCCAACAAGGTAGAATCCCCCCTTAAGTTTCATTATATAAAGAACCCTTTTGTTTTAAATCCAATCGACTAGAAATCTTAAATAATATTGTTACTAAATAGTATATCTTTGCAAAGGTTAACCTATCTTTAAAAGGTGAATAATGCTTGCTGAAAAGAATCTTCAATATAAAACATATTAAATGATACAGCGAGCTGCTATGAGATATGGTTGAGTCGTACTACTGTAGCGCGTACGACAAAAGGAGAACGGGCCTGCCATGGTCAGACATCCAACGCAAGCAATATACCTGCACCAATATTCCGTCGTAAATTGTAATATATGCATCATCATAAAGATTCTTTCGAGTAAGAATTATTCAGATTAGTAGGAACTTTAAACGGATGCACAAATTTAAGATTCTTTAACTTGAGATTCATTTTAAGATTACATTTAATATTCACAGAAGAAATGAAGAATGCTTTTTGTTTTATAGTATGCAAAACCTTGTCATATGATGCAGATTAATAAGTAAATAATGTTTAGAATCATATTTGGAAGTAAGATATTATTTGGTGTAAAAATTTTCGTAAAAGAGTTAATGAAACATCGTGTGATTTATAAAATTTGAAAACACATTTAATTTCATACTATGACGATTTAATAATGAAATTCAAGATCATACCAATTATGGTAATTTACTTTCACTATTCCTTCTGAGCTATTTGTTAGATAAATATTCACGTAGACACGTTTGCTCTTTAAGCATTTACCGGAAACTGAAATTCAATCCTTACGTTATTATCGCAATGTTGTTACTGCATTATAACGTCATCCCACTCATGGAATAAATTGCTTTCTGGTTTACCAACCACTGCTATTATTATAACGTTGTTATCGTTATATTAGTGAAATAGGAAATTAATACAGGGATAGAATAATAATCCCCAGTGCTGTTTCTAAACGCAACGCTCGCATCCTAGATTGAAATTAAATTCTGAAGAATGTAATAACCACCTTGCAAATTTAAACAAAATGAAGACGGTGTCTGTGTTATAACTTATAACAGTCACGATTAATTAGATTTTAGTTCAGACAGTAGTAACTTGAACTTCACTTCTATTATAAAACGAAACACGAAACTTTAGGCTACTATATATCCATCAACGAACACTGCCTAACATTTTAATTGTCACATAAATCCCTGATAGTGTCACCAATCTACCTCGATACTAATGAAGTACACGATATTTAAAATCCTCGTTAGCACCCTGTAATCTGCCCTTTATCGATCTCATACAGGATAATGAATATTACCATCTACGTCTATCAACTATCAATGCGCAACTGCTGATATAATACTCGGCAATAGTATGAGCCCAATAGAGGACGTAGAATTTACAATGCGATTCGTGTTTATATCTCCGCGGGCAGCCGTAATAATTACTACACCATCGCGCCTTGAATTACGAGCTATTGAGAACACGGAGTAACACAGAGAGGAACATAACCGGATAATTTTAGTGGCCTTTACGCGTAATCGGTGTGCACTTGCCAAGCATCTGATCGTTTCGTACTTTTGCGACCATAAAACGGTATTAACCGCCGATCTGTCGTGTACACGCCCCGAATAATATTAAAACATTACAATCCAGACATTATAATACTAATAATCATACGACTTTGTTATTATTATTCTTATATTCTTATTGTTATTAACGGGAAATCTCTGTAATACACAGAATTTATTAAACACACACATTTTAAATAAATAAACTATAGAAAGTAGAAGAAAATAAAGTATAAGCTGCTAATTAGAGTGTAAAGGATCAGATTCAGTTCTATCTACTTACAATTAGTATTCATATTTATTACAAAATTAATTTTTTTGTAATACTTATGCAAATGCTGAAAGTTCTATATTTCATAATTTAATTTCCAAACTATTTTTACAATCTCAATTTTGTAGATTGCAGCTAAAAGGCAGTTTTAAGAAGAACATAAGTGTATCATGCTCTTGGAATGATTAATTTACCAAAGCCGGCGGTGTTATTTAATATACAGCCTTTTTAAACTAACAGCAGCCATCGTCGTTCGTTACGCTTACCAAGAACAACTGAACACATCCCCCCGGCCTGCTATCATCTTAACTAAGTCGCCGAGACACGGGCTACGTTATTTATGGTAATAACCTTATCACATATAACGCGCCCCATTTTCCGTGGCGGCGTCATATACAAATTACATCGCGCGGACGCGCGTGAGTATACCGTCCCAGGGTCGTCGCATCCATTGTTCTTACAGCGAAAGTTCATTTCGCGAGATTAAAACCCTCGCTGCCTTTCTTCGGCCAAGTTCTCACTTGAAAGCGTCGTCACTCCTCCCGGAGACAAAGCTCCAGATGTAAACAGATTAAAAGAAGCAACAGAGGACTTTCACGTGGACCAAGGAGCTGCGACATTTACCCAAACAATTTCTGTGTCGCACCAAGCAAATATTTATCGCCGTCCAACAAACGGTGGTGAATCTTTACGCCTCAACATCGCAACAATAGCTTGCTTTCTGAGCCTTTATCACAGAGAAATGTGGAACAGAGGAATTTGTTGTCTCTGGGCAGAGATGGGCAAATTTTTTATTTAAATAAATTTCGAATTCCGAATAAAAGTTAAATAAATTACTCGTCATGTGTCGAATAAAGTTGCCCCGGGTTAACTTTATTCAGGGAATAAAGTTATTTTATTATTCGTCGAACGTTTCAACTTCAGCGACAAATAAATTTTTCAAATTTAACAGTAAGTGTAACTTTAACTGTATTCGACGTCGAATGTCAAAGTTGAAGTTGAAATTGAACTAGAAGTTGAAAATTTTATTCGACGCTGAAGTTGAAACACTCGACGAATAAAAAAAATTAACTTTATTCGTCAAATAATCTAAAGTGAAAGTAACTTTTATTTGATCCGTTATTTGAATAATTTTTTATTTAGTTAATGCTCAACTCTGCTTCTGGGTCAGTGGAGATTCTTGTAGTTGGTTGGAACTTAATGATGACTGATCATATCATTTTTGGTTTTATATTAATTCCTAATATAAATTGGTTTACCTAATTCGATGACTGTTCGTGAGTTAAATAAACAGATGAAATTATTAAGCAATCCTGCGTTCGTTATTGTTAATTGCATGTGAGACCAGTTTGGATTTTTAAAGGCGATTTCGAATTAAAAATTGTATCTTTTCAGTGCTTATCAATTTTATAATTTAAAATGTATTATTTTCCCTTCCCCGTCGATTTCTCCATCCTCTGACATTTAACTAACGTTTAAACCTTTAAATAACAACATAAGTAATAATGTGAAAATTAAAATCAATGAACACAATACGAAGTGCAACTAATTTTTATTCATAGTTAGACGAGTCACTTGCCACGCCCCATAATAAAAAACTACATACTCCACCCCTGCACAGACCACCTGATCATTTTACCACGATCATAACCAACTATTCGCCACGAAATTAACCCTAAACAATTCAACCACTATAATATTTTAGTGGTCAAATTTTAGGTCACGACTTTTCCAAGCCTCGCCCAGACTCATCCCTCGCTGACGCAGAGACGTTTGAAACGGGCCTCAGCAAATTTGCAAAATTCCCTGCCATCCCTTTGTTACGCGACTCTCCGTCAGTCCAACATTTTACTCCCAGACAATTACGTTCCCGTAGGGTAACAGAATTGCTCGCCGTGCACCGACACCGGCAAACCTAGAGGAGACTTCTTGGCCCCGCCGAAGGAGGCTTAATCTTCACAGAGCGGTGCGCCCGTTGCGTTTTGACATGTGGCGGCCATCGGTCGACCCAAATTCGAGGGCACACACGCAGAGAAGCTAGACAGAGAGCGAGAAAGAGAGAGATAGAGAGGAAGAGAGTGAAAGAGAATGAGAGAGAGAGAGAGAGAGAGAGAGAGAGAGAAAGAGAGTGAAAGAGAAAGAGAGACAGAGAAGGAGAGACTCTGAAGGCAGAAGCATGGAAAACGAGGGAAGTTTCGTCAGCAACCTCCGGAGAATGTAGCCTACAAAGCGGCAGAGGCCACGGGGGAGAGGCGGGAGAAGGGGCGGGCGGGCTGGAAGGAGGAGGGGCTGGGAGGGGGGGAAGAGGAGGAAGAGAAGCAAACGGAAGGGAGCTGCACCGGGAGGGCAGGAAATTACGTCTCCGGACGTCCGTTCGTTCGGCTTCAGAGCTCCAGCGCAACACAGGACTTGAGAGAAGCTCCCTGCTCCTTCACAGACGGAGGAAAAGGGCCACGAGGATGGAAGGGCGGAGGAGGAAGCACGAATATAGAGAAAGAGAATCGCGCAGAGCTCGACTCGTCCCTGACCGGGTACAAGAAGAGGGAGGGCACCGAAGGAAGACGAACGGAGGATCCTGACCTGGCGTTCAACCGAATCCAACCGAAATACCAACGAAATTTCCCTTTATTTAGCGCCAACTGCAGGTGCGAAGGCGACCTTGCGGTCGCACCGTGGCGTTCGAGAGGAATTTGTTGGCAGAGATAAGATGCTGTCGCCGAATGACTCGTGGCGAAGTTGATCATGGGCAGATCTTTTGTGAAATAGGCTGTTATTTCAATGGGACAGGGGGAGGATGAATTTTGAACTGTGAATACTGTTGGGGAACACTACGTTACTTGGAATATTTGGAGAATCGTGTGTTTCAGTCTGAACAAAAAGCTTTGTACACTGAAGGGCACTTCAGTCACAATTTGGTATTTTGATATATTACTTGCTCTAAATAGGGAGTACTTAAATGAGCTTGTAACATACTGGGGTATACATTACCACACGTCAATACCTCCGGAAGAATTCAGAAAAATGGTTGAGAGCAACTGGAACCAAATCTGATGAAATTTAAATTTCTTAAGATTAAACGCTTCCTCTTCAACTGTTTGGCTTCTACAGAGGCAACTGGTCTGCCCTTTAACGCGATTTTACGTATAGAGTCTGAAATAAAGCAACTGCACCAGCTCCCCTGCCGTACCGACACATTTACCGATTTACCCTGCTCCAAGTAACGTCTGAACGAAAAACGCTATAAACCATCCAAAGACCTTCCCCCGCTTAGAAACCAGCCCATGCAGCATCGATTACCCTAAAGACGATTGTCGACGACTATCCTGCAGCAATCCCAGATTCGTTTCTCATCCGCAGTTCGCGGATCCGTCAGAACGGATATCCAACTTCGCTCGCTGCTAGCGCGACGCAAACGGAATGTTTACACGCGTCTCAACTCACACAGCCGGAGTCAAAGAAAACTTCATTAGCTTTGAGCACTTACTCCCCCCCCCCCCTCTTCCCCAATCCTCTCTCCACAAACTATCCCGCTGCGAATTAGTTTCAAGACACACTCCATCCATTTGCCGCGCAGGATTCACCCTGCGCGCATCAGCCCACGGCGTGCTCGCCCGAAATCTTGATCGTTCGCCGCGCCCGAAACCATCCTCCCACCGCTACACGGCATTATGATGATCTACCGCGGGCATCCTAAATCATCCTTAATCTAATTCCAGGTTCGTTTCGCGTCAGGTGACGCGTCCCTGCGTAATGTCGCGGTCGATTCTCGCGCAGATATACACTGCCGCTCTGTGGAAGCTGCTGTCAAGAGAATCAGTAGGTGGAACAGAAGGGGGGGGGGGGGGGAGGGAGAAATAGAGAGCGAGAGGCAGAGAGAGATAAGGGGGAAGGGTGGAGGGAGGGGGCGTGGGACAGAAAACCAGGGTAATAGGTTCCCTTTGAAATACATCCTCCGGTCGGTGATGCGGCACATACATCTTCCCGCGGTAATCAGCGCCCTTCGGTTTAAAAGCAACGAAGGTAGGTAATATCCGGAGGCCATAGACACGGATGCGAAAACCCGGTCCCGACGGCACCCTTTCCCTCGGCTTCTCCACGGTTAAAGCCACCCCCCCCCTTGAAACCGGGACTCGGCCCGACCACCGATCCACTGGATTCAAGGTCTATGGGTGTGCTTCTTTCCGCGCGCCCGTAAGCGATCGGGTTCGAGCGCGTGACGCCCTACAATGGAGGGAAATGATTAAGCTACGAATCCTCGGGAGGAAATGCAGCGAATAAGGCTCCTCGACTTTGCGGTGCTTAACGGATAACCTGTTTCTTTCACGAGTGAGAGGAGTTCCTCGTGATCTCTGTTGGAACAGCCCCGTAGGTCGTGATGTGTTTTGGTATATGGTAGCAACGGTTGTCGGAGTAAATAGGAGTTATTGAATAGTGATCGTGTCTGGGTGTTGGGATTTTTGGTTTGGTTCAGGGGTTGCGGGGTTGAAAATATTGTGTACTGGGTATTACTGGGCGTGGTTTTGGAAATGTATGGTAAACGTATGTAATATGGAGCATTTGATTTCAAAAGCTCGCCCAAAGTGGGGTTTTCTTTAAATAACACTGACATCGGGGACGAAGGAACTAATGCATAATCATATTTATATAGCCAAATGGAAAAAAAACTCAAAGGTTTTGAAATTATATTAGAAAAACTAAAAAGAGTTGAAATCAGCAGTTCTAGAAAATGCAGAGACCAGAAATAGCAGTTATTTTTTTAATTTTGTCGAAAAAAATAGTTGAGGAAAAGTTAATTTTTATTTAAATGGAAGTCAGTTTTCATTAAATACTGCATACATTTTCCAAAAAAATCAAGTGATTTAAAAATATTAAGATTTATCTGGTTTGGTTACTGATAACCATTATTGTCAACAGAAATATTTTTTGGTCACTGATAAACATTATTGTCGACGGATTTTTTTGTTACTAATAACCATTATCGATGACCAGAATTTTTTTTTGGTTACGAATAACCATTATCTTTCACGAGAATTTCACGGGGTAATTCCGGGGTAATTCCACGGGGTAATTCCGGCCACATAAGCAGTAAATGCTATAAAATTTGAACAAGTTACACATTTGTTATTTTTTTTATATTGATTGATAGTTTGAAGTGTCTAGTTTGTATTAGTATGACCGAGAAAGCATAAATTTACGTTGTAACAAAATTGGGAGCAATAACACAAAAATAGTCATTTGGCCCGAATTACCCCACTAGTGGGGTAATTCCGGCCATGATTTTTTTTTATAAAAGAGATAGGAAAATTGTTAAATTAATAAAAATTGTGTTATTTTTTATTTTAAAATTAATTAGTACATATATCACAAATGTATTCTTCAGGGGTATCCCATCCTGAACATTCTGCATGTGCCCATTGACCACATACTGTGCACCGAAACCACATTTCAACACCTTTTCCGTTATCTTTGCAAAAGGAGCAAATATCGTGCTCTATTTTTTCGTCACAAATATTTGAATTGTACGTGGCATCTAAGCCAGAAAAAAAGCAATTTTAAAATCCGGCTGGAATTACCCCTCACTTTTGGCCGGTATTACCCCACACCTTATGTTCAGATATTTGAAGTAATACACTGAATTGAACATACATATCACCAAAAACCAAATGTGAGTTCGAAAGTAGAAACATTCCTCTATTTAATGAGATTAATATTAATAATTCATATCTATTCCATGTACTAACTTACCTTGCTTAACACTCGACCACTGTTATAAGATTACGGTGCGAAATGAACCCTCCCGGATGTTTTTTAATCAAAAGACTATTATTGTCATGGAAACCATGAATTTTACCTTGCCGCATCATTAACAAGTGGGAGTACCTACCATACAGAGTCAGGGTTACGCAGTTTTTATTTAAAGAAATAGATGTGACCGGAATTACCCGCTGGCCGGAATTACCCCGCTTTCCCCTAACCAATATATATTGTGAGAATTTTATTTTGGTTACGATATAACCAATAGCTATTGCGGGAATTTTTTTTTGGTTACGGTATAACCAATATGAACTGCGGGAATTTTTTTCGGGTTACGGTATAACTATTGAACTATAGAATATCTGAAATGCAAATACGGTACGGACAACCCCGGACTGGCCAGGCCAAGAGAGATAGTGGCTTTGAATGGGTGTCTATCCTGTATTGTACACCATCCTGTAGTAAATGTACTTCTATCCTGTAGTAAATTTGAGTATAGGCAGGTATAGACGTGTGTGTATAAGAGTGAAACAGCATCCCACGCTGTGCAACTATCTCTTTTCAACAGCGCGTCGCGGCTCCTAATACCCACAGTTCGCAATCCAGATATTCTGTAGTTCAATAGTTATACCGTAACCGAAAAAAAATTCCCGCAGATCATATTGGTTATATCGTAACCAAAAAAAAATTCCCGCAATATATATTGGTTATATCGTAACCAAAAAAAAATTCCCGCAATATATATTGGTTATATCGTAACCAAAAAAAAATTCCCGCAATATATATTAGTCACACCGTAACCAAAAAAAAATCTCGTCAACGATAATGGTTATTCGTAACCAAAAAAAAATTCTGGTCATCGATAATGGTTATTCGTAACCAAAAAAAATTCTGGTCATCGATAATGGTTATTCATAACCAAAATCATTTAAACAAAAATATTAATTCTTATGCCATGACTTATAAAATTTAGGTTATAACAGTTAGGGTCCTTGAGAAAATGATATCTAAAGCAGACACAAATAGCAGATACAACTAAAGTAGGTAATTCTGTGTTGTCAAGACAAAGCTAAATATTTCTTAAATCCTTTTAAGAATCATATATCCACAAAACATTGTCAACAGAAGATCGTGTGAACATAAATTGGTATAACGTTCAAATTACAACACATTTTTAAACACTAGAAAACGTGAGTGAAATTCCTGTTGAAAATAAAATAATTATATTAGAATAATCGTATTTCTGATTGCGAGATAAAAGCTATTTTTCTATGTCGCCATTATCGTTCCATTTTCGTCTGTCAGCACACAGGACAGTTTTTTGCGCCACTGAAACGTTGATTTTGCTATCCCGTGACAAAAATTTCGCAGCCTTTTCGACGAGCAACATCGCAACAGAGCGTGGAAGCGAGAGAATCGCTGACGCTGAGAAATCGAAAGTAGCTACCTTGTAATTGTGACTGTGCGACTACTATGCGCATCCGGTGCCTGCATTTCCCGGACCCGGAAACGGTCGTGAAACGTGACGGCGAAAGGGAAAATTCGTGCGAGAGAAAAGAACGCATTTTTACATCCTCTAATAGAACGTGACTGATTTAAACAAATTGCGTTCGTTTAATAAAATCACGCGGAATCCCCGTCAATATTAATTAAAAAAACTCGAAAATATGTCACGATTTTCAGTTGAAGAAGATAAATTCAAAAATAATTTCATGTTTTCCAATATTACATAAAATCAAGAAAAGTGTGCTGCAAAGTAGATGTTAATCGAAATAGTTTGCTTATAACTTCTGATTCATTTTATTTCTGTGCAACAAGAATAGTGAGGAAATTGGGGCGTCCCTACTTTATAAAAAAAAAAAAAATTCTTATTAAAGAATAAGACAGTCTGACTTAAAAGGAACTGAATGCAAATAAATGAAATTAAGTGAATCGAATCACTACGTATCAATTTATAGTGTGTATTTTGAGACATCCTGTATGTATATTTTAAGTAATAATACTTTTAAAAAAAACTTGAGTCATTTACACTCATAGTAACATCTTAATTAAATTTCCAGACCATATGATTATCAATCAATATCATTGTTTTCGAGTATATTTTCTAAGCAAAGTTAACAGCGCTAGTGACAAAATAATAATTACACGATTGGTATTAACAAAATGTAATTCACACTAGACACCATTCTATTCGTTCCCCGTCGTTGCAGGTGTTCCATCTGTATCTCGAAGTAATAACCAGGAGCGAGCGAATCTCAAAGATTCTCGAGATTGTAAGAGACGAAATTGAACAGGAAAGCGGGGGAGTGAGAATCGTGGTGAAATTAACTCAGTACCTCTCGAAAATGACCGATTCGATTAGACTTCGTCGAAGGACGACGAGTTCGAGAACACCTGTGGTTCGGCGTTCTTTCATGATTTGTCGAACAAGGGAACAAAGCCGCCAGTGAAAGGCGGTGAATGATTGGATACATCACTTTGAAATCCTTTTTAGCACCTTCTTTAGCTCTGGCAATAATCAACGTAACGATTTCATTTGAAGTTAGTATTTAGATTTAACCATGATGGAATGTATACTTTCAAGTATCTCTCAAAGATTAAGTAAAAGAAGCAATTTTATACGGGACCCACTTCACTTTAGCACATCAATAGCTATTTTATTAAAATTTCAGGGCTTATAATATTCCATAAGAAATCTTATTCGATTATTAATATTTTGGGGGGATTCCAAACTGGTAACCGATAGCAAACTCTCCACACTTTCCCTTCCCTTTTTTTGTATTCAACTGCTGGATAGTAATCTACTCATTTTCCTTTTCAATGCGAAATATTGTTGTTCCCATAAGAAATTAATATCGTAAGGACCAATTATTACTGGTTAGATTATTGAAAACTATGGATCGCAAAAATTAGGAGATTCAGAGACGTCCGTAAATAAAGAATCCCAATTTATGTCTTTCAGTAAAAAATTGATTTCTGATAAACTGATTCCACCAAACTTTTCGTACAAAACCTGCGTTATCCCAGCTGTTGCAATTTATCCAATACATATTTCGGGTTGTCAACTTTCAACCTTCCCATAGCACGCTACCCTCCCCTACAAAGACCAATTCGAATAACCAATCGTACAAATAATTAAACATCAATAAAAACGCACACACACGTCTGGAATTACTACCTGAATTACAGTTGAGCTGCCACAGCAACTTAATTAAAGTTTCGTTAAAACCCACGGTCATATATCGGGTGTCCGGAAAAGGCAAAACCCAGAACTCAATTTTCTCGCAAACTTTTGAGTAGCGCGCCCCAACGTGTCCATTACATTACTAAACATAACGTTCGCTAACTATATGCAAAATATGAACGAAATTGTGTGACCCGAACCTCATCCCCCCCCCCTCCCCTTAATCCTTGCAACAAGATAAAACCAAATTAGGCCACTCCGATTCACCATTTACGCACCCACTTTTTAAAGCAACGGACACGGCAACGCAATATCTAGTTATATCACCCTCAACCTGCTTCATCAGTTTGAAGGGGCACCCCCTCCCTTTCTTCCCTAGTCACCGTTAACAATGACGCCCCGTCAATTGTCAAGACGTCGTCAAAAGAATGAGCGTCTTGATCCAGCGTCTATACGAGAGACACGGGCCATCCTTAATTGTCAGCTGGTTTAGGGCGAAGCCCTTTATCGTTCTCATCTTGGTAGCGCTCATCTCGGACGGTTAAATTCTACCGCCGACAGAGGCATTCAGAGCGCGGCGCGCTATCACGGACAAAAGCCTCCGCATTGAAAACGCAAGGTACTCACCTCGGGTTGCCACGGAGAGCGGCGTGGTGCAGAGCGTTGAAGCCATTGTTGTTCGTGAGGGTGATGTCTGCGGCGTGGTCCAACAACAGAGCCAACATGTCATCCCGTTTCTTAGAGATCGCGTCGTGAAGGGGAGTGTCGCCTTCGGAGTCCTGGAAACGGGGAAGCAGGTTTTTCTTGTTACGTGCTGCTCGAGTTTTCGCGTCGGAGTCGATTTCGGGGGACGGGCGTCTTGTTTTTGGATGTTTTATGGAATAAGATGTATTATGTACATGGCAGTCTCGAAGGGGGTGATACTGTTGGTGTTTGGAATGCCACTTTCAGGAGCGAGGAAACAGGTTTATTGCACTGTAGATTTTCAGAATAGTGAAAAATTTTAATGCACCATATAAGTACACTGATCCCTTCATTGCTTGTAAAATTCACTACATTTTCTTTAATCTCTCTGGAATTAGGATATCCTTGAAAACATGAAAATGATCACCTTGGAAAAATTATGCTGTCCATTGTTATATTTCAGTCTAAACTGTGTAATTTTTATTCTTAATTTTGCATCAATTTAAGGGGTCTCCCTAGTGTGACGGTTTAAAAAAATCTATTTTTTATTTTTTACATTTTCTGAAAGTTCAACATCTATTATGAAGAAGTGGAAGGTGTTCTCTATGAGCCAGACATTGGAGACTAATTGTAAGTATGATTTATTATTTGATAAATGGTATTTGAATATTTAAACGCATTTTACTCGAAACGACATTTTTTGGCGCGGCGATCACGATATCTCAAAAACTACTCAACCAAACGACTTAAAACTTAATATATATGTTCACTGCGTGTTCTATTAGAACCTGAACTAGAATGAAGTCATTATATGCAAAATTCGAATTTCGCAGCTCAAAAAACTGACCACTTTTTTGCCGCGAAATGAAAACTTTTCTTTAAAGTTTTATGTATTTGTGATTTTCTATTTTCGTTCTAGTTCGAACCCTAGCTACGTTCATATAGATTAAGAAAATAACTGTGTTTTTTGTTTCAGTTGTCCATGACAGCCGGGATCGTGATCGCCAGCAGCAGGCGTTTATTTGCGAGCTCCTTATTGTAATCCTTCAAACATAAAATATAATTATCACTAATGCTTCAAAAAATTTTAGTACATTGCCCAAATGTAACTGAATAAATACTCCAAAGTTTGAAACTGCAATATCAAGTACATTTCCTTAAAAAAATTCCTAAATGTTGCCCTATTTTCCAGGCGTCACACTAGGGAGACCCCTTAAATGAAATAGAAATATAAACTTCGCACCCCCTCTCATGCAGTATAAAAATATTATACTACCCGTGTATTCCTTCTTAATAATCGAGTAACAGACTTGAGATTACGAAGGATACTTTGCAATATTCGCTTACAAAGTCGTTTATAATAACCATATAAAAAGGGGTAGAAGAAATGATAATGATACAGAAATAGTACTGAACGAAACCAACGCGATTGATGGAAACGAATCGTGACTCGTTTTCGCCTACTGATATCTACGAACCCAAATTGCCGATAAAGCGAACGGAAACAGTGGCCATCCATTAATACCAGGCCGCACAGTTCGTTACCTACGACCGAACAGACCAAACGAACCTATGTACATACATAGAAACAAAGAGTCGACTCCATGAGGCGACGTGACATGCGACATTGCTTCCGAAATAGTGCACGCGAGCCAAAAACGTACAAATAATATACAGGAGGGGGGCGTACGAAACGGCGAATTTACGGCGATGCTGCGACGTAGCAATAAATTCGGAAGGCCGATTGATGCACCCATTCACAGTTTAGAAATTAGAATTACCATCCAACGTCACTTCGCTCTTCAAAGACGCATGCTTTGCGAGTGTACAAGCTGTCAGAGCATTTATGAGGAACGAGCGTGGAATTTCGGTGCACTTTAAACATACAAATAATTCTGTAGCTGATGGCTAAAGAGTTTCTCAGATGAGAATCGACGACTGATTAACTGCTGTCCAGATTGCAATCACTCGACAACTAACGGTAATGATCTTGACGTTGGAGCAATAAATTGTTCCTTCTTCTGTTTTCAGCTTACGATTTTAAAATACTTCATTATGTATTGAGCATAAACGGAGATGCAGACGAGATTGGCAATGCCTCAAGGACCGTACCTATAGAGGAGGTTGGTAAGGAAACACAGTGGACCTCGTTAAGCACTGTGCAGCTCCATTCTCGCGTTCGCATTTTGCAGAATGTGCGAATATACAGGGTGTCCCAGAATAAGTGGGAAATATTTTAGGGAGACTTCAATACATTTGAGTAATAAAAAATTATTTAATTACTTATGTCCCATTTGATTTTGTTTTCGAGTAATATCGAATTTTTTTTTCAACTAGCTGTAAATGGTTACTTCCATAAGATTTGTTCGAAATGGCCACCTCGCATCTGAATACAATCCTGCAGAAGTCTTACCAATTATTTCACGAAAAGTTTCAACACTGCCAATGGACGATACAATATTCTATAACTCGAGAACAAAGTCAAATATGACATATGTTTATATGAACTCTTTTTACTACTTAGATGTGCTGAAGTCACCCTTAAAATTGTTCCCACATATTCTGTAGCACGCTGTTATAAAACACAGTGCCTATATTTCCCATTTTATTACCACTCTTACAGAATGAATATAAGTAAATAAAGAACTAAAAAGTAGTAATAAATCTCTCCATTCTGCCCACGCCCAAATTACCCCTCGACAAGTTCCTCCTACATTTAAAAAAGCAAATACCTGTTCCAAAACTCCATAATGGTTTGAAACATCGAGACCATCGAACCTAACTTCTAAACAAGTTCATCGGGCGGACTCCGTCCGTCCATATCGTTCCCAGCGCGTTAAACGGATCCAAGTGTGCGACACGGTGATAAAGCAATTGATCGGGCGATTAACTCGCGCGCCTCCATTACAATAAACATTACAACCAGGCTGTCCGTGTCGCTGGCCACTGGTCGCGGGCTTTCAGCGGCCAAGCGAGTGGCGCGCCCGCGCAAGAAAAATTCTCGCGGCATCAGCCGGCTGCGTAAATAATAGGGCATCAGGCACAGATACTTTATGGGATCAGTTGGAAAAATCCTTTGTATAACTCCAATAACCGTGGAGGATAAATCTGCCGACGCTGTCGAGAACCGCCGGCGCTATCTCGCGCTATAAATGCTGGCCATGTGTCACGCCACTAGGTGAGGGTGAAAGGGAACGGTAGGAGAGAGACGGATGTGAGCGGCGGTGGATCGCGGGGCGAGAAAGAGGGCAGAGCCGAGCGAGAAAGAAATTTCGAGAAGGGACACGATAAAGGCAGGGTGGTCGAGAACACAGCCGAGAAAGGTGGAAGAAGGACGGACAAGATGGCAGAGAAGTGCCGTAGAGGCGAAGGGGAATAAGACCAGGGCAAAGGTCGCACGACAGCCACGGGACCCTGTCTTATTTACCTGATCGCGCGATCCCGGCCATTATTCTCGCCAACCTTATCGACCTGAGAGGCCCAGTTGTACGAAGCAGACTCGCCGTTACTTCGGCGAGTCTTCGTTTCTGCTTCCATGAACACCTGCAATCAACGAGTCGCGATCGAATTAACGAGCGTGAAGGACACACTTGGTCCTGGAGAAACGATTGCGTGGAAGATCGAATATAATGGTACACAGGTCACACGACTTTCCTGCATCGATCCTCGTCGACATCCTATAATTCAGTATTCTGAAATGTGAATATACCTTAGACGCCTGTTGTGACCTGTCACACTTCGTTAATTCGGGGAAAGAAGTGGGGGGTTCCAATTTTTTTAGTCGTGAGTCGAGCTTCACTTATAAATTGGAGAGAAAAGGGAGGTGCGTTTCGTGCTGAGCCTGCTAGAGGACTCATCAGTAAGGCTTACCTAGCAGACCCTGCCTCAGACGCGGGGATGTTAGAAGGTAGGACGAAACGGGTATATATACGAGAGAGTAGATGAGGGAGAACTTGCGAGAGAGCCGGATCGGTCGAGAGGCCCTCTAGTGGCGGAATCGGAGGTATCGCTACAGAAGATTCAAGGTATAGCACGAAACTTTCTACGTTGGGCTATAATCACTATCCTGTGTTAATTATTGCGCCAGTTATTTACCCGAAAGTGTACTATCTGTTTTGTACAATCAGTCGCTGCAGGATCTAAGGAAAAGCGGACGAAATCCGGCGCACGTATTGACACGTAAACATTTGGCAAACCTAACTAGCAATTTTAACGTGTTCAACGAGAAGCCTGCCGTCGCAGAGATTTTCTGATTAGCCTCCGAATAGAACGGAGACGTTTCTGGCCGTGGTGAGTCCTTGTACGTAACGAACGAAACGAATCGGCGAAATGAGAAAAGACAACAGCAACAGCGCGGCAACCTGGTCACGGAAGTGTGGATTACAATCAGAGTCGGTGTCGAGGGCCACCGAGAAGCGCAACGACAGGGACGGGAAGTCGAAACGGGTTGATTGCACCGCAAATATTGACATGGCTAATTCTCCCTCTCCTCGTTTACCTATCGAAGGTGAGGCGCTACACTAATGAGGGCTTTAAGATGTCACCAAGACGCTAGGCAAACTCGAATTTCCGGCACCGGCCAGCTGGAAATCGAAAGGACAGCGCGACCATAAAGTCCCAATCAGACGGTAGCAAGCTACTAGCGAAAAAGGAGGTCGACAAATTCTTCAAAATTAAGGGGATAATGAGGGATCATTAGAAGGAGAGCTATGTAAGCATAGTTCCTTCAGTCTGAATTAACCACAGTAGGTACTGTTAGGTACTTTATTTTTTACAGAGAAATCTATTTTTCATATAGGGTAACGGCACCAGTAGTTGACCATGTATCAGTAGTTGACTACTTTTCAGAAAAACATGAAAAATAAGGTTTCTAGAAGTGACGATCTTTTGAACAAAGTGTAGTTCTCCAACTGCACTTGTTCAAAAGATCGTTACTTCTAAAAACCATATTTTTCATGTTTTTCTGAACAGTAGTCAACTACTGATACATGGTCAACTACTGGTGCCTTTACCCTAGTACATTTTTTGACTAATTGAAACGAGGTACAGTAAAGTCTCCCTATGGGCTCGCTGGTCGGGACCGGCGATGAGCCCTCATGGAGACCCGAGTCCTAATTCCGAGTGTTCGTTTCTCGCTTCTTTCTGGTCGAAGGGGGAGCGAGATGGAATGCTTTGCGTGCGCGGCAGGCGTGCGCGACGGGTGCGAGCGCTCAGATGGAATCGTGACTGCTCGACGCATGCGGGCGACGGTCAGATAGCCAGGCACGACACGAGTCTTTTTTGGGCCCTAGGCAAACTTGCCAAATTCCGCCATTTATTATAATATATTTATTTGAGTTTATTGATGACCTTACTCTGAATTTTTATTCGTAGTATTAAACCACTTATAGTACAACTTGTAATATTTAATTTTAAAGTTTATTTTGAACAATACCAGCAATGAAAATACCATTTTGCACCTATTGTCGACTTTCCGCCCAGGGCGCAAAAAAGACTTGAGCCGGGCCTGCGTCAAGATTTAGCGACCATCGCGCACGCCCGCCGCGCATGCAAAGGACGGAGTATCAGGCCTCCGAAAGACGGAGCGAGACAAAACATCAACGCGTCGTCTGTCTCGTACCGTCCTCGCTCGCTTTCAGCGCCTTTCGCTCGCTTTCGTTCCATCTCGCTCTCGCCTTCGCCGAACAAGAGTGAGACAGAAGTGGTGGGGATAGGTGACAAGCCCTCATCGTGTGCACAAAACCGAGCCCATAGAGAGACTTTACTGTATCTAGAATTTCATTACAGAATTCAAAGAATCATCAGAAGTCGTTTTAATAGTAATTTGAACCACGGACCTCTATTTACAAAATTAATCCTAGAAAACTGTAAAGTACCACCTACGTTTATACTTCGTGGTAATTTCGTAATTAATAAGAATTTGTTTCTCGTAATATTTTTCATTCATAAATACACAGATATTTTAAAATCCTTCAATTCATTTGAGTGAGTGTATACACTAAGTAGTAAATTGATCAATTTCAAGCATCAACTACTTAGAACTTGCTTACCAGCTGAAACGATATAGTAAACGATATACGTAACTGCATTAATTAATACAAACATCGCTACAGCGATTAAAAAGAATCCCCTGAAACCCGAGAACCAGCTTCAATTCACCAGACAACCAAGCGGCCATCAGCCACCAGTAAGCCGAAAAGACACTTATACCACCAGTTCGAACTCGAAACCTGTTTCCCCATGATTCTTATCAATCCCAGCGCCGCGCTCGCCGAGGGAGAGATCCTAGAATAATCCAGGCGCCGTACATCGTCTAAGCTCAACCGCTATTTTACAGAGGCGATCAATAGCGATCCCAGCGAAGACACCGGTGCACAGTGAAAGAACGAATGGAAGAGAAATGGAGAAACGGCGGGCGGAGGGGGGGGTAGGAAGTGGGGGTTGGATTTGAAGGAGAATGAGAAGCGAAAGGTAAAGAGGGAGGGAAGGAACGAGGAGCGACGGTTCTTCCGCCTCCTTCGTTACCTCTATCCGCTCGTTTTCTGCAGACAGAGAAGAGTTCGAGGGGCAACGCGAACGTCTGAGAAGATAATGCAGACCGTGAGAAAACGGAGCATCCCCCAAAGTCCGCGCTTGATTGCAACGAGGCCTTCCCGCCCGTTTCCAGTTCGTAGTTTTGAGCAGGCGACCCGGGCAGAGCCCTTTGCCCCGATGCGCCAAGGTGGAACGGGACCAGCCGTGGCTATAGGTGGCTCACAAAGACGCCTCGGTATGCGGGCCGTGTACCAAGCCCGACGCCTACGGTGAAGGGGCCGTCCCAGCCGAGCCCCGCGTAGAAGTGCAAAGGGTGCAGAATCTTCACCCCTACCGCCGCGGACGCCAGCGCTAAGAACAAGAGCTGCCTAACTCGTTACGACGCTCGTGCCTGGTTATTCAATACCACGATCCCCGTCCGCCTGTGAAATTATGACGCTTCTGGACTGGCGAACTCCACCACCGTCACGGGCCTGGATGAATTACTGTGCGTATTGGATAACGCACTGGAAGTCTGCACCGGTCCAGAGAAACTTGGCGATGCGTCAGCTTAGAGGGGACACAAATGGAGGGCTGTAAATGGCTCTCTCAAGATATTGACACTAAATGCGGGGAACGGTTAGATTGATAGTAAGCTGGGAGAAGAGGGAGTGTGTAATACATTCGTGATTGGAATGGAGTAAAGAAGCAGTATCTTACTGTTTTATACAGGGTGTATTTCAACACATTACTTACTGGCAGCGAATTAAGCGGATACATTGAAAATACCGGTCAATTCGAACTTTTATGAACTTTTTATTATCAACTTTTTTCATCGTTTTGTGTGTTAAGATACACCCTGTAGAAGCATTCGGTTCCTAATGTGTAGGGGAGACCAGGGCTGGTTGTCTCAAGGGGTAGGTTTACTAATTGTTAATAACTTTGCACCGACATATGCTCTACTGCGGAAAGATTCACTGTAGAAAGAAGTCTTTTTTATAGTTATCAGCGTTTGTCGAAAAATTGACTACGTAAGTAAATAGTTTTTCTTAAAGATTTTATTTTTTCACGCTCAATATAGTTACAATAGAATAAATGTTAAGGGACTATTTTAAAGTTTGTTTATTAGACAATCTGTTGAGATGGTATTTTTGTTTATACATAAATAATTTAAGGTTATATAGATTATTGAAGTCATCGATCGATCAGGGCTGGTTGACTAATAACGTTAATAAGATTTAAATTGTTATTTTGTTATTCATAAAGCGAATTTTATTTATTGTTTAAATTTCACTATGTTATAAATATATTATAATTAATGTTTAAGTTGGAAAACTGTTCAGCTTATTATTAAAATATGAAAGAAAGAAATTAATAATGAAATAATTTTATAATGAAACAACTCTTGTGAACATTTTGTTATTTTATTACCACTGAGATAAGTTACTAATAACATTTTCTTAACTCATTGTACCTATAGTCAACCTACCCCATACTGTAAGTCAACCAACCCCGATCATGGGGCTGGTTGATCAGCATGGAAGGTGTTAGAAAAACATTAAAATACCTTAATTATTGTCACATTGAGTCAACATTAATAATTTAATCAGATAACCAAATGTATGCCCTATCAAATATACTAACCGGTTTAATGACATTTCGCCCACATAATTTATTAAAAATCAAAAACTGAAAAACTAGCCTACCAGCCCCGGTCTCCCCTACTTTATCGGTATAGCAACAGAATTTTCTCTTTTATAATATTATGGAAATAGGGAAGAACACGAAGAATACTTCCCACTCGTTATACACACCCAGGTCACACTCCTACATCAATGTCATATAAAAATAATTACACAATTCACAGAAGAATATTGCTGATTAATTAATCTCCCTACTATCTCCACACCAAACCTTCTTAATATTCATATACCTCATCCACTCCATTTCCTTGCCCCCACGCATCTTCCCTCATAACACTCGAGCCGCCAAACTACAATCCATCAAACCGTAAGCTTGGAAAGAGCAACACGGCTCACTTCGATCCCCCAATTCTTTCCCAGAAGGGTTGTAAAGAACAGCGCCGACGTTCGTCATAAAACGTTCTTGCCGAAACGAGTTCACGCCGCTCGACCGGGATTAAGAGCAACACGTCAGCCGGCGAAATGAAACGTCCATACCGGCGAATCTTCACGGGTCGCTAGGCATGCAATCAGTCCGGGGACAGTGGATAATGCCGAGTGGTAGCTATGGCGTCGCATAGTGTCGCCAGGTTGTAATCACGATAGGCGAGCGTCACGCTGATTTCACGGCGGAACGTGGCCGCATACGTACGTACCATACACCACGAATGGCCGTTATGTATGACCGGCTCGTGTGTATCAGCGGCCAGCCGCGGTTCTACCTGGCGAACACCGGACCCGGCCATTTTGAACGACACACTCGTACAACGGTCGCGCGCGGTTGCATAATGTTACGTTTATACCTGACATTCATCATTAGCCGGCGGTAATTTATGTTGAACAGAAATGGTTCGGGCGAACCGGCTAATTAATATAAATTGCCACCGCGAGGATTACAGGGCCGCGGCGGCGCAATTCATTGTGTACTTTGCGAATCGGCCGAAAGCCGATTAAGCCTGCCAAGTTACCCGCTGACGGACGCGCAAATATCGGCCGCCCCCGTCTCTGGCCAATGAAGCTGCACGCGGCTGGACGTCGAACAAAAGCGCGGGAGGTTCCGAGCGAATCAGGTAACTGTGTGTTTTAATCGACGAGGGGAAGAATTTTAAAGGATTGCGGGGTGTTAGGTGAAGCTGCTGGGGCATAATGAGGAGCTACATTGTGCAGCTACGTGATTATTTTGGGAGTTATATGAGGAGTGATTTTTCAAAAAGGCATATTTGCATTTTTAAAGCATCAATAATAATGTTAAATTACATCCCCCGGTAGCACAAAACACTACAAAATAGGTTCAATTCCTTTTTGAAAAATTGCAGTGAAAATACGTATTTCATACAAAATGTTTTACGTGTACCTACTAATAAAAAAAAAGGAAGATTTTATTTAATAAACGTAGGTACCACATTTTTTTGTGGTTATCGAAAATGTTTTCTATGTGCAGATGTGCGCTTCTGAAAAATCACTCATATATTCCTCTCTTTGATGGGAATATTAATGTGTAAAAGGGAATTGAAGGTGGTGGTGGATGAAACATTGTATCCTTATATTTATATTTAACCAGCTTTACTACTTGGCTTCACCTAAAATTTAGATTATAATTTTTTTTATAGTCACATTCATGTGGATTTTCCAGGCATAATAAGCTGTGACACAGTTCGTGACCGCAGAGTTTACAGTTCGAAAGTTTTTAGGCGCAGACACACACACAAACACTTTCTACTTTATAAATTAAGACGAGGACCAGAATAGTTTAAACAGATCTATGAAAGCTTGCCAGAAATTAAGCTAACGTAATAACCTATTTCTTTCCGACACTCGGCTCCACCAAACAGCAGCTAATCTCTGTTCTCCTTCCCGAGAAAAATCGAGGCGAGATTCGTTAAAAAATCAGCCGCTTATCTCGCGGAATCATGTCCCATCGCATATTAACGACCAAGTTACTGTCTGACCCAGTAGCTCTTTTTATACCGACCTTCATCGTTATACAGTATCCCCTCATTAATTCAGCGGCATAAATTTTTACGGCGCAACCCGGTATAACAGCCCGCTTCCCTATAAGCGCAGAGGCAGCGAAACCAATCAGCGGGAACAAAGGTGGGAGAGGAAGAAAGGGGAAGGCGGACGCAGGGGATGCAAAGCGCGGGGATGGGGCCACAGGAACTGACCACGTGCGGCAGTTTAAAATTACGGCGGGAATCGATAACCCAGTTCCTCCATAGGACGGCCGGCTCTTTGCTCCGACGCGGAGAGGCGCCGGCAAATGCAATTCGCTGAATCGAAACATCGTGATGAGATCGTTTTTTCTGAGCACGTCGTACCGTAGTCCCGGTCTGCGCTTTATGACAGCCGGCTCCCGTCCAGGTACGATGTACTGTAAGGCGGTATAAAAAACGAAGGGGGGAGGTGGGAAAAAAAAAAGGAAACGGGGCAAAGGAAAATTGGACACAAGAGAATCCAATATAGCGGACTGTTAAACCGTAGCCGGAGTAAAATGAAAGAAGTGTAGGAGAATAAAGCGAAATGAAGAAACGCTTTCAACGAAAAAACGTCTTTTCGAACACGAGCGAGTCGGGAACTCTTTACCGTTCCACCGGTAATATTACACGGAACCGTGGAGATGTCCTTTTTTTCCCGAATGTCTCCGTAAATACGTTCGTTCTATCAACGGAGCTGTCTCTCCCCGAGGAGAAAATTGGCTGATATCGTTTCAGCGTCTTACCCTGCACTCGTTACTGCTGCAGTCGTCTTAATTTTACAAGGAATAGTCACTCGAGGCAACGCGCTCTGTGACAATTCTCCGTGCACTGTCCACAGTCGGGTGGATGTCATTTTGAGGGCGTAGAGAAATTTGGTGAGGATACGATTGCGACGAGAATTACTTGGTCCCATGAACTTGGTCACACGTGAGAGAAAATATTCAGTCAGTTACTTGTTTGTGTATCTAACATGTTCATCTATGACATAACTACTGCACCAGAGCACTAAAATGGCGAACTAAACTTGCTGGTCTCTTCGAGTCCAATGATTTCTATTGTAATTACTAATAAAGATGAAGAAATTCTTCAGACTTTCTCTTGTTGAACTTTGATGCCCGTCTTCACGAATTCTTCTGAATACCTTACATTTTTACAAACTCCAACAGAAGAAGATTGTTAAGTGCACGCGATAAGGCACATTGCATACAAGGAAGCGAGACTTAAAAAATTATCACTAATGAAAACAGCAAAAAATGAAGTTAAACGTATTATTTGGGAAAACGAACAAGTCCTCGCGAAACTCTAGATAACCTCTTGGTAGGGGTGAGATCACGTTCAATATGTACTCACGAATCCGGGTGAAGACAAATACAAAAGTTTCACTTCGTGGGATTTGAATACTACTCATAACAAGTGACGTTTCATTCTATGTACTTCCAAAGTACTTGGGTTATACCAGCTGGTTTCGAACCCCTGAAAGAGTACCTGCAGCTTTCGAGAATGTACTTGTAAGTACTCTGACCTTTGAAAGAATGGAATCTCGTAAAAGTAGTATTCGAGCCCTGAAAGACAAAATACAAATCACACAATTGCACAGAATGGAAAACTCCTGGTTAAAGTACTCATAAAAGGTTCGAATCTACTTGGTCAGGGTTCGATTATACTTTAAAGTAGCGCTAACGTTTCTCAAAGTAGGTGTTTATAGAGAGTTCGAACCTTTCTCGTCAAGGCTCGAGTCTACTTAAAAGTATTGTTTTTCTTTTTCCAAGTACTCGTGAACTGTTCGAAGCTATTCAGTCAGATTCGACCCTACTTCCAATATACTTCATCGCATCGCTACTCACCAGGCGTCCAAATGTCGCCTCTGAAATTCACGCCAGAACTGCCTGGCGCTTTTCGTTCTCGCTGCAATCTCAGCTGTGACGATACGTGACGATACTGTCAACTCTTAAGAGGATCCCGCGAACGTCACGGGGACGAAGCAGGAAGTACGTGCCAGCAAAGGATTCAAGAAAGCTGCTTCTTGCATAATTCTGCCAGAACGCACCGGGAGACCTCGCCCAACCTTCGCCGGGATTCGGCGCCCAGGACAAAATTTAATTTAGCAAGGCGAGTCAAAAGAGGATGGACGACGGGCGTGGAGCAGAATAGTGGCGGTCACAACAATAACTTCGGAAAACCCTGCCACCCCGACCCGACCGCAACCACTCGTTGCTTATTGCTTTTAGTATTAACTCACCCCACGTACTACCCGCCCCCGTGGTATCGGTCTCTGTCGCGACAAAAAGACCCGACTTTATTCCGACCCCTTGACAAGTGGCTCCTCTAAGCTACGTCCCTCTTTACCCTTATCCTACTCGGGCAATCTTCATTTCATTTCGCACATTTGTAATTGCAACACATGCGACACCTACGACTGACCGAATTTGAAAAAAAGATCGACATATTTAAAAATATACAGTAGTGGCTAATAAAAGAGAGTTAGAACTGTGAACGGTAACAAATTGATTCTTACAATCACAAATTAGTCGTATGGGGTTCACTGCACCCCGGCGTCATTTTTCAGTTACCATTTTCTTATTTTTGAATCTTTTAACTTTTCAGTGATAATCGTACATTCGTAACACTCGTACAATCATGCTCTGATAGTCTTTTTCTAGAAATCTGAATTTTGATATACCTAATGAAATTTGTAGTTGAAAAAATAGTTGTGGAGAGAAGCGATTTTTTTTTATTAAAATTCGCCAAATTTTTAAAGTTTATTATTAAGGTCTAAAAATTTACACAATTATTGACAAAGAAAAAAACACTTGCCTGGGGTGCGATACAACCCGTGTGACTACGAAGGATTAAGGATAGTCCCGTTAGATGGAATTATGCCTGAAAATTTATATCCCATAGATTTGGGAGTTGCCAGAATAATCCAATGGTGCCAACGTGATACTTAAAACGTACCTATTTGAAGGTATGAGTTTTAAACTTTCTTTTAACCACCCCTCTATAACACTCGCAAAAGTGGACGAAGTGGCATTGACTGAAACAAGGAGACGAGCTGAGCCTCGATCGTACAGGTGTAGTAACAACAGATTAAATTACGCGTAATGATACAGTGGCGCTTTGATACCGCAGAATCAGTGACGGTGTAATCCCTCCCCCTCCCCCCTCCCCCCCCCGCGTCTCAGCTGGCTGTATCTTCTTCCAAGTGTTTGCAGTGCCAACAGCGAGCAGCGGTATCATCCATCATGGTAGTGGTTTAGCATGCTCTTGTCAGTCCTTTCTAGTATCACACAGGTCTACCGCTGGGTCGCGAGGCAGGAGGCAAACTCGTCATCGTGTCAACGTCGATCAAACCATCAAAATATCATCGAGTACCGGGCGGGACGCCCAAAGCAACGAGCACTATCATCCATCAGAGAAACTTTGTCGCATGTAAACGCCATTTCTCTTCGGGTATACGTGATGCGCACGCCGATCGATAGCAACGGGTCCCAGGCGTTCTATTCAACTGCATATGTCGTCGGACATGCCTACTAATTCGGAGGCATTAATCACGCATCGCTTATGGATACGGTTTAAGGAAGGACGACTTCGAATTGTAAATTTTGCTCGCGTATGCGCGGACACGAAAGCAGAAATGGACCGTGACAGCGAGGGCTTC
The DNA here is from genome assembly GCA_947577245.1 of Andrena bucephala. Classification (NCBI taxonomy): domain Eukaryota; kingdom Metazoa; phylum Arthropoda; class Insecta; order Hymenoptera; family Andrenidae; genus Andrena; species Andrena bucephala. The sequence continues at coordinate 11,276,492 of OX387715.1, forward strand.
ATTGAATGTGCAATACCAATTGATTCATGAAGGATCGATACCGCGCCCGCGGACGCTCGTTTGTTACGCGGCTGAACGGGGGAGCGAAAAAAGATCTATTACTGGACACTGGCCGGCGCACCGGACATTCCGTTAACCGTAGAAACGCTTCTGGAATCCCGGCTGGTTCTGAGTATTTTCGTAGGGATGGAGATTTTCACCCCGCATCCGATGGTCAATATAAATATGATGATTTATAAGGCATGAGTGGCGTTGCGCTTTGTCTGAACTGAAACTTCAAATGCCACTTGAGTGCAAGTTTAGTGCTATAATTAACTGCTATCTTAGCTTTCAGTCCTCACAAATCTAAACTATTTTGGGCTGGATCACTGGCCACCGTTAATAAAGAATCCAACCCGACAAGGGATGACAAACAGGAGACGGGTAAGACTGCTCAGTTAACTTTAAAGAGTAAATTATATTAATCATCAATTATAAAATCATTTTTGTGGAATATCTCGAGAACTATTAGAGATAGGGGAATAGTGTCAATGAACGAATTTTGTGTCTTTGAATGCGAAATATGACTGACTCACCAGATTTTCAAAAAGTCCATTTTTTCCACAAAAATGATTTTTCAACCCTAACTTTGAACGCAGTTTTCACCGCCCAAATATGAAAACGGGGAAAAATAAAAAAACACGTATTTCTTATTTTTCGATCCTCTATAACATATCCAAAAATCAAAATGGTCGGAGGCGGACACCTAAAATACTCTCCTTGTAAGTTGTTTCATTTATAAATAAATTATAAACTGCTGATTCCTTATTATATTATAATTTTTTAATCGTGTTATAGTTATGTGATTTTTACATGGTGTTTTGCCAGCATTTGGTGAGAAATCTATCTGATAGAGGCGCAGAGTTTAGAGCAGAAATTCATCGTTAGTTTCGCCACCACGGGAGATATACGCTTATAGGCCGCCGCTCGAGCTTTCCAAAACAATGGCAAACCATAAATCGGACGGTGAGAGTGAAAAGTAATGCGATTGTTTGGAACGGATCTGTAAGCCATTCGAGGTGGCACCACGTGAAATATAAGTCAGAAACCGATCGAGAACCGTTTCAGCCAAGTACCACCGAGTGGGCGGGCTTCTTTACAAACGGCGAAAACTGGCGCCGTCGACAATACGGAAGAAACTATCAAATCTCTTAAAGTGTCTCGCGATCGTTACGGCGATAAATTTGCCGGCAGGCTCCATCGCTGAACATTTTCATTTAAATTATTTAAAACGTTTTGAAGGGCCAATTTTTTTCGGGAAAATGAAGAGGTAGTTTACTAAAAAAAAAACAGGCTATGTATAGTACCACAGAAAAAAAAATATAGTGTTTAGATAAAATGTTCTTTTTTTAAATGGGTGTGCCAAAATCACTTCCGCAACAATTTTTCCATCCACTCATTTCCTCCCCTCCTGCAAAATAAAAAACTGTGCACCAGGTTCGTTAAATGCATCCTTATCGAGCCGAACATCTGCACAAATTCATCCCTGACGGCTACAATCTTTACCGTCCCTGCACCCTCTACATACAATTCGACTTGCAACGCCGCTTCGCAAGTTTCAACCCCCCCGCGCCTGTTGGCGCACGAGTCTAGAAGCAAAGAGAACGAAGAGGGTGCAGACACTCGATTGCAGGAGACGGGCCAGCAGCGGTGGCCGTTGAAAAGCGAGGAAAGACGGAAGAGGTGCCGGCGTAGGTGGGGCGACCGGAAGTCTGCGAGAGGAGATTCTTGCGACGGTGGTACCCGGCATGGACGTCACCGGCAGTCGGGCCACGGCTGATTCGCGGCGATGCTCCCGGCAGTTTACGGGTCCCTGGACCGGCCATAACTTCGTGCCAGACAATTCATAAAGCCACCGGCGAGAGGAAGAAAGTGAAAAAGCGAGCGAAAAGATATCTTCGACCAGAGTTGCTTGACTGGATTGGTGGGGTGGCGGGTTCGTGCTGGGTGGAGTCACGGGGGCACCCGCCACCGCCACCGCCGCCAAAGTGCTCTCTAAATTATTCTCTCGAGCGTCACGAGTGGAGGGGCCTTGGAAAATGGGGCTCGATCTGGACCAGAGGGGCGAGCGACGCTGCAAGGCTCGCGAGGGGCCAAGGAACGGGGGCGGGGAAGAAGAATGAACGTCGGATACAGGGGGGTTTCATTGCTTCCGGTTGTTTACCGCGGCCACGATAAGACGAATTCAACCTGTTCGAATTAATTTGGGCTCGCTGCCGCGAGTGGGGAGCCAGGCGTGGCACGTGAATCGAGGACCATCGGGGACCTTTGTTACCATTATTTTCACACTGATCTAAAGTTCAATTTTGAATTGTGAGTGGATAAAAATATTGTAATTATGAAAGTATGAAAAGGAATGTATGGACAAATTTGTATGGAAAAGAAAAATTGATACTTAAGGGGGAACACCACTGTGACGGCCGGAAAAGTAAGTCATTTTTAAGAATTTTATTCAGGACTAATTTATAGTTTTCATAGAAAAAATTTATTACCTACCTTTAGTACGCTGTCTTAAGAGGTTATACAAAAAAAAATGTAACAGAAAAACATCCATAAATTTTAATATATTAATTAATCTTCTAGACCTCTCCCACCTCCTCAACGCGAACTGGTCGAATGTGTAACTATGGAACAGCTGGTCCGAAATTAAATTTCTTTTTTTTTTATAAACTATATGAGTGTAGTTTCCGTTGTGCGTACGGATTTTTTTATTGAAAACAAATTTTTTTAAATACGCTCGAAAAACTGTCCATCTTATTCGCGGATTTTCGAAACTTTTCTTCTAACGCGCAACATTTTTACAAAAATAATTTTTTTAAGAAATCGGTACACACAACGGAAACTACACTCATATAGTTTATAAAAAAAAACTGAAATTTGATTTCGGACCTTCTGTTCCATAGTTACACATTCGACCATCTCGCGTGAGGGGGTCTGGAAGATTAATTAATATATCAAAATTTATGGATGTTTTTCTATTTAGTTTTTTTTGTTAGTCTCTTAAAACAGCGTACTAAAGCTAGGTAATAACAATTTTCGATGAAAACTGTAAATTATTTCTGAAAAAAAATTCTTAAAAATGGCTTAATTTTCCGGCCGTCACAGTGGTGTTCCCCCTTAATGAGATAAGCCATTCTTAAGCCCTAAATAATATGCACCTCTTGATGCCGTACCACTTTTATTTAAAACATTTTTTCATATAACAAACAGTTTACAAGTAATTTAGGTGGCACACTTAATGAACCGGATGAGCCTTTGATAAACCAGAATACCAATAAGATATATGTTTTTTTGTTACATAAGACAATTGAAGAATCTTAATAGCAAATAGTAAGGTTTGATTGGAAAACTCACCACTCTCCTCAATAATTTTTTTTTAATTCTGGTTCATCGAATGGAAGTTACATATGTATAAAGTAAAACGCCGTTTCATTTTTCATCATACATAACTCCGATATTTATTATTAAAAATTAATAAAAAAAAAAGCTGCAAGTTCTTCAAAGATGCATAAAAACATGGTCCAAATTTTAGTTGAATCGAGTCGCCAGTTTTTTAACAAAAAATTCCCCAATTTTGCTGTTTTTAATCCAAAAAATGGGGTTCCCCTTAAGAGGGTGTTTATTTGTCACTAATAGTCCTTCTAAAAAGAATAGTACGAGTGCTAATTGCAGATTTGTGGAACAGTTTTTGAAAATCTAGCAGTTGTTAAAATGTAGGATGCGAGAAGTTGAAAATCCAATGATAGGGCAAAAGTAATGTTCTTGTGCATCGAAGATGTTATCGGGTTGAATGTACAGTGCAAGTGATACGTCAAATGCACGGTCATAAATGAATCCGCACAATCACGATTACGATTTACGCGGTTCAGTAGAGGGTGCACAACCGACATGTATCTTACTACTACAGATACCTCGACCCGTGTAGCTTATGGATACGATTTACACGTCTATCCATTTCTTGGTACGAGTCCAAACCGACGTAATCCACTTCTCACCGAGACAGTGCACATGCAGAACCGCAATAAGAATGAGCTTGGGTCCGAATTAAATCTTGTTTGCGAAAGGAATAAATTTTCTTTGGATCTTAACGAGACGGTAAGCCACGTATGCATATACAAGCCACCCCTTAAGGAATGATACGTTCATTGATAAAAAATTTCTCAATCGAATATAACAACGAGAATTTTTCCGCGATAAGGAAAATCTCAGTATTCTTCAGAAGAATTTCAGTATTATTGTATTGTAAGGGTAAAAAATATAGTTGCTACTGAATTCAAGATTTACTGCAGCTTATCAAAACACAAAATGTCGATCACAATTCCCCTTCCACTCCCCAGAAATCTGATGCAAAACTTTATCGCGAAACGTAAAAGACAGATATGTATAAGTAGACGATTGGAATCTGAATAAAAGAAAGTCTAATTTCCATCGTCCCACTTTAAGACAGTTCTTCTAGCTTATCATTTAAATTCCAAGCCCCCAGATTTCAGTACTGTCAACTCGCAATAAAAATCACTCCTTCGTCCTCAAAACCTTAATTTACTAAATCGCCATAATGAAAACTTGAGAAAATCAAGAGACATTTTACACAAAACAGCCCCTAGTTCAGTGCTCCGTTCGAGCAGCACAATAACTTTCTTTTAAACTAAATTAAAAAAACGCATGCCATGATACACGATACACATCGGTTGACGTGACGGTCAGGCTTCTGACGCGGCAACGATTTCCAGGAAAGCGTTAATAAATTTTCGCGGATTCGCGTAGAGACCCCGTATTCCATGCGATGTGTCGCAGAGGGTCGAGCCGCTCACGCGAGGCCCTGCATGCTCACGCCAGAGAATTTCCACTCTGGCTGCAACGCGCTATTCCCAGGCTAGTTAAGAAGCGAAGCGAGCTTGTCAGCTTTACTTCTATCGAGTCTGGGACCAAGACCATTCTTACCGCCCCCTGGTAGCGGGAGGAGAGGGGAGAGCGAGGAACGGAAATGGTCTCAGGCGGATGAGCCAAGCGGCAAGCGGCAGGATGAGACCGAGATTAAAGTATTTGCAAGTGCGAGAACGACGCGACGAGACTGTTAACTGCCGAGCACGCCTCGCGATACTCCCACGAGTTTCTTCGTCGTTCATGGCTAACGCCAAAAATATTGTACCGTGTGAAATTATTGGGCGAATACCGGGCAGCTTGTTGTTGGAGGGAAATAACACTTGAAAGAAAGAAAGAAGATGCTGGTCGTTGTTTGTGATCCTACTAGACTGTAAGTAGTCAGCAGTAGGGGGAGTTACGATTTTAGGTGAACTCGAGGGTTCACAAATTTACTGGCTGTGCATTGGGGTGGAGCTGAAAAGTTGAAAAAAAATTAAATATTTTTTTACAAGTCTTACCACCCTTATTTGTTCCTTTAGATGTACAAACTCTATATAAAAAGATCTTTGGACAATACATTCTTGTGTTTAGAGGTAGCTCAAGTGAGTCAAAGATTATAGGAATTATGAAAATTCAACATATAATGACCACGTTTTAATTTATTCTCGTGATCATTTTTCATTTAAAAGAACATAACACGCCACCTTAACCTTGCGTGACTGTTGAATTAATGTTGCAAGCACAGCGAGATCTTAGCTGATAACGTTAACTTGATTAGACAGCACAATTTCTGCCTAGCTTTAGTTCCTTTCAATCTCCGTGCTTAATTCCGCGATTAACTCAATTTTAATGCGCCTAATAATTCCGCGAAATCGAAAAGTCTAGAATGAAAAAAAAGAGTGGAGTAAACGGGCTCTTTATCCCCTTTCCAATTATAGAGTTTGCGCGATGCAATGAAGCTCACGATTCCGCACCCCTCCCCGATCCGCCCGTCCGACTATGCACGTTAATCCCATTACTTCCGTAGTCTTAGCTTCGTAATCCTCGAGTCCTGATTTATGCAGCAGATACTCGAGAGATAACTCGAAAGCACGGTGGGTCACACACTCGTAAGACGGTTTCAAGGAGAGCCCGGGTGTGTAAGAATGTTCCGCACATGAAATGTTCGCGATGCATTCAGAGGAAGGTATATGCCGTTTGGAAGGGCGTCTGAAAGCACTGCGCTCGTCTTGAATAACGAAAGCTGAATTTTAAATTGACCAAGTAACCTAAAAATCTTATAAAAAAAATATGCAACAACATGCTGATAGAATAGTATTATTAAAGGGCAACTTTGTATTAAAAGGAGTTCAATTATGAGATTCCATGATTATCCAGATTTTTATTATCTCAGATCTTAGCTATGTGTCTGTGTGTATATGTATATAGAGTGACATATCCCTTGATATAAAAATTTCGAGTCTTTTTTTTATGCTATATTCTAAAGAAACTTTTACAACTAAAGGTGCCCACGTTTGGACTAGGCAAATACATTTGTTTTATAAGAAAATTAGTACCTTATTCGTTAAAAGCTTTGAATTGTTATAATTTAATTTCAAACGAAAAATTCTGACGTCTGCATCTTTTATACGTTATTAATATCAGCCTGGAATAAGAAATGCGTTAATTAAATTACGTTTCATTCTCTGGCATAAACAGAGCGGAAGGTACTTTTTAAATCCACTGAAATAAAGGTCTTCAGAAGTATTCGAAAGAAGGGACATTAGCGTCTAATGGACTCTATATAAAAGGTCGTGGGACCCTCCACACGTAAAACGTGAGCAGTGAGAAGTGAAACGATAAAATGGCACCCCCCAACGTCCGATATTTCCGCAATGCGCATCGATTTATTTCGAAACAGCCATTTCAGCGATTCCCGCAGGCCGGCATTCGGAGCTAATAAAATTACAGGAGCTAATTAATTAAGAACCGCCGGAACTAGGCGTGTTGTAAATAGAAAGCCCGCGGGGCAATGAAGACACGTCGCACGGGCGAAATAAAAGCAACACAGGGAATAGCGAGCCAATTATTTCGGCGTGCGGCAGTGAAAGAGCTAATTATATGCATCGAAACCACGCCGCATCCCTCGCAAATGGCCCAAAAACTGTTTCAATTACAATGTACGCGAGCCGCTCACCAACGACCATTCCAATCTCCTGCCAATTCGATTGGCGCGCAACAAATTAAAGTCTTGCTGAAAACTGGGATAATGGAAGAAGTATTTGTCTCGTGGCTTAATCGCCCACTTCCGATAATATATCACCGAAAGATATTGCACTGTTTGTGCATAAATCATTTGGATGTCGATATATTTTGCGAAAAGAATTTACATTTATATCGTCAGCAAATGTACACGCACAGAGTGGACGAAATTTATAGATACAAATTACGATATGGAGTTTGAAAATTATCGGCATAATTTTATCCGGATTGGCTTCAGGTTGTTCATATGCAAATAAAGTTGTAATTTTCATTCGTGCTATCTGTAATTCCTTCAATTTTCACGTGCATCATTAAATATTACGGGGCACAATGACCTTTCGGTTCATTAATAAATTATTTAAAATTGAATGACTCTTTAGAAATTATATTCAATTATAATGATTTATGTTTCCGTACCTATTCGCTTCGTTTGTAATTACCTCCGCACAGTGTGTCCTAAAATTATAGCAAGCTACGGGACGAAAATTCTTTGTGTCAAGGGAAATTGAAATATGAGCGTGATTTTGTAATATGAAATTTCATTAACAAAATACAAGCAATAATTGGCATTCTTTCACCTTTCAAACGACGGACACGGGGTGCATTCTAACCCAAGACACAATCACACATATCATTTATAACCACATTTTTACATTAACTTTGAATTTTCTTATAAACCAAAATTCTTATTTTCTTAAAGTAGTAATAGTATTAAACAGTGCGTAATGCAAGTAGCACGAAATTATTTCAAATATAAAGTTAAAGCCTTAAAGACAGGGAGAAAGCAGGATATCTACTAACACGAAGTTACATGCATATGTAACTTGAAAAATGTAACTGTAAAATCTGCAAAACTCCAGCGAAAAGCGACAAAAGTAGAAACTAAAACCTTTGAGAAGTGTCTCACTCTATACACTCAGAAAATTTGTTGTACACTGCGCGTTGGACATGTGGGAGCGCGGCTTAAGGCCGTAGCTTACTGCGACCGTAGTCAGGGAAGTGACCACGAGCGGCCGCTTGATCCTGCTCAGGCAATAGCGAAGGGGGACGAGAAATCCGACGGATGAACGACGCGGCGACAAATTATAATGTGAAACAATAGAGGAACGTAACAATCGGGCTCTATCTCTCTCGTTCCCGCGGATATGCTGAATGCCCCACTAGGTAATAAAATAATACACGCCCGCACACTTTACCCATAAAGGGCGCGCATGAATATTTCATATCGCTTAATTCCTCGAGCGTTATAGTCGCCGCAGGATGCAGATACGCATCGGACCGTATCTCAAAAGTAATCTGCTGCATCCGCGCAAACAAAGAACGGTGGTACAAATTAACAAACGCAATATCTCGCGATGTAATTGCCCCTGGGTTTAACACGGGCTAAAGCCTTCGTTCAGAAATACGCAGACCGTTAACTGCATACTCCGCGTTAATCCGAATTTCACTACTGAAAGAGATGTTTGTAAAATTTCCTTTAAATAATTTGCCACAAACATCGCGGCGTTTGGGCCTTCCAACTAGAAAACATGTATTTTGAAATAAAAAAAAAATGATTCTGCAGGGAAACCATTGAAGTGTCCTTGTAGAAAACCACTGTAAGTGCCACAATTAGAAGAAGAAAAATAATCAGAAAATTTTTGGCACTTGCAGTGTTTTCTACAAGGACTCTTCAATTGTCGAAGGGAATACTACAGAATTTGTATTTTCTGGAGAATTAGAAATTCCTCGAAATATGATTAAGAGATGGATGAAGGCTGGCAAAGGGACACTTCCTCGTCCGTTTAGCGGTGCCAAAAGAAATTCACGAGAGGAAGTTCAATAATTCAGAGTACCCGTCGAATCAATACGTACGGGCGCATGCAAGTATTGGTTCTCGCCTAGTCCATTTGGGGAATCGTCCCCTGGCCGAGTATCCCTCGACGGGTGTCAATAACCAAAATAATACGCAATACATCAGAGCCTGAACCAGAGATGTTCCGCGCTGACATGTTTATGGCTGTCAATGTGATGTTCTAACCCGCGAATCACGAGCCGAGGGTCACGTCGGCGCTGGCTGATTTATAACAGCGATTCATGCTGCTACTGACGCTTCAAAAACTCAACGTCTGACTTCGATCTACGAGATTTCCATCCAGCAGATTACCGAATGGATTCCATAACAAAACTGTCGGCTCGCCTGGATGTTTGTACAGCCCCGCGCGTGGCAACGAATATACGCAGAGAGAGAGAAATATTTCTTGATCGAAAATGAACTGAGTGTTGTGTATTAGATATTACGATATGACGCTAATTTGTTTCAATTGAAAATTAATTTTAAAGGTATCGTAGAAATAAAATCTACTTAAACAGATGGGAATTTTTTATGAAAGCTAAGCAGTCTGAGTGTGCAATTTTTAAAGATAATTATAAGGTGTCTCAAAATTATGAGCCAAAGCATGTAAATTTATTGTACCAAATGAAACCGAAATATCCTTTCGGATACTACAGATTTTGTAGTATCAGAGTTCATTTTCGAAATGCGAGCAATTAAAGTTCCGGTGTGATTCGTCACTAATGAAAGATTCGACATTTCTCTATTCTCCCTACGATTTCCCTATAACAGTCGTACACAGTAGTATCTTGTTAAAAAAAAAAAAATGATATTCGAAAAGAGCAAACTAAGTAGATAAAATAAATCAAGTAAGAACCTCGAACGCATAAATCTCGTAATAAAATTATTAATGCGCAACCGTGACTCTTACTTAAAACAAGTAAATCACTCTTATGTTTCCTGATCTTTTCTTAGGAAACATTCTATTAATTCCCCTCTAAATTTTGTAAAAAGAAAGATTCATTAAAACCGGGGGACCCAGTTACCGCGACCTCCGCTTCAAACAACAAATTTCATTGCGCGAAAATAATTTGCCTGCCCCCGAACACCATACGTAACAGGCATAGAGTCGTTCCCATCGACGTGCCCGCGAGATATTTGTTGTTTAAGCGCAAACGTAAAGTCATGCGGAATTGTTTGCGAGTAATGTGAATCTTCTCGGAGTCCTTTGACCACGCCTCAAGAGTATATCGTCTTCCTACTTGTCAAACACGCGCGCGCGCACACTGGCCCGCGAGACGGAACAGTTGTGCCGGAGTTACCAGCGTGGCTATATTAACTTGGTACGTGAGCTGTATATGCTGCTAGATACTTGAGACCCCAGTGTAGCAACACGAACGGACTAAAGTCAAGGGAGAAGAGGGGACCAAAGGGAATGTCGATTCTTTCAAAAACAGAGGGTATCTTAGGAAAAGCAAAGGGAATAAATAGGGGCGAAGTATACAAAGAAGGAGGGGCCGGCGGAAGAAGCAAAATAAGCAAAGGGTAGCTTACCAACAGCAAAAGAAACGTATTTATAAAAGGGAAACGGGAAAGACAGAAACGGGATGTGAAAGCAATGAAAAAGCAGGCTTGTGCCATGGGTAGGTACTCCGAAATCTTCCTCGCCGAAATTCACAAATCCAGTTTCACCTTTTCATTTTGCGATTAAAAACGAAATTCGGATTATCGGGACTCCGCCATATTGGCAACCTACATTGTCACAGATATTACAGGAAACGGTTGAATTTTAAATGATGGGCAGACTTATCGAGTGATACTTATTCGAAGGGATGGGGTGATAAAATAGAGAAAGAAGGGGATTAGAAGGGGTGATCGTGAATGTGCGGAATTATAAGAGGTGCGAGACCAACCCTGTCCCCGGACTCATCTCGCCCCCGTATTCGCCAGTGATAGCAGCGCCCACCTAAAAGCACGTATGGGATTTATCATCCCTGCAGTTTCTGACTTACGTGCATTGTGAGAATATTACCTGCCAATATAGTATTCGGCGAGGCTGCCGGCCTTTACAACGAGGACTCTTATTACACAGGAAATACGTAGAAAGGGACGAGTGTCACGCCCAGAAGGTATTTTTAGGTATAATTACCTTTTCACGTTACCGTTTTCTTTTCAACGACAGCCCATTCCCCTAATATTAACGAAGGGATGAACGGTCTTAACAACAATCCCAAGTTTTATAAGATATATATTTACGGTGTGAATCTTGGAAACCGTCCGCAGAAAATTCAGTTGTATCTCGTATTCTCGTTCAATTTTATCGAGAAATCTTATTCTGTTCGGTGAAACGTTTCGAAATAAGTGATGCTAAAACGAATCTAATGTATGAAACGATGAGAAAATGTAAGAGGAATCTCGCGGCGATTTTTCTTCAATAAGGAATCGTTCGGTGGAAAATCATCAAAAATAGAGAGCCCAGCGGGTCCCTTAGCGAATCCATCGCGACGAAATATGCCGAACAACGTCCTTGGGACCTACTATCCCCTCGGTGTTCCCTACGTGCAACGAATAAATCATCCTTCGCAGTCTTCTATCTGCATGGAATAGGACACCCTCGTGGAAAATGCCCTGTTGGCTCTCTTCTCGAGCAAGGCTTCTATGCACGCGTATCGATCAACGTAGGGGACGATCACAGGTCGAATGTCCTCAAAGGGAGATCGCAATAGGCGATTTTGTAATCCTTGCAACGAATAATAATAACTTTCTATGACTCAGCTTACATGTCCTTAGCACGAGGTATAAAAATGGAGTGACGTATATTCGGTAAATATTTTATTTGACAAGGTGGAGACAGACTCTTCAGAAATTTTCCAAACAAAATCCTGTTACATCATAACTACAATAGAATAATTAACGAGCAGGACATTTGGGCCTCGTTATGCAGAAATCTACCAACCCTCAAAATGACAAAAAATTAGATAAACACAGTATGGATCCCATAATTTTGAGATCTTTATTTTCCGAAATAAATACCAAGCCATAGAACAACTTTTACATTATAGAATTATTAAAAATACCAAGCCACAGTTCCATTCTAGGTTTAAAAAATAAAAGCTCCAGAAAATTTAAAATAATATGAATTATACTTACAAAGGAAAAGTATCTGCTTCGACTAGAATGAAGCAAGAAAAGGTATCTGTTCATAAATAATTCCTGGTGCTGTTCGAAATTTGATCAGTTTAATTATTCGACCCAAGGATTACAAAAAATAAATTATATAAGTATTCCATGAAACAGGAGTAAATTCGCCATTTACATAAGTCACCAAACAGATAAAACCGATCACACCATTCGGCAGGCTCTAATCTTTTCCGTGTTAATTACATTCCGTGCCTCGAAGGGCTGAATGCCCCCAGTATTAATAATCGCCATTATCTATCTAGTTCGCGATCATTAAGAAGTCCATAAAGGCAATCGGTACGAGCTTCGGTTCTTGAAAAGATAAGCCGGCACGTTAAATTGCAGGTAAGTCGTTTCAACGGACTCCAAGCTGCATACGTAATTCTGGTTGAACTCTCCGACGCTATCGTAACTGCTTTCGGCATGGAGGACAATGACTGTACGTGCGCCAGAACTTTCGGTACTCTCTTCTATATCATACACTGTATTTCGGGGAGTACCCTTCTACCACCCCCACTGCAGACTCAGCCTTTAATGTTGATATATATACAGGTCCGCTTTAAATACTTTGAGGAAAAGTATAAATTAATTATTCTTCGGTTTCTGCCTGAAGCAAGAATCCGGAAAAGTGGAGTGTTGACGAATCACTATCGACGACAACTTCTTCCGCAGTGTGGCCGCATGTTTTCTACCAAATATTAAGGAAAACCTGAGCTGCCTTTTATTTAAGACACTTAAATATGGGAGGCAAGAAATTTCTTGGCGGAAAACTTGAGTGCAAGAAATTTGCAAACCAGGAGCAAAGTAATCTTGCGAAGTAACTTGTTCCATGGAATTTAATTTTCTTTCTCATTCATACCCAGCATTACGTATGCGCATATGGAATTCAAATACTTCCTATGCCCTGCATAATAATCTAGCCGATGTAGGAAACCTTCATGTATAAAATTCCTGCGCTACTGTAATCACCCACAAATCAGATTATTGCAGTGTAACGTTCTACCGAAAAGCACGGAGATAGAGATTTGAACGTTGAAATTGAGTCTTACCGAAGAGAAGCTTACGAAGCTTCCTTCCCAAAGCTCGTACAACTTTACCCAACCAAAAACAATTAAGGGAACTGTATTGGAACGTGGATAATCGGCCACCACATTCACCCCATATCCCACTCGTCTCGCAGGGTATTTGCAGCCAGCTTTCCTCAGCAACAAAGAGTCCATCTTTCCACAGGGAGGGAGATGTCGGATCGTGTCGAGCAGCTTTCCATAAACAAGCTACTTACGGCTCCCGGTTGCAGAGCAAATCGACGGAACAGCATAATTTATCGCGGGGTCACGAATTTTTTATCGACACGAGCGGCCGCCCACCCCGGTGCCAAAAGCACTTTCCAGTGGAACGAGGGCAGCAAGGATTTTCCAGGGGCAGACACCGTAGGTTGTTCCAGCCTCGCGCCGGCCAAATGGCCTTAGACGGTCCTCCGGCGTGCAGTCGTTACCATTTGCATGGAATTCCGAAGCGACCTGGCATTCCTATGCAAGTCGGTAAGTAACGCGGACCGCCGTCGAGAAGATCCCCCGACGAAAAGCTACCCCCGTCGAAATGAAGGGGAGAAGGGCGCGGGGGGGGGGGGGGGGGGGAGGGGGGGATAGAGCCGCGGGAAAATCTATCCCGAAAGGTGGATCGAGTTACCCCGCGGCCCCGTGGGAAAATCATTCGCCGCATTATCGTGCCATTTGCGTAATCTAGTGTGAACGTTTAAATCCACCCGCCATCCGCGTTACCCCGCGCCACCTGTTCTCCTACAGGGGACTGAGGCGTCAGCCCGTAACGAGCCTTTCACGGATATCGCCGAGGCTTCCGTGGTTTATAGCGGCCGGAAGATTTTTCCAGATATTCGAGCGGCCCCAACGTTTCGATTTAGATGACACGCCGATAAGCGAGATTTCGTTACCAATAAGCTGGGGAGGAGGGTGGGCTTCAAATGGAACCGAGGCGCGGCGATTCGCACCACCGAGGATATTCCAGGAACGGGTTTATGGGATAGGTATTGGACACTTGTTGTCTTTCTTTGGAATTAAGCGGGGTGTATCAAGTGGGAAGAGGATTTGGTACATTGAGTATGCAGAAACGGTGGGTTAACTCATATTGGGCATTCTACCCTCCTTAATTAAAATTTCCTATCTGGCATAGTTTCAAGAAATGTTGAGATATTTGAAGTTCCACACATCTTTACCTTTTAAGTATAGTTTTAAAACCCTACGTGCTTCGTAGAGATCTAGAAACAGTCGAATGTATTTGTTTGTTACAAGGACGGCACCACGAAAGTGATAAAACATCCGTTGTCTCGGATGTTTCGAAATGTTAGGTAAGACATTTTATATTTAAAGGGCAGTATTGTATTTTTGGTGTGTTTGAAATATTGGAGCCTTAAAAATGTTTGCTATTATTTTCTACGACATCTTGGCAGTTTTGTGGCATCTTATCAATTTCAAGTTGAAGGTTAAGGGGTAAAACAGGGAATGTCCATTTTTCGTGATTTTCCAACTGTGACTACCGAGCTGTTGAATTACAAAAGGTTGTAAAGTTCAAACACCCCCTTAAGATAACTTTAAAGATTCAGTATATTGGTTAAAAATAGGGAATGTCCCCACTCTTTGCCTAATCTTCTCGATAAAGCTATTTCGCGGCATTCCCCGTTTCTTCCCCTTACCCTTCAACTTGAATTTGAAACCTTCGCTTATGTCACTGTTCTTATAAAAAATATTTCCTCGAGCTCACAAATCTGTCCCCGGAACTATGCCTCACACTACTCAAAGCGACATCGCAAAAAATGATGAATTTCGACATTAATCCTAGATCCGACAGGCAACGAATATCCCCGAGAATCTATTAGCACACATTCCACTATCGCGTCCTACAACCCAGCGTCAGCCCATTCGCGCGTTGTTCGCAGCGACAGCCTCTGCAGGCCCTAAAATTAACAAGCGTGCGTCTGATGTCAGCATTATGATGCCGCGCGCCATTAACGTCCTCATTATGCGCGCGCTATGAATTTAATCTCGTCTATCATTGATGCGGAAGCCTATTTCTCCGTACTTAGGCATGATCGGTTTCTCGACAGGGCGCGCGGGCACTCTGGCCGGCGCACTATGGGCCTCGCCTCTGGTACGTGGACACGTTGTCGGCGCGCCACGTTTATTCCTCGCATGTAGCTCTTATATACATCTCTCGGCTGGCTCCTCCGACCCCCGTATTTCCATCCGCCTCCCCTCCGCCAGCGGCGAGCCCCCGGCAGCAAGTCTGCGGTTATAACGAGCGAGACGCGCCACTGCTACCAACTAGCACGGTCTATAGGTGGGCCCCCCCCCCCCCCCCCGACACTGTCTCTAGATTCCTACCTACGACTATCGTTTGATAGTGCAGGCACGCTCCTTGCACCGGTGCTCAACCTATATTAATCTCTCGCTACGCCCGCGGAGAAAATAATAGAAAGTGAGTCACAGCCACCGCCCAACCGCATTGACCATGAACGTGAACCATACCGAACGGTAGCCTAGTCACAGTGTCGGAGATTGTGAGAGAACGCTAACGACCAGGGCTGTTCCTTGGCGCGGACAAACTACCGTCATTTCGCCCCTTGATTGGCCGTCATGCGATAGGCATCTGGCGAGGATCGGTTGGATGCAACTACTCTCACATTTTACTGGCTATTGTGGATTTTTCACGCGGTTCGATGGCACGCAGTGAATGCAGGTTTGATTGGTAAACGGTGTGTGCTTGACACATTCGGGAATTAAACGGGAGATTATAGTAGTGGGGCGGTGGGTTCGCTCGGTCACTGTTAGGTGATGCTGGATGCACGGATGTCTTCTTTTACTTTGGTTACAAAAACTTGTAATATATTTTCAGTTTTAACCCTCAGCTGTCGCACTGGGTCAAAATGGCCCACAATTTGATTTAGAGGTGAAATATCTTTGAGGCATCATTGAAAATGGCACTACTGTTAAACGTGATGATTAGACTGCGGATGTTTATGCACGTAAAATATGCAAAAAGCATATGCAAATATGCACGTAAAATATGCTAATATGCACGAAAAATATGCCAATATCGCAGAAGAAGATTTTTCAAGAAAATGATTTCAGACAAAATGGCGACCGTTTAACGCAAAGTCTTGATTTTTCGATGTCTAAATTGTTCGTTTTTCGTGAATTAAAAATAGAGTTTTCATCAATAACAAAAATCCTTCGTTCACGAACTAGATAAACTCATATACTAATAGAATCTTCTTCACTTTTCGATTTCAGATTCCGGGAGAGTGGATGCTATTCACTCATTTTTTAATATTTTTCTATAACAAAATTACTGAAAGGTGCAGAATATATGTACTTTTAAAATAAGCAGATAGTTGTAAAAAATATACATTAAATGTTCCACAAAAAATTCCCGAAAACAACGCTTGCCAACTACGCATGGTCCCTTAATTTGCGGTACAATAAATTACTAGTACCTTTTCCATGTTTGTAACACGTAATTGTTGCCGTTTGTCAGTTAAGATTAACTTATGTGCTGAAAACGAACGTTCTACATCACAGGATGTAACGGGTGCATTTTGAAATGTGCTTCAATAGCGTTGTAGTATATTTGTTAATACATATGTTCATATGCCTTTTAGCAAAGCATATGTCTTTTAACAAAGCATAAGCAATATGTAAAATAATGTATGCATATAAATATATGCATTCGCATAAACATCCGCAGTCTAGTGATGATACTTTAAATGTCAATCTTCAGGGATGAACATATATTCTACAATGTTCAAACTTTATCCCAGAATTTTTGCGACTTAATTTAATAGATGTGTTTTATACAGCAGCTGATTGAAAATTGGATTGGGTCGAATCGACCGAGTAAAAATAGGTGTGACAACCGAGGGTTAATAAAGATTTTGCTTCAATAAAGCGTACCAACTTTGTACCAACCCAATGTATCTTTACTGCTATGTTCATGAAAAATATCTGTGTACAAATATTCACACAATAGTCACACAAATATGGCATTAGAAATATAAAATGTCGATGATCTTGAAATCTCGAGAAAGTTACCCCAAGATAGACTCGTGAATTACACGAAGCAGTCTATATAAAATGTATCTTCATTAATATGTGATACCTCTGACAAAAATTATGCATACTTACATTACAAACATTTCCAAAGTATGAAATTATGATACAGTGGGGTATCCTATAACGAACGATTACTATAACGAACAGTTTTTCTCATTAAATCAGAACGCTTAAAACGAACGTGGATAACTGCAATCGGTCTTACACACGTTCGCAATGTATAAAATTTAAATATAACAAATTAAATTTTTAACACCTGTATTTGTATGTTCTTATTTTACATATTTCGTATTAAGAATGTACAATCATTAAATACATACCTATACATATGTCTATGTACTATATGTATCCTATAACGAACAAGGTTCTAGAATAAATCCGTTCGTTATAAGATACCCCACTGTACAATATCTCGCGCGGTAATGCGATCGAACGATTTCATCATTTAATAAATTAGCGATACGAGTGCATCGCATCGATAACGCAAGCCCCTATCCAATCACCGGCCGATTTGCCCCCTTTCCTAAATAACCGAACGTTAGGAAGGCTGTTCATCACTTTCGACGTGACTCTCGAGCTGCCGCGCGTCGGCCTCAAAGGAGAACAGGTCAGCCTTTCTCCCGCCCGATGAACGCTCCGATAAGCGCCGCCTATAATGGTTTCGCGATCGAAAATTGCCGAGGTTGACCCAGTGAACTGTGCAGACCGAAGCGTCACAGAGCAAACTGCCCTATGGTCCCGTGGTTTATATGGTTTATACAATACGGTTTGCCCACCGAATCGCCATCAACGGGCTCGTTTCAAACGAGGCTTTCCATTCTCGACGATCCGTCCGCGAAATTATAACAGACTTCGCGCGCGGTAACGATCGACGGGATACAAATAGCAGCCGCTGCTATATCGGGGGTCGCGTTGTTTCTCCTTGGTTCCCAGTGAATCTCGCGGGATCGTATAATCTAGAATGGGAGCGCGGTTCAAGTTCGAACGCCCAAGGATTCAGTCCAAGAAGTTCCGAGCTGGTGCCCTCGATAACGCGGGGCACAATGTTTCTATAGCATCCGATAGGATCGAATGTGAAACGAAGAATTTGGAAGTGCTCTATAAATGGCCATCGAACTTTCTTCGAATCTCTGAACTGTTACTTGTTTTAGCTAGAGGGCAGTGGTGACTCTGTACACAGTGAGTTTCTTGATGAGTGCTGCGTGAAATAAGTGACGATTTTTTTCCATTTTTAAGATTGTTGTGAGTCATCTCATCCTAAGTTCATTATTCGTGTTGTCATTATCAATTTTTATTGAAGATATTAGATAAAAATGAATCTAAAACTCTACGGGATAAAATAAATTAAGATATTAACTCGAATTGGAATCTGAAAAATTTGTACATCCGTTATTAGTTGACCGATGTGTTGGTTCCTTGCAATAATTTGCACTTGTAATTTGAAAGCAAAACACATTTTTGTAAAATCAATGTTGAATGTTGGATCGTAAAGAGTGTTAAGAGTGTATAAAGTCTCATGGAAACATTGTACAAAATTGCGAAGAACATTGATGCTAGGTAAGTATTGATTGAAGAATGCTCGAATGGCTTAAGTGATTTAAATTTCTCTTATGCCAGAACTCGAGGCGATAACGACGGAATGAACGTGAACTAACGAGCTCGGTGTGTCCTGTCTTTGTTCGTTATAAAGAAGTTTCAACTTCTCAGTTTCAATCTCACTAATTAAACGAGCCGAGAGGCGGGATCCGTAAGAAAATATCTC
This sequence comes from Andrena bucephala, assembly GCA_947577245.1. Lineage (NCBI taxonomy): Eukaryota > Metazoa > Arthropoda > Insecta > Hymenoptera > Andrenidae > Andrena > Andrena bucephala. The sequence goes on from OX387715.1 coordinate 11,295,516, forward strand.
TCGCCATTACTTCAGGGAAAAAACCAAAGCTTCCTAGTACTTGAAAGACAAACGTAACCAGCGAATCTTTATTCTCACAGAGTCCCATATTAAACTTCTTCAAAGAATGAAGTAGATATTAATAATAAAGTACAGTAGTGGTATAAACAATAACCAAACTTCAAAGAGAAGTGTATTATTACTAGATTTGTAAATTACAAAGGGAATACTCTTTTATTGCGCACAACTGTATGCGCTAAATTTCCTTTAAAAAGAAATTACTAAATATTGAAATTGGACGTCACCATATAGAAGATTAATTTATCTCGCGTGGAAGAAAACGAAAACATTTCAAAATTTTAACAGGACAAATAATATTATATCTTGAGAATCTTAAACAGAACTGCTGATAAGTTTACATATTTTTATGAAGATATTTGAAGCAATTCCGTTTAAATTCAAACGATACGCGATTGATCCCTTCTACTAAAGTGCGACGGAGAAACAGTCTGTGTAAAATAAGGGAAAGAAGAGCGTATATGGTCAGACACGCCTCGTAAATAAAACTTGATAAGACTTTTAGAAACGTGTAAAAATTGTGCAATAATTTCGTTTAAGATTCTTAACTAACACCCTTGTATCCTATACAGCACGAAACGTCTATTCATACTACAGAGCTTAATAAGAAACCTGTCAGCTACGATATATTAAAATATACTGGGACCGATAAATTGAATTTTTCAACCTGTCAACTAAGGATCGTCTACTCAGTTCAGTGAATCCTCTCTTTTCTCATACTTTGCATAATGGAGAATATTTATGCGAGAAAAAACGACCTCAACCATTAATTATTCAGTGACCAAGCGAATCTTCGTGGGAATTCTGAATTTGAAATAAAAAGCTAATGGGAGAAAAAATTCTCTCTCGTCACTTTAGTCACTCATGACTAATTGTAAGAGAAATTATGAGTCGAGTACCTAGATTATGGGTTGAGTACCCAGCAGCACCACGAATATTAACTATTTTCCAAAACATTCCCCTAAGGGCGATTTTTATAACTCGATATTTTTTTTTTTCTTGCGCTCCAGCGTTTCAAGCTGTACACCATTATTATGGATATTCCGTGTGGTCTAGGTACCCAGGGCGTACACCAGTGTGCGTGACACAAGAGGAACCAACAAGTTACGCGAGTTTCCGCGCGGCAGAAAAGAAGCAGAGGGTAAGTCGTGCGCCTTAAGCAAATAATGAGACCCTTCGCATAGGAACGAGACAGCGGAACACGTCTGACTGTTGTCTTTCCAGGCGGTGAACAATTTCACGGAACGGCGAGCATTACGATGCATAAAGCGCAACAAATCAGAATGTAAGTTACGCAGCCACTTCTGCCTCCATAACGCCACTCTAACAAGTCTTGCAAGATCGCGATGGATATTCTTCGGTGGCCTCTTTCATTCCCATTTTATTTTTACCACCCAACCCAGCACGCGCATATCCTAATAATCTACCGCCTTACGTATATATTCCACTTGCAACGTCACAGTTTATGCCTGCAGGAATATGTAACCTCTCTCATTTCTGCGCGACCGCATTCGCTGTGCGAGTATCCGGCGCGCGTGAAATTCGGCGGAAAATAATTTCCATTATTTCGACACACAATAGTTGGCGAGCAAAATTGTTGCCCGCGGTGTCAATATTACAATGCTTATTGTTTAAAGGCTGCAAAACGAATATTATAGCTTGGAAGCCATGAAGATGTTATTTTCACGATTTGTGAATTATAAATAATTTCAGTAAAAAACAATTAAAACAAATTAAAAAAATTCTTTTCAGTCTTTTGTGTAATATAAGAGTAGCTTAATACGCACAAAAAAGATTTATTTCATTATATGTTGTATTTACTGAGAAAAAAATCTTTAAAAATGGCTTCATTTTTCGGAAGATCAAAGTAGAATGACCCCTTTAACCAAATATCCAAACTTCTTTCATCAAAAACTCAATTTTGACAGATATCCCATGGTATATAAAAAATGCTCTACACTCGCACGTGCAAAGGATTCCTTAATTTATATTAAAACAGTAATTTCGTATGACGATAAACATATGCTAATTAATTTTCCACTGATCTGTGGAGTCGAATCCCGCAAAAAAACTGTATCAGGAACGCGCGCTTCGATTTCTGGCCCAAGGGACACAAAAGAAGAAACAGGAGTGGAAAAGGACGATTCAAGCGGTACTGTTGAAAAAGACAATCTACTATTCGCGCCGAACCCATTTGTCGCAGCTAACCGTTTCTCATGAAGCGTACAAGCTCAATCGAATATTGGAAATCGCTACCCATAGGGTTGCGAGAAATGGAAACGAAGAAGCGGACATGTCCTGGACGCTCTTTTCATTTCTTCCGCGGCGCGTGCCCGGCATGGTAAACATTCAATGCATAAGAAGCACGATCGAATATAAATCATGCCTTTGTATTTTTGCCGGCAATCCCGCAGAGACAGTTGAATAATTTCTGAAACGCCTCTCTACGTGCCCCGGCGCCGTAATTTATGGCGCGTGAGACAACATCCAGATCACCAATGCATGCAACCGTGCTGCACACACCGCAACCGCCTATCCCGACGACGACGGCGAAGGCTATCTTACATTCGCGTTTTATTATTTCGTACGCTCGTTGAGCACAACTTGTACCTCCGTATTCGTCTTTGGCGTACACCGAGGAGAAATATTCGCGTAATATGAACGAAACAGAGTGCCTCTTTCTGGCATCTCTTGCGGTGGTAATAGGTATTTCAGGGCAGTAAACTTTGACAATTTTTGTGATGCCTGGGTAGGTACCTTTTATTCACACAGAGATTAAAATTTTCAATTAATTATGAAGTAACTAATTTTATGGCCACTCTCTTTTCTGTGCCCAGAAAATTGTTATAAAATGCAGCGTATTAACTGAAACTTCTGTTCTATACATTTTTCTGTAAATGAGAAACTTTTACTTCCTTGAAAGTAGGAAAAAGTTCTAGTTAAAGAGTAACATGTATTCTGCGCTGAAAAAGTTAAAGTTGTGGCGAGAAGATTTCCTGAGAATGTTGTGATGGTAGATAGATCTGAAGTTGATGCCTTAAACCATTCGGTGAAAATAATTATATAAAAATCACAATGTGCTATTATGCCTAATTTTAATTAGAAATAATTAAAAAAATATTCCTAACTTTTATATTTTACACTTAAATATTTGTTCAAAAGTATATGTTCCCCCAGAACTTTTATTAATGAGACAAAATACCTAACTGTTAAAACTGAACTCTTACAACAGAGTTGAAGTTTGAAGATATTGTTATTTTATTAGATTTACCTATGTATTAATTCCATTTCTGAAATTGTTCTCAAATTTTTCTGCTCAAAACTGTGAACACGTTTCCGATTTATGAAGGTACTTTCTTAAATGGCCCAATATAGGGAACCTTCCCTTACTCCATTTCAGTGATCAAAACCGATCGCCATAATTAAACCCGCCCAAAGTGTCATACTTAACTGTTTCCCAGCCTCCCTAGTCACTCGGTGACAACCTAACGAGCAAGCTTACCGAGAATTTACGAAAAACCGTAATACCGGGAGAGCTGTGGCATTCCCATTGTGACCAAGGAAACATTCTGCGAGGACTGTTCCGCTTTGTGCGATCCGGCTCTGAATACCGTTCAGAAGGGTGGGTCTCGCCATTGGCGGACCTGTTACACAACCGTATCAGGTCGCCAGGTATTACCGGCGCACACGGTCCAGGTCGTAAAAATTGATAAGCCGGTCCCCAACGTCCTGCGGGAGCAGTCCAGGATAACTCGAGACAATCAACGGGCTTATTGGTCAAACGCTTTTGCCCGAGTTAACTGGTGTAATTGCTCGGAGGTTACTCTCCCCCTGTCCCCCTTTCGCCGACCTCTCCCCTCCCCTCCCGTTTCGTTTAGCTCCGCATGGTCCACGGCGATCGCCCCTCGCCCATCGATCATCCCCCGGCTTCTTTCTACCCGCCGGTTTCTTCCTGCCGCATTCGATGTAGCTGCAGTTAGCTTCGATGCCCGAACCGATACTTTCTCGATAATATCGAGTTTCGGAAAGCCTGCAATAGCACGCCCCGCCTACGTATTTTAACGGATACGGCACGGCTTAAACTATCATCGATTGTGCTTCCAGGCATTTCCGGGGTGAAATGCATCGATGGTTAATTTAATGAAACGATAATGGCGCGCGGTGTGTTGAGTGAGTTGTTGGAGTTAATTACTGATCTAGTGATCGGTGACCAACGATCTAGGATTACGCTCTACAAAAAGGTATACAGATTGTATAGTAATTGTCTATTGAACGGAATAGAAGGGGAGATACTTCGTTTTATGTGTGTACTGTGTTACTAACAATAAGTAAATAGGTAGTTGTGTTTTAGATCAAAGGGAAATTCGGTGATTGTGTTAGCAGTACTTTTTAATCTTATGGTAACTCCTCAGTGTTTAAGAGTACTAGGCAGTCGTTTCTGTCGAAAATGAAGCATTACTTTTTTATTTAATTACGAAGAAATAAATTTCAACTGAGACTTGTTCTTTGGCACAAAGTTTATTAACATCATAAGCTTTGGAAAAAACATACAATTGTATACGAAGCTACAGATGGATGGAAACACATCTCAGATTTAATTTATTTCTTTGTAATTAATTGAAAAAGAAATGCTTCATTTTCGATAAAAACGACTGGGTACCCGTAACCACACTGCCAATTAATATAACAAAGAAACTTTTTTTTAAACCTCCCCCTCTAGTATCACTTTCAACTCTGCACCAAAAAATAAGAAATCCCTTTAAAAACACAATTTCTGTACTTGTCATCCTTTTCCTTCGTGACCTACCAATCACAATTACATCTACACTATTTCAATGTTCGTTGACGAATGTTCACACATGAAGTTTTGAATACTTCTCAGAAGTGTAGACTTTTTATTAAAAATTATGCAATTACATGATACACCTTTATAGTGACGTTTGTACCATTTATTTATTTTCTGCAGAGGAAGCAGACGCTTGACGACATTGGCTATAAGGAAGACGCTGGACAATTGCAAAGGATGCTAGCTACACCCGGTCCCTCACCATCCGACTCGTCGTTAATTTTAAATGTCGTAAATCACCCGGAATAACCCCTCGCGCGTCAGCTTCACTCAGCAGCCACTGTCTGGAGCTGCTTTATGAATTCATCTCGAGGAAAGCTAACAGGTTGGCAAGAAAAACGAACGGGCTGTAACTTAGATTCATTCAGCCATTTTACTTCCCTAAGACTATTAAACGTCTCCGCGACGCCATTTGCTCCCGAAAAAGTAAGCCAAGCTGGCTGGTCCCCTCTACAATTCCTTCAAATCGAACACTTTCGCATTGAGTAGAACATTTACAACAAGAACTCTCCGAAAACACTTTCTCAAATTCACCTACGAATATACTAAAGCTTACTATACAACTTCTCACGAAAGATTAATGTAACGGAAACAGTGGCGGACTGGGTAAAAAAATATTGGCTGCCACCGGGGCCCACAAGCAACTATAAGGCTATCATTTAATTTTTATAAGAAATAAATGAACTTTTCAAAAAATACATAAGGGGCAAAAAGTAAAATTAAAATTTTTGTGAAGTAAATGTGTATTTTTTGTAATTACAGTGTACGTATATTGTACATATTACTGACAGTATATGTAGAGTAGAAGTAGATACTAAATGTAAATACAGATTGTAATTAAATTTCAATTATTTTTATTTTTGAATAAATGATGGATTTTATAATAATAACACAACCTAAATTTTAGTTGCACACAGTAATAATATTGGAAGTTCTATTATATTTTCAAACTACTAAAATGTCATTAACATTTTTAACAAATTGTGTGATGTTTAAAGGGACCCACAGGGCCCACTTGTTATCGGGCAAGTTGCCACACTCCTGCCCACTCCGCCACTGCGCAGAAACCTTTAAAAGCTTTCCAAGAGGAAGAACAATAATTCTTTCCACCAAATAAAAACGATAATCAACCAATCATTAATATACGATACACGTACAAAGACCAACGTGTCCAATCACGCTAATCAATTTCAAGAAGACGTGATTCAAGCCACGACAAAGATCTGTGCCGCGGGCGAAGTTATTAGGCTCCCCGGGAATCAGCAGGATCAAGGACGTAATGGCACCGGGGCTCCAGGATCGCGACAGTACAAAGAGGAAGTTGGACGATTCAAGAGTGACCACGATAGTCAGGCTCTGATTAGACGAGGATCGCCGGCGTTAATGCCCGGTGAAATTCAACGAAGCTGACCAAACGGTGGCCAGCGGCCGGGCGGGGGGGGGGGAGGTTAAACGAGCAAAAGGGTAAAAGGGAGCTGCGATGCAATGGATCGGCAAACTGGTGCGGCTCCATCGTCCGCTAAATTGATTTACTTGACAAAGATTGAGTTACCGAATTAGAGCCAACCCCCTCCACCCCACGTCCAGGCGCGTTCGATCGTTATTCAAACCTAACGCCTTAATGATGCGACAGCTTCATTGTGTTTAGAGCGCTGAATTTAACCTTCTGCAGGCCGGGGCTCGGCGTTGCGCGCCTGCGTAAATCGACCGCGCCATCGGCGACCCGTGAGGAGCCGGAAAAATGCGGGGCTCGATCAAATGCGAATTTCGAGCTCGATCGCTTTCGGGATATCTGTAAACCTTGGAGAAAATAAACCGAGACAGGAGATTTACTCCGACGTATTCGATGCCAAGGAAGTTTATGGCCGCCCTGTACAAAGTGTCGTACGTGGGCAAGATACTTTTCAACGTGGATGCAGCGGGGCGGCCAGGCATCGACGTTTTTTCACGCCCTTCCGTTGATGTCACTTCAATTGGACGGAGCGCCTTTTTAAACGACGTGCTCTCTACTTTTAGGGGAAGCTTCTTTCTCTTTTTCTTCTTCTATTGTAATTATTACTTGAACTATTAAATTTCAATGAGTATCCTTGGCTTCTTCGTACCACATCGATTTTTAGAGGAGAGAAATTTAGGACTGATTTTAGGTTTAAAGATCTTCGGAATATGCAAACTTGCAAATTCGATTAATGATTGGATAGATCTCTTCTCTGGATCACTTAGCAGTTTTAAACGGGTCGCCCACAATGTACTCATGTATCACTAAATTGCCTGTTCATGATTATACTTTAGCTATCAAAATATTCTTTGGGGGAAAAATGGGGGCATTGCCCGTCAATTACTTAATAAATTATTGAAACGGATACTTTCTGATTTTAGTCGTACAGCTGAAATATTTGGTAAATTATAAATGTTATTTTTAAACGTGTAGGTACTGAATGTTTTGCGAGGTTTATTGAACTTTTTTAAGAATTGTTATTAAAAACGAGATTCAGTGTACTCACATATCATATCTTCATTTTTAATTGAATGAATTGGGAGTATTATCTCAACTTTCTGTTAAAATTCTGTTTTTTAATAATAAATAAAAGTACTCACTTCTTCGGCCTCGGTAAATTTATGCATTTTTATAGTAGTAGTTGTAATTGTCTTACCTGAAACAAATGAAACACAGTCGTGTAAATACATTTTGCAAGTATAACAGTATTAATAACAAAATAAACCATTTTTGCACTGGTGAAAATTGATTAAAGCAGACTCGATATTTCAACTTTGAAATCACAGGGAGAAAATACACATTGACCGAGCTTCGAATCTAAATAACATGATGGTTACAAAATATTTTAAAATTCAATTCTGCATTTTCAGTCCACATCACGAATATTAAATTTCGCTCATCAATTTCTGGCGATACCAGAATTTCAAATATGCCATTGAAAAGCGGGTAGGAAATGTCTCGCCCCTTTTCAGTGGTGTCTGTTCTTAATCTCAAGAGGCTATTCACGTTGCACAAAATGATTTGTGAAAAGAGTGCGCGGAAAGACTAACGCAAATGCCACAGGAAATGTGAAAGTTTAAGCGGCTTATGCCGCATGTCTATCGGGTAAATCTCTTATCTGTAAGACAGTGCATTATCACGTCGAGGAAGCCAAATAGAGACTAAGAAACGGAGCAGCAGGGGTGATTTTAAATACGATTGACAAGGGAAAATGTGAAGGAAAAATTATGAAGAAAAATGAAAAATAGATTTCCGGGCCACACAACCAGAGTGCATCAAGTCTACTTTCATCGAAAATTGACATTTTACATGTTTCCGAAGGAGTAAACAATTTGATACACCACACATAAAATGACATTTTCTTTAACAAAAAAATAAAATAAAATATAAAAAAATAAAAAATAAAAAAATAAATAATAAAAAAAGTGGTCTTAATACACTCTAGCTCTGGAGCCCAGATTTGTACACGTCGTCCATATATCACTACAGGCTATTTCTAAAAGTAATATTCCTTTACAGAACAATAGTAAAAGTTCCACTATCAAAACATTAAAGTGTTACCAGAATATTCGCTTCAGCTTATTGCCCAAATAACGCGTCTCAAAATTTCGTCTTTAGCCACCCAACTTTGAACTTCCGATTCTCAAACACCAGGTATATTAATTGCAGTTAAAATATGGTTACTCAAAGAACTATTGACTCCGAGCCAATTTAAAAAGAAAATCTGCAATCATTACCATTAACTAATGCAAAACGTGAACAAAGAAAAAAAAGATAAAAGACTGACAAAACCTACAAAAACCGATCTCATCGATCAAAATATAACTCGCTGCTTTATGTATACGTGGAACCATAGAAGTAGTTCAAGCATCGCTGGCCACGGCGTGAAACGCGGCAGATTTTAACAAGGGGCTCGTAAATCTCGCAACGATCGTCACAACGCGATCATAAAGTCCAATTATAAAGTGAATAAATGATCGTGAGCACCGTGTCCATCCGCGATATAAAGCCTTCTTATTCGAAACCCGAACGTCACCCGTTATATACGCCGGTACGTGCAGCTACCACGATCCTTGCCAGCGAAATGAGATGGGATAGCGAGGCTGAGAGACGGCGAAATGAAATGAAGCGAAAAGAAATGAAATAAAGGTTTCATTATTTTCGCGGGATACATTTCTGGCGTCTTAGGAAACGTCAGGTGACGTGACAAACGACGGGGGCATTCCACGGGAATTAAACGCGCCCCGTTCAACCCCTCCCCGGCACGGCTTCAAATAGGTTACCTTAACGACAGCGAAATAAAAAGGGAACTACGCCGGGGAAAGACGGAGAAAGATCGTAAGATACGGCGTGGTTTATTAAGGTGTAATGATTCCAATGGCTGATATTATTGCATCGCCAGCGACAATGGCTGGGGGACCGTCTAATTCTAGTTGGACGCGGATGGATGGAACTGTTGACGATCCATCATGGGGCAGAGATTTTTAATTCGTTCTTAATGTACGCCACTCCACTGTCTGGAGATTATAGTGTGGCATTTAAGAAAGTTCACTCGAGACTGGCTGAGTGGGGTGAAAATGGCCGGAGCTGGAATCAGGCGGAAATACAGTAGAAAAATGTTTTATGTATGTGGCGAGTGGCAGTGCTACCGTTTGCACGTAGGATTCCCGGGAAAACTGTGAATTGATATCAACGTTTTGTCGGAGCGCGAGCACTGTTTTTAATTGGTTCAAATTTTTTGTATTGATTTTAAGAAATTGTGTTTTTGGGTGCGTAGTTTCAGAACACTCGTGGCCTTTTTGCATAAAACGTATAATTAGATTCCTCGTTCTTTTCATGTCACCTCCAATCACCTTACACCTCTGTCTACGTCTCACTCGTAATTACAACAATTTGTTTTCACACGGAGCTGCAAGTAATTCCGGAAACGGAGTTACTTAAGAAGTCAACCGATTCATCTCACCGTGGACGCTGGCAGTGCAAAAAGGCAGGTCGGTAACTAGACGAAAAAGGGTAGCAATGGCTTTGGTTGATGGAACGAGGGATGTAACGGAAAGTGACGCAAGTATACGATGGTCCACGAAGCGACGTGCCAGTTTATTGCACGGGATTAAACCTTCACGTGACTGGGGCCTTAGAGACCAGTCTCATTTGATCCTTTCCATCCTGCGCTCCCCAGGATATTCTTTCACACCTATCCGTCACTACGAAACAGCGACTTTCTCCAGCACACTTCAGATTGAAATTGATTTTATAAGTTTCACATAGCTGTCGATTATTGAAAATGGCTTATTTTTTATAGTTTCCATCCAAAGGTCTTATTTCCAAACTTTTTTTTTCAAATAACTACTAAAACAGTGTCACAAAAATTAAAATGTGCTATGAGAAGGAAGAATCAAATGTACGTGTACCTACTACTAAAAAAAAAACAAAGATTTTTTTTAGTAATCGTAGGTACCACAGTTTTTTTGCGGTTATTGAAATTTTTTTTCTGCGTGGAAATGTGCCCTTTTGAATAATCACTCCTCAATTATCGACACCATAGTAAACGCTAGCTGCGGGAAGAAACCTTTAACACGCGTTGGCGAGCGTTAACATCAAATTTAACCAGCGCGAACGTATCGAGAAGCCAATTATCGTATCGAAATTCTGCAGCGCGAGGCCAGCACTTGCAGCGAACCCTTTGACCAGAAACTCCCAAGGCTGTAACGGCGAAGCAGGCCGAAGTGGCGGTGCCATCGAATCGTTAAGCCATCGAAACGATTCCGGTGTGGCAGCAATTTCAGAAATACCACGCCGACGAAGTTCGAAACCGGCGTCCCCGTTCGAGGGCCGCGCGTCAAAGAGTTGCCAATGGTCGCCTCTAATTTCTTGGATCATCGGTCGCGTCCGACTCGATTCAAAAGTGAGAATCGAACCGGGGCGGGACGGCCGCGTGCACCGGAGGGTGGGAAGCGCGGCGACAGAGACAGGAAAATTGCAGGCGTACGCGGCCAGACAGGCGACGGGGGGGGGGGGGGGGTGGTTGGCGAACAAATACGTCGGTCCCAATTTCACGGGACCGCTTCCCTGGCAATTACTATTCGATTTTAACCGTGGCTACATTTCACCTCGCTACACTCCTACGAGTGCGGTAAGCAATTCCCATTCGTGCCGCGGAGCACGGGGGGCAGGGGGGGGGGCGAGGGAGCCTTAGGTCCATTCTACCAAACTGGGCTAAAGGCTGAATGGATCGCGTGGCATCAGGAAGCTATTTGTTCGATCGCAACAATGGACGTTCCTACGGCACGGATCCTAAAGGCACGACCCACAACGACGTCCGCGGCTCGTATTAAGATAAAGGAAACCACTCCATCGACCCTCTAAAGTCGCGACGCACACCGTTAAATCAACGTCAGCTGGACAAACGAAATAGGAATGGCAACCCCCGCGAACGCCTACGCGCCGAGATGCCATCGTCGATTCGTTGCTTCAGCTTTTCAGGGGTGAGCGATCGCGTCGAAGGGCGCCGTTTCTCTGCCGTCGCTGCGTAAAGTACGCGCTGTGAGTGTCGCGAAGGCGGCTGAACTTTTGGGGAACACTTTATCGTTCGTAACGTGTTAGCAGCCGTAGACCGACGTCTGCGTATGCTAACGACACGTGCGAATTCTGTAGTGTACTTTCGGGGGTTTCTAGGTTTGTGAAGGAGCTAATGATTGCTGGGCTTTTCAACCTGTTAAGTGGCGAAGTCAATTAACTCGTCGCTAATATTGAAAAATTGCACACGTTGAGAAAGAATGCAAGTACCATTTGTTCCTTATTATGACTACAGAGGTGACCTTCTGGCTTTTCTCTTTTGCCATTTTTAACGCATATGGTTGATAAATTGAAATTTATTTCAAGAATGTTATTTCTTGAGTAAAGTGTCCATTTTTATCGGTGAAGCTTTCAGGCTTCAGTTTTATCAATTTACTTGTATCAGAAATAACATTACTATGGAGAAGACGAGTTGACTCGTCTTTTAACAGGTTGAAAGGGGTTATATTGTCCAGAGATATATCGAGATTTTTTAACATGACTGCTCCATCATATAATCTTAAGCAGCATAAAAAAAAAACTAGTAGTTTGTGTCACGTCTGAGGGTTTAAATTACGATACTTTGGTAGTGGTAATAGTTCACACATTTTTTTAGAAAATAAGTCGAAGTACTAAATTTCCATGTCTGTTCATGGGTTTCATTAGAATTTAACCCTCCGTGGTCACACCTCATAATTACAAACTGGTCACATGGCGTTCACTGAACCCCAGCGTCATTTTTGAGTTATCATTTTCGTATTGTTAATCTTTTAACTTCTCAGTAATAATAGTACTTTTCTAGAAACGTAAATTTCAATATGTTGAAATTTGTATTTTAAAAAATAGTTATGAATAGAAGCAATTTTTTTGGTTAAAATTCACCTGTCTTTTAAATTTTATTATTAAAGCCTCAAAATTTACAGAAATATTGGCAAATACATATCCTGGGGTGCGATGCACAAATAATTTGAAGCAGCACGGTATTCAAACAAGGCAACACACTTCAATTTTTACCCATTCATATTTTCTTGATAAAATTATTTTCATCTATCCTAGTAAAATTACAGGCCAGCATATGCATTTATAAAGTTGCTTTCCTTGCACTTTGTATTCCCAATGATACTGTATAACGCTTGTAGATATAGCAGCACAAACGAGGAAATGGACTGAAAGATTCACTCCTACTGTTTATTACTGTCGATGAGTGCCGCTGGTCGAACCCTGCCCGGCAAATAACACCACAAACCTTTTACATGCGAAAAGACAGAATAGGGAATAGCTTCTACTGATACGTCGCAATCGATGCTCATGAAAGTCCCATTAGCATCAGGAAATACACCGTAAGAGCCTGGTAAGTGGTTAGAAAGCTTCAGGAGATAGAGATTGATCTCCTCGGAGCGCTGGTATCCGCTTAGGAGAATAATAGACGAGAATTATGCCCAACATTTCAGAATTCTACATCTATCAACTTCACGAGGAATCATGTTCTTGACTATAGAGCTTCCACTTCACGGCACACGAGATTCTGATGGGTAACAATAGCGTGCGACTTCAAAATGAACTAATCTATCTCCTAAAGCATCGATTTGCAAATTTTCTATTCTTTACAAGCTGAGTCTATTGACGCTATGAACGTTACAGGATCAATTTTAACACTTTGAAGTAAAATAGATAAAAAAAAAAATTGAAGTTCCCTTTGACTTGAACGAAAGCTTAATTTACACATCACAAATTCGACTGAAAATTCCAAGAGCAAAGGATGAGTATATTCGCTGATCGTGGAGGAATGTGAGAAATGTTGAAAAAAAAATGAAATTCAGTTGAAAATTTAAATTTGTCAGAAAATCCATAAAAATGAAGGGACCAGAGCAAACCTGGTATGTTCAGGAGGAATAGATTTTACTCGTTCGTCCATAGCTCCATCTGAATCCCAAAGAGAGGAAGAAGAAGGAGATACGAAATTGGTATTCCCCTCGACTGCTGGAAGTCATTACCATTATTCCTAGGAACACGTTAGGAAACAGAAATGTCCCGGCCTGTGACTGCAGAGGGACGTAACGACGATACTTAGGGTGCAATCAAACTCTTTCTATGATCTCAAATCAACGAAAATTGCTTGTGCTGGACGTGGAACGTGACTGGCCGAACGGAATGCCAACTACATTTTGGTCGTCAACGTCCTCGTCGCATCGAACGGACAACGGAGCGATGCTGACGATGCACTGAGCCATCCTAGGCACCTAACCACGATCACGAAATTTCTGTTCGTCACAACTCTATTTCCATCGATTGCGAAACGTTTCGCGAAATCCTTCTCATTTTTCGAAGTAGCTTCATTGACATATTGGCATTCGGCAGACGAGCACAAAAGACACATCTATGAAGATTACCAATAACAAATACGCTTTTAAACTTACGTTGCCATTGCGTGCCATGAAAATTAATAAAAATTCTAATCTCGTTAGAAAATAGCAATATAGATACTTTTCGTTACAAGTGAAGATCCAATGTCAATTTACAATATCGCTAGGTAACAGTCAGGTGTGCTGTACAGGGGTTCCAGAAAAAGGAAGAGTGCAGAAAAGAGAAAAAATAAAATAAAAAAAATGAGAATGAAATTTTTTTTTATTTGGTTTAAATTAAGAAAAAAATTAGAACATAATTTCTAATATAATAATGTAATTCTGTAATATTATTAATGATATGGTAATAAAAAAGTCATATATTTAAATATGTTAATGTTGATTCGTCTATTTCTTTTATTTTTATTTTACTTTCTTTATTATTCTTATTATTATCCTTTTTCTCGTGATTTCGTTCTGTGAAAAGATGGAAAATTGTTTGAGGACCCAAAAAATTTCTTGCACCCGGGCCTCTTTATACAGAAGGCCGGCCCTGGTGACAGTCGCCACGTGTTTGATTAAAATTTCACGATTCACGTATTATTTGATATATATACATAGACATTTTAGAAAATATAAGCGGTCACCTTTTCACCACTACACTTGCTTGAACCCCTTCATAATTAATTCCACACGTTACGAGTCCAATCTCTCTGGAACAGTAAGTAAAAGCAGACCTAGCGTCGATAATAAATTTACAGTTTTCAGAATCCCCGGATAAACAAGATATCGCGCGGTCCAGGCTTCCTTTATCTCAGAATCTCGATCCACCTCACGAAGAACGAATAAACAAGAATGGCCCTGCGCAAAGAAACGTAGCACGGGCTTTTCGATTACTCGAACAGCAAGAGGATTGAAAAGAAAACAGAGGGGAAGCGGAAGATAGAAGAGTTTCGGTCGCGTCTTCGCAAAAAAGAGCATAAATTCATCTGAGATAAACGCATCCACTTTTTCTACGCTCGCCGAGGAGGAAGATTACGGGGGGACGATAGAGCGACGCACAAGGCGGAAGTAAAAGGGGAGGGAAAAGTAGTTTTCCCGCCCAACCACGAGGAGACTTATATCGCGAAAATTCAAAAAAGGGTGGAAGGGTGAGACAAACTCCTTGGAACACGAGAACACTATTCCGTCCTCAAGAGGGAAACGAGAGACGTCGGAAAGTCTTTAAGCCCCCGCGACTTCAGCGTAAGACGCCCCGCGCCGCGGCGAAACTATAGTTTCCCCTCATCCTATTTGACTGCGTTATCTTCTGCCCTTCGACAACTTCATTTTACACGAAAATGGCACATGCACGCGTTCCTAACGTTGCACGAACCCCGAAGAATTAGAACGTTGCAAGTCAATTGCACTCTGAGGTATTGCGAATTCAAGGGGGATTGCATTTCTGGAAAATGTTCCGATGTGTTGCTAACGAAATAATAATTCATTTTTATATGTTGGAGGTCTGTCTGACAACACATAAAACATACGAGTATAATTATCGAATTAAGGGTTGGTGGTGGGGGTACCTTGAAATGTATAGATTTTTCGATAATTATTCTTAAGCAGTTCTGTAGATATAAAAAACATGAAAATTTTGGTTAAACTTCTTTTCGATATCTCTCACCGTTCTCGAGATATTCCATGAAAAAACAATTCTGCATTTTTTCCAAGCGGTGATTTCACCCTCTAAAATGCTCAAAAGCACTATGGCACCAACAAAAAATAAGTCTCCGTTACAGATGAACTTCTCTACTTGCACACAAAGTTGCATAATTTTCTGAATTTCATTTTGAGAACATTTTCGCCAAAGTCGAAGGTCCTTACAATTCTCAACGGTTTCTTTTCGCGATATCCAGTCAATAACACATGCCAGCTCCTGAATAAATGCTAAAAATTCCATTTTCAAATTGGAGTAAATTTTTAAAAAACGAACAATCAATGGAAACACTCTGTAAAGTGTAAATAAAGCTTCCTGCCTAGATAGTCGACAGATTCAGTCCGACAGCAGTTAGGAAAAAATATCTCCTCCAACAACCCTCCATACACCAACCCTCCAAATTAAGATGTCATTCGTACAGCAATAAAGTCACCAATGAAACTGAAACCAGTGACTCATTTAAGGTAGCTATTTACACAACAACACTGAAACCCGCAGACAGGGTATTCATACGTTCCAGAGCTTCCCAAATACTTTCCACGCCACGTGACAGTTAATCGAGATTGGATCTTGATTCGTACGCTGTAATCTTAACTCGTTAGAGGCAATCTCGCTTAGCGCGTTCGCGTGTACACACGGAAGGAACAAGTCCTTCGTACCTGCCTATACAGTGACGCGTATTATCGGCAGACCAATCTCCATTTTCCCCCGATCCTCTTCAGTTGACTGTGGAATTCAAACGCAGCGCATACTACGATTAGAATTTAGGTTAGTACCTTCGTAGAAGTTTACCAGACCGAATGGACACAGGGGCAGGGGGAGGCTCGGTTTTGTGGCTCCCTCGTTCTCCCTTTCTCGTCCCTTCGGGTCCTAGCGTTCGACGGCAGCTCCCGAACAAGCACGCCTCGGAATGAGCTGCATTCCGCGGATCAAGAATGAAATGAGTGGGAAAATCACACGATTCCGTTGGACCCTTCCTCTTACAAAATTGTCCCACGTATCTGGGCTACTCAATCGGGCCCCGCGAAGCTGTACCGTATCACTGGATATCCTCGTCTCGCTAAAGCGACTTGGTGCATAGAAGATATCAGTCTGTCGGGGGAAGAGAAAACTTTTCGGTTCCCTTGTCACGACAGTCTTGCTACTCTTTGCTGGCCGTCGCTGGAATAATTGATCGATGGATACTTTTTCGAGGATATTCCATGTTCGGCATTCAACCGAAAAGAACAAGTAGCTAGCTGTTACACGCTTTATACCAGGTCACACAAAGTGGACTGATTAACACCTTCTTTAAAAACACAGCAGCACTAGATTGTGGTCACTGTAATATACGCCGCTCCACACGCCATATTCTCACCGAATGTTTCACTCCAGTCTATAATACTGGAATGTTATTCCATGTTGTACCATGATAAACAAAATATACCTACAATATATTAAAATATCACAATGCTATAATGTGTGTATATAAAAGGAAAATCTGATAATCATTGTTTACTTATATTTCCACACGACAGCGTGACTACCGAGCCGAAAATATTAAAATTCATTCCCTCGGGACATAACATAAAGGATGAAAGAGGACAGAAACAATGGTACAAAAAATATTCGCATTTCGTATAAAATATGTAATCGAGACAAATGCTATTCATCTTCCGCTTGAATAATTTATTTTTATACGCCGATAAAAGCGCGAATTATTTCTGGCAGCGGTAAACATTGTTCCGTTTGGTCAGATATATCACGAACAGTTATTAAAAAATGATCGTTTGAGCAAAATATTTATTCACCCGGATTTTATCAATCCACCCTGTATTCGCTATAAAGCTGTGATATTTCTGCGATGCATCTTCGCGTTACTACAGATACGTTAAAATGATCAAGCTAAACTTACAAATCTTACTTACACGCTGCAATGCAAACGTGAAACCAAGGAAAATAACCGTATCGCAAAAGGATTTAATGTTTTTCATCCAAACGTTGATAAATCCTGGCTTACGCAGTCTCGCTTCTTTCTTACATGCAAATCCTAGGAGGCATTAGCGACGAATACGTTGGCAGGTTTTGCTCGTACCCACTGAAAAGCCCCCGTGTTTCAAAGGTGACCCCTGCGTATCTAGAAATTTCTGTTTCTCTTGCCCAGTGTTTGCAGTGTTTCGGATATTTTTCTAAAATTAAATTTAAAAAATCGACGTATTATGGTGTGAAGAAAAATAAGCAAAGCAGAAACGAAGGGAAATTTCGCTCTTTCCCAACAATTTTAAAAATCATAACAAACTTAAGTAGGTATGTACTCCCAAACTCGTGAAAGCAATGGAAACCTATTATTAGGAAAACATTATTAATGATATCACCCTGTTTAGTTATTTATCAGTATTCTATATACATATATATATATAAAAATCGACAGTGTAACATTTTATGAATGTTCAATTAAAATTTCATAAATAAATATTCCAAATATTTTCGAAGTTACATCGTTGAGAAGCAAAGCCAGTTATGCGATCTACGCTTGGTATTCAGGGGAAATACAATACTTTAAACGCATTTTTCTCGAAACATCGCTCCCAAACTGGCGTGCACGATTAAAAGAAAAACTTAGGCATCATTTTGTCTTAACTTTTTCTTGCGTTATCTTTGTATGACCACAATCTCGTGAACTCCTCCCCCCCCCCCCCCTCGCTCCCAAATGAATACTTACCAATTTTTTTGTTTTTAATTGAAGAGAATAGGTCTCAAAAAATGGGCGGAAACCGTAACTATTTATTTTCTTTTCTTTTTTTAAATATATTTTTAGGGGGTTCCCTAGTTTTAGGCCTAAACTTTAAAAATTCAGTTCATTTGTCTATTTCCGATGATCGAACGAGGTACTACATTGCACGTCGCAAACATCTTTTGATACACCTCCGCCCTCTATAAAATCAACATAATATTTTTTTATGACAATATAAAAATGCAAAATTATAGTGCAATCATAAATTAATAAAATGTAAATAATTTCATCAAGATATCTTGTACAGTTATTTGGAGAGAAAAAATCCTAAAAATTGTATCCTTTTTAGTTGTCGAACCTGCAATACCCCTTAACAACGCCCCATAGCGTTAAAAATATAACCCCACATGACTTTGAACGTTTACTTTATCTTATATCTCGCCAATGCCTTGTACACCATATCAAAATTAATATTATTACCTAAATTTAAAATTATTACCACACTTAAAGAATCGATAACCAGTCGCGTTGCTTTTAAAAAGTACAAAAACCGTTTCCCCTTTCACTTTGCTCACGCACTTATTAATGGCGAGAAAAACGTTGGATAGCAATATGGACCTCGAACACCCTCTATAAAATCCTCCCCATTTTTTCTTCCATCCTCGAACTCCATTACCCGCCGCGTTTCTTCAAATGAAAATTCGCAGATAATTCAAGTTTCTCCTCTAAAACAAAGTTGGTTGACTAAGCTTTCCCCCGCGGAGGGCACATCGCTTTCCATTCTCACCCTCCGCTCCGTTTTTACGCGGGTCTCGCCGCAAAGTAAGAAAGTAAGGATCCACTGAAACGTTGCAATTTTTTTTCGCGTACCGGAGAATAATTCTCGAAGCAAGGAGGCTGCCTTCCTTCCGTCATGTATTTCATGATACACGGGCAACTTACTGAAACGGAAATAAACCGACTTTGGTTGGTTGGGGGTGGTGAGGAGGGCTGGAGCCTAGCGGCGGAAGTTCTCCACTCGCGATCTCTTGCTCGCGTCCAAAGGGTGAAATACGCACGAGGTCTTGAGAGCAAAATAATTTTCCTGAGCAGATTATTTCCTGGCGCTGGTTGACAGTGCGCTGTATATTTTAATGTGAACCGTTTCCCCTTAGGAATACCATACTGCTCCATAAACCGGATAGTTGCCATTGTAGAAACAGTATATCATGCTCCGAGCCACACATGTCGGAAAAATCCAATATAATCATAAAAAGTGCCCCTTTGTATCTGTTATGGTTTTTAAATAAAATGCCTTGCACGCCACAGAAAAATGGGACCTATAAATGGAACATTAAGATTCTTAGAACCTTGAAAATAAAACAAGATTTAAATGCAGTGCTTCCTATAATAAAAGAAATGGCACTTTAAGATTCTAGGTACGTTACGCGTGGCTGTAAAAACTTCCGAGAGAGTTCTGAGACCTATCATCGAGGTGGTTCGGCGGTGGGTGAAAAATCACCGTAGAACGCTGACGAAAATCAAAATAGCTGGCAAGATTCTAGAACCGAGACAATACGGTGTAGCGCGGTGAACGCGGGATGTTCTATTTTCCGGCAACTCAACGACCACTTCTCTCCCACTTTTCTCGCCTTCCACTCAACGTTTCAGTCTCAAATGTACCCCGAAAGGAGATATTCGAGCCAAGAGTGCTAGAAGAATCTCGAATGCAGTCGGCGGACCTGCGAATGAAACTCGCATCAGTTTCGCCTGGACGAAACACACAGAAAATCCCCGAGGAAGTTTCACGGTGCCGTTGTCGTTGGATGTACGGCGGAACTTGCGAAAACTTATCTCGCCACCCTGCCTGCATCTAACTGCGCCTACAAGAATTTTCAACACTTTGATCGGGGGGCATGGGGCGAGACACGAGGGAGAAACATCGAGAAGCCTTGATAACATATTGCTGGGGCATCCACTTTCTTCTGCTTCAAGCAGGCTTTGTGGTCGAAGAAACTTAACTCTCACTATGAACCCTTCTGCTGAATATGTAAGTACACTGTCTCTATTTTCGAACAATGTGCCATTTCTTTTGAATTGGTAATACCACTTAGGAAGCACTTGCTGCGGTATGGGTGCAGTCGTGTAGAGTATGTAACAGATTTTTTTAATGTTCGTTTCGTTTGTGAAATACAGCTGTGAAGCGACGGAGTCTCTCGAGTAATGGGAGTCGACGAAAGTGGCAATAGCTTCCTAGCAATAGCAAATGGACGAAAATGGCGGGAAAGAACACAGCTCCCGGAGGAACCGGTAAATCTTAACCGAGGCAAACTTCCGGAAGATACGTCGTCGCGTGCACGACTTTTCGCGAAAGAATCGTCTAAAAGGCCACGAGGGAGCGGAGGTACACAGGTTTACCTCCGTAAGGGAGACATTAATCTACGTTGAGGCCTGGCCGAGTAAGTGTTGCCTGACGTGGAATATAAGATTAATGGACGGCTAAGGAAAATTTAGGTCAACATTCGTGTGGTCCGTGCTCGAATCCCTGTTAATATTTGAGGGTGGTGTCTCGCCCAACCAGATAGGCCAAACAGGACATCTAACTTATTACTGTAACGAAACTATAATTTTATTAGTGAAACACTGGAACGTAAAGGGATAGATTCTTCGAATTTCAGTTAGTAAGAAATTAAATGAAAATTTTAGATGAAATTCTGAAAGTAAATTAAACTGTTATACAGCAGTATTTAAGAAAACAACAATATTTTTAAATTCAACACAAATTTAAAGCCTTTTTTTTTATGTAACATCAATATTGAGCGCAAAAATATATTTGTTCACTTTATGAAAATTTTGTATCTGATTTTATTTTACCATGGAGATTTATACAAATATTAAAGCACGGAGTACTCGCTTTTTTACAGATTAATGTCTGGCTGTGCAGCTAAGAAGAGCTTCACTGGTGCTATAGGCATTGGCTTTAAGTACTCTGTACTCGACAGTTTGGATCACGATTAGTATTAGGACAGAGGGTGTACACAGAGTGCTCGACCAGCGTCTCGCATTAGCGAATGAAATATTAATGGGTCCTCCCTGCCTCCAGACAAACCCTAGTTAAATGGCCCATTGTATCACGTTCTCCGGCATCTGGCACTGTGTGCGAAAATGTGTTAGACGTCCAGAAATCAATGATCTGTTACACCGTGCGTCCATATAATCGCGAATTTAACGATGTATTTAGAATGAAGTATTTCATGTGTATTTAGAATGAAGCAAAAATTAGGTAGATATTATCATAATTGCATTTTTCTAAAAAGAAAAATATGGGGCAACAACATTTACTAGGTATTGAGAGTGTAATCGAATTGTTTAAAAGTAGTGGGGTACGTTTTTTATTTAAACAACGGTCTTTTTTACAATTTCATTACATAGGGCATAAAACTCCGTTAAGTCTTCATTATAATAAGTTTTTTTATATATACTATAGTTTTAGTAGGAAATCACACATTAACCTTTAAGGAATGTTTTCACCCTGAAGAACCGAAAACAGGCGCAAATTTGCCTGATACTTCTGTTGAGGTTCTCTACAAACTTACAGTTTTAAAAAAATCGAAATGTTCAGATAACCGAAATTCCCTTGTTTGCGAGGGCCAAACACCCAGTTTTGATTTTTTTTTCGTAATAACCCCTGCAATAAGAATTTTACAGAAATTCGTAAGGAATACAACTCGCCCTTCATGAGGCTTAATAGAGTTGAAACAGACGTGGAAAAAATAACAAAAATTTTCCTTAGTATTACAACGAAATTTACAAACAGAGACGGGCTAATGATTTTGAGCGGCAGCGTATCTGTTTCTTCTCGTAAATTCTGTTACGCAATTAAGAGTCTATGTGCACCTAGGTCTAGAAAAAAACAGGGTGAATTTAGGCAATTTTTTTCATCAAAACTATTAGTTACCGTTTTTTAAAATACCATTTTGAGAAAAACGCTATTACATGTTCAATCTTCATAGTTTTCCAATTAAATTTACACAATTGTTACATTAAAGTATATATTTTAAGGTGCACAGAAAGATTTTTAAATTAAAAACTAGTTTCAATGAAAAAGATATTGCCAAAGTTCACCCTAGGTGTATATAGCCCCTGAAATTTGCAACCACAGTCGCGAGACACCGAGCGCGTCGACAAGACAAATTTAGCCAAGCTAACAGGAGATTCATTTCTTTGTGCCCCCCGTTTATCATAGCGGAATTCAGGGATTAAATTAACTCCCGCCCCCCGATCTCGCCCCCCGCTCGCGGAGCTCGCGCCACTCGTTTGCTACCATCGACGATCCGACGTCGTCTATCCTTAATAGACCATATTATCTCCCAGCCGGGAAGTCCAGGTAATTTTAAAAGTTCCCTCGTATCAGCCCCATGGTGACGCCGCCCCTGGCGCTTTCCATGGGGAATGAGAGGTAAAAGCATGGCGGAGCGAAAAGTGATCGCGGGAGGTGAAATGCCCCCGGTTTGAACGCGAAACGGGAAGGGATCGCCTTCCCGACCAGAGGATATTTTCTCAGCTTTTTCCCCCGCGCTTTCGCAAACCGAATATCGCAGCCCCGCAGCTACTCGTGACGCCACCCCCCAAAAAAATAGAAACTGTCGACAGAGTGGCTTGTCTCGATAGCGGGATCCCATTACCCCCGAAGCACCCTCGCCAAGCGAATTAGTGTAATTAAGATTTGATTTATACCTCGACACTTATTTCCCATGAATGCTAGAACTTTTTGAAAAGGGCACCGGAAACGAAGGAAATGCTGAATACGGGGAAATCACCCATTATTTTTGCGAACTTTTGGGGAGAATGGTTAACTTCAAACTTGCGATAAATTATAATACTACCCGCAAGTAGTGATAAATAGTTGTGATGAAACCGTGAAATATTCTTTCCTCAATTTCTTATTAAGAATGTACGTGATTTAATAGCTCTGTCTAACCGTCTCCCGTGATTTTATTCCACTGCGACAGGGTTAAGTCCAGATTTATTGAACGAGATTATCGCGCAACCGGTTATAACGGGGCTGGAGTCCAAAGGAAGATAGGCAACCCGATGCATCACGGGTCCCTCATCGACTGCACGAGCACAATATAATAATTTGTCCTCTGGCGTGACAGCCAATGCATTTTAATATGTTTCCCGCCTCTCGTTTCGCTGACAGGACGGACCCGGCGAAAGCGGCTGCGTGTTCCTTCGGGAACGATGAGAAATTTCCCGGTGGATTACCGGGAATTTTAAATTTTCTGAAAGACGAGGAACACCGTCGTGTCTTACATGGCGTTCAGCCAGCAAGGCAACTTCTCGCCTCTCACGCGGAGCGCGTTTACCGGATTTTTCCATTACGCCAAACTTTGATCGAATCGTTAACACTGACGCCACACGGGGACCGATACGATGCTACTATCAGGGGACTAACAGAACACGGGGAAAAGCGGTTAATAGGCACGGCGCATTATACTGTCGTGGATAAAATTCACTGAACACTGATTTTGCAAACGACAGGAAGTCAGAAGGAACGTAAAAATGGAGCTCTGTTAAAAGATGTAGGAAAATAAAAAGAATAAAAATACAATGCCCCTTTCGATACGTGTCCCCCGAATCCCACCTCTCCCCGAGAAGATAGAAGTACTTTTTAAAAAATTACAACTGATTTTTTATAAAAAAAAAATTCCAGTTTCACTTTCAATTTCGATTTACAACTTATCTAGAATGTTTTTAATTGTGAAGAGAGGAGGTTACAGAATACCCCCAAATAGTGTTTCAAAATTGTGATACTCGTAATTGTAATTACACTCCGCTCGCGACGCTTTCACTGATCCCATAATTAGGGCGAGTTTAGTGAACCATTGCGCGGGTAATTTCGCGATACATCATAACAATTCTGTGCAGGACAAAGTCGTTTTATTACTTCGAAAGTAGTTTATCGCGAAAGTGAACGTTTAAAAGTTTTCCTTCTGACGATCCCTTCTACGATCTTATACGCACACTGTAAAGCAAACATTTGCCTTGCAAAGCACCGTGCCTCGCATAGCTTGCAACCTTCGTATTATATGTTTGAATATAATCTGTATGAAGACGATTACAGAATATGGGAATACACTGCGACGACCGAATTATCAAAATCTGTAACAATTATACCGAAAGATCACATACCTACATTTTACATTAAATATCAAACAACTTTGTATTTAGAAAAGGCACAGAAAACAGTTTCAAAAACAGATAAAATAGATAATAAAGAAAATAATGCGATCGTAATGTTTTCGACTGACATATTTCCGTAAATTATTTTCGGTCGAAAGCGTAGCACCAGATTTTATGAGCAATCGATGCACAGATTAAATGGGGCAAAATCAAGTAAAACTTTTTCCATTTGGATTTACGTGAAGGGCCAAAATGGAGGCTGTGAACAGATCGTTTCGCAGCAGGCAACCTGGCGAACATCGATGGCCCAGCGCCTGGAAACAGGCAGCCCGCCGGACCTTCCGACCTGCTCTGAAAACAGGTTCGGCGGGGTGACTACCGGCAGGCGCTAGGCTGCTCCAATCTGCCCCTGTCACCAGCGTCTGCCTCCCTTAACAGCGTCCATCCGTTTCATTAGAGTTCGTTTGTTTCAATAGCGTAATTAATGGCACTTTTGTCGACAACGTGGATAATGTCAATAAACTAACAATAAGCACTAATACGTTACTATATTATAACGCGTAATTATAACTGTAATATAAACAGTAATATAAAAATAAAATAAAAATAACACTATAAATAGGACTTGTAGGACTAATAGGATTAAGAGAACAAAACTACCCATTTTTGGCAAAAATAAAAAGTTAGGACTCTCCCATAACCCGTGTGTGTTCGCACCCAAGACGAGAATTAAGATGCTTAAAACTGAATTTAAGCGGTGCCTGAATTGAGAATCTCCAGAGTAATGCAAAGTTTTTAATGCAAAGTTTTTAATGCAAAGTCTCAGAGTTTTCTAGATAATCATAATCACGGAGCAGGACGCCGTAGTATTAAAAGTATAGTACCCTATTTACTGGAAGCGTAATGACTCCGTCATTTGGTCAGAACATTCAAGAGTCGTGGAGCAGTCTGATAGTTTTACGCGAGGATAAAACTTTACTGGACCCCGATGCAAGAACATTTTCCGAATGGACATGGTTTTATTCAAACTCCCGTGCGTAAAGTATTTCCTCAGACTGTAAAAGTTCTAGTAAACAATTTGGAAGATCCAAAGAGCGTGAGAATCTAGAATGCCCCGAAGGTTGAGAAATCGAAGTGACTGTGACACCGTTACTGTCTACAAATTGTAACAGAGAATCAATTTATTAAATTAATCATGGTCTTAAAAAATTTTACGATCCTAAGACGCAGCTATCTTCTGAGACCCTGTATCGTGCATAACAAGTAAGTGAGAAATAAAATATCTGACAATAAATTAATAAAATGAGTGGCTCTTTTTACTTTGATACTAATAGAAGTGGAAATTTCTTATTTTGTTTCAGTATGCTGCCCTGTTCAAACTTAAAAAAATATTAAAAGAATGTAAAACAATAATTATTTTATTGCTTATTTTGTCGCGATGCCTATTTAGGGTATAAGCTTCATGTTATGAAGAATGCAGATAAATTCACTGAACCTTGTTTCTTTATTAGCAGATTAAAGTATTAAAACTTAATTTTCTCGTTAAAGCTGTTTTGTGACGTTACCTGTTTTTCCCCTCACCCTTCAAATCTACTGTCACTTAAGTCTCGAATCTTCAGAGCAATATCGAATAAATATTGTCACCAGATATTCAGAGGTATGCTACCCACTAAAATACGTACAAGATACTACACGTATCTTCGCCATCGAAAAGTTTCCAATCAAGACTACCCTCCCCAATTTCTGCTCG
The DNA here is from genome assembly GCA_947577245.1 of Andrena bucephala. Classification (NCBI taxonomy): domain Eukaryota; kingdom Metazoa; phylum Arthropoda; class Insecta; order Hymenoptera; family Andrenidae; genus Andrena; species Andrena bucephala. The sequence goes on from OX387715.1 coordinate 11,321,638, forward strand.
TATTAAAGGAAATTTCATTACGGAAGTTGTAACCCCGTATTCTGGTACCATCGATAACACGGGGGCTATGCGGCTTCCAACATGAGTATCAACTGAAATTTACGAGCCAACTTTCTAGACTTCGTTCGGTTCACATCAAGCCACATTAATGCGGTACGATATAGAAGCGGGTATAAAAGCCTGCACAAACAAGGAGCACGGCGAGAACAAAAGAAAATGAGCAATCATGCCGAGGTCTTATGAGTGCCCTACTTCTATGATCCTAAACTATTGGATGTTAGCATCAAATACCACTAACAATACAAATCAGGAGGATACGAAATTCTAATTATGCCAAACTTTCTACGGAACTAGAAAAATCAAACATTCTCCATTAATTATAGTTTATCCAGGAGCTACATATATATCCTGATTAAGTTACTTTCGCTCCAAGTGTAGATGTGATTCCACACGTTGAACATCACTGTTAAAGTCATTAAAGTCGTTAAAGTCATTGTACAGTTTGTCCAATCTAAACGAGAAACATGGGGCCAAAAGAAAAAGCTCCTTAATCCACGTGGCAGTACCATCTACTAAATAAGTTCAGGAGCAGCTACTTCAAAAGTTCAACACCAAAAAAATTCAAACACTCTGCTACACGTTATTTTATCAAATGTTCCACGATCCCTTTAATAATGCCATTTTAAAAACCAATTTGCATCAGCCTAATTCAAGGAAGTCTGAAGCGTGTTCTGTGTCACTCTTCGCACTTGTGAAAGCATAGCTGCGCGCGATAGAAATTATCGTTCCGTTCGCTGTTCCTTCGCATGTGCGTAAGCACCTTGAATCTATGAAAGAAATTCATTTTCAGAAGGTAGCTGTAGAATCGCCGTTTCGAGAGGTTCCGCGCGTTGGGAACTCGGGCAAGCATAAACACACTCAAGTTTTGGGGGGTTGAGTGCACCAGCCCCATCACTTACACCGCCGCCATTCTACAAAGGAACCCTCCCACTAAGTACTTGAATACAGCAGGCACCGTCAGCTAAGAGTTTGTTGCTGTTTCTTGTTCCTGCGCCCGCCACTACTGCTGAAGGGCTCCTAATGCCCAGTGTAAGTTTAACGTCGGTTGTCGGCTCGTACGAGCCATCTCGCGTCGTTATTACAGCTTTCGATAAGCACTTTCGACCTGGTTTTATCGTCGGAACTAAAGGACACGCGACTGACTTTAAACCACTGCCTCGAAGACTCCAACCGCCCTCAAAAACTGTTCCGGACGGCTGCTCATAAAACGTCGCCCTGTATTTAAGTACCATCTGATCCAAGCAACACTCTCTTAACATTCACTGCGTACGATTGGGCAAACGTTCCTCGCGGCAGTATTTTATTCAGAACTACTCGATCGGCGTGAAAAATAGGCAGGCGTACATCGCCGCGTTAATATTATCGACCCGGCGTCCGGCCAACTGGAATAAAAGCGCAGCAACGGTTATGTTCTATTATATTCAAATGGCGAACACTTGGAAAGCGCTTTCGAGTGTTCCCGGGGCATGCTACAAAAGATGACTGCCCGCGCTAACCACTGGTCTAGACCGTGGTGCACAGACCGTAACTGTAAAAATAATCAACGTGTACCTCGTCTACTTCGCTACTAACAGCGTAATACCCTTCGTCGTTTTACGATCCTCTTTTGCCCGACATTTCGAGCCCCGCCGACGCACACCGGATGCACACACACGCCCCCGCGACCCTTGCTGCATGCCCGCGGTCCTTTATATCGACCAAACCACCACCACACGCGAGCCCCCGACTTAAATTCCAAGCTAACAAAAATTCCAGCTAACATGGAATAACTAACGTCGTGTATGTGTATTAAAGTCGTTTACGTGGAATAAAGGTTTCCGGCCCGGAGCCAATTTTAAATTCGCCCCGATAACAAGATTACACCCGCGCCGCGTTTGAATTTTGTTTTACGAGCCACCCCGTCCCCGCACGTATCTGGCGCGGGGAAATTATCCGCGAATAAATTTGCTGCGTCGTCAATTTCGCGATAGACCGTGGACGCTACGGGCAACGCTGGCCGGGCGAAATTTTCATCTTTGCGTGCACGAAATTGGATGCTCGATAGGATGTCGCGAGCGATGTCTTCATAGGGGCCATTGAAGGTAATAAGGAAATTCTCTTTCGATATTTCAGGGGCGAGTTTTGTCTTCTTCGAATGAAACGTAATACATTTTTATAGTGGTCGGAGGAATTTAATTCACTCGTTTACTTTGGATTTAGGCGCGGTATGTGAATTATAGTTAAATGACGTTAGTGGGCCAGCGAAAAGATTCGTGTAATACTGTTGTAAAGATTTCTAGTGCTGATGGTGCAATTGATCGGATTGGAAGAACAATAAGTTAATTATAAAACTTTTAGAAAGCTTTTAGAAAGCTTCTGTAGGATTCTTAAATGACGTTTCATTTAAGTTTTTAAAATAATTTAAAGACGTCTTTCCCACGTAGTTAGAGAGGCATATTCAAATCATCAAGTGTGGTGGGAATAATTACGACGGATGAAACGAAAAGCAAGAATGGCGTAACGTTCCTTATTTTATTTCTCCCTCAAAAGTCTCCTTTATCCTCAATAAAGCAAGAATTGCAGCAAACCGCTACTAGCGCGCTGTTGGAAGGTCCGTTTATTTAAATGGCGAGCCTCCAAGAAGGTGTTTCATAAAAGATCTGAATGTTACAACGGGGTTCGAGGATTTCACTCGCGGAGGTACATAAAGAACGAAAAAGAATACGCCTTCGGAGTGTAATGCGGATGTTTCCTCGCAAGTAAAGTGTTAAATCCGTTTATACCGGGAATCTATTCAAGTATTTATATAAAACGTTCTGTCCAAGTCCATGAGGGATTGGCCATAGACCAGCGTTGCTCCTTCTACCTATTTTCTATTCCCAACGAAGGTGCGAAGCAGTGTATACCGAGGGTATGGTGCATATATACATGGATAGGCTGGTAGCTACACACACGTATACCCAATTCCAGTAAAAGGAATGCCTAGTGGACCTGAATCTGAGTAGTGCTTTTCTGGATGAACATTATACTTAATAGCAGCGGAACAAAGATTCTCTGAAGCACGGGCAGCACGGAGCATTTCGTATGCGTAGCACGTGTTAACGTAAGAAACGCATGCTGCAGACAAACACATTTTTAGGGCGAACATCCGCGTAAAATTTAAAGGAACGCGACGTTTCCTTGCTCCCCTTTTAATGTTTCTACTAATTTTCAACGTGTTTTTCTCCGGTTCATTAGTTTTTGGGGGGGGGGCACAAGCAATGTAAATAAAACTATTTCCTAAAAGTTGGAAACAGATAAGGTATAGAATAAACCTAACATTCAATGTACATTTTTGTCCCACAGCTTGGGGGCACCAAAGCCTCCTTATTTTCGTATCACATGCAACGAGTGAGTTAGATTCTGACAGTATCTACGGTAGATTCTTGAAATATCACTTCCACAATATTCCCACACTATTTCTACATTATTGCTACCGTATTACCATATTAATTCAACGTTAACTTCATATACTGTTTGTATTGTGTTCCTGTAACTATTTTCCTGCATTGAGCGAGCGTGGCCCCACACCACAGGCACACAAGTTCGCAAACTTTACATTTCATCATATTCCAGACTACTCACGCACTACTATTTTACGTTAGGACTTACACGTCCGTACGGCAGTGAACAATGTTGCGCAAGCCGAAATTTACTTTTGTGTATAAGCACAACCAAGCTATAAAATCGGAATACGTCCGGCCTGTGGAGTCACAAACCGAATTTTGTGCCCGGTTCAGATGCAAAGAAGTTGTAAAACGATACACAAAGGCAACAAATCCGATTAAAATAGAGAGAGAAAAGGAATTTTGAAAATAACAAACACAACAACACGCGCGGTGTATTATTCCCGAAGCGGTCACCCATCCTAAGTGCTAACCGCGCCCAACGTCTCTTAACTTCGGTTATCAGACGAGAAGCGGTGCGACAAAATCGCGGTTTGATCGTTGGCGAAAAACTGACCTTACAAATCGAAGAAAATGTTGCATGGAGTACATAAGATGGACCAAAATAAAAATATAGTTAAATTTGTGCACGAACTACAGAATAATCTCTAGTACTGCAACTATTACAAAGAACTAAATTTTTTTAACCAGAGAAATGTTACTGAGAATAAAAAGAAGATTCCATTATTGAATCCTAAATTTTGATCGTTGATGTATGATCATGGTAGATTTTAATAATGCAAATTAATACTGAATGCCAAAGATTACAAAATGAAAACTTTACCTCTACTGTTCTTCACTATTTTAATAGATCTTTCTAAAAATTTAACGCTTTTCTGGAAAAGATCAAGACCAAGATGAATTCCAGCGCCCTGCGTTTCATATCCTCCGTTCTTTCATACACAACGCGACTGCAAGATAACGCGGTAAAGATGCTGATTTAAAGAGAATACAAATTCGTATTTAAGCTAAATTATATCCACGACAATGCTTTATTTGCCTTGGCGACGTCGTAAAGCGACTTTTAAGAGCCCAACATTTTACGTACCGACCCAGGAACCAATTTTCTACCCGCGTTTACCCACAGATGCTTCCATTGTCAAGTCTTATCCGAGGGGAATATCGCCTCTGTCAGCGTGCACGAATTTTGAAGCACCGACGAGTCTTAAATCGACCCATCATTCTTCGTCCAGCTAGATGGGATGTACTTTTGTCTAACGAAACACGACGCTCCCTGCATCCGCCGTTATCAAACCGGAACTATATAGATCTTATAGCTGTCAATAAATTCCGCAATCGAGCAGAGACAATTCCAAACTCGCATTTCTTCCAACAAATACACCCGCGCTATCCTATAATCGAAACACAATCAGTCAGCTGCTTAAATCTACAGAAGAACCACCCACACCCCCTTCCATATGTACCTAATTCCGAAATAGCCATGCCAGTAACCAAAAATAACGTCCCAGTTCTACAATAACAGAAATAGACAGAATGTCCTGAAACGTCCCAAAACTAAATCCAGATAATTAACGGAAGCACACAGACGACATCTCGCGTCCATACTATCGGAGTGCTAATATAAATCACTCATCAGTAAGAGTGCCAATAACCCAGATTTACGAGGGTGCCGGTCGAGCCCTTTGCTTTCCTACACAGAAGAAGGGCGTAACGCCTCACTCGTGGCTCGTGGCTGGATTCCCCCCGCCGGTTGAATTATCTATCTTTGGCATAACCCTTTCAAGCGATCAGACACAGGAGCACTATTCTTCCAGAGCGGACATTTTCTTCCAGGGCGTGCAAGCCAAGAGCGTTACTTCTGTCGACTTTGCACCGAGGGGAATATTGTCGCTGTCAGCGAATATGTTTTATAGCAGCATCGCGCCAGGAAGCGGCCTCTAGCAGGTACGGGCGACCGTGAGATAGATTGAGGCGAAGAGGGCACGAGAGGGATGAAAATGGAGGGGCGGCAGGGGGGGGGGTGGCGGGAGGGAAGAGAGAAAAAAGATGCCGTATACCATCGAGCTAGGTGGGTATTGGATTTGTAATAGGGGCCATACGGGCTATAGGCACACCGCTCTTCCAGCCCCTACCACCGCCCTCTCCTCCACCCCCCCCCCCCCCGTCATCTCCACCTCGCCCCATGTCGAAATTGCGAACCATTTTCTCGGATAGAAGACGTCGTAGCGGCGCAAAGTCTCCTGGCTCGACTGAATGCATTATTCGCACGAGAGAGCAAAGGGCTACCGGGTGTTCTCGTTCTTACTTTCTCCTTACCAACCCTCCCCTTGTCGAGGACACGGTTGACCGAATACAAAGACGACAGGCGGAGGAACCTATTCGCGTCTCATACCCCGATTGATCGCGTTCTTTTTTTTTTTCTACCAATAAGTTGCGCGATGGGAAATTAGAAATGTGGCCGAGGAACCATAATGGCGGGTGTGTCGCTGAGATTTAGGAAGTTTCATTTACCTAATCCGCTTTGTTCTTACTGGAGGGGTGGACCCCCCCCCCCCTCCCCTGGTACAGGAGAAAAAATATCAAATTAGTCGTTCGTTCAAAATTAAATAAATTGTAAAGTAATTCCGCATTGCTCGACCCCGATTATGTTGATTCCTAACTACGTACATAAATTCAAACTTCAGTTTCACTGTTTATTACCCCTCCCTAAATGAAATCCTGATTATGAGCCTGACGGAAACCATATCTAATTGTAGAATTGTCCTAAGCATGGTGCCATTGTTTTGTATACGGAAACAGCTGCCAAGGAATCCACGAAAAAGAAACTGTGCAAGTCGCCAGAAAGACCTATGTGTCGTGGGACTTAAAATTAGCGCCTCGTGCGATACCTGTCCCAGCTTGCATTAAAGCATAATTGCCATAACCGCGACGCCGTGTTTGTAAACACGCGGCGATGCAGATTGCCACGGTTTATTCCCGGGATTTATTTAACCATACTGGCCAACGTAGCGAACACAATCGGCCTCGATTATGGTGTACGGCCCGGAGTCATGCTCGGGCTCGTAAAATAAAGTGGTCTCGGTTGAAACAACATGTCCGAGAGATTGAGCTGTCCGGCGTCACGGGAGGACGCGGTTTTTCGGAAACGATTAATTCTCATTGGATAGAATTCACGCGTTTGTACATACTTTACGTAGTTTCTGCTTCATACGCACGATCATTTGTTTCGCTGTCAGCAGCGCAACGGTGCCGTCCTCTCATTACCAAATGGCAATAGTACAGATCGTCCTACAAACGCTGCACCATCTTCAGACATGTACAAAATGTGAAGTGCTTTCTAACAGTGATTAATGAAATTCATAAATCCCTTCGTTTTTCTATTCCCTTTCACTCATATTTCTGATTTCTTCTAATACCATGTTTTATCTTTATCTTCAGGGCCTGTTCTGACTCTTCCGCCTCTCTGGGCAAAAATGATTTTTGCCGCCCCTTTATATTCAATTATAAATAATTATTTTAAAATATGATTTTTGACAGTGAGTGATATTTTTTGTAGGTATTTGTTGAATAGAAGCCTTTCGTTTTATAAAAAATTTAGCAATTGTTTGGGTGATTTAAGAACAATTTATAAGTTTGATACTAATTTTAATCATCTCTTTCTACCAATTTTGCCGCCCCCAAATTTGTCACTCTGGGCAGTTGCACTGCTTACGCCCCCCTAAATAGATCGATCCCTGTTTATCTGTAATGTATCTAAACCCTTTTGAAAGCTTCAGAACTGGAGCCCTTCAACCTTCTATGAAATAATTCTTATATTTTCATTTATCGTTTCCTGTAGAGGACAATTTCAGTTATCAGTGATATTCACTAGCACTGCCCTCAGCTCCGACCACAATATAGTTTCTACGTTGTAGTATCTTAATTACAACGCTCCGGAAGTGGGCCCTCGACTCGTAACCAACATTCTTCCGAGAAGCAAAAAGGAAACAAAGTGACTAGGACAAAGCAGGACAAACACGCGTGCACACGGAACTTGAACGACGCCTGGTATTTCGATTAGACTGATCCTTCAGCGAAAAGGTTCCCTTCGCCCCTCTCCACACTGCCCTAACGTCGACGACGACTTTTCGGAATTTCACGCACGTGCCACGGTAGAGCCGGTTTCCTTGTCTGTTACGTACGTGATCGTGGATATATCGTTGCTCTTTCCGCGCTGCTGCGAGAAAGGAACCTACGATAACAGTAAAACTTACGGCAGAAAAATTTTTCCACAATCAATCGGGTCGCTAAGGGTCGACTGTAGTAAAAAGCAAACGCACTGCTCCGAATATCTCGTATACAGGTGAATGGCCACGTTTTAATGGTCCACTTCGAGTACACGTTTACGTTACAACCCCGGCAGTTTAAAGCCCCTGGTAAATAAAATATTACTGGCAATAAACATCAAGTGACAGTCATTTAACTCAGTACGAAAGCTGATACACGAATGGTAGGCACCTATGGCTGCCAGCAGTTTGGGAGATGTCCTCTGCTAGAATCGATATCGAGTAGCTGTTGGGATTTTAATAATAATACGTAGGTATTGCAATAAAGAACTAGCAATGCTTACTGAGGTAGGTATAAAAGAAAAATTAGATTGAGCAAAGTGTTACGAAATGAAAACTACAAACAGTGCAAAACATTCAGAGCAAAAACGGACTGACGCACATTTTTTGCGAAATTGAATTAGTAGCAACAATGTATTCCAATAGGCTGTACTGATCGTATAAAATGGGAAAAATTAATTTTTTTTCAATGTGGGTTTGTCCATTTTTGGTCTCAATGCCTCAGTTCTGCTTTAATATTCTTGCTCCCAAACGTTGAACATTCATTCGTCGACAAAATGGAGAGTGAGAAACGAAGAATTTTTTAATTTCCCTTAAAAGTTACAATCTGGAATTATTTTGTCAGTGGTAGACAAATTTAAAAAAATAAATAAATACTTTTGGAATGCACTCCCCCACTAGTAGGGAAGAAGTACATACTTTGATAAGACAATTCTAAGCTCAGTGTATCTATTACTTGCTACTTTGTTTATACTATTTACTTTGAAAGGAATTAGATAAGATTCTTTAAAAAATCCCTACTTGTCGTAAATGTTATTTCTGTAATTCCGAAAAGATGTACGAACAAGTTTTTCGACTGGAAAAAGAAAGCCGTCGAGCCTCCGAGAACGCGAAAATATAAACTTGTTATATTGCTGCGGTGCGTTAGCTAGCTGACCGGCGAGCGCCACTTAAAAACATCGTTGATTTACGTTTACTGTTAATTTATACCATTTTGCGCGGTGATTATGAAAATGAGAGAAGGCATTACCTAACTTTCTTAATTACTTTCCCTACCTGTGAAAGAGCGTTACGCGAAAAGAAGGCTTTACGATAATTTATTATAATCGTCTATGCGTTTGCACCTTAAAGAATTCCTAACACCCCCTTCCCTCGCCATTTAATTAATTCCCTCGCCGAACTCTAAAATTCGGAGAGCCTAGAAATTTACAAAAAATCTACTTCGAAATTCCAAAAGTTAAGAAATTAAAAAACACTTCGTTTCCCTAAATCACTGTAGCAGAATGATTTAAAATAAGTCCCTGTCAAAAATACTGTAAGTGGAAAAAATCAAATTCTTCACTAAAGTATTACCATCGGCACGTAAAACATTTTCCGCTAATTTTTTTTTAATATTGGCACTTGGTTTTTTCTACAAGAACCCTTCAATTATATTCGCCACACTCGTCCTTCAAATCATCTAAATCGTCTTCTCTCTCTTTCCTTCCTGCCTTCAAATTTAATGTAGGTATATTATTCAAGGGTTTCCTGTTTCTCGTAACTCAGCCTGCATCGCCATTGTCTTGTAAAGGGTAATTCCCAGCAGAGCGTAAGCTACCCCCTTTCCCTTCCTTTTCCCGAATGCGCGAAACGTTCTGTTATGATAGTGGCTTAAGGCATCGAGGACAGAGAGCACAGTACTATCTCGAGAGGGGGAAAAAAAAAAACGCGAGGAACGAAAGAGCCAGGACCAGCCCCGAGCGTATGCCAGGCACGTAAGTGTTGTTTATCGCAGAAAACGCTCCCGGTTGTCCTCGGGTTCGAATTGTTTCGAAGGAAAATAGGGATCCCCCGGCATTATACCCCATTGCCCGGACACCGGATATACAGAGAGCGCGGCTTGATTATGCGCAACACGTATTCTCAAACACAATCCCGCGACACTCGTAACGCAGGTGGAATTCGGGGCTTCCTCCAGCCAGATAACTGAATTAATTAAGTCTCCTGCAAATGAGGAGATACCCATGTAACAAAGGTGAATTAAGACTAATTCACATTCGTGAATGTGGCCCTGGCCTGTGCGCGACGACGACCCCCCCCCCCCCCCCTGCTCGTCCCCAGTCCGAAGGCGAAAGGAAAATAAAGTTGCCGGCCGGGTAATTAAGCCGAGGGGGGAAATTCACGGCGGATTGACATGCGGGGACCCGTGCAGGGGCAAAAAAAGAATTAGATAACGAAGGGGGATTTTAAGTACGAGCGGCTCCTCGGACGATAAATTCACCGCGCGAAACGGATTAGCGAGTTCGATGGCGTTACGAAGTTTACGGACCACCATAGATCCTCGGTTCTCTGGAAAAAATGCTTTCGTACTGGAATAATGAAATGGCCAATTTAGAAAACGAAGTATTGCCGCCGCTATGAGGAGTCAGCGAGAATAGGGAGGGTAGTGAACTTGTTTCGGGGTTTAACAAACGTACAAGCTCCGGAGCGTTAGTGGGTTTATGGTAGGATGGAAATGGACTTTCTTCTAGTAAGCGGAGATATTAGTGACTTGAAAGTCTTTAGAGTGATGTAAGATTGATAAGAATAACAGTGAATGGAAATAATTAATAGCTATAATGATATTATGATTTTCTGAATAAGAATAAATATGAAAATATATACGAATTGAAAATCCTAATGATTAAAAATTGAGCTTTCAATTCCTTTGAAATTCACTGAGGACAATTCCGAACTGCATGGACAGAAGCAAATGAAGAAAATTAAAACAACATAATGAGATAGAGATGTATACAAAGCTGATTAGATTAGGAGTATTTTCCTTGGATTTTTATCAGGATTAGGGATTCGGAAAACAGCTAAATATCAGAAGTAAAAGAGAGGCAAAAGAAAAATGATCCTATAATCAATTAATTATTAATGAACAATCGTATTTTGACCCGTCGAGAACTTTTACTTTTATATCCTATAATCATACATGTCTTGTCTTCTGCTAGCTCATAAACTGTGATTTACGGCGAAAATTTATTTTGGCGATGAACTTAATGAAACATTGCTGACACCAACTTTAAGTATCTGACAATATCCTGCCTCCTTTTTAACCGACTTCAAAAAGAAGAAGGTTATAGATTCGATAGATTTTTTTTTTTAACTTTTTGTTATGTTTGTCCCCGCATAACTCCTCAGCATATGGGCCGATTTTGATGATCTTTTTTTATTCGAGGAATATACCCCAGTGTTTCCATCCTACACTGCATCATTATTGGCCCAATATTTTGCCACTTATGGTTAATAATAAATACTATTGTCACCTAGTTATTATTATTTTATGTACGTACGCGCATATCTCCTCAGCATGTTGTGTCAATATATATAAAACTAAAAAGTTAAAAATAAATCAATTTAAAAAAAAAATTAAAACCGACTTCAAAAAAATAAAATTGCACTAAAAAGTAAAAAATAATTTTTTCCCTTATTTAATCTACGATTCCCATATTATTTAAGTCGGTGCCTCACCATTTGCACTGTGTAAATCATACGTCAGATTTACACAGTGCAAATGATGAGGAACCGGCTTGAAAAATATGGGAGTTGTAGATTAAATAAGGGAAAAAATTATTTTGTACTTTTTAGTGCAATTTTATTTTTTTGAAATCGGTTTTAATTTTTTTTTTGTTAAATACTCTCCTGCCTATAACACAATTTATGAAAAAAAACTATATAGGGCGTTTATTAAAATGTGGGACATTTTTTCAGGATCGGTACTATTCGCCAAAATAATGAAATCCCACATTTCTATAAACACCCTGTATATTGAATTTACAACGTCCAATGAAAGTAATAACAACAATTACTGTCATGAAATACAGTCCAAAGAAATATGTATTCAAAATAATGAAATTACGAAAATTGCATGAAAACCAACTCAGCAGCCACAATCTCGCTACAAGGCCTTTTAATTAGGAGTGGGTTCGAACCTAATTTTCAAATTCTCGAAACTCGAATCCGGAACTTTGTGAAGTTTCAAAACTCTCGAAAATTGAAATGCTGATTCTGTTTTGTAAATAGAGTATCTTGCTTCGAGAACAGAAGTCATGAAAATTTTTGCATAAATCTCTATCGACAACAGTTAAACAAAAATATAAAAAATATACAAATTCTCGAGGCACGCGGCAAACAATTTTTTATTGATTGGTTTTATACTCTTTGTTGTGTTGGTTTCGACAGTTCCGAATCACAAGAAATATGCAACGTTCCGAATTCTCGAAACTCGAAACTTTCCTCGGTTTCGACGCTTCGAGAAACCCATCCCTACTTTTAATGGCGTTCTGTGTATAATGCACTAATGATATATCAAACAGTATATATCAAATTAAAATATCAATACGTTATACTTTTAATTCTCTTTATTCTTCTCAAATTATTATACAGAAGACAGTAGATTCACTAGTATATTATAATGCAAGAAATATTCTCTTGAAAGCTAATAAACGCTTATACTAATATATACGTAACAGCTGCGATACGTAAGTTCAATTACTAATAATAATAATATTCAAGAGGTTGCTATTATAGGTGAAAACCCCAAAATTATAGTCAACCAAGATCTCAAGTTAGAATACTGAATTAACGTAATTTAACATTCGGTGATAATCGTACGTTTAGTTCAATGCGATTGAAATATCCAAAGAAATCTTTACGTCCATAATTAAATTTCAAATACGACACCGTGAATATTCATAAATAAGATACGAAGGAAGCATACATAAAGTGTAAACTTACCTGCAAGCTTGGATGGCATCCTAATTCCAGTAACGTTCTCACTACACCAGCATGTCCTTTATTAACCGCGATATGGAGGGCAGTTTGACGCCTCTTATTCCTGGCGTTCAAATCGGCTCCAGCACCAGCCAATAATGCCATTACACCCGGTTCGTCGCCAAAAGCAGCATGATGCACAGCTCTATCGCCATCTTTGTCCTAAACACAACGTATGTATGATTTTAGTTGAAATGTAGTTGAACGCTTCTAGCTCGGTCAAAACTGAAGATACAGCTAATGAATTTCAATCTTAAACTGCAGATAATTTTAAGACGATTGAAAATCCACGTACTGTTAGGCTGGTGTATTCTTGTTAGCGGTGTATAGCGCTTACCTCGATCTCTACATCTGCTTTGTAACGGAGGAGAATCTTAATAACTTCTAAATGACCATTTTGACTCGCAGCTTGCAGGGCAGTGTGACCAGCGAATACACCATTCACGTCAGCCTCGGGTCTCTTTAAACATTCTTCACACTTGGCAGCATCGCCGTTCGCAGCAGTCTTAACCAATTCTTCGTTAACGTCACCCGAGACATGTGTTTCAAACAATTTCTTCAACAATGCTGACAAACGTTCTGAAATAACAACGTGTATTTAAAGTTTCGCATACCCAAAATTGTAGAACAGTGGTTCCCAACATGGTGGTCGCGAAGTGTTTTCTGGGGGTCGCCGCGGTTATTTTTAGTTGACGATTCTTAGCACTTATTTATTCTAATATGGTTACATTGTCATATTCTATTAATGATGCAACACTGATTTTTCATAAATGAATAGAGAGAACGCTGTTGCAAGCACAACCATCACACTAAATAAGATAATTAATTATGTTAAATATCTTTAAGTATATTTAATACATGTATTAAGATAATCAAATGTTATTAAGTCAGAATTATATTCTGAAATACCAATTTTTACTGTGTTTTCTTTGCCTTATTAAATTTACCTTGCCATATACGGGGGTCGCAGGTTATTTGAATATTAAAAAAAGGGATCACGACTCAAAAATGATTGGGAAACACTGTGCTGTAGAAGGTAACTCGAAGGAAATAAATATAAATCAACGTTTTTACACGTATTAAAACATACCACCACTGCTGTTTCCTGGAACACTGCCATCGCTACTTGCTACTTTGGTCACTGCCTGAGGATTGTACGTCCAAGATGTACTGCAGACTTCTACCTTTAAGTCTCCATCATGGTATATTTGCAGAACTCTACCGATTTTCCCCATAGTCTGTTGAAACGTACACACGTGATTAAACGTAACTTTATGCATCGGAGTATAATTTTATCATCAGTAAACGAATAGTACATACTGGTGCCATTGCCTCGGCCCACTCCCCATGTCCACGTTGAAGCAATTTAATTTTTTCTAAGTCGTTACATATTTGTACCAAATCACCAACCGCGAATGTTTGATTATCAGAACTCGAACTAGTAACTGGTACTGGTATTTGCACTTTCGTCAGAACGGCAGGATTGAAAGTCCACCGATTACCACTTGGATACGACACAACGATATCATGATCTTCGTCAATACCAACAACAGTGCCTGTAGTGCCGAGGCATTCAAACATTCCATCTGTCCAGCCGCCATGCCCATGCTGCAACGATTGTACTATTTCCAATTCTAAATCAACATTAACCTGTGAATTAAAGGATATCATTTATCATTCTCTGTTCTTATAAGAAAAAGCGACAATAATTATAATTCTGCATTTCTGTATAACATTTTACGATTTCTTTAATAACTGTAATTTCTAATTACTTGATCTCCAATTTGTAATCCATGCGGGCCAGTTCGACCTGGACCCTGCTCGCCTAATAGTGGCAAATGATCTCTATACACTGTCTGGCCTTTAGCGTCATTAACAACTTTCAAGTCCGCCTAAAACATGAACAATCGCTAGTTAATTTCATCGCCTCGATGCGTTACCAACGTCACGTAAAGCGATACTTTTTTAAACTGACCATTCCCTCGAAGCCAACGCGATACAAATTTTTCGCCCCATTATCCCATATAACGTAAGCCGCCGAACGTGGGCTGGCAGCTGACCAATCTTGAATTTCATTCACTTTACCCCTTCGTCCGTTTCCACCATCTTGATCTTCCCACTGCCAATCGACGCCTCGTACGACTCTTGCACCAGGAAATATACCACGAATCGCGATCTAAACTCATATATAACATGTAAATGATAAGTGGTATAACGATAACTGTAACATTTAAAGAAACCAATTAATACCTTTTTACTTTTACGCCTTGGTTCTAATAAAACTCTTTCGCTTCCAGGTGTTGCTATACGGTAAAATCTATGTCTGAGATGATGCTTGTCCCCGTGATAACAAATAGAACAGAGGTCATAGTTTCCGCATTCTGCGCACTTCCATCGTATTCCAAATATTGGTTGTTGCCTGCACGTATCGCACATCGTTCCGTCATGTTTCACACCGGTCGGAGCGGAATCCAATATTCGAAGATCGAAGGCACCGGAGCAACGATAATTGGCTGCTGTACCATTGTCCCAAACGACGACAACTTCTTCCGGAGATTCGAAATTTCGAACGGTCCCTACGTGCCCTTCTCCTCCGTCCTGTCAAACAAATAATTGAAGTCTGCACAATGTACATTTCGAAAGTCTACTAAATCTACCACTCGCATTCATTCAATAAAACGTATCAAGTATGAACAATATGCTTGAGTAGCATTAAAGTAAATCAATATCAACCATTGGATAACCTCAAAGACACATGTATTGCCCCGTATTTAGTACACAAATGCAAGACTATATGATGTGATGGACCGTGTATGTAGACAAGCGTAAGTGTAATTAGTTAAAATGCATCTTGGACAGATGAGATAGAGTTTCCTGGCGAAAAGTTATGTTTACATGATTTAACCTATCTACCAACCTGTTTACCCCACTTCCATTCAGGGCCACGAATGACCCGGGCCCCGACACCCTCCATCATAAATCGCGTCGTGCGAGTACCGGTACTCGCACCAGCCTCCATAATTAATTAACAACGAATTTTCTACTAATAACCCGAAAAAAATGAAGAACACGATACTCCTATCACGCACCTACACTGAAAAATACCGCCATCTTAGGGTAATGTCAAAACATGTCATACCAACATTCAACAGCTGAAACCTTCGATATTTCCCACTCCCCAGGGTGTATCATATTTCAGTCACGAATATTCCATAACTTTACATTATTTAAGAAGTTTCATCTTTGGATTTTTCTATCGAGAACCTTGTTTTATTCATCGAATTCATGTACGTAGCAATGCAGCGAAATTTAAAAAAGAAAGAAATTGATTAAAACTTTTTCGAAGAGGTGGCAAGAGGCTGATTAAAGCTGTCATGCGAAGATAACGAGTAGATGGTTGAAATTATTGTGGAGAGGTAAGAATCAACTGATTAAAATAATTCATTGGTCTAACTCTGTATGAATTTAAACTGTCCGCCTTCGCTCGCTCAAGATCTCCCCTCCCATCACACAGTCGAGTAGTGGGGGGATGCTACCGTGCGCGGGAGATGGCGTTAGTAGGCCGATTGACGTATATAGTGATCCTCTAAGTCAGGGCTCTCCAGCGTAGGGGCCCTAGAGCACTAAAGAGGTGAGTATGCGCATCCGCCATATTGGGTCCTCTGGAGAGAGATGATTATTGAGAACCCGCCTTTTTCAGTATTGTCAAATTTGCTTTATAAACCAAATATAAGCTTAAATGTAATAAAATACTCTAATAATGTGTCGTGCTACAATATATCAATATCAGCAACGCATATTTTTGTTTATAAAGTGAATCTGAGCATACTCAAAAAGGCGGATACACAATAATTTTCTCTCTCCAGAGGACCCAATATGGCGGATGCGCATACTCACCTCTTTAGTGCTCTAGGGGCCCCTCACGCGCTTGCTTCCCCTTCCAATCTTTCTTTCACGCAGCGTGCCTTCCGTTGTCAAGGAGACCGCGCGACGCTACGAAGGCTACCATGCCGGACTAGCCGGGCTAGCGTCTTCGCGATTAGCGTCGCGCGGTATCCCTGACAACGCGGACGAAAGTGGGAGAACCCCGAGTGTACGCGTACGGCACCTTGGAGAGCCCTGCTCTAGGTAGTGATCGGAAACTGTGTTCCGCGTTTTATATTGGTCGACGCAATTTGTGTCAAAACCGGAAGTAGAGAGAGTAAGTAATTAAGTAGAAAAGGAAAGAGATACTGCATCTACCAATTGGATTCCACAACATTCAGCGAAAAGTGGGATCAGCAGCAAACTTCATTTAATACTGAAGTGCCCACCGATTTGTGACTTCCGCTTTTGACCAAAATTGACCAAAATGGTGGACACATTTTCCGATCACTACCTATAGATACCTACCTACCTATAGAGGATCACTAGATTGACGGGTAATATAAAATTTTTAATAGTTTACTCAGCTGTTTAGTCATTTGCATGCCAGAGAGGCTCAAAGTAATTATTTAAACTTTTAAAGACAGTTCTTCGAAGTATAAAAGAATTAATGATAGCTATAGTCCCTAGTAAAAATCCCACTAAATGGAATTCAATGAAATAACTTTTTTCCCGCTTGGGACCATAATTCAAATTTCCGTGTACATACATTTGAATCCACGTCGTTTATACACAGCGTGTATTTAAACAATTATTATTTTATTTCGATTTATTTAACGATTACAAAAATACTGGAATATTATCATTACATCTGTTTCTTTATTAATAATAAAAAAAAAAATTAAAATCACCTAAATAGAGTCGTTATAGTTACGTAAATAATGTTTTTTGAAATCTTTGATTGCATCAATCCGTAAATATAAATTTGTTGTACACTGTATCAATAACAAATATTTTAATTTTTAGGTAATAGAAGATTTTGGAAGAAGGAATGAAACTTTCCGTTACGAGTGAACATGGTCTACAATATTATGTTACAACTAACACAATATTTATACTTTTCTTAATAAAAGAAAATAAAAAAATATCTTGCATAAAATATATTTTCAGCAAATAAATTCTATTTCTTTCTTCATATGCCAAGTACAAAGAGTAAGAAATCTGTTTATATGAACAAACGTAACAGATTATCATCGTTATTCGTAAAAACGAATATTATAGACATCATTATACATAAAGTACAAACAATGTAAAATATATCCTTAGTTTCCATGAACAGATAATACGTTTAATATTATATATAAATGCAAAATTAAAACAAAACATCGTTTTAAATATACTATTTATATTGTTGCTTCGAGGACGAAATTCTTATTGATTGATCGTTTTTGGCACCAGTTTTTCTATCAGAATACATAGCTTTTACAAAATTCATACTCCCAAATAGGACAACAGAAGAAAATAAAAATTAGAAGCTTCGCATGAGATGCTTTAAATATTCAAAACAGGACATCCAAATATAATTTCGATATTTATATTATTCGTACGATAAGTACCCTAACAAATACCTATCTCTGTTCGCCTTGTACCAGTGGATTCGATTGACTATTCGATTTCTAAAGAAAGCACGAAAGAAACGTAGAAAGATATTATGGATGATTAAATTAAATTATACTTGGTACGAGATACTTCTTTCATGTGAATGAAATTCATTTTCGGAAGATATTTAAAATGAAAATATTGTTTATCAGTATAGGATACAAGTATTAGCTATTTACATTTGGTGTTCCATGTGTTACTGCTTTGCGTATTTATATACTTATCATAGATCCTTATGCGTATTAAATTATTGATATTACAAAGTCATTACATGCAGCAAGTATACACTTCGCTGAGAAACATCGATGTACATTCACCCAAGTCGCGAGTATCCGTGGTGTATTTTACAGTTTAATAAGAAGTTCAACAATATAATTGCGATATTAATTTTCTAGTAACACAAAATTGAAGATATCAGTCTGCCAAGTAGTCGATTTTTAATATACGACATTTCCGATCTTTTACGTAACGATAATTTACAGGTAGATTGTACTCTTATAAATTATATTTCACGTACTTGTATGCGTCTTTTTTACTTTGGCAAGATAGTTTGATATTCTAACGTTTATAAACTATACAAATATAATTTCGCGTATAAAACTCGATACAAACAATAATTAAGAAAATTGTTAGAAAAACATGTGAAGTAATATTTACAAATTATAAGTTACGGAAGAACTCTCATTGCCCGAGTGACCACAAAATTAATTAAATATGTAGTTCGTTTCCTCGTCTACTACTTTCTTATTGCACTTCAATTTATAAACTGAAATTACGTATAAATAAAATGAACTACTTTCGGTTCTGATGTCTTCAATTCCAAGTAATAAATCTCTTTTCCCTTTTGTTAAAACATCTCCCCCGGCACATATATGCATTCACATACATGTGTGCCCCTATTCGTACATATACACGTATATGTTTATATATGTATATGTAATAAATTGTGTTATCTAAATTAGACGGTAAAGTTTAGATAAGATCTTCTTCTGAAAATATTTAATAGGGTTGCAGATCAATTTTCTATAGCCATTATTTTTATATGCAGTGAATTCTGTCAGACTTTCGTCTTACTGTTTAGTAATGCAATGAACACGACTGCAATGAATGATAGGAATCGTAAAATACAGACACTTCACTTCGTATCGACATTATGTCAGGATCCTTAAAATTTCCTCCCCTATTCCTGACAGTAACGTATTATTGTCACCTTTGCCCTCAATTATCAAATTGTCCGACGATTTCTGTAAAAAGAATATTTCACATCACTTCAGCTAGAATCAATCGCCGATTATAATCTTCTGCCATCAGGCGTAGAAAAGTGTTTCATAAAAGTTACTCACATTATATTTTAGTAAAAGGCACACATGATGTCCTTTCAGAGAGTGTCCATACAGAGATGCAGTGTCGTTGATCTGTTCCACAAGAGTGAGGTTGCACTTACAGCAGATCAGATTCAAAATTGTATCAAAATCTTGGGAGAGAACAACTTCTTTTCTGACTTTGTATACGAGTTGGCCACTTTTAAGTAATTCCGTCAATATGTCCTTATGCGAAAGATGACCAACCATGAACTTGCTGCACGTCAGGTGCATAGTAAAATCAAGTTTCTCCTGCAATGTACTTTCTTTGTTTTCTAACATATATGTAAGCGTGCCTCTCAATCTCTGGGCGAACGTCACATCCGACACTAAAATAGTAAATTCCGTTTCTTTGTTCGCTTGCGGAGGTAATTGGAATGGCAGCTTTATACCAAACTCGTCTCCAAGCTGAAAATGTGAAAACGTACTTATTCAGAGTAACGCGAAATAAAGCAACTTGATTATAAAATAATATTAACATACATTTCTCATTAATCTCAATGCGGGTGTATCTGGAACGTCGAAGACCAGTTCCTTCACAAGTTTCTGACTGTTATTTGTAATGAGTATTGACGCGACTAATTTGTTCGTTTCGTCAGAGATCTGTTTCAATTCGTACGTTATAGAAAGCACTTTATTTTTGGCTAACTCTTCGTACGAAGTCACTGGCTGCACCAAACTTGTATTATCCTCCGAGTTCATAAAATTATATCTCAGATCTGGTAATATTTCTTTCGATGGTGTTGAGATTCCGCCTGTCTCCTCGTAGTCCGAGGACTTCTTCTCCTTTTTGCTTTTAGTTTTCTTGGATTTTCGATATTTCAAGTCGTCGTCTGGTTTTTTATGCTTCTCCTGGTTCTTCGATTTCTTGCGTTTACCGTCTCTTCGCTGGGAATTCTCCTCGCCGAACACCTCTGTATATTCGCTAGTAACAGCAAGCTGAATCTTCTCCGGAGACATATTATTTTCCAACCACATATTAGTCAGCTCCAGCTGATTGTCATGTTGCTTCTCTCTAACTTCTTTAACTTTTTTTTTCGATTTCTTATGTCCCTAACAGATGAAATTGAACAAAGGAATGTAATTGCTCCAAATCGCAACTGATAATTAATTTCGAATACAGATTTAAAAACGTTATATTACAATGCGTAAAAATAGAAGGGGAAAAAGAAAAGAAACAAAAAATTACCTTTTCCTTCTTCTTCCCTTTACTTTCAACGTTCTCTTGAACCGAATTATTTTCAACAACTCTATGCTCTAAAACCGGTAACCTTTCATCTTCCCTTAAAGGCATATCTAGATCAATATTTAAAGCTCTGTGTGGATCGTTCACATCCACTTGATCATAGTCGTCGCTGTCACTTAGTTCTGCACCGGGTGGAAGTTCACCTATCCCAGTGTTCACCACTTGAATAGGGAAATCATCGTCTTGCTCATCTTCCGAAGCAGACTTCTTATCTAAAAGTGTTTGTACAAATACAGTAAATCGCCAAGTACGTATCAGGAAACGTACATAACACGTAATACAAGATTCGAGCGTACTTTTCTTAGACTTCTTCTTCCTTTTGCCGTGTCCTTTATACCTCTTGTGATTGTTGGTGATTTTTAAGGAGACTGGAATATCTAACTCCACCACAGGAATGTTTTCAAACTCTTCGTAAATATTCGACGAGTTATGATATGACGTAGAATTCTTGAATGTGCCTTTTAGGTAATGTGGATTGTTTTCCTGTTCCAGCTTTCTGGCCTCGCGACGCTTTTGAAGCTCTTCTGCGGATGGCTCGTTCAATTCTCGTTTAGAATAGGAGTCGCCCATTTTCTCTGTCTTAACGAAAATATCATTCATATCTAAATCTTCGGAATCTGAGCTCTCAGATGGTGGATCATTAATCCACGAATCTAAATCCAAATCCTCCGGAATCGGCACCTAGGGAAGAACAAATTAATTTATATGATTTTATAATGTATTTAATAGAAATATATACGCAGACATCCTGTACGTATAAATGCAGTAATTACTACCTTCCTTTGCGCTTTGGGCGCGACAGGATTGAGTTCACCTTCAAATGTTTCCATCAACTCCCGCGCCAAGCCAGGGTTTTCTTTCAAACATTCAAGTAAGACCAATGCGGAACTAGATCTTTCTTGGACCTCTAAGTCACCGCTACGTGCAAGAGCTGCTATGCTTTGATTCAGTTCATAAATCTGTAAAATACAATAATCTTTCGCGTACTCTCGCAATGTGATAATTAACATAATTGAAGAAAACCGAGAATTCATGGCGTACCTGATTCATGCTTTCAGTGTCTCCATCCTGTTCAGCCTTACATAATGTTGCTGTAGCGAGTTTTAGAATATTATGAACGTAAACAGCTTGAATATGTCCTGGTAAGCTAGAAGCTTGTGATCGTAGCATTGATTGTAACGTTACTAAAGGATCTTCTAGTTCACTATTAATTTAATATATCCCGTTACTTATACCTCAATTGGAAACCGAACATAAGCCAACGTAAGTATTTATGTACAGTACCTGGAGAATTCCCCACAAATCCATGCAGCAGCGTATAAAACTTCAGACATTGTTGATCTCGGTTTGCCTGTTAGCAAAAGGTACGATTTCTTCAGCAGTAAGGCACATTGTTGAACTGCATATTTCCGTATAGCTTGTACACGAATGGCTACATCGAGTAATTGAGTCGCTACTAACGGTCCATGTTTGGTACCCTCCATTCGTGTAAGTTCAACCAATACAGATATGTACCTGCAAGTATGGATAAGTGTTACAGAAATTGTGCAAATAAAGATACGAGATATTTGTCTTCCGTATATCGTTACTTTACCATTCGAAGCAAGTAACAAATTGATAATTATTCTGTGAACAGATCTGAATGATTTTTGAGAGCAATTCATCTCGATAAGCAGTGCCTTCGGCTTTATCCATATGCACCATTAATTTCTTAACTATTTCCATTAAATTCTTCTTCGAAACCATTCCGTATAGTAAATCCAAGGCACGCAGTCTTATACTTTCATCTTTGTCATCCAAACATTGCATTATAAGATCCTTGTGAGCTTGCACGCTTTTAGGATGAGTCTTTAGTATCTTCGACATTGCTAATAGTCCCAAATACTTAAGATTCTGATCGGAATCTTCTATCAGTATCCTCAGCTTTTGAACACATAACTGTATCGAATCAGAGTGATTCGGCATGCCAGACGAGATGGAAATTAATACAGCTATTACTGTATTTATGCATTCATACAGCAGGGACATCGCAGATGTACTAAAAACCAGTAATATCACACGATTAACGCTCAAGTACGCGCTTAACGAATCGCAACTACCGCAATTAATTATTTAGAAAAAGGCGAAATACAGTAAAGTAGTGGCGCAATTTAAACTTATGCACTCGTGTCTGTTACAGCCACAAAATACTAATGCGAACGGTTAGAGAAACTAAATATTCGAACGAAGTTTCCGCATAAATAGCAATAAAATAGGAAGCTATCTTACAAGCAGTAGTCAAACCTGAGAGCGCAATATTTCGGTATACTTATTAATAAAAATACATTAAATACCTGTGTATTAAATTTGTAAGGGGTTCTATTAATTTTTTGCCAAGCCTAGGTTCTAGAGGTGTCAATGCGCCAAACTGGAAATATAATCGCAATCTAAGAAATATGATGAGACTTAATATTTCTAAACATTGTTTACACAACATATAAAGTAACTGCCCACGAATACGTATTAAAAGTAAATACAGGCTACTAACGCACACTACGCTAAGGTCTATGACTTCGCTATAGTTTAACGAGAGAAAATAATCAACTAATATGAAAACCTTGAAATCAGGTCAATTAGAGGTTGAGTAAGTCGCCGACCCATTTTCGGCTCAATCAGTGTTATAGTGGAGAACTGAGCACGTGAAACAAGACCAATATTACTTGGCTCATGTTAGAAAAATATGTATAAGTAAAATATTCATCGATTATAACAGTGAGCCTACATTCCCATTAATCTGTTTCACTTTATTTCTATAGAATCGAAGAGCGACGTTCACTTACCAGCTTAATAATCTTTATTAGCATCCAATTATTGGTAGACGTTGTCATGAGCTTGAAAAACACAGGCGCCAGACTTAAATAGTTCTTCGGATTCTTCCTTGCTAATTCGCAGACCACGTTAACAGCGGCACTTTGCACGCCGCTATCTGGATCTTCCAATTTCTCTTTCAATCTAGGAAAAGCGGGCCGTAAAGCCTCTGGAAATCGCAAGAAAACTTTGTACATCATCAGCACAGCTTTCTTGCGCAGATATGGCTTTGTACATGTTAGTAGCGTCATTATGTCATTAACCAAGTCACGTGCAAGATCCGAGCTTATGAAGCAAGACAGACCGCTCAAAGCCAGCCCAGCGTCGTACTGGTTTTGGCTGTTTAGGTCTTTGCGGATCATATTGGTAGTTAACATCAAAAGCTGCAATAAATCACGTCCGTAAATAATCCTGCCAGTGTCAGAAATAATATGAGACCTTGCGCTGATTCAAAGTCTTCAGAAACCTGACAAATTCTCTTCTCATACCATACCAAAGTTTCTGAATTAATTAGACCATTTACTCGAGTATAATACGGATGTTCGTGCAATATTAGTTCCATATATTAAAGTAACAGAATATCCATTATAACATGATAACGCTTATCACAAATGAATGTTAAATTAATTTTACAGATGTACGCTGTAAAGAAGATACATATCTTTTACATGCATCATTTAGTATGACGCTTTAATCGTAAAGAAGCTTGTCATGTGAAGTGAACTTTCGCACTGACATTCACGATTAATTATAATGGATCGCGCGTAACGTTTATCAGATTTCTTTGAGACCTAAATTATATCTCAGCATCGAATAATGTCATACTTCGGTATCTGCGTGGAAACTTTGGCTCGCTGCCAAATAACCAATCCGTTTGTACGTAAATTTTGCGGACGACATCACCTCGATTATGTTGAAACCAGCCCAGCTAATATCATATCCCAACATTTGAAGCTAGATAAACGTGACGGAATTGTATTCGTAGTATCAGAAACGTAACTGCTTAGAAATTATGCACATCCAACACTTACATATGTTAGCTTCGCTACAGCATTTGCTTTAACGGCAACATTGTCTTGTCTCAATTCTTGCTTAATTTCTTCTATGCACTGTGCAATGTACTTCGCCTACAATTATACAAAAATGCTCGTTCGTTAGAAAAAAGGAAGGATTCAGTTCGTTAATTCCAGTGACTGAGGTTATGTCATCGTGAATAATGTTTGAAAGTAATGTGGAATATATAATCGTGAATTTACCTCATTTTCTTTGTTGTTCCTAATTCCGCGCACCAAATCCGTCAGATTTTTATCGAACATACGTTCGAAATTTCCCTTTACTTTACGGAGAGCCATAATGGCATTTGAAAAATAAAATGGTACAATTTTCGATATTGCTTAAAAGGCTTCTTTCCTACATCCGCCCAATATTCCGACTTAATCGGATAACTCGCTGTGATCGCATTACCGTATGTTAGAAACCTTAAACTTCAATCACAGTCCTACATTTACATTTTTTGACAGATCGGCGGATAAGAAAGTACCTCAGCGATCAAGCCTAAGATTTATCACAAATAGACGAACCACTCAACATTCCGTATCATTATCCGCAAAATTCTGTAAATACAAAATTCCCATGTTTTGTAAAATCGTAGATCTGCTAGTTACAAATCTGTCCATTTTGATTGGTTATCGCCGGTTATCTCGCACGAATGATTCCCGGTTATATTTACTTTTTCACTAGCGTTAGGGAATTTAAATGCCGCGTCAAGCCTGACAGGCTATTTTGTGCGTTTACCACTAGCGGGGAAAGTATTGTACTACAGAAAGTTGTTAGCTTTTTTGAATCGTATAATTGAAACTTTCCAAATCTTCTTATTAACGGAGTCTAATTCCAAATTCTAAAGATTTAATTTAAGAGGTAGCAGTTGTAATAATTACTTTTTTCTTAATTTGTAATATATAAAATAATTTAATAAGTACGTGTCATTTTCCTCAGTTGCGCTCGACCCGTCGAGCTGTAAAGAGGGAAGGTGTATTATGCGTTATTTCTTTTTAAATTTGTTTCGCAATTATGAAGTATTTCAAACTACAGCGAGTATGTACATTTCTTTTCTTTGAAAAGTCTACACTACCGAGCATAATACATGCAAGCCATCTACTGATAAATAAACCACAGAACAGAATAATAAATTATGTTTGAATTGAATTTGACATTACTTGAATAATAATAAAATTTAAAAAATTTCAATCATCCGATTAGAATAAGTATGACGATACTATAAACACTACGTATCCAGCTATTTATTAATAAATGCATAAAAAAGCCTTCCAGTATTTCGATTCCCTAGCTTCAGTGAAAAAGTTCAAACGATCTTAAATATTCCTAGATAAAATATGTGGGTCAATTCTTTCCCTGTTAATTCGGCGGGAAAAGACGCCAATGCCAGGGAATAAAGTAGACTTTTGACGCAAAAATGCGTCACTACCAGACAAGGCATTAAATAAAAACGTCACCGTATTTGTGTTGAATTTAAAATAATTTGAATTTAGAACAGCTTCATGCATCAAGTTACATTTTGGTAAGAATTATATCCCACGAATATAATCATTTTCCATAATACAGGCGTTGCCGATAACGCGCGGATATCATTACGCACTCATCCACAGCGTTTTCTATATATCGCAGCCGATAAATTTAATTTACGATATATACGACGCATTTTAATAGTAAAACTCTGATGTGTATTATAGTTAAATCCTTTAAATTTTTTATTTTAATTGAAAATTAAATGCATGAAATAGAATACTTTTCAATATAGGTATATGTAGTTCTACGCCTCGTTCAGGCTACGTCTAACTTTTTATGTTGTGCGGTTGTATTCTATTACATGAAACAAACTATCGTGCGGAGTACCCCGGAGTACCATTATCAAAGTGTACGTCTATATATACATGGCCTTTCTTTGTATTGACCCATCACACTCCGTTTCGCAAGTTCTTTATACACGTCTTGCTCCGTGAACTCGTTCAGATTGCTCTCAACTTTCGTAGTAGGCCTTAACGGATATGTAGAGAAGCCATTGAACAAAAGGGGCAGAGAAGTGTTGAATTTTTTTTTCATTGAACCGTGTGACAAGAACGAGATGCGTATAATCAACAATGGGACGTGTGACATTATCCCGTAGCGCACGGTAAAACTCCACAAAGGCTGTGCGTTATAAAAATTTAAGGAACGGAGATTCCTCGAAGAAGCTTCACTCGAATTCGTCTGGGCATCACTGCTAAGACATTGTCTCAACGTCGTGGCATGTTTTCGCGGTGCACAAAAGATCCGAAGGTTGAGAACCTCCGATTTTTGTACAGTAATCTTTTTTTTTTATTTGCCTCTTTAAAAAATAAGCATTTTTAGAGCAAAATGTTCGTAGCTCGTATGATGGATCTGAATTTGCCTCTGCGTATATGTTATTGCCGACTGTACGAGCGTAACCGAGCACGTATTTTGCCACAAACTTTCGGAACTTTATGAATTCGCTTCTAACATATTTTTATTTTCTATTGGCAATAATATATCGGGCACACTATTTTTAGCGATATGCGTAAAATAAAAGTTATCACTATGCACGGCGTATATTTAGGTTCGAATTTTATTATAAAACTAAATGTTTCTGTCATAAAGTGTATATTTTTCTTTACGTGAGAAAGCGCATGGAATATTAACAAGCATACTTAATTAGCGGAACCATCATGTAACATGTTCTATATTCATTATTTACAGGAAGTATACAACGGATAGAGTATTTCTTACTTTCAATAAGCAATGACAGGATACTTTGATTTGCCTCTTAATATGGAAAGAATATGCAGAATTTGCCTTACAGAGGGTACAAATTTATCTCCTATTTTTTGTACCGATCAAGAAGTAAGCGACTTTTCGAGTCTTCCACAAAAAATACAAGTATGCGGATCAATAGAAATTCATGAACAAGATGGATTACCTTCATTAATTTGTGATCTTTGCATTTATAAAGCGAGCGTTGCTCATGAATTTAGGCAACAGTGTCAACACTCTGATGCCAAATTACGACTGTACTATAATAAACCAACGAAGGTTACGATCGTGGTAACTATAACGCTTTGAATTTCTTCCATAGACGCTACCCAACAAATGTGTATATCCCTGGATATTTCAGGATACGTGCACGCAGACAGAATCAGAAACAAGAGCAGCGTTACCAAAAAAGCCAGTCAGCGACGAAGATTATTTTGTAAAAGAAGAGATGCAAGCGACGGTGAACTCTCAAGAATTCGTGCAAAGTAATTCGTATCCCAGGGACGAGTCTAGCTTAAACGCTAGCCAGATCGATATGCAGAGTGACAAGCTCTTCATATGTTCCATTGGGTTCGAGGGATCTAAGGAAATTGAGAAAGAGCCTTGTACCGTAGAGAATAATATTCATCAGACCTCTCTTACTCAAGGAAGCAGCAGCGATATCTCTGAGAATATAGAGATGCAAATTAAGCCCGAAGAGAGTCAAGCAATCGATCAAAATGCGGAGGATAACGAGAAGAAACAAGAAGAAGAGTATCTGAGCGAAACCATATTAACTGAAACTATCGTGGAAGAAGAAGAAAGAGTTCCGCAGAAACGCACATCTGCTAGGAAACTAAAGTCAGTGCCTCATAAAACTTACAGCGAAGATGAGATCGATGATAATTATTACGATCCTAGTAGCGATAGTCAAGATTCCGGGGAATCGAAATTTAAATGTAAAATATGTTTAAAACGTTATAGTACACAGAAAGGCTTAAAGAAGCATTCCCTTGTTCATGAAAAGAAGTATAAATGCGACGTCTGCTTGAAAATGTTTTACAAACAAGAGAACATGAAGAATCATAAAAAGATACACGCGTCCAAACCTCTCGCGTGTAAATTGTGTCACGCGTGCTTCGCTAAACCTCAAAGCTTCGCTCGCCATTTAAAGTCCCACACAGAGAAGCTGAACAATATGATCAAACAGATTAACACAGACGAACAGAAAGACAACAAAGAGCTGAGGAAGGAAACGAAACCTGACGAAGATACAGACGACGAGAGCGGCACTGTAAATGAAGTGGACGAATTCGAAAATGCACCTGAATTGTACAAATGTGATATTTGTAGTCAGTATTGTTCTTCCTTAAAAAATCTAAAAAGACACGCTCTCGTGCACGGAGACAAAAAATATTCCTGTACTGTATGTAAGAAATGGTTCTTCAGACCCGACACATTAAAGAAACACGCAGAAAAGCATGGCCACGGATTGTTAGATAATTTAGTAGACGACAACAAGTTCTTTGACTCCGACGACGACCCTTTCCCGAATACCATGACTAATACTTCGCAGGAGAGTGAAAGTGTTAAAAAGGAAGAAAGCGACGAAGACGGTTCTGGCGAATACAAATGTCAGCATTGTGATAAAATCATGGCTACGAAGAAGGGCCTCAGGCGTCACGTAGCGATGCATAAGCCTAAAGCTGAACCAGTTACTTGCGAGATTTGTCGGAAAGTTTGCGCTAGTCAAGCCCGTCTCGTTCTTCATCAAAGGACACACAAGCCGAAAGAAAAAGTTCCAAGGGAATACTTGTGTCATATTTGTAGTAAAGTGTATCCGAGTAATTCTTCCCTCACATATCACATGAGAACTCATACCGGCGTTAAGCCGCACGTGTGTAAAACTTGCAACAGTGGGTTCACGACAACGACCAGTTTGGCGAACCACATTAGGATCCACACGGGCGACAAGCCATTCGTCTGCCATGTGTGTAGCGCAGCGTTCGCTGTAAGCTCAGCTTTCAGGCGACACTTAACTCGACATACGGGTGAAGCGAATTATCTTTGTAAGACGTGTGGTAAAGCATTCAAACGACTTAGTACTTTAAAAGAACATACTTACACTCATTCTGGGGAGAAACCATATGTATGTAAAACGTGTGGAGCTGCGTATAGTCACAGCGGAAGTTTATTCGCACATCAAAAGCGTTGCAGAGCTCAATATGGTGAAATGGTCGTGGATGACCATCACCATCAGGTAGCTCACCACATTCATGTGAATAATGTACAGTCTGCAGTGCGGTCACTTGCTGTGATAGGACAAATGTTTTAAAATGATACGATTCATTGTATTCGAACCACTGATTTTACTTGTGCATCGTAATGAGTTACGCATAGACTGCTGAAAGACTATAGAATGTGCTACGATTCTCTTATAGCGTATGATACAACATTATTGTAGAAATCGCGCACTTGTGTAAATATATGAGCAGCTCCTTTTTTTACAGAGAAATAATTATTTAAATACTCGTAAATAACTGATCTATCCAGACTAGTGCTTTATTACAACAAAATTTATATCTTTATCTATATGCAATAATGATCGTATAACTTGAATACGCATATGCAGATATGACAACTTAAATACATAAGTAGCTATGAATATTTTACCACATTATTACTCTAAATTGGAAAATTTTGAATTAATTAAAATTTTTTCTCTCTTTTCAGCGAGAAATTTAATACATTTCAATAATAATAGATATTGGTAGTATTATTACTTTGCACATTGGCAATTATACTTTGCACCAATTAATATACATATCGTATATTTCTATTATTATTTTATAAGCATCCTTCATGCTATACATTATTTATTCATTATGTACTATTTACATTCATATCTGGGATGAATTCCACTTACGCCCAAATCGCACGCGCCCACGACCGTAGGATTTTTCCGTTTTTGTAATAAAATAAATATCATAAATTATAAGTATGTTCCTATTTTCGTGTCGTAGTTTACAGTTATAAAACCTGTATTTTCCGGTAATGGCTCTTTCACAGATTTTTCTTCCATATTTCAAGAGATTTTCATAAATTTTGGAATGTTCACCACGGGCGTTGCGGGCGATTTGGGGGCAAATGGAATTTGCCCCTGGTATAGCGTAACAATATCCTGAGAAAGATCATATATTTTATTGCAAGCTAATTGCAATAAAATATTTTATTTTAGAAATTTACGTAATTATTGAAACTTTTACGAACTGCATAGTATAAGCGTTATTTATTATTAGATTTTCCACTAAATCTTTTATTTTATTTTACATTAGTATCTGTGACATGAAAAGTAATATAAAGCACTAGTTTAGGCATTTGATTAAAAATACATAGTTTCATTGAAAAAAAAAAAAATTATACACAAAGTACACGGACAAATTTAAACCTACACATTGCCCTCATAAATATATTTTGTTCCGAATTATTACTAAAATAACTCCGTTTTTTATGTATGATTTCACGAATTTCGATACGCAGAATGGAGAATGTACAAAAATCTACAAATGTCAGTTGCTATTAATACATAACAAGAAAGAGACTGATTCTTACTTATATAAGTGCATTAATGATGAGAGAAAATTGTATAAATCCTTTACTGAAACTAATTAAATGAGAATATCAGTAGGTGTTCGTCATCGGAAATCGTCAATATTATAACTTTTTATATTGCTGATATAAGTATTATATCTTAGCCTCCAATCTTCAATACAATCTGTGTTATATTTAATTTGTTCGAACATATTAGCTTTATATACATTACGGATATTAGTTCTAAGTTAGTACATAACAATTTCGCAAAGTACTAAAACTGCTACTGCATTTCATTAAATGTAAGTATAATTTCATTACTGCTTACATATATATTACCGAATGTATGTTATGCAAGTCTTTCTGTATGTACTTTATTACATTTTCACGTGACAACTTATTAAGTATAAATCTGTACAATTCTTATTTTAAACTTATAGAAATATTTTACAGTTTAATCTTTTTTTAAATTCATTTTACATACTTCAACATGTATAATCTTAAAAATTGTATTATGTAAATTATAAATAATGATTCATTGTGCCATTCAAATAACACAGATGAGATCATCATGGAAAAATTGACTGTTCATAAACTATGAATGCAATGCATTAAAATATCATTCATAAATTGTAATTTCCACTTTCACTTTTAACTATGATTTATATTTATATTCAAAATATTATGTACTTTATATAGGGTTACCATATTTCTTCACCAGTAAACCGGGACAGGTAAAAAAAAGGGGACAGAACGAAATTTTTTGAGAGAGTACTTTTATTGCAGTGTTTAAAAAATAACATACAATGAAAAGCACGATAGTATAATTACAGGTAGGGCAACAATCTATTTGGGAGCCAAGCGATATTTTTCTGTCGAGAAAACTTTCTTCGGAAATGTTTCATTATTCTTAATTTCTTCGTAGAATTCCGTCAAAAATCAAAAAATAATAAATGCGGGACGTATTTCTAAACCGACCGGGACGTATGGAAATCCTAACTTTATACAATATCAGGAATTATGATACGCATTCATTTAAATTATATAATATTATTAATAAATTCGAGAAATTTTATTAAATGCGCTAATACTTGAATAAGTGAATAAACGTGTCATATTGAACAATGTCATTTTTCACCGACTAATATTAATTAAGACTTGTTTAATATCCAAATGATAATTGAAGATTTAATAAACGTACAAATTTCATTCGCGAACATAACATATATTTGTGAAAGTAAAACTGAACGTAATAACAAGCAACAGCAAATATTATTATTATCATAAAGTGTGAAAAGTGTATAAGTAAAATGCTTGCATATACATTTGCTATATGTATGTATTATGTCTAAAAAGCTTGATTTCATTTACATTACATTATTTTACTGATAAAGCCAGGGATCCAACTGGAACCTAAGCTAAGCTATGCTATAAAAAAAACATAGCACAGCTTAGCTTAGCTTTTAGTGGAAACCATTCCATAAGGATGTATCGAAGCTAGTTTTTTAAAACTTAACATAGCAAAGCTTAGTTTAGCTTTCAGGTGGATTCGTAGCTTTATACTAGTACGATAAGATTAGTTGATAATTTTATAATTTATTACATAAGTGTATACTAAATATACTAAAGCATAATACTTAAAGATATGACATAAAAATCAGATATAAAATAAAAATCTCATCGTAAAAATTTTAAGAATTGAGAGATAGAACTGAAAAAAGAAGAGGGAAAATATATTAGTTCATAATTTTCTATTGTTAAGTCTTACGACTGCATTCGTCGGTTTTTCTTGAGTAACCTGTAGCGACGCCAAATAGATGCTCGAGTTCGTTTTAAAACTTTAGCGAGATCTGAATATTTCCGTCTTTCATCAAGATTTGGATTATGTTCTAGGTGGTTTAGAATCATTTCGTCTTCATCTGGCAGGAACCTTAATAATTTAAACAAAGTTAAATGTAAAAATAAATACCAATTGAACATTTATCTTTTTTGAATCTATTGTTCTTTGAACTTCATCCGAAAATATTTAAAAATCCAGTTATAATACATACACTTTTGCTAATGTAACAATGAAAATTACATGACCTATGGTTAGAACCTATTTGAAATTATGTTTTTTTACTAATCAATATTTTATGAACACATTAAATAAATAATCGGTATTCCATCATCCTACATCAAGCTTTGCTCAATTATAAAGTATTTCTTTATTTTTAAGAATTTCAGTGCTACCTTCTTTGCAAACGGTCCGCATATAAATTCCTAAATCTGTGATACACACTGTACAGAGTTCTATTTGGTAAACCATCGGCTAGAAACTGTACGAACATGCGTCTTTGCTTTTTACTGCGAATGTGAGTGGTATTTTCTTCACGTAAGACTAAAAATTGTTGAATCTTACTGGATTTCCAATTATGCAACTGTACAGAAACAATGAAATGCTTAAAGTTAAAGTTAACAAATTTTATTCAGCATCTCTCATTAGCGTGTGAAAAAACAATTTTAATTAACAAACCTTACAGAAAGCCTTCCAATTATCATTAATTATTTTATCTTCTGATGGATCAAAGGATCCTCTCTTAATAGCTGCAAATTCTTCAAATCTTTCTACTTCGTCGTGCGTCGGAGGACGGGATCCAGCACGTGACTCAATTTGATGCTGTGGTAATACAGGATTTCTTAGATTGATGTGGAATTGGCGCAAGATCTATAACGAAATAGAACACTGTCATTTACCTTTGCTCAATATAACAAGTGAAATGTATATACGAAACAGTATATTAATTAATAATAATGAAGTACATTACTTTTGCGTCCTTTGGAGAAAGCTTATTTGCTTCGTCGATTTCTTGTGCGAGCAAGGAAACATCAAGTTCCATTTTATAAATTTCTTATTTCAACTGTGCAATAACCTGAATTTGTAGGAAAGAAAAATATTAAGCTTCGAATGACATTAAGGCTGCCGTCTCAAGTTTGTTTTGGTCCGAATCGATCGAAGCGTCCCCAGTAAACAAACGGACCCTAATGAAATTACTCCGATCGATAAAAAGAATTTGTACAGCAATGACATCTTCAGGTACTCTGGGTAGACGAATTTTTTACGCATAGTTGCCACATGTTCTGTACTCTCTGTCTCTGCCGCGCTGTTGCCACAGAGTTCTCTCTTTTCATCGAGAAGTCTTGAAGGAATACAGCACGAGAGCTGCGTCTAGCGTTAGAGCCTCCCTGAATGTAGCAATAATGAAAGATAGAGAGGTCCGGGAGTGTAAGAAGGAAAGATGGAAAGATAACCTGACACAATTTGAACTGTTATTATTAACGAATAACGATATTACACATAAAATTTATTTGCAGAATTGAAAGCCGGTTTCGTTCAAAGTACTTAGTCCGGTTCAAATTATTTCCTGTCAATTTAATCGGCAGAATCACTTTCATATTGATACGATGAAAAATAAAGAAATTCTGTTTCTGCATAATCAATGATATGTACATCGCCGAGCAACTCCAGGCAACAGATTAGACGGGTGAGCGATACAATGTCGCTCGGCTCGAGCTTCGGGTGGCCTCAAGAATAGAGGCCCTCGATTAAAAAAATTATTTGTGACCGACGGATGAATTCCCGTCGAATAAACTGATTCATCCGTGGCATTTCAAATAAAACTAACTCTGGGTTATTTTTATTCGACGACAAATAAATATAAAGTCTCTTTAATTTGATAGTTTATTTCAATAATTTATGAAAGAATACTAATTTGGGTATCAATATCCCTTCTAAACTTCACAATTCTTATTTTATCTTCTCTCATTCGGCGCAATATTTCTGTTTACTTGTGAAAAAATATAATGATATGATTGTTCAATGATTTGTATATTTTGTGTGTTTTAATAGAATGTAAAACTTTCTATCGTATCGGCATGAATGTTTCAGTAACATACTGCTGTGATTTCCCAAATGAAAATGAATTTAAACACGGTATAAATCAGATTATTTTAAAACGATTTTATTCAGCTTCGACCCTCGGTTTGTTTTTATATTTTTTGTATGTTTGATATATGCATGGTAGAAATCTGGCAACTGAAATTTAACCAACTTCCAACTATCGAGTTGTCTTGAAACATTGCAGGCGTGCGTAGTTTGGAGGACAATACAATATTTAAAAAACAATTAACCCCGAAGGGGTGGAAAAATTACCCACTCATCAATAAATATAACCCATAACCACAAAACGACTTGAAATCAGCCACTTGCGTTCTTTGCGAAAACGACGAAAAACCGCTTCGTTCTGAACGCTAGTGGAATCGCGATTTCCGTAGTAAATACACAAATCGAAAAATAAAAAAAAATGGTACGAACGTTTTTTACCATTGAAAATCTGTGTTAAACTTGAAATTTTACAACAAAAATATGTTTTGTCCAATACCATGTTCGGTTAGAATTTTTTCTTGACATGTTGTACATCATTTCCTATAGATTTTGTCGCGCTGATTTCAAATCCGTTCGCAAAATTTGTCTACTACCTCAGGATTTTGAAAAAAATCGATTTAAAGTTTAACACAGATTTTCAAAGGTAAAAAACGTTCGTATCAAAATTTCATTAATTTTCCCTTATTCTGCAATCTTTCAACTTTAATTTAAAAAAAAATCTCATTTCTATCAAAAGTTCTTTGATTATGAAACAAACTTCGTCACTTTGCCCCACTGTGCGGCGTGGCGTTGAGCCCGTATCGCGAACAGAGCCCTAATTCCCAGTGTTCGTTTCTCGCTTCTTTCTGGCCGAAGGGGGGAGCGAGATGGAACGCTTTGCCTGCGCGACGGCCGTGAACGCAAAGGACGGAGTTGTCAGGCGTCCGAAAGACGGAGCGAGACAAAACATCATCCCGTCGTCTATCTCGTACCGCCCTCGCTCGCTTTCAGTGCCTCTCGCTCGCTCTCGCCTTCGCCGGACAAGAGTGAGACAGAAGTGGTGGGAATAGCGAAAAGTCCACATCGTTTACACCAAACCGAGCCCGTAACGAGACAGTACTGTAGTATCTTTTATTTGAGTTTATCCAGATAATATCTTTGCCCATTTCTGTTCTCCAGCCGCTTCGCCGTGATTCATTCAAGCTTCCCTTACGACAAAATAGTAATACGGGAAATGCGGCAACAGCGCGATTCGACTCTCGATACATCTCGGCAACTATGTCTTTCCTACATTTATCGGCCAGATTGGACTTCCACCGGTTTTGATGGTACAATGCACGAATATACCATCAACGCCGGTGACGGAGAATCCTTGAAGCTTCATTCTGTCATTTCTCGAGTCTGTCTCAGTACACGAGTCAGAAATTCATTATTATTTCAACGTGCGGTGGTTATTAGCGCTCAAACGCACCAGACCACCCTGCACTGATGTCTACTGGAGGCAACTATACCCGCAAAATCTTTCTTTTTGCCGATTCCAGGACGCAAGACGGTTGAAACGGTTTGTTTACTACCTCGCGTATACGCAGGGTCGGCGAAACCACTATGCAAGTTACGCGCCGCATAAGGGCGCCAGCCGAATGGGACGCTAAAAAACTACATCGCACGCTTAATAATAACGGAATCGAACCCCCACATAAACGAAATGTTCACCCCGTAAAGAAAAAACATATTAAATAGAAAACAGGTGCAAATATTTGGGAGCATCAAAAATTTTCTTGCGTAAGGGCGCCAACTAACCTCGCGTCGGTCCTACGTAACGTCACGCTGGTGCAACGTGGCTGCCGTACACCATTAGCGCCACCAATGGAGAAGCCTTAAAGCCTCATTCTGTCACTTTTCGATTCAGAAATTCATTATTATTAACAGATCGCGTGAACGTAGCTACAGATTAGAGAATTGTACTGAATATAATATTTATAAAGGATGGACGACCCCTAGTCCCACCACATAAACTATAAAGCAAATGCATTCCGTAAGGAACTTATTTCGCGCATGTAGAATGAGCTCATTGGCTCCGAGGGAGCGTTTGTTTGGGGTATAGCCAATAATAGCATGTTTTGGCACCAATGAGCGCCACATGCGCAGAACAGGTCTGAACTTGTCTGCCAGTGGGTTCCTTCTAAAATGAGCTCAAGTATATATTAAATATTTAGATAACATCCTCCATAACCTAAAATAAATTTTTCTTTCAGGAAAAGTAAAAAGAGGGTGTGTTTTTATCATCTAGGGGTGTGTGATTATAGCCACCAATGCGACCGCACCACGACCCCCTGTACACAGTATAAATTTAAAAAAGTATCCACTCAAAATTCAAATTGAAGCATTTGTGTTTATGCATACTTTCCCTAATTCAGGGAGAAAATGTGTACATCTACTAGTAAAAGTATAAATTTCATTTTACTTTAGCTAATCACATCAGTGCATGCATTGACCAGTGAATGTATATCCGCCTTTTCGAGTATGCTCAGATTCACTTTATAAACAAAAATATGCGTTGCTGATATTGATACATTGTAGCACGACACATTATTAGAGTATTTTATTACATTTAAGCTTATATTTGGTTTATAAAGCAAATTTGACAATACTGAAAAAGGCGGGTTTTCAATAATCATCTCTCTCCAGAGCAGAGATCGGGGGACTCCGGCCGGTGTTGATGGAGGGGGAACACCTACAGGAGCGGTGGTAATGGTGACAACGCGAAATGAATGTGACGTCACATGCTCACGTCACTACGGTGGACTCCTCGAAACCCTGAAAGTCAGCTTCGACGGACTCCAGCCGGTGTTGATCTCAAGGGCAGCTGGAGTCCACCGCTGCTATTGGTCAGAAGGAAACACCTACAGGGAGCGGTGGCAATGTGTGCGTGAGACGCCAGGATGGAAGACGAACCGAACCACGGCCAATCAGCGTCACCGGGACATATGTTGTCGACGCTGATTGGCCGCGGCGTCACTCGCTTGGCGCTGGCGTCGGTTCGTCTCCAATCGTGGCGTCTCATGCCCACATTCTGTACGCGCCCGTGGCGCATTTGGCTTGGCTTGGCGCTGGCGTCGGTACATCTGTGACGTCACATTCGCTTCGCGTTGTCACCACTTGGCTTGGCTTCGCGCTGGCGTCAATTCACGCACACATTACCACCGCTCCTGTAGGTGTTCCCCCTCCATCAACACCGGCCGGAGTCCCCCGATCTCTGCTCCAGAGGATCCAATATGGCGAATGCGCATACTCACCTCTTTAGTGCTCTAGATTCGATTGTGGGACAGCTAACCACGGTTGGCTTTTTTCATCACTAACATTCTACTTACAGTATTTCATGAACAGGGTAGCGACAAGGGGTCTAAGTCTAACTACCACTGCAGCGGTGGACCCGTTGCGGGACGGGGACGAGGAAAAAGGGTGCCTCATTTTCATTGGTCGCTGTCCGGCGCAAGCGCAATACTACCATATGTACCGTTGACCATAGCGTCCATAGCCCCATAGCGTTGCATACCGTGACATCACATTTTCTTAAGCGTTTTGGTAACTAAATAGTTAATTGCCAATATAATAAATATAAATTTAACTTAGTTCAATGAAGTGCTTTGTGCCCTTGTGTACACTCGGCTCAAACGATTGTGGCCGATCGAGATTCGATTGCATTCGAGCTTTCTAGGGCTGGCTTTTTTGCATCGCTAACATTCTACAGTATTTCATGAATATGGTGAGGGCAATGCCAAGCCACAGGTTCCCGTCTAAAACTCTTCTATTTCGTGAGAAAACATCACTGTGACGCCATCTAATATAAGACACGTTCGCGCAGTCCCGTCACAAAATTGAATTTACATTGCTTCGGTTATGTTTATTTTCCCGTTGTTAACATAAAATAACGGATAGTAGATTTTGAAATAAATGCGTATTTCTTTGCTCTACACATTTCCACTAATAATGAGCGTCTTAGATTTTAATCTATGAAGACTGCTACGAATAAAATACCAAAAGACTTTATTCATCTCAGTATTCTGGTTTCTAACCCTTGCCATCTCTACGAAATACATAACATTCATTTCCATTCTTTTCCTTATTACCCCACCATCCCGCTTTATTTATTTGTATTTTCCATTATAAATGCATTGATTTATTTACTTTGACATTACAAGTTTATCGTTTATAGTGTCAAAATTATTATGATTTTACTTGAGGTTCATTGCAATAAAAGTCATTTGACATTTATTCTTGGTGTCATTTACGCTATATGTAGCATCGCGACAGAGCTGATCGCACAGATTTATATAATTATGACAATCATAGGCAGATGGTGCCACAGTGGTGTTTCAACATGAATTGGAAGTATTCTAGACGGGAACCTGTGGCTTGGCAGTGCCCTCACCATATTCATGAAATACTGTAGAATGTTAGCGATGCGAAAAAGCCAGCCCTAGTGAGCTCGAATGCAATCGAATCTCGATCGGCCACAATCATTTGAGCCGAGTGTACCAACAGGTCAGATTACCAAAATTGGAAAAAACGTACGAATCGAAGTAATAATGTGAAACTTACATTTCACAGGTATTGAGGTTATTTTATTATATTTAAAATAATTATATTTGTACCATATATTTTATTAACGTAAACATTTGCATTAAAATGTGGTTAATAGTTTTTCATAATTAGCGGTACAGAGCATGCGCAGTAATGCAACCAATTCTTGCAATAAAATATTTTATTTTAGAAATTTACGTAATTATTGAAACTTTTACGAACTGCATAGTATAAGCGTTATTTATTATTAGATTTTCCACTAAATCTTTTATTTTATTTTACATTAGTATCTGTGACATGAAAAGTAATATAAAGCACTAGTTTAGGCATTTGATTAAAAATACATAGTTTCATTGAAAAAAAAAAAAATTATACACAAAGTACACGGACAAATTTAAACCTACACATTGCCCTCATAAATATATTTTGTTCCGAATTATTACTAAAATAACTCCGTTTTTTATGTATGATTTCACGAATTTCGATACGCAGAATGGAGAATGTACAAAAATCTACAAATGTCAGTTGCTATTAATACATAACAAGAAAGAGACTGATTCTTACTTATATAAGTGCATTAATGATGAGAGAAAATTGTATAAATCCTTTACTGAAACTAATTAAATGAGAATATCAGTAGGTGTTCGTCATCGGAAATCGTCAATATTATAACTTTTTATATTGCTGATATAAGTATTATATCTTAGCCTCCAATCTTCAATACAATCTGTGTTATATTTAATTTGTTCGAACATATTAGCTTTATATACATTACGGATATTAGTTCTAAGTTAGTACATAACAATTTCGCAAAGTACTAAAACTGCTACTGCATTTCATTAAATGTAAGTATAATTTCATTACTGCTTACATATATATTACCGAATGTATGTTATGCAAGTCTTTCTGTATGTACTTTATTACATTTTCACGTGACAACTTATTAAGTATAAATCTGTACAATTCTTATTTTAAACTTATAGAAATATTTTACAGTTTAATCTTTTTTTAAATTCATTTTACATACTTCAACATGTATAATCTTAAAAATTGTATTATGTAAATTATAAATAATGATTCATTGTGCCATTCAAATAACACAGATGAGATCATCATGGAAAAATTGACTGTTCATAAACTATGAATGCAATGCATTAAAATATCATTCATAAATTGTAATTTCCACTTTCACTTTTAACTATGATTTATATTTATATTCAAAATATTATGTACTTTATATAGGGTTACCATATTTCTTCACCAGTAAACCGGGACAGGTAAAAAAAGGGGGACAGAACGAAATTTTTTGAGAGAGTACTTTTATTGCAGTGTTTAAAAAATAACATACAATGAAAAGCACGATAGTATAATTACAGGTAGGGCAACAATCTATTTGGGAGCCAAGCGATATTTTTCTGTCGAGAAAACTTTCTTCGGAAATGTTTCATTATTCTTAATTTCTTCGTAGAATTCCGTCAAAAATCAAAAAATAATAAATGCGGGACGTATTTCTAAACCGACCGGGACGTATGGAAATCCTAACTTTATACAATATCAGGAATTATGATACGCATTCATTTAAATTATATAATATTATTAATAAATTCGAGAAATTTTATTAAATGCGCTAATACTTGAATAAGTGAATAAACGTGTCATATTGAACAATGTCATTTTTCACCGACTAATATTAATTAAGACTTGTTTAATATCCAAATGATAATTGAAGATTTAATAAACGTACAAATTTCATTCGCGAACATAACATATATTTGTGAAAGTAAAACTGAACGTAATAACAAGCAACAGCAAATATTATTATTATCATAAAGTGTGAAAAGTGTATAAGTAAAATGCTTGCATATACATTTGCTATATGTATGTATTATGTCTAAAAAGCTTGATTTCATTTACATTACATTATTTTACTGATAAAGCCAGGGATCCAACTGGAACCTAAGCTAAGCTATGCTATAAAAAAAACATAGCACAGCTTAGCTTAGCTTTTAGTGGAAACCATTCCATAAGGATGTATCGAAGCTAGTTTTTTAAAACTTAACATAGCAAAGCTTAGTTTAGCTTTCAGGTGGATTCGTAGCTTTATACTAGTACGATAAGATTAGTTGATAATTTTATAATTTATTACATAAGTGTATACTAAATATACTAAAGCATAATACTTAAAGATATGACGTAAAAATCAGATATAAAATAAAAATCTCATCGTAAAAAAACAAAAATTCAATGTTAAAATTTTAAGAATTGAGAGATAGAACTGAAAAAAGAAGAGGGAAAATATATTAGTTCATAATTTTCTATTGTTAAGTCTTACGACTGCATTCGTCGGTTTTTCTTGAGTAACCTGTAGCGACGCCAAATAGATGCTCGAGTTCGTTTTAAAACTTTAGCGAGATCTGAATATTTCCGTCTTTCATCAAGATTTGGATTATGTTCTAGGTGGTTTAGAATCATTTCGTCTTCGTCTGGCAGGAACCTTAATAATTTAAAAAAAGTTAAATGTAAAAATAAATACCAATTGAACATTTATCTTTTTTGAATCTATTGTTCTTTGAACTTCATCCGAAAATATTTAAAAATCCAGTTATAATACATACACTTTTGCTAATGTAACAATGAAAATTACATGACCTATGGTTAGAACCTATTTGAAATTATGTTTTTTTACTAATCAATATTTTATGAACACATTAAATAAATAATCGGTATTCCATCATCCTACATCAAGCTTTGCTCAATTATAAAGTATTTCTTTATTTTTAAGAATTTCAGTGCTACCTTCTTTGCAAACGGTCCGCATATAAATTCCTAAATCTGTGATACACACTGTACAGAGTTCTATTTGGTAAACCATCGGCTAGAAACTGTACGAACATGCGTCTTTGCTTTTTACTGCGAATGTGAGTGGTATTTTCTTCACGTAAGACTAAAAATTGTTGAATCTTACTGGATTTCCAATTATGCAACTGTACAGAAACAATGAAATGCTTAAAGTTAAAGTTAACAAATTTTATTCAGCATCTCTCATTAGCGTGTGAAAAAACAATTTTAATTAACAAACCTTACAGAAAGCCTTCCAATTATCATTAATTATTTTATCTTCTGATGGATCAAAGGATCCTCTCTTAATAGCTGCAAATTCTTCAAATCTTTCTACTTCGTCGTGCGTCGGAGGACGGGATCCAGCACGTGACTCAATTTGATGCTGTGGTAATACAGGATTTCTTAGATTGATGTGGAATTGGCGCAAGATCTATAACGAAATAGAACACTGTCATTTACCTTTGCTCAATATAACAAGTGAAATGTATATACGAAACAGTATATTAATTAATAATAATGAAGTACATTACTTTTGCGTCCTTTGGAGAAAGCTTATTTGCTTCGTCGATTTCTTGTGCGAGCAAGGAAACATCAAGTTCCATTTTATAAATTTCTTATTTCAACTGTGCAATAACCTGAATTTGTAGGAAAGAAAAATATTAAGCTTCGAATGACATTAAGGCTGCCGTCTCAAGTTTGTTTTGGTCCGAATCGATCGAAGCGTCCCCAGTAAACAAACGGACCCTAATGAAATTACTCCGATCGATAAAAAGAATTTGTACAGCAATGACATCTTCAGGTACTCTGGGTAGACGAATTTTTTACGCATAGTTGCCACATGTTCTGTACTCTCTGTCTCTGCCGCGCTGTTGCCACAGAGTTCTCTCTTTTCATCGAGAAGTCTTGAAGGAATACAGCACGAGAGCTGCGTCTAGCGTTAGAGCCTCCCTGAATGTAGCAATAATGAAAGATAGAGAGGTCCGGGAGTGTAAGAAGGAAAGATGGAAAGATAACCTGACACAATTTGAACTGTTATTATTAACGAATAACGATATTACACATAAAATTTATTTGCAGAATTGAAAGCCGGTTTCGTTCAAAGTACTTAGTCCGGTTCAAATTATTTCCTGTCAATTTAATCGGCAGAATCACTTTCATATTGATACGATGAAAAATAAAGAAATTCTGTTTCTGCATAATCAATGATATGTACATCGCCGAGCAACTCCAGGCAACAGATTAGACGGGTGAGCGATACAATGTCGCTCGGCTCGAGCTTCGGGTGGCCTCAAGAATAGAGGCCCTCGATTAAAAAAATTATTTGTGACCGACGGATGAATTCCCGTCGAATAAACTGATTCATCCGTGGCATTTCAAATAAAACTAACTCTGGGTTATTTTTATTCGACGACAAATAAATATAAAATCTCTTTAATTTGATAGTTTATTTCAATAATTTATGAAAGAATACTAATTTGGGTATCAATATCCCTTC
The DNA here is from genome assembly GCA_947577245.1 of Andrena bucephala. Lineage (NCBI taxonomy): Eukaryota > Metazoa > Arthropoda > Insecta > Hymenoptera > Andrenidae > Andrena > Andrena bucephala. The sequence goes on from OX387715.1 coordinate 11,365,444, forward strand.
TAAACTTCACAATTCTTATTATCTTCTCTCATTCGGTGCAATATTTCTGTTTACTTGTGAAAAAATATAATGATATGATTGTTCAATGATTTGTATATTTTGTGTGTTTTAATAGAATGTAAAACTTTCTATCGTATCGGCATGAATGTTTCAGTAACATACTGCTGTGATTTCCCAAATGAAAATGAATTTAAACACGGTATAAATCAGATTATTTTAAAACGATTTTATTCAGCTTCGACCCTCGGTTTGTTTTTATATTTTTTGTATGTTTGATATATGCATGGTAGAAATCTGGCAACTGAAATTTAACCAACTTCCAACTATCGAGTTGTCTTGAAACATTGCAGGCGTGCGTAGTTTGGAGGACAATACAATATTTAAAAAACAATTAACCCCGAAGGGGTGGAAAAATTACCCACTCATCAATAAATATAACCCATAACCACAAAACGACTTGAAATCAGCCACTTGCGTTCTTTGCGAAAACGACGAAAAACCGCTTCGTTCTGAACGCTAGTGGAATCGCGATTTCCGTAGTAAATACACAAATCGAAAAATAAAAAAAAAATGGTACGAACGTTTTTTACCATTGAAAATCTGTGTTAAACTTGAAATTTTACAACAAAAATATGTTTTGTCCAATACCATGTTCGGTTAGAATTTTTCCTTGACATGTTGTACATCATTTCCTATAGATTTTGTCGCGCTGATTTCAAATCCGTTCGCAAAATTTGTCTACTACCTCAGGATTTTGAAAAAAATCGATTTAAAGTTTAACACAGATTTTCAAAGGTAAAAAACGTTCGTATCAAAATTTCATTAATTTTCCCTTATTCTGCAATCTTTCAACTTTAATTTAAAAAAAAATCTCATTTCTATCAAAAGTTCTTTGATTATGAAACAAACTTCGTCACTTTGCCCCACTGTGCGGCGTGGCGTTGAGCCCGTATCGCGAACAGAGCCCTAATTCCCAGTGTTCGTTTCTCGCTTCTTTCTGGCCGAAGGGGGGAGCGAGATGGAACGCTTTGCCTGCGCGACGGCCGTGAACGCAAAGGACGGAGTTGTCAGGCGTCCGAAAGACGGAGCGAGACAAAACATCATCCCGTCGTCTATCTCGTACCGCCCTCGCTCGCTTTCAGTGCCTCTCGCTCGCTCTCGCCTTCGCCGGACAAGAGTGAGACAGAAGTGGTGGGAATAGCGAAAAGTCCACATCGTTTACACCAAACCGAGCCCGTAACGAGACAGTACTGTAGTATCTTTTATTTGAGTTTATCCAGATAATATCTTTGCCCATTTCTGTTCTCCAGCCGCTTCGCCGTGATTCATTCAAGCTTCCCTTACGACAAAATAGTAATACGGGAAATGCGGCAACAGCGCGATTCGACTCTCGATACATCTCGGCAACTATGTATTTCCTACATTTATCGGCCAGATTGGACTTCCACCGGTTTTGATGGTACAATGCACGAATATACCATCAACGCCGGTGACGGAGAATCCTTGAAGCTTCATTCTGTCATTTCTCGAGTCTGTCTCAGTACACGAGTCAGAAATTCATTATTATTTCAACGTGCGGTGGTTATTAGCGCTCAAACGCACCAGCCCACCCTGCACTGATGTCTACTGGAGGCAACTATACCCGCAAAATCTTTCTTTTTGCCGATTCCAGGACGCAAGACGGTTGAAACGGTTTGTTTACTACCTCGCGTATACGCAGGGTCGGCGAAACCACTATGCAAGTTACGCGCCGCATAAGGGCGCCAGCCGAATGGGACGCTAAAAAACTACATCGCACGCTTAATAATAACGGAATCGAACCCCCACATAAACGAAATGTTCACCCCGTAAAGAAAAAACATATTAAATAGAAAACAGGTGCAAATATTTGGGAGCATCAAAAATTTTCTTGCGTAAGGGCGCCAACTAACCTCGCGTCGGTCCTACGTAACGTCACGCTGGTGCAACGTGGCTGCCGTACACCATTAGCGCCACCAATGGAGAAGCCTTAAAGCCTCATTCTGTCACTTTTCGATTCAGAAATTCATTATTATTAACAGATCGCGTGAACGTAGCTACAGATTAGAGAATTGTACTGAATATAATATTTATAAAGGATGGACGACCCCTAGTCCCACCACATAAACTATAAAGCAAATGCATTCCGTAAGGAACTTATTTCGCGCATGTAGAATGAGCTCATTGGCTCCGAGGGAGCGTTTGTTTGGGGTATAGCCAATAATAGCATGTTTTGGCACCAATGAGCGCCACATGCGCAGAACAGGTCTGAACTTGTCTGCCAGTGGGTTCCTTCTAAAATGAGCTCAAGTATATATTAAATATTTAGATAACATCCTCCATAACCTAAAATAAATTTTTCTTTCAGGAAAAGTAAAAAGAGGGTGTGTTTTTATCATCTAGGGGTGTGTGATTATAGCCACCAATGCGACCGCACCACGACCCCCTGTACACAGTATAAATTTAAAAAAGTATCCACTCAAAATTCAAATTGAAGCATTTGTGTTTATGCATACTTTCCCTAATTCAGGGAGAAAATGTGTACATCTACTAGTAAAAGTATAAATTTCATTTTACTTTAGCTAATCACATCAGTGCATGCATTGACCAGTGAATGTATATCCGCCTTTTCGAGTATGCTCAGATTCACTTTATAAACAAAAATATGCGTTGCTGATATTGATACATTGTAGCACGACACATTATTAGAGTATTTTATTACATTTAAGCTTATATTTGGTTTATAAAGCAAATTTGACAATACTGAAAAAGGCGGGTTTTCAATAATCATCTCTCTCCAGAGCAGAGATCGGGGGACTCCGGCCGGTGTTGATGGAGGGGGAACACCTACAGGAGCGGTGGTAATGGTGACAACGCGAAATGAATGTGACGTCACATGCTCACGTCACTACGGTGGACTCCTCGAAACCCTGAAAGTCAGCTTCGACGGACTCCAGCCGGTGTTGATCTCAAGGGCAGCTGGAGTCCACCGCTGCTATTGGTCAGAAGGAAACACCTACAGGGAGCGGTGGCAATGTGTGCGTGAGACGCCAGGATGGAAGACGAACCGAACCACGGCCAATCAGCGTCACCGGGACATATGTTGTCGACGCTGATTGGCCGCGGCGTCACTCGCTTGGCGCTGGCGTCGGTTCGTCTCCAATCGTGGCGTCTCATGCCCACATTCTGTACGCGCCCGTGGCGCATTTGGCTTGGCTTGGCGCTGGCGTCGGTACATCTGTGACGTCACATTCGCTTCGCGTTGTCACCACTTGGCTTGGCTTCGCGCTGGCGTCAATTCACGCACACATTACCACCGCTCCTGTAGGTGTTCCCCCTCCATCAACACCGGCCGGAGTCCCCCGATCTCTGCTCCAGAGGATCCAATATGGCGAATGCGCATACTCACCTCTTTAGTGCTCTAGATTCGATTGTGGGACAGCTAACCACGGTTGGCTTTTTTCATCACTAACATTCTACTTACAGTATTTCATGAACAGGGTAGCGACAAGGGGTCTAAGTCTAACTACCACTGCAGCGGTGGACCCGTTGCGGGACGGGGACGAGGAAAAAGGGTGCCTCATTTTCATTGGTCGCTGTCCGGCGCAAGCGCAATACTACCATATGTACCGTTGACCATAGCGTCCATAGCCCCATAGCGTTGCATACCGTGACATCACATTTTCTTAAGCGTTTTGGTAACTAAATAGTTAATTGCCAATATAATAAATATAAATTTAACTTAGTTCAATGAAGTGCTTTGTGCCCTTGTGTACACTCGGCTCAAACGATTGTGGCCGATCGAGATTCGATTGCATTCGAGCTTTCTAGGGCTGGCTTTTTTGCATCGCTAACATTCTACAGTATTTCATGAATATGGTGAGGGCAATGCCAAGCCACAGGTTCCCGTCTAAAACTCTTCTATTTCGTGAGAAAACATCACTGTGACGCCATCTAATATAAGACACGTTCGCGCAGTCCCGTCACAAAATTGAATTTACATTGCTTCGGTTATGTTTATTTTCCCGTTGTTAACATAAAATAACGGATAGTAGATTTTGAAATAAATGCGTATTTCTTTGCTCTACACATTTCCACTAATAATGAGCGTCTTAGATTTTAATCTATGAAGACTGCTACGAATAAAATACCAAAAGACTTTATTCATCTCAGTATTCTGGTTTCTAACCCTTGCCATCTCTACGAAATACATAACATTCATTTCCATTCTTTTCCTTATTACCCCACCATCCCGCTTTATTTATTTGTATTTTCCATTATAAATGCATTGATTTATTTACTTTGACATTACAAGTTTATCGTTTATAGTGTCAAAATTATTATGATTTTACTTGAGGTTCATTGCAATAAAAGTCATTTGACATTTATTCTTGGTGTCATTTACGCTATATGTAGCATCGCGACAGAGCTGATCGCACAGATTTATATAATTATGACAATCATAGGCAGATGGTGCCACAGTGGTGTTTCAACATGAATTGGAAGTATTCTAGACGGGAACCTGTGGCTTGGCAGTGCCCTCACCATATTCATGAAATACTGTAGAATGTTAGCGATGCGAAAAAGCCAGCCCTAGTGAGCTCGAATGCAATCGAATCTCGATCGGCCACAATCGTTTGAGCCGAGTGTACCAACAGGTCAGATTACCAAAATTGGAAAAAACGTACGAATCGAAGTAATAATGTGAAACTTACATTTCACAGGTATTGAGGTTATTTTATTATATTTAAAATAATTATATTTGTACCATATATTTTATTAACGTAAACATTTGCATTAAAATGTGGTTAATAGTTTTTCATAATTAGCGGTACAGAGCATGCGCAGTAATGCAACCAATCACCTCCAGGCATCCTTCGGTTGCCCTGGGTGGGGGCCCGTCCCTCAATTAGGCTTCGCGTCCCTCGTCCACAAGCTAGCCGCACCCTCTGTCCCTATACATATTCCTATGTCCATGGATAGCAAGGAAACCGACTATATACCAGCGGTCAGGGATCGGCGTTCTCTACTTCTTCAGCTACTGCTGAACACCTACAGGGAGCGGTGGTATGTGTGCGTGAGACACCACGAGGGGAGACGAACCTACACCACGGCCAACTAGCGTCATCGGGAAATTAGAGACACTTTAATAAGAGTCTGGACCATGAACATAGGAATATAGGCCGGTATTCATAGTCGCTACTTATTCTTAAGTAAAGATAGACTAATGTTCGTTGGGCTAAATAAGTAAACTGCTTGAAATGCCATCTGTTAGAATGTACATATATTCTAGGAGAAAATAAAAACCTTAACCTTAACCTTCTTAAGTAAATGCTTAAGCATGCGGCATCATCTACTAACCTAGTAGCTAGAAAAGGATGCCGAATGCTTAAGCATTTGCTTAAGAATAAGTAGCGACTATGAATATCGGCCTGTGTCCATGGTCTGGACCTTAGGCCCGTATTCATAGTCGCTACTTATTCTTAAGCAAATGCTAACTTTTATGCAGCACCAAACTTAGAGGCAATACTCAATTATTTAAAATTCTGCAGTACCTACTCATGTATCTCACAGATCAGATTTCTGTGAATTACGATCAAAGTTACCATACAGTTCCCATAATTTGGTAGTACAAAATCTCGAACACCTTAACTACGTCAAACCTCTCAACGCTTCAAGCATTCAAAGTTCCATAAACACTCAATCACCTAATACACACTGAAAATCGATTATCACTCAAGAACAAAAATTCCAGATAAGTTGCAACAGCGATATATTTTATTATAATCATCGAACAATGTCGAAGTTTCCCCAAATTACAGTTAAAAACCCCAAAAAGACGCCATAGAAAGCATTTATTTTAAAAAAAAACAGGAGGTGGGTACCCGGGTACCCTGGTTATTGAACAACGTAGGTATTTTTGGTTATTGACATAAGGGTTAAGGAGGCCATGACCCTCCCACCCAAGATAGTCGCCGGTACTTCAGCATACGTAAATCTTACAGAAGTAAGATAACCCAATGTCGCACCGGAGGTCGTTCATTCCATTCGTAATTACGAGGCTTCCGCAGTGTTCGTTGCCGTTCGCATTGTTAGGCTCACCCCGTAACCAATTATCGTAGCCAGCCGCTTCCAACGTTTCGCCTGTCAAAGTCATCCAATCGTACGTCTTGAACAGATCGTGGGTACCTATCCAAACCTCCCGGATATTCTCTCTATTCATCCAATTCACCAGCATCGTCGCCTCCTCATCCGAGTTTATGACGGCTAATTGACCTGATCAACAATGGAGAATCCTCTAATAAACCCTGTAGTATGAATGGCTGATACCTCGATCAGATTTTGGTGTGCAGAGTGTTCGAATTAAGTTACACCTGGGATTTCCTTCGTGGGGGTGCTGCGAGGAAATTTGAACAGTGGGGAATTAAAGGAGGGAGAGATTTTGGGCTTAGAAGGTGATTAAGTATTGAGAAGAAGAGGAATTTGAGTGCTCTGGGGGAGTTTGCGTCTGGGCTAATTGCAAAGAAGAAATTAGGTGATCTGAAGGGGGGTATTTAACACTCTACCGACCGGTAGCCCACTTTTGTCCCCGACGGTTACCGGTGATCACTCCGGTGCAAATACATACATCCCTGACACAGATAAGCGTCGGGGACAAAAAACCGATTAATTGGCTACCGGTCGGTAAAATGTTAATGGTCACTTGGATCGCAAAACATAGGTTTCAAAATGGACAAATAGAGATAATGCTTCGAGGTAATCAGTGATATCGAAATGATGAGTGCTCGTCACATGGATCGCGATACTTGGATTTCCCGGATCGATAAGACATCAGTGTCAGCTTCAGAGATGGGCATTATCTAGATAAAAATTATTTAAATGACGAGTCGAATAAAATCCAATTTATCTTTATTCGTTATTCGAAACTTCGAGTAACGCGATTTATCTTTATTCAAAACACCACGGATAAATACATTTATTCGATGTGATTTATTCAACGGCGAAAGATAATTTTTCTATTCAAAGTGAATTTATTCGACGGTGGAAGCTAATTTTTTTATACCGAGAACTTTTATTCGAACCGTCAAAGAAGGTTTTCATCTTCATCCGTAGGTACGCTGTTCGACTTTTATTCGAAGTTATCAGTTCAAGATCCCCGAATGCCAAGAAGTTGAGCGACTGTCCTCGTTTCCATAACAAAACTTAGATTTCAGCCTCCAAATAGTTAATATAGAAATTACTTACTCCGTGAGCGAAAATAACACGATATCAAATGATTTCCTCATATATCATTGACCACTCATCAAATTAGAAAACCTCCACATCACATTCGAAATCTAGTCCCAAGGTCAACCCCTTCCCCCTTTTTCTGTTCTTTATCCACGTAAAAGACCTCAAAACCCAAAGATACAAATAATTTGCATCACCTCCTTCGCTCATGCAGGATTTCCGTGCCTCGTTCCACTGCATCGGGCGCTTGTGCAGCTTGTGGGTCGGTTGGCCCGTACTGCCCGTGCAACACCCGTTCGCGTAGTTGCTCCTGATAGACAGTGAATGGAGGAAATGCTATGATCCCCTGAGGAATTAGCGGTGGGGGTAAAAGCCTCTGAGGTGGGAGAACGTCGAGCCAATCAACGCCAAGATGGGAAAGTAACGGCGCCACCGTCGAGCCAAGCCAAGCCAGGCCAACCAGAGTCGTCGCGGACTCTGTTGTCGACGCTGGTTGGCTACGCCAATCCGAGCTAGCCAAGGCAAGTAACGCCGTAGCCAACCAGCGTCGACAACAGAGTTCGCGACGACTCTGGTTGGCCTGGCTTGGCTTGGCTCGACGGTGGCGCCGTTACTTTCCCATCTTGGCGTTGATTGGCTCGACGTTCTCCCACCTCAGAGGCTTTTACCCCCACCGCTAATTCCTCAGGGGATCATAGCATTTCCTCCGTTCACTGCTGATAGATGTCTGGTTCATCGCCTCAAAATCTTCATTGCAAAAAACGAATTGGTGTATACTTATCGCGTTCAACAGTCGCGCGTGACACGATTCGAGGAAAAAAGAGTAGTGTAGAAATAATTTCGGTTTGTTTTTAGGAAATAGACGACACTGAATACGAGTAATTGCTGGACAAGGTCGAGGATAAGGCCAGACACGATCGGTCCGGTCACGCTCCAGTCTGGATCAAAATCACATCACTGAGCGTTTACACTCGTCCGGCTTCATAGTGTGGACGCTCAGGGATGTAATTTTGATTGAGACGGGACCGTGACCGGACCGATAGTGTGGATCAGGCCTAATTACTCGGTATGATATGATAAGTGAGTGTTCTGTCTGGGCAAATAAGACGCGATTCATTTTGTAAGAGGTAAGATTTGTTTGTCCGTTTTTTGGCAGAGTGGCCTGTGAGAGCCCACTGGATATTAAGTAGCCAGATAATTTTATATTGGGATACTTTTAACCGAAATTTTTTGTCAGGGATACAGAATCTTTTTTGAACGGATTTTTATAATTGAGAATGCTGAAGTGTTTTAAAGAGATTGAACTTGATTAAACCATGTAATGTCATTGGATGCTGGTAGGATTGTAGAACTTTAATTATCTTCTAACGCGACAAATATAATAATAACGCGTACTTACCTGCAGAGGCGATATACACATTTTCAGTGTTGTTCATTATTCCCATCGGGTCGAAGCTCTGGGTAACGGAGTCGGTCCGATTTTGTTCTGCATCGCAAAGCACTCCGCTTGAAAAAGCTACAAGAGTCAGCGTCAGCAACAGTTTGTCCATGGTAACGTACAGACAGAAGTAATGTCAGAGAAATTAATACACGGATTTAATACTCTTCCTCTCCTTACATTATCTTATCCTATCTTATCCTATTTATATTTAATTTACAACTAATCTTAGTCTAAGCGAGTCGCCCCTCGTTGCACACCGCTCTCCACCCACCTCATCGCCGCTACCTAAGTAGTTATCTCTCGCCACACACCGCCCTGCTGCCATTTCTCTATCGCACATTCACTCGACCGCGTCTCGCCTACACTCCCTCCGTTCTGCTCTCACACCCTTCACTCTCTTTCTCTCTCTCATATCCCCTCCTTACCCCAGGCTCCCTTCCCCTTTCCAGCGCTTCCCTTCTTGCGCTATCCAACTTCCGCATCCACACCTACCCAAATCTTTCTTCCCCCAAAATTGCCCTAATCCTTTCTCGTACCCCTTACCTTCCTCCCTCCCTACACCCCTCCATCACGTGCTCCCAATTCTCCTACTCCCAACCACATATTCTACACCTGTTCGCCTCCTCGTCCATCCTGTACCTTGCTACTCTTATCATTTTCTCCTCTTTTAGCTAGGTACCTTGGCACTCCTGCCACTCACAGCTCCTTATACCATCCGTTGTATCTCCTTCCCCCTAATTCTGCTCTCCGTTTCCTGTTCTCGTACTTCCTTGTCCCTTTGTTCCAACTCTGCCCGCATCTTCCATCCTCCTGCTACCCTCCTCTCCACCTCCCCTGGCGCGGACCCCTTTTCTTCAAAGAATTTTCTCCTTTACCCCGCCTATTCTATTCTCCTTCTCTCTTATTTCCTCTAAGCACCTTTTTTGCAATCTCCCCTGCTTTCCCACTTCTCACCCTCTCCTCCATACCTATAGCTCTCCTTCCTGCCTCTGTCCTCAACTTTCCTCTCTTCGTTTCGTCTCTTATCATATAGCCTGGTGTGTACCTGTCCAGCCATAACGCCCATCTGATATATCTTTCCTACATTCTTTCTACCGCCGTCCTTTCGCACCACCCCCACACTTCTGAGCCGTACAGCAGCACCGTTCCCACCAGCTTGCCGAACAGGAACATCCGTTTCCTTCAGTCTCCCCCGACCCACCTTTTCCCAATCCCCCAGACTTCTCATTACCACCGTTGCCTTCCTCGCCCTTTCCCTAACATATGCTCCTTGCCTTCCATTCCTACTCTACCTTGTACCCGAGGTATATAAAGTCAGGAGCAATGAGTGTCGGGCGATCGCCACTTGTCCCCATACTTCGGGAGGAGCCGGTGGTATCATCCCGCGGCCGGAGCAGACAAGGTATAGGATAGACCTATCACCTTCGACCCCGGAAGAGGCGGCGCGGACGCGTGGTCCGTCGCGCCGCCGAGAAAGGAGATAGCTGGGGGAGGTATTGATACTCCCCCAGGGTAGGTCCACCTTGAAGGGGGTGCTGTGTACGGAGTTGCCTCTAAAGCGCAGGGAGGGAGGGCAGCGAACGAATCGCTAGTTTGCTCTCGCGTCAAGTCCCTCCCCTCAGGCGCGCAACTCCGCACACGAGGTAGACCACCTTGGAGGTTTTAGTGGGTTCGAGTCCCACATAACCCCCTGCCCGCCCCCGCGGGCGAGGGGTTTCTGTGGGGATTTCCTCCAAGTTTAAAATAAAAAAATAAAAAATAAAAAAACGACCTATCACCTTATGGACGTTCGTATCGCCACCCAAACTGTGTTACCGACCCATAATTTGAGGACTGAATTCCTGCAGTTCCCGCGCGCCTCATGCACCGCAAGTGGCATCGTATTGGTTAGAGCACTAAAGAGGTGAGTATGCGCATCCGCCATATTGGGTCCTCTGGAGAGAGATGATTATTGAGAATCCGCCTTTTTCAGTATTGTCAAATTTGATTTATAAACCAAATATAAGCTTAAATGTAATAAAATACTCTAATAATGTGTCGTGCTACAACGTATCAATATCAGCAACGCATATTTTTGTTTATAAAGTGAATCTGAGCATACTCAAAAAGGCGGATACTCAATAATTTTCTCTCTCCAGAGGACCCAATTAAGAGCACCTCTTTAGTGCTCTATATTGGTGGCAAGTGAGAACAATTCTAGGAAATCGTACGATGCCACCAATACGCTGCCACCAATTTCATGCGGTCAATGCACTAATCGGAACGCACCCGAAGTTAAATCACGACCGTGATCGTGATTTTGCGATCACTGGGTGCGTTCAGCGCAACCAACTGTTGGCCAACCGTTCACTTGCGCTCACTAATCTTTCGCTGAACGCTACCGCTCAATTCCTCACGTCCCAACACGTTCAGTGAGCGGACGCCATTTTTTCGAGTGGAGATAAATTGCGCTCACTTTACCCAAAATGTTGGAAATTTCTAAAATATCCCCACCCTCCCAAGTGTCGTTCAACGGAACTGAGTGGAACGATAGCTGTTCACCACCTCTGCAAAGTTGGCCCCTCATTGGAAAATATATCAGTTTTTCTTTTATGCAATCGTTTGTGCATCGTTTGTACATCATTGTTCATAAGTTTATATTATTTGTTCATCAACTGATGATTTATAATAATTTAAACAAATTTGACTGAAATTTTTTTGTACGTCTGGCCCCTTATTTTATTTTTTTTCATTGTTCATCAATAATTTCATATGGAATCGATCGTTCGTCGTTTGTACATCTTTGTTCACTCATTTTTATTACTTATTGACAAGGAATTGTCTTTTAATTATCCTTTTTAATGAATATCTATTGCGTCATTACTAGTGTTCACGGGAAATACCCTACCGGATTTCGGACTACCATCGTAGGGAGGGGGAACACATGCGCGCGATGACGCGGTGACGTCAAACCAATCAACGCCAAGATGGGAAACGAAACGGCGCCACCATCAAGTCAAGCCAAGCCAGCCAACCAGCGTCGCCGGGGAATCGGTTGTCGACGCTGGTTGGCTGCGGCCTCACTGGGATTTTATTGCCGGTTGAGACGGATGAGGCGAGTGACACCGAGAATATCTTATTATCGAATGAGACTGATGAAAGTGGCACCGAAAGTACCGACAATTAAAAAATATTATAGTTGTTAATATAACTTTAACTGTAATATTAAGTTATACTTTAAGTTTTATATTTTATGTATATATTTTGTAATATAATTTATGTATAACTAGCTGTACCCGGCCACGTGCATAAATATATATTTCTATTACTATTTTGTGTTTTCTTTTACATCTCATCAACATAACATATACCCGCGTGCTTCAGACATAATTACCGATTCGTACCACAATTCATAGCAGTGGCGGGACAAACATGTGACGTCGGCATTGCGGATTGGTGCTGGCGCAGTTTCGTTTCCCATCTTGGCGTTGATTGGTTGACGTCCCACGTCATCACCACCAATCCAAGCTAGCCAAGGCAAGTGAAGCCGCAGCCAACCAGCGTCGACAACGGATTCCCCGGCGACGCTGGCTTGGCTAGCTTGGCTTGACTTGACTGTGGCGCCGTTTCATTTCCCATCTTGGCGTTGATTCGTTAGACGTCACCGCGTCATCGCGCGCATGCGTTCCCCCTCCCTACGATGGTATTCTGAACTCCGGTAGAGTATTTCCCGTGAACACTGATTCCTATTTAGCACTATTTAGTTTCCACCCACTGACAGAAACGTACGTACAGCTTGACATTCTTAGAATAAACGAAAATTTTTAATTTTTCACATGATCAAAAATTTAAGATTATTCAGAAATATCATTAAAAACCAGTCATGATGTACTTTAAACACAGTTTTAAAGTGGCAAGTATTAAGTATTTGTATATAGTAGGTTAAACTATACCATAAATTATTTCTTCAAAGTGATAATGTTGATAGATTTAATTACTTTTAAATGAAACAATTCTAATTAAATATAACGAGATCATGCAAATTCCTAGTAGGACAAAGATGTTTTTCAATAGGAACTTACGCAGAATTTTATACATTTCCTTGTAATTTGCTTGATTTGAAACAAAAGTATAAATAATGCTACATCAATATTAATTTATGTTTGTTTTATTTCCATTTTCCTCAGAAAACAAAATTCTGTATGCTAGTATTAAATTTTTGAAAATGCAATTTCAAATTATATGATTATATTGATAATACTAGTATCGATTACACAATTGAATGCAGCGGTATATTAATTTACTTTATATAATCACTGCTTTCATGCAGCATGGCTTCAGCTTCGAGTACAAGTGCTCGCAGTTTATTTGTTGAATCAAAAATGAGATTGGCTGATAGAGTACAAGTCAACGTGAACAACATTGCCTCTCTCGCGAGGCAAATACAGAGGGGCTCGAAAAGCGGCGAAGTAATATTTCATATAAATTTTATGTAAAATGTATATATCTGAGATAAATTTTTAATCAAACTGCACTTACAGATATTAATGCATAGCGCGAGGAATTTTGCACAGCAGGAGCATGGTCTAGAGGCTGCGGAAACTAATTTAAAGAAGCTTGGTCTTATAGCTACTCATTTAGAATATCAAATGGAATCCATTAACAGAAGTTCCATGGTCTTGGAAGAAGTTACCGAACAAGTGCGTGCCATGCAAAGATAAATTGCAACCAACGAATATTACAGCCGTACTTGTATTTAGCAATCATTTGTTCCATTCATTTAAATAAGCTTCACATAAGTTATATATAATGTACTTTAATTTTAGAATTATGCACTATAGTTTTATAAAAAAATAATGTTAACATCTTTATGTGAAATAGTGATTTTTAAAATATATTATACATACAATGAATAATAAATTAATGCTGCGTTATATTACCATCATTATTTAGCTTCATTTATCACTAAGATTCATGATTCCTGTTCCACGTATCTTAGAGAACTGTTTATAATAATACATATGATATATATATATAGTCTCTTATTTTAAACTTATAAACTCGAACGAAACCAGATTGGTACAATTTATATTGAATTTTTTCACTGGTATATAAAGAATAATACATTATATTTTACGTTAAATTACTTCTTGTTTATTTTATGTACTTAATTTATAAATTTTAACTGAAAAACAATTTAATACAATCGAAAGGACCTGATTTAAACTTAAACGCTTTCAAAATGATGCAGTGTGCGAATACCTTTTTTCCTTTTACATAAGATCTCATCGTTTTTAAGTGTATATTATAATGCCTAAATTAATGATTTACAGCCACAATACTATTAGACACTTGACCAAATTATAGTTTTATAAATTTTTTACTACATACACAAGATATAATTTGCTAAATAATTAGTTTTTGTCATGAAAGAGACTTTTCAGAATGTATTAATATGATTTATCAAGGGTAAAGGATATCATAATGACCAGGACGATAGAGTAAATGAACCGCCGGAGCAGCACCTTCGGGGAAGTCGTGCGCGGTTACTTCAGTTCCCGCACCTCGATCCATGTAACGAACACGTACTCCGGTTCCTAAAGCGGTACTCATTGCTATAATGTGAATATGATCCGATTCTTTATACATTGGTTCAACTTCCTGTAAAATAAATAATAGTAAATGGTAACGACGTCACTGGTGCTTCTTCCTTGCAAAAGTTTTATTACACGAATAATTCCTATTAGAAAAAAATCCTCTTGATACGTACTTGATGGCAGAATTCTGAAATAGTGCGTTCCCCTTCTATAAAGTGCTGGTAGAAATCAGCCTCGCGTTGTAATTGACCAGATGTAATTAATCTAAGGTATACGACGACATAGTCGGAGTAACCTTGTTCGTTGAAAAGTTTATGTAATTCAATGTAACTTGATTCTGCGTCCCCTCCTACTTTATCGATCACTTCCATAAACTGTAACGCGAAGATGATAAAACTTGTCAGACAATGAATCCCGTCGTTCCGTTATTCGTAATTGCACATATTTACCGTATCGTGAAAATCTTCGACTGTAAATTGGGGAAAACCTAATGCTACCAGACTGTCTTTGCTCTTTAACGCGAGTTCGCGAAACTTCTCGTATTCGTCCTTATTCCCAATTAATTTTTCAAGATACGCATAACTAAAGGCTCTAAAAAAACAATTTCCGTCCGGCCTAGTTCTTCTAATATACGAATACTTCTGAGCCAACGCCTTGGCTTTCGAGAGATATATCTCATCTTCTGTGTATTCACGCTCCAAGCTCTTTATCGACTCTTTCTCTCCGACTAAGGCTATAGTTTCAGAGATCTGGAAAATGGGACAGGCTTATTCTACAATCGTATTTAAGAATTCTGAAATTGCCTTTTTTCACGAAGTGCCAGAAATTTCATGCAAAAGTCGCTTTGGACGCAACGTACGGCGAAAATTTTGTATAAATAATTCATCAAGCTAGACATTTATCGAAGAGGCACAAACAGGTAAGAATAAACATTGCTGACAATTATTAGAAACGATGAATTAGAATTTATGATTTACTGTTGAAAAATAATTATCGATTGACAAGAAAACTTTCAATATATGAATTCGGAAAATGACAGAAAATGCATGTTAACCTCCTTTTCGATTCTCCTTTGTTGTTGAAGAATCAACTCATCTTGGTTGACATCTGTAATAAAATGAATATCATAAATTATATGTTCCGGTTTTCGCGTCGTAATTTATATTTAAAGACCTGTATTTTCCGATAATGGCTCTTTCACGGATTTCTCTTCCATATTTCAGGAGATTTTCATAAATTTTGAAACGACTGTCAAATTATCAGTCGTAAATAAAAGCCCGATGTCCATGTGGAAATTGAAAAGACATTTACCATCGTATTTAAACACTTTAGATTGGCAACTGTGTTTCTAGAAATGGAGTATATAGACGAATAAACATCTACAGTATAGTATATTTTTAAACAATTCCCTTAAAATTTTTACGCCCTATATATTCGTGTTTCTTAAAAATGGCCCCCGAATAAAAAATTAACGCTTCTTTCTCCTTTAATTTATACAATGAAAATACCACATTCTTCCACTAGAAAAGCAGATCTGTTATTACTATGTAAGTTACTACAGTCTCCGCAATGTTGCAGAATATAAAATTATTTACCATTTCTCATTAAAAAGACTAAGTTGCTAATGCCGGTTTTACATCAAATCTAACAATAGAATTATACAACTAAAAACTAAAGCTAACAATCTAAATTAATTTATGCGTGTTCTAAACTGAGTACATGCTTTAAGTCACCTACAAGTAGAATTTGAAATACTTTTATCACCTTCAATGATACGAAGAACATTTAAAAATGGAAATTTCAAAAAATCATTTTCATTTGAAAATGAAAATTTGTATCCTGTTTCGCTATAGGGTATGCTTAACATTTCGAGTATTGTAATATAAAAAATTGAACGCAGGATTGTATCCTATAGGAGAACGATACAATTTATTATCGGATAATGACGAACTTATCGAAAAATAAATAAATGTTTATATTCATCAAGTACACTTTTTGGATCCTAATTGCTAGTCGATAAGTTATCGAGTAATCGAATCGGTTGTCCTATGGTTAGCAGTCGGAAATCGGAATCAATGTAAACATGGCAACTTTTGAAAGCGAGGGAAGCGCGAGTGACAGAGAATTGAATGAAAGTAGTACCAGCACCGGAGGAGAAAATTCTCATGATTCTCAAGAGGAGATCGAGAACAGCAGCCGTGGTGATGAGGAACAGAAAGAGAAATTGGTGAAGTTACCGTTAGGTAGGATAAAGACTATTATTAAAATGGATCCTGAAGTGAACATGGTTAACCAAGAAGCTGTTTTCTTAATCACAAAATCCACGGTAATTATTAATCATATTTCACTTGTGTATTAATGTAATGTATTTCTTCCACGCCGAAATAATGACAAAAGATCGCGATGTATTATATGCCTTCCATATTCTAAAGATTGTTTCTAAGTATTACATACGTTTGTTTAAAATCAGTTGTATACTGAAATGTATGCATTAGGCTTATGTATATGAAATGCTATTTACATACTCTTTAGATACCTTGGTACCTGTCAAAGTAGAATAACGATGTTGGATTATTAGGAAGAATACAAAGAGTCGCATAGAAACCGCCTTGAACAATTTTTACACTTTGTATCTGCATGAAAAAATAACATTTATTAAAATGAAGCTTAACATAATTGTGTTGTAATAGACGAGAAATTATATAGTAATATATCGGATTTACGCTAACATTACTGTAATACTTTGTAGTTTACATTTACGCAATTAGACATAAATGTTTCGTGTGGCAGTAGCCATTAACTTTGCTTTTTATTGCAGGAACTTTTTATCGATGCTCTTGCTAAAGAATCCTATAAATACACTGCACAAATGAAAAAGAAGACGATACACAAACGAGATATAGAAAGCGCGATTGATAATATCGATGCACTTGTGTTTTTAGAAGGGACGCTGAATTGAAATTTGATGATTTTTAATATCCATGCTTCATATAATATAATAATATAGTTCTTGTATCTGTGCAGCAAAGTTATATTTTTATATTTAAGAAAGAGGCAGTTTGTGACGGATGTAAAATATGTAAGAATTCCTTTTGGAATGCACGTGGAATAAAACCTAGTACTTTTAAAGTAGAAGAATTAAAATAAGTATTATACATGCGGTACATGTAAGTGAGAACAATCTGTAATTAAATTTTAAAGCTTACCATAATTGAATCGGCAGTTGAAAGCTTTTGTTTTGAAATAAAAACACAAAAACTGCATGGAAATTACATAAAGTTACTTTATTATAAATTCTCAAGCACAAAGACACAGTTGTTAATTTGTTCAAGTAAGAGAGACAAAGGTATTAGTCGAAGATATCTCATTGTGTTCGATACTAAATTTTAAAAGCTGTATATTTAATGTGTATTTTTATTGTAAAACTCATTCGATACACGTTCGTGTAATTTCATCTGCATATACAAAGAATTGCACAAATTTTATTATACAGATAAAGCGTATAAATAAAACTTTTTAATAACGAACACATTAACACATTCCTACAAATATTTTAACGTTAGTTCTGTTAATTGTATTTATATTATTAGTAGCGTATCTTGTATAATGCAGAATGAAATTTGTACATTATGATTAGCGTTTTAACTTTAAATAGTAATTATAGCATTTGCATGCGATTTAAGAGGATAAATCCTTGAAATTTTCCTCGGTGAAGCCTCAAAGAATATTCACGCGAAATAAGAGTATTTTAAACATTTCTATCTAGCATGTAACTTATGGATAACACAAAGAGAAAAAGAATCAGTCTTATTCTTACAGACGCCAATGAATTAACTTTTATGCTACCAATTACAAACATTTAGAGATCATAACTTACAGTAAATAATGATGATGCGGAACCGTACAACGCCAGGAGACACGGACTGTTACTTTATAATGTTGTTAATATATACATCGATCACATGCAGGGGCTACTGTTTTAACTGCACTCGAGAAATGAACAGACATAAAGCACGTTACAAAAGTTCATATCATTTGTAATAGAAAATCTTGTATACTTGTATTGCATAGTTATTACATTCGTAAGTTTATTGAAAGTGGACACATTATTTAAAGCGATTTGAAATATACAGATTTTGAATTCCCTTCATTGCTTTTCGGTTTTATTAAAGTCAGGCGAAATCTTTGGTACAACTTATTTTCACTTTACTTTTGCATATTATATATATTAAAATACTACCGTAACATTAATTAATATTACTCGAGTATTACAAATTCGGGGTGAATTAAAAGGTCATTTATACTCTGACAAGCATTGGCGCTGTTATTTCTGTAATACTTATCTTTTTATTAATCGAATTTTCAATCTGTGCTGTGAATGTGAAAATGAGTCATACCGTATATGGAATTTTCATTTTGTTCGGGTTAAGAATTAATCTCCATTTTCTTTGAAATTGCAATTTATAATACATTTTAACATTTCTAGTATGTTATAGTCTACTAGTACGAACCTTTATATTTTAAAACAAATTTAAGTTTTATATCTTAATATACTACGAAAACATAAGCTACTTTCATTAAAAATCAGTTCAAATTTTCATATAAAAATCAGCTTCAAACAAATCTGCAAATCCGAAACGAATGCTTTAGCTCGGATTTATGAAATAAATTTTGCTTTGCATCTATATTAAGTTCCTTACTCTAATGAAGAAAGTTCATTTTTCTAAAAATAAACTTAATTCATTACAACGAAAATAAAAATCCAATTATCTTTAATGACAAAAATTATTGTATACATATTTCTTAAAACTCTATTATAATTTCAGTATTGTGCTAAAGTCACTGGATATCATGAATATCGTTTTTAAAGAAAAAAAAAAAAATGAAAATTCATTAGAGAAGTATGTATATTACTGTAGAATCATACATAACGGATACTAAAAGATTAGGAAGTAACTTGCCATACTTCTTACTTCTTACGTTTGGCTTTACGTCGCTTACAATCACCCCTAAAGGAGTTCTGATCTCCGGGTGCATTTGAAGCTCCGGTCTTGCTGTGGTTGTACAGATTATTTAAAAAGTCTTCGAAATCTGCCTCGCTGCTCGATAAAAGAAATAATAATTTGCGATGTTACGTGTGTATCAGAGACTGCAGCACCATTTACGAATAGTTGATAAAATCTTAGAGCAACAATACCTTGTGTTTGGGTCTATTTGTTGTCGCTTTTTACCATTGTTGGCTGTTTGCGACGGTGGTCGCTGACCCAAGACAATTCTGTATTGAACGCTATGTGTATTCGCTCTTAGATGTTTCAAATTACCAGCTTGACAAGCCGCCCAATCAGTGACATCGTATACTGCGCCTTCCATGCAAGCATAATAATGCCAAAGGAAACCCATTAAACGAGACTCTGCCCAAATGTCCCCCTATTCGAGATTTCGATCGTTTATTTAAAAGCATGAGCATAGATCCCTTTAGTCTAGTTATAATAATAATTACCTCTTTCGCGCTGTGACGTATTTTACATTGAGCACAAAATCGCGCTGCGTAACAGGGCCGTTGCGTAGGAATTCTTTTGTGCCTCAAGCCACAATTCGTACACCTTATTGTATTTGCTGCCTGTTCCATCTTTCTGTGAAGCTGTGAGAGTAGATCGCTCAATTCGCCCCACGCTGCTTCAACTTGCCGAGTCTGGTCAAATGCTTGCCTGCGTTCCTAACATGTTGAAAGTATAATAACGTCATTATGAGCGAATCTACTTTTCGCGAAGGATACTGTGAATAACATTTATTCTGTTTTACGAGCAAGCTTTGTTAAGATGAATATAACAAGTATGTAGTACCGGTTCGCCGATTATATCAAATGCGTGTACAAGTATTTTAAACGCTTCCTCTGCACCAGGCTGATTATTTTTGTCCGGATGGACTAAGAAAGCTTGCCTCTTATAATACTTTTTAATATCGTCATCTGAACATGTCGGTGTTACACCAAGTATACTGTAAGGGTCCTTTCCTTTACAGGCTAGTAATCTCTTCATGGCTTCTTCGCCGGTACTAGGTAGCGCAATGTTGCTCTCAAGACCGCCGCGTATCCAATTACTATTTTCCTCTTTCTCTTCGCTTTTGGTTTTTATTTTACGCCAGAATGCGAACTTACTATTTCCAAACCAATTATCTAATTGTCTACCAACGGCATTTAAGATGCGAATTTTTGAAAATGTCATAGCTATGTAAACCCATGAGTATTTTAAATACAGTATGGTGTGATACCATCCGCATTTACCACTAAAACATAGACATACAAATACCGGGATGTATTTTTGTTATAACTTACAAATTTCGTTTTTTTTTTTGTTCTTTCTTAAATGTTACTTACAGCTGAATAATGAGATTGGCACTCATACTAACTACGTCGGATACTAAGTGTAGCAACCAATGAAATATTTTTAATCCAATTTTACTCCAACGACTGGCATATTTATTTATATTTTTATACAAGTCTTTAACGGGAGATTCTCTATTCTCTCTTCTTCGATTTCTTTGAGCTTTCTTAATCTGCTGAGCTTTCTCAGCTTGGAAACGTTTAGAATTCTTCTCCTTGGTAACTTTCTTTTCTTCCTTATTCGTTTTAGCTATAATCTGTTGGTTTTTCTCCATCTTTTCGGGGGGAACAGTTTGGCTGGAAGTATTTATCGTGTTCAGATTGTTATTTATTTGTATAGGTCGTTTAGGAATATTTCCAACGGATTTAGAGTTACTATTTTGAACTTTCGAATTATTAAGCGTCTCTCCTTTTTCCGGTTTCTTAACCGTTTTGGAGACTTTCTTCTTTTCAAATTGATTAGATCTATCGAAGGTATTTATTTCATGAGATTCAGTTTGCGAACCAAGATTGTCTAGCGACACCCAACGCCTCGGGAGGTTCGAATTATTCTTCTCCAAAACCTTTCTTGGCGCTTGTATTTTTGGAGAGTTATGGTCATCGCTTCCGGATGAATTCTGCCTCTTTAACGCTGCAGATTTAGATTTGTTCTTGGAATTTTTATTGGATATCTTCTTACTTACGGATTCAGTTTTCGGTTTTACAGATTGAATTGTTAAAGGAGACGGAGGCGTCGGTGCAGACTTTGTCAAAACATCGGAATAAGAAGGTCGCATAGGTTTAACTTCCGCTACTGCGCGAGGCTTCTTATGCTGAGAATCTGTGGAATTTCTCGGTAACTCTTCAGATTCTCTGGCGTCTGCATTTAATTGTGGCACCGGTGTCACGTTTGGGGAGCCTCCGAAGGGGCTGTAAGTACCAGATTGATTAGGTACCCAATTACCAACTAAATTATCAATTAGCTGCTTGCCATTGAAATTCTGAGGTGGCAACTCGGATGGTACTGTTATATGCCGATCATTGAAAAGACCATACTCTCGGTCCATTATATTTTGATTTCTATAGGGTGTTATATTCGGAAGTTGACATTGCTCTGCCATGATTTGAGAAGCGTTTCCATAAATCACATTTATGTAATTCCCTCCTCCGACGTCTATCGTACCAATCAGATCATTGTTTTCATTTATACCCAAATGATTTACTGCTTGGGATGGAAAGTAAATCGAGTCCGTCCCTGTATCGTAATTCGACATATCTTGCATATAAAGGGGGGCACCCATCGACGTCATCGGTTGCATTCCAGATGGATTAGAATGCTGCGTTTGGTTAGTAATGTAGTGCCTCGCTTGACTCGACGAATAATCTCCCCAATTGGGGGACGTAGCTTGCTGCGAATTTACTCCGAATTGAACATAATGACCATTAGAACTTTCCAAGTCTGCAGTCATAGCTTCAATAATTTTATCTAAGGACATACGCTTGAAACCAGGAGGCGATGGTTGTTGCTCTGCCATATTGTACATTTCTGTAAAGAGAAAGGTATATTGATCTAAGACATACATCCATATCCTCGTAACAAAACATTTTTAACCCTTTCAGTACTATGAACCCATAAACTGTGCCGTTACTGAGAAGATGGCAAATATAAGGAACGCGAGTCCGATCGGTTATTTTCCCATAGTCTGTTATTGGCGGACGCGATAACATCTCCGACTCGGATCATATAGCACTGCGTTATACAGTTCGCAAGGTTGAATCACAGCTGAGGTACAGGATAGACCTAACGCCAGTGATCTTCGGTGGATTCTATACCTCGTCTGATCTAACGCCTTATGTGAATTCGTGTCATACAAACTGAAATACCGACTCGTGAGAATTCAGTGGTTCTGTGACAAAACAACGCTGAGTTTGGGAACTACACCCTTTCAAGACGAGTACCTCTCTTACCCTTGTAGCGTCCGGCCAAACATCTCAGTAACGCACAGTACATCTCCATTAAATATGATTGCATATATTCTGACGCTTATACGTGCACGTGTCCGTATAAAGTGAATCGTTGCACGAATACCATCAACTTACATTCTTTTCGCACGTACATATGTTCAATAAGAATTGTCAGTGTTTGCGATAAATAAGCTCTGCCCATGGCACATGTTCATCTCCGAAGCAGCGCGCACCAGAAGGGTTAGTCTATTGTGAAATAAAACAACAGTACTTTGCGGTAGAGACTTATCCTATCGGACATAAGCGTTTCTCACAGCGACATAGATAATCTAGAATGCATTAGATACTAAATTTTCGTTTCCTTGCTCTGAAAAGAATGTAAGAAAGTAGAAGTTGTTTATGGGTCATGTATGGGGAGGAATATAAAAGGGTTCGCGCTCGGAGGAAGCAACGTCGATGTAAGAAGGTTTAATTTAAATTGCTGGCAATGTATGAATCGACTTTGCATAGGTAGTTTAGTAACCTAAAAACAAATGTTTCTCTGCGAGATCATAGCAGGTGTACGACGATGCAACACTTACATTCATCGGCAAGTATATCACCGTTAAATATCAGTTTACATTGTAGTGAAAGCATACGGCTCCTTAATGTGTCGAAAAGGGGATATCACACTCGAGTGATATATACAATTTTAAACTGCATACCATGCGGTTAATACAAAATCAGTCACTTGTATTTGCCCGTGGTCCGCACTACCATCGGATTCATAAACGGATCACATAAATAGTTTTCTTTCTGTATACAACATCCATGCATATATAACACTGTTGCGAAAAGTTCCTAGATAAACGGATATGTCCAATTACTCGGACCGTTATGGCTTCGATATGTACAATCTCGATGTAATTCTTTTTAAGGGACTCTTACTATTCCTGTATTACATGCTCCTTCGATGTTTCGTCGAAAACAATTAAGCACGATAGTTCCTGATTTTTTTTGAAAACGATAAGAGTGTCGCGCCTTTTTACTAGAAACGCGTTCTTATTATTACTAGGCCCATCAGGGTGCTCGCGTTTGAATTTCGAAATTCGTTTGTGCATTTCCGCGACTCTTTGTGTAATTTACTACGAATGTGGTGCGTATAATTACGTTGCATAGTTTCGTATTCACTGATTTTTATTATTTTGTGGGACTTTTATTGAAATAATGATTTAACTGCAACATTTATTATGTAATTATAACAACTGTACTAATGGTATTTGATATTGTCAGGTCTTTTTATGTAAGATAATCACATTGACGAATGAAATGGTTTAATTTATATCGTTAGTTGTTTGTTTCTATTGTTCGAAGTAGTAATATAAGTAATTTGAAAGTAAAACAGTAGATAAGGAGCATACAGTGACGGACAAAAGTATTGGGACATCCTTTAAAAGAGAATAACTTTTTTAAAATTGGTCCAAACGACTTGAGTCTTTTTGAGAAGCTAGAAGGATTAGTTTACTAGTTGGCGTGTTTCGTTGTTTTGAAAAAAAATGCAACTGCTCGGAATAGCGAAGATAATAGAGAAGGTCGTTTTTTTCCATTTTTGTATCTGAGCCTGTAATGAAAATTTAAAAATCTCTTAAAAAGTTACCAACAGTTAAAAGTGGTGAAAATCACTGTATTCGGGCTACAACTGTAATAAACCTAAAGATTTTACATACTTCGATGCCTGACGCAAGGGCGTCCGTAGACTTTTTTCCAGGTGGAGGCGACTTTGGGATGATGGTAAAGAAAAATATACACCTCTTGATTTTTTTAATCCATTTTATAGTTTCAATTTAATTAAAAATTTAAAAACAAAATTTAAAAATATTCCCTTTATTAGTATAAACTTAAAGATCAGTTTTGAAAAATAAGCGATTTTTTCAAAAGCCAAGGGGTGGGCAACTGTCCCTTTTGCACCCCCCCCCCCCTCCGCCCCTCCGGACGCCAATAGCCTGTCGCTTGTTTCTGCATCAATCGATTTACAACCGCGATTTTTAAATTTCCATTACAGGCTTAGATAAATAGTTGAAAAAACGATTTTTACAATTTTTCTTCGCTACTCCGACCAATTATATTTTTTTTTTCAAAACCACGAAACACGGCACCTAGTAAACTAATATCCTTCTAGCTTCTCAAAAAAATTCCACTCGTTTGAACCACTTTTAAAAAAGTCATTCCGTTTTAAACCGTGGCCCCGTACTTTTGTCCAACACAATAAATGTATATTACATGCAATAAATATATAGATTTAAATTATGTTTTATATATTATATCATATCAAAATGAATAAAATTCGTGGCAACATACAATTAATACAACAATTCTTAATCACAGTTGGCGATAAACAGAGTTAGCAATTACGAGTACTAAACTTGTAATCATTAGTACAATGGAATACTTTATTCCCATTGTTGAGTTACAAGGTTCTCTCCCTTTCATCGATTCGCAAGCACAAACTTCGATTGTGTAACCATCCACCTGTAAAAATGTGTACATTATTCCAATAAAATTCGACAGTCTTTTAAACATAACAAGTCGTTAACAAATATTTG
Organism: Andrena bucephala; assembly: GCA_947577245.1. Taxonomy (NCBI): domain Eukaryota; kingdom Metazoa; phylum Arthropoda; class Insecta; order Hymenoptera; family Andrenidae; genus Andrena; species Andrena bucephala. Next base: position 11,390,617 of record OX387715.1, read on the forward strand.
CAAAATGTTGATGAGTTTACATGCAACGTACTGCTTTCAGCCAGTAAAATATGCATTAGATAAAATGATATAATTACTCACAATTTGTTGATAACATCCCGATGTGATAGGTGTTGCTTGATTTTCTATTGCCTTTCCACAGAATAGGGTTGTATTAACAACTGCAATCATTTTCAGCTTCTTAAAATTTATTCCACGCCCATTGTCATTTATGTATTGTATACTTACTATTTTTATTGTACACAAAAGTATATCTTAGACAGACATTGCCAGACGTCAAAGAGCACATCATAGTTGTATTTTCATTTTTCCATAACTCATGTGGATCTGGTTCATCCTCTGAAATTTGTATAATTTGCAATGCTTTACCTAATTATCAAAGAGGAATAATATATCGCGCAAACATTCAATTCTAAGTAAACAATATTAATAACGCCTTCTCCTTAAACATACGTAAAGCTACATATACAAACATTAATATTATTGTCTTATGTTGCATGTAAATCTTACCTGTAAATATTACAGGTTCGAAACAAGGAACCTTTGAATCATTGTCGTCTGGACACGCATACTTGTCAGGATTATTATTAAACATTGGTGCTATCCAAGTGTACTGAAAGCAGTATTTCTTGTCGTCTAAAACTGCTGCAACTTAAATAATAAATGCATTTAACGATCGGTTCTCCAGTTTCGTATGGTTGAAATGTTTGAAATATAATTACCTAATGACAGAGATCCAACACAGATCACTAAAAATACACAGAAATTCATTTTCTCCATTTAGGAACAGTCTAGGTCCCAATCAGTTCTCTCTAGAAATACAGCTTTATCTGATAAATATTATCGCCATTAGGTATAGTTATCATTTATCTGATAGTGTAGTAGATAGTACTGTACGAAGATCAAGCTCACTAGTCTATACATAAAGAATAAATCGTCGCCAACATCACAAGCGCGAATTTCCTTGCGGTTTTAGTTGCATTACAAAAAAAAAACCGTTCAAAATATGTGTGATTTATTAAAGTGACTGACATATATTTACATTTGTAGAAGATATAAATGGTTTTCAGTAGTAACGTTATGAGGTAAGTAGAAACTATACGTTATAAAAAGTTTTTTAGTCTACTGGTAGAGATAAATATTCTTTATACATTTCGTTTTTAATTCTTAAATGCGTTTGCTTTGTTCGTTTATAAAAGTATTATTGGATAATTAACCAGGTAGTTTTATTAAAATTCGTCATGCCTGGCTAACGCCTCTCCAAAATCAGTTGCTTGAGAGCCAACGAAAATATCATATTTATCTAATATTTCTTCCTTCGTAAGCTTTTGGTCTGCGTCTGTATCCGCTTCAAAAATTAAGTGTCGAGACTCAGCCTCCGCGTGATCAAAGTCGGCTGGAATAATCCAAGTCTTGACCTGAGGAAAAGTTAAGAAGAATTGAATTTACCATCTTAATATAATTACGCAATTCTATTTTACATAAAATTATACATTACCTCTTCAAAGTCCAGGACACCATCGCCATCCTTATCTCGATACATAGAGAATTGCTCCTTCTCATTTTTCACCCATTCCGGTTCGCCTTCACCTTCCACACCATCGTACATATCACCTACAATAAAAAAATATCCTTTATTTCTTATAAAACTACCTTCTCCACGAAAGTTTTAATCGATGTTTCTGTGTATTAAGTTTCAGATAACTGAAAGCATGTACCAATATACTCGGAGAGAGATATTTTGCCATTTCCATCTTTATCGATATCCTCCATAGTTTCTAACACCACGACGTCCTTCATGTGATTTGCTTCTTCCGCGTGAAGGAAGGCAGCGAACTCGTCCTTAGTTAGAGCATCGTCGCCGTCCAAGTCAGCAGCCGTCCAGCGCCTACGATCTCTCTTCAGCATAGCTATGTACGAAAAGGTGCTGTCTTTTGATTTCTCCTGATTTTCTACTTCATGTTCGTCCATGTCCCCATAAACCATTGCCATGTACTCTGTCCAAGGAAGTTTCTCTTTTTCCTCTGGATTATGCGATCTCCATTGCCTTTCGATATTGTATCTTATGTAACGTCGTTGCGTATACAATATCCAGTCTTTAAGTTCTTCTCCGGTGACATATCCATCCTTATCTTTGTCTATCTTGTCAACTATAATGCCCAGTCTCCTTGTGCTCTCTTCAGGTGTAAGCTGATCAAATGTTTTCGCTTCTTCGCCGAGAAAGGCTTCGTGATCGTAGGCTGGATTATGTTGAGAATTGACATAATGCTCTTCGTCGTTTGGTTCCTGGGATAAAACTTAGTTAGGGAAATTAGAATTGAACGTGTACAGGTACTGTCGTTTGCAGAAAAGAAGGCGCCCGGACGCTAAACACGGCAAGGAGGCTACTTTGCTCGCATTGGCCAACACGACAATGTTGACCCATACAAAGTAAGCGAACGGGACACAGGCGGTGGGAGCCAATGCGAGCAAAGTAGCTCTCTTGCCCCGCTCAGCATCCGGATGCCAACTTTTTTGCAAACCACAGTAGACATGCATGATTAAAACTAATGACCTGTTTATAATGAAACAATGCATATATTATCCATTTTAATAAACCGCCTGGGAATGAAAATATTCCGCATTTTGTAAAACCACGGATGTATAAGATGCACAATTTTTCAAATAAGTATACCGGAGGCAAGGTTATGTGATGAAAATTTCCATCTCCATTTTAAGGATAGTTATTTCTTTTATTTTCAGAGATCTTAAATGAGGGTCTTTGGGCCGACGACTTTTGAAAAGTTTTAAGTAATTGGAAACCTAGGACAAACCTTGTGGATGACTCGTGGCTTGTCTTCGTTGTCCGGCTTCGGGATCGCCGTCGCCAACACGGAAAAACCAATGAGAATTTGGAAAAGCATGAATTCTTGCATAACTCGCGTAAACACCGGAAGAGTGAAACAGCTGCCGGGAGCTGAGAAAACCGCTGAAAAATCCTAGTTTCGAACGCTGACAAGCGTCAACGGGGATAACGTTGACGAGCGAATTCAGAGAAGCTCTCGTTCGGCTTACAGGAACTTCCACATCAGCAAAGCTTAACGTCTTGCTTGACGCCGCATCCCCACCTCCCTCAGCTACATACATATTCGTTTCAGAAACCATTTCTGGTGCTGATGCTGGAACGCCTTTGCTCCATATCGCGAGCATCATGACCGAGTTGATACTCGTAGGATGTTGAATGGGCTGGACGCTATCAAATCAACCCGCTTACGATTACGTGTGACTGGCCCACGTGATTGCCGATAACGGAGTTATATACAGGGGGCAGCGGGTGGAATTCTCATCAGAAATCGTGAAATTCCATTCAGGAGGAATCATACGTTGTACAATTAAGTTTTGAGGGAACTCTGGTTATATACTGTGGCGCGAATACTTTGATGAGAAGAGTATGAGAGAGCCGATAATGTAAATGCGTGGGTGAAAGAGAGGAAGGAAGAATAAGGAAGATAGTGTAGATAAGGAAGGGAAGAAAGTGATTAAGCGCGAACGAAGGCAGGTGTGCGATGACAGAAATGCAATAAAAGTGCCGAATCAAGAATTAGCAGCGATACGACACTCCACTGCTCACGAAACAATGTTATCTGGTTACATACATAAAATTTTAATTGCAATGAAATTTCTAACGAAAAACCAATATAACTTTTTTAACCAATTGCAACGATGATTGTTTTTAATGACAAAGGAAATATGATAGGTATATATTTATCTGATCAGTGACTGTAATTCCGATCGATAAAATTATGTTTATTCTTCTCGGTAACTTTTTAAATTAGAAGCTAACGGTTTGAGACTTAAAGTGTTCAGCATCTGGCTAACTAATTATGATAGTTCATTAAGCCGTTCTCGCTAGCTCGAAAATGCCACCACGTAAGTATGTACATTCGTCGCGCGTATACGTGAACCCTAAATCTAATTTTAGACCCTACATCTGTAACGATATTTCAATTTCCTGTGGAAGATTACGACGCTACGCCAGAAAATTTCGTTTACCGGGTTTACGCAATGCGAAAGGAATTCTCTTGTTTTAATTTTGCCGGAATGAACGGTGGATTACGCGTTCAATCAGTTACTTCAATATTCGTTATTGAAGTATTTGATTTCCTAAAGTACAACATAAATAATATATCGTTAAGTGTGTGTATGTAATATATGACAGTTTACCTTCTGCATTATAGCGAATTATTGTAGATTGCCTCAGTCAGTATGTACGTTATGAGTCATCTACTAATATTATACTAATAATGAGAAGATCTAAGTGTCTGAGGCGAGTGCAATAAAAATGAAAAAAGTGCAGAAACTAATTTACTTTAATTTTCCTACCCCTTATATTAAATACTCTAATCTATACACAAGTTCCTAAAAATTGACTACACCTTAGATTATACACATATCGAAAATATACACAATGCGAACCAAAAATCGTGATGCAGCCGGAAGCGAGGTGATTCTACTAAAGCATATTGAAGGGTTAAAATCAGTCCTTCACTTTGTCGCGGTTTTTCGTTTTTTCAATATAACTTTGTAACGGCGCGAGGTAAAACAAAACTTTAAATATAAGAATAATTCTTCAGTTTTTCATACTCTATCACACTGCCAAAAGAAAAATAAAGTTATATTAAAAAGAACGATAAAAACGCCATAACTTTGAGGGCCGATTTCACCCCTTCAGAGTGAATTCCCGCAGAAAAAATATTTCTCCTTGCGTACTCCAATAAAATTCGAATTCTCGGGTTGGGAACGTTTCCTTGTCTCCTGAATGATGGAAGCGAAATTTAAAATTATCGCTTTGAATTTTTTTCTTTTCCGCGGAAGACGTTAAATTGTCGTTGAACCTTCAGATAGCATTAATGAAACGTTCGTTTAGTGTGGTTTCTCAAACTTTTTCAGGCCACCGTCCCCCTTAGTCCTATGGAATTAATCCCCCCCCCCCCTCTGCCATATACAGGGTGTTCCATTGTAAGCTTTCCACCCAGTTATCCCCTAACACTTAGGATCGCATCGCCGCAACGCAATGTTGTGCGTTACGACAATTACGAATATTCCGAGCGTTCTAAAGTTGCAGCCCGTCGAATATCACTGATATAATCGATATAAAAAATATTCTATTTATATACGAAAATCTACGTATACTTTTTTCGGTTTTTCAAACTTAACCCTTATACGGAATTTGAAAAGTTACCACGGATAAGAAAATTTGAGTCTAATTGACGCAATATACTTACAAGAAACAAGTTTAATATTTTAACAATAATTAAAAATTTCTACAATAAAAATAATTATAAAATTTAAAAAATTCCTTCATATCTTTAAATAATTAATAACCGCCAATAATAAATAATAATAATAATAATAATTTTTTATAAATAAATTTTAAAATTTTGTTTATTGCAAAAATTTAATAAATTAAAATTAAAAAATTGAAAAGCAAAAATAAAATTCAAAAATATTATTATTATTTATTATTGACGGTTATTAGTTATTTAAAGATATGAAGGAGTTTTAGTCCAAATAATACATTAGTAAAGGAGGAATAAGGATTTGTGACACGATTTTTAGTCAAAATGACCCAATTTCCATGCAAGGGTTAATGAACTTTCTAGATAATCACGTGCAACCTCGCGTTATTAAAATCCCGATCCGCTTCCTCCATGCTGAATGCGCCCCTAGATAATTTAAACACTGGTTCAGTGCGCCGAGTGTTGCAATAACACAAGAGCAACATTCTGAAAAGGGCAAATGACAGAAAGTGACTCTTCGCTCTTCCCCGAAACCTGCCTCCGCGACGATAATTTTTCTGTAATGTGAATGAGTCACTTGCTGCGTCTCTTTTATCTAGGACGTGCTTATCCAGTTATCTTATATTTGTCGGCGATAAAGAGAACACTAGGTGGAAGTTTCAGGTATCCGTCGGCGGATACGTTCATAACTACGGTGTCCACGTTTTCGTACTATCTCATTGAGCGACCGTCGCGAAAAAGTTAATCGTGCCACTGGCCACAGTTCTAGTTACCATACACCGCGGTTGCAACGAAAAGTGTTAAACGATGGGCGTGAAAACTGGTCCGCAGTTGGAGCAACGAATTCAGTGCATAAAATTTACCATTTTCTGCTTGAACGCCATTATATGGGTGAGCGAGAAAGATGAAAACAAATGTGATCGGTGTACGACCGGTGACAGGACTTATTAACTATTAAACTATCGCTACGATCATATAAAAACTAATTAAGACCGCTAAATAAAAAATAATGTAGCAGTTAAAATCTAATTTACCAAAATATGTTACTCGAATGGGGCACCTGTTTGTGAATGGACACCGAAGATATGTTTTCTTTTTTAAGTAGTGGTTTCATCAATTTCTATCCTCTTTGCAAACTTTGTAGGCTGCACCTTTGAAGCGGGTGCTAGCATTGCATCACCGTATACATACAATTGTTTTGCAAGCCGGTAATTGTATGTACACCGCGAATGATTCTTGGCGTCGCCAAGCGTGCATCATGTAAATGTGTCTGCGGAGGCAATTTAGATTGAAACGCTTCTTATTGCAACACACATCCTCGTTACATTCGAGTTGATGTGAGTCAGATCGCCGCGTACCAATCGTATCAGTGTTTATCAGCGTGACGAATACGAGGGCATAGCTGTAACTGATGTAGGCTTAAAAATTAAAAATCAAAAGGCGCGATAAAGTACGCGGTATCGGCTTTCGTTGCAACGCTGAAATTTCTGTTTATTTGATCGCCTGCAGCGTTGTGGCTTAATTAAAGGGAATTAGAATTTAATTGGCTCGATATCGAGTTAAATTAAAGGGTCATTTAAAAAAGAAAGAGAGGGAAATATATTCAAAGTTGTTTGTTTGAAATAGTTAATGGTTAACAATCGATCAATTGTTGATGGCTTATTTTCTATTTGAAAGAAAGGAAAATAGCAGATGATTTATTACACGCTAGCAATACACGATGTGACCCAACGTCCTTATTAAAAAAAATACATAGGATTATGTTTCTGAAATCTCTTCTGAGAAATTCTATGCATTCTTTCCTAGCTACTTGGCAGCGCAATGTTTGGATTGTGCATATGGCTGAGGCTGGATCCAGGCTTCCAAGAGTGGGTGGAGTTCCTAGACATGGATGAATTCTACATCGGCATTTACATCTTACTTGCCGTTTCGATATTCATCATAATAATCACATTCGTCGGCTGTGGCGTCACTCTTATGGAGCACACGCTTGGGCTCTACATCGTAAGGCATAAACATTCAATTAAAATATTTATTAACTTAAAATATGGATTTCAAAATTCCTGCAGGATTGCATTTTCTTAAACAAAACGATGATACAATTTTTTTTAGAATTTCAGAGCCTGACTCGTTCCATACAATGTTTTAATGGTAGATTGAGATACTGGAAAATGATACAGAATTTTTTTCACGATTTAGCTAGGTGGATCTTCGTGTGATCGTATATCATTTAGAAAATGTATCGATTCACCTGCACATACTTTTACCTATCTAGCAGAGTCATATAGTTCTTTTCACATAAATAAATTATGGCCTTCGAAAACAAAACAGTTTACGTGATGGGTAGATGTCCCTTTTAATGCCACTTTATTTATTTTACTTAATAAAAATGAGAAGAGTGGACAGTAATAATAACAACAACAGTCCCAAAGTAATAATAATTTTTCCGAACACTATTCTTTATACGTTACGTTTTTATTAAGTAAAATAAATAAAGTGGCAGTAGTAAATAGGGGCACTGTTAGTAATTAGGACATACATAGATTAATAGAAAGTCCAAATTTGGACATATTTTATTTTCAAATACCTCACGGGGTATTTACTTTCCTTCGTAAAAACACATACATCGTTCTATAAGGAGAAGTAATTTAAAAAAAGAAGATTCGTCATAGGAACATACAGTGGCGGACGAAAGAAAGTTTACAACTTTTAAAATCGCACAACTTTTATCAAATTAATCCAATCGAGTTGAGTTTTTTTGAGAAGCTACAAGGATTAGTTTGCTAAGTGACGTGTTTCGTCGTTTTGAAAAAAAATGTACTTGGTCGGAATAGCAAACAAAAATAGTAAATGTCATTTTTTAAACTTCTTTTTGTGAGCCTGTAATGAAAATTAAAAAATCCTGTTTGTAGATTGAAGTGAATTGTATACATGCCTAAAATTTCATAAAAATCGGTTAACGTTGCTCTGAGCTATAAACGCTTAAAGATCGCAAAATAAGGTCGAAAATCAGCGACTTTTCAGAGAAAAAACTCAACTCGTTTGAAATAATTTTGTAAAAGTTATACGATTTTAAAAGTTGTAAACTTTCTTTCGTCCGCCACTGTAGATCCCATGAAACTGTTCAACATTTCCCTCTACTAATTTTCCCTGTCTTCATTTAGAGACAAGCTACGGCATGCCCCAGTTTCTATTTAGAATCACCCCGCATAAAACCATGAGAGTGGACTGAATACGTGGCACGTTCAACAATTGCTTCCAATGTTCCCCCAGTTCGCAGGCCTGCAAATGTTCTGCTACGTTCTCGGCTTGGTAGGAACCTGCATACTCCTCGACTATTCCACTTACGACAGTAAAATTCAGCCGCTTATACGTCGGTCCATGACCGCTCTTATCGAGAAGTACCACGACGAGCGGGCAACCTTTGTTCTACGATTAATTCAAGAGAGCGTAAGACGATATATTTCTTGATATTAGAAAGTCCACGCGTGCCTTAAAGGGCTACATTCACCTAGGGTGAACTTCGACAATTTTTACTTCTTGAAAATATTTTTTAATTTAAAAATCTTGATATGCCATTTACACACTCAATAATACATATTCAATCTTCTTAGGTTTCGAATTAAATTTACACAGTTGTTATATTAAACTTTAAAGTATGAATTTTAAAACGTATATAAAGATTTTTAAATTAAAAGATACTTTGAGTGAAAAAGAATTGTTAAAGCGTGCAATCGAGATGGATGTAGAATTTCTTCTTTTGCGCTCGTCTCGCGCATGTCATTACAAGCAGCGCGGTATATGCTCATCGATAATTTTTAAAATAGATCGGCTGCTGCGGTGCCGATGGACCGATGGATTACTTGAAACTGAAGAAACCACTGCCCAACGAATGTAGAAACACGGTTACTGGGAACGCCTTCTTCCACGGGTGCGTGGAGGAGATCTCGTGGTTTCTGGAAGGCAGATCAGGATGGCTGGCTGGCCTGGCGTTAGCTTTGTGCTTGCTGCATGTAAGCCCCCCAACTTCCGTGTCTCTCCGAATTTTAAACTGCGGACATCCTTTTAGATTCAATTTCTACGATAGAAATATTTTATCAACTTTGTTCAGTTTTCAAGTAAATTCCCTAGAATATTTTCTACGATGATTCTCTGTTCAGCTCTTCAAGAAGAATTGTAGACTCTTCTACTAGACAACCAAGTAGCCATGATTATTTAAATCCCTACAAAAAAAATGGATTATTTGTCTATTTTGGAAAATACAGTTAAGCCTGATTCCACTAATGCGTTAATAAAACTATATTTCCGAATCCAAGAGAGTTTTCGCAGTGTACCTATCATAAATATGTATTGTTTATCGGGATTGCAACTAAAAAAGGCTCCTGTTAAATACCACTTTGCAGTAACTACTATCGTCGATCGAATAATTCGCCATCTAATAGTAGATCTACTTTGCAGATAGTGATAGCTGCCCTCACCACGACGCTCGTCCGAGCTATAAAGAAAGAAGAAGAGTCTGTCACGTTTAAACGCTAGTCTACATCGGTCGTTTCCATCGTACGTAATACAAATCGATTCACATTTCACGCAGCTAAATCCGAGAACACAGTATTCACTCCACAAACCGAATTTTTCGCTGATATGGACTGGTGGCTGAAGCAGCAACACGTTCGATAAAGACTAACAGGGTGTAAGAGCACTTTCCACTGTGACCCTTTATTTTTTAATCTTAACGTATAGTATAGTCTAAGATAAATTTATAATATAATTTTACAAACGAATTAATCATTGAATATACTCTTCCGTTTCGAAGAAGCATTTTTACCTTTCGTAGAAGAAGTTTCATCGCTCGAGAAGCTTTCTACAGTATTTCTATAGTACGCCCTTTTTATTATTTTATTCTCGTCTCTTTGGACTGTATTCGTTAGAAGATCGAGGAGAAAATATGCTTGATACAGCGCAAGATTTTATAAGTAGCAATAACATTTGTATGTATTATAAAAGTGATTTTAGAAACCGGAACAAATTATAGTTCTTTCTGAAATTAAGTCTCAGAAAAATGATTTCTGGGTTAATATACTTTCCTTTCTTCGAACTGAATATTTTTTTTTCTTGACGCTTTTTCGTAAGTTCAAATACAACGAAGCAGTGGCGGATTTAAGGAAAAAGGCTCAGGTGGCAAACGCTCTGGAACGCCCTGTATATATAACAGAATTGCAAATAAATTTACGCGCGTGTGGAATGAAAATTATAGGAAAGAAAATATGATATAGTGTTTGGATAAAATCGTAATTTTTTTGGAAGGTGGGTCCCTGTGGGGCCCTTCTGGGCGGGGCAACTGCCCATCGGCCGCTTGTTACGATTTTATCCAAACACTATATCTTATTTTCTTTCCTATAATTTTCATTATAGGAAAGAATTAATTTAACGAAATCCCCCACTGCGACGAAGATATTCATGTGTAGTTAGTTTCAAGCGTTCCACCCTGTACAACTGAAGGAACGGCGTGCGTTAATTTCACAATACTTTATTTACAAAATTTTCAATATACATACAGTACCGTGTAATGGTCCCTAATTTATTTACAATGATTTGCTCGTCGACCAATTACAATCGTCGTTAAGCACCACGCGATTAGAAGTAGCAACGTAAAACAGCTCTCTGCGAAATTCGACTGGGAATTGTTGTTTTCTTTCTAGTGTCTTATACTACGCACGAATTAAACATATATTGAACACCTTCGAACACGTCAACACCATTGGACACCATTAAACGTAGAACGTAACGTAAAATGCAAAGCTATTGTTGAGCTTCGAAGCATTCGCTATGGAATGCAAATGAGCTTAATGTAGCTGCACGAATGATTCTGTGTTTTCTTAATTAACATTAATTTAAATATGCAATCTTAAACGAATTATTCATCGAATAAAAATAACCGTGTGTATTATGACGGTTTTCGCCAAATTTAAAGTAAAACCGATGTTTCAGGGAAACTTGTATTATAAGGAAGAAAAATGAAGAAACGATTATTTACAAAGATTTACATTAAATTTTGATATTAGAGAATAGTTTGAGAATGATTTTGAATGCTTCACTTCAATATTACCTGTATTTAGTCAGTAATTAATGAAGAAATTTAGATTGATTCTCTGGAAAGTACTAATTAAAATGATCTCAAAGAATGATGAAGAAATGAACTTAATGCTATCAAACTATTTTGCATCCAATGTCACGGCTCGAAACTCGACTTCCTCTTCAATTGATAAGGATATCAAGCATGAGGCTTTCGAGATTCTTTTTAAACATCGTGTCTAAAGGCATCGTTTTTAAATAAATATTTCTATCGAATGTAACCTTGAACAATTTCATGGACCGTAATTATTGACACTTTGCAGTACGGATACTGGAATCTCTAAAATCTTTTTCGTGAGAGACTTGGGAATCATTGGAAGTTCATTCCAAGCCTTTACCATTCGTTTGATTTAAATTACTCGTGCGTTATAATGTGGCACGCTGTATAAAGAACACCCAATTAAGTCCATTTACATTTTCGTTTTATAAGCACCCATCAGAATAATATTCATTTTCAGCTCTTATACAGTAATTATTATGATTTCGTTAAAAATTAATCAGTCTTTGTAAGTGTACGTCTACACTGAAAGAATACCTTAACGGCGCTAAAATTTTGCTTGAAAATATTCTATATTTTTGCACAGCGTATTTATTCTCGGTTTTAGCTTTATCGATTTTATCGTAAAGTATCTACGTATCTTGGAAATAATTGAGGCTTTATCTCGGGTAGCATGTCGCATCATAAACCACGAATAAAGTAGATCAGTAAACATTCGAATAATTTAAAGTGTTCGAATTTTGGATTATCCCGAATACGAATTTAAACGATTGAAAAACAAATAATTGTAAAGTCCAATATGAAAATAATTTCAAATCCGATTACTCTGAATATTCGAATACTGCTAATTATTCGAATAGTGTTCGAGTATTATATTCGTAATATTCGAATACTTAGAATATTCAAATTCTTACAATATTAAAATTCTTAGTATATTCGAATATTTGTAACAGCCCTAGAACAAAGAGTATTCTAGCATATTGCACACTTGGAAAATGAACACACGTTTTCTACGTACCGATTGGAGAAACGACGAGGAATACCTACATATTTTTCACATGTCCTTCTTCATACTCCACCCTCTGCTCCTCGAAAGTTACAGAGCGTGGCTCTGTGGCTCGTATACCTTAAGTACTAACCCTAAGTGCTAAGTTTTAAATACGTTAAATAATATCACGCTAAAATGCCGAATCCGTGAATAGCAAAGAAGCTTATCGAGACCTAACAGAGTTGAAACACATGCCGTAAATTGTACTTCAACGATCAAACTTTTAAACACCAACTGTGAGTATTGCTCACTTCGTTAATCGATGCGAACGTTTTCTGCCCACCTTTCATAAATATTCAGTAAGTGCAAAAGTTCTCGCGGTTTTCGATATCAAATTTGTATGATAAAAATAGCGAAGGCATTCAGATCGACGCATTTACTTTAAATTTGAAAATAACAGAGTCATTAATGCGGCAGAAGTGGTGAAAAATATTTGTGCTATCGAAGAGAAAGTTCTCCTGGATAAAAAACAAGAATTGAAAGTTGTTTTGCCAAATTTAACATCGGTGTTAAGAACAGTGACGAATTATCGAAACTGATCAACGTTAAACGGCGCAAGGATTTGTCAAAATTTTTAGAATTAATCGAACGAACGAGTCGTAAAGATCTCATAAATTCAAAATGTTCCGCAAGTTGGGAACCTACAAAATATTTGAGCAGAAATCTTCATATACTCTTCACTTTGCAAAAACCTGATCCTTTCCTGGACCCTACAGTAATAACTAAAGATGAAAAGAAAAGAAGCTAATTTCTAATTTCAACTTCTTTGCTGGCAACATGGCCACTGATAGTCTCCCTTATAACAGAGTTCTCCTCCATCAAAAACAAAAAATTTCTGCAGCACATAAATTGCAAAAATGACCTAAAGAGAAGCTTACTACATCTATCGATGGATCCATACATGTTAAATTATCAACCCGTCGAATGTTAAAACTTTAAACGGAGAGCACTTCTGCACTTACCAAACCCTACGACACAAAGCTTGTCTCTTGGCACGCTTAGCGTGAGCTAAGAACACTCTATCCTACGAAAGGGAAAGGTGGGTAGGCGACCGGCGGTGGATAGTAACCAGGGAAAGCTGGGACGGTGTGTTGCACAGGTACGGTAGTTGTAACATAGGTCGTGACCTCCGTGGGCACCACCCTGCTCGAGTACAGCGTGGTGTAAGCCGTTTTCGCTCCAAAGGTCAGCTTCAGGATCCTAGAGGCGGAGACGGTTGCCAGGGTTTGCGTGACCAGAGGGGCGCTCGTCACAGTGAACTGCGGCTGTTGCGGGTACAGGGGTAATTGCGGTGGCAGTTGCGGTGGCAATTGCTGTGGCAATTGCTGTGGCAGAGCCGGCGCGATCGTGGACGTCCCGTATTCATAAGACGTACGCGGCACGGTGCCCACCGGCCTGGATAGCGTCGAGTACAACGTGTTCCCGTTGTTCACCACGGGGATTACGTGAGACTCGTACAGAGTCTCGAGGACAACGACTGGTCGCGAGGTGGTGATCACCTGTTGCTGTTGCTGGCCGAAGTACTTCAACAGAGCGAGCTGGTCCGGAGTCAGCTGAGACTCGATGGAGCTGCTGCCTGGCGTTTCTGGCCTCACCTTCGACGAGGATATGGACTTGAAAGGCTCCAGGTCGGAGTCCATGTCGCTGCTCGGCGCGACCACTCTCTTCGGTATATCATCGTCGTCCCTGTCGTCGTCGCCAACATCCAACTCCAAGTGGAGCTCGCTCCCAGCTTCGTCGAGTTTCGAGTTGAATTCGTTCAGCGCTTTGCTGGGGATGAACTGGTAGATGTCCATCGGCGGTAGGGTCTTCGTAGCAGTGACCACCCGCGCGATGTTGTACGTTTGCACCAGGGTGAGCTTCGTGGTCGTGTTACCGCCGTACACGACTGGCAGCAAGTGAGTCTTCAGCAGGGTCTGAGTGGTGGAGAACGTCTCCGTTATGGTCTCCAGAGGCGGGGTAGCTTGGCCAGACTCTAGGGATATCGCTGGGAGAGTAGCCACAGCTGAGTCCAGCGGTAGCGTAGTTTCGTACGCTGCCGCGGTGTTTGCTAGAAGATTCTCGGTCAGCGGCTCGGTTGGCGATATCGTTGACGATGCGTCCGCCGTCGAGAACGACTTCTTTATCGTCGAAGTGACCGTCACGTACCGTGTGTTCCTCAAGGTTCCAACCTGTAATCAACAGCAACAGTTACACCATATAATAACCAACCTAATAATCACACTGTAAACACTGTAGATACTCTTACCTGGAAGGTGTACGGTGACTTGATGGTGGCGATTTCAAAATACGCATTGGCCATGTCAGCAGCCGTTGAGATCTCGACGTTGATCGTCTCCATGGGCAAGATCTGTTCCGAATGCTGTTGGTCTTGAACGCTGACGCTGGCTACGTCCTCGCTTTCGCTTGGATCCAGCTCGTCGTCGTTCCCAAACTCCTGGATCTTCCTTTGAGCGTTCACTGCCTGGCCTGTTGTCGACTGGGTCGTCGTCGTGGACGTCGACACGGACGAGGAAGTAGTTTTGTTGTCGTCGATGTTCACCGGACCATCGGCGCTGCTAGCATCTGGCGACAGGCGCACCTCGTCATCGTCGATCTGCTTCCGAATGACGACTCTAGGTTTAGGGGTGGTCTTGTACGACCAACGACCCTGCGTTCTTGGCAGCTTCAACTTTGGCGCAGGATTCGAGTTCACGGGCTGCTGCTCGATTTTGTTCTTAGCGATCTGCTTCGAGGGCAAACTTGGCTGGTTGCTTGGCCTGAAGCCACTTCGGCGGCGAGGTACAGGCGCCTCGGTTGTCGTTGCCGGGAGACTTCGGTTTCTAACGGGGTTAAAGTGTCGGGTGAGCCAATTTTTTGAATGATTTCAATGGATTGTTTTTGAGGATCGATTGTTAGGGTTGTTTGGGCTGATACTCACTTGTAGCTTGGTCTCGACGTGGTACCAATTCGATTCTTACCCGGTTTCGCCTGCTGCACTTCGCCGCTGTCGTAATCCTCGCTAATTTTGTTGCGGAATTTCGGACGAGCTAAGTTAGGACTGGGATTCTTTCGGGTGCTTCGCACAGTGGAACCTGATAATAGGAAAATAAAAATAATATTCTAGTGTACAGGGTGTTAAAAAAGCGATGGTCAATAATGTCAAAGGGTGAATCTACACCTCTGAATCGATAATTTTTTTACATTAACATATTCTGCTCACTGAAAGAAGAAAAAGTCTAAAAGCAACCATATGTCACATACGCATCGTTTCCTAAAAAAAAATTGATAAAGTTTCGGTATGAACGAAATGATCCATTATTATATTTGATGAGACCACTTTTCAGGTTTTTGAGAAAACGATGCGTTTGCGAATTATGGTTCCCTTCAACAACGCAAAAAATATTTAACATTAATTTTCAATGGTACAATTTTGCGGAAAGATTTTTTACAAATCTCCACCGATCCAGAGGGACTTGAGTCCACCCCTGAAAGCACTGACTATCACTTTTTTAACACCCTGCACTTACATTTCGACATTGAACATGATCAATCGATTGGAAAGAGCAGTCATAGAAAATAGCTCTTAATTTATGCTTTGTCGAAAACACTCGTACTCCCAATTTATTATACAAACCAGATTTTTAATATTTGTTGACCGTGTTTTCTACATTTTAGAATTAAGTAGGAATGAAAATGTCTTGCACAAGGATAACTATAGTTCGTGAAGTTTTAGTTAGGAGGTCCAAGTAATTGAATATTTTGTATTTTACCAGCTGGAGCACTAAATAGAACTTCGAGAGGTAACGATGATTCCTCCTGCTGACTTGTTGGCGTGGGTTCCAGCTGCGGTTTCAGTTTCCCTTGCTGTGGTCCAATGGTTTTTAAAATACGTTGCGTACTCGACGGGCGAATCTTGCCCTCAGGAATCGGCGGCGTGCCAGCGAGGATCCTCGAGGAGCTTTGAAGCACCTGAGCGTACTTGCCATTTATGTAGGTACCAATCACGCTCGTTTCGTGAACGGTAGTTAGTCCATCCTTAACGATCGTACCACCGAGCTTCGTGACGAGCCCAGTTGGATTCTCCTTCTCCCTTCGACCTGTCGGCCTGGGCTTCCCCTGAACCATCGAGGAAGGCCTCAAATTAATCAGCTGCAAGAGTAACCACTTATTAATAGTAAATTAATAATACAGAGAATTAGTCTACAAAGTAAGCAATGCTGTAATTTTCTCTAGATGTGGACGATGGCCGATAAAAAAGAATACGTGTCGAATATTTTTTACTATTCTGCAAATCTGCAGAGTCTCATCGAAATCGGTGTGTGACACTTAAGTGATTTCCCTTGCTAGTAATTATTTCGCAAGCATTCCTTTTAACAATCAAATTGGAATGCGATTTCAAAGTTCGAATTTTATACAATATAATCTCCTTATTTGCGAAATATGTTGTAAGAATTAAAGTCTTAACCGAAATCAGAGATTACTTGATATCTCTCCCACGTATACAATTTACGATTACGTGATACTTGAGTCGACCTCTGGACCTTCTTCAGCGAAATTTCACACTTCGCGGCAAATACGCCAGAATCTATTAATTCGCAGAACCGGGAACTAGACTTTCTGGTTCAGTTACTTTA
Source organism: Andrena bucephala (assembly GCA_947577245.1). Lineage (NCBI taxonomy): Eukaryota > Metazoa > Arthropoda > Insecta > Hymenoptera > Andrenidae > Andrena > Andrena bucephala. The sequence continues at coordinate 11,407,690 of OX387715.1, forward strand.
TCTCGTATTTACATACAGCAGAACAATCCGTGTCAATGTTAATTACATGCATCGAGAGGAAACTTGATAGGCGCGAAATTGCATCATGGATCAATGATTTGGAACGCAAGGCCTTCCCAGGGGCTGACTTTATATTACACCCATACAAAGGATAAATGGCGTTTACAGAAGCAGGGATAGAAGTTTATAAAAGGGTCTTTCCACTGTAACGCCCTATGGAATTGCCGTTCTTTGGAACTGTTTTTTGTTACAAAAATAATAAATATTTAAAATAATAATATTTTAACTTTGGACGTCCACCATTTTATTAATTCTTCATCAATCCAATTCATCATTCCAATCTAAATAGTTCGGGACATAGCGATAGCCATACTGATTACAAATTTCTTTGTTTTCTTTTCTATTTCAAATACATGGGTTCTTCAAAATCGACCGCGCGATCGAGGCGTCTTTTTACAGCGCATATTACACCCACCTATTTTGGCGAAAGGAAGTATTAAAAAAATATGAAAATATTTTTTTGTATTCTCGAAACATGTATTAATAAATAAAAAAAACTTCAATTTAGTAAACACATTCTTTTTGTAAGAGAAAAATGTTTTAACCAACGGCAATTGTTTAGAGTGTTAGAGTGGAAAGACCCATTAATAAGAATTTTTGCTTAATCGAGAAGAAGTGATAGGATCGTTGACTCTTGTCAACAGTTTCGTTAGAGGAAGTCGATGTAATTTTTCTTACCTTGTATGTCTCGTCGATTATTTCTGCTGGCTGCTTCGACAGGAAGTCATACTCAGGCTCTGCAAGATTGTTCTTTACACCGGGCGTTTCGTCCTTCGACTTTATTTGCACGTGCGAGGACACGACAGGACTCTTTGTCATCGATTGCACTTGAGTGGCCAATTCCTGAAGAGTGCATATTATTCGTATGGAAAATACACGGTTCTGATACACAGTCTACTGTTTCATATCTTCCATATGTTTCACTCGAATATTTCTAACATCCGTTTTTTTTTATTTAAAATGACCCAGTTTCCTTCTACTCGTACATGTATCAATCTATTTCTACAGCTTTCACATTCCTAGCACTCTCAAATGTTTTAAGACATCCTTCTGGTTCAAGAAGATGCATTTTCTGATTTAAATACAGTTCTCAAACTTGAACTTTGTATCCAAAAAACATGGCATGCCACCAAAATGGGGATAAAAACATTGGAAATGAATTTTGTCAGATTTAAAAAGAACGTTTACAATTTTATAAACAAAGGTACATGGCTCTGTGATACGTAGTGATCTTCATTTTTTAAAGATATCAATTTAAGCCTGTTAGAAAATTAGATTTTTCATTCTGAGACACGACTGATTATTAAATGTCCACCAAGCGTTACACAATGAAATTTATTGAAGATATTGGGTCACTTGCAATACCATGTTGAAGTAGTAATCTTTTACGTCAAGTTTACGTGATCGTTTGAAAGTAGAAATCTTGTACCTACATATCTACGCGTGTGTGCTTACATATAGGCAGATATACGTTCAATAGACGACTAAAACCGGAAAAGTTTGCCTCGCGAAGGGGAAAGTACCTTGCTTCCTGCTTAAGAATATGAGTACTTTACCGAGCAGATCCTACGTACATTATTTATAGCACGTCACGCGTTACGCAAAATCATGAAATTTGAATTTGAAACTAAGTAAAAACGTTGACAAGAATGGAAAACCCGTGACGAAGGATTAAACGACATAAAACGATAATTTTAGCTTTAAAGAAAATGAAAGGGAGACAAAGCAACGAGAAAAGAAATTTGCCTCTGATGTGCCCAAAGATTTGTCATCTCCATTAAAGATTAATAATTGACCTGCTTAAGTGTTTCCTAAGCAAGCTCAAGATAAATGGCACTTTACGGTCACCCATAATTATAAACTGTTAGGGAACACTCTTAGTTTCTCTCACCTGGCTTTTCGGGGCCCGTTGTCCATTATCGTCGGAGGAATTAATGGCATTCTGCTCGATCACGGAATTCACGACGATCTTCGTGGCTTTAGCTTGTTTTTTCGTTTCCTCCCGTGTATTCGGCTTGTGCGTCTTGCTTGGTTGAATATCAAGAACCGCTTTTTCCTGCGTTTCGGTCGGTTTCGTCTGGATAATCGAGACGCCGCTTTTCGCTTCCTTTTCACCGTCTGAAAGATCGTAGTCGGCGATTAATCGACGTCACATGGGTAGTATCCTAAGATCTTCTACAGGAATTTCCAATCTTAAATGTAAATATGTCTATATCGCATTACAATTAATCTTCTTCGATATTTACAGCGTCTGCGTGCTAGAGAAAATAAATTCTACATTACAAGTTCCAAGTACATGAGGTATTTATGCATTTCTTAATGTTTAGGGTAGTGGCGCACTCAGGATTTAATCTTGGTGGGAGTCGAGTTTAGGGCTGTAACGAATATTCGAAAACCAGAGAATTCGAATTTGATATTCGAATATTCGAATACCAGAGAATTCGCATTTGAGATTCGAATATTCAAATACCAAAGTATTAGAATTTGAGATTCGAATATTCGAGTACCAAAGAATTCGAATTTGAAATTCGAATACCAAAGAATTCGAATACCAGAGAATTTGAACTTGAGATTCGAAATATTCGAATACCAGAGAATTCGAATTTGATATTCGAATACCAGAGAATTCGAATTTGATATTCGAATACCAGAGAATTCGAATTTGATATTCGAATACCAGAGAATTCGAATTTGATATTCGAATACCAGAGAATTCGAATTTGAGATTTGAATATTGGAATACCAGGGAATTCGAATTTGAGATTCAAATATTCGAAGAAATTATTCGTATTCGAAATTATTCGAATAATTACAGCTCTAAGTAAACGAGTTGAAGGGATAAAAATATTGTTAATGCAAATTGAATAAAATTCATTAGATGATTATAAAAATTTATTTAAAGAATAACATCCAGTTTTCTTCTCTTATTACAAATCCCCTTTTTATGGGGGGGGGGGTGGGGGCAGGGCCCCTTGATCCCCCTCCGGGTGCGCCATTGGTTTAGGGTTTCAGAATTCATATTTCAATATAAAATATAAATCATCAGTAATCATAAATTAACTGTTATATGAATAACTATTTTTATATCTCTATAACAAACTAATTGTGCCCCCTTTTTTGACGTTACTACTCATTCCTTAATGGAAAGTAGCCCAAGAGTTAAAACACTCGAGGTAATTTCTCATATTTTATTCGAAGGACCAGCATTTGTCTCTAATCCATATTCCATGTACTCTGATAGTAGTCAAGGTTTGAATACCCATATACCTATCACCCAGCGCACCAATCTAAAAATTAAAGGCCGTAGGACGACGCGAACAATAGGCATCCTTGTGTCCACGATGGCAGACGAACAATAAGATGACAAACAGGATAAGGTATCAACTATGACTTCGTATGTACCAGACAAGGTCTAACCGAAATTATTAGTGACTTTTGCCCAGGAATAACATCCTCTTTGGCTCAAGGTCCTCGCGCAGTTCAAGGAATTTCGCAATCGAATTTTCGTGGACGTTACCCTGACTTCTTTCGCGACTCTGATGGGGTCAAAGGAGTATATAAAAAGGCACGCTGATTACAGGATTCAATTTTCTCTTTTGCTAACAGCATATGTCATTTCATGCGTATTAATCTCTTATACTTTTGCTGAAAACCTTGCTCACCTCGTATTGATGGTAATTGTAATTCGTTAACCGTAATTACTGCGTATTGGGAACGGAATTATGTAAAAATTGAAATTTACTGTAATCGATTGCAGTGGTTGGTAAGTGTGGTAAACAGGAACGAAGGACGTACAGTGAGTACTGTGTGCATGTCGGTGAAAGAAAAATGTATGCAAGTGTGAAGGATACTCAGAAATTCGCAGTAGGAACTTTTCACTCGTGTTATGCTTATTGAAAAAGATAAAACCAATTTTACGGGCTATAGTGTTTGTCTGGTTAAATTCGAACGCCATGTTGATATTGCTTCGATTGTTATTTCTGCGGAGAATTTAAAGAGTATGGAATATTCGGCAATAATTCATACTTTAAGTGAATTGCAATAGTAAATAGAGGATTTTTATAAAGAAGTAATGGAAGAATGTTTTTGAAACTGAGCAAGCCTTAATAAAAAGATGCAACAAGCTGCGCACGCAGGTGAGTGGCAACATTTGGAATTTGAACACCTCTTTTAAGGTGGGAATCCTATTTTTTGGGCTAAAGACATAGCAAAATTTGGCAATTTTTCTTTAAGAAACTAGCGATTCTATTCGTCTGAAATTTGGACCACGCTTTTATGCATCTTTGAAGAAGTTGCAGTTTTTTGTATTATTTTTTAATAATAAATATAGAAATTATGGCTCAAACATTATATAAGACAAATGGAATATATGTATGTATAGGTATACTTTCACTTTGCAACTGGGAAACAACCAGGGGCGGATTTGTACATATATAGGCTAACGCCTAGGGAGGCAAATTTTAAGCGGTGGTAAATTTTGGACGACAGAAATTGAAAAAGATTTAAACACAGAAGCTTGGGACAACTTTAAAAACAATAAACTTTTTTTCACGTAGCAAATTAGCAGTAACTCATATGCGAGTTGTCATAGTGAATTAATTTGAAATTGTCTCGAGTCTTTCAAATTAAAATATTTGATGATATTTCAAAGAAATTCAGTTGAAATTAAAAATTCGTTACCAAATTAAAATGGTAAAATTCGTACCATGAATTTGTGAACACCCAATGCATAAAATAACATAAAACTGGAAACTTGTGAAACGATAAGGAAGAGAAGTAAATTTTACTTCACTATTCCTTAGTAGGTATACATATTTGTTTTTTCTCGTCAGTAACATGAGAATCTTTTTGTATGCGTCGATGATATTACGGTACAGACGGTTTTATACGTAAGGAATTTTTCCTCGGAGTAAAAATGCGAGATTATACCTGCCGGCGCGCTTTGTGGGCTGAATACCATCACCGTGTTCCCGATGGTAGTAGTGAAATCCAGGAATCCATAGACGGTTTGTGTAATAAAATCATCGTTTACAACCGCTGGTTTGATTACTGCAGCAGTCTCGGCCGGATGGCTCTTGTAAACTTGGGCCGAGCATTCTGTAACTAAAAGTGAAACGAAATATTCCATAACTACGCTGGTTTTCTCATGCCGAACAATTGACAGCTGGAAATGGCCCTTGCGAGACGTAACGTAACGGCTTTATGCAATGTATTATGTTACGATGGGATCAAGTTCAATATGTACGTATATTCACGAATCCGAGTGAATTCCAATATGTATACACGTTTCACTTCGTGGGATTCGTGGGGTTGATAAGTAGGATATTGTAAAGATTATACTTGAAAGTACCGGTTACGTTTCTGAAAGTACTAATAGAGAGATCGAACCTACAAAACTATTGTTTCTCTTTTTCCAAGTACTCGTGACCTGTTCAAAAGAATCCAATTAGATTCGAACCTACTTTGAATATACTTCATCCCAGCACTATTAAATACCAAGTTTCTAACGTCATTCGCCAATCAATTATTTAAATTAAAATCACGAGCCTTCAGGAGCAATGTTCGTCCCCGAAATCTCGGAGTAATTTTTGCTTACGTTGTTGTATTGGAAATTGAGCAGATACGTCGCTCGTCTGCTCCTCGGCGAGATTTAAATTTCAATCGTTGTTAATTTCGGCCACGAAAGGCGTGTCAGAATTTTTTAAGCAACTCTATGCTGTAACGAAAGCGCGGGCATGCCGCTGCTTACGAATTAAAGTCATTTACATTGCAGAATAGTACGTGCATACGCGTACGATCTGCCTAGTACGTGGCAAGTGTGGGAAAGAGTAGCCATTTGGTAATAAAGAAACGCCTCAGGCATTCGTACTGAAACCTTTTGATGAGCACGCTTTGCACTGGATGGAGGCGTTACGAAAAATATATACAGGGTGCTCCAAAGACGTATTACCGGGGGCGGATTTGTATATGGATTAAGAGCGGCATATTTTGGGCGGAAGAAATTGAAAAAGATAGCAAAACTATTTTAGATGTAACTTTTTATTTTCTAAATTGTAGTCTAAATTTATGTTCTAAAAATCTCTGTCTATTTTATCTAACATCTTCAAACATTACCGAGGGCGGATTTGTATATGGACAAAGAGCGGCAAATTTTGGACGGAAGAAATTGAAAAAGATAGCAAAACCTTTTTACCTGTAACTTTTTATTTTCTATAATTGTAGTCTAAATTTAGTTTCTAAAAATCTCTGTCTATTTTCTCTAACATCTTCAAACACAGAGGCTGGAGGCAACTTGAAAAAGAATTCACATTTTTGCATGTAGCAAATTAGCAATACCTCATATTCAATTAATTTTAAAATTTTCTCCACTGTTTTAAATTAATATCTTCGATGATATTTTACGAAAAGGGGCGTCAAATCTCCAAATCAAATTGGAACAGTTTTTTACCGTTTGCAAAAGTATTGTGACATAGACGATCATGATTTTGAATGTTTTTAACGTTCATTTAAACAGCATCTATTATGCTCAAGGATATTTGAAATTTGAATAACATTATCCTAGGTCGTTGACCTTCTCTTGATATCGATTGACGTCAGATGAAGAAGAAATTATAGCGCAGTAGTTTCATATCTAGATCTTCCTTATCGTATTTCAAGTGTATATACTTTAATTACACGTGTAATAAAAGCGGAAATGATTTTCGATAATCTGAGGTCTGGGTTACATTAACGATAACAAAATGATGCGTTGAAATTGTGCAAGTGTTGTTCTTTACTAACATAAGTACTAAATGCTTCGATAGTCTGGGAAGACGAGAAGGGAAAAGCTGATGATTGATTTCAGAAACACTATTAGCCAATTGGAAATGACTAGTTTTGCACGTAATTAGTATTTAAACAGCCAGGAGTACTCACCGTATATAAAAGATATGGCAATAACGAAGTATTTCAACGTCATCGTGTTCAGTCTGATTTCATTCTTCGTCAACGCATGAATCTTCCCTCTGAAACAAAATAAAACAACAAACATTAATCTTATACTAATTTTTTAAATTAAATCGGAATTTAGTGTTGAATTCAGAGTTACTTTATAAATCCAGAAATCATAATTTCAATCATAATCCTTTGAATTTCCGAGTTGGGGAACGTCCCTTTTTAGTGGGAGCTTTAAGCCCGCGAAGAGTTTCATCGACTTCAGTTATTTCAAATACCTATTCTTCAACACACATTCAATCTCAATCTTCAAATTTAAATCACGCTTGCTCGAGTGTCTGCAGCAAATTACAAATTGCAATTGCACAATCAATTGCTGTGTAACTCATCGCGGCATTGTAGGTACTTTCCCTTTTCCTAAAACCAACGCCACGCTGGGGATTTGTTTTTCGAAGGACAGGACGTTCAGCTCGCGCTCGTGGCGTCGTACAAAACTCAAAAGCTGTTTACATAATATACACGTGGTAATGAAAGAATCTACGAAAGTAATCATGGTGAATGCACGAATAAAGCACCTTCTCTGAACGCTATTTTTAGATCCTATAAACTTCACAGCTACCGACATTAACATAATGGGTCCTGTGCAATAATTATTTACCCTGAACAAATATCCTGCACGTAATGTGTCAACGCGAGCCGTTCGATCGCGAGGGAATATTATTCCGAAGATGGGATTATAAATAATCCGGGAAAAGTGTCGGTTGCGTCAGGCCCGGGAATAGTGTAGGTACCGTATGTGCAACTGCAAGCAGGTGGATGATATGTTATTATTGATGCATCTGCAGACATCTCAGTCTGATGACTCAGAACTCTTTATTAAGTGCCGCTACGTATTAATAATTACACACGTTTGTACACAGAACAGACATTTCTTCATATTCATGTATTATTAATATAATTATGTGTTACACGATAATTCATGAACAGTAGATGGTATACTAACAATAAGAAATTTTGTACGAGATCCACGTAACAATTGAAACTTAAATAGATACAGATTTGAAACAGGTGGTTGCGATAGTACATACAGAAGAAAATCAACAAAAATATTTTGTTGAATTTTGAGAATTAAAATGTCATTTGAATTGAAAATTTTATTTTCGTCTTATCTTTGCCCTAAGAAATTACTGAGGAGTCATAATGTGTTTTGGGTAATAAATACTTCCCAAATTGCACACATGCCAAATCTTTGGAAAAAGTTTGTTGCTGGCTTTTCGATTGATCCCAGCTTTAAGTGACGTGTGCATGTAATTAGGGCGAGGGTTTCGGGCATAGTGCACCGTTGCGGTATGCAATACAGCTTCGGGACGTATGAATGGTCTCCTCTTGATGCACGATCTCATCACGCACACGTATAAAGTCGCGCGCCGTTAAGAAGCCAACAAAATTATTGCATAAGAGCAGGCAGCGTTGGTAATCGGTTAGCGTGAAACAATAGTAAAAGGCGATACCGTTCCAGCTTGGATGCCTAACGGGCATGACTGGAATTCGTGATTTCAGATCGATTCGTTGAACTTCAAGGAGCATGAATTACTTCCTCCCTTAGAAAGCTTATTTCTTTGAAAAAACTTGCGCACTTTTTCGAAACTGTACCGGCAAAGTGTCTGCAGAAGCTCTATGCAAAAGAATCACTATTTATCCAATAAACTTACTATTTGAATTGTAAATATGCAAAGCATCAAAAACAAAAGTTTGCTCCGAAAGAAAATTAACAAATTTCGGTGGGGATAATTAGCAAGCTTTCAAATAAATTTAATTAGTCATATAGACATTTTGAAATGTTCTCTATGATTTTCAAAGTAACTTATGGTGCTTGTTGGTTTACAGAATGGGGATTTCGTTAAGTTGTACTTGAAAGCTGGTATAAGGCAGAGTTCAGCATTAACTAAATAAAAAAATATTTAAATAAAGGATCGAATAAAAGTTACTTTACCTTTATTCGTTATTCTAGGCTCGAATAATCCGAGTTCTGTTTATTAAAGTGAAAGTTAAAGTTAAGAACTTTATTCGACGCTGAAATGCTCGACGAATAAAAAATTCACTTAATCGACACATGACGAATAATTTTTTTACCTTTTATTCGTTATCCGAAATTTGTATTTAAATAAAAAAAATTCCCATCCCTGGTATAGGGTCGATAAAACTAAACCAGTATTGGAAGAAGTATCGCTAGGTTCATAACCCGTTCCTTTCACTCGTGTTCTCCCAAGATATTGCGGCAAGGTGTTCATATAATCTGCTCGCTCGCGGTGAAAAGCGCGAGCAATCCTAGATACGCGCGTTTCTATCGCGAAACGCTCCAATAAAACGGGAAAGGAAGCGCGATTCTTAACAAAGAATTATTCGTTACCCGCTTGCTAGTGGCTAGCCATATTCTTTTACATAATTTTCATGGCACACGCTTGCTTAATAAAATCAATTTTGAATAATGTGTCTACAATATACGGGGTGATCCTAGAATTTACGCTTCATACGAGAATCTTATTAAACCGAGATATTGTACTGCTTAATGAGTTTTACTTTTTTGTGACCATGTCTTTCTTATTGTGTTAATAGCCCGTCTTTTTTAAATGCACTTTTTCTATTACACGGAACTATACATTCCTTTTTTTTATACGAATGAATTAGTAACGAATGAAGCTTTATTGACTGCTATTATAATGGCAGTTATACCTTTATTAAAAGATAAAGAGAAACGGATAGATATGTTTTCTTATCTGCAAGGGTTTAACGCTACCTGTTCGGGGAATGCAGTGCTACAACCTGCTAGACACCAGAACTATTTCCAGCCAACATATTCTACTTTCTTTATTTCTTTTGCCCCTCACTTTTATTTAACACGATACAAAAATACACAATTATATTCCTTTTATCTAGAAAAGAACTTTACTTAGCATCCCATTCCTGAGATGTTATTAGGAAATGATAATTTCATGCGGAGACTCTGAAAACGTAAACTATACTAGAATTTATCCAATTTTTATTTAAATTCGACACAAACAGCGAAATATACAATCTGCGACGTAGACTCATAATAAGACAACCGTTTAGGGGGATATGAAATTTAAACTCTTAGATAACAGTAGAGTTAATTTAGCACAGAAAAAGAATATTTATATTCTACTAGAATATTTAATATTAAATACTACGCTCCGTGCTTAGTATTTGAAGTAAGTACAGAGGTACAGACTTTTTGCTACCGATTTCGTAGAAATCTATTAATTTTTTTCACTAACGCTCGTGCTCTGTTTACAAAATATGACTTGTTTGGGAAACGGGTTAGCGGAAGAAACCGAAATTTCTACTCGTGGTAATTCAAGGACTACCGAGTACCGAGTTGAGTCATACCGTAACGTCCATAGTAAGGAGTGGCTCTCACAAATACGGCTCCATACCACTGTAATATCGCATACCCGAGTGGAACACGTCCGAAGAAACGTTAACCGAATGTTGCACATTCGGTGGCCAAGGATTGATACTTTATTCGGTGTTCGACAGTTAAACGCATTACAGTGGGCATCCACCAAGCCATATTAATATAAATCGGTGTCATACGTGTTGTTAATATAACCAAGTTATTTATGGTCTGAAAAGGGAGACTTAATCTGTTTACCGACGATGGTTACCTACTTTTCACAAACGGTTCCAATTTCATTATTGTTCTTTATTGGTAACAGTCGCATTGTGTATGAATTCTCGACAAATAAACGGTTCGTTACTTCTGCTTCTAAATTATTTTTTTTTTTAAATTGTGTATGCATATTTGACAAATGAACGTTTCATTATTTCTGCACAACTTTTTGTGTCTTATCTTGGGTTAGCTGTTGTTCTAGTTTCATCTAGTGGGTTCTGTGGTAGATCCAGTAAGTTTAGTTTATGTAAGAAGCTTGTGGCAATCCAAACTCTTAATTGATGTAACGTCTGTTTTATAAATTTAAAGGCAAATTTGTTGCTAGTGTTCTGACAATAATTTTATGAATCATAACAAAAGAAAGAGTCATTACACCTCAGAATATGTGAATATTTAATTAAGTGAGTAGAAACAGTAATTCGGAATTACGTCAAACAGAATTATCGACTCCTCGTTTGAATTTGCATGTCGCCTTACTAATATTTAATTTGACAACCCTGTTTTAGGATTAACTTCGTTAATGTATTCGCATTGGGATTTCGAGGTGCTGAGTATCTTTCCGCCAAAGATCGCAAGCGTTCGAACGTAGTCTGCCCGTGTCGGGAATTTTAAATAAGGAATTCTATTAATCACTGTAACGTGTAACGGTCCTTCTGTGTCCTTCGAAATCGTCCTCGAGTGGAATTACGCTCTAACCACTGCCTCGTCTAGCTTATTATGAGATAATACTGTTAAAGCAAATCGCACTTATGTAAAGATCTATTATCGGCGATCGTGTTACCGCGAGCACGATATCGATGGTAATTATTGAGAAAAAATTTACACTTCGTTATACACATCTTCGAGATGACAGGTATATCCTTTATCCTAAAAATAACACTCTGTTGTCAAGAATACGTAAAATCTGTTCCAAGTTTATTAAAAAATCGTTAACCATAACGCACATTCCCATTAACATAAATTTTAGGGCGTTGCTTACTGAAACTTAAAACTAAAACCACACATGTTGCAATGTCACATGTGTCTGTTAATTATTACTGAGTATCCCAATACTATTTAGAGTCCTTTAAATTCATTTACGTGGATATTTCTTGGCGACAAGATCATAATCTTAATAGTGAACGGTTATTAATTATTAGAATTTGCCAAGAAAACCTAGTTCACTTGATCACTCTAGTCTCATAATATGTTTCATTTTCCGAATACTATAAATAATTACCATTCTATTTATTTCATCATTTGATTATTTTTTAATTATTTTGTCATTAGTTTCATATATCTAATTTGACTTTCACGAGACAAACTGCATAATATAATTTTCAAAAATCTCATCTCTCGCGACTATTTCGTTAACGCGCAGGTTCATAATGAGACAAACATATCGTATCTCACGTGAAACTTTAATGTTACAGGACAATTATTTCATTATTTTTTAATTATTTTGTCATAAGTTTCATGAAATTAGACTTTCACGAGACAAGTTTCACGATATACAATGGCGGACGAAATAAAGTTTACAACTTTTAAAAATCGCTGATTTCGGGAATTTCGCGATTTTCAACTTTATTTTGCGATCTTTAAGCGTTTATAGCTCAAAGCAATGTTAACCAATTTTAATGAAATTGTAGGCATGTATACAACTTATTTCAATCTACAAACTGGTTTGTTGAATTTTCATTACAGGCTCACCAAAAAAAGTTTAAGAAACACTATCTACTATTTTTTTTGCTATTCCGACTAATTGCTTTTTTTCAAAATGATGAAAAAAAATCACTTAGCTGAACAATCCTGCTAGCTTTTCAAAAAAAAAAAAAAAATCATGTCGTTTGGACCAATTTTAAAAAAATTATGCGATTTTAAATGTTTTAAACTTTCTATCGTCCGCCGCTGTCTTTTCAAAATTACATATATCTCGCGACTATTTCCATTAATTACATTTAGCTGTTCCTGCGATTTTTGTTTCACGATAGAAAAGTCTCATGCAAAATCCCATCGTGGATTCGCACCTTTAGTTACTGCTGATATTTTTGTCCCGTGATAGAAAAGTCTCGTGTAAAATCCCATCGTGGATTCGCCCCTTAAGGGGGGAGCCCTATTTAGGACGCCTGGAATAAGATGATTCTTGGGAATTTTTTTCTAAGAAACTGTTAAGCGGATCTTTTGGAAAATTTCAGGGTATTTTAGTTCACATTCAAACAATAAAAATTAATTTTTACGTTACAAAGTGTTGGCAAATTGACGATTGTAATGGTGGCCCCATTTCTTCCCTGAAATAAAAAAACCAAGGATTTTCTTATTTCTAATATAATTACATTGTCGACGAACCTAAGACATTGATAAATAAATTGAATTGAACAACTTTTTCCATAAATATTACGAAATATCTTGGGTCAGAATCGTAACTTTTTCTTTCAAGTCCCACCAATTTGTCAACTTTTTTTTTCATTTGTTACATTCACCGACAATGTAATTATACTAGAAATAAGAAATAAGAAAAATTATTCTTGGTTTTTTTAGTTCAGGGAAGAAATGGGGCCACCTCGCCAATTTGCAACTCCGTCGCGCGAGTCCGAACGAACGTGTTCATATATCTCCATTTCTACCGAACTCATTGTAACGTAAAAATTAATTTTTATTGCTTGAATGTGAACTAAAATACCCTGAAAGTTTGCAAAACATCCGCTTAACAGTCTCTTAGAAAAAAATTCCCAAGAATAACCTCATTCCTAACCGTCTTAAATAGGGCTCCCCCTTAAGAGTTGAAGAGGACGTCTTGCCTAATTAAGAAATCCTCTCTACGCCGGATACAATCTACCATATGTACCGTTGGATTCTTATAAAAGGGAGATAAACTAATAGCATTCTTGCACTCCGCGGTGCGCTGGAATTTCTATTCAAAACAATATTAAATTCCTCTGAAAACTTTCACTTTCACCGTGAAATCGAAGTGACCGAGCGGGCAACCGAAGTTCACGAGATTCCCCGAGCTTCGGAGAAGGTTTTCGATGTTGCAGACAGATGTACGTGTCTATATCCCGTTTCGAATTGCACCTATGTCCTGTATTTCCTCGTTTGGCGCAACACTGGCAGAAGTATGCGTTTCGCAAAGGAAAAAGTGAGCGGACAGCCGTGTCTCGAGGCGTTCACATATCCCCCTAGAGCAATTTCAAGCTTGGATTTATGTCGCTCGATCACGTGAAACTTTCCGCATGAGCTGAACGAGAACCACATTAACGAGCGCTATCCGCAAACTTAACCCATTATCTGCCATTGCTCCAGTTTCGACGCACCGCTGCCTTCTTGTCGCGAAACTGCTCACAATACTGCTCTGTAATTAGTGTAACATCCTTTCCAACGAATTAATTTCATCAAAAACTAATCCCAAGTCAATTAAATATGATTCGAATAATAAAATCTGTTAAACTTCGTTTTGGGGAACCCAAAATTTGTGGTTCATTTTCGTGACAGAAATACAAATTTTAAGTTTAGGAAATCATTTGACATTTAGAGGCCAAATCTCTTAATAACTTTTTAAAATTACGTCTGAGAAATAATAATCTACACTCTTCGTTTGTCTGAAATGACAACTGCAACTTCTACCAAGAAGTTTAAATCGCGAAACCAAGGTTCTGCCAAAGTGACTGTATTGCGTTAGGTCGGTGCAAAAGTTCGTTTATTCAATTAGAGTCTTTATTAACACTAAATGTACCGGTACTTTATATGTAACCGGTCAAATGACTGGTTGGGAAATAAATTGTCATAAATTCAAATTAATGCAGAATTTTGAATCGGATTTTCAAACCGGTCATTCGACCGGTAAAAGTACAAATGTATTAATAGTTTTTAATCGACATATGTTCCTTGGCTAATGACCTTTTGCTATTTTTCTGGTAAAAGTACATGTAGATGGGGTAAAAAAGGGTAAATAACATTGCCTAACTGTGAGCGAACGAACTTCCGCACCTACCTAATAAATAAGAAAGAAAATCTTGAGTTTACATTACAATTCTTCACATTGGTATACAATTTTATTCCACTGATTTGCAGAATAGTAAAAAATATTTGGCACGTGTTTTATGTTATCCGCAATCTTCATGATGAAAGGGTGAAAACAGCCCCTAAAGTTTGGGATCGAAAACATATTTTCTGGAATATCTCTGGAACTATTAGGCGTAAGGAGCCGTCCTTAAATTACGTAAAGGTAATTTTGGCGATTTCCTACCCCCTCCCTCCCCAATATAAGAATTCGTAAGATTTGTTATTGCAACCCCCTTCTTACGTAATATTTTTTACATTGAATTTTTTCAGTTATTAAAATTCTTTTAAAGGTTTATATCATTCATTTAACTTGGTTTCGGGAAAGGGTATAGCCGGTTAAGATGGTCAAATGTGCCCCTGAACCGAATTCAAATCACGACGAGTCATTCGAAAGCTTATAAAAAAAGAATGATTTCTGTCAAGTTTCAACTTCGTATCTCGACCCGGGGGGTAGTAAAGGGTAAAAATAGAAAATCAGGTTTTTGCCGAATTTCTCCTATACCAGCGGATGAAAAATTTTGGAAAAATTCAGAGACATGTCTGTTATCGGTGCACATATTAGGGAATCGCGTCAGATTTTTAAATTGAAAAACCAAGCTGTGAAAAATAGAAAACGCCAAAAAATGCTGAAAAATGCCGGTTTTGTATCGAAGTAGTCTTGATACTATAATTATATTTTTACTGTAAGTCCGCATCGTTGTTACTATTGTCTTGAATTTTTTTCAGATTTTTCAATTTGGTGCGCCGCAGTTAAAAAAATTAAAAACCGATTTTTTCGCCGTTTTTTCCGTGTCAGAGTAACTAATAGGTCGAACTTTCGTACATACTTTATGGAATAAGCCTTTTATGCAATCTTCAACATCTTTACATGCAGCAAAACAGCGTAGAAATTAAACGAACTAAACATGCTGTGCCATTACAGTCTAAAATGTCTATCATATTTTCAACGGCGTCAATGGCGCAGCGGTAAAGTGTCCGACTGTTGAATCGCTGCGAACTTTTTGAACGTAGGTTCAAGCCTCGAAACCTCTAAGTTCCACAGGGTCATTTTTTTTTTCACATTAATTATGTATTTTTTCGATTTCTAGCTATATGACAATGATCGATATTTATATACAAATGTTTTAAAAACATATTAAAATTATTTCAATAGTTGAAAACTATTGTTAGGTATCATGCCAATTACAGCATTGTTTAACTTTTGAATTTTGGAAACAAGAAAGAGTTGTATGATCTATAAGAAGAGGCGAAATAATTACAAAATAACACACAATTGTTGCTGCAATCCATCCACAATTGTTAAAGGTAAGAGATTGGAAAATCAATTTCATATAATATTAATTTAGTGCAGGGAATGTTACAACAATACTGTAATTGACGGCATACTTGATCAGAGAAACGGTGGCATTAAAATCTTCTCAAGTCATGTTTATGTATATTTCAATTATTAAAATATTTTTAATGTTTTTAAAACATTTGTATATAAATATCGATCATTGTCATATAGCTAGAAATCGAAAAAATATATAATTAATGTGAAAAAAAATGACCCTGTGGGACATAGAAATTCCGAGGCTTGAACCTACGTTCAAAAAGTTCGCAGCGATTCAACAGTCGGACACTTTACCGCTGCGCCATTGACGCCGTTGAAAATATGATAGACATTTTAGACTGTAATCGCACAGCATGTTTAGTTCGTTTAATTTCTACGCTGTTTTGCTGCATGTGAAGACGTTGAAGATTGCATAAAAGGCTTATTCCATAAAGTATGTACGAAAGTTCGACCTATTAGTTACTCTGACACGGAAAAAACGGCGAAAAAATCGGTTTTTAATTTTTTTAACTGCGGCGCACCAAATTGAAAAATCTGAAAAAAATTCAAGACAATAGTAACCACGATGCGGACTTACAGTAAAAATATAATTATAGTATCAAGACTGCTTCGATACAAAACCGGCATTTTTCAGCATATTTTGGCGTTTTCTATTTTTCACAGCTTGGCTTTTCAATTTAAAAATCTGACACGATTCCCTAATATGTGCACCGATAACAAACATGTCTCTGAATTTTTTCAAAATTTTTCATCCGCTGGTATAGGAGAAATTCGGCAAAAACCTGATTTTCTATTTTTACCCTTTACTACCCCCCGGGTCGAGATACGAAGTTGAAACTTGACAGAAATCATTCTTTTTTTATAAGCTTTCGAATGACTCATCGTGATTTGAATTCGGTTCAGGGGCACATTTGACCATCTTAACCGGCTATACCCTTTAAACTAAAACAAGTTTTCTGGAACATTAATGATAGAATTTGTATTTATTGAAAATTAGGTTAAAAAATATTACGTAAGACCCTACCTGACTCCCCCCTTCCCTTGTAAGAAAACATAAGAAATTCGCGACCCCCTCCCCCCCAAAAAAGCCTTACGTAATTTAAGGACGACCCCTAAGACAAATTTTTCTTTTGAAGTGTCAGTTTTTTAAATACGAATCCATCCCCTGCTCAGATTTTAGAAAATTTCAGAAAATATGTTTTCGACCCCCCCCCCCCCCCCTTTAGCTCTTTCCACCCCTTCAACATGGGCGATTGCCGATAACAAAAAGTACATGTCAAGCATTTTTCAGTATTCTGCAAATCTGCGGAGTCTCATCAAAATCGGTGTGAGCGGGTTCGATATGTTTCCTTGTAAGGTGAATAACAGATAACCATGAAGGTCTTTGGTCTCGCAAAACTCAGGCGCTGGGAGTTCCGTATGGTAATACGAAAGGAAATTTCGCAGGTGTAATTGACGACTATGATGCGGGTTCGATAAAGCTTATATGGTAATCCGCGTTCAAGAGCAGCTAATCTGATGAATTTCGCATAGTAATGCAAAACGAAATTCCTGCATCCCTGCCATCCGGTCGTTGCCATCTGCTTCAAGGGCAACCGGCTAAAAACGTATGATTTTCTGCGATGGTACGAGACAGCCCACTCGTGATATCGAGGTGAGTTCTCGTTCGAACAAGCTATTCCTTAAAGGAGATAGTCGCATTTACATGGGCAACGAGAGTCCTCCGCGATAGAACTCATGAATACGGGGACATGGAATTTTCGTTTCACACTTTTACGTGCTACGCCTCCAAGTCTTCCATTAGACGAGACGGTGAGAGATAAGCTCTTTCGTGATTTAACATTTAACTGTTTAAATGTATTTGGGAGAAGAATTACATTTTGTAAAAAAAGACGGTAGGTATGGTATGTTGTTTACTAGCGTTTCTCAACCTCTCAAATAGTGGATCGCGTTGAAATTTTAATGGGTCACGAATAATAAAAAAATGAAATTGAGGTATTTGTGATAAATCGACATTCGTCTGAACTGCTCTCAATAGACATTTATCGAATGTTAGTTTTTACATGTAGAAGTTGTTTTCAAATATGCATAACATATAATATACAGTGACTCCAGTTTACCAGGTTTATAAAAATGTTGGTTCATGCGGCAAAAAGGTTGACCATTTTCAAAGTCGTGTTGCCTAAAGGTTGTTCGTTGCACAGGCAAAAATTATTTTTTGTATGGATGATTAGTAGTGAATGTTTAATTCAAAACAATTTGTCGAAAAAGTAGATAAAGACGTGGAAGCTCCGCAGGGACATTTATGTAGCAAATATACTGTTTTATACTTTCGTCCTTATTGTTAGTTAAAAATAATAGTCACTGGTAAACCACATCAACCGCTGTTAGCTACTTTCTAACGAACACTTTCGATCAATCTACACAGGTACAGGATTTCGCTATGAAATCACGTTTAAACGACTGAGTTCCCTTAACATTGTATCTAATTAAAAGAAATAAGTATCAGTTGTGAAACTACTAATTTTTATTTCCTAAATTTCAATTCCCCAATTCATTGTTACGCTAATAGCGACAAACTTGTTATAAACTACAACAAATATCAACAACTAAAATTAATCAGGGTCGGATTAAGATCTTTAGAGGTTCTAAGCACATAAAAAACTTGAGGCCACCTTATACAAGGTGATCACTTCAATACACGATTTCTTACGCACTTCCGATAATTTAACTAAATAAAAAGTGAAAGGTTGTAACAGAAGTTAGATTTTAAAATTCAGAAATTTTCAGCATATAAAACAGCTAGCAGTGGAATCAGTCGTTAGTCAGACAAAACGTCACATGTTGGATTTCGACTTAACTGGACTTCGTTGTCTCTAAGTTTAAAAGCAAAGTGCGCGTTTCTTTTTAAATTGAAAATATTTCATAGACCGTAGATACAACGTCTTCTAATGCACGATACTTGTTCGATTACCATACAAGATTGTTAAGACGGTTTCACTGCTTGGCCAACAGTGTTCTATGATAATTGCGATAGCTGTTCCCATGGAACTTATGGAAACGATGTACTTATCCTTTTCCTGGCTAATTTAGAATCGCAAAAGACACGGCGAGGAATTCCACGTCTCCTTAAAAACCACGGCCGTATATAATGGCGGCCGTCCGTACGCGTGGTACTGTCACTTCCTCGAATATGTTAAAACCGGTCATCAATGGAGAACGGGATTTCTGGCCAACATCCAAGATCATGGTCATTCGGCTGACCATCGACCGGTTCCAGCACCCGCTGTTCTGCCTTTCTTAATTCTACTTTCGTACCACCGAATTTCGCTGATAATCATCGCGATCCACGTGACTCCACTCTCCCCGTTCACTTTCTTCAGCTCGCAATAACGAAACCCTACTATCGATTATTTGGTGAATTAAATTTCACGAAATGGGGAAATATACACTTTTGAAGGGGATAGTCTCGATTGTACGACACATTCTCCTGAGACGGGGTAGATTGAAATTTATGGAAACAGAGAAAACATTTATTTTTAATCGAAGTCAGTTTTTATGGTGGAAATGCTTATCGAGATATGTGAGGAATAGTTTAAAATTTGATTTTTTTCAAAACTGTACTTGTAGATAGGGTTTCATATTATTGTGATACTGTGTCACTAATGACGAATATGATATGTAGCAACATCCACTGCATTAGGGTATTGTAGTTTGTAGTCTTCTCACACTTCATGTGACAGAATTTTTACGTAATCTCGTTAAGCAGTCCTACTTCTATGGAGGAACAATAACAGGAGGATTCTGTGTAATCGAGTCTGCAAATCTGTCGAGTATGGGTGCACTTGACACACAATCAGAATTGGTTCCATCTTTGAAATTAATCTCCTCGAAAACGAGGCCTTGTTCGAAAAAAATGGTAATCTACGATTTTAACGTGTTTCAAATGCTAACTCACCCTCTGAACAAAATTTAATTTTGTGAATAAATTTGCAAAATAAATTCGAAAAATAGCACAATTCAATTTCGGTGGTATACAAAAAATACTAGGTTTCTTTTGAACCACAAGCAAATTAATTAAAAGTACTCCTCTTATAATGAAAAGTAAATCCAAGAATACTTAAGTAATTTTAATTGTTAGTGTTAATATTCTTATGGTTTACAGGTATAATAATATTCTCTGCAACGGGTGGTTCCAGGCACATCTCTTCGAAATAACGTACTACTCCATAATCCTAATTTTAAATAAGAAATAGGTACCTTTTGAAATGCACTTTAATACACAACACCCTCAATTATTCATCTTCAACATAAGAAACTTTTAACAGATTGCGTTCGATTTTCCACAGTTTTGATACAACGAGAATGGAAAACATCGCCGTTTGAAAGGAACTTACAGGCTCAAGGAGTGGATGGTCAGTGAAAAGTGAAGGATTCGTAATTTACAGAATTATGGGCGGAGCAGTATGTCGCGATCAATTGAATGCAGCAGGCGCGTCAGCCACAATTCCGCGGAACTTCGTAATATTTATTACAGCCGTGGTTAAACGTCCTGCTATTGTGAGAATCCTTAGGAAAGTACTTTCCCATGCATGGTAACTTCTTCCACCGTCAAGAGGAAAGGTTAACAAGAGATGGCTGAGGCTGCTAGTTGCTGCAAGGTAGGTTGCGATCGACTATTTAATCTAACGCACCCTTATGAAGAGAACGAGCACGCGTCTTGAGGAAATCGATCTACCCTGAAACCTGGAAGCTGCCTTTTATGCAACACATTTATGTATTAGAATTTAAAATCCCAGTCAGCTGGACCTTCCGAGAGGAGACCTGACACAGTGGAACCCCCAACTCACTGCCTAAGTAGATAATGATCGATAATAAGTATCGATAATAAAATTGAAAGACTATATAAAAAAAATGGTAAGTACTGTTTTTATACTTTGAGAGACTTTTAATACTCTGTAGAAATCATAGATTTTCCGATACCATATTGTATGGATTAATATAAATATCTATGCGGATACACTCTCCCTTTCTCTTTTCTAATTCTTGTTAAGCTCTCGCTAGATTCTAACTCGTAAATCATCTCGTATTTCCATAGCTAGCATGGGACGTTTCCACTTTGACACCATTAATGTAGGTACAATTAGTCTCGCAGTGAATTCTTAGGGTCAGAATTAGTATTGACCCCCATATAAGAATGTTTTAATGGAAGTGGAGATGTTCTACAAGAAGTGCAGCTTGAATAATAGGATTTTCTAATAGTGGAGCACACGGATAACGGAGATTCGATTGATGGAGGCTCTACTTTACTTTCTTTCTCTGCGGTCGTTCTTTCTTCAAGTTCACGGTTAAATCTGGTACAAATATTTTGCCCGCCCGCAAGGACAAGAATCATGGTCGGTCGAAATGCCTGTCAGGTTCCTCTGGGATTGTATTTTTCTTATTCCCGAGGACAAGTATTTTTACATGAACAACTGGTATCGCGCGAGGACTTCTGGTCCTCGCACCGGAACAACCTGCGTCAGCAGATTTTAAGAAAAATTGCATTCCGTTGCAATTCTTCTAAATTGAATGTGAAAATGTGAAGAATTTTGTAACTCGTGAATTAATATATACGAGTAATTATTTTAATAAGATATAAAGTTTTAGGCAGCACTTAAACATAATTATGTTAATATTGTTAATGGTGTTAGTAAAAATTAATTTAAACATTTTTAAGCTACCGACTTTCATTTGATTTAACGTATCGTTGATTATGCTAATATTCTTTGAGAAAATCGTAAAGTAACATATACATTCGTAATTGCCTGATTAATGTGACTAACAATAAGATAATAAATTTAAGATTGACTACTATCGTCATTAACTATTTCTTTAATTCTTTCCTGTGATTCAGGTTTCTTTTGGAAAAATCTGGCTCCAAGATTCAAACATTATTTAAAATTTATATAGAAACCTACGGTTCCCAATTTCTAAAAATATAATCCCTCCACCCTCGACTTGATCCGGCCTTAGAAAAATTCTCAATCCCCAAAGTTCCACAATTTTAATTCTCTCTGCTAATTAACAAACCATACTTGTTACTTGAAAAACCGTAAATTTATGGCGTTGCAAAACCGAAGATTGCGTAGCGACAACGTAGAGTACCATTTATGAGTTTTGAATTTAATTAGAGGCTGTCTCGCAAGATCGTAAAGTCGTATCAAGGGTGATAATTTAATTAAGAAGTTCATCGAAACGAGCAAGGAGCTGGGTTTCGTGAAATCTCCCTAGCAGGCACTGTAACCCAACGTGAACGCAGACTTCGGTGGTTGTAACAGCAATTCTCACATTAAGAAGCCAGCCGTGTTATCCTGCGAACGATCGTTGTTCGAAAGTGGTTCCCAGGGAATGTGTTTGTTGCGAGAACAATTGCCGAGGATCTTCCAATTGTCAAGAGCCAGTTCACATCTGACGATTAGATAACTCATTCTGAATTCCGTGCTTCTACGCATGCTGCTAGTATTCACGATCTTCATTCCAGCGACACAACGCTGCGGATTAACCATACCTACATACGTGTATCGCTGGTTGCGAAGATCTCTCTCTGACGAACAGGATTCATCGCTAGGGACCTTTCAGCGCTCCAATCCGATGTCGTCGAAGACCAGGATTGATTTTAATTATACTTGTACGAAAGGAGCGAAAAGAAAGTCGATTTTCTAACCATTTTCTGCATCGGAAACCCTGCCACCGCCATATATGCAACGCATGGTGTATGTTTTATGTATTTTTCTTTACAATCTTCACTGTTCAAACGTAACTTAACTCGCGCTCAGCCGTGTCCGCCATGTACGTGAATATTTTTAAAACCTGTATCGGTGTACAGGGGACGCACGTCGAAATTTTAACTCCAAGCTTTGGGAGCTGCAAACTCTTTGTGTTTAAACATTTGCTTGAGGTTCTTAAAAATCACAGATAATCTTTGATTATGGGAGAAAACTTTGCATCGACACTATGGTATTACACTTGAGACATGAAAGAGGAGAGTCCTCTCTCGTTCCTTGACTCCTCCTACCGTTTAGTAGTTACTTAATTTGTTAATAATGCGGTAACTATTTAGTAGATGATACAAGGGGAATTTAAACCCGAATTTGAGTTTTGAAATCTAAATTGAGTTTTGAGGAGAGGGAAACGCAAATTTGAGTCTGGATCACTTGGATTTCCACTTCTTCAAAACTCAAATTTGGATTTCCCTCATCCCAATATTCAAATTTGGATTTCTACCTCCCAGAACTCAAATTTAGATTTACCTAAATCCAAAACAGAAATTTTGATTTCCATTTTCCCAAAATTCAAATTGGAATTTCCCTCATCTCAAAATTCAAATTAGGATTTCCACCTCCCCAAAACTCATATTGGGATTTCCCTCATTTCAAAACTGAAATTTGGGTTTCCACCCCTTCGAAACTCAAATTTGGATTTCCCTCATCCCAATATTCAAATTTGGATTTCCACCTCCCAGAACTCAAATTTAGATTTCCCTCAATCCAAAACAGCAATTTAGATTTCCATCTCCCCAAAACTCAAATTGGAATTTCCCTCATCTCAAAATTCAAAATTGGATTTCCACCTCCCCAAAACTCAAATTTGGATTTCCCTCATTTCAAAACTCAAATTTCGATTTCCACCTCCCCAAAATTCATATTGGGATTTCCCTCATTTCAAAACTCAAATTTGAATTTCCCCCTCTCCAAAACCCAAATTTGGATTTCCCAACTCAAAATTGTGTTTTGATTCCCCCTTGTATCATGTACTCTATTTAGAATTATTTACTTAATAATTAAAAAGCCCCGCTGTCCATAAAAATCTCATCGTAAATTTTTCGAGGCCCTATGCATAGAAATTTATTATTATAAAATATAAAAAAAACAATATAAATGCGTTTCTTTTTTTAGCACCACATAATTTTGGAACTGGACCCCGCAAAAGTTCACGCCGCCCCTGGGAAGAGCAATTTCCCCCACTTTCAACCTAAAACAGAATTATTTCTTACATTCCCACCCTTCGCGACCACCTTCATCGATCATGACGTCGGGAACCAGTAGACAGATAATGGCACCTCTCGAAATGGCGTGCAACGTGTGTATGTTCTATACAACAGCGTCACGTAGAACCTAGTTTTAGTATATTTAGCCTGGCAACGGGTGTATTTAACCCATAAGATTTTTTCCGCCGTTTACGGAACCCTGGCGAGCATTATTTTAATTACTTCCCGTTCGAGCGCGCACTTTTCGAGCGCCGAACGACCTGGATTCTTTTCCTCCGGTTTCTACCGAACACCGGACGAATCTCGATAGCGGAAGCTTGATTTCTCCACGGAGCTTCTCTCTTACGGCAAGTCGATTCTCCATTTTTAGTTGTTACAACAGGTTGTCTGTGCAACACCAAGTTTAACGCGATTCCGTTGCATCATAATCATAATAACTCGCCTGCGGTACGCCTTAATACTTCCTAGGTCGATTTTATTCTTTCACCTTGCTTGCTCACTGGTCAATGCTCTGTCTGATTTTTTCTGTTTCTTTTTTCAGATGAAGCGTATAATGCAATTTCAGCTCTGGCGATGCATATCAGTTTGCATGGGCACGAAGAAAGGTGAAACGCATCAATCTGTTGCGTTTACATTTTCGAAGGTGTGGCTGATGCATATGCAGAGGCTAAGGCGATAAAATTTCACTCTGAAATGTATCTGTTATGATATGACGAATGCTTTTCATGAATTATTTTGGCAATAATGTACAGTGGGTTGTCGAATTAATTATTAGAGCCACCTGCATAAATTGAAACAATTAATTTCTAAATTTTTTAAATGAAAGTCTAGTCACAGTGAATTTTTTATTATTTTTTTTTGTGAAGTTTTGATGTTTGCACTGTTGGCAAAATTATTTGTCACATGGATGATTTTATTTCTATAGGAACACCAAAAACATATTTTTGTACAGTGATTCTGATAATTTAAAAAGTAACATTTTCAATTGCCAACGAAAACCACAAAGAATCGCATGAGAACTTCGGTATGGAATAGCTTAATCTGATCTGTTACTTCCGCTTTTCTTCCCCAGTTACAAATAAGAAAGAGAAAGTAGGGACCCTTTCACTCTTCAGATCAGCAAAACATCATTTTTTAGCTCTGTTCGCATGTACACCCCATTCGATTCTCAATTATTTAAACACCTCCACTAATATTAATCAAAAACGTGTTTCCCACATGCGAATTGAATTCACTGACACTCGCTTAATTAAGACAAGCGGCTATAAGCGAGACCACTGTTCATTGCCTTGCTCATTTCAGATAAACATTCCGGTTTCCCTCGCATTTGAATTAATTCCTAACACTAACACGGCTCGAGTGTAGGCACTTACGAAATCTGAATCGTTAAAAGAACATTTTTGCGCACTTCCTTCACACGTGTCATAATTATAATATCCCATGTATCATATACATTATTTTCTAAGCCACATTCTATTCAAGGTAAATGGGCTGCAATTGATTAAGGACTTAAACCTTGACAGGTCGGAAAATAGGGTCATTTTTATAATTATTTTCATATAAACAAACGTCATATTTAAAAATCCAGATATACACCTTATTGTGTATAAATTAAGCTGTATTCTCTTCAAGTACTAGATTATAGTCTGAAGAATATTCATGCAAAATTTTATTCAAATCATTCCATCTAATCTCTGAGATATTTTCGGTACCGCAAATACTGTGAGTATGAAGTGGTCATTCCGGTTAGACGAATTGAAAAAATCGACGTTTTTTTAAACATTTTTCAAAACTACATATCCTCAAGAATGTACTGTTACATTTTCATTTAAAAATTCCGATTATTTTAGATTCTACAGTAGCATTTTGTAAGGAGCGCAGAGGTTCGGCCTCTACAGATGAAAACTTTGAACGTGTTTTCCTCGAAACGTCATTTTTTCAGATCATGAAGATAAAATCTGAAAATCTATCGAACCGATTGCTTTATAAATTGTATTGCTTATTCTGCACACCTATGCCTCTCGCAGGGACTACATCCAAGTATTTTCATCTCGTCTAACCTACTTTTAAAATCGAAAATAGCAAAAGAATAAAGTCGAAAAAACATTTTTCTTGCATTTTGTCCGCCATTTTGCTAATTTTTAAGATAAATCACTAATTATAGTTCGAGCGATAATGACAGTCATACTGATCTCTTTGGATCTGTTGGATATGTAGTCTCTAAGAATCTGTTTTGATTTTTCGTTTCAGATAAGTCTAACTACTGAAATCGCCTGCACGAGCGAGGCATGAATTTTTAAACTTGTCATCAAAACCGCTTTCAAAAGCATTTTAAAAGCAATAATTTTATTAATTTTATATTTTTCATTTACTGTAGAAATGTAGGTTAATAAATAAAAAAAAGTTTTATTCTATTACTATAATTATTTTCGCCGCAATAAATTCCTGAAAACCGCTGAATTTATCAGCGCGCCAACCGCAATGACCCCTGAAGAGGCCTGGGCAGAAGGCGTTGCTATGGTACCATTTCTGAACATATCAAATTTCGTTTTGAAGAGAAGACAGCTTAATTTATCCACAACAAGGTGCATATCCCAATTTTTAAAAATGACGTTTCTTTATATAAAAAAATATCATAAAAATGGCCCTAGTCTCCGACCTGTCAAGGATATTCAACCCCTCAACGAACACTTTTTGGATGAAGCGAGGAGATACAACTACCTCCCACAGAGAAGCGGAGTTCTAAGATCCTCGGAGACCAACCATTGAGGACCAGTCAGTGTCTCAAGTGCCCCATTCTATCTGCCAGTAAGACACTTGTGGTGCATGACGGTCGAGAATTCCCCATTTATGATGTCACTGACAGTAGTGACAATGCAGAGTGAATTTCTGGGTGCTAAGGCCTCCGCGGCCTTCGCGTCCTTCGCTCCGCGCAAAATGACACGGTCGGACGCTTCGCGCTTTCCGAGCCGCGTGCTTTTCGAACCTGCCCACGAAAAATGCTATCGACGGCTAGCAGGCTCGTAAGATTAGATAATATACGTCCCGATCGGCTCGAGCGTTCTGCGCCGATGCCGGTTAAATCGTGTTACATAAATTACGGCCCGCGCGCGCCCGGAGTCCGCGAGTGCAGCATTCGCAACGAGAGCAGTGAACGACGCGAACGTTCCCGCACGCAAACTGCCGCACGCAAGTCCTTGTAAAATATAAACGGTTCGTGGTCACGAGTAAACGTCAAACGCTGCACGTGTCTGTTCGCAAATATCCGCCCGGCGATACGGCGCACGTGACGGCGGCTTAGAAAGCAACGCGATCCGGAGGAATGTCAATTTACTCCGATCGATCACCAATGCCCTCGAAGGGGGGGTATGCCCGCGAAGTAACGGGATCATGTTTTCCATCGAAATGAAATATGGTTTCTCATTGTCACGCGTTATTGAATTTCTCGGCCGGTTTCTAACGCGCGAAAAAGTTCGAGCAGGAAGTCGGTCCGGCGCGGTGGCGGACGTACCGCAGCGGTTGCGGTCGCGTCGGGGGGCTCCGAAGTTCGGCGATCGTGGAGACCGAAAAATTGCGAAGGGTGGTTAAACCTATTCTGCGCTTTTCCCATTCTTCGCGTCGAAATGTGAATGAGATTGGTGTACTTACAGGGGAAATGAGTTTACTTTAATTTGAAGGATTAGGTATTATTTTGTGGTATTCGAATTGGTGGAAGCGGAGGGAAATTCAAATTTAGATGTGGGTATAGATAATTGATTCCCAACCTGTGGGTCGCGGAGTGTTTTCTAGGGGGGTCGCCATGGTTATTTTTAGTTGGCGATTTTTAGCAATTATTTATTTAAATATGGTTACATTGTCGTATTCTATTAAGGGGACTGGGCAGTCGAAAAATCGATTTTTTATTGCATTTTCCGAAAGTACTGTCTTTTCTGAATAAAATGCCGTTTGGTTTATATTAAAATTCGCGAAATTGTTGATTTGGCAGCTAGAAAGGTCAAGCGGTAACTTATAGCGTCGCCTTTTCCCAGAAACTTTAAACGCGTTTTTCTCGAATCTTTTTTCTCTTGGTTTTCCCGTATTTGCGAATGAACGGAGGTTTAGATCGTCTTGAATAAATTACAGGATGTGTAAAACATGTGCCATTCCACGTGGAACCTCTGATATAGTCCATAAAAGCTCGAGACTTTGACACAAAAAATTAAAAAGTCATCGGTTTTTAGTAGGGCACAAACAAGAACGAATTTTTCTCGGAAAAATCGCCGTTTTTCAGCCACCAATCGCATAATTTTGATTTCATTTTCGTTTTTATAGGTTTCACTGAAAATTATGAATCCAACAAACAAGAATCACACCTTTGAAATCGGATTACGTCTCATTTTAAGACGGATATTAAGGCAAAACCACAGAAAAATGTTAAAATGTTTACCAATCCGCAGCGCCATTTTTAAAGCACATATATATTTCATACCAATTATTTTCCAATCTGTATGGTCGTAATAAACATTGGGCAAAAGAATACGTCTGGATTTGCTTTCATTTTTTTACAAATAAATAAAGGAAAGAGTCTCTTTCTCACATAACACTGATTTTTTATAAATGAAAGGATGGGAATATTTATCTTATCTTATATCAGGGTGTGGGGTCGCGGGTTATTTGAATATTATAAAAGGGAATCGCGACAAAAAAAAGTTTGGGAAACACAGGTATAGATGGTTAGACCTGTACTGTTGCTGAATTTGAAACAATCGACTTTGCACTCAATTAAAAGATAATTTGTCATGATGTATAATGAACGA
This sequence comes from Andrena bucephala, assembly GCA_947577245.1. Classification (NCBI taxonomy): domain Eukaryota; kingdom Metazoa; phylum Arthropoda; class Insecta; order Hymenoptera; family Andrenidae; genus Andrena; species Andrena bucephala. Next base: position 11,436,570 of record OX387715.1, read on the forward strand.
TTGCTATAACGAACAAGGTTCTAGCACAAATCAGTTCGTTATAGGACACCCCACTGTACCACATAGCGATTTCGGAAACATTTCTGGGTAATCTATGTGCATTTGATCGAATAATTAATAAATATCCACATAAAGCCTGCTGCTCATTGTTAAGACGCTCGCATTTCCCACTATTCAGAATCAGATTCACGTTCGTATGACCTTTTTCATTCAAAATTACCTCTACACCCATTCTATACCTGTAGAATTGCACGAAGAACTGATCGTGAGAGACTCGGAGGCAAGACGAAAGTGAATTAATTGGAGATGTTTCTATCTATCCTACCATCTATCTATCCCCCATTCCTCCACCATTTATAACACCTCGCATCCTGTTTAACCATCCGCACATTCGCGTTATCGCGAGAATCTCGAATCAAGTAAACGAGCATAAATATTACAAGAAACCTGGCGGCTAATTCCACCTACGATAACACGACAATTTTACGGAACAAAGTGGTATCGCGCTGTCCACCTTTTGGGCGAACTCGTTGCCGCGAAACGAAACGTTTCGCAAGCGGGGCCCGCAAAAGGCGAAAAGAACGGGGCTGGCTGGCTCGTTTCTGGCGAGCGGCGCAAAAGAAACGTTAATTGGCAAAAAAATATTCCATAATGTTAATTCCAACTGAGCCCCAACACTCTCGGTTTCACTTAGCGGAGTGCGCCGTAACGTAACGCAATGTAAACGATGGCCCAATTATAATAAGGAACGTAAGCACGTGCCGGCAGAACTGTACAACCCGTTCGCGCAAATAGTGATGTACTTTCACTTGCTTTTCGTTGAGCACAGTAGGTAGATACGCAGAAAGATAGGTGAGCGGTGGTTACGCCTTCCGCAGGCTGCGAGGCTCGCGCGGGGCCCCGTGTTCTTGATTTTCGCGTATGGCAACGATAAGTGAATTAAAAGTCCTTTGACTTGGCGAAAAGCGCGCCGCGATTCGTTGGCTTTACTTCCCCGGCGAGTTCAAGTGCCGCGGGTGTACCGAGCAACAGCGAGGCCTCCAATGCGCATGTTCGAACAGAAGGTGGGAAAGCAATTCGAACTGTCGATCCCCCTTCACTCTAATGAAGTGCGATATTAATCCCATCTATCCCATCAATGCTTATCGATATATAGTTTTATTTTTTTAACCATTTTTCACTTTTTTTACGGGGTACCGCGAGAAGGCTTGCTGCAGAAACACTTGGTACAAGAAGGAACTGGGTGCTATTGAGGGAGAAAATCTTATTAGAAAAGAATTACGTTGAAGAAACTGTTGCGTCGCGTGTAAGCACAATGAGTAACGCACAGGAACGCGTTGTTTTTGTAGCGTTGCAATTTTTATCCAACGTTGCAGTTTTTTAATTATAAATGAGAATTCTGAGGTGAATTAATATTAGTATGCGTTCTTGCGATGGGAAAATCACGGTATAACGTAAATCTCCAATAATACGTTCTTCGTGCATGAACAATTAACTTCGAATCGATGCTATCTCGATACCGTTATATAAAACTACTTTATTGAACAATACGCATCTGCTTTGTACCGTGCTCTAATCGATTTGTATTACGGCATCCCACTTGTTGTGAATAACATGTAAGGTGGAGTTCCAAGATATGGAAATTCAGCTTAACGCCATAATTACATTGTGTAACATGCTTCGTATTAACTGCTGGAAGATTGTCAATGTTGAAGAAAAATTGTGACGGGCTTTTCCAGTTGCATTATGAATTATTGCTACAATATATCTGTTTGAAATACAGTTTTGCAATTAAATTTGGGTGAAATAGAATTCCATAGATTATCTCTACGTGAAATGCAATATAAAAAATATATACTACTCTCGAAGTATAATTGGAATATTCCCATTTGACACTCATTCTTCTAGACTTGCAGAGGTAGGTACACTCATTGATAAATACAAGCTCTATAACAGAGTGACGATCAGTTATACAGTTCACGGATATTATTTAAATGGAGTAATATTTTTTCGAAATAATTATCTGCAGCGATACAAATATCTATGTTGGTTATTATGAAAGTGATCGAAGTCACTTTTTTTCATTCCGCGATATTTAGACTTTTGCGTTTGTGTAATCGATGTAATACAAAATAAGAGTATCTTGAATATCTCGAGAACTATTAGGCGTAGGACAATTTTTTTGTTCAAAGACGAATCCAGCCCACTTTTTAGTTTTTAAAAAATTTCAGAAAATATGTTTTCGATCCCAACTTTAGGGGCTCTTTTCACCCCTTCACCATGGACGATTGTGCGTTTGTGTAATCGATGTAATACAAAATAAGAGTATCTTGAATATCTCGAGAACTATTAGGCGTAGGACAATTTTTTTGTTCAAAGACGAATCCAGCCCACTTTTTAGTTTTTAGAAAATTTCAGAAAATATGTTTTCGATCCCAACTTTAGGAGCTCTTTTCACCTCTTCACCATGGACGATTGCCGATAACAAAAAATATGTGTAAAATATTTTTCACTATTCTGCAAATCTGCAGAGTCTCGTCAAAATCGGCGTGTGTGGGTTCGATAAGTTCCCTTGTTAGACCACTTTCATAATCACCGGCACAAATCAATATAAGCTACTACTGTGAGCAACGATACCGGAAATGGGCGTCATGCACACGTGTAATTACAAATACAAATATCGTTAAATGTGCTTTTCACTTGGAAATGAAAAATCACTATATGATTATTACTAATGACTAATAACATATCCTTTCTTTCTGATCCTACAATATTTTCCCAATTTTGCTCGATCTCATTGCCACATCCACTCAACAACTACACCTACAGCATCACTGAATTCGAAACGAATAATTATGATCTCATATATCGTTAAAGCAAAGAGCTTTTAATTAAACTAAAGCGATCATCTTGTTCGTTATTTTACTATCACTATTTAAAATGAAACATAACCGAATATCTTTATTATCAAAAATTCCTGCTGCACCGAAGAAATCAATGTCGCCTTTAATTCCAAACGAAACTTCGTACTTTCATTTCAAACTGCCAACATCCCCAGCCCCTTACGAAACATTGTTCACAATTGTACAGACACAGTCATCAGAACTTCCACGAAACAAGAATCGCCCTCGAATTCTCTAAATCTTTACGAAGCATCGCAACTAGTATTCCACCTCTAGAAATTTGACAATTTTATTTCTTAATTCTCGAGAATTTACAGTATTTCACGAGAAACTTAAGTCTAGGAAAATTATTATAAATCTCATTTAATTTCGAAAATTAATTTTCAGTTACTTCGGAATGGTGTATTACTAGTTAATCGCGAACGTATAAACACATCTGCAATTTATAATAAATAGTAACATTAGAACCTATATGAATTACAATAGAAAATTTCAGTAGAGAAGAAGATTCGACAGTAATAACTGCTGAACGTGTTCTTAAATTCCCATTTAAAAATTTAAAAAAATTGTATACTGAATTAAGTAATGAGTTCCTTGTTGCTATTAAAGGAGAAATATCGAAAAGCAGAGTTAACACTATTCTATCGCTTATAAAATTTTTGCATAATCCACAATCTCTTCAAAAAGATTCAAGAGACGCATTTTTGAGAATTCTCCACGCAGACTTCTCGAGAAATATGATCTGATTTTTTATTTCTCGCAAAACGAAAAGTATCCGGAAATCGGGAACACTAATCGCAACGAAGGAAACTTATCCATGCTCTTAAATGAGGGCCAACCATCCCGAAAAGCGTACACTTCTCTTCCCCAGTAAACAGTCCAAGAAACCGATAATGTAAAAGCAACCAGAAGTAGTTTAGTCTGATCACAAGTCAGCCTTTATTCGAAGGACTCTGTGTCGCGGAGGGTTGTCTTGAAACATTCGAGGGTAGCGCGTGAAGAACCAAATCCCAGTATACCACCTAGAAGGGATATAACAAACTCATAAAAACTGAGGGAGTCCCAAAATCCACAGCTTTGAGGTTTGGCATTTTTTTGAGAGCTGAGGTTCCCAGACCTCTTGTTCCAAAACCGCAAAGCTGCGAACTTTGAAACTTTGGAACTCTCGCAGCTTTTAAGACCCTTCTATGCTTCTATGTCCCTTCTAGGTTCAATGCAGGGAGAATCGTGTTATGCTAGGCTGCATGGCTCGCTCACCAAAGATGCGTCGACGACCACGGCGTCCAGCGACGTTGATTAGAGATGCTCAGTTCGAGGACTCGTTGGTGCCGCGATGCACGGCGCTCGACATTCCTTTCAGCTTGCCTTGGAGTAACTGGACGCCGAAGCGGTTTCCCTCTCTCGATTCGCACCGACTTCTTTACATTCTACACCAGCCTCGATCCATGGCTTTCACTTCATCCGTCGTGGAAATGGTGAGCCATGGATCGCGGCGGGACCCAGCGCGGCGGCGTTGCTGGACCAGCGTCGGTGAGCATTACACGGCTCCGATAAAACGGGGCGGAACGCGACGTCCAAGACGTTTGGATTTTACTTTCATCGGGTCCCTATCATCCTCGATTATATATGGTGGTATTGCATAGGAGGCACGATGAGATGTCTGAGATGAGCGTCTTACAAAGGGACTAGAGAAATTTAAGGGGACAGGGATGTAAAGGGCGAAATTCAGCAAACAAGGATTTCGCTGCTGCTGGGCAGTCGTTTTTGTCGAAAATGAAGCAGTTCTTTTTCAATTAATTACAATGAAATAAATTTAAACTGTGACTTGTTCTTTGACACAATGATTGTTAACATCATAAGCTTTAAAAAAACGTGTTTGTTTAATCAAAAATATGCATTATATATGACGCTACAGGTGGATCATTAAAGAGGCATTTTAAAAATATTTAATTTTTTACCTGGCGACTTATGAGGAAACTTTGACCGAAAGCTTGTCTTGTACAACATTATAGAGCTGGAACGCGCTAGTTCGAGTTTATTCGAACGAACCCCATAGAATCTCAAAAGTGGTCAGAGCGCGTTTAAACTACATGAGCATATAGAGGACCAAATTCTACATGACTTTTTCTTACAACATTTTTCCGTACGACGTCGGATAACGGAGATATAACCGTTTGAATATTCTTAGCGACCTGCCCCTGGACGTAGGCAATCTACTAGCTCTCCTGTATGTCGTCAAGTGCCCTGATGTGTCTAACAAGAAGGAAGGAGCACTTTTTACTTTCCGATTTTACCGACTTGTGTAATTAAGTAGAATATACATAGTTCAGAGAATCACCGTAATTGGACGTAGAGTGCGCGCCAGAACCATTGAATCTAGGGATACTAGAGGATCCCTAGGGTAGGGTGGTCTAGTGATCCTCCAGGGAGTGATCGGTATAACCGCAGCCATTTGTGACAAAACCGGAAATAACATAACCTAAACATTCATTAAATCGTCTGCTTTCCAAGCCGATTACTTATCTATCTCTTTTTATCTGTATTTCTGTCTCTTTCTTTTTTAAAGTTTCTTTCTCTGTCTACTTCCGCTTTTGCCACAAATGGTAGTAACCAATCAACGACGATACAGGTTGTTCGGATCACTCCCTGGAGGATCACTAGGGTGGTCAAGTATTTTGTGCAGCGGTACCATTGGATGCGTTCCTAACACAGACCTAACAATTGTTATAACAATACTTTCCTTCCTAACAGCAAATGCGTAAACAGACCACTAATTTTGAAAGCCGTAGTTCGATTCCCTATCGCCAGTCGAGGCGCTAACCAGCCCTTTTACCAAATTTCTATCTCGAATTAGGGTGTACAAATATGTTCCTCGTACGTCTATGGTATATACTCGGAATCAAATTAAATACTTATTTAATACATTTCGTATTTATTTAAATATCGCCCATGAGACATTCGCAAGAAATTATGAAGGTTAAATATCGGGGAAATTAATAGCAGTATTTAAACGATGGAAAAGTTACAAGTAACTATTCCGTTGGGAATTTAAAATGCATTTCACTTCCTGCGTTAGGACTATATTTGATTCGAGTAGTTATAGCTGTTAAGATGGCGCCTGAATGAAGGACGCTCAATTAAGAGGGTGGAAGATCTTGTTAAACTTGTATTGTTAATAATATCACATACTTCTTTAGAAATGAGTAATCTTTCACCGTTCGGGGGTGGTAAAAACCCACCGTGGGTCCGTAATGCAGGTAAATACATTTCATTATTATTAATGTATGTCTTATTGTCGTCCCGTGTGCAAGACAACAACGTTGCCAAGTCTCTGTTATAATTTACACGAGTTAATGGATGTATTTATAAAATGATTTTTACCAATGCTTTCTACATTGTCAAAACATTCAAATATAATTCACCGCTTCTATTCCAAATTATTAAACTCGCGTAACATGCATGCTTCATCACGCGAAGAAGACTACGAAAATTGCTACTGCTTTTATTTGCAATCGTTGTTGGGAGAAGTAAACTTTCATTCCCCTTTGCTTACACGAGATACTTTATTTCTCGTTGCTTGAATTTTACACGCGAACTTGTTGGAAAATTAACAAATAAACGCGGAGAGAATATGTATATATATATATATATGTGCGTATTTTAACCCTTTGTGATTTTTTCATTTGTACAATTTTGTAAAGTGAAAATATGGTGAACACTCCATATAAATAAATACGATCGAAGTATTCCGAAAATTTAGAGTACTTTGATGGCATAATTAATTGATATTCTATATTATGCAATAGATCTGTAACATAATGTATATATTACGTCTACTTGGGTACATGTTGAAAAGTTTGTCTTTGGACATGTACTTAGCACATGTTTTACTCTTATTTCCATATAGGGCAGGGAATTCAAAACATTCAACAACAAATGTTAGGTCAGGCAATGGGTACTATAGGTGGGCAACCTATGGTTCAGTACCAACAACAAACCCAACAAGTTTATCAACAAAGTTTGGGGTTACAGCAGGTCAGTTCGATGAAAACAAAGTATTATTGACGAAGCATAATAAGGCGATGTAATGCGTAATCATTATTTTAAGTATATGCGTCCATGTATCTTCAATTTATAGTTTGAAATGTAACTTCGTTTCATTTTATCTTGAATATTGCTTACTTTTCGGATACAAACTTGTAAAAAAAGATTGCAACTCGTGCGAGCGCTGTTTAGATTTAAGCAGCCTTAAAAAGGAAGAACGCAATGAATATCAATTTATGTAAAAATAGGTTTAAGTGTTCTAGATGTTGATATTTATTGGCTAAATAGGTTGAATCACATAGACGAGCTTGACTTCTGTAGTTATTCACTCCAAATTCGATTACCGAAAACATACCTCTTCGATTTTGATAAATTACATTTAAGAATTTTCTACTAAAATATTTGATAATATCTACTGAAGGACGTATGTTTTACAAAACAGCCGAATATAACGATGGCTTCAATGGCAACGCTTGGATCAAATTTACCATCGGGTATAGCTGGACAGTTGTATCCGCAAGTTGCCACGGTATCTTATCCGACGCCGAGAGCGTTAAACACAAATGCATTTCAACCTTCTGTGGCTGGAGTGCCGCAACAAGTACAACAAAATGTACCTTCGTCATCCACTAAGCAGAGAGTATTTACTGGCACAGTTACTCAAGTATACGATAACTTCGGCTTTGTAGACGAGGACGTATTCTTTCAAACAAAGTAACGAAACACGCAATACGACTTACAGTGTTTACAACCCACGACGTTCGCTATGTGACGTTATTTTTATTTTAGTGCATGCGTCAAGGGATCCAATCCAGTGGTGGGCGATCGCGTACTTGTAGAAGCGTCGTACAATCCATCCATGCCATTTAAATGGAGCGCTACTAGAATACAAGTGCTCCCCATGGGCAATAATAATAACAACACCAACACGCAACAAAATAATCAAACTACCCGCCAGCAGCAGCAACAGCAACAGTCGCAACAAAATCGCCCTTCGGGAACGTACAATGCTGTGCCTCCGCCTGCAGAAAATGCTAATAATAGGTAAATAATACAAAATCTATGCTGTATTAATGACACTGATAATATTTACCAGCACTGCGCGCGCGCGAGGGTTAAACGATATTGTTTACGGTGTAACATGGCATTGTCGTTAGATTCGCGAATACTGCAACGAGCGCAAATACAGCTAGTAATCGCAACAAAGTTGGGAGAGTGAGGGAGAGGTCTCCCCGGGAACGAAAGAACGAGGAGGACGAGATCGAACGAAAGCGGCGTCGCGAGGAGAGAATTAGGGAACGCGAGAAGAAGGAAGAGCGTAGTCCATCTAGAACTAGACGGAGTAAGTCTCCTAGACCACGGCGGCGTACTAGAGTCGTGCCGCGTTACATGGTACAGATACCAAAAATAGCACTCGATTTGTAAGTACACGCTGGCTGCATCATAACACATTTCGCGAGTACGAGATTCTATCGCCGCTCATTACTTCAGGCCTGAAGCAGACGTGCTGGAAATAAGAAGACGCTATCAAAATATGTATATTCCCAGCGACTTCTTTTCCACCAACTTCCGGTGGGTCGACGCGTTTCCGCCGCACATGCCGTTCGCTCTTAATAAGCCGTGTTCTTTCCACGTCATGCATAAAGATGTCGACCCTTGTATCGAGAATACAGCGGTGCTGGAGCCCTCGGACGCCGACTATCTTTTCTCCGCAAAGGTCTGCCACGTTGTGTCCACTGAATTGGAGTTATCGTTTATATACATTTGTCGCGCAAAATGCATATCGTAAAAATCGATGTTCGCGTTTGCAGGTGATGCTGATATCCATGCCCGCCATGGAGGAAATATACAAACGATGTTGCGGCGTTTCCGAGGACAGAGATCCGGATCGCGATTACGTGCACCCCACGCGCTTGATAAATTTCTTGGTAGGCTTGCGAGGTAAAAATGAGACGATGGCCATTGGCGGGCCGTGGAGCCCTTCACTGGATGGTCCTAATCCTGAGAAGGATCCATCGGTTCTGATCAGGACAGCAGTGAGGACCTGCAAAGCGCTCACGGGGATAGATCTGTCCAGCTGCACTCAGTGGTACGGTTCCTCAGATATTAACATCTTATTATTATTTTTTTTTCTGGATGCAATTTTCAAACACTTGATAGAAAGAGCAACGTGATGCTATCTACTTTCTCCGGCCGTTATTATTTCATTATTCGCCGGGGTGCATTGTCTTCGAGTTGCCTCGGGCACAGAGAATGAAAAAAGTCGATGCGTAAATTCTCATCCCGTGGAAAAATCTCCGGCCCCGTCTTCTCCGCTCGATGTTCCATGTTGTATAAATGTATGATATGCACATTCTTCGGCGACGTCCGACTTACATTGTCTTAAACACATGGGCTAGACTGTTGTAGCGTTAAGAAACATCCGACAGGTGTGCCATCCGTGAGAGAGAGAGAAAAGTAACTTCTATATACGAGTACTGACTTGATAAACTAAGGTTGTAGCTCAATCTCTACAGAGGAGGTATGTATTTGTACTGTACACGACCGACCGATGGAGAATTGCCGCACTGGATCCTGTATCGAGCACCCAGATGATGATTATACGAGCAGTCGCGGCAGACAGACCGTCGCTATTGTTCTATCATTCGTTGTGAACCCCACTCAGTCGTGCTTTTATCAATATGGTCTACATTGTGCGCTGTGTGTGGCTTTGTATGCAGTGCGCGGGCTTTACGAGCAAACGAGCGAACGAACACTTAGCATATAAGGCAAAGCTAAGGCCGGGATTAACCTGAGTTGACGTTTGGGTATTGTTTTTCCTTGCGGCACAGGTACCGCTTCCTGGAACTCTACTACAGACGTGCTGAAACCACCCACAAGTCGGGGCGAGTGGTGCCCTCTCGCGTTGAAACCGTCATACTATTTCTCCCAGATGTTTGGAGCTGTGTACCTACCAGATTGGAATGGGACGGCCTGCAACTCAGCTATAAGAAGCAACTGGAGCGAAAATTGCTGCGTGCCGCCTCTAACCCCGACGATTCGGACGCTGCCAATGACACTGATGAGGCTGCCGTCGCTGATCAAAAGGCACTGCCAACATCATCCCATATTACTTTTACCTTTTTATTACATTATATAATCGTGCAACTGTTTTCCCATTACTAAACTGGATTTTCAATAGGCTCTACTTGCTCATTGATCTCGCATTCAAGTGTCTTGTTCCTGGGTATTCGCCTGTTTATTTGTAAATCGGATAACGTAAACGGATTCCTTTAGCGTTTATTGTTACAGTAAATTGTTATGTCTCAATAGCTTCATTTCTACTATTACAGCGAGTAAAATCATTTCACTTTGGAAGATCCTAATGTTACGAAGGACGTTAGGGATAATAAGACTTCGACTGATGTAATTATTTCTACATTCACGGTATATAATCGTTGTAGTCAACGATTAGGACCCAATGATTTCTTTGGCGTAACTGCGAAACAGTATAGCGTATATAATACGACGCAGAGATTATAAATGAGAACTATCGCGATGCTTTGAAGATATTCGGAAGAAAGAATCGCGCGATCGGTGTAAAAGATCAATGAGTAATGTATTGCAAGTATTCCCTTAGCCACTGGCAGTCACATTGCATTAACAAGAGAAGCAAGCAAGCCTAGCTCGGAGAAGAGCGCAGCTGAGCCATTCCCTTTCCTGAAACCTTCACCGTCATTGATAAATCATTCAAAAGTTTCATTTGATAATCGTTATATACAACATTATTGATATTATCCATAACCTATCGACCACACAGACACCAGAGCCAGGACACTATGAGAATCTAGCAGTTACTTGAATCATACTTGAAGGTCATCGTGAATGAAGAACCGTGTATATCATTACAATGCGAGAGAGTGGTGGTAAAATAGAGAGTGATGAAAGAATGAAGAGGGAGTGGTTTCGTTTCGTTATAGGGGCTGCTTCTGTTTTGTAGTTTTCTACCCCGCTCTTTACTTCCGCGACGTAACGTGCGATTTCTTTTTTCCAGGATGACCCGGTACCGGAGAAAAAGGACCCCACTCATTACTCTGAGTTGGACGCTAAGTCTATGAATGTCAGTTCTTTCTCGATAAAGTTATACGAAGTTATACGAGCGCTTTCTTACCGTTTCCTTGTATTCACGTATGTTACTAATCTCGCACAGGTGAACGAACTGCGGCAGGAATTAGCTGCCCGTAATATAAATTCCAAAGGTCTGAAGTCGCAGTTGCTCGCGAGACTGACGAAAACGATAGCGTCGGAGCAGGCCAAAGAAGAAGGGAGGCAGGATGACGTTGAAGAGAATGAGAAGGATGTTTCGCCGCCGCCGAAAGAGGAAGACGATAAAAAAACCAGAGACAATAAAGACGTAAGGCTTTCTATATATCGTTCGAAAATCTATACAGCACTGTTTCATAATCTACGGACGGCAGTACATGTATATATTTATGTTCTTTCCTACTGTGTAAAATAATAAAAAAATTTATCTATATAAAATAATTCACAGCACGACGAAGACAGGAAGAAGCTTTGCGAACGCGAACGAGCAACCCTCGAGAAACGGTACACTCTGCCAGAGTCGTCTCATATTATTGTCCATCCTTCGAGAATGGCTAAAAGCGGAAAGTTCGATTGTACCGTTATGTCTTTGAGCGTCCTTCTAGATTATAGACCAGAAGATACGAAGGTATCGCGCACCTCGCCGCCCATCAACTTTATATTACACAGATAATCGTCGTTACATACTTAAACGATCCTTCTCTTACTTTTAGGAGCATTCCTTCGAGGTGTCACTGTTCGCGGAGCTGTTTAACGAGATGCTAATGCGAGACTTCGGTTTCCGCATCTATCGAGCATTATGCAGCCTCCCTGAGAAACCTAAAGAGAAAGATGAGGATAAGAAGAAGGATAAGAAGGACGATAAGAGGGACGAAAAGAAAGACGACAAAAGGAAAGATGACGAGAAGAAATGCAGTAGGAAGGATGAAAGAAGGGACGAGAAGAAGAGAGAGGGAAGTAAGGATAAGAAGGACGAGAAAGATGCGAAAAGTAAAACGGACGATAGGGATCGGGAGAAAGAGAAGAATGATGACGACGACGACGACGAAGAAGACGAGTCCGATGTAATTATTAAATCTTTATGTGCAAAGCAATGCGCATTAAATTTTCTAGGAATATTTTGCTGTAATAAACTCGTTTTGCAGGACGATGACTCGATTAAAGACGGCAGGAAAGATAGAGAAAGGGACGGGAGGAAGAGGAAGACGAAACTGTACACGCACGATCCTTACCTTCTGCTCTCGTTCGTTTATTTCGATCAGACCCATTGCGGATATATATTCGACAAAGATATAGAAGAACTTATATACACTCTAGGATTAAACTTATCGAGAGCTCAAGTTCGTAAATTAGTGCAGAAGGTTGTTACAAGGGACTCCTTGCATTATCGTAAACTAACGGACAGATCGAAGGAAGACGACCCGAAGGAAGAGAAGAAGGATGACAAAGAAACTGATAAAGAGTATATTAAAGTCGAAATCGAAGAAGAGCTACTACGTTCGTTGGCACTTGGTACACTTTAAATCTTGTATAATCGAAACATTACCATTACTTAGATGCAAATATTAATACTTCGCGATTGCCGTTCTGTTTTAGGGAACAAGAAGTTGTTGCCCGTGTTCGTTGGAAGCGGGCCGCTGTCGAAGAGGGCGCGAAGGGAAGACACTGTTTCGGACCACTCCGACGAATCCTCCCAGCCAGAAGGTTTCGTCATGTTCAAAGGCTCTTTATTAGACGTAGAGAAACTTGTTAGCCAATTAAAGAGGTCGGAAAAGGCTCGGCTAGACACGGAGGAGCGCATGATGGAGTTGCAGCACGAGCTGACGATAGTAAACGAGAAATCGACGAAGCAAACGAATAACATTAAAGCTCTTTCCGAAGACTTGAAGATGTATAAAGATAAATTGAGGAATACGGACGAGAAGCTGAAGAAAGTCTCGGTAAGTACAACTCTCTCCCCACCCTTCCGCTAATAAACGCAATAGATCGACGAATAACATCGCTGTTCTCCTTTTTCGCAGACCGAATGCAGTACGTACATCACCGCGGTGAAGAATATGTATCACATAGCCGCGAAGATGATGCAGTCAGACACGAAAAAGGTGGAAGTCGTGGAAATACAGGACGAGAAGGTTGGCGAAGTAAACGGCTCGGAGATCGAAAACAAATTTAAGTCGGACACGAGATGGGGGGATAATAAAGTTACGGTGAAAAGGGACTACCCGGACACGGACAAAGACAAGAAATGCGACAATAAAGCCATTAAAAAAGAGAACACGGAAACTGATAAGGAAAAGAAATAAAAGATATTACGCTCCTTATTTATTTGTAAAAGATGTGAACGCACCGATATACAATTTTAACCGTATTAGTAAGAGACGAGAGGGCGTGCTTAGTGGTGATAGCACAGAAGGCGGACGGGGTGGAGGGAACGTTTACCCATATGAAAGTAAATGACTTTGAAGACTCTGTTTTATAACTTTTTTCACTCAGTGACAATATGTGGTAAACCTGTTTCTGTGCGTATTACGTTAGAGAGAGAGAGCTCGCGCGTTAGTATAAATATAAGGCGACACCCGAAATAATTCAGACATTAGGACGTACCGTTTAATCGCAAATTTTCATATAAATCTGTCGTGTTTCGTGGGACTGCGCGGGATCCTTAAAAGTCTTTGGAACACCTACGTGACATCGATCTGCCATCAAGTGCCAGACATCGATAGACAGTGTATAATCTTAATTAATCTCGGGTTAAGTTAACGTTGGAGCATTGCCGCCGTTTCGCCAGTGAGGATGCTTTTAAATTTCTATCGTAATTTTTTAGGTAAATCCGATCGTTGACCGACCCATTGACACTTGGTGTTCTTCTTTCTCTCTTTGTTTTCCCGTTCATTCGCAAATTGTGACTCACGATGAGAACGATAGTCGTCGGTAATACAAAGGACTTTGCGTTTAGAATTACGGATGTTAGGCGTTGTTGCTTTTGTGCACGGATTATAAGAGGTTCCGCGCTTATAATCCATAAGTGACCTTAGACTTTCATTTGTCGCGCGGTTACTTCTCTTCTAGGAAGCAGCAATCGATTAACATGTTCGACAGTAGCGATGTGTTTGTGTTACGTTGTAAGTGTATTTATTGTTTTGTACACAGGAGAGCAGTATAACGAAATAAAACTTTTACGCAATATGCATGTATAACACCAATCGTAAAGTGCACAGTGATGATTGATTTAAGGGTTATCGTTGGCATTGTTTTTTTTTCTCGGACCGAGTACAAAGCGGCACCGTTTATCTGTCCTGTATTTGGTGTAACTGTTGTAAATACTTTTACGAGAACGGTACCTAAGAGTCACTTCAACACCAAAGTATCCGTAGACGATTTAGTTCCAAGTGAGTATATCGAGTATGTATAATGTGCGGTAATGTTATTACAGAACTGTAAAAATAGCATTATGGTACGTACTAGCCCCTTTGTGTAGATAAGTATGATTTCCGTTAATACGACTTGACGTGGATTTTACACGAATTTATGCAGGGTGCCCTGCAACCGGCGGTGCAATAAAAAGGGTGGTGATTCCTCGTGTAATAAGAAGTCAAAAGTGTATGATAAAATTCTTTCATACGAAGCTTTGTTTCGAACAGAATCGTACGAAAAAATTCTATTCTAGGTTCTCCACTTAATTTTGCAGCAAGGGTCACCGCCCTTTCGAGTTGCGGTGCTACTAGGTCGATGGCACCCTGCATATTAATGACGACCCGACGCAAGCATAGTAGAAAGATGAGTGCTCATGATGTCCCACACTTTGAATACACCATTGCTCATTAAACGAATACGAAATGTCTCGGACACTCGTAAAAGAGATGGATACACGAGAGAACGCGCTTTCCGAACATTGTCTTATGTGTTCCGTTATGAAACAGCACACAACGCCAAGGACACACTCTATTTTGTCTATAACGATCTACGATATAGAAACGTTTCCGTAGTTTATTACTAGAAAATTGCAATTCTGTCAAGAAACGTCGTTAATATGCTTAGAGTAAATTAATGAATGACGGAGCAACATGTACGTGAAATGTAATGAAAAATGAGAGTTGTAAAATTGCTACCTTGGCAAGTAGAATATTCGAAATATGAGGGTATACACGAAGAAAATAAATTTTAAAGACTCTGTGCGACTTTTGTTTATACCTTTCTATATTTATTACACAAAAGTATGGATCGGTGATTCCTTTTTTTCTGTTCCTAAACTATTAACTATCAAAGGATGGATAATAATTTGTTCTAAATTTTATATCATTCGAAAGATACGACAATAATTTTTTGATAAATTTTATTCGTACATAATTAAGTAAATGAGAAAAAGAAGAAAATCTTAATTCTGAACCTTAACTCTGCTTTTATCAATTTAGTAAAGTTGTATTATTAATTATTACGGAACAATAATGACGAATTTACATGTTAAAAATTAGGTAACAGTAACAACAATGAGATCAAACATAACTTCATTTATTATTCTATCATATTTAGGGCCACAGAAGCAACGTATTTATACGTATAATGTACAAATTAAAAGAAGGTCCACTTATTGCTGGGCATAAATTATCCAAGTTTCTATTTAATTACAAGTGAAAGCATTTATTTATATTTATTATCTTGTAAATGTTAAATAAGACCCTTATGCTACCTGCATGTTATCAAGATTTTACAGTGTTGCGTTGTATCTGCAGTATTTACAAGGGAGCATATCGAAATGGCAATCACCAATTTTCATGCGTCTTTGATAGAAAGTAGTTTTCACAAAAATATTTTACACGTATTTTTTTCTCAGCTGATATTTGGATCGAAGGGGTGAAAACAGCCCTCAAAGTTGAGGGTGAGAAACATATTTGGTTGAATATCTTGGAAACTACTAGATCTACAAAACCGGTGTTAATAAATAAATCGCAAATGGTGTATTTCCTAATAAGGAATGCAACTGTGCTAACAGATTCCAAAAAATTCCATTTGTTTAAATAATACATTAAAAAATATCATTTTTTAGTATTTGTTTTACACAGTTGCACTCCTTATTACAAAATAAACAATTTTGCCATTTACACTGTTCTCCTAGCTCTAATAGTTTCCAAGATATTCAACCAAATATGTTTCTCACCGTCAACTTTGAGGGCTGTTTTCACCCTTTCGACATGAATGTCAGCGGATAAAAAAAATACGCGTCAGATATTTTTGTGAGAACTACATTCTACCAAAATCGGCAATCGTCACTTCGATATGTTCCTTTGTTAGTAATATTAAACATTCAAAGATGCTTATTACTAGAAGACTTTACAGTTTATAAATACAGTATTACCACGTGTTCAACGGACAGCGGTACTTATAACGATTCTTGTCTCGTTATCTTGCATTCACTGCTTAAGTCGGATATATTTACGTTCGCTAATTTCTTGAAATCTAATTACATTCAGCTCACGGGATATAAACAAATTTTACGTACGCAGTAAAATTCTTTCTTTGCTGACTCTAAAGTTATCGATACCTTTAAAATAATGCGACTGCCGCTTTTGCGCGTTTCAAAAGATTACGATAGCAAGACAGGAAGGAATGTTAAAGAAATCAAAATCAGTTGAATTTAGCAAGCCAGCTGTTACAAGCGAACTTGTAGTTTTACGGAAACTCATTTACACCTTAATGAATTACTCGTTAGTAATTTATTAATCAACTAATTTTATAAGCATTACAGGAGTTTCAAAGAATTGCAAATTACTAAATTCTTGCTCGGGCAAAGGTGGAGGAAACAGGATCCTGCTGAAAGTTCGACCACTGATTTTTATATAGCGACGAAGCAAAAGTAAAGATATTCACTATATGTAATACAAATGAAACATTTAAAATATGACGCGTGTACCTGAAATATTTCAGGTATGATATTATCATTATTTCAGATATACTATATGTTGTATAACATTGATATGCGTAAGTATATGTCTACCTTGCAAAAGCAGAATTAAACAGATACCTTTTTCCGTGCACCTGTTCTCAATGTTCAGATCAAATTTCTTTATATAGGATTCAATCTTGGTAAAGGTAGAATATATATGGAATACAAATTTTATACTTTTCCAGCAGGAAACTGCAAGTGCATCGTAAAAATCACGAAACATACAGAAACATTAAGAAAAGTTCGTAAAAGTGAGGGGGACGAACAAACACGATCTTTGTTCAAATTAAAATGAGATAAAAAATAATATAAACTTACCGTAAAAATACTCTACTGTTTCCTTGTAAAATAGATTTTGGAATACCGTTTAAGATACGTTAAATTAATGATAAGAAGTGAGGGAGGAAATTAGCAGCATTCGAGATGTTTTGGAGACTTCGCACGGTTAAAGATTTCCGACTTTCGCACGTTACACTAAGAACCAAATTAATTCCAAACTCGTGAATGAAGTTCAACGAAATCACTTCTGTTATTAGGACATGCGCACTTAATGTATTCGTTACAACACCGTTTTAAACTGTTGTAACAGGGACATCAATAATCAGAATAATCAAAATATCCATCCATCTGTTTTCGAAGTAGCATTGTTCCTTAGTATTCAGTCTGTCGTTCTAGTGTTCCAACTACTGTAATACACATTTGTACGTATCAGCCGGTGTATCATTACGAAGGTGAGACCCACTACCTCCAATATCGTTACATATTCTCGTGTAAAAACTTGTTCTATCCTCTTAAATTCTTTTTATTATTATACCATTGTACAAATTAAAATAAGAATAAACAGAATATACATGACATATTTAGCATCCCCTGATATCGATCTGCATTTGAATGTTTGCAACTGAATTTTCCCTCTATTAAATTTCATGCCGATCGTTCGCAGCGTTACTTATTGTCTCGTTCTTTAAGGTACACACTTAACTATATCGTAGTTTCACAAGTTATCCTTGAAAATCGATCAACGGACATTACGGCGAGGCTTTCGCGTTCGATAATTCAGGAGAATCTAAATATTGCGAACCAAGGGATTTTAATAGCACCAAGTATAATCTTACAAATCGGCAATGGAATAAATTATAAATAACATAAATAATAAAGAGATTTACGAAATCACCCTGATTTTAACAGCTACGCTTCAACTGTTGAAATCAGGGGCAATTGAAATTGATTACACTTAACATCTGAAATTTGTACATCGAATAAAAAATAATACAATGAAATCAAATTCGCGTGTTAAAAATTTGTAAATAACGATTAATGTTTGTGATATTGTATAGTGCGATATAAAAATTTCCAGGTAACATCCACCTGTTGAGGAAATACGAATTTTGTATAGTGATTGCAAATCTGCTATCTTTAATCAAAAGAGGAATAATATAGTTCCGCGTCTTACGTTTCTACATTAAGTACTATGCAAGTGCAAAAGCACACAATGCACATTGTAAAAGTACTACACTATAGTGTTGTATATCAGGGTTGACTAGACACCTCCTTTTTGCTGCCACGCTGAACGGCCCCCCTCCAAACCTACCAGACTCTGAAGGTGCGATTTCATGCTGACGCTCGACGCTCTTTTTGAGCGTCAAAACCAGTCACGTGATCGGCCCACGTGACTTTCAGCGTCACGCGACTTTCGTGCTTCTCCGCGTGACGCTCGTTCACTCTGACTCGCTCGTTCGTTGGTTGAGCGTCGGTCACGTGATTGGTTTTGACGCTCAAAACGAGCGTCGACGCTGAAAGTTCCGTGGACCGATCACGTGACTGGTTTTGACGCTCAAACTGAGCGTCGAGCGTTGACATGAAATCGCGCCTTGACGATCGCAATCGAGTTCCTGCTTCTTTCCTTCTCTTTTCGACTGCGATCGTCAGAGTCTGGTGGGTATGGAGGGGGCCGTTCAGCGTGGCAGCAAGGCGGAGGTGCCCCTGGTGGCTCACGGGCCACCAGTTAGTTCGTCAACCCTGTTGTATATTATAGTATAATTATATGCAGCGTTCATTTATTAGTAAAACCCACTTTGGAGTTGGATTGCAGCGCTAAAAAAAGGGAGGGAAAGTTTATATAAACCCGTGACCCTTTTGATCCTGTTTCCTCGTATATCGTTAAACAATATTTACAGTGTATAAAGTGTTGGGTATAAACGGTTTAATGAACTCGAGTATACTAGAGGCCAGCTGGTCGAAAAGAAATACCTAAATAGGAAAATGACTATGACTCAGAAACAGGATTAAATAGGTCACGTGTTTATATTATCTTTCTCGACCTCTCTAATTTTGAATTCAACTTTAAAGTGGTCCCGGCTAATAAACGGACACGCTATATAGTATAACTATATTGATATTATACTATAGTGTACACATAGTGTAATTACAATAGTGTTGCACTATATTACAGATCATATAGTATGTTTTCTGCACACTTAACTATAATTAAGTGTACTTTCATTGCAATTTTCTACGATATAAATATAGAAAATAAAGTCTTCCAATTTCCAGATGCCTTCTTCAACTAAAAGAAATTGTTGCGAAGCGAGTGTCACGTATAATTGGAGATTCTTGGTAATATCACAAACATTATCCATGAAGTACTTCCCGAATGATAAATAAAACTGTACATCCGTGATGAATGTATGCCTTTAAACAGGGTCGGCTGGAATTCGACGAATAATATACAATTACAAATCAATTTATACAACTTTCCCGATCTATTACACGAACGAATTCAGCGATCCTGTTTGAACGTCGCGAAACGTGTGTGTGGTGCTCGATGTGCGAAGTGCGCGAACCAAATGCGATATAAACATCAAACGATAGGAACTTATGAATTGCCCTTAACTCTTCATACACCATTTGTACATTATGTCTGCTAGTCACGTGTACCAAACGTTAAACAATTTTTTTCCCTTTCTGGCTCATTGAATAACTGCAAGAAAAATTTATACACCTTTCATTTTGCGCTCGTGGTCGTTTGGAATATCTGGAAATGTCTTTCATAATCCAACGTTAGCTCACGAAACGAATCGACCCTACTGTTGTTATCGAACCATGGCGAACGGCGTTCTCGGAATCGACATTTCTATTTTACTAAACGGAATCAAGACTCTGTCGAGCTGTCTGTGCAAGGTTTCCCCCCCAAAGAATAGCAAGAAATTAGATCACAAATCAACGAAATTTCTGAAATAATAATTACGTGTTGTGCGATCGGCCCGTGGAGGTTACGGCCCTCGCTGATCTTGATATGAGAGTCGGCGTTGCAAGTTTTCTAGCTGTTGGTATACACGACTTTGTGGGACTCCCCTCCCCCTTTGTCTCGCGCTGTTCCGTATCGTTCGATTCGCTGGATTTCGAGTCCTTCGGTTTCACAGTTCTCCGGCTCAAAGGGCTTTCTACCGGTAATTTATCTGTATGCCCGTTTTGTCGATGCGAGGTTTCTTCTTGGCGAGATCTTACTGTACGCGGTGTACGATCGGTCGACTTACGAGGGCTTCTGTTACCATTAAGCTCTGTGAGCAATGTAGGGCGGTGTCGGTCCCAAGAGTCACTCCAACTGTAAAGAAAAAAATCACGGCTTTGCATTAGCCTTAATACTTAATTCGCTGGAATCATTGGGATTCTAAGGATTCTTGCGGATCCCAGTACTTTGAATTCTTATAATCAGGTATTTATTGTTAATTGTTTTGCCTGAAAAAGAACTTGTAATGCTTGAGTTCTATGAACAATGTTGAGATATTGTCTTATAGTAAGAAATCCGCAAGAATCTTTATAGCAGCCTCAATACTTTTCAGACTCCACTGTTTCATTCCCTCTACATTGGTGAAATTTTTAACGGACTTTAAAAGTCTTTTCTACAAATAGATTTTTAGATGTTTTGCAGGGTAGGCGAGACTGGGAGGCTTGATACAGTCTTATATTACCTGCGCAATAAACAATAGACGGTACGTTATAGTATAGACTGCGCCTAACAGATTTAGATTCTGATTTTATAAAAAAAAAAATTTATTTACTTATTTTTTTGTGCAAATAATCATTCGTCTGGATTAGTTAGACATAATGAGCTGCGACACATTTCGTGACCCCAGAGTTTACCGTTCGAAAGTTTTTAGGCGACAGACAAACACACAAACAATTTCTGCTTTATATATTAAGATGAATCTGTTGAGCTGTGGTTGTTTTATTCGAGGAAGTGTGTTTTCGTGCTAAAAAATGTTAAGTTTCTACCTGACGTATATAATGTTTTAACACTGTGTGCTGATTTGTATGAATCTTTAATTACTTTACGCGGTGGTGTGTTCGAGAGCATAATGATGGATGCAGCTGTGTAACGGGAACATTAAAACTGTTATTTATTTTGGTCTACAGGATTTTGTTCTCCAAAGTATATCAATCCTCCCCAGTCTCCTCTATTTATCTCAATTTTCATTTCTTTAATTTTACAGGCATTTCTGTATAATGCAAAATGTGCAGTATAGACAGGGGCGGATTTGAAGATTTAGCGCCCCTAGACTAACAAGCATCCCCCGCCCTTTCCGCGAAATATTCTCGAATATTTTAATTTAAAGGAGTCCAAGCAATTTCAAAATTAAATTAATATAGCAACTCACATATTATTCATTGCTAATTCATCACATGAAAAAAATTAATTGTTTTTAAAGCTGTCTGAAGCCTCTGTGTTTAAAACCCTTTTCGAATTTTCTTCGCTCAAAATTTGTCGCTCCCGAAAATTTGCCGTTCCCCCAAATTTTCCGCTTCCCAACATTTGCCGCTCCCCCGAATTTGCCGCTTCCCAACATTTGCTGCTCCTCCAAATTTGCCGCTCCCCCGAATTTGCCGCTTCCCAACATTTGCTGCTCCTCCAAATTTGCTGCTCCTCCAAATTTGCCGCTTCCCCAAATTTGCCGCTTCCCCAAATTTGCCACTTCCCAAAATTTGCCGCTTTCCACAATTTGCCGCTTCCCAAAATTTGCCGCCCTAGGCTGAAACCTACTTAGCCTGTACCCAAATCCGCCCCTGATTATAGGAATCTTTGACAAGTTGAAATGTACACCAGGGTTAATGAATTATTTTCAAGCTACATAGCAAATAGCGAATCGTGAACTTACCGCACATGGCTATCAACAGCAGCATGAAACATTGTTAATTGTGAATCGATTACAATCTCAAAATAATATTTCAGGAAATAACTATTTAGTTTGTATTTTTCAACTGATTATACATTCATCTATTTGTACTACATGCTAGGAGATTGAATACGCCAAGAACGTTAGAATTTCACGAAGATATTCTTAAAGCAAAATTCGCATCTTATACATTATATCATTAGAGCCGTTAAAGTTGTACCTTTAAATATTCAAAAGTATCAGATTTCGTTAGTTCACATATTTTTACCAGGGCTTGCAATCGAATCAGGATTATTATTTACAGAAATTTTACGCCGATGAGATAAAGTATGTACACATTACTTGTTGCTGATTTTATAAACGAGCATTCAAATATTATGCTTTAAATGCACAAGCTTATTTAAATATCGCTATCATTGCCGTTATTAATAATTCTTCTACTTTAAATCCTTATAGTAATTGCTAAATAATGAAAGATTAATGTCTATATACAAAATAGATGTAAAAATACAACATTTACAAATCTCCGCTGCTAATTGTAACTTGAAATTTCAGGAGAATTTATACATCACTCAACTAATAGTTAGCATCCTATATATTTTTGTGTTTATTATTTAACATTACGAGATTCGGTCACAAACCCTGAATATAATGCAAAACAATATCATTGAACTTGCTACATGACAGAGGTGCTTCAATATGTGCAGAGTGTTAAAAAAGTGACGGTCACTGCTTTCAGAGATGAATCTGCATCTCTAAATCGGTGAACATTTATTAAAAAAAAAACTTGCCGCATAATTGTTTATAACATTGAAAATTAATGTTATGTTTTCTTGCATCAACATATTCTGCTTGTTGAAAGGAGAAAAGGTTTAAAACGGACCATATGTCGCAAACACACCGATTTCTAAAAAAAAAATATTAATAAAGTTTTGGCATGGATGAAGTGATCACCAATTCTCACGTTTTTTTCTTTAGAAAACTGTGCGTTTGCGAAATACGTTTCCCTCCAACGAGCAGAATATGTTAATACATAAAAACTTAAGATTAATTTTCCGTAAATAACTTAACATTAAGTTTTCTTTTTACAAATGTCCACCGATCCAGAGGAGTCACCCGTGAAATCAGCGACCATCATTTTTTTAATACCCTGTACATACGCAGTCGAAATGATTTAACGAATCAGCATGAAAGTAAAGTAAAAGCAACAGATTGTACTATTTTTGCATGCAAAAGGAAAGAGAAGCATTAATATCGAATGATCAAACAAGTGATCTTGATGTAGAAAAGATGCACGAATATAAGGGCGTTTAAGGCAGAAAGGAGTAAGTATCCCAATATTAAGTCACACAAACTGACGGACTCTACCTTCCCGATCCTGAAGCTGTCTCGCATGGAATCACCGGAGGAAGATAATGACCAGAGCAGCAAGAATAATATGTTAATTATGGCAAATCTCATGGTTTGAAACACGTGAAAGATATTTGTGATATTTGCGTGTACTGCGAATACACCTAAGCCTAGAATTTTCTCATATATTTAGCTACAAAATTATCATCGAGACGCGGGATGTTTCTGAAAGGATTGTGATGACTTTATTCGACTACTATTATAACTCCCATAATTGCGTGTTACAGAAATCGTGCTACGTAAACTTATAATTTATATTACCAATTGAAAATTCTCTTTAGCTAAAATGAATTGCATGAATATTCATAGTAATTAGCACACATGATCTTTTACACCTCATATCTTTGCATTTTTACATCGTTATTAATGTGTTCTGATTAATTTGCATGTATTTAGTATTTGAAAATCACAACTGCTAGTAATCGTGAAATATTTAATTCTTTGTAATACTGCAAGCTTTGGTATAAATATTTGAATGTAAATTGTAAATAACTTTGTATGCCGTTGTATGTAGATTTAATAAAAGTGAAGCTATCGTTCTAATCTTATAGTCCGTGTTAACATTATCCGAGCTAAGTATTATATAAACAATTGAATAAAGAGACTCTTTTGAGAAAAATCTTAGGAACCTAATTTATTATACTGAATTATTTTCTATTGCTGTAGTGCTACTGGTAGAAAAATGTTTTCTTCTGTTTTAATTCAATAATATAAGCTTAGTTCGTACAAATTATTCTAAAAGCATCTCCTAAGACCTTTCTGAAAATTACTTCCTTTGCTTTCGTATACTGATAAAGACATAAGTACGTTCCAATTGAGTTTACAAGCATGATCAAGAAAAAAAATCTCACCTAACTAGAGGCCCCATAACACCATCCTGTGGGAGTGTTTGCAGGAGTGAAGGTCCTGCCGACACTGGACGTGTCTGTACCCATAATTAAACACATAATAAATAAACAACACAAGAATAAATAATACAACAAATAGTACGTTAACAGCAACATCAGAAAAATTAATATCCATAGAATAAGAATTATAACAGTTGTGAGAATTACAGTAATACAGAATTTGTTACGTTTAGGGGTGGGCTCGAACGTAATTTGTACATTCTCGAATCGGAAACTTAAGGCTTCGAAACTCTCGAAAATCGAAGTGCTGATTCTGTTTTGCAAGAGAAATATCTTGCTTTAAGAACTGAAGCCGACAAAATTTTTGCACAAATCTCTATTAACCATAGTTAAACAAAATATAACAATATACAAATTCCCAAGGCACGCTGCGAACGGTTTTTTTATTCATTGATTTTCTACTTTTTTTATCTGGGTTTCGAGAATTTTGAATCACGAAAAAAGTGCAAACTTCTTGGAACTCTAAAATTTCTTAGACTTCGAGGTTCGACGCTTCGAGACACCCATCCCTAGTTATGTTAATGTTATTTTTAACAAAACCAACGTAGAATATTGAAATAATAATAAACGTGTAATATAAAAGAACCAGTGCACGTGTGACCAAATATGTTTGAATATACCCAATTCTTCGTTTCAAATGAAATATACAGTGTATTCATAGGCACAGTTTTGTCTTGAGAAGAACCCGCACCTCGGGACCGGTCCCCAGTTCTTTTCAAGACGGTTAGTCTATTGAGCTTGCCTTTGCTCTCTGCCGTGGCGAGTGAGAGAGACTGACAACGAGCGAGATCGCACGCGACAGTGACAAGCCACAAATTGCGGAAAAAGACGGAATATGTCTCTCTGGCACTTCGCACTCGCCGCAGCGGGTACAAAAGAAGTAGCGGGACAGCTCTTTTCGAGACAGCACTGTACATACATGAACATAGTATCTACACGTACAGCAGGCTTGCCCGGTAAGGAGCAGGGCCCCGGTTAAAAACCGAGTGCTGAATTCTTACCTTGCTAACCGTTGCGTGGGTTTTGGGAGAACTGCAAGAATGTGTGTGCGTCCATACGCGTGAGGTCCACCCTTGCAGTTCTCCCACAACCTGTGCTGTGGTTAGCAACGTAACAGTTCAGCGCTCGGTTGTTACCCGGGTCACAGAATCTAAGGAGGTCTTTTGCTTCATACCAAGCAGGCCTGATGTACAGGGTTATCCACTTAACTCAGAACCCGCGCGCGAGAACAGATGCGTTGCGTGGCCTTTTGCAGACAATCGCCACGACATTTGCCCTCAAGCTCAGGGGCAAACGACGCCGAAACTCTGAGCAAGACGTTGGTACGTCCAAAATCCAATTTCTTCTTTAGGACAGCTTAGGATATTGACTTGGTCAATTTATCTATTCTCGCGCGCGCGTTCTAAGTTAAGTGGATAACCCCCTATGTATGGATAAATGTAATGACTAAGGGGGAACACCATTGTGACGGCCGGAAAAGTAAGCCATTTGTAAGAATTTTTTTCAGGACTAATTTACAGTTTTTATAGAAAATTTTTACTACCTACCTTTAGTACGCTGTCTTAAAAGGTTGTACAAAAAAGAAATAAATAGAAAAACATCCATAGATTTTAATATATTAATTAATCTTCTAGACCCCTCCCCTCCCCCCACGCGAGCTGGTCGAATGTGTAACTATGGAACAGCTGGCCCGAAATCAAATTTCGTTTTTTTTTTTGTTTAAACTATATGAGTGTAGTTTCCGTTGTACGTACGGATTTTTTTATTGAAAACAAACTTTTTGAAATACGCTTGAAAAACTGTTCATCTTATTCGCGGATTTTCGAAACTTTTCTTCTATAGCGCACCATTTTTACAAAAATAATTTGTTTAAGAAATCGGTACGTACAACGGAAACTACACTCATATAGTTCATAAAAAAAAATGAAATTTGATTTCGGACCTGCTGTTCCATAGTTACACATTCGACCAGCTCGCGTGGTGGGGAGTCTAGAAGATTAATTAATACCTAAAAATTTATGGATGTTTTTCTATTTATTTTTTTTGTATAGTCTCTTAAGACAGCGAACTAAAAGTGGATAATGAAAATTTTCGATGACAACTAAATTATTTCTGAAAAAAAATTCTTAAAAATGGCTTACTTTTCCGGCCGTCACAGTGGTGTTCCCCCTTAAATTGAAACAGGTGATTGGTACCACCAGACTATAAGGTTGAAAGAACAGTGCAGATGAATATCCCAAATCGTTTTAGAGAAAATAGCTTGTAATACTTTATCACATATTATTATGTACACTGTGAATCGTAATTGTAAATCTTAGGGATAACAAAATACCACACAACACCTATGCAAAATGGTTGAATTAGGTTGGACACTTGAATTACACTGTATTTAATGTGTGTTTAATCAATGGTACTCTAGTCGTGATGAAATAAATTGTACCACTGACTACGACGTCGAACTTTGAGGAATAAATAGTATGATTTATAATGAGATCGTGATAATATCTATTTTCAGTCATGATATGTGAGATGTATGCAACTGAAGAATAAATATGCTGGATTCCTATTAAAACTAGAACATGTAACTATGTGTGCCCTACAAATGAAATTGTGGGGATCGGTAACGCTATAAAATATTGAGCTAAAGCAGATGGTAATTAATTTCAAGAACTCAGCCACTTGTGCAGTGGTTAGTCATTGCATATTAAGTCCCTGTAACGTTGCTATGTGTATTGTTTTGGGACGAAGCGAAAACTAGTAATCATTTTGTGATCTCAAACATTTCTAGAACAAAAGTAAATACCAGTGAGATGCTAATAATTAGACTATAAGTTCTTGTCGCTA
The DNA here is from genome assembly GCA_947577245.1 of Andrena bucephala. NCBI lineage: Eukaryota > Metazoa > Arthropoda > Insecta > Hymenoptera > Andrenidae > Andrena > Andrena bucephala. Next base: position 11,463,877 of record OX387715.1, read on the forward strand.
AATTTTATGTGGCGCTGCGAACAGTAGTTATATTCAACTCGTACCTTCTCTGTTTGTGTAGCAGCGTTGCACGTATTTGTGGATGGAATATTATTGTGATTATTGCCTAAAGCACAAGTTTGGCCGTCACCGCCATTAGGTCCTTGAAGCTTGGATATTTGGAACTGTAAATACAAAATTGTTCGGAGATTAATTATTTTTTAATGGCTAAGATCAATTATCAGTGAAATTTCGACTGTTTGCTTTTCTACGCGAAGCGTTAAGGCCGCCGCGCATTTAATTAATTGATTCACGCTGCGCTTCAGTCATCAATTGTTTATAAACTTTTCTCTTCGCCACGTTTCGCCAAAATGCGCGAGGGTGTTTATACCCTCGATTCTTCTGACTCTTTACCTGTAATACTTGTATAGTCCGATCTCTATCCTCCACTTGGCCTTGGAGAAAGACAACCTGCCTACGTAGATCGGCCAATTCGTCCGCGATACTACTACCTCCGCTTCCAGGAGAGGTACTAACATCCGCGGTGCCTCCTTCGTTCAAGTTGTAGAAGAGACCATTCTGAAATTGGAAAAACTTTTATAGATCGTGACATTTCATTTCATCGGCTTTATAACGTTTCTAACATTCGCGCGAAATGATGGCGTTCAATGTTGGTAAATTTAATTCGAGTGCCTTCAAATAAAAAACTCGTGTAAAATCTTGCGTAACTGAACAAAAAGACGATTTCTTATAAGACTCTTTCCAGTATTCTCCCAGTTCGTTAAAAAGAATTCGAATTAAAAATAAACTAAAATAGCTCGATTAAACTGTGTTAAAGTTACTTTAATTACTTTCTGTAAAGGAAAACAATTTCGAATAAAATGAAGTTATTCGAGAATAGCGAATAATTTTTACTCGAATAATGCCCAACTCTTGTTAACGTAAGGTGAACAATTGCATTTAACTTAACTTTTAAATCGTTAGGAGCATTAGAAGAAAATTAAAGATTAAGAGTAATATAAAATACTGACCTTCATAGAATTGTCGAATGGGTTGAGAGTTTCTGCCTGCAGACATATTTGAACGAATTATACGATGTTCGGTTATTTAGATAAACTGGTATTTAAGAATATCATTTGTATCAACGATCAACTAAATAGTAATAATAATAATAAATGAATAGAATACAGAAAGACGATAACGTGGAAAGAATTTGTGCAATAAAAGAACATAAATAGAACGTACCCTCGTTAAACCGTTCTCTTCTGACTTGAAGGGAAAATCGTGGTTGATGATAATAATGGAAAAAATAAAAGAATGCGTGTTAATAGAGAAGCACACCAATACATGTATGATATAAATCAAATGGATGCATTAGACAAACTGAAGAGTATTCCATTATAAACAGTGTGTCGTCGTTTCGCGTGGATATGATACACGCAACGTACCTCCTGAAGCACTCGTTTCAATTTCAGGAGCATCGTTTTTATGGAAACAATGTCCTGAAACATGTGTTGATACGTGTCGCGATCGACTCGAAGACTTCCTTCATCTCCAGAGTCGAGACTTGGCGAATGTACCTGAAATAAAATCGCATAAGAATTGCATAAATGCACCAATAGGGTACCTAAGTTTTTTCATTCTTTTAGCAGAAGAAGCTATAAGACTAAAAGTTGCTCAATTAAAGAGGGGGATACCGTGTGGGCCTCTGATTGCAAGAAAGAACAGTTTCTTAAAGTTTAATAATTGTTCTACTAATGAATGAAATAATAAAGTAAATAATTCTGGAGTTGTACGATTTTGATATAATAATTATTCTAATAAATGATATAGTTGAAATTTCTAATGTTATTCATAGAAATATCTTATTGTTTATAACTAGGTTTAATATAATTATTAAGTTTATAATGGTGATTTGAAAATTTATTTTATTTATTTTATTTATAAAATTATATCTATATTTTAAGGTAATTGCATGTAAAATTTTGATTTTTGAAGTAAAGTTAGATAGTTTACGCTGGGATTGAACCTAGTTTAAATGGAAAAAATGAAAATTTTAAAAATTTGTATCGTTTTAAAGAAAAAGTAACTTGTTTCCTTAGATAAGTTTATTTATATCGATAAAAAATGTATTATAAATAAAAACTTAAATTAAAATTTTAGGTTCGGTCCCGGCGTAAATTATCTATCTTTACGATATTTTTCTGCTTTTTGCAATCAGATGACTGTGACAGGTGCTACACGTCACGCGAACAGAATTTACATCGACGACGAGGTTAATGAGATTCCACGATAATTAATAAATAATAAGAATCGACGTAAAAAGAAATCTGTATATTTAAAAATGCCTTCTTATTAACAAGTTTTTTAAAAAAAAATCACAAATATCCATTCCTTTAAGGGCTGTTACATGCGAATCCTCTCTTCAACAAGGAGAATATAATTAGTGGAAACATAACTTTTCTGAATTTACAAGGCCATAAGTCTTATTCTTTTTTATTTGCGCGAGTCTTAATGCTTAAATTTGAGAGAAATTAAAGACAAATTTAATAATATCCTATACAATTTCAGAATTTAGTTGATTGGATTGTCTACGTACACTCCCCGAATTTTCTCCAGAACGAGATTATGCAGAAAAAAAAACTATTCACAAGAAATAAGAAATCACTTACATTTCTCGATATTCTTAATGGGCTGGAAAATTGGCGATTACGTGGGCTGTCTATGGAACGTGGAGAATCAGTCACTGATCTACTTCGCCATACCTTTGTCGTTTTGTCACACTCATTTCTGCAACAGGGGAACGGAACGAATACATTAGGACTTTTCAAGTGCACTGCAGAGTATAGTTTAATTCTCCATTTACCCACTCGAGCGCTGGATAAGCCCCAAAAGCTGTGTCTATAAACCTGTTTTTTTTTCAGTACAGCAAGCAGTTAACTTTACAGAAATTCCACAATCTCATTTTAGTATTACCACTCGCATTATACGATACTCAAACTACTCTTAATTAATCCAAAAAACGATTATTAATTCTACAATATTACGCTCGCATGTTAGAAGCTACGTAAGACAGTAACAATTTCCTTCCGCCTGAACCTTACACCATATTCACCCACTGCTTGCAACCACGGTTTCTTTGCACGCTCCCTAGACTATTTTCGAAGCTGCAAACATTCCTAAATGTACTCTCCTCCGCCCCTCTCCTCATTCCCGTTGCGCGTTCATTAGCTCCTTTTTAAGACACCAAATCCTTCGTCACACTCCTCCGCGTTTATCGCCGATAAAATAGAATGTTTCGTGGGCGTGATTATTTAGGGTTCCAAGAGAGGTACCTTCCAGTGTGGGTGATGGAGCGTGGTATCGAAGTGGGGTTGGCGATATTAATCGGGTTGCTGATGGCTTTCCGTTGCCTCGGTATCGGCGATCCAGTCGTCGGCGTCGAACACTCCGACGACAATCCAGAATCGCGAGCCTCCTCGCCGTTCCAGGTTGTAGCGGCCGCCGGCTCGTTTTCGCTCTCAATGTTCGTTATTCCACTCGCGACGCGGTACCTTCCGGACAAAACGGTTCGCCTCTTCGCGCCCCTTGACGCCTCGGACGCCGCCATCGGGCTCGATTAACCGCATCAGATAATATCAAACTGTCGCTCCTCCATCGACTTTACCCCGACTTCGATCAGACTCGGCAAATTCTTGCGCAATTTTCGAGACACTATATTTATAAAAAATAAAAAAAATGAAACTCCGTTGGTGGGTACGAAGTGTAAAAAGATAAAGTTGTGATACTAAAATGTTGGACGCGAAAGAATGGCAAGGTATTATTCTGTTGCATTTCTGTCTACGTCGTTTTATTTAAAACATGTGTAGGACAGTTCGTGCTGTAATGTTTATTAAAAATTTTCTAGAAGCGAGATATCCGAGACTCACGTGGAGACATCTGTTTCCTTTGAAACACGCGCGCAGTTAACCCATATAGAGGTCAATGATTTTCAAAGAGTTTCATATCGGCAGGTTACACAGCAGAAATCTATAAAATGACACCGTACAGGGTGATAAAAAGAAGTATGCGAGATTTTTTAGAAGAACGATTCTTCGCGTCGAAATAATGAGTATAATTAGTATGTTAATATAATAGAGCAGCCTGTAACAAATAAATTAAACGGTACCGGATATACTTTTTTTTAAATGTTCTGTTTCCCTTTTTTTTTTTAATTATGTATAATCGTTGCAGGAAAAAAATGTGTTATCTAATCTACATGTGTGTTTTGCATAAAGTAGAATTTAATATTCGAAAAGTAATTACAGGAAAGGTTTCATTAAAAATATTGTTCTTCGGATACTTCGAAATAACGTGAATGAGTATAAGAATGTCAATAAATTAAACGAACTTTGTTAATTAAGAATGGTTGGCTATTCATTCACACTCAGACTGCTCGAGTGGTCTGCGCCTCCACAGAGATCGTTGAATAGGAAAAAGAAGTGTCGTTCAAATGAAATCTACACGCGTGATACATTCACAACGTTAGAATGAATTTCTGTACTCTTTAATTAAAATGCCACCGTATGGTACCGTCTGGTTCGCGCGATGAAGATCCTCTCAGACGAACTTGAAGAAGAAAAAGTCTAAGTTCGCCGTATGCCGAAGAAGGATTTTAAAAAAGTCTTAACAGAGATTTATAATATTCAGAATTATCTAAAATGCATACTATAAGATTCTCTAGTAATCCATGGCATAAAGATTGCAAAAAAAAAGAAAAGTAGAATGGTGTCTTTTCGTGTTTATCTATTTAAAAAGTAATAGAAACTTAATTTACTTATAGTTACACGAAGAAAATTTATTTATCCAGACAATCATAATTTAGCAGACATGCGTATTTAAACTGTTGCACTAAATTATTTTCCGTTGCATATGTAAGCCAAAGAAATTGTTATGTCCACAGCTGCTTTAACTGTGACCTTTAGAGCAACAAATGTCATTACAAGGGCAATCCCACAGGTATACGTTCATGATCTCTCTGTCCCTCTCTCGAGATTAGGATATTTACTGTATAGGTCATTCCTACACGAAACATTTCACCGAGCAAGTTAATATCTGATTCGCCAACTTGCCAACATAACCAATGCTAATTTTACCATCAATCTCCTCACACAATTTCCCAAAAATTAAATCATCTATAACCAGCCTGCAATGCCTAAAATAACGAGGAAAGTCACAAAACTCGAACATCAAAAACATCGACCACACTCTGCTCAGAAGATCATTCCGTACCCGTATCGCGTTGCTCTTCCTCTACACATCCTCCTACAAAGCCCCCGGCAAATAAACATCGCGCATGCACTCGCAAACTCGCGATAAACATACTCTAAATCTTCCCAACAACAGTTACCGCCCGAGCATCAATTCCCCTGGCCACATACATCAAATAAATCCACCTAGTATTCTCACCACTGCCAACAATCAACAGATGAAATCTTCCACAAAAAAAACCAAAACAAAGAACCTATATACCATAACCCTCCCGCTCCATTCTGCCCGGCGGCGCAATCAACGGCGTCCTACATCCTCCCAGTGAAACCGGATCGAAGCGAAGGGTGTTTCGGGGCCTAGCGGGAAGTGGGGTAAGCAAATCCGCGGAAGGATATCGGTGTCGCGGAGGAGTAGCTGTCAACCGAACGCGAAACATTGACTCGCGGCACGAACATACCGTCCCGTCGCCGATCTCAATAATTCATTCGGTCCCCGCTGTCGTTTGCGCAATGCGGCGTTGTTCCCGGCGTGCGATTTCGGTGCACCGGCCGCGGAAGCGTGGCGGCCGCCATTGGCGGGAAATCTGAGGGACCGGTCCGGTGTGCGAGCACGTGACAGCGCGGAGATCTGATCGGGCCAGCCGGTTTCGCACTCGCCACTGACAAAACCGCCACGCGCAACCGTCGCGGTCGCCGCGCGATCTCTGGAATGAGCTGCTCAGCTGCCACGGCCGGCGGCAACATCGCGGCTCGACTTCGTCGTCACAGCTCGCGCCTGCGCGTGGAGCGCCACGGCGTTTCGTTCGATATCGCCGGCGAATTGCGCCACTAAGAAACGTAGAACGTGCGACTGGGGGCTTTGGGGTGCCGGCGCGGGCAAACGAAACGAATGAAAATCCCTCGAGTGCCGCGGAAATTAACTCTTATTATCTATTAACCCCTTGGTAATCCGAGTACGCCACTCAGGGTCGGATGCGGAGACACCGGTTTCACGTTGGTCACGAGACACGTGAACGTGTTTGGTGGATTAGGGAATAATTTAGATCTTTAGTGTTCAGTGGTGGAGGGTAGATATGATCGACTGTGTTTTTCTCTTGGGATCCACATTCTTTTAGTTAAGGGCAGCCATGGAACTACGTTATTTTATCTATTGAGGATTATATTTTATCTGAGGGAGGGTTGAGCTACGTAGCATGATGTAGCCTTGGAATGACCTTGAATTCGAACACTTGGAATTGAACAGTAAATATTTTATACGAACGCGAATAGGTATAAGGCACTCTATACATAGATGTTTTCGTGTGACTTTTCTCTTTGCGATTTGCTTTAGATAGTGGAGATATTGTTGAAGTGGATCGTATTCAGTAGGACGCACACTGTGTACTTGTGCATGAAAGTTTCATTGTTGCTTTAAGCTTTCGTTCAGAATTACAGCTACATCTGGTAACTTTAGTCAGTAATGTACACTACGTAAAACAAATATGTATTTATGAAGTGTCACTGTTAGTTTGCTCTATGGGGAGCTGACTGAAACGCAACCACCAAATGCAAAATGCGGCGCGTTAATGGCCTGGGGGATTCATGTGTATCCCCGTCAGGGGAAATGGTTTTCTATGCAAGATGCCCAATTTCAGAGATGATACGCCATTGAAAGAGCGCGTCAGTTAATATGTCTGCAGAAGAGTGTTTCAAATCAATGTTACCTTTTTTCTCTTTCTACGGATTGTGAATTTCACATGGTTGATAGGGGCTGATACGATCCCGTTCTTGCACCAAGACGAATAAAGTTGCTTTGTTAAAAAAAAAATATATAAATAAATTCAAGAAATTTTTATAAGTGTAATATGACATAGTGGATTCAAAAGTCTACTTTATAGCAAATATTTTTTTTATTTCGATGAAACACTTGGTATACATAGTCTAATATACTGATGTCTACGGAAAACAAATCTACAGGGTGTCCCAGCGAGGACGGGGTCTACATGAAAAAATAAGTCGAAAATATAGAATAATTTTTTTTTTTTTTTGAGTCTTTATGTCTTATTTTCGGTTATAAACCCACTCCAAGCAGACAGAGTCGACATTACGTATGATATTCATTCTTTTTGAAGGGTCAAGGGGAAAACGAGGAATGTCACAAAGCACCTTTATCGAGAAAATTAAGTTTTAATACTTTAGTACGTCAGTAAAGAAGCAAGGTTCAATGAATTTAGTTTTCTTATATAATTTTCATGTTAAATAATTTCTTGTTTTACCTTAACGACAGAAGCTTGAAGCTTATGCTCAGGCAAAGAGTGGGACAGTTCGTATTATGTTCCAATGCAGAGTTAACATTTTCTGTTTTTAATCAATACCTATACCAAATCTTTAAAGTTTTCTTACGGGGGTATTTGAACTTCATAACCCTTTGTGATTTGACAGTTCTATAATCCCAGTTGCCACCAACAAAATAATATGCTATAAAACGCAAAATCTCAAAAATGGACATTCCTTGTTTTTTCCCTTACCCTTCATTTGTAAACGACACGTTAAGTATTCAAAGTCGATTTTCTTGAAAACGAAGCCTCAAATGAAAAACAATATATTCTATATTTTGGACTTATTTTTCATGTAGAATCACGCCCTCCTCGGTTGTACCATAAATACTGGGATACCCTGTATATAAATTATTGCTTATCACCATTAAAAACGCAGTAGACTGACTTAAGTAATGATTAAATAAAAAGGTAAAACTGAAGAGGTCATAAAAGGGTTAAATAGCGATTACTTTCTGCTGTGTAGGCTCGAGTGTCCTAAGTACATACTCCTTGCAACGCCCTCGATAAGTCTCGAATGACTTCCGCCGCGACGGCACGACAAGACGCAATGTATTTGCAAGAACAGACAGAGATTTTTCATTTCGTTAAGAAACTGCTTGCCAATGGAGCAGACGATCAATACTTTAACTCTTCCGCTCTTTCGAGCCCCCTGCACATTCACCACGTCGCGTTTGGCGTCTGCTCTAGCAATTCTCTTTTCGAGGCCAGACCGTAGTAGACGTTTCTCTCCCTCGGCCGCCACTTTACTGCCAACTTCGTGAATTTATGTCGTCTCGATTTTCGCTTCCTGCCGGGGCTGGATACCCACCCCGCGTTAAACGCTTCGTAAGTCAGTAACCCCCATTTGCATGAAATCGATTCGAAAGAATTCGGCGGTTACCGATCCCGACCGTCCACGAGTTTCGTATTTCACTTTGCCAGAATTTAATCGCTCAGTAAACTACGATTAATTATTACTCTAAAGATCCCTTAAAGTATTTGTATTTAAATAAAAAAGAAAAGAAGAGATTAATATGGATTTAAATCATTTATTATTCAAGTACAGATGGTCGTGAATTTATAATTATTAAGTTAATTTTAAGTCGTTATGTCAATCGTGTCACCCGTACGTTTATATTCCCCCTGCGTCAATTATGATCCCGACACGGCGACGAGAACAATTCCACCGAAAAAGCACAGGCTGAGCGATGGGATAACGAATAATTAGCAATTAATGCCTGCAACGTACTCGATCGATTTGCCGGGAATGCAGGCTCACAAGTCATTCCCTCCCCTGTCTCCCGACTTCCTCCCTGTCAATGCCCTTTCCGGTGGCGCAGACTGCTGGAGCCGCCGCCGCTGCCAGAAAACTTTCGACTGCGAAGGATACGCTAGGAGCAACAAAAGCGGCCGGGCATTTCCCTCCGCGACTCGCATCAGCGTATCGCGCGTTTCTGTTCCGCTGGCGACCGCTAATGCAAATTGAAAAAGGAAAGAAAAACAGAGAACCACGCGCTTTCCAAAGTAACCTCCGTTCAACCATCCGCGGGGATGATTTCCCGCCACTGAATGCACAGTCGGAATAAAGGCTTTCCAATGCCCACAGAATTTCAGGGGTCTCGCGCAGCCTGCTGCAACGCGGGAAAAACATCGCTTCGATCGTACTCCGGGTAATTTTACAGTATGCCTGGGTGTATGAGCTCTTCTGTATGGTAATTCTGTGAAACGGTGCTGGTTTATTTTTGTATCAAAATTGACTTTGGATTGGTAGATGGGGATGTACAGTCAGTTCAAATATGCGTGTAATAAAAATAGCAATAAGGAAAATAAATACAGACAGGTGAAATGCATTTTTCATTTAAAATTTTGATTAACAGTTTGACCCTTTGTGGTCACACGGGGTGTATCGCACCCTAGAATATGTATTTGCCAATATTGCTGTAAATTTTTGGACCTTAATAATAAAATCTAAAAATTTGCTGAATTTTAACAAAAAAAAATCGCTTTTATCCACAACTATTTTTTCTAATACAAAATTCAACATATCCAAATTTACGTTTCTAGAAAAAGATGATTAGAGCATGGTTGTATGAGTATTATGAATGTACAATTAACACTCAAAAGTTAATAGGTTCAAAAATACGAAAATGGTAACTCGAAAATAACCAATTTGTGATTATAAGAACTGCGGAGGTGTGACTGCGGAGGGTTAATGATTAAATTCTTTTTCCTGGGAGAGAAGTTGGTAGTATAAGAGTGGCTTAATATTTTCTGTTGCAAGCATTAGATTAGACCATCGCAAAGAACTCAAATTTGACCGCAACTGAAGAAAGCAAAGTGAAAGAGTCGTTTAAAAAGAAAAAGAGCAGAGTAAAGACTGAATACAAGGAAAGAACTCGGTTAACTAGCAACGCTCTGATTAACGCCGGGACTGTACTGTTTAGCATAAATCGTCAGCGCCAGGATTACTCATAGTGTTTTCGGTATTTCGATTTCGCTCCGAACGATCCAACAGTTCAGGGGAATCACATTCTCTCGTTAAAAAGTCTGGCGTTGTAAAACTCGCTAATAAATTACACGGTTACGTGTTCGCGTTAAGCGTGGAAAATCCAACGTATTTGTGTTGGATTTTTCACGACTCACACCAAATTTTGAAAGTTCGCAAGAAAGGAAAAAGAGTAACACAAATGCAAAGGCACAAACGAACAAACTCATCAAACCTGTACAAAATAAATTTTCATAATCCACGAAATATTTATAAATTCCATCCAAGTGGAGTTTCTAGTTCCAGCACCATACCCAACGGGATACTACACTACTTCATCCGCGATATAAAATCTGTCCGAGCACATTTATAGTATCCGAGGAACCGTTTCATTTTTAATTGGTCCGACGCTTCATAACTCCATGTAACTCTAAAGAAATGTCTATTTTCCGGCAGCAGCCTACATAATTGTATGGAATGCACAGCATCGAAACGTCGTGGAAATCTATTACAGAGCGTTCAGCTTTTACTGTTAATAAACTACAGACCCGAGATCCGCGGGTAAGATAGTTCAGCACTGTTTACATTAACACAGCCGCGGGGATTTACGCTGCGCCCGCGCAACTATCGTAATGGAGCTTTCTCGCCGCGATTACGAGATACTGCGAGCTTTTTATCACTCGGCCGGCGAACACCTCATCGGGGCGGTGTGTCTTCGGTGTACGTATTAATCGAATACTCGGTTACCTTCACGCCGTTTCAGTGCTGCGCACGGTTATTTTCACCAGGGTCAGGTTATTTACCCGGGATATTTCAATGCGGAGCGCAACGGGGAACCGAAGGCACCAGACACTTTGTGCACATGAAACGCAGAAAGTGCACGCCGTCGTGCGCAATTAAAGAGCTTATCTCCGGAACGTTTTAAATTCACCCCTTTTTCCGCACGGGCGCCGCGGAATTTTCTGTTAAGCGAGGCCAACTGGCAGCGTTTTTTATGGCCGCGAATTTAAATGCGCGTATTATGGAGTTTGATGGAAATTATGGTTTTATTCATTTTCACGATTGTTGGTCACGAGATAATCTTGAATTGGGGAACTTTGCAGCAAGAGGGATGCAGCTCCATTTTTGATAGTTTTTGAGTTATAATTCTCAATATTAATATTTTTATTATGTATATTAATATTAATATTTTTATTATAGAATATTTTTTCCCTAAGAATAGAAATAAAAACTTATCAACTCCATGACTGCTACTTATTGTGTGAAAATATTAACCACTATTTTGCAATTAGTGTTATCTTTTTAATGTTAAGTCAAAGCAGTAATTTTATAAACAATTTTTTCCAATTTACTCGAAGTTGGTAAAGATGGAGCTGCACCCCTCTTGCTACAATATCCTCAATTATTATAAATGTCCAACCGGTGTGTTGGGCATTTGTCTTTTCAACGGCGCATATACCACGTTTGTTATTTGTTGGGACACCGTTGACCAGTCAATTAGACCATGTCGAGTTACTTATCTCACGCGGAGGACTTTCTTTCGCTACTTTTAGCTTCCCGATGCACTGGTTTCAGTGAAATCATGGAAGATAATTTTCGTTCCTGCGTGTAAGTAAAATTCATGACTGGAATAATTTAGTAATTAAAATAGTGCGATGTATAAAGGAAATGTGGCTTACGACGTTCTCTGGGTGTTTGAATAAATGTTTGAAAAATTACGATAAAATAGAATTAATTAGGTGTTGGTGCTGAATATTATGTTCCAGTTTTCACATTTTTTATACGAGATTTGATTTTAGGGCTTGGAATTGTATAATGAAAAGTATATCGGTAGGTATATGGAGGAAAAAGTAGAAATTCTTTTTATATCATTCTTCGATAAAATTTCGCCTATTTGCTGATGAAAGGAGAAGGTTTCAATGCCTGTAATTTCAACGCGTTGCAACAGTTTTTCAGAAATCACTTTTCGGTGAGTCTCCACTGATTGTAACGCAAATAGAATTTTTACGTCGAAAGTCGTATCGATTTTAACAAACCTTAATGTGCACTGATGCATATCACGGAACTATCTGACTCATGGCTGTTGCGATAAGTGATTCAAAGGTGGGCGCAAAAAAAATAACAATACAAGCAACTGAAATCAAGGTTTCCCATGCTAAAAATAATAATTTGTATATTGGTATGTCAAAGAAAATATATTAAATTCAATTTATTAATGTTTCTGTTCGCAAAAATAGGATTTGGTTAATCTCATTCTCTGACTCAAACGTTCTTATCTATCATTATTGAGCTAGTCTCGATAATATAATAACACTTTGTTTCAATGGGAAAATATAATTTATTTTCTGCTGCATTAAAAGGAATTTCAAAGTAAATTCAATGACTGCAAGAAGAATCATTTCCATTTTTCTCTGAATAAGAAGGGGTACCGTTACTGAAACCGGAGTTGGGCATTAATCGAATAAAATTTTATTCCGAATAAATATTCATTCGTTATTCTCGAATAACTTCATTTCATTCGAAATTTTTGTCTGAAGATTATTCGAATAAAAATTCATTTGAATAATGCCCAACTGTGACTGAAATAGTGAGTCCCCATTTGCGCATGTCCAAGAAGAATAAAATTCGACAGCGCTAATTCAACCAGCTTGAAACATCAAATAGAATATCTCATGAAATATTAAATTCTGGAAGCAGAATTCATCGTCAAAAATGAAACAAGCAGCACATCCTATATGATTGTTATTTAATTTGTGGTTCGCATAATACAGCCAGCTTTCGAGCCACTGGTTACCTCATACGTACGGGTGATCCTCTAATTATTTTAAGCAGTGCGATTTCCTTGTGCAGCGAGAAAGCGCCGTTTAAACATGGTGACGTTCACACTTTCGCCCTCCACAAGCGCAGTCGACTTATTCGCAAATTGTGTAAGCTTTCAGGCAACAGCAAGTCTATTTCGCACGGACATAATTTAGAAACAAAATGCTTATCGTCGCGTGGAGCTACAGCGAGTGATAATATTTTAGCATAGAGTTGCTATGCGGAAACTATAATTGCCCTTCTGTCTCAAGATAATGTCACTGTAACCTTGTCAGGTCACGAAATTGCGGAGACCCGTGCAAGGACAGGAGCAAGTAAAACTGGTTCCGCGGTTAAATGAAAATAATATGCGGTAATGCGATGGAACACGTGGAAACCTGCATTAAAGGTTCTAGCGTCATTGAATTGCTTTTGAAAGTCATCGGTTTCTACTTGAAATTCGATAGGTAGAAACTGATGAAAAATTTACATGAATAATGTATTTAAGTCTTCGAGTATCTTTGCATTTGAATGCAATTCTGAGCAATGACGGAACCGATATCCCCTGTATGTGCGACTAACACTGCTTGAAATCGCGTGCAGGTATCAGGATACAATTGCAAACGACACAGCTGCGGTATAACACCCCTATTTATAATAAACGTATTTTCACAGCCGAGATACACATTGCGCGAGCAATAAAAATAATGCCATTTATGAAGCGAGGAACGTACAATAGATCATTTCTACACGCTTGCATAATCGACTGCAGTAGAAACCCATTCAGGAATGCAACGCGAGGTGAACTTCCATAGGCGCGCTTTAAACCAGTTCTTAATCGGAATTATGAGATAAAATATGGGACTTTAATTAATCCCAGAATGGAATATAAACTGTGAGAATAATGCACGCGTGAAATAGAATTTTAAAGCTGAAATTAATGAGTCTTGCCACTATTTTCCAGGAAGTAATATTCTCACGGAAACGGGAATATTTCTTCGCGCATTTTATGTCTATTTTGCGAGCACCATTTGTTATGTGAAAAAATGGGAAGTAAATATTTTGTGTTGCGGGTATGAATTTTTAGTAAGCATGCAGAGTGTACGCTTCAAATTTCAAAATAGATCCGAGTTTCGTTAGATACGCATCGCAGACAGTTCTATCGCGATTTCTGTTACGAAATTGAGAAGAAATGGTGAAGTACTGCTAAAATAAAAAATTAGACGTTACATCATATAAGCACACGGACACACAGTCAGCTGCTGACTTCTGAATCATGCTAGTTTCCCTTATTATACGATGCAATCGCAAATTTATGATGGTCGATAATGAAAAGATTTCTTGATGAAGTGTACCGTGTCGTTACGTATAAAATGTGTGGTCGTAGCTTTCTAACTTACATACAGATTTCAGAAACGTCCACTTTGAAAATTGCGCACAAGGAATAGTGGAAGAAACGTGGCGTTATATCCAACAAGTATAAGCACCAAAATATAAAAAAAATTATGAGAGGAAGTGTAAAAAGTAAATTTATTGTACACTTGGAATTGTACGATATAAATGTTATGTAATTTATTATGTGGAGGATTTTTCTACCGCAAATAATTTCTTGCTGTTCAGAAAAATTCTGAAATGCGTCGTGTAACTTTCGAAGCACATTGACTGCCTTGAATTTGTTTTAAAGAACCATACTCGATGAAACTCAGTAAGAGAACTCGATAAGAAACAGATACGGTGTAAAATATATTTAAAAAAGATGTCGACAGTCGTTAATTTTTAAAAAGACTGTCAACAATCAGACAAATTACAGACAGCTCTTAAGAATAAGAAGCCTGCACTCGTTAGTAGGATTGCTTTCCATTATGACAAAACCCGACCACGTGTAGCAATGGCCACTCAAAAAAGGACCACACAATTTTAATTGGAAAATAACTAACAAGGGAAGTTAGGCAACCCGAAAATTCAGAAAATAATGCAACTTTGTGTGCAAGTAGAATACTTCATCCGTAACACAACCCTACTTTTTGTTGTGCCACAGTGCGGTTTTAGGGGGTGAAATCATCCCTTGACGAAAATACAGAATTTTCTTTTTCGTGGAATATCTCGGGAAGGGTAAGAGATATCGAAAAGAAGTTTAAACAAAAGTTGCATCTTTGTTTTATATTTATAATACTGCGTAAAAATATTTCTTGATAAATTCATACTTTTCAAATTATCCTCACCACCAATCCTTAACTCGATAATTATTTTTACGCAGTGTTGTAGATATAAAACACAGATGCAATTTTTGTTAAAACTTCTTTTCGATATCTCTCACTGTTCTCGAGATATTCCACGAAAAATAAAATTCTGCATCTTCTTCAAGGCCTGATATCACCCCCTAAAACGGCACCAACAAAAAATAGCTTTGTATTACGATTGAAGTCCTCTACTTGCACATAATGTTGCATAATTTTCTGAATTTCCGGGTTGCCTAACTTTCCTTGAAACTATCCACCCACCATATTCCTCTGTCTCAACGCCATCAGATTACCACCGGTGTCACAATCACAAAATCTCTGAAATCCTACAAAACTCAATAGCCACCGCCAACTCGCAGACACGATCTCCGAATACCACGGCCTAAAAATCTTAAACATCTACACAACCAGCTGTATTAACCGTCTAAAAAGTAGCAAACAACCCGCGCCAACAATGTCCATTACACAACAAATCCCCCTGACTTATTCCCGTTGCGATGCCAGAGGAGCTAAACTGGAGACACACGAGACCAACATATCCTCTATTAATTTCTCAACAGATCACCACCACCATCAGGTGTTCCGCGCAAAGCGTGACTAACACAAACACAATACTCCGCGGTATGCCGCAATACAGTGATACACACATATTTACGTAAACCGAATAATGTAGATACTGTGACTATTTACCCATTCGTCGTGGAAAGATTCGGTCGTAGAGCGGCGTTGTTCTTCGTCACGGACGGCTCCTTCATAGCTCCCTCGGTCCCTCGGTATTATTCTTTCCCTACTACCAATCCCCGCCGGAGCGTCCCCCTTGTTTCCCAATCGTTGTCGCGCGCACACCAACGAAGCCGCCGTAAACCGTTTTCCCTTCCTTTTCGCCGAAACTGCCGTTTCGTCTTCGGGGCTATTATCTCCTCGCAGGAAGCCAGCAACAAGCCACCGACACTTTCTACAGTTTCTACCGACCGGCGTGTCCTTCCCGCGACGGGCACCAAGCGTGTCCCGCTAATTCACGGATCTTGCCGAGCTAACCATCGCGACGGATTACGGACGGCAACGTCACGAATGGTACCTCGCCCCGTCGTTCCTCCCTCGAGGCAGCCAGGTATAATTGTTCGGCCGTTGGCACTTTGAACCAGTGGCAGTAATTCCCGAGATGGTGTGCTTCGCCTCGCTTTCCTCTCGCTTTCTCACCGTTAGTGCCGCCTATTTACGATGCTCCCTTCCGTTCTGGTGATTTCCTCTTCCTCTTCGCCTCCGCGCCGCCTTTTCCCCTGGCTTCTACCTAGCCGCGGAACCCGAGCAGTGAACGCGGGCACTTTTTTGCACGACCAAGTCCAGGCTACGCGGAGCTGCCGTTTTCTGCCGACTGTTGTGGATGTTAACCGCGTTAGGTTTGCACTTTACTTCGTAGCCGAGCGAAGTGTATCAGTCAGCCGTGAAGGTTTTCGAGGTGGATCGTTTTATTTTGCCCATTGTGCGTTGGACGAGTCGGTGCTTAGTTAGTGGGATTAAGGCTGTGAAAGTGATCGGTGCGATGTCAGTGGGGGGATGTATTGTGTTGAGATTGAAAGACTGTTTTGGGGGCTACAGTGGAGCCTCGATAATCCGAGTTCCGGATAATTCGAGCTGGCTTTGGGGGCTGCTTAATTGAGGAGCTTGCGGCAAGAGAGGTGAAGCTCCATCTTTACCAACTTCGAGGAAATTTTAGAACAGTCAAAAAGAGAACAATGATTGAAAAAAATGTATTTTTTACAAAATAAGTAGTAGTTATTGAATTGATAAGTTTTTATTTCTATAATTATTATTGTATAATTAAAACATTAATATTAATATTTTTCGCCAGAAATAGTAATAAAAACTTATACACTGAATAACTACTACTTATTTTCTCAAAATATATATTTTTCAATTAGTGCTATCTTTTTAATGCTAAGTCAAAGCAAAAATTTTATAAGCAGCTTTTTCTAATTTACTCGATAATATTAATAATATTAAAATTAATATTTCTATTTTTATTTATGTGCAATAAATCACTCATTTGTTATGGGATTTGCATCAAACGTGCACCAAACAATGTGGATTTTTTTACGACTATTATACCTACGTCATAACTCAAAAATTGTCAAAACTGGAGCTGCACCTCTCTTGCTGCGAGGTCCTCAATTCTTAGTTGAAATTATGGAGACTGCACTGTGTTTTGTTGGAGTCAGCACTGTGACAGCAACTGTTACTGTTGATTTTACTGTAAGATGAAGATGTTACATGTATGATTTTAAGGAAACAGTGTAGTCTTCGACTTTACAGTAGAATGCTGGAGTTATGACAATGAATGTGAATGATTTATTGAATTATTGATCAATAGTGACGGGTGATAAATAATAGTTTAAAGTGATGCCTGCTGAACATCAGAAATGGGCAAAAAATTGTTTGAAATAAAAATTTGCGTACGAAATTTTTATTTTAAATAATTTTTTGCCCATCTCTCTGAACATTACTATAACTTGTGATAGTTGTTCATTTTTGTACATACTAGATATAGTATTATTAGAATCTTTTTAAAATGATAACGTATCAGCGTTAATGCACTCCATGATAATTTTTATTTGAAAATTGATCATATTCAAGCAAGAAAAACTGTTATTCAATAACTGTTTCTTTTATTTGTGTCTCGTAATTTGCAGTATCTACATTACGTGTATCGTTCGTAAAGCATAATTCTTACAATAAATAATCAAATACTGTTTTTCGTTAAAGACAGCACAGACTACGTACTTTTACGCAATTACGACTGAAATGGAAAAACTAGAAAATAACATATTGTTGAACCGAAAATAAATACCTTATCAGTATTCTAACAATAAATTTAAATTTCTCCAGAGCGTGTTCTGTATTAAAAGTCGAGAAATCGAGTGGTTTTGAAATATTGTAAACTAATTACATTATATTATTTACTCTTCAACGTTATACACCCTAGATATTTAAAAAATCAACTATAAAAAGTGCAACTCATTCAAGCATATACTAATGATTTTGATACCTCATTTATGCATCATATATATCAACATTGAATTATGAATTAGATTAAGTTGCTTTACTCAAAACGTAGATCGCACAAGTGTCTCATTAAATCTGTCTTTCAACAGCGAAGTTCCACAGAAAAATATTAGAGCAGTGTTTCCCAACATTTTTGAGTCGCGACCCGCTTTTATAATATTCAAATCACCTGTGCCCTCCTATATAAGGTAAGGTAAATTTAATAGGGTAAATAAAACATTCAAAATATGTATTTCAGGATATAATTCCGACTTAATAATTGGTGAAATTGGGAATCACTGTATTAGAGACTACCAGAATTTGGTTGAAGTTTAAAAAATTCATTAAACAGATGAATTAAGAAGCGTTCAATTTTTATGCGTGGGTAAGTCTGCTAATAACCACGCATTAATTAACACCATTGTAATTGCGCGTTAAATAGCGAACAGCCGAAGTGAGTGCCATTTTACAGAATCCATCAAGATTTTAAATGCAGCCTTTATTTGTGTCATACATAAATACATCTCATCGGTACAATTGCAACAGCTATTACGAGATTGAATGTCTCTTCGACCGAATAAAGTAATCTTCAAACATTAACGTTTCGTGAGGCGTTCGTTAAGGACAAGTAACACGCGAATCATATAGAAAATCTGACTTTTCCGGGCAGGCATATGTACCTGGTACTCAATGTACAAATTACATTTAAACGGATCGACGTTATTCGGGAAATCCAGAAATACTCTGTATATGATTTAATTTAAGCGCATTCTACATTCGTCCAAATAAATCTTACGCATGCACAACTAATTTTGGGATCAAGGTTTGGATCGCGACTGACGTTCGCGTTAAGTCACGTTCCCACGTGTCGCAACGCGCGGCACAGAACGCTGTCATAAACCGAGAAGTGGGACATTTCTGTCCCCCGAATGTAGTCACTTAGAATAAATCGGTTTATTTTATTCCAATCTGTCCAGCAAACGATGAAGATAACTTTTTTTTCACTTGATTTTTTAATTAAACAATTTTCAACCAGATAAACCGCTGGTGTTTTAGGCCACGCGTTGCACGCGGGGGAACCTGGTTCGACGAGTTTTAAAGCTAGGATTAAAGTTAGGTATAGAGCTAAGACTAACGCTATCGTTTGTTCAAATTAAATAGTATTAGCACCTTTGTGGCGGCGTTTCTACCAATAATACTTCTACGTATCCTCGTGTATCGTTCGAAATCAACACCAAGCGACATATTTACATAAAACCTCTCGCCATCTTAAGATATTAGCAAGGAAATCCGGTTAAATAATGAGCAGTCGAAATAATTCGCTTGCTACGCAGCACACTACCTCAGTGAGAACGGTGCTTTCTTTCTCGTGGCATTTTACAATTTCACACTTTATATTTTCTGCACCTTTCCAATGACATTTGATTTAACTATTTTAGTTGTATGTTTTTTCCTTCACTGACGCGTCACTGAAATTGTGATTACTCAGAATTTATAAGACGCTAACAAAGGTATGCAATGCGTGAGTCAGTTGTGTGTTGAATCTTGGGAAAGTAGCACGTTCGTTCTCGTTTAAAATTCGCGAAGGACGAAGAGAAGAATCGTATAATTTATCACCATATAAATATAATAGAAAACAACGTGAGAAATTATATCATTGCGCTGCAATTATAATTACTTCACTTGGTATATTATCTCTTCTGTGGTTGAAAAGAAAAGGGGACATTTTTTTATGTTCAAAACATAGCTAATATTGACAGCAATAAGCAAATTCAATTTTATAATTGTAAAAAAAGGGGGGACTATGTAATTTTGTTAGAAAAATAAATCTCTATAATAGATAAACACGCA
Organism: Andrena bucephala; assembly: GCA_947577245.1. Taxonomy (NCBI): domain Eukaryota; kingdom Metazoa; phylum Arthropoda; class Insecta; order Hymenoptera; family Andrenidae; genus Andrena; species Andrena bucephala. The sequence goes on from OX387715.1 coordinate 11,483,819, forward strand.
TTAAAAGATTACAATTAAATTTTAAGATAACTCGCGTAATTTGAGCAGTGTCAATTAAATAAAATCGAATGTTTGTGATCGGACAAAATGCTTCGAGCAGCTTGTACAAATATTACACCCGTAAAAAAGTAACGAAGAAGCAACGAAAGTAACGCGAATGCACTTCAGTCTCTATCGGTAACTTTGTGTCATCATACAGAGCACAACTTCGAAAAAGAATTCAATCCAAGGGGAACTGAATCGATTTGTACAATTGTTCAAGGGATCATCACATCGGGCTGGCTATTTATTAAGGAAGATTATTCATCTTTACGCGGCCGAAGGTGTAATTGGAAGAACTCGTGATTAAAAATGACGGGCCTCTGCTCCAAGCCCCTTTCCATTTTTCGAAGGCTACCTGAATTAAAAATAAATCTTGAAACGGCTGGAAATAGAACTCAACTTCAAACTTTGTACTCCGAGTGGAAAATACATGAAAGGAGCAGATAAATTCTAACTTTCCCTGGAATCACCGAAGACACGTGTATCGCACTACCAGCCACACACATGGGGACCACAATAAACCATACATTTCAGACTAAAATAACTGAAAGACGAAATTAAAAAACTATGGAGTTTAAAGACCGCAATCTTAGTAAATAAATTTCTCGCGGAAAATACCAAAAAATTCGCAGCTTACTATGACACCCCCTGATTCATTCATTCCATAACTTACTCGCACCCATATCGTCCCCATATGTATGACCATTTTATACTACAACACGAGTAAAGTAAAAAACATTTCAATGCTCGACTACAATTTTTCAGATACCAAAACCACTTCGTGGCCGATGAAGATGAATATAAGGGCTGGTCGACTGGTACGCGATGAACCGTGAATGCCTTGTATACTAATCCCCGTAGGTGCAAGTCCCTAGCATAGATTTTCAAGCTCCTTTCGACGTTGCTTAACTACGTCCTTTCGCCCCTTTTGTAACGCAACCCTGCCACGGACACTCGCGGCACAAGTATCAGGGCGCGGGCTATAAGGGCGCGAGCAGTATGAATGATTCACGACTCGCGCGACGGCGTAATTGCGCCGCTGTTGTTCACAGAAGTCTGTTCGACAGGAGCTTGAGGCACTTAATCCCTTCGGATCTTGGCTAGTGAATGACTACCGTGGATGGGTAATGTATTATTAGGTCCGTAACTTGGCATCTATCATAACTGCGGTTAACCCGGCTATTGGGAGTTAGTCTGGACGATTACGTATATCGAAATGTACTCCAGGTGTCGTTCTTACTACAATTATTCATAGAAAACTATGGGTAGGAATATAGAGCTACTAGGATTTAAGCATACGTCTAAATGCATTCCCTGCGAGTCTGTGTAACGCGTTAAATTAATTATAGTATAAACTGGAGGATGTATGTTAATATACGTCCCCTCGAGATACGCTGTGCGAAATTGGGAAGGGATTTTATCCCTCTGTTATTTAAGGGGAAGCTTTTTTTGGAAGCAATGGCCCACGCCTCTTCATGCAAATTGGATGTTTGAAGGTCTCTGGAGCTATTGAGCGCCTGGTAGGACACCCTGAAGACAGCAAGTAGCTTCTGGGGTAATATTAACACGTTCACTGTTCAAAACGTCGAGCGACTATTCGTAGAAAATAAAACAATAATGTACATCGTTGCCTCTGCAATGTAATTAAAACTGCAGTTCTAGATGCTCCAATCTGTTAACTAGGGAGGACGAGTTATCTAACAGCGAAAGTTTAATTGCGCTCGCAAGAGAGGAATAAATACAGCATCATATTTAAAATTCGCTATATGGAGAACTACGTGAACTCGTTTCTGCTCATTGATGGTGGTCTCCGGTTAGAAAATAATCCAGTTAACAGGCTAATCGTACCAGTGATATTTGTCGTGTTCTCAGCGAACTTCTAGGATAGGTGCGCAGACTGTAAACGTGTTAATACTCCAGTAAGGACATGTGCCAGATTGAGATTAGCTTCCCGCCACAGGACGGCCGCTAAATTGATTAAGAGCGAGGGACCAACGGAGAACCTTCCCCTGGGGACACCAATCATCTACCAATATGCCACGCTGTTGAAATAAAACTAGCGAGCAACCTTCGGAAGTGCAATCAACGAGCTCCATCTTGGAGAACATGCTCCAGTGGACAGATCTGATTAAACTGGTCGGACCGACCTCAACAATTCGATAATAATATACACGAATATGATAAAAAGCTAGCAGATGTGATCCTATTCCACGACAAGTCTTCCTTCAAAACCCTAACTCGTGAAAATGGCGATCTAAGATGGAAGAACTGTGACCATTAGGAACAATTTGGGTTGAATTACAGCAGTGTGTAAAAATGGCAATTCTAAACAATCGGAAGGATTAGAGATGTGCTGCCATATTTATCAGCACAAGTATGCTTCTTTGCTTTTAATGATACTGGTGGTTGGTTACTGGTATTGACTGATGCCTTAGAAGTTGAAGACCCTAATGAAGGCGGAATTCAGGTTACAATTCCTTGCAATGGGGTCTTTCGCAGAATAAATATTTGTCTGTAGATTATGGAATTGAGCCTGGCGAGGAAGTGGAAGATTTTACACAGCTCAGTGGTGGATGGGCACAGTGATTAGAATCCCAACTGGAAGGGTTTCTTCCGAATTTTAACGTTGAAAAAAATTCGTTCCTCGAGAAATGGTAAAAGATTGCTAAATTAGCTAAAAAAGAGTTCCCTAAATTAGCTAAAAATGGAAGCTTCAGCGTTCATTTGTTAGCTTTAAATATTCGTAACGAGAGGATCCCATATTAACATATATATCATAATAAGACGACTAGTTAATGCTACTGGAATTTACGTGATTCAGGATAAAAATAGAGGACAATTATATTATGTTCTAGGAATTCTCCTACAAATATATATATATATATATATGTATATATATAGAGCACTATTATGTACACGTAATAAAATAAGGTTTAAAGAAAAATATCTCTAATGCAGAACGATAGGAATCCAAAGCGCCGCGCTGGCCGAGCGCGCAATTCATTATCAAATAAATTTTACAATTATATTCTATCACAATCATCTTCTAACCTATTACAAACGAGCCTTAAGGAGAGCTCTACGGTAACATCGATATACAATTAAAAATAAATAACGTTTTGGCATTACTTTGCACGCGCTTATTCGCAACGAAAGTGTCTCACGAGTAAGTCCACGGAGAAGGGAACACAGGGGAACTGAATCGCATCGAAACGAAGGAAACAGAAAGAAGCAATCGTGCGGCAATATTCTCTCGGATCGTGCTGTTTTTTTTTTTTTTTTGCAGAAGTGCATAAACGAGAGGAGCAAGAGGCAAACCGAAGACCGGTGTCGGTCGGTCGTAACTCATTCTCGTTTTTAAAACCGTCTCCGTTATTATTTTCCAAGGAACACCGCTAATGCTCGTTACTCGCGGCCCAGCGACAATTAATTAGCATACACACCCGTACAGACAACGATAACATTGTGTAAATCGACTACACGATGACGCAACTACGTGTTCTCTATAATATATTGCCGATAAAGCGACACGATTATAATTGGATCAGCTAGGAGGCTAGAGAACGCATTGGAGATGGAGAAACCGTGCCGAAAATGGCCCGGGCTCGGAACTTTGACAAGGACGAAAGTTATCGGACGTGACGGAGACTCGTATGAAATTGGAAAAATAATCTCTATCATCCATGCTATTTGCCATCATTTATCATCGTCGCCGCCTGCTTGTGCTAGCGCTCTGCTACCCAACGATTATAATAGTATATAATACGCGTCTCGTGGATACATCTGGTTATTAGAAAAACTCTGCTTCATTGCTGATCGAGCTTAACTGGTATAATCCATGCATGGTATTACTCGACGTTCTTTAATAGTTTCCTCCTTTTTTTTTATATCTCACTTCCTCTCACGCGCGCACACACTCTCTCCTCTCTCTGTCTCTCTCCCCCTCTGTGTTTCTCATTGTTCTTTTCTGTCTCTCTCTCTCTCTCCACTGAAGGAAATGGTCATCTTGTATGCCTGATCTCTGTCCCCTGCCCTAAGTGTACGTCCGTGTTCTCAACGCTATGCCGACTTAGTCGCTGCGATTAGCGTGGTTTCGCTAGTCGACAGAGAAGGGCCGGAGGGTTGTGGTCGCTAGTTAGGATATGTCAGCTGGTAGTAGTCCCCACCCGCGGAGTCCTCATCGGGGCTTTGCAATTGCTTCACTCGCTTTATTAGCGCGCTAGAACACAAAATACTATCGCTGAATTGACGTCCTTCGGTTTCTGTTTTTTATTTATTTATTTATTTATTTTCATTTGCATTCTCGAGCTTTATATTTTCTACGACTCTTTCGGGGGGGGGGGGGGGGGGAGGAGGACAGCTGCACTCGCGCGCTACAGATTTCCGCGGCGCGCGCTTTCATCGAACTCGTTCCTGGTGCGTTCATTTAAGTGATATTGAAATTAACAAGATTCTGCATCTCTTCTGTAAATTTAGCTTCAACGATCTTTATTTCGCCTGTATAGGAGCATCGACATCTACGGTGGGCCATTCGTTAAGCGTGTCGGTGTAGCTGAGTTCTCTGTACTAAATCTGGAAAACGGGAGATTCGTTACGCGTGATCGCTGCGCGGGAAGTAAAGGATAGTTTTGGATGATTTTTTTTTGTCGTGGAGGTGGGGTCGACCACAACGCATGGACGGTTTCTTGCAGGCTTAAAGGACAGCACGATTCCCCTAGCAGAAAGGAACTGATAGAAGCGAATACACGGGACGAAATGTGACGAACGAAGTACGATGCGAGCGGAGGACTTGCAGAGTTACGCTAAAAGGACCGTGCGACGAAGCCCAGACGTTATATTGTTAACTAAACGACCGGCTTTCCCAGCGACTGCCTTTGTGAATTTTCAGGATAGGCCTTCCTTTCGCAAGCTTCCTTACGACTACGTCCATTGTTTCGTGCGACGATTAAGGGGGTAACGTCACGATGATAGGCCAAAAATTGTAGGATAACTGTGGAAGTGATTTGAAAAAAATTTCTTATGATATGTGTAAAAAAAGAACAAAAAAATTTTTTTTTTCAGATTTTCCATTTCAGTCATTCCGCGGTGAAATTTTTCACGTCCACACAGTTGCAGCTAGAGCAAAATGACGATAATTATTGTAATCTACACACTAAATACTAGAGAAATATCCATGATTTCGAAAAAATATTGACTTTTGAAGGAATAGCGAATATTTGAAGTTTCTCATCAGCTTGAATTCTCTAGCAAAAAGGATTGCTTTGAAATATTCGCTATTTTTTAAAAAACCAATATTTTTTCGGAATCTTGGGTACTCCTCTAGTATTTAGTGCGTAGATTACGAAACTTATTATCTTTTCGTCTTAGGTCCAACGGTGTGGACGTGAAAAATTCCACCGCGGGATGGCTAAAATGTAAAATACGTATCAGCTGTGCAGTTGTGGTGCCGCCATTTTTTGTTCGAAACATCTGGAAAAAAATGTTTTTTGTTCTTCCTTATACATATCATAAGAAACTCATGTTGCATTTTCAATAAAGTTCATACATTCCTTTAAAATCACTTCCAAAGATATCTTACCATTTTTGGCCTATCATCGTGACATTGCCCCTTAAACTCCAATGCGCAACTCTTCATTTCGATCTTGCCGCGAGGTCTTCACGAATATCGAATTAAAGAGCGCTTAGGTACTTTAAACAGAACTTAGACGCGATTAAAAAAGCTTGAAGCTCCGCTTGATGGGAAGTATTCTTAGATTTTCTGAGTGCCTCGCACCTAACAACGCGTGGCAATCGACTTTCTTGACGAAATAAGGATCGAACCAACTACAAAAGCAACGAAAATCCGACTCCAAGTAGCAACACGGTACACGTGGACAAGAAACACAGAGTAACACTAGTCAGTCACTTTAAATCAAGTACGATGAACCCTTAATTCCTATTTATATACAAACTCAAGGTGATTAATTAATTAAAATGACACTGTTTTATGCCCGTTAGTTTCACATGAACGGCACGAAACCTGCGCAAACAGACTAAATAAATTGACCGAGTGTTTGTAACAATAGTAATTAAGGGTTACTAAAATGAAAACGTAATTACATAATTTCGAGAACGTAAGGCGCGGAGCATACAACGCGCACGTACAGGGTGTTAAAAAAGTGATGGTCGCTGCTTCCAGGGGTGAAGCTACACCTCTGGATCGGTGGAGATTTGTAAAAAAAAAACTTGCCGCAAAATTGTTTATAACATTGAAAATTACATTTTCTTTTTTTAATTTATTTGGAAAAGGTTTGAAGACATCTATAGAGTCGTAAATGCACCGTTCCCTAAAAAAAAATTATAAAATTTGGCATGGATAAGGTGATCCATTCTTGTACTTCATAAAACCATTTTTCACGTTTTTTGAGAAAACGATTCCCCTCAACCAGCAGACTATATTAATGTAAAAAAAATTAACATTAATTTTCAATGTTACAAACAATTTCGAGGCAAGTGTGTTTTACAAATCCCCACCGATCCAGAGGTGTAGATTCACCCTTGAAAGCAGTGACCATCACCTTTTTAACGCCTTGTACATTTGTATATTAGCAACGTGGATTTCCGAATACCTATAAGATCAGTCCAAGCAATCAAGATATACAATTGATCATCCAAAATATTCTGATTACCATTCAATGCTTCAGAGCTCTACAGTTTGTAACGTTACGGGGAATTGTACCAAGGCAGAAACTCTCAATCACATAGAATTGAATGTCGAAACGTTACTGGTCTACGAGTTCAATTCGCTACGGTTCTATGATACATTACAGATTGGAGGAAACTACGAGACGACGAAATAAGGAAACTGACGTACATCCGTCAAATTCTTGTCACGCAGAAACCAGGTGATTGCCCATGCAGCGTACACAATGAAAAGCGCAATTAAATGATCACAACTTACAAGGGACACTACGTGAATTAATGCTAAATAAATAAGTCCAGTACGTGGCACAGGCTACGGGGGAAACGTTTACTCGTACGTATCATGGTATCTGCCGATGCGGACGGAAAAATGGCATATCAGATTTTATCGATATCAAATAACGTTACTCAATAAACAGCAAGCAATGTATAGTAATTAAAATCGTATTATTGTACAATTGGAGCTAACCTTTATCTCGTATCATCGATGAGTAATACTTATTACAGGGAAGAATGGACTTAATGTTTGTTCACTCTTTCACCGAGGCAATCGACTTCTGTTGCCTTACAATTAATACGTACAGGGTGAGTCTACCAACCGCGGATTTTACAGAGGCCCCAGAAAAAGGAAAAATGAAGAAAATAGAAACTAAAGGGAAAAAACATGGGAACAAATTTTTTTTTATATGATTAAAATTAAGAAGAAAATAAATTAGAACATAATTTCTAATGTAATAATATAATAATCTAATATTATTAATGATATGCCAATAAAAATGTCATATATTTAAATATGTTAATGTTTATTTCTTTATTTCTGTTATTTTATTCTCTTTATTATTGTTATTATTGTTCTTTTCTGTAATTTCGTTCTGTGAAAAGATGTTACGCATTTTTACCGTTGTGAAATTGTTTGGGAACCCAAAATATTTCTTGCAAAATCTTCCTCCTCAATTTTATTTCTAACTTCACTTGGAACGGAGCAATGGCCCAGTTTTTAGAATCACCCTGTACACGTAATATGTTTAAAAAATTAATTAAAATTGAGTTGTAATATTACCTAAAGTTCCCACTATTTATTGAGTATAGCTTTAAGGAGACTGCGGATGATTATGCATGGGTTATTTTCTGTTCAAGTTTTGTTCTTCCTTTACCTACATTTTCATAAACATCCATAGTCTGCTTATAAGGTGTACATAACGTAGAGCTCTATATATCTTAACTAACTGTACGCGATTCGTTGAACTTAATACAGGGGTGCCTGTGTAATTTAAGTAATATCTACGATAACTTTTACAGAACACGACCTTCCAAACCCGCATCGGATTAAGCTTGGTTTATCGGGACTATGGAGGCTCTGCTGTATTAAACTCTTATCTGAATTATTACCGAGCGGCACATCAGGTTACATTTGTTTCCTTTTCCTCACATAGTTACACGAATATTCTCCAAATACCATATCAAATTGCCTGCTTAAATATCCACCTACTAGATAAAGAATCTTTATCAAAGGTTTAAGTTCATACGTAGATTATAGAGATGTTAATCTTTCGTAGACTCTTTCTTAGAACACCTCGTATTACACGATAAAACGATAATCATTAAAGCTAGAAAAACAAATCTATCAGTGCCATTAAAACAGCACGTGGTATTTAATGTATCCGGGAATGGATTTTAAAAACGCAATATGGAGTACATTTCGTTTCACGCGAAGGGGATATTCGGTTAAATAAACACAGACGCTGGCAATCTTCATTGTGCCACTGTCGTATCTGACCATATGACGAGATAGATTACCAATGTCACGAGCAACAAACATAATAAGTGACATTACGCATGGAAAAAGTAAAACAGAATTAGACTTATATTGCCCTTCCTTAATATAGAATGTCCTATTTAACATTTCGAAATATCCGAGAAATTGAAATTTTATCATTTTCATTGTGTCGTCCTTGTAAAAAAATGAATGAAATAGACTGTTTCTAGATCGCTACGAAACATATAGGGTTTTTTAACTTTACGTTTAACTAACTAACTAAGGTAAAAGTCGCGCGAAATTTCAAATATTTCAATATTTCTTGAAAAATGATAAAATGCCAAATAGGACATTTTAACTAACGAGGACAGTATACCACACCTGCACAACACAGAACGAAGGTGAAACATTCGATGTGCGGTGTTGAAACAAGTAGGCAAAAAATTGGTTTACACTACTTTTGCATTAAACGGCTCATACGCGATGGATAATTCACACGATGATTAATCCGTATCCCAAATAATGTTACTTTAGGAATGAGAACTGTTACTTGAGAATACAGAGTGAAGCAGAACGCTAAACGATAAAATAATTACTATTCCACGAATCTAACTCTTTTACTTCGTTTTATAGCTCTGTAACGTGACCCTTCTTGTAACATAATCCCTCACTGGTTAGGTCTCACTTCTAACGCGCGATGGACAGGTGGAATCAGTGAGAAGGTCATGACCGCGACGATAAAAAAAACGTTATGGTAAAGACTTTCGCCCGCTCCAGTCGACCTGGCTGAATTTTCACGCGGACCGGAACAAACCGGTAGAACCGAAAAGGCTATCGACCATCGCGAATATTATTTGTAAACATAAGCTCGAATAGAAATACTGGCTTTTGAAACAATACAGGACAAATTTTATATTTTTTTTACTCCAGGTTAATAAAATTATATCGCGAATGATCAACTTAGTTTCACATTGGTAATTGCACTTTCCCGTTTTTACTACGAACCCATCCCCACCCTGAGTTTTAACGCATTTTGCGCCAGCTCCGCCAGTCACAGACCCTCGCGAGGAGTTGGCAAAATTTCACTTCGGCACGCCAATATTATGTGCTTATGCTAACGCTGAAGTAAGATGCGTATTATCATTGAAATTTATATGGGTACCCCGGGCGAATAAAGGCACCCATAACTTGTGGTGCATTAGTTTCGCGTTGCTTGATTTGTAGCTTCGCAGTTGGCGATACAACGTACAAAAGTTTCGTACAATGTTCTCGTAAAAATACTAGCTAAAGAAAATTGGTATTCGGGTTTATATATATGAAATAGCTCCACGTTGGAGAATTACGTGTAATTCATTTGCCAAGTGTTCTATCTCGAATGGTTTAACAATTGTGCAAAGAGAGACTCTAATAATGAATAAATTTCTCAATTTACTTTACGAACTGACCAATGTAATTCATTAAAATTGGTAACATTAACGCTGATAATATATTAGCAAGATATCTCTGCCAAAGTAAACTGGATGAATAAGCGAGGGTTGAATTTGTAGCATAAAATTACCCATCAGAAGATTCGCTGACGTGACACTCTTTCGCTGGTAAAACTTCTTCGTTAGACATCAAACTATGCTTCGAACCGACCACTTCGAGCACAGCCACAGACGCGAGTCTTTTATATCCACACACACTGTTGTATTATTAACTATTGTCCTCGCACTTTGTTCGTTGCTAAAGAGCTATTCGAAACTGATGGAAAAAGTACGATAACCCGGCACGATTAAGGATCAACGGTAACGGAATAATGCGAACGGTCGAAGCGTCCACGCGTTACTAACAAACGCGAGTTGCCGGCTGCGCCATGACGCTACCCTCAGCCAGCGAATGGGGGAAGGGTGGTCGCTAGGTGGGGGGTTGAAAGTGAGTCGCGCGCAGCCGCTCGCTAAATTCAAACGCATACGATTATACTGCTGCTTTTATCGTAGAAAAGAATGCTTTTCAATGAAACTATTAACAGTTTTACGCTTAATGATGTATTAATAATTATTTCTAGTGTTTAAAAATTTACCGACATCGACGCAGTGATATGTCTTCCTTTAAAAAATATTTGAATGTCTAAATCACTTTAATATTTGAATACAGAAAAAGAAGAAAAATTGCGACAGCTTTAATATGAACCATAATTAAATGAGAAAAGGGAGTATCGTATACACAATCTATGTTTGGAAGAATATTCACTCTTGAATACATTTGATCATATTTGAGGGAGCCAAAAATTAATCAGAAAACTATGAGAATATTATTTTAAGCCTGTGAGAATAACAAAGTAGTTAAATGAATTTAGCGATATTTAGTAACTTTGGGTATATCCTTTTAACGATACTATTTTTCATTTTCTAAAGAATTTCCAATATACATGTTGGTTTGGCGTGCGTAAGTAATTTCTATGGAATTATTGATTTTAATACGAGCGTTCTGACGAGTGGATATCTCGCCCGAAGAGAAATCTGCGAGCCTGGAATGCAGTCATTGCTTTAGATGGATGAAACAGGGCTTTAGACGTCATGGGACAATGTGTCGCGCGTATCTCGAAACCTCACACATTTCACAAATGCGCTCGCTAAAACGATTGCATTTAATCCGGTTGGCTAGCCGACTCGAAAAAAAACCGACTTCATTCTCCATTTAAAATATACAAATGTATGCACAAGGGTGGACATTTTATACGGGGTCAGACATTTGTTATAAATAAATAATGTTTGCTAGATTCGCTGTCACCCTACTTTCTGATGATTGTAAATTTTCATCCTTTTACATAGACCAAAAAGTTATAAAACTTGCTATAAATATATTTCATATACAATCATATCGAACGCGTAAGCTCAAGAAGTCACAAACGTGCATAAATACGTGGCATGCATTATTTGTTTAAAAAGTTGCGAAGCACCAATTGTGAATTATAGACGAAGAATTTTATAGAGGTGTAAGTTATGTTGCAATGTCTTATAGCGTTATTTGCACAGACGCGTGATTAATTGTTGCAAATTACTTTTAAGCAGAGATGGCCACAATTTGTAATTAAATAAAAACTTCGAATAACGAATGAAAGGTAAAAGAATTAGAATAAAAGTTAATAAAGTTAAACCGGTGTGCCTTCATTTGATAGATGACGAATAATTTTTTGACTATTATTTAAATGAAAATTTTGCCCACCTTTGCTTTTAAGTATGGATCTGAAAATATTATTAGGTCGTCCCTATAGTCCCAAGAAATGTGGTTATAAGCTGCCGAAATTGCGAATGAAACTGGCACATAATGCTGTTTACAACCTTTTTTTTTAAATACACCTTACTTTTTTTGAAATTTTAAATTATACCAAACTTCGATAATACTGAATGTTGGTGACACCCTCGTTATAAGTATTTCATGCAAAAGATTTTTCGCTATTGTGGAAAAGCCATTAGACATAGCAAATGTTAACAATGTGCGGTAATAATAATAATAGAAATTAACAGTTACGAGAAAGTGGCGTAACAAAATAAAATAATAAAATATACCATTCTGTGTGACATATAATTGTTATTTTTAAGTACCTCACATATAAAAATGATTAAAACATTTTTACTTTAAAAATGTTCATAATTCATTTCTATTGATTTTGTATATTAAATGATATAATTTAAAATTGAAATTTTCATTTTTTATGACAGTACGAAGGATTTGTTAAGTAAACAGAGATTCTCTATACTTTGTGTTTGGACTTTATAGAAGAGAAAATACATATTTCATACTATGTAATCTGTTTGTGAGCAGTAGTTGTATGATTACTGATAGTAGTGGTAATAGTAGAGTCAATAACTGTATATGTGCATGAAGATTTGTAACTAGAATCTTTACTAGAATTTGAAGTTAAATATAAAAGTTACAAAAACACTGTGTTGAATAATTCTTTACTATGCTTGTCAAGAGCAATTAATAACCGCAGCCTGCAACATTTATGTGTAGTATCATACAACTTACCTTATACATCCTAGAAATGAGAAAGAACCTTCTCGAACGATGCTAAAATATCTATTCCTAAACTTCTGTCTTTCCTTCGAGATCTACTTTTCAATAAGTATGAAATCTTTTCATGTTCCAATTTAAATGCATATAAACGTAACTAAATTCATATTTACATTCCACGAAGATTGAACATATTATTTCCGTATTATTTACACGCTAAAAAATTCCCAACATTCGGAGTTGCACGAGCCATAAAAATCAGTTGCTGCGAATTACAGTGAATTGTTCTTTCAAATATTACCATTATTGCAAATCTCGCCCAACTTTGCGTAATATGAAAGCTTCGCGACTACTGAGCTGGGTGGAAAAGTTTGCACTTTCGATCGCGTTTCGAAAGAATGCCGTCATAAGGTTTGAAATCTTATTCCTGATTATTTTCACCTTCGCGAAATAGAATGTGTTATTACTCCGATGAATATTCAATGAATTTGACTATCCAAGCATTATACTGAACCTCTGAACCGAAATGAAACACGCCACTCGACGCGCCGAGACTTATTCTGTGTGGTAAGTATGCATATTAAACGTGTAAAGTAACATAGAGCTAAGCAACATATAATTATATGAAAGAAAACACGACGAAGCGATTTCCAAGCTACAAAAGAAATGGTGCGCCTTCTCGAAGTAGGTACATCAACGCCAATGGTGACAGGGACACTGATATCTATGTTCAAGAATTATCTCCAAGTGATTTTCAAAGCGGCGACATGTCTCTTATTACTTGTAAAAGGACTAAAAACTTATTAGTATATTCTGCTCTCGATGCACTCGTGTCTACTATAGAAGCATGCATTGTTTTAAACCATGATCAGTACCAAAGCGATTATGTTCCAACGGGACTATAAAAATTTTCAATACACACCCTATTTCGTTGGCCTGTTGGTTATTGTTATTGGTTGATCCACTGTTCACATTGTTATTAAGTGTATTGGAATTATTAGTTTGCTGCAATGTCTGGCACGTGCCCAGCAAAGAGGTCCATTGCCTCATCACTTCTTCACCTTGGGCTTCCAGCTCGGAGAGAATAGTGGCATCGTCCATATCTTGCAACGGCATGTTTGCCTCCACCCTGAAATGTACAACAATATTCAATGCATTGATTTTTCCGCATAACCAAACTAGGCATTAACAGAGGAATAACAAGGGCAAGGGCGTCCGTAGACTTTTTTCCAGGAGGGGGCAACTTTGGGGTGACGGTGATGCAAAATATAGTAATGAAAAAACGAGTAGCCCACTTGCTTTTTTGAACTCATTTTGTAGTGCCAATTTAATTAAAAATTTAAATCAGAAATTTAGAATTATTCACTTTTTTAGTATAAACATAGTGAAGACCACTTTTTAAAAATAAGCGATTTTTTCTCAAAAGCCAGGGGCGGGCAATTGCGCCTTTTGCACCCCCCTCCGGACGCCCATGATACAGGGTGTACATCGTAACAGTCATATGGCAAAGTGAGTTGTAGACAAAGCTTTACTTGGATGAGTGAATTAACGCAACGGAGTAATTTTGAAGATATATTTTTTAGTAAGAAATTAAATTCAATCTGTTAAGATTTGGTGGGAAATATGACGACAAATGTAACGACTACCGAGAGTTAAATGTGTTTTAACCATTCTTTTATGGAAAAGGTACCTTTAAAATATTTATCACTTTAATTTATTACTCGTTGGAAGCACATATCGCCAGTGTCTCGAAAAACGCGAAACTATTACGATGCACACTCTGTATATGAAGTATTTATAACATCAGCGAATAAATTTTACTCGTAAGAATAATTAAAATAAGTAAGTAAGTGTTAGTAAACCGGTTTCTAGCTAAATTACAAGAAATTTCCAGATTCGATTTAAATTTGAAAATGCTGTTCCAACAGTAACGATTTACAAAAACAAATCAATTAAATAAATGAGCAGGCACATGAAACAGGTGGGAAATAGAATACCAACCGATGTTGATCTTCGTAAGAGCTTGCTTCGCTTTGTTCGTAATCCAATATTAAATCATCAGAGGCAATTGATTCGCAGGGAGATAGTGTGTCGACACTGCCAGCTCGGCTTATTCTTTTGCCATGATGGGGGCTGTTTATTGTGTTCTTTCCATGCCCCACGCCTGTAAGAATAAATTGCTCATAAATACAATGCACTATTTAAAATATACAGTATAATTCTTTCAAACTCTCCGACGCGCTTATTTCCAGAAACAAAGACGTGTACTAAAATTGTTCATCATTTCGTAGGACAAGAAATATTCGGTATGCAGATGGACGTCTCATAAAGCCAATAACAAATAGAAAAGTATTCTAGAAGGACGGTCTCGTCGTGAAATTAAAGATCCAAACATCTGAACATCTACTCCAAAAAATTATAACATACGATGTTTGAAAAGTAACCTTCACAAACGTTCTATTTAAAAAAACAAAACTTAAACATCAAATCGAAGATTTCTCATCCGAACGGTTCTTGAATCCTAATAATAATTGTACATCGATTCTCGCGTTACTGTTACTAATAATAAATTCATTTCCCTATCGTTTCTTTGTGCAACCGCGATTCGACCTACGTGAACTTAATACACTCGCTGGAAGTTCAGTCATCTTTACCTGTCTTAGGACTGGACTCGACCAAAGTGTGGCTGTTCTCAGTAACGACTTGGCTGGCCATTGCGGATTGCGTCTCAGCGCCAGCCCTGGAGTTGTCGTCGAAAATGAGGCCAGGCTGATCAGCGATCTCATCGTCGAAGAATTCTTTTCCCTCTGATAAGCTCAACGAATTCGAAGCGTTCGTCGGCGTGCCAGGGCTGTCGTCGTCCACGGTATTACCGGACTGCTCCATCAGCTGCTCCTTTTTCGGTGCTTTGGCGTCTGAGTGTGTAATACTGGCTGTGAGGCTGTCGAAGAGGCTATCGACAGGGGAGGTTTCGTCGTCTATCAGGGTGGTGGCGGTGGCCGCAGCGGCCGCGAACGCGGGATCCTCTATGGTGAGAAGGACGGAGCGTAAAGCGGCTTTCGGCATCGGCCCGTTCTTGCCCGCGTTCGGCGCCGCTTGCATATGTTGGATGGAAGTGGAGCGTTGGCACTCGTCGCTGGAGCTCAACGAATACTCGTCGGCCATAGCCTCCCCGTGCCCGTATTCCGGGTCGTCCGAGCTCGGCGGACTGAAGTCCGACTTGATAGAAGGGATTTTCTCGGAATGTGATCTATCTTTGTAAACCTTCTCCTCCCCCAGCCCCTCGTCGTATCCCTCCGAGGATGTGGTGGACATAGACGTCGTCGACTCTGTGTACCTATTGTCCTTATTCACGATCCTCTGATACTGCGTCGCCCTCTCCCGCACCAGTCCGGTGCTAGCCGCCGTGAAGGTCTTCGGCAACGGTATAACCGATATCTCGGTGACGGTGCTGTCGTCGTCCCTAACGTCTCTCACATCGAAGCTTTTCCCATTCACGACCATCCTCAGGTTCCTGGGTCTGCCCATACCGCGCTTCCTCGACAGAGAACCGTCCGTATAGTCCACGCCCCTTAGATCGTTCTCCCCGGGACAACCCTGCTGGCTTCCGACTCCGGAATCCTCCGTGCCCGAACCTTCCTTCGAGCTCGACGAGCCTTTCGACGCGGCGGAGACCTTTCTGCTTTGATTGGCCGCGGTTTTAGCGATCTTCGAGTTCGCGTCGGTCATCCTTACGGCGAACTGAGGCTGCGGCAGATGGCTGGTGTGCAGGGTATACCTGCCGACCGGCTCCGGTATCCCCGACGGCTTGCGATTCCCATCTCCGTGCATGTTGGCGGCGTTGTACGCGGCCACGCTGTGGACTGGCGACAGCTTGATCTTCGGTGCCGGCGCCACGTTGCAGACCTGCACCACCCTGTGCGGCTGCTTAGCGAAAGCGTCCTGCTGCTGTTGCTGCTGCAGCTTCTCCTGGTTGTAGTGGCTCACCGTGTGACTGTTGCAGATATCCCCAACTTTGTTCGTGAATTTCGACTGCGCCTGCCTGTAGCCGAAACGGTTCGTTCGGACGGCGATGCCGCTGGACTCTTTCTTCGGCGGCGCCAACCGAGGCGTCGATCGGCCGGACGACGAGTTGTGCATCACGCTGCCGGTGTCGTCGTCCCGTCTACGGTTCTGCTCGGGGCCCGCAGACTTCGATCGCGGGTGCAGGGCAGTCGACTCGTTCGCGTAGCTCGTTATCGGCATCGGTATCCCGGAGGCCGGTCGTCGTCGGAAGCCGAAGGACATCGCCGTGCCGCGCGTGTGCGAGCTGCCGCGCTTCGACGCGCCCTTGTGGTCGTTCTGAAACATCACCAAAGAAAACCACTCGAGAGTAAGAACGCCTGGAATCCTAGGAATCTTTCGCCAGCGCCCCGGCTTTACGTTCTTGTCACTTTCCCACATAGCGCCCTGGGATCGATAAAACGGACGCGTGGGTCTTTCACGCGGCCGTTTTATCATCGCCTTTATTTTTACCTTTCGCGGTGCCGCGGGGAAATACACTAATTGCAAAAGTAGCACCGCCGGTCGGATAAAATCGTTGCAACCCACGAGCGCCGGCTGCGTATCTTTGTTTTTATTATTGCAAAGGGTTGTCGCCGTTAACGCGGATGCATGCGTTCTGCCATTTCGGTGTTGGGATGAGTGTGTCGGGAATAGTAAGCGCGAGAATGATAAAACTAAGAAGGCAATATTGAAAGCTTGATCAATTCCATCAATTTTAACTTCTACTTTACTTTATTACGGTCACAGGCGTGAGAATAGTGGAATTTATTAATGGAAACCTATCTGTCTTCGGGACTATAGAGACAGCAAAGTAGAAAGGAAATTAAAATACATTTAAGTGCTTCGGTCATTAACGATATAAAGCACCGGACAAACAATTTCCTCGGTGTGTTTACTATTACTGTCACCAAATACCTTTGTCACTTACATTTTTGTTTATTATTTCAAAATATATAATTTGCGTTAAAATTTGTTGAATTTGTTAACATAATTAATTTACCATCCTGGTCTCCAGTGGCGCGCCCAGAGGGGGGGGGGGGCAAGGGGTTCTGGCATCCCCAAGAAAAAGGAGATTAATGTACGTATCCACGACTGAAGTAATTCAAAAACTTTATAAAAAGAAAAGAAAACCGGATTTTATTCTTTAAATAAATTTGTCTAATCACCTAATTAATTTTATTGAATTTCTATTAAAAATATTTTTATCCCTTCAACTCGGCTCCCCCAAGATTAAATCCTGAGTGCGCTACTGCTGTCCTCTGTGAACTATTCAATTAATTTAATGTTAATGCTTTACTGAGAATTTTTCGCAATATAAATTTCAAAAAGTCTTCTCGATAATACCGCAGAACTTTTACATCAATAAATTCGTGAGTTGTCATTATCTACTGAACACTTATCTCTGTTATTATACCCCGCGGTTCACCAGGTCATCAAGCAGTACATATTAACGTAATAAAGATTGTGTAACTTTTGTTATTAACTCATTTTCTGTCTTTTATGAAACCGTTGAGAGAAAGTTATTTTAAATGCGTTGTAAAGGTCGATAGATACTTGTCTGCTCTGTATGCTGCGTTACAACGAAGTATTGAGCATGTTTTTATTAAATAATAAAGTACAAAAATATAACATACACATTGAAGTACCCACGTTTCAATAAAAGTGCCCCTAGCAGTCGATCAACAGTTTCTCAATTTGTAAATTCATCTCGTAATTCGTATTCTTATAAAATTATTTTTCTTTGTTGAGACGTAAAAGATAATTAATTAAACCTATATCAATATCCGATACAGATACCAATGGCATTGAAGCGTGATTCATAAATTGATGACTAAATAGAAATTAAAGGAGAAACAACATCGGTGTGTTCAACTACGTGCAATATCAACGAACAATGATATCAGACGCATTCGTTTTGATACAACCTATCGGTGTATCATAACGCTCTGATCTGTCATTCAATAACATGTGACAGATAACACCGCCGAGAAGGTGGAAGTTCAAAAACATGAAGTAATCCGATTCAAACTCCAGAAATAGAGCAACTGCGTTCCCAAATCGACGAACCTTCTCTATGCCCATCGTACACTCGTTCTACGCGAGCGCGTGTCACCAAGGCGTGCGTAAAACCGGTGTTGGCGTGGAAAACAAAAGTTAACACCTAATTCTTTACCCACATAAAAAAAGAATCCGAAGAACCTCGAACCTACGCAACGTCACGCTAATTACAATCCACCCAGAATATTACTAATCCCACCACTATATAAAAACATTAATCCAGCATACATAAATGTACCTTATACATACTTGCGCAATACACCACAATCGTTGCACTGGATTAAATGGCAAGGCGATTAAAGCAGTTTCACCTGAATAAAACGATTTCCACACGTGGAATCTTCCTTTTTATCGAGACCTTGGTAATACCTTTTTCTGACAACTAGCTCGATAGCTAGCTGCACACATTGCGCGTCTTTAGCCACCGTTGTTGCCATTTATCTTATTGTTTTGCCGCACGAGCCCTCGCAACGTGTCGCGGGCGGGTTGACACTAATCCCCGTCCGTAAATGCCGCAACGAGCAAGACCTACATTTCGCTCGGATAGAGCGCGTGACAGTGGCCATCGAGCCTATGCACAGCCTTGCGGAACACTTTGGGACAGCCCGGAAAGGCCACTCGAATTCGGGCAGGAGAAACACAACACCGGGATGACCGTGGAGTAGGAGGTGCCGTTCCCTGGAAGACCTACGCGGAGGCGGATCGCGGAAACACATAGAAGGATGCATCCCTTACCGCAGCACCGACTCCTTTCTCGTTCTCCAGGGGATCATCCTCGCACCTGGTGCCAGCAGACCGGTAATCCATGCCTTCGGTGGGGCCAGTGTCGGCCGGCTGTTAAGAGCACCGTATTGCAATCGATCCCGGCGTCCAGGCCGCGAGAGAAGGTTACGCTCGCTCTCTTCTAAATGCGCAACGGCGTCATCCTGCACCGCTCTGTGCGTGGAATATTTTTAACCGAGGGAGGGCGCGGCGCCGAAAGTACCGGGGGCAGTTTTCTCGGCCCGAGCGAACCTTCCCCGTAATCTGTCACCTCCGTGGAGAGAAAGAAGGGAACCCTGCACGTTCCCCGCTGTACGCGTTCGTCGCTAAAAGACACGCGCACCGAGAACCGTCGCCAGCTGCCCCCGCTTCCCGCCCCCCCCCCCCCAACCCCGGCTCCGCGCCCACAGCCCGATCAAGCTCTCTTCCCCTCGCGCCCTCTTCCTTTCTCCGGCTTTCTCCCTCTCGCTCCATCCGCCTCTTCACCCCCTTTTCGCGACCTCCTTGTCCCGCGCGCCCGGCAAGCCTCCTATCCCTATCGGGCGCTCTCTGTCCGACCCGCTGGCTCGTCACGGAGGAGGTTCGCACGGCCAGCGAGAAGCGTGGAATCGATCGACGTGACTGCGCCGGCGTCGCGACGCCACCGCACACCCGCCGTCACGCTCGCGTCGACTGCGAACGACTGATCCCGCGAGTGCGCCCGCGCTCTCGACGCCTTCCTATATCTGCTCCGCCGCGGCTCCGGCACCCCTCCCCCCCCCCCACCTCCGCCTCCTCCTCCTCCTCCTCCCTGCCGCCGAGTACAGCGGCGTGCACAAAAAGCGGACCGCACGGAAAGTCCACATTCGTGCCACGGCGACGAGAGGATTTAGCCGCTTCATTGAATCGTGACGCTTACGGATCGCGTGCAACGTCGGAGCTGTCGGCGATCGGCCGACCTCCGCTAACTGATTTAATGTCCCGGCGCTTCGAAAGGAACCGGGATGGGGGGGGGGGGGGGCGACGCCGATCGCGGACGCCGGGTTATGCAATTTTAGGAAACTATGAGTAATGTCTGACGCGTGCTGCTCGCCTTTCTTTTAATTAATAGGATTCGTTCGGACGCAATTCTCTTCCTTGTCGGCTTGATTTCTCTTCGTCGTTTCTAGGTCTGGCTTTCTGTGAAAATTTCCTCGGCTCTTGTAATGAGCGTATGGGCAGAGCACTTTAGAATGGAAATTTTTTTGTCGCGAGTCGAGGGTGCTGTAGAGGATTATGAAATAAACATTTTTTATTAGTATCGTTTTACTGTATCACGTCGTGTAAGGAAATTACAGGCCTCTGAATGTTAGGTGCCCCGGCGCCTGGCGATAGACAACCCGCGCGCTCATCTGATACCCACGGATGCACGCTGCTCTGGCTGTGAATTCGATTTACAATGCTTGGAACAGTAACATGATGTTTAACGGCGACTGTAGAGTTTTTTCCAGGGAGAGGGGGCAACTTTGGGGCGACGGTAATGAAAATTATAGTAATGAAAAAACTACCCTGGGGATTATGAAACACGAGGTCCAAGTGGAATAGCCGTCTTGCTTTTCCGAACCCGTTTTGTAGAGCC
Source organism: Andrena bucephala (assembly GCA_947577245.1). Taxonomy (NCBI): domain Eukaryota; kingdom Metazoa; phylum Arthropoda; class Insecta; order Hymenoptera; family Andrenidae; genus Andrena; species Andrena bucephala. The sequence continues at coordinate 11,504,758 of OX387715.1, forward strand.
AATTTAATTAAAATTTTAAAACCGAAATTTAAAAAATATTCCTTTTTTTAGTGCAAACTTAATAAAGATCAGTTTTTAAAAGTAAGCGATTTTTTTCGCAAAAGCCAGGGGCCAACTGCTATCGAAAGTGTCGTACAATGAGTTAGAAAGGAATGGATGTCGAATCAACGTGTAGCACACGTCGCCACTGTGACAATGGTGGGCTGCCTGTCGCCAGGCGCCGGGAACTTAATTATGAAGAGCCTGTAATTTTGTTACATGAAGTCGTACAACAAAATGGTATTAAGAAAAAATGCTTCTTTTATCGTCCTCTATAACGTTACAAATTTGTAGCACGGAGTTGTGGATCACCCTGTGTCCACTTAATCCCACACATCGGTACATCTGAATAATAAAATAGGTTCATACAACATGTGTCCTATTTGATTTTTGTTTTCTTTTCGGGTAGTGTTTTTCAGAATTAGACAACAATTCTGTGCGGAGGATACCGAGTTCTGTTTGTAAATAGTTGGGAGGAAATGAATGGACGCTACATCCATCTAATGAAAAAATTATAACGATTCAAAATTCGCTATAACTCGAAAACAGTGAAATAGCACATGTGTTTATATGAACTTATTTTTTTGGTTAGGTGTGCTGAAGTCACTCCTAAAATATCTTCCACTTATTCCGGAACACCCTGTATACACTATCTGCATATCAACACCAAACGATATACAGTGGCGTATAATTACAATGACCCATGACTTATATTCAAACTCGCGTGCTATCTGTCAATGTTATAGATTTAAGCCTTGTTTGTATCACCGCGTGCCTATATCGTTGCACCAAAGAATCTTCGCTGACTCTTACCGCTGCGTGAAAGCGCGCGCGCGCGAGAAAAGATGCAGCGAATGGAAAATTAAATATCACGCGTACTCTCTGTCACGCCTATCCGAATTAGTTTCTCTACCAAAGGATCGAGGTCTCTAAGGATTCAATAAAAATGCTCGGTAATCAGTTAATTGTAAATACTAGATACGATTTTCATTCGTCAGATTGTGATTTTAGCTGCATAGAATACAATCTTGTACAGTTATACAGAACGCACTAGAGGAAGTGTCATATCATCCGTATAAACAGTTACTCCGTAAGGCACGTGTCTCTCTTGTGGCGCATTAATTATTTAAAAGGTTACTCTTAAGGGTTATTAGCTTTGACTTAGGTTTACAACGTCGATGGATTAATTTACTGTTAACAAACCACGGGATATATAAAATATAAAATGGCATTCTAGAAAGAAAGCAATTGGGTGTCTTCCAGATAAAACCGCGACCTACCTTAGGAAGTAATGTGGTTGCAGTGCGATAATGGAAAAGACCCAAAAGTTACATAAATGAGTCTGACACCGATTTCCATTCTGCCACTCGAAGCATTCTACCCAGCAGTTTCTGTTTACTACCTTATCAATCTTATCTATAACTAATCTGAAGATTTTATTTAATAAGCACGGTTGTTCCACATGCCATGCTTCTAGAACTCTGCTTCCTGATACTATCTTATCAACCGTCTTTGTTTCAGCATTTTATATTATATTCTTTAAAGATACCAATCTATTATTTGCCCCGTATTTATGGCGCAAATCAAACAAGAATTAGTTATACGAGTGCGTTGTGAAATCTGAAATTCTTGCGGCAGCAACGCAGGACGGACAATACGGGCGCGAGGCTGAAATGTAGGAATCAAGCCCGAGTCTTATCACCGCCACGCCAGACTATAAAAGGAGGACGTAAAGAGCATGCACCAGAGAACTTCGCACAATATCCCTTTCAGACAGCGTGATAAGCTCTCCCGTGCTCTTCAGTCTTAAAACTGGAAGCCTGGAGTCTTCCGCTCTATACTATATGTATACTTCTCAGAGAACTACAGCACTGCTACTTGAATACTCAACCCTCGCGACCCTTCGCTCATTAATATTGCGCTTCACGCGCGAGCCTCGACCCTCGCTAGAAAATGCACTCAAACGGCTACGTGCGTATCTAGTAAACAGAGGACCAACCCAAGATACCAGACCAGCTGACGTATTCTCACTTTTCTTGACGGACAGGTGCGATACGATTGTCTAGGAGTCTAGGTATACGATGCTTTTGTGTTTCAATTGGATGCGAAACAGAATGAAGTGACCTTCTGCTGCTTCCTGTCGCATTCACGGGAATGGCGATAATGGGGATTGTTAATAAATAATAACAGGGACTCGGTGTATGATACGGAATAAATTTCGCCGGCATTTGGGAAATTAACTGCGGTTTGCACGCTAGTCAGGTAGCTTTTAAGATTCTTATTAAGACTGAGGACTTGCAGTTTCTTTATGGCTTTCAATAACGATTGACGTACATGCCAAAAAGATGTGAGAGGACCAGTGCTGGAGTAACCAATAAACAAAATAAGCACGTGCTTAATTTTTTCTGAATTTTAATGTCTTTTACATAGGAATAATATTGTTAAGTGTTTATGTGCATGTGTGTGCGAGCAGGTAGGGGGAGGGGGCAACGAAAGAGAAAGAAAACCATAATGTTACTGATAATGTTACCAAGTATATATTTGCACTTTACAAATATGAATACTTCATAAAAAATAATAAAAATTCATAATCGTTTTAATGTGAACTCATCGATTTACGCAGGGGCTTTAATAATTTGGTCACCCAGTGTACGTGCATAGAATATACACAGATATTTCCATAGTTCGATATACAGGGTGATTCACCGACGTGCGCCGCATATTTGAATTACTTGTATACTCTTTGTTATATGAAAGAATGGTTGAAACAAAAATCGCATGATAACAAGGGGGGCACGCAGTGTAATAATTAATTTTTTGCTATTTTGTTCTTTTATCAAGATATGAAGGTCACCCCGACGTTTTTAATCTTAATGGGAAAAATTTTATCCTACAAATGAAAAGAGTGTTGAACGCTGAGTAAAAATCTATTACAGTGTCTGGGTCCAAAAACTAATAATTACCGAGATATTCGTTACATGACTTTTAATGAAAGTAATACTCAAAGTGTTGCCCATTACGATCCATGTAAGTACGTAGTCGATTAATAAGTACAAGTGGCTAATATTACAGCGTGTACTCTTCTTAATACTATACAATCTTCGTTTGAACCGTTCTTTTATGTAACGAAAAGTTTACAAGTAATTTAGGTGGCACACTTAAGTGAACCACCCTGTATACTAGATATCTATAGTTCAATAGGTCGATCTTTTCAGTCGCTATGTAAAGTGTACGCTGCAGTTAACTTTGTCGTTGAACTTGATACATGTAAATGGAGTCTGTAGACAACGCTCACAATTAGCATGACGTCGATCAGTCTTCTCTACATTAATGCAAAGGTGATGAGTCATCATACTTTGATACGAGCTGTTCCCTACATCCACTTTTCAGTGATACTTGTCCCGAGGCCTCGTCGTCGTGCCCGCTTCACAACGTCAGCATCTTTAACCTGGCCTTATTCCGACGCTGCAACCTCTTTATTAAAATATGTCACGGTATACTGAATATAGATACCTATTTCTTTTCACTCCCCTTCTCAAATCTAATTTTTCAACGATTTTGTGGTGATTGATCAAGTAATGACTGAGCTGCCAATAATAAATAAGAGGATTATTGGTGTGGAATTTTAGTCTATCTTACTGTACATAAATTAACCCTTCGTGGTCACACCTTCTTATAATCACAAATTGGTCACACGGGTTCACTGTACCCCAGCGTCATTTTTTGAGTTACCATTTTCGTATTTTTTAATCTTTTAGCTTTTCAGTGATAATTGTATATTCGCAATACTTATACAGTCATGGTCTAATAGTCTTTTTGTAGAAATGTAAATTTTGATATGATAAAATTTGTTGTTGAAAATGAGCGATTTTTTAAAAAAAATTTATTATTGTTTTGCGATAAATCCCCTTTGGAAGACGTAACGGTGCGACATTTCAAATCGAAAATTGCTCTTGGGGTGCAATACACCCCGTTTGACCACGAAGGGTTAAGCTATAAAGTAGTTTGATTCCCTAAAAAACGAAATACTCTTTTGATGGAATTTTTAAAAGCAAGAACTTCCAGGGACGAACTGCATCCACGATACTGTACACTTTATGAGTACCAAACGAGCGAAGGAACAACAATAGTTATGAAAAATTATGTACAAAGATTTTTGGGAGACTGTGACTGCCTGTATGTACAGGGTGTATAAAAAATGATGATCACTGCTTTCAGGGCTGAATCTACACCTAATTTTTTTTTTTACATCATATTCTGATCGCTTAATGGAGAGAAAGTTTAAAAGGAACCATATCTCGAAAACGCATCGTTTCCTAAAAAAAAATTATAATGTTTGGGTATGAATGAAGTGATCCAAGTTGATGAAAACATTCTTCGCGTTGTCTGAAATTCATAATTTGAAGGTAATTTTTGTATCAAAAGATACTGTTCCTTATCAATATTATGGAAATGTGAAAGGCTCTTTTAGAGAAATTGATTTGTAGAGATGTTTTGTCAAAGCGCATTCTTTTTCACTTTCGATTATATGAATTACAAGCTTCGCGTTAAGCACACTAACACGCGTACATCGTTTGGCTCATTTAAAAGTAGCTTAACCCAGAAATTAATCCGCCCGGCATTTCAAGGGTCTTCTAATTTAATTAAAGCTTCAGCACAGTAATGGCGGTAGCATATCCGTTAACATCCTTTCCCTGAGATAATTAAAAATAATTCCAGCACTTGTATTGCAGAAAATTAACACTCGGCGACAAGTACCAGCTTCATGACCATTCCATAGGTGACTCGAGTTCATTATGAAGCATGAAACATTAATTAAACGAACTTAAATGAACTTCGATAATATAGAAATTCAGTGCACCTCTGAAAAAAAAAAACAGAAAGTACCTTTCTACAGTTCAATCGAACAAAGTCCGAAAAGTTTTAAAGTATTTCAAAATATTTTCTTCATTCTAGTGAAATATATATTAACAATTGTTTTTTGGAGAAGGAAAGAAGGAAACCTATAGAAAATCTCAAAGTGGGAAACGCGATTTGTCTTCCTCTAATTGTAAGTATATATTCTAAACCTAAATAATTTAAAATCCCAGAAATCAAATTTCTCTAAAAAGTAAAATGAAAAATCATCCCACAATCAAAATCAACGACTATATCTATTATAAAACTTCCGGAATCGTACGATTCTCAATTTAACAAAATACTCAAAAAAAATACATATTACATTGACTTTGTTTACAAGATCTTATTCGAAATTATCGAATCCAGCAATTTCTCCATTAATTGCAATTATCTGCAACAAAAGATAATGTTACAACTATACCACTCAACATTGATATTATCCTTCTGCAATGCTCTGCCATCTAGCGTAAGACTCACGAACTACTTAACTTCTCTACGAAGGTAGGTCTTCATTGAAAGTTTCAAGTTTCGAGACTTCCATTTTTCCAATAAAAAAAGAAGTCGTCAGATTTACATACGATACTCAAAACAACCAGAAAAGCGTCGTTACTTTAAATTAAGCATTGAATACATAATTTAATAATCTCTTCATTTCTGGCAATGTTATAGTCGATTTTCTCGAAAACCATGCCTCATATGAAAAAATTTATTCTATGTATTCGACTTATTTTTTCATGCAGAATCACCCCCTTTCAGATTGTAGCACCAGCTACCGAACACCCTGTATATACCTATGAATCGATTACTACACATTCGTGTTAACCTTGGGCACTTCTACGTTAGTGATAAAAAAAAAACTAGCGACGTTAACAACATTCAGAAAAAAGGGAACATTCCACGATAATAAAGTGGGACACTTGAATGTCTTCGATACGTCTGAAAACTCACGTAACACGTGATGTTTCTTCTTAGTAACGCTTTTTATGCTAACACTTTGTTTACTAGAGAAGCAGAAGTAATAGATTAATGAACATTGTCGACGCGTAGGCAATGATTTATTTATCAACTTTCGCGTCTTTCTACTACTTGTAGTAGGGCTGTTACGAATATTCGAATATTCGAATTCCAACAGATTCAAAATTTAAATTTGAGATTGATCGAATTTTGGATTGTACCGAGTAGAAATCTGAACATAAAATATTTTTTTTACACTTTATCGTGAAATTCTTTTCATATTGCCTTTTACAATTATTTGTCTTTCAAATGTATAGATTCGGTAGAATCTGAGATTCGAACACTTTGAATTTTTCGAATACTCGGAATTATTCAAATACTCCGAATTAATCGAATTCGAATAAATCCTTCGTATTCTAAATTATTCGAATATTTACAGCTCTAATTTGCAGCAGTTATTTTACTAAGAATGTCTATCACTTCATAATGATACTTGAAGAAATAGCTCGGCCACTTTTAATAACAATTTTTTAACACCTTGCGTAGACTAAAATCGCATTCGTTCCTCGTAAAGCCTTCGAATTAACTACTTGCAAACATTCCCTACGATGTTTGAGATCAGGAAATTTTACAGAAGTGGTATGCATTCGTCTAAAATTCCCCAAACGCCACAACACACACATCTCCCTCGCAAGGTATTTAGGTATAATTAAAATTGTATTCTGAACAACCGAAAACTAAACCCCCGTTTACTCATCGCGTGCTTGTTCACCAAGTAACGTTAACTCAAATTGCCAAAAGCCATCCAGCGACTACGTCGCAGCAGTCTATCCACACTTTCGATAGTGACGTGTTAATTTCTATACGAGCAGCTGCTCAGCAAGAAACAAGTGAACGTGATGGCCAAGAGTGCCATAATTAAAACAAAACCTAAGCAAAAATGTGAGAAAGAAACGGAGAAACTTCTCCCTCTCCTCACATCGAGCATAGACAACGCCGATCCTCCTGGTTCGCGTTTTTCCACGGTGTTTCCGGTTAGCGGATACCCGCCACGAAGTCAACTGGCATAACGGAGAACAATAGAAAGCGGATATAATGAAAGGAAAGAGCAAGAACTATAGCCGAGGGAATTAGCATTGGTGATGAACTGAACAATTAATTACTTTCACATATCACGCCTGCCTCATGCAAACAAGCCACCGTATGAGAAACACATACATACGTGAGATGGCCTGTCCCGCGTAATTAGTAATGTTTGATTCTAAAAATTTAACTCGTTTGCACGTATTCTTGTCTTTTTCTCTTTTGTTGTTTTTAGAAATATATGAGAGAATACAAGGACACGAATGGATCTAAGAATCCTCAAGGAACTGGTCCTGCCATTCCTTCAGATTCCATCACGCAACATATCAGACTACCTAAATACTTCTTAATTTCTTTATTTACCTAAATTCCTTCTCTATTCACGCGTCTAATTATGCAAACTTGTCTATAGTGATTAATTGATTCTCTCCCATTCGACTATCTTTTAAATAATTATTCTCCCCTGTTCCACATCGAAATTGTATTTTTGGCTCGGGTATCCAGAAAGTATATAACTCAATTTAAAATAAAAAAAAAAACAGTGAGAATCTTGGGAGTTTGAGAATGATTATCTTAAAGAGATTGACCTCCGCGTTGTCATATATTTCTCTTAAGACTGAACAACGCTCGTTTCTATTATTTATGGAAAATTTCAATGTAGCACAAAAATTCAGGTACATGCTTCCAAGTGCCTCATCTTTTACGCCAGCGCCATCGCACCTAAAGGGAGAGTATGGTACGTAGACCTTTGCTAAACTATGCAAATTCCGTAATCTCACATGTGTGACGTGCCACAGGCAGTCAAGCCACGTAATTGTACATGTCCGGCCACGAGGAATCCACTAACATCGTTTCACAATCTCAATAGAACAACAGAACATTTCATATCCTTTCTATCCAACGTGTTGCTAAAGAAACGAGGCTGTAGGGTAAATCCGGGAGACGCGGTCGACCTAATATAAACTGGCTATTAAAGCTAATATAGAAATAACGTATTTTATCAGAACAAACCTATATGTTCAGAATTTTATGCTGATTCAGAAAAACTGGTCGATATTTGCTTTAAGGCAATATTTACTGTAAATCGGATTGAAAAGTGAAGTCATGACATCTGACCACATCTCCCGAGGTGCCGGGATATGTGGTTTTCGTCGTTGGCAGAGACCACTCACATAATTATTCATGGAAAATTAACAAATGATAAAGCAAAATTATTTATGAGTGAATACAACTACGGATTCATTGATATTTAATTTTTTTACGCTAAACAAGTAAAGAACACATCAAAGAAACAGTGAACTACCTACTGGCGATTAGCAAGACAAATGAATACAAATGTGAATGAATAAACTAAATAAATATAAATAATAATAAAATAATAATAAAAAATAAATAAATAAACAAAAATAATAAAAAAATCATAACTCGACCATCTCTCCTTTCTGCAGCGAGCGATGGTCTTCTTGTTAGCTTTGAGAGGAAGAGTTAATATCGCCAAATATTTTGGCTGCATTGTCCCTCAATATCTCTGCTATCTTATTATCCCAAACATTAAACGAAAATAAAGTTAGAAGTATAAAAATACCCTTCATCACAAACCACAAATATGTATTATATAATTTTCTAATAAGCATATATAATTTAACTTTTCTAAAAATCCCTCCTCGCTGGACTTAATTCGTGCATTCGATAATTTCGGTCGTACGAAAGGAGCAAGTACAGTACTACTTAGGTCATATGCAGTATTTACTCCGAACAGAATTAATTAAGTCGCACTTAATTCTTTAGAAATATACAATTTCCACGTTAAGGGGCTCCTTGAATGATTTCCGACCGTTTAAAATCGGGGGAAATACGTGAAAAATGGATGAGAAGTTTTGCTTCAAGATTGAATGAGATTATTTATTTTGCGCGTACCCGGTGGTGTGTTGAATAATGAGAGCTGCGCAAAGACTTTGAAAGATCGTAACACAAACGAAATACGAACTGATATCAGCGCAGCGGACTTTTGCATAGCTTAATTAACGCGTAAGAAACAAGAGCACGAAAACAATGCGTATTAATTATTGAAAGTTCCCTGGAACGTGAATGGGTGTAACGTGTGATCAGTAAGCGTAAAATAACGGTAGAGCAGCCGCGGAAAGGAAGATCTCCCGTCATTCAGTTTTTTGCCTGACATCGTGTAATAATAAATTCTCGATACGCGAATATATTCTGATTTGATTGATGAGTGTCCTAATGAAGAAAATGGGGCACGGATGGCATACCACTTCCTGAAGGATTTTGTTTTGCTCGAAATATTCAGAGAATTAGAATTTTTAATAATTTGCGTAAAGTGAATAGAATTCGATGTTATTTTATATTTAAAATGGATAAAAGTTGTAAATGCTCGCAGGAACTTATGAATAATTTTAAAAATTTGAGATTTCAAAACGTCAGTTCACAAGCAATCCAGAATTCCAAAATTTTATTCTACACTTTCGACTTATTTTTACATAAGGAATCGTCCACTTCTCGACTACACTATTATTAGTAAACGTTAACATAAATATATAAATAGTTAATTACAATTGTTCCCTGCATTACACCTATGCTATTTCTCATATAGGAGAACTTCTTTAATAACACTTTTGAAAGAACTGAACGGTCCGGATCTCTTCTGTAAATATTTATTTCCTAATGTCTTAGGTGTCTTTCCTAATTTTACTTCGCTGAATCTAGTGAAAATTAAAGATACACAGCCTCAGATACGATTGAAACGATAGCAAGGACATTGAACTTCGTGAGCATGACCTTCAGCTCATATCTCATAGAATCAGCTGGCTTTTCCGCTATATGGAGTCAATGATACCCGTGTACTATTACGGTGCAGTGACCAATATGCGGTATTAAATAGCAACTAATACGCGCGCGTTCACTTGTACTTGCTACTACAGTACCATGCTGCCACAGACTTTGCAATACGACTGAATAAATTCAAGCAGCCACACAATCCGATAAATGTACATTGAGTGATTAACTACTGAACATATGTGTACACCACCGTTTGTAATTATTAAAACGATAGCGAATTGAATTTTACATCCACTAAATTCTGATTTTAATTCAGCTATTCTTTGAGCTAACAAATGAGTCTTCTAACACTTCCATGTTGCTAGAACGTAAAATGCAGTAAATACGCAGATTTTATCAGTAATCTTCTAGATATCAAATGGTTTCTGAATTTACAACTGTGTCATCGACTTAGGAGTAATTACTTAATAAACTAAAATAATTAATTGTCAATTATTCATAATGCACTGAGGCTGGTTTAAATGTACCTATAATTGGAAACTCTGTGTGCTAAATGAACGAATCAATTTTAATAATATACATATACAGTTATATATTTCATGCGCCTAGAAGGGAGCAACTTCTGCTTCGTGTAGTTTATATTAATTGGAAGGATATTTTTTAGAAATTCCTTCCCCTTTGCGTAATTCCTAGGGCAATGAATCATTTAAATTTTTTACAGTGGGATAAATTTTTGCAATCCTGTAGACAATGTTTCTTACTGTGATTTTAGGAGCCCCGAAAATATTTCTTGTTTCGATTGGGAACCAAGTTTACAACGAAGAAGTAAACAGAGTAATGGTTATCAATTTATTTTGATAAAACGTGTTTTTCTGCAGTAACGAAATTTCCTGTACCTACTTTCGTGTGCAAAGTATTTTACCTGACGGAAATCCTAAAGTATGTTAATGCCTATCTGCACAGATTACCCAAGTCGAATGTAACTAGATGTAATGTAAATTGAAACTAGTTTTTCAACGCGCAACGAACAGAAAGAGGCCAAGAAGTGATTTGAATGCAGGAAGTAACGTGAAAAATCAACTACGTATATTGAAATCCTCCAAACAGTCGAGTGAAAGGAAGGAGAAGAACAAGAAAGTCAGTGATGTATGTTTTGCGGAGCCAGTGGCGTAACTCGCAGCAAGAAAACTGCCAAAAAATTTTCATTTCAGTTACATCATTTAATTTATCACTGTTACAGAAGATCAGTGCGTGAAAAATGCACAATTAAAAGAATTTGAAGATCAGGAATTTATGCATTTAATGTAACAATATCGCAACTAAATTTTCTAACATGTGCCGAATATTAAAAAGAGGTTCAGAATTTAAAGAGTACCTAGTATTTATTAAATTAATCACAGAATAGTCAAACAAGCTACGTCTGAGTTGAAAGAAATTTTGTTTTCAAGGTTTTCAGTTTTGGTAATTACATATATATGGCTAATTTAGTTCCAGGATAAAGATTTTGAAGTAAGTAATGGGCTAAATAACTGGGAAACTAAGGAATGGCGAGAGTTCTTCTCCAAATTAATCGTGAATCATAATTCGTACGATGTTTTACTGCCGTTTTTCACGACATCCACTGGTTCTGCGATCGAAATCTGCCGAGAGCACGTACCCGTTGTATTCGTTCATTCTTTTTTATCTGGAATACTCCCTCGCTTTCACCGATTCCCATTCATTCGCGTGCAATCTCAAACATGCGATGAAAGGATCGAAGATCTGCTGCTTTGTACGTATGGACAATTTACTTCAATCAACTGTTGGAAAGAATTTCGCCTTTTTTGCGAGCAGATCGAGTCGCGTTCTTATAAAATCGAATCTCTCTTTGATATACAGGGTGTAAACATATCAAGCGACCAAGCTGTGCTAATATTCCAAATAGCAAAGTACACTGTCAAAGAAATTCTAATTTAACTAAAAGAATAATAATTTTATATGATTTTGCATTTCGAAGTCACAGCTGCTTTTGAAACTTCCAACAATTTTAGCACAAATGGAAGATTGAATTTAGAATACTGCGGATTTACAAGCCGAAGTTTGAATACTTTATTGAGAAACCAATAATTCTTATCTTTTACAAAAATAGTTGGTCGTTGACGGTTAACATTCTAGAGTCGATTTATGATTATTATAAAAATAGAAAGACGAAGATAACGCGATGATTAGTGTAACTAATTACTATTCTGCAACTATAACAGGATAAATTATGTAAAACCAAGCTGCCTGGGAAGAAAAGTAGTCAGGCATTGTACCATACGTCAAGTTCCTACACACCAAAGGCAACGAGAGCAAACTCGTAGCAGCCGCCGTCAGGAAATTGTTGAAGACCATCGTATATTTAAGTACGCGAAAATAAGGAAAGATGTGAGATATAAGGATACAAGGAATACAGTAACGAGCGAAGTGCAATGATGCGAGGTCTGTTTTACTTCGCTGGAGCACGTAATTAATATCACTAGGATGCTTCCTATGAGATTTCCTCTCGACTCTGACAAACGACGAACTAACAATAACCAGTACAACGTACGCGATTCTTTCCTAACGGAATAGCGCGGCATTGTATACGTAATTAGAAATCTAAGAGAAAGAACTAGTTGAGGAACGGAAATGAAACGAAACTGTATTCTGCTCCATTAAAAAAATTGAATGGTTCCCCGTTTTTTAATACAATGAATGCTTATTAACAATCGTCACTTGCATAGGTAGACAATTTTGCACTAATTGTAAATTTGACACGATAATATCTGTATAGCATATAGCACAAACATTTATCTACCTGCAACTAATTTTCAATATCTTTTGGTAAATAGTTTGGACTGTTTAATTAATCAGTTTAACCCTCGAAGGGTTGATGCTTCTGGAGAGGTGCGTAGGAGACCATTACTGGGTCAGTTTAGACCCGTACGCATCTTTCTTTCTTTTTGCATCACTTGGGAACGTGATACCCTTCTTGCATAAATTGATATTTCAAACTCTAAAGATTGGTATTTAATATAAATTAAGAGCATCGAAAACATGGGTTAATATAGACTCAAACACAGTCGTCAGAGGATTAATTATTTAACGCCATTGTTTGTACCCCTCGGAGACTACAGTAGAGCGTCAATTAACCGAACCTCGATTAACCGAACCGTTGATTATCCGAACCAGTGTTGCATCATCACTAACCCTACCACTGCTTCGAATCAGTGTAACGGTATCGATTGATTCATTGACTTTTGCGTAATATAAATTAACGCAGTAGTACTCTTGTATTTAATAAGTAATTTTAGGTGTAATTCCTATAGTTATAAACTGTGTAAAGTACATGCATGCTTCATTCTCCGAGCTGTTCGATTATCCGTATAATTCGAATTTCCGAACCACCGCGGTCGCAAGCAGATCGAGATAATTGACGCTCTACTGTACACTGCGAAAGGGTTAATAGAGGACTGAAAATTCGCATCCTAATTATTTCATGCAGGTTCGTGTAATTATTCTAGAATTAATATTATTATTGAGTAGTCATTTACCTTGGAGGGTTTGTCCATGATACGGTAAGTGAGCGAGTCGCGATGACCGGTTGCGATGACGGCGCCCGCCTTACGAGACACGCATTGCCCCATATAGATCTCCCAACCTCGTCCCAGCACAATCTGAGCATCGCCAAAAAACCATCGAATTATAACAGGCAAAAGTTCTGCGTTGCTCCAAAGTGCAGCACAACTCCATTCATCTGAATATGTCGGAGAAGAAAATCGAGCGAATAACGAAGGTGTGCTCAAATAAAGGCGGACCCACACATTCGGGGAGTGCCGAACCTTCGTTATTCGGTATCGTTCGCAGATTCTCCCAACGATCACCGATCTCTCGTTTCGATGGCGGTGTCCGATTTTTCTCAGACTGTATTCGAGGAAATCCGTTCGTTTCATATAAAGTAATATCTTCAGAACTATCCATAGTATTAATTTTATCAGTGAAATTTTGACTATTATAATCTAAATGTGTTTTTTTAAATGAACCATTTGCTTGTTGATTTATTATCTTGAATTAATAATAAGTTGTCAGGTTTGTATGGAGACACTCGCACGCTCGATTCGAGTTCAATGGACTTTGCAATAGCGAGGACGGATAAGGGTTCAGCAGCAAATTCTGATAAATGGAAACCTACGGCAATATTGATGTATGTATATAGATTTAGTAGACAAATAGATTTGAGTGACAGGACAGTGTTCTAGGGAACCTTCCGTGTAACCCTCTACCACCTAAAGCCGCGTGCCCACGTGTATACAGTCCCGGCTGGTTGCGCGCGCAAAATTACGCCGCAAGAGAAAAAGCGCCTAAGAGACCTCAAAAATATGAGATAAATTTTTAAGCAACCCAAATTGGTATAAGCAGAACTAGGGAATAAGTGAGAACATATTGTAGAGAGGTTCTCATTCCACTTTCGTTTCCTGTTCTTTTTATTTCCAATTAATTCGGAAATTTTTTTTGGAAAGGCGCCTCAAATTTCTCGCACACACAAGGAAAACACGACGCGCCGGGCCGCATGTATATAAAGGTGGGATTCCACTGAGGCAACGCAAGGCAACATGCCGCATGCGAAAAAAAAGATGCGGCGATGTTGCCGGTTGCCAAAAAGTTGCCTCAGTGGAAGCCCAGCTTTAGTCTTGTGTTGCGGTATAGACTTGAAGGATTTGAACAGAATCGATTTTCACTGAAAATGTTACATGGACATAGGTTCTACTTTTAATAAGAAAAATTGTGAAAATTATTATTACACAAGGTAAAATAGTTTGATACTGTGTTCCTACTTCCTGAATCGAATGTTATGAATACTAACTGAGGTATGTATATACAAACAGTCTTTCTTATACGTTACCATTTTCTATATATAGCACGGAAAAACGTGCAGATGTACGCCTACAGTGTTAGGAAATTTATGAAATCAATGTCATGCTTTGAATTATGTAATTTCCAAGTAATAATACGACTTGAAGAATATCAGTAATTTTTAATATTATGCGTGCCCGTCTAGTATTATTTCTACGATTGCAGTCGAAACTCGCGCGAAGGCAAATTGCTTCGTTCGAATTTCTCATGATACCCATTCGAAGTAATGTCACATAATTTACGCTTTCCCCCTGTATGCGATCTCGATGCAGGTTAATGGTTCGAAACAGATATCGCGGGGCCATTGAGTACTTTCATTGGAACGAACGGAAATACCACTGAAAAGGACCCAACACCGTGTGTGGTGTATCGTCACTATGGAATCCACTATCTTTGCGGTTAAACTAATTGTATTTATTCAGCTCTGCAAATTTTGGATCCGTACATTTAGTTTTGGTGAAATGATACCTGGATAAATGGTAACATTGGGCAACGGCGAAATTGAAAATGATCAGTAAAAATAATATGGATTACTTATGCAGGGTGTCCCAGAATAAGTGGGAGATATTTTAGGGGTGACTTCGGCACATCTAAATAATAATAAAAAAATCATATAAACGCATGTAGGAATATTTCGCTTTGTTTTCGAGTTACAGCGGATTTTGTATCGCAATAATTTTTTCGTTAGATGGACGTCGCGTCACTCAATTCCTCCCAACTGTTTACAAACAGAACTCGGTATGTATCCTCTGCATATCATTGTAGTCTAATTCTGAAAAACAGCATCTAAAAACAAACCCCCAAAAAAGGCAAAAATTAAATAGAACGTAATTTTTTTATGACTTTTTTATTATTCAAATGTGCTGAAGTCGCTCCTAAAATATTTCCCACTTATTCTGGGACACAGTGTATAACATACAACAGCTAAATATAAGAATTTGAAAAGCAGTTACAAAATTTTAAAGTAAATTATACAAAACAGTTTATCTACTTTATAGATTTGCTGAAAATGCTAATTACAACAGAAATAATAGAAACACGCATGAAAGCAGGTCGAGTTTATCACCACTGCCAATGGATATAACAAAATAAATATTTAAATACTCTCCGACCCTACGGCAATTATAGTAATTTCGAAAAGTAACTCAGACGCACAAACCAATATATTTCTATAATACTGGGATGATGTAAACGAAGAGAATTTTAGTGATCAACTGAGGGAATAGATCAAGGAAAGAAGATTTCGAGGATCAAATGATGGAATAAATAAAGAAAAAGAGATTTTTGGTAATCGAATATAGGAAGGCACAAAAGACAAGGGATTTTGAAGGATCATGCATCGATGTTTATTTAGAAAACTGGGCATCATCGTCTGACATAACAATATCGTTTATAGAACGATATTACCGTAACACGACCTGTAAATGATCGGAAAGGTACAGGTGAAAGGTAGAACCTTAGCGTGGAATTTAACCTTAAATACTCAAATCAATGGTGAAAGGTGGCGGTGTGTCGTGATTCCCAGATGTAGGACGATAAATGGCACTGGCCCAATTCGCCACATTGGGAACATACCGTGCACACAGGCCGAATGTTTAGGAGGATACCGATTTCTTGCAGCTTGCAACATTTCTCCACCTTCGATTATTTCTGATCGCTCGAGCCGAACCGTTTCACTTCCGGGCAACTTAGCATGATATTCTAAAAAATGGCCAAGCTCCTTGCAGCGAAAATTAAAGGCACAATTTTTTATTTAATCTGCTTGAATTCGAATGAAATTTTCTCGGTCTTATTATTCTCTACTCTTGCATTAATAATGTATTCGTTTTCAGTTCACCTTTTTACGTTTATTTAAATACAATCGGCGATAGATCGATAGATCGGGAAATTGTAGCTTTTACACGGAAAGTGTGACGCGGGAGATTTCCTATATGGCGTTAAAATAATTAATATTTGCGATTAGTAACAAGAAACTATTGCGAGCAGATTCTATGGCGAAGAATTGACAGCTAACAGGTTCATCGATTTTATTTCATAATAATCGGAAATTAAGACGAGACATAAGTGAGATAATTATAGAAGCACGATATTATCGTTCGTTAGCAGTGGACAGGACAAAGTTTGTTAAGCTGCGCTCATTAAAATCCTGCCGCGAAAATTCACGGAAAACTAACGAAACATTAATTCGATTATAATGAACAGAAGGGAGGAGCCGGCTAACATTTAACGAAACGTGTATCGAAATAATTATGAGCCAAGATGGTCATCAAGAATTGGAATTCACACTGGATAGAGTCTAACTTACAGAACTAGAACGAAACTAACAACGAAAGGCCTCAAAATGTACTCTCTGGTTTCAACGGGTCTTTGCACAATGATAAAACTCGAAATACTAAAGCTCATGGTACAATATGGTTTTAGAGGCAGATAGTCTATTAGTAATAGTGGGACTACGATTTAACTGGAATCGAATTGAAACTGACCTCGCGAGAATTGCGACTGTATTTATATCGGATTGAAACTGAGGTCAAATAGGAGATTGCAGCGCTCTCTTGGGTATTTTCGAAGAGGAGTGAGGATACTACGGCCGAAAAAGGTTTAAGAAATTCTGTCCACACGTGTGAATCGGGATTGGTGATTCAGGACCTAGGATAACAGAGAGTTCGCATGACGCAAGGTTCAAAAGACGAAAATATTTTACTTGAACGGAAATATTTAGCAGTGATAATAGAATTTGTACGTTTTATGACCTCTCGGGACTAGTTACCAATTGGAGCAAGTTTTTATCATGTTTACTTCACAATTTGGATAATTGTATTTGGTTTTAGAAATTAACTGCGGATTTTGCCCTTTGAACCCTTCTGAGGTTAGTACGTAAGAGAGAGTTTCAACTGTTTTTACGTATTATTATCTAAGACAAATATTGTGCTTAGTTGCTTTCATTAAATGCGTCCGTCGATAATAGCCAACTGTAAAATGTGTACATTGCTTTACATTGTGTAATTACCATAAGTCGAGGTACACGTGTATGCATATTGTCGGAGATCGAGACAGGCATAATCTGAATACGTTTACATCCTGATAAACATTTGATATTAAATGCAACGGTAACTAACTGGTCCCTGTACTGTGTTTTGTATCATTAAGGATTCACGGTTAAAAGTCGCGTCGATTTATTTGTCTTATGATCAGATACGTTAATAAACTTTAGGCTGCGGTAAAGGTGTTGATTACTGAACTTCTGTAACAATTCCATTCGATATTTTGAATTTTACTAGCAAGACTATTTGCTAATTAGACGCGACTGCGCGAATATAATAAATTTCTCGAGACTTGTTCCTTTAAATTAAACTAGAAGTTGATTGTTATACTATTTCTATTAATTCGTAAGATCAGCGATTAATAATATTAACGACAATCGAATATTATCGCCGTTACTTCGTGTACAAAATTAAATGAACTAAAATATTATTCAGAATACACAATACTGCATAAAAGAACGAACAGCGTACAATCACGACTTAGTAGATGATGATTTTGAAATTTTTGTTATTCACGACAGTTTTCTTTAAACGTATCATCTTTTCCTAGTTGACTCATGCTGACAATTCAATTAGAAAAAAAGCGGAATCATTTGTTCGCAAATATTCAGAAGGAATTTTAAAAGAACGAGGAAACAAGATAACAGTGAATCCACACCGAGATATCTCGGATGGAGGACCCTACCCAGTTTCACATCCTGCAATCGATACTGACCGAAATATTGAGAACCTGATGGTTCGCCTGAGAGAAACTTGCATACATATCACGACTCCACGGTTCATGAAGAGTATTGCATTTTTACCGAAAAGAACAAGACAATAAAGTTCATCGAATCGAGTACTGTTTAAATCTTACATAACGCCGAAAACCGGTATACGTTTGCACATGCACCCACGCGCTCGCGCACCATACGTGCGATTTGTTAGACATTTCAATTTATTAATTTCTGTTAAAATTAAATTTAATGGTCGCCACGACCAAGCAGAGCATCGGTAAATTCTATTTAACATAAGAATTAATTCAAAGAGATTAATCTATACCCGTGAGAATTTCATCTGGCAGAATGGAATTTCCATAACCAACCTGTATTAAATTAAAATTACTTTGCCTACAGCTAAAGGGAGATTGAAGAAGAGATAGGAATGAAAGCCAGAGATTTTGTTAGTCCACCGGTGAAAAGATCAAAACCCTCGGTCGGGATGTGTTGCGCATGCACCTTAACCTTTCACAGACACCTCTTTGCCCAAAAGCAATCGGAAATCATATTGCAATACACTCGTATTTACTCACAGAAATAAAATTCCCTGCGGCCCTATGCCTGGCTTGTTCTCTAGCTGACTCAAAAGCACTGGAAAGAAGAAATCCTTTTTCATACAAAAAAAAATTGTCACAAATATCGTCAACACCTCGTCCAAGATCACGACGCTCATTTTTTCCCTAATGATTCGCAGCGAGTTACTCGTACGTGTATATAATGCTCCGCACGTACGCAGTGCGTACGAAGTAGCAAATAATTACATTCATCATTTGCATATGGAAGACACGTTCATCTTATCGCCGTTTTTCATGAATTACGTCCGCTATCGTATCCGCGAATCGATGATTAATTGTTGCATCGACAGCCAACGTTCCCCCGGACAAGTAAATGAAAATGATAATCGGAAGATTCGAAAATATGCTCGTATATGAGACTAATCGCGGAATCGTGAAAATAAATGTTCGGATGGTTTGGTTTAAAAGACACCCTTGGTAGATTCGTGGAACGTGAACCATAGCGCGCGATGCATTATGGGCATTCTCTATCTCGATGGAATTTCATTGATCTTTCGTGTAAACATGAGGAGGATATTGCAGCGAACGACCGGAATCTGAATGATTTTCACGATAATAAGCTCACCTCTTCTCGCGGAGTTGAATCTCTCAGGTAGCTTGCGTGAAATCGTGGTATGCATCACAAAACTTAACACTGACACCTACGAATAACAACGTGCCGATCGTGTGACGCGAGGATACGACTCGTATCCCCGATGCACAGTACGTAACAGACTACTACACCACCTGTCACTCAGCATATTCGATAGCACGAAACATGCGTCGTGATGTCATAGTCACCCCACCAAGCATCAGGCGCCAATGAGCACACAGTAGATAGACGCCCTCCTACCACATCCTTCGGTAGCACCATCTGTCGCGCAGCAACAGAGTTTCAATTTATTCGAGTAATCGCGTGTTGCCTTGGATCTTGCAATTATTATGAGAAAATGTAAGAATAACTTGGGAAGTGTAAATAAAATGATACTTTATATTACAAAAGATATATGTAGCACAAATGCCGATTAAAATATTAATTAAAAACTTAAATGGAACAGAACAATAGTAATCGCAGGCATTTATACAAGTTTCTGATTTTAAGTAAATAAAACCGCTACAATTAATTACTATAAACTTTAGTTGAAATGTACAATATTATTCATAAATTTATTATATCCTACTTATGATTACATTCTACGTAGAAGAGTAGCGACAGTTTCATACATTTTATTTTTCATTATCATATCATATATTACAATCCTTGTATTATTCACATTAAGTTATGGGCTACAATATGTACGTATAACAATATGCAGATGTTCTTGCTGATATACATGGCTTTATTGAACGCTCTTTTGTATTAAGTCCACATAACTACGTACAGGTAGAATTTTATTTGCGAGGGATTTAATTTCTAAACACTTTCCATTTCTGGAGGACGCTCTGTGTTCTTATGTCCTAATTGTGCCTGGCGTATAGTTCTCTGAATAATCCTTATTTCCTTCCTCATTCTGTAGTCGTCATAACAGCAATTAAGTCCATAACATAATGTTATTACAGCATAGCTGCCTACCGCTATATGCATGGACTTTTTTGGTTGACTTGTGAATAAAAATCCCACTAATCCACTTACAATGCCGCCACCAATACCATACAAGAAGGAATCTCTTTGACACTTTGTTTGTATAATTGGTATCCCAAATAATGTCACACCTATCTTTGGAGGTTCTTTAGTGTTCACGCTATCCGTATTTGCCATAATGTCCATGTTCATTTATAGGATCATTAACCAGGAGCGTATTCACGTAACCTTTGCAAGTATCATGTGGTAAGGTAACATATCAACACATATCAACTATGCATGCACATACACATGCTAACACATTACTCCACATTACTCCACACTATTCCACATTACTCCCTAAAGAACTCAATCATAAAATTACTAGACATCACTATGGATTTCGCCCGCGATTTTCATTAGGGTATGTTTCTCTATACGCGACTAGATGCATCGTCAAGAATTTCGAAGTCGATTTTCTCGAAAATGAAGCGCAATATCAAAAAATTGTATTCCTTTTTCTCGACGTATTTACTTGTTATAAGTAGAAAAGAAAGAGTAACTTTTTTTGCTATCGCGCTTAATTTTCGAGAAAATCGACTTTGAAGTTCTCGATGTTGCGTTCAGTCGCGTATAGGAAAACTTACCTTAATGAAAATCACAGGCGATTTGGGCGTAAGTGGAATATTTTCCAATATGGAATATAGTCCAATATTTTCCGCAAAAATTGCCAAATAATGAATGAAGTTAATTGCTGATACTCTTCCCTACTTACGATATCCTTTTTCTTATTCAGACGTCAAAGACTGCGTTTAAAAATGCATTTTAAAAACTACATAAGCATTTTTATTTGCAACAGATACCATACGGTTACGAGTCAAGGATTTATTTTAATGTTGCTGATTCCTTTCCTAAAATATGAATGGCTAAAATTTAGAAAGTGCAATGATGATAACTAAACTATTAGAAGCAGCTATTTATATTATATAGGGACATTTGTATTTTAAATGGTTGGTATTTCTACCTAACCGCTTCCTAATTCTTTTTCACGCGGTGCGGATATCGTCAAGGTACACGCGATTCAGAGTTCGGTTTTTGACTAAAAACAAGGTTGAAATGATTTAGAAAACAGTAAATGTTGCATAGTAGGTTACTCGTAGCATAGCAATTTATTAGATGGATTAAGTTTCTTTCCTGGATCGCGTCCACGGAATTTGATAAAAGTGGATTTCGTTTCATACCATCCACTTCGAGATATCTGACAGCATATTGTAATTCGCAAATATTGAATGTAAAACTGCACTTTTGTACACGCAATAAGCTTCAAATAAGATTCCTATTGTAGTTGAAATTATTAACAAACCGAAAAGTGGTGTTAAATTTGCAAAGTACGTATAAACAATATCTTAACCTCTCTAAATGTTTCAGATGTTCACGGCAAACGCTAAGATAATAAAGAGTGGTGGAGCCGAGCCTGATGCGTTCGAGGCTAGCATTTCTCAAGCTCTTCTGGAGCTTGAAATGAATAGTGATTTAAAATCACAGTTAAGGGAACTGTACATCACTAAGGCACGTGAAATCGAGACCAATAACAAAAAGGTAACTTAACGCTTCCCTTTTTATCATTCAACTTCCACAGTAATTCATTTTTACTTCATTTCTTTGATAAAAATACTGTTTAAACTTGACAATACTTATTAACAAGTGTCACTAACTGTGCTGCGCGATATCTATATTAGAAACAAAGTATTAGGCAGTGCAATTAATTGCCTTCTTTTTAAATAAAACAGACAGCTCTATTGATTTACACTTTGGCGTCTTCTCCACTGTTATGTGTGAAATAGCAATCACATTTTGAAGCAGATATATTATAAACTTAGTGTAGAATAATATTTGTTTTGTTGCAGTGCATCATTATTTATGTACCTATGCCAAAACTGAAGGCTTTCCAAAAAATTCAGACGAGACTTGTTCGTGAATTGGAAAAGAAATTTTCTGGAAAGCATGTCATGTTTGTTGGAGAGCGTAAAATTTTACCCAAACCAACAAGGAAAACGCGTACCAAGAACAAGCAAAAGAGGCCAAGAAGGTATGACTAAATAATTGGAACAATGCTGATACCGTTCATATACTTGTATAAAATTAGGTGTAAGTTAACGACAAATATATAACAAAAATCATTTTTTTCAGCCGTACTTTGACTGCAGTGTATGATGCTCTGCTAGAAGACTTGGTGTATCCTGTAGAGATTGTCGGCAAGCGCATTAGAATTAAACTCGATGGTACACAGCTCATCAAAGTACATTTGGATAAAAATGAACAAACGAACATCGAGCATAAGGTAAATTGCTTTTTATAATTAATATTACTGCGTTGTGTTGTAGTTTAGAAACTTATTGCACAGCATAATCCTTATCTGCTATCTAGGCAAATGAATCTTTTAAATTTTCTTATACTTATTTCTATTTCCGTAATTGTTATAAAACATCTAATATATTACTTTGTTCGACAGGTCGACACCTTTGCTGCTGTGTATAAGAAATTAACAGGGCGGGATGTAACATTTGAGTTCCCTGAAACCTATGTATAATTTGTTAAAAAAATATAAATATTTGAAATACGATTTCTTGTTATTTTCTTCCTGTTATTAAAATTTATTTATAATCTATTAGCAATTTCTGTTTCAAGATCATTTAAATAATAAGTTACGTTAGGTGTTAATATTTGAAGTTGACTTATTGTTAACAAAATTGATTTAACAAAAAATAGCTTAAAATAAAACTGGAGTTTTGAAATATAAAGTACCTATAGTAAACTCGCGCTTGGAGCTGATAGGAGTAGTGGCGAGCGCTTAACGCATAGTTGAGATGAGCGCATAGCGAGAGTTCAATACATATGTATAATATTATCATCAGTACATACACTAATGCAAAAAGTACACCAAATGCAATACCATGCGTGCATGGCCTCCGCGCATGCGCCTAAAGCCTAAAATTCGATAATTACTAACAGAAATTTAATAATTAATTTTCACTTTTTTTATACAACACATAAAAAACCGCTGAATTATCAGTGGTTTTTCATTCCCTAGTGTTAATACAGCAAGTGACTTATTCCTATTAAAATATTAAACAATTTGTTTTAAAGTCACCATTTTTCAAATTTACATCTAAAACTTCAACCTTTCCGCCCAATCCACGAACCATGTCGAATTTATTTTTGCGATAACAAGGATTTAACTGACTCGTAAAGTTATCAGTATTCTATAATAAATTATTACTGTCAGAAGGAAAGAAAGACTTTTCGCGAATGAAATTCGAAGCGTCAAATATTCCTAGAAAAATGTTAACGCTACAATTTGTCCGACTTAATTTTTTAGACTTATAATTTTCAAGTATCGAATATAAAACGCAAAGAACGTTTAGAACAAATTATTCAATATTTACGTTGAGGTGTGAAGTGAGTAATTTTTTATAAACGATAGGAATTTAATTTCTCAAATCAGAAACTTTAAAGACATTACCGGAGAAGGCGTTCGTGATATCTGGTGATATCGTACATTACGTTACCTGTCACAGCATTTCTTGTTGTTATAAATAAAATTGGTAAGTTCTCATTTCATTATTTTAAAATGCGTGCGCGAACCCGTTCATCATGTAATGTATATTATCTGGTACAAATTATCGTCTATTATATAGACAATCTTCAACGTTAACCTGTTTAATTTTTATCTTCCCATCGATCCAAAAAATAATGTCACGACTTGTAGAGTTTTCAAAAACCATCTTATTAAACATTTTAATTACACAATTGAGTGGCATTACCCTGTTCGATGTATATCACTTTAGTTTCTTAAACACCACGATAATAATGTGAATAAAAAATAACAATAAATCAGTGAAATCTGTTAAGAAATGTACCTTGCTGAGTATATTGTTAACACTTTTATCTTCTGTAAGTTATCTAAACAGATAATGTTATTCTCGAGTGTTATATCAAATGAATAAATGTTATGTATAGGATTTGTAGTCGCTCAAAGAATCTGAACTGTTAATTGTACAAATATCTTTGCATTGCTAGTTCAAGATGAGTTCTGGATTTATATCGGAAGCTGAGATTACAGAACAACGAAGGATACGCCAGCAAGAATGGGAACGTGTGAGAACTGCGGATCAACCATTAGGTTAATATTATTTATTTTACATTGCGGCATGTTTCCTCAGTATACATGCAAACTTTGAGTCGAATCGGTGACTTAAAACTTACACAATTCCCTTGCAGAGACCAGCTACAGTTGCTCGTTACAAAATGATTTCTTCTTTTCTAACTCTTACCACACTGCTACAAAATAATTTTATGAATGCCTTATATACCCATACCCTTATATTGTATTTCTCACTTTATTAATCTATTTGCAAAATATTTAGATTATTAGAACTGTACAGCGATAGAAATATTTGATACGATTAATTATTATTAGGTGTGTTTTCTTGATTTTGTAGAAGCTCCTGAAGAACCATACGACACGAGATCTTTATACGAAAGGCTACAAGAGCAAAAAAATAAAAGAGATGCTGAGTACGAAGAAGCACATAAACTGAGTAAGATAATAATCCGAGAATACAGCTATTAAAAAGATATTTTACGTGTTTCTATACTTTTGATAACGAATTCTTTAATTCCAGAAAATATGATAAAAGGTTTAGACGACGATGAAGTGGAATTTTTAGATTTAGTGGATAGAACAAAGTTAGAGGAAGAGCGTAAGAAAAATCTTGAAGAAGAGAAAGAAATGCGCGATTTTAAAGCAGCCGTTGCTTCGTTGCAAGAAAAATCATTGAACGAGAAACTCAAGCAAGAATTAAAGAATCCTCAAATTGTAAATAAAAATGTTTCCTCTGGAAGGTAATGTATTAATTTGTTTATAATATTTCTGACCCTCCGTGATTCTTAATATTCTGAGTAATGAAGTAATAAATACGTAATTATAATTAATTACTACCACTAGTAATTATAAGAATTTTATTTTTCAGCAGTCGTACATCACAGTTAAAATTATTAGCTGGTGTTGTAGTCAAGCGCTCTGAAAAACAGAAACAAGGTAAGACGGTATTATATTTCGATTCTATAATATTTTAAACTATTGATTATGAAAATATTTTAATATGTCAATTTGTGCCTCTAATTATATGATTGACGAAAATAATAATAAAGAAATTAAAACCATATTGTAAGTAGTTAGAATTTGAAGTCAGCATGTTAGAAAGGTCTTTTCAATTTTAATTGGAGCAATAATTTTCAATTTTGTAGGAGATGTCACACGGGCTGTTAAGAGAAAATTGTCATCCGATGAAAGTTCAGAGACAATGAAAAACGAAGACTGCCCAGTTAATGAGGAAAAGACGACTGAAAATATAGAGTGCGAGACCAATACGCTGAAAGATGATTCATCAGAAAATAAAACTACAGTGGACAATATGGGAGGCATGAAGTGTATTGGAATTTTACCTGGTCTTGGCTCTTACGGGGATTCTAGTGATAGTGACTGTAGTTCGGATACCGATCAAGATCCAGAACCAAGTCATTCCAAATACGATCTTTTAGGTCGGAAAATAAAGATAGATAAAGAAGAAATCTTAAAACAGAAAAGCTGAATGCAAAATATTTGTAAACGATCTTTTTATGAATAGGTGAATCACCATTTCTGTTTTACAGTTTCCTGTAATTGTAAAATATAAATATAATTTTTGCAATTACTTTTAGAGCAGTTCACTTTTATTTCGCGTTCTAAAAAATTGTGGGTAAGCTTCGAAGAAATCTCTTATTAAGCTTTCTTTGGGAGAAACATTTTATATTGTATAATATTTTGTTTGTTTCTATATGCTACGACAAATGTGTGAATCCTTCATTAAGTACTGAAAGTATTTTAGTTTAGTGTCGGCTTTCGATTTTGCTTTTGAGGCATGATAGTTTTCAGAATAATTTGTTATTAGTTCATAATTATAGCTATGCATACTTTTAAGATCGTGAAAATACGAATTTAATAACGATTGTTCGTACAATTGTAAAAACGTTCACTCAATTATTATTGTATTTATCTAGTAGATATTTAGATTATGAACACCGTGTGAAAATTTTTTGCAAGCATGCAGAAGTTTACGGACATTTTGAAAATGTATTGTGTGCAATTGCAATATCTTGAAATAATCATCTTCATAGTAACGATGATATAGAAAACTAATTTTCACTGTCACGATAATTTATTAGTAAGTTGTATAATAATGTAATATATGATATGAACTTGTCAGAACGAGCACATTTTATTTTATGCGAATAAAATTCTAATATTCATATTGTTCTTTTTAAGGAAGTAATAATTATAATTCTCATAAGATTATTTAAAATTGTTCGCATTTTTTTTAAAAATGAGAGAAAGACAAAGAACGATGTAGATTGTAGATAGTTTTATTCATTTTACAATTGTATGAAGGTCAGATTATTCTTGTACGGAAACTTGCAAAATATTTAAATAAAATGGCTATAATTAATAATAGATAGAGTATTACGTAATAATGCTGTGCCTAAATAATGATATACACATGACTGTATGCTGATTAATAATGCTATATATTTCAAATTCATAATATTGAATATAAAATCCACAATGAAAGTTTATACAAAGTGTGTTTCATGGTAAAAAAGACTCCAAACAACACAAATCAAATTTTGTAGCATGTATAATGTAGCTACGTGTAGAAATAACGTTTGTATTTTATATATATGTTGGTCTTTTCAGCGTTACATTTTCGTTCTACGTTTCAATATGGTATGATTACTGAAATATAGTACAAAATAATTCAGCTGACTTCTATATTAACAAATTAATAATGCAAGGAAATGTGTTGTTGTCATTATTTATCATGAACAAAGGAAATGAAACCAACACTGCCTAATACTGTTGCAGCAAAATAAGAAACTATATTCATACATCTTAAGGGGGGAGGCCACTGTAAAAAATCTGAAAAATCGATTTTTTCTTTTTCACATGTTCTGAAAGACGTACATATGTTTCAAGAATGCTCAGAATAACATTTTCCAACCGTGTTGAGAGTCTATACAGAGAAAACTATACCACCAATTGACATGAACAAGGGCATTTATTGTACAAAAAACCCGTCTCTATTACCTGACGATCAGTTTTTGTTAATTAAAGGCCTCCTGCTATTTTTTAAACGATTTTTTATCAACATTTTCCCAACTTTTTACCCCTAAAACATGATTTTCTTCAGTGGTCCGCCAGTTTGTAATTTTTTGCGATTTTTACTTTTTTTAATCGTCACGTAATAGACGTAGGCTTCTAGTTTCTAAATATTTTTGTCTTTTTGAATTCAGATTAACCATATGGCCTGGGCACTGTCAACGCGACAGGCGCGATTTTGCCGCAGCGCACATTTTGACGAAGAGTATACCGGTAAACGGATTTATGAATTTCATTGGAAAAAAAATTTGTTTACCCTTCAATATGTACATATTACCTATACTAAGCAATACATTGATTTACTTGCGTTGTTTGGTTGAAATAAATTCCCGAAAACACCCTTACTTTTCGGACCATTAGAGTGGTCTCCCCCCTTAAAGTAATTCAGTGTTACGTCAATAATGAATTTAGCCATTCCTCGTTTATATCTTCAGACACACTGTAATCGTTACTTAAAAAGTCTTCTAGGACAGTATCTAGTATCGAAGTATCTGGTGTCGTATTCTCTTGATTCGGTAAGCTATTTGTCGTTACAGAGTCGTTTACTTGTGTCGACGCGTAATCAGTGGTTACATTTGTTACCGGAACCATTTCTTTACAGCCATTTTCACCATTTACTACTTTCTGCTCCTTACAGGCATTTTCAGTCGAATTTTTATTTTTAATATTAGTTGTCGAATTATTTTCCACATCTTGCATTTTAGAACTCGACTTTAAGGAACTGATATCGTTACCGTTAGTATTAATGGAATTATTGGGCTCCAGTTTTTTCTTAATAGCGCTAAAACTGAATTTTGCATAGTGTTTACCACTATTTACAGCTCGTTTTACAGACGTACATTTCACTTCCGGAGTATTCGACTTTGGTGTACCGTTTTGGCAATTAGTCTGTTTCATTCCAGACGTCACCGTCTCGGGAATTGTTGCGCACACAGGGATTTCAAATGATAATGTTATTGGTGGTAAACCATCTATTTCCATCTTAGTTACACTTAAATTAGATTTCGTTCCAGCTGGTTCATTTTTAAGTTTACTACTTTCACATGGCTCCGAACATGCCAAGTTTTCAGACTCCGATGAATAACTGGGAAATAGTTTACTATCCGTCGAAAGCGTTAATTTGTCACCCGTCTCATCCGTAGACTTATTAATAGTCACAGTCTTTTTCTCTAAATTTTGGTGAATGGAAGCTTGATTCGCTATTATAACATTAGAGATGTCGATATTTGTTTTCTCGATGCTTGTTATTTTAGGAATTCCTCTTGCGTTATTCATATTTTGAATACTTTGTGTACAAAATCCTTCTTTGACATGCTTTTTTAATACATCTACACGTTCGTCTTTAACTTTCGTAGTCTTCGCATCTTGGTCGTTTAATTGCAAAGTGATGTTACTCGAATTTGGACTATTAACAACATTTTTACTTAAACTATCATTATTTACATTAAACTGATGTTTGTCATTGCTCTGCAACAATGTATCCGATTCTTTATGAATAAAAGTATGCAAATCATTGATACAATTTTTGGCTTCTACCGCCTTTGAACTCTCACGTATACCATCGATGCTTCCCAAACGATTTGTAGCTAAATTAGAACCAGTAGTACATTCCGTTGATGTATCTCTAAGAGCTATTATAGGTGCATCGCGCAATACTGGCTTTGTTGATGCTACAACAGTTTCTTTGAACTTTGGAGTCGTCTTATAATCGTCCCAGTAGCAAGACCATATTTTACCGACTACTCTCGGACAGAATATAAAATCTTCATAGCCGAAGGGCCATGTACACTAAAACAAAAGGTAAACGATCTAATTATTCGATTTAAAATGAATATAAGAAGAAATGTACAACATGAGAATATACATAATCCATCCGACATAACGATACAACTAAGAAAGATATAAATCCTTTTACAGAAATAACTCGAAAATGTAGAATAAAGACCTAAAAAAGGAGAGAAACATTCCAGCCCCTTTATTTCCTCTTATGAGAACTGTAGCGGTCTACGAAGCAATAAATCGAGGAATCGTTTAAAACAGATTTCATCGAAAACTGGAACTTTCGTGAAAAAATTTAAAATTTAAAATTTTTAAAATAAACAATTTTTCTGTATGTTCGACTTGATTTTGCACCCGGAATCGTCTGCTTTTTCAATTTCTCCAGCTTTAAATGTCTAACTTTTAAAGTTACTTCATTGTTACGTAAGGTTATGTCACCAAGTAACTCTGTTTACAAAAAAAAACAGCGAATACAAAGATGTATCGAAGTATTAAGATCCTGGGGAACGGACATGTTTTAACGTAGAATAAGAGAAGGTAAATGCCATATACAAAAGTTTACCTTTTCTTCTTCGCATACCCATACAGCTTCTTGTAAATTAATCTGTAACAATTTTACTTTCTTCTTCACGCCGTTTTTCAAGCACAACGGGCACAGATCTTGCATCGTGCAAGAATTAATATATACAGAAATATTATCAGTGCACTGTTACTTAAAATATTCGAGGTATGAATGGGTTTCGTTGTCTACATGTTTAAATCGGCTTTTCGTACAGTATCGATATAGTACTGTTTTTGTTTCTTCTCGGATGCGATTTCAACCCGTTCAACACGATTTAAATAACACTGCAAGAGGGCGTGTCGGTTTCTCCGAGGCGCGTATACCCAGTGTTCGGAGGGATTCGACTGCACTGATGGAGGGGGAAACACCTACAGGAGCGGTGATAATGCGTGCGTGAACTGACGCCAGCGCCAAGCCAGCCAAGTGGCCCCAACGCGAAGCCAACCGCGGCCAACCAGCGTCGCCGGGAAATAGATTGTTGGCGTGGTTGGCTTCGCGTTGAGGCCACTTGGCTGGCTTGGCGCTGGCGTCAGTTCACGCACGCATAACCACCGCTCCTGTAGGTGTTTCCCCCTCCATCAGTGCAGCCGAATCCCTCCGAACACTGCGTAAACCTGCTGGCTACCTGTTACTGCTTTCGGAAAAAATCCTACACTAAATTTGACTGTTGAGACGAAGTTGAAGTAAGCGTAGACACGTACGTATCTGATATCGTGAGAAACAAGCTGAAGATTATTATTGCGTACCTATATACAAATGTTATGACAGAGGATTTCTTTTAAAGAGTAAGAAACGTTACGAATCTTCACGTTTTGCTATTCAAAATGCCAGCTGATCAAATACAGTACTCCGAAAAGTACAGCGACGATAAATACGAATACAGGTTTGTATAGAGTTACAGCTAATTTATATTCAACGTTAAGGAAATCATTGATATATAAATTCAGACTTGTGGTTCGCTGCTTTGTAGTTTCATTCACAAATAGTCGAATCTCTTCTTTTATTCAACGCACTCCATTCTAAATGAAAAAAGAGTAACTGTAAGATGGTTACATCGTTGAATCCAACGTAAATTAATTATTTTTCAATGGATGTAAAATATTACGAATGTTATTTCGCACATAAAACTATGAGTAATCTATTGTTTTGTTGCCGAAAACAAAATTTTATTCAACGATGACAAGGATTAACAGTTGTTTGAAACACGTTTGCTTGTTTCAAGGCATGTCATTCTGCCACCTGATTTGGCGAGGCATGTTCCAAAGACTCATCTTATGTCAGAGACGGAATGGAGGAATTTGGGAGTTCAGCAAAGCCCTGGCTGGGTCCATTACATGATGCATGTACCAGGTATGTGTGTAAAAATAACTCCATTTATTTGAAACGAAATAGAAATTTTTATAAAAATATCACCATTCTTATTGTAGTTACACAACGTTATTCGTTTCGTTTTAATAGTTCATCTTCTTTGTACTTTCTCGTGTAGTAAGACTAACTAATACTGAAATATATCTCGTACATTACGTATATCGTCGGCAAATTTGCTTTTGCTGGTATAACATTCAGCTTAAGATTAAAGTACAAATGTACGATGTGGAATATTGCTAACAGGTTTACTGTTTATCAATTCAATCTTTTTAAATAATTATAAGATATAAAATATATGATGCAGTGTTCAGTTGTGAAGAATTCTAGTTTATTTCTGAGATATTATTGAAGATATTGTCCAGTTCGCAGCGTTTGCGGTAATGCGATTGTCGTGTGCGCCTAACACGGGAATTGTGTCTGTATACTTTCAGTTATTATATGTAACCACGTTAATAGACTGTTGCGTTCATTTGAAAGGACTCGTAATATTGGTAGTTTCATTAATACAAACATGAACAGGTATAGTCTACAACAAAATCTAGTTGGTTAAGACATGATCTACCGCACGAGTGGCTCGCAAATATTTTGAGCGACTAAAATATATAAACATGTATTCGTTTGTTCATAGAGTGATCAACTGTCCAGTTGTATCACAAATTACGAAAGTAATTATTACTAAACGGAAGTAATTGAAGTCTAAATTGAAATTGCAGCAACGGTAAAGTAAGAAAAGCAAAGCGTAGACAGGGTAATGATGTAGATATAATAGATGCTTCTTATAATTGTGTAATTTGAAATGTGATTATTTATTTAAATGAGAAATGAATAAAAGATAAATGTATGTAAAAAATCAGTCTTAGCATCTCATAACAAAAATATTGAAATGATCTGTCTCGCTATTCTAAATATTAAAAAAATATAAACTAGCCCAGCACCTGTTGGTATATTAAAAGTATAATTCACTTGTATTTATGAAATTCTCTAAAGCAAGGGGTTAAACATAGTCCAGGCTTTGCCGGGCAATCTGGGCAATGATAAATTGTGTCCAGCCTGATATTCTTCTTATCGTTACATAATTTACATCTCCTCCTCATAATTCTGTTATTTATCCCCTTGGGAAGTAACTCGGGGAGGTGTACTTTAAACTGCGGTGAGAATGATGGAATGTTTTGATCTGGTGGGGGCAATAACGTCGAAACAATTTCAAACTGAAAATCATGTAAATCTTTCTTAACAGCTCCGCTGTATTTATTATAAAGAAAATGAGCATTATTAAGCATTATATGCATTATATGTATGCTCAGTTTCTTGTACCACGATAGAGTCTTATATGTTAAAGGGTAATACGACAGCATCTGATCCTGTTTATCAGCATTTTGTATATGCCTGTTATATTCTACAATGAGTTTTGGTCTTTTCTTTTCTTCTCCCTGTTTATTTCTAATATTCAAAAGCTCACCTCCAAACTCGCTCGAAATAACATAAGTGTTCTTTCTGTCCTTCCACTTGCAGCAACAAACTCCGTGCTTGTTATACTTGTATACAAATTCCCCTTTCTGTAATTTTTTCTGTATCACCTCCGGTGGGTTGCCCATCTTCTTCGGTTGCAAACTTCCTGTACAGTAGGTTTTGTTCACAAGGAGATCATTAACTAACGATACGCTACTGTAATAAGTGTCCAAAAAGATTGCGTAGCCCTGGCCTGTCTTTCCATCTAATAATTTGTTGATTATTGTTCTGGCACGATCCTTATGCTCTACTTCCTTATCGTTCGAAGTCCCGTACGTGTATAATTTATTAATTATACCAGACGGCTCTGATAGAGTATGCAATTTTATGCCATATTTGTATTTCTTATTGGTCGTATACTGTCTAGGATTTAATTGCCCTCCCCACAGAGTCACGCCTTCTATCAAAAGTTCTCTGCAGGGACTATAAATCTTATCCATATTTCGATTGAAATAATCGATCACAGTATTTATGTTATGCAAACTATTGTCAGAGTGCTGTAACCGATTGAAATGGAGGCACCTCAAGAGCAACAGAAAGCGGTCACGACCCATAAACTTTCCAAAAGGCAGATTGAACAAATAATGCTTCCTCCAGCAATCATTCATGCGATTTATTCTAACGAGCCCCATTAAAAATAGTATTCCCAGAAAGATTTTCATCTCGTCTACAGTAGTGTCTTTCCAGTCAGAGATTCTCGCCCTTTCTCCGCAATCTTCTAAGAATACAATCTCAGCGTACGCATTGGTTTCTACAGTTAAGAGTTTAAAAAACGTTTGCGTGAAGAACAGGGAGAAATAAGAGAAAGGCGTTTGTTCCTGCACTGATTCCTTCAATCCGGGAGTTCCGACGAACTGTATAGAATTTCTTTGCGGTGCATCGTCCGACCATTCTTCGACTCCCAATGTAATTTCAGCAAGAAAATTAAATTCATCCTTGTCGGAATTGTCGTCTTCGTCGAGCGAATCGTCAGAACCCAATGTACGTTCATCGTCTGAAAAATTATAGTCTTCCGATTCTTCTTTGATTTCTTCTTGAGGAAACACTTTATGTTCGCTGGTTTTTCTCTTCTTTATTTCCGGCTGAGAAGCGCAAGCAGAAGGCCGACCGTCGAAAGACATTTTCTGAAATCGTAATACCAAACGTTTATGGCAATGGAATTATAAAACGAAGAAAGCGAAATGTGTAGCGAGTAATCGTTCATTTTAAAGCGTAAATTGTTTAGTCGAGAATTAATTTGAAATATGAAAGAAAATTAAACTCGATATACCTAGAAGCAAAATAACGATTGCAGGAAAAGCATTGGAATTATTTAGTTAATTTTAAAGATGCAGAAATAATGTTTAAATGAAAAGAGATCAATACAGGTCTTGCTTACCAACAGAGAAATTTGAATATTACAATGACTGAGAAACACTGTCGCCAAGTTCTTTCTACTCTTGGAAAGATAATTGACATGAGTATTTATTTAGAAATAC
Organism: Andrena bucephala; assembly: GCA_947577245.1. NCBI lineage: Eukaryota > Metazoa > Arthropoda > Insecta > Hymenoptera > Andrenidae > Andrena > Andrena bucephala. Next base: position 11,539,308 of record OX387715.1, read on the forward strand.
ATGTAAATATAAAATAAAAGCGCGAAAGTAATAAGATACTTCACATGAGAAGGTAGCGATTTTTGGCGAGGAAAACGAGTTGTTTAAAAATGAATGTAAAAATGAAACTGCAAGCAAAACATTTCTTTCTCAAATGAAACATCACTTTGGAACGTGTAACTACTATACAGGCTCTTTTCATGGCGGGCGGTGCTCCCTCTCTTCTATAGAAATTAAGGGGAGTGCTCAACGCCTCTCGGGCGTTACCCGCCCACGGTAATTGACTGCGATCCCTTTACGAGCGCTTTTTACAGTAAACTTATAAAATGAATTTTTAGATATTTAACTTTTTCTTTCAAGCTCAACATTATATGAAATCCTATGTAATCTTATAAATGAGAGTTTGGCGGCGAATATTGCACCGCAATAATTGTTTATCGAGATTTAATACGCTCGCGCTAGCGCGACAATGATTATTACGATAAAATTATAAATTTCGATAGGATAGATATTAATTTTATTGAATTTAAATCATTTTTAGAACCTCATGTCCTATTGTTCCGTAGACCAAGGACCGATGTTTCAACGACTACCAAAACCGCGCCTTATCAAACAGAGTATCAAAGTGTACATTGCGTTTGAAATACACGTTTAGCAATTTAAGTTTAGTACTTGCAGCCTGAATGACAATATTGTAATCATTTGTTCATTACGATCTTGTTAGAATTATAGATACCATAGATACTTTTATACAAACTTTGAAATACAACATTTAAAAGCATCATTACACAAACTATAAATTTTATAGTACTACTCTATCCGAGGGTCAGCTTTTTCGCGTGTAAGATACGAATCTGTAATATGATTATTTTGACTTGCACAATTTTGCGGAATTTATAACTGTATATAGTTGATCATTGTGCAGAACACAAAATTATGTATGTCAATGGGATGCACGATAGTTTAGATAATTATTTACCGTTTATATTAATATATTTAAATAGCATTAAGTGATTTTTGTTTATATTTATGAACATGAACTTGGTATAGACTTATACACAGATTTAAAAAGCTGATGTTTTGACTACATTAAACAGGACTCGTAGAATATCTTTTATAGTACAAGAAATTAGTGTGATTAGAATTTCATGATTATAAAATCAATTCACCGTTACAAACGCTCGAAAAAAATAAACTTACCTTTCACAGTTAATTAGATATATTTAAAAATACTCGCATAGTGTTTGTGATGCGCGATACATAAAATTCCACGCTATTCGGGGAAATTCGCTAAACTGCGATCCTACTACAGAAAAATGTATGCTCCCATTTAAAAGTACAAAGGTTTTGCTTGACCCAACTCGTGCCTCGCTTGATATTATGCAACATTTGTTTGACTACAATAATATTGACACAAGTCAAGGTGGTAATCTCACACGCCTTGCTGTTATAATACATTTTACATTGAGAATTGAGTAGTACAGTGTTTAGTGTTGATATGCCAAATTCAGCGTTACGTCAGTGTTTCCATTACGCGTTAAAATATAGTACAAATATAATATTACAAACGCATATATTGCAATTAATTCGTAAAAAAAACTATTATAATTATGTCAAGAAAGTGTAATAGAACATTACTGTAAAAATTTGTAAGTTACATGAAAAGTGTAAAATTCTAGAAATTGGAATTATAGATAATATTTATAACAAACTAATTTTTATAAAAAAATGTAACAAAGTCTGCCATTTTCTGGTATATCCTCTATTTATGACCTTACATGATTTGTCCTAGGAAACTGATATTTATGTAACAAATTCAGGTAAGTAGTACAAATATTACACCTTATACAAGAATTATACAACTGATACATAAATCAATTTAGTCTGTTATGTTTTATGACACATGTATGAAGAAAATATGAATGAAATAATATAAATGTTCGACATAAGCTAAATCACTTGGCTGTGTTCAAAAGCAGAATCTCAAGCACAGATACCTTTTCTTTTCCTCCTTAAAATCTGTAATTTTGCGAATGTCTTATATTACATAATTGTAAAGTATATTATTCATTCCGTTAAGAGCGATATCTACATTGGACTTGTCCTGAAATAAAATGACGCGTAAGGTTTATACAATTTATTTTAAGTTATAATATTTAGTTCTTATCATTGCTAGCATGTCGATTTCTTTACTTATAAAACACAAAGACAGGACATGGAAGGGTAATAAATAAGAACAGTCTTTAATGTTATGTAACGTTAATTCTATGTTTTCAATAATGCACTAATTAACCTGAAATGACATTAAAGTGGAGCTTTCTCGATGAGCTTGAACCAATGACCGCATTCACAGCGGCGCGTGTGGCCGTGGTGTAACCACATCCAGTTTACGTGCGAAGCATCCTGTTCGCAAACGCAGCCGATCATGCGGCTTTTAAATGCACTGGGTACTAAATTCGGTTGGTCCTTTGTGCTGTCAGTTGCTATTTTCAAGGCTTTCATATTATACGGGTCCTATAAATGAAAAGGTTACAGAAATTCAGATCTCGAAACCTTGAATTTAACATTTTTCTGTGAACCGTTAACAACACCTTTAATTTGTTATTTCTAGAATAAGAAACAAAGATGTACTTTTTAAAGGTAAAATATTTATTATACAAATAAATTTGCTTTTATACTTTTAAAAGAAGATCTATTATCCTTTGAGTCAATATTATAACTATTAACTACTATAGAGCTATTTAATAGTGAGACAGGAATGAATATTTTCTGCATATACGATTTTATGTTGCATTAATTATTAATGAATGTACCAATACCATTTTTAATTCATTCAATCTTCAAATCATTAATGAAATGAAATTGTTAATTTACGTAGTAGTTTAAGGCCACAGAAATGATAAAATGTGAGTGTAATTCCTGGACCAAGGAAGAGTGTGATAAGAAATAAATAGCTAGTGAATAGTTCGAATAGTTAGCGAAGTGATATTCGAAGGATATATTAATACGATATCTCGCTTCATTTACGAGCGGGTATGTCAAAAATAATATATCGTACGTGTGGAAAATGTGTCATGATCGCGAAAAATTTGAAGCGTACAAACTTACGAAATTGCCAGCAGCCGCAGCAAGTAATTCTCGTTTCTCCACACCGGTGGCATGATCCAACGCGTCAGTAAAAGCTGCAGCGAGAAATAATTATGAGCAGTAACTACGTTTGTATTTAATCCGAAATTATAGAACGATATGGAAATAATAAATTGTATTATCACATTACGTAATGCGACAGCGGAAAGTGTTTGAGCCCGACAATTCGCTTGGAATTAACAAGGAAAGTATTGGTTATTTACTTTTTGCCTTTGAGTATTTGACGCTACACGAGAATGTACGCCGACTTGTCTGTAAAGCAGCACGACCGCATAACCATGCCATTTTTCAGATTACACCTTTACTTCGCCGAACCTTCACAGTAATTTCACGGCACATACAATTCCTACTAGAATGAGTGAAGAGTGTCAACCCGCATAACATTCTTCTATCGATTGATGTTAAGGCATGTTTTTATGACTATCATGATGGGCTGGCGTCATGAGTACGCATGTGCAAATGGTTTTGCGCGAGAAAGTTTGATTAGGAGAATGAATATTAATAGTTTTATTAAAGTTAATGTGAGCGGTTGATGAGATAATATTTATTGGTTGTTATGCATCTGTTTGTACATAATTATGTATTGCATGCTATCGTTAATATATATAATTATAAATTGGCACCGCCAACACTATTTAGGACCAATAGAAACTCCACCATATCTTATAGTATCTTTTCATGTTTTATCTTTTATGTTGGCACGCGTGATGTGGCGTATTCAATATTCTACCGGAAGTTTTAAAAAAACATGTTGGTCAATTATATTTTTAAATATAAAGTCAAGTAGAATTAAGTAAAGACCTTCTCGCATATTTGCTATTATACAGGGAAAAAGTATCGTACGACTAAAGTTAAAGAGCTAATGTTTTCCTATTATCTAATTGATGGTTAATTTTTAAAAACTCAAATCTCAAAACTTTGCGAGGCTTCGAATCTCTCGAAATTTAAATTGCTGATTTTGTTTTGTAAAGTGGAACATTTTGCTTTAAGATGCCGACAAAATTTTTGTATAAATCTTTATCGACCGTTGGTGACAAAATATAAACAAAAATATAACAATATACAGATTCCCCAGGCAGTTGATTTTCTACTTTTTCTTATCTGGCTTTCGAAAGTTTCGAATCAGAAACAAAATCCAAAATTTCGAATGGTTTCGAATTCTCGAAACTTGAATATCTATGGAAATATATGTTCAATAATTACCAGTTTCCACTCTAAATTAGTCTTCTTCGTTTAAGGTCAATGCTTCGCAAAAGGCAATTCTACATTTCTACCGTCTGATTGGTCGTCGCAGTTCAATGGAATGGTTAATGCAGAATAGGCGGTGCACTATTTGATGACGTAATTTTTATTCTAAGTTTGTAGCGAATCATCTTTAGTTTGACATAAATCCGCACTCGTAACGGAATGTGCAGTTTCTATACCAAATTTCATTTACTAAAATTAAATAATAAACTGTGTCAATGACGTATAACAGTATCTTTTAACGCATAAAATTATTAGGTACTTTTCTAAGCAATCTCTAACGCGTTAATGCCGAATATTTCTAAATTCTGAAAAGAATAGACTAGCAATTGCTAATAAGAGTCGTGAGATTTAATTAGCTCTTCCTTATCATTAAAAGAATGCCAGGGTAAGCACAAATTATTTCTCTTGCGAAACATACTGTTGTAGGATATCTCTTTCGTCGTCAAAAATAGATTCACAGGTATATAATTTTAAATCCGTTACTACGAGATATTTAAATAAAATCTTAATTCGAACACATCTTTCATATAAATTTAATATATTCATGCGATCCTGAGTTCATTCCTAATTAAAATAAACACAAAGTAAAAGTAATAACGACTATAGTAAATCGAGAAATAAACTACTTAACTCCTTAAATAACTTCAAACTTCGTGAAATATTCATTATTATAGATACTGAATTCTAAGCAGTTACTTTTTTAAATAAAAAGAATATAAATAAAATTGTAAATAATATTTGTTTATAAGACTCGAGCGAGAAGTATCCCCAAAATTATAATATATGTACAAGTAATTAAAAATTGATTATATAATATGAATTTAGTACATCAAATGTCAAAGAAATACTGAAATATTTCCTTGAATACTGTTTCCCAACTTTCACCAGATATTTTATATGCGCAATATGTTTGTTATATTTAAAGGTTATTTAACAACATAAATTTTACAACAGTGTCGTAGAGATGTCTCTGGATCATATGTTCTGTTCTCGGTGCAGAGAAGGTTTTGTACCTCATGAAAAGATTGTTAATTCCCACGGAGAATTATGGCATCCCCAATGTTTTGTGTAAGAATATCCATTCGTTATTAACTTCTTTATAATTTAACGCTTCATTGTTGGGTTCTGGAGTACGTTAGATGTGTCATAGATTATTTCATGTTTTTCGTTGAAATAGATACATTTAAAAAAACATTCATTTCATGTGTAGTGTAATGATTATACATTCTCTGGAATTAATAAAAATTCTGACACACCCAACAGTGAACTGTTAAAGAAGTATTTGAAGTTTTTTATTTCTAAAATCAGTGTCAACTGATGTTTAGGATATGATAGTTTCAATGGTTATTTAAAGTAATGTTTTATGAACACTATCGATTACATTTATCTAAAATAAAACTGTTTAAACAATTTGCATGTTTCGATAGATGCGCGCAATGTTTTCGTCCATTCCCAGATGGGATATTTTATGAATTCGAAGGATACAAATACTGTGAACATGATTTTCACGTTTTATTTGCTCCTTGCTGTGAGAAATGTGGTAAGCTGCTTTGCGTTTCACAGAATACAATAAATTTTACGATTGGCACATAAATTATAATATTTAAATTTCTGTGTCTATAGGAGAATTTGTTATCGGTCGTGTAATAAAAGCGATGAACGCAAACTGGCATCCGGCGTGCTTCCGATGCGAAGAATGTAACGGCGAATTGGCTGATGCGGGATTCATTAAATGCCAGGGCAGAGCATTATGCCATACATGTAATGCACGTGTCAAGGCGGGAGCGCTTGGAAAGTACATTTGTCATCAGTGCCAGTATGTGTTTTTAGTCTATTTTTGTATAACAAAATTGTAACACCCTGTAAACAAACTTTAAGTGCTACAAATTTGTATATCGTTCACATGTTCTATGATAACTGATGTAATCTAATTTTTAGTGGAGTAATTGACGATAAGCCTCTACGCTTTCGTGGGGAGCTTTATCACCCCTATCATTTTAATTGCACAGCTTGCGGAGTGGAGCTTAATTCTGATGCGAGAGAAGTTAATTCTAGGCCAGGATATGCTGCCAATGAAATGGTATTTATCTCTTGCTGTGTTACCAGAAAGTAAGAAGAAAGTAGTTTTTACTTTCAAGTGCAATGTTCGCTAATATTTTTAGAACGAGTTGTACTGTTTGCGATGCCATGACAAAATGGGAATACCAATTTGCGGAGCATGTCGACGTCCAATTGAAGAGCGCGTAGTGACTGCCCTGGGTAAACACTGGCACGTCGAGCACTTTGTGTGCGCAAAATGTGAGAAACCATTCTTAGGTCATCGACATTATGAGAAAAAGGGCTTGGCTTATTGCGAGACGCATTACCATCAACTGTTCGGAAACCTTTGCTTTGTATGTAACCAAGTAATCTCTGGCGATGGTATGTATACTGCGCGTTATTATTACTTACGTTTCAGTTGAAGAAACTGAAAGAGACGTTAACTGTATCAAATTAATGTTACCTCTGTATTAAATTTCTTTTCCAGTTTTTACGGCTTTGAACAAAGCATGGTGCGTTCATCATTTTGCGTGTGCGTTCTGCGATCAGAAAATGAATCAGAAAACTAAATTCTTCGAATTTGATCTGAGACCAGCATGCAAGAAATGTTACGACAAGTTCCCACAAGAATTGAAGAAACGTATGCGTCGGATGTACGACTTGAATCCTAAAAGAATACCCGCTTAAAAGTGCACTGTATCTGTGTTACTTCAAAGCAAAATAATTTTCAGTGCATTAATATAGGTAATTTGATTATTATGAATATAACGTTATACTACTGTATTAATTGCTAATATTGTTTTATATCAAGTCATTGTATCTATGCCTTTTCAAAAGGACAATTAATCTAAACGCGCGTACATAAGCGTATACACATATATATTTATTATATACAAGACTTTCAAAGTGCCTTATTATTGCAAATTGATTTACAAACTTATATACATAGAAATGTATTTTGTACGCTAGTAGAATATTTATATATCAGGAGGCAGACAATAGTGCAAAGTTAAATTGTAAATAATAGACTGAGCCTTACAAGGAAAACAAGATAACTGTTAACATATGGCATTTATTATTCTTTTACCGTAAGTAATGATTTTGGAACAGTTTTATCTTGAAATTTTTTTAACATATGTTTTTAATCTTGCTACATATATCTATTGCTACACGCAGTTATACTTTCAGTAACTGAAATTGTAATTTTATAAGAGAGTTCTGAAGCATTTCTATTGTGTGCGTAATAAAGAAGTTTAATTTTATGTGTAATTAAATGCATATAAACTTAATGTTGTAACTGTTACAAAAAATATAGCATGACATAACATTAATACTTTTGTATGTATTGTTTTCAATAAATCGTCCTTTAATCAATAGTTTTAATAAATCTTTCATAAGTACAAAAGTTATTATTATTCACGTCTTTCTTTTTCTCTCACGAATGTTGATTCTATTTTCTTGGTATGACACCACAATTGGATACAATTATCGTTTTCGTTGGCTTCCCTGTCGCTGTGCCGAATTCTTCAATCTAAGAATGACAGAGGTCGTATTAATACCAGAAGTTGTCGGAATGATTACATTTAGGCAACGCTTTTCTCCGAGAAAGATCGTGCAAGCATATGAAAGAATATTTTCAAATAATTAGCAAGCTAGCGAAACAACGTATCTACACCTTGTAAATATTTGAAAGACCAGAAATAACTTTTCCAAATACTACGTGCTTCCCGTTCATTGTGTCTAAACGCCTAAAAGTAAGATTAAATTTTGAGTCGCTCGTGTTATCGTTGTTACACATGGACAAAATTCCAGTGCCAGCATGCCGTAAATTGAAATTCTCATTTTCGAATGAATCGCCGTATATGGAAGTTCCTCCGCTACCATTAAACTTTGTAACATCCCCGCCTTGACACCAATAACCCAAAACGATACGATGAAACGGTGTATTTCTGTCGAGTAATAAATATATTTCAGTTTCATTAATAATTCATAAATTTCATTATTTGCGCGTTGCCTCGTATTATAAAGATTGGAAATAAGAAATTCCGAAAGTACTCGGGATTTCTTGCTCCGAGAAAACCATGAAATTGTTAAATGCTTGCTTGAAAATATTCGGTACCATTATCATTAATTTTAGTATACAATTACAATATCCTATTATGCATTGGATTTTAATGAAGAGTCATATTCTCGAAATTCGCTTACTTATACGTAAAACCATTAGTTGTTCCACGGCACAGTTCCACGAAATTTGCACACGTTTGTGGCACGACATCGTCGTAGAGTTCAAACTGGATGCGTCCCAGCTTCTGTCCGTCCCTTTGAATTTCTATATCGAAGAAGCATCTAGTTCGAGCAGACGGCTTCAACGTTTCCAACAATGCCAAATCGTTGACCATGCAATGATCTTGGTTTATCTGCGGCACAGTAAATTCAACCGTAGAGTCTTGGGGATATCTGTACACGGTGCAAAAGAATATCTGTTTCAGCTTCAGCGGACGAACCTACGTAGTTGGGTCGATAGACCCCTTTTCCATTTCTATGTATTCCAATGTTACTTTTCATATTTCCATAGCAATCGATATACGTATGATCGCAGTAGAGTATATACTCTTTTCACTCATAAGTGGATAGTTTATACAAATGTATAATGTATATATTTTATACATTTCCAATTTTGGAATGCTTTGTATATATTACATACAGTTGGTAAATGAAATATTTGCCTTGCAGTGCGCATCGCTTTTATTTTCATCGCTTTCCAACTTTTTATAAGGTCTGCAGCAGGGTAATTACTGACACTTTCGCGAATTCTTTGTAGCAATTCTTTATTTGACCTCCTAATATTCCTATTTTCTATTTCTGGATCATTAAGATTTGTGCGATACTTGACGTTTGGCATCCAACAGTCGACACTTGCCTGTAATTTAAACACAGCCGATTAAAAACAATCGTAAATAGAATCTTAATAATCTGACTGTACTTTTAAGTATGTAAAACGGTTATGTTCTTATGGATGGCAACCTCCGTTTTTGTGTTTAGATATGACGAATACGTTATTTTTATGGGAAATGTGTTTTATACTCACTCCTAATCGAGTAATAAAGTTCATTCTCCTCAGCAGTACCATGTTTTCTCTGTCTATCTCTCTTACTCGATTCGCATCTATGGTTAAATCGCGTGTCTTGTAATAATATGCCACATTAAATCTGGGAGGGCTATTATCAACTTTAGCTACAGCCTGCGCAATCCTTCGTTTATAGTTTTTATAAGTTTTTTCGTCCATAGCCTCCATAGTTTTCGTAATGGGGATGAACTCCCTTCAAATACTTTGAAGAATACGATGATTTCGCACTGTTTCGGACGACGAAAATTATTAGTAGAATTGCTTGAATAATACAGCTCGATCATAATATACAACGGGCATTTCCATTCAACTTAAAAATATATAAACTGTGAAAAGAGGTTAGAGTTTTTGTATCAACATCCATTTGGCAAAGCAATGTTATGTGATCATGAGTTGCTTACTGGGAGATTGCCACTCGGAATTTGAATTGTTAACCCAAATTCTTGTTTTATGTACAACAGATACTTTTAATTTTATTTATTTTTACATGATTTTTTTTGTTGATGCTGCCATCAACTGTAAAACATCGAAATCGATCGTCGATGGTTGCGATTCGATAAATGCTGGTTTATAGTGACTATTGTTGCGCGATTTCTTGAAGATTTCCAAATGAAGCGCCGGTTCGTGCCCGTGGAGCGCTAACGCACTCAGCTCGCGAATATGCGCGGGAATTTCAATGTACGTATGAAACGAATGAAACACTTCTGAATAAATTCTATGTTTGGATTTTATTTGTTTGACGTTAACTGTTCAGTTAACAAGTTCGATCTGACTTCTTACAAATTAACTCCTCGCTTGTCGCCTACGAGCGCCCTACTCCTCTAATTTTGGCGCGTTCCTCCGACTCAGAATGTCATTCTACGTCCTGGTCTGTAACACGACGTACCCGGGACGTCTGTGGACGTCCTTGGGACGTCTGGCGACGTCCTTGGGACCTTGTGCTGTGTGGGGATGTTGTCCCTGAAGCTTCGTCAGAGGGTTGTCCTTCAGCCACCTCTCCGTCCTTGGCCCTTCCTTCGCGCTTCTTCCCACTCTCGACTGGTGGTCGAGGTACGCTTTCCGAGTACATAGCTTCCCAGATAGCACAAAGACGTTCGGGACGTTTTAAAAACGTCCAGAAAAGGTCCAGAAAAGGTCCTAAAAACGTCCATTTTCACAAACCAGAACGTTTTCTGGACGTTTTTAAAACGTTTTCAGGATGTTTTTAAAACGTTTTCAGGACGTTTCCAGGACGTTTTTAAAACGTTTTTAAAACGTTTTCAGGACGTTTTTAAAACGTTTTCAGGACGTTTTTGGGACGTTCGACGGTACTGGTTGGATTTAATAAAAATTTAAGGAAGTAAATGGTTTTCAAAATAAGATCAAACTCGGTAACAATTTATTTCATTTATTGAATTTAGCAATAATGCAGAATATATGCACTTACAATAGATACAAGAACAGGATAGTACGAGGTCCAATATACAAGAATATACAAACTATGCAGGATATACACTTAAAATACATATGAATGTGCACTTAAACAGATAGCTCCGTATTTTTTCTATTCTCTGCAATTTCCCTGTGTTCTGCTTCACCTTAAAGAAGAATTTCGAGGAAACATTACATTGAATTTTACAGTAATCAATATTAGGAACAGTAAAATAAGGGTGATAGTTACATATTAAAACCGTTGCTACGTTTAATTTATGGAAATCTTTCCCTTTTCTGCCAAGGCCAATTAAATAACAATGCAACATCCATTGGTCATCAACGACGTTAGCGCCTGTTTCACAAAATTATAATGATTGGAACCATAAAAATTTGCCAATTCGTTAACCTAAAATTGAAAAATTATTCAAACCCTAACCTAGAAGTACATGCCTTTGCCCGCAAATACTGAAACAAATATACAAAAACTGTACAAACACGTTATGAAAGCTGTATAAAAACTGTATGAAAACAATATAAAAACTGTATAAAACCGGTTTACAAACATTCGGTCAGAAACATTTAAACAAATGCCTCTGTATTTTTAGTTTTCCATTGTTTCTTTGAGCAAATGATCATAGGGCGGTATTCATAAACGGGTCTTAAGATTAAGCAAATGCTTAAGCATTCGGCATCCTTTACTATGCCACTAGGTTAGTAGAGGATGCCGCATGCTTACGCATTTGCTTAATCTTAAGACACGTTTATGAATACCTCCCATAAACATTTATATGTCCCAGTATGTAATTATGTATATATATGTATGTATGTAGATCTAATTAGGCTTTACCTGTGCGATCTATCCATATTTCGTGGATGGTTTGGGTTAGAGAGCGGTTACGATCCCTGTTTTCCTTGAACTAATGTATCCTAATCTATCCACATTTCTCACATGGCGCACAACCTCTTTTGAACGTCTGCAAAATACGTTTTTAAAACGTCTGCAAAGTACGTTTTTAAAACGTCTGCAAAATACGTTTTTAAAACGTCCGCAAAATACGTTTTTAAAACGTCCTTAAAGTACGTTTTTAAAACGTTTTCTGGACGTTTTCTGGACGTTTACTGATGTATTCGAATACTATCCGAATATTGATGTATTCGAATACTGCTGTATTCGAATACTGATGTATTCGAATAGTATGGTGTGAAGTATAAATCGGGTTCTTTAGGTTCATTTTTTTACAAGCTTTTATTTAGTTTCAGTTGTGAGTTCGTTAGTTTGTCAGGGTGAAATCTTGTAAGCTAATTTTGACCCACTTCAACATATCTGATGGGCTTGAAACTTTGCAGACATACGTAGTTCCGATGACAATACAATATTTTCACTAAAAAGCATGAAATATTTTATAGTGAAATTTTTTTTAAAAACAAGCTTTTATTAAAATGTACTAAAAAGGAACCAATAATTTTGATACCGGCCCAAATGACTGCCTGAGAAGAATTCCCTCATATGACTAGAAATAAACGCGTGGGGCGTAAATATTGAAATGTCCTATTTATGTAAATATACAAAATGAACATATTTTGATACATTAGTTTTCGCATTCTGCTAGAGCGTCCTTGTTGCACGAGTTTTTTTTCATTTGATTGTGAGCAGTGTAATTCCGCAATTCCAAGTCTGTCCTGAAATCTAACCGGATTAAAAATCAAGAGAAAATAATGCCCTTCATGTTTGAGGTCTTTGTACCGAGGATCTAATGCGCTAGCGATGTGCTCATGTCTGACGATACTTTGGCCTTGCTTCCATTCCATTTCAAAGCATCGCGTAGCATCTGTTTCCACTAATAATTATAAAGATAATATAATTGGATCATCCTCGTCCTGTGGTACAAGATGGGCATCATGTAAACTCCTGACAAGAGGACACTTCATGGATAGTGTACAACTTTTATTTGAACACATTAATGTGGTTGCCATTTCCAAAGGCTTTTATTTTTACGATGGTCATGGCCATGTAATAGTCCGTGGGCCATCTGGTTACGCGTCTTCAAATACTTTGGAAACCCTCGAACGACGTTCCGATATTCTAGGAAGTCATGACACCGATTGGCAGAGGGGGATTTAACAGTAGGCGCACTAGGCGCGCGCCCGGGGCCCCGACTTCTGAGGGGCCCCACAAAAACCAACTTTCCACTTTTTTTTAATGACACCAAATTTGATTTCATGAGTACATAATCTGTTTATGTGTTTAAAAATGTGGTTAACGTGATTTTATTTTTCCTGTCTTTCCCTTTTTTGTAAGGGGCCCAATATTTTATTTTGCGCCCGGGGCCCCAACCGACCTTAATCCGCCTCTGCCGATTGGCTTTAAACAAATAACGGAAAATCATGGCTAAATCCAGTGCGTGACTGACGCAGGCGCAGTTCATGCACACATTACCACCGCTCAATATTTCACCTGCCAAGGATAAATGACACGTGGGCCTTATTACCTGCTGGGCCTTTTTATCCGCACTTACCTTATGAGGGAATTCTTCTCAGGCAGTCATGTAGGCCGATATAAAAATGATTGGTTCCTTTTTAGTACATTTTAATAAAAGCTTGTTTTTAAAAAAAATTTCACTATAAAATATTTCATGCTTTTTAGTGAAAATATTGTATTGTCATCGGAACTACGTATGTGTGCAAAGTTTCAAGCCCATCGAATATGTTGAAGTGGGTCAAAATTAGCTTACAAGATTTCACCCTGACAAACTAACGAACTCACAACTGAAACTAAATAAAAGCTTGTAAAAAAATGAACCTAAAGAACCCGATTTATACTTCACACCATACTATTCGAATACATTAGTATTCGAATACAGCAGTATTCGAATAATTAAATATTCGAATAGTATTCGAATACTTGGGTATTCGAATTATATTCGTCAAATACTTGAGCAACTGAAGTATTCGAATATTCGAATACCGAAAAATTTGACAAATAGTCACAGCCCTAATCGTACGCCGAAAAGTATTAAAAATTCACGCCGTTACTCTGACATTCCCGCAAGTTTCTAATGCACTGTTTAATCATTCTAGTGAAGTAATAATAATTGGATCTGGATGGTAATAATAATTTGCTCCGAGTATTAGTTTACCATCGACATTGATATTTACAGTAAAACCTAATTCATAAAAGCCTCGCAGAACGTTGCATGATGCATGAGTGGCGTGGGGTGCATCGATGCAACTGTAAATCGCGTAACGTTCGAAACCCGCGTTCCGAAATAAGATTTAGTCCAGCCCTGAGAAATTCATCGGTTCAGTGTGTTCAGTCAAGTGTGTGCATATTATTTCGTGATTTCTCAATTCGTGCATCAATTTCATCGATTACTGGACCATGTGGGGGGTCGCTTAAGAAGATTCAACTACAATTCACTCAATACGTAGAAGATTTTTCGCGCAATACATTTCTCGAAGAGCTGGGAGTCGTTGGAGCGTGACAGAACGTCAACAACCTCTTCCAAATTCGTGATATGCCAGTTGAACTTCACCTGCGACAGTGTTTGGGTCTCAGTGAACGCGAGAGCCTATTATTTTGTGAAATCTCGATTCCTGGATTACTTTCATCGATTACTGGACCATGTGGGGGGTCGCTTAACAAGATTTTACTACATTTCGGTACTGACCCTGCAGCTGCGGGACAATGGCCTGCAGATCGAATAGCTACTGCTGAAGGGGGATGCTTGTCTGCATGGGTAGCACAATGAGACTGTTTGCAACGAACGGTGAGTGATACTTTCTCATTCTTTTAACCTTTCTGCATGCCATCGAACAAAATGATTGCTGTAGCGAGCGCAAACACCACGAACACATACTTAGTACTCGCGAATAGTAATATTAATGGGCCTGTGCTTCCAGATGTTTAATACGCGTAGAAACATACAATAAATAAACTTTTAAATTCGCAATTGATGTTTTACTATCGCGTTTCAAACATTCTAAACTACTTTTCTTTAAATTCACAATCTTTAACTTCACAATCTTTAATTTCGCAGTCGATAATTTATCGACTTCTCGGCATTTTTTTTTTTCGAATATTTTTTTTTCCCGCGGTCGGAACCTGCGCACACGTCCCCCGGGCGCCGCCCAGACGCATGCGCGAGTATTTTTAGACTTTTCGGAAAATTTTTTTTTTTCGAAACTTTTCCATCTTCCGCGGTCTGGGCTCTGCGCGCACGTCCCCCCGGCGCCGCTCGTGCGCATGCGCGAGTATTTTTCGACTTTTCGGAAAATTTCTTTTTTTCGAAACTTTTCCATCTTCCGCGGTCTGGGCTCTGCGCGCACGTCCCCCCGGCGCCGCTCGTGCGCATGCGCGAGTATTTTTCGACTTTTCGGAAATTTTTTTTTTTTCGAAACTTTTCCATCTTCCGCGGTCTGGGCCCTGCGCGCACGACCCCCCGGCGCCGCGCGTACGCATGCGCGAGTTTTTTCGACTTTTCGGAAAAAAAATTTTTTTCCGAATCTTTCCATCTTCCGCGGTCTGGGCCCTGCGCGCACGTCCCCCCGGCGCCGCTCGTGCGCATCCGCGAGTATTTTTCGACTTTTCGGAAATTTTTTTTTTTTTCGAAACTTTTCCATCTTCCGCGGTCTGGGCCCTGCGCGCACGTCCCCCCGGCGCCGCTCGTGCGCATGCGCGAGTATTTTTCGCCTTTCGGAAATTATTTTTTTTTTCGAAACTTTTCCATCTTCCGCGGTCTGGGCTCTGCGTGCACGTCCCCCCGGCGCCGCTCGTGCGCATGCGCGAGTATTTCTCGACTTTTCGGAAAAAAAAATTTTTTTCGAAACTTTTCCATCTTCCGCGGTCTGGGCTCTGCACGCACGTCCCCCCGGCGCCGCTCGTGCGCATGCGCGAGTATTTTTCGACTTTTCGGAAAAAAAAATTTTTTCGAAACTTTTCCATCTTCCGCGGTCTGGGCCCTGCGCGCACGACCCCCCGGCGCCGCTCGTGCGCATGCGCGAGTTTTTTCGACTTTTCGGAAAAAAAAAATTTTTCCGAATCTTTCCATCTTCCGCGGGGTGGGCCCTGCGCGCACGCCCCCCCCGGCGCCGCTCGTGCGCATGCGCGAGTATTTTTCGACTTTTCGGAAATTTTTTTTTTTTTCGAAACTTTTCCATCTTCCGCGGTCTGGGCCCTGCGCGCACGTCCCCCCGGCGCCGCTCGTGCGCATGCGCGAGTATTTTTCGCCTTTCGGAAATTATTTTTTTTTTCGAAACTTTTCCATCTTCCGCGGTCTGGGCTCTGCGCGCACGTCCCCCCGGCACCGCTCGTGCGCATGCGCGAGTATTTTTCGACTTTTCGGAAAAAAAAATTTTTTTCGAAACTTTTCCATCTTCCGCGGTCTGGGCTCTGCGTGCACGTCCCCCCGGCGCCGCTCGTGCGCATGCGCGAGTATTTCTCGACTTTTCGGAAAAAAAAATTTTTTTCGAAACTTTTCCATCTTCCGCGGTCTGGGCTCTGCACGCACGTCCCCCCGGCGCCGCTCGTGCGCATGCGCGAGTATTTTTCGACTTTTCGGAAAAAAAAATTTTTTCGAAACTTTTCCATCTTCCGCGGTCTGGGCCCTGCGCGCACGACCCCCCGGCGCCGCTCGTGCGCATGCGCGAGTTTTTTCGACTTTTCGGAAAAAAAAAATTTTTCCGAATCTTTCCATCTTCCGCGGGGTGGGCCCTGCGCGCACGCCCCCCCCCGGCGCCGCTCGTGCGCATGCGCGAGTATTTTTCGACTTTTCGGAAATTTTTTTTTTTTCTAAACTTTTCCATCTTCCGCGGTCTGGGCTCTGCGCGCACGTCCTCCCGGCGCCGCTCGTGCGCATGCGCGAGTATTTTTCGACTTTTCGGAAATTTTTTTTTTTTTCGAAACTTTTCCATCTTCCGCGGTCTGGGCTCTGCGCGCATGTCCCCCCGGCGCCGCTCGTGCGCATGCGCGAGTATTTTTCGCCTTTCGGAAATTTTTTTTTTTTTCGAAACTTTTCCATCTTCCGCGGTCTGGGCTCTGCGCGCACGTCCCCCCGGCGCCGCTCGTGCGCATGCGCGAGTATTTTTCGACTTTTCGGAAAAAAAAAATTTTCGAAACTTTTCCATCTTCCGCATCACACCTTGTATTCTAAATAACAAGGAGCGAAAGTTCCTTGGCTGGTTCCAAGAAAAACAATATTTCCTCGTGACAAACACTCGATCAAACCACATCCACTCCACCCTCCTATCCTACTTATTTTTCAGAGATTGTGACCGCGTGCAATGCGGCCAAATAGAGTCAGTGTTTATGTCGTACGAAGTTTTTCGTTTTGAAGAGCACAGTTGCTCATAGTAGAGTGTCGTTAACAATTTTGGGATACGCGAGGGTAGAGTCAGTGTTTTCTACGCAATTTATATTCTTTTGCGAGCATCGGGGCTCTGACTTTCGAATCGCGAGAATAGATTCGGCGGTTTGTTCGACAATTATGATCTTTGGGGCGCGTTGATAGTCTATTTCTTTATTTTTTTTACTTTTGAAAGCGAAACTCGTTATCGGAAATTAGAGTCAGTGACGCCAAGTACATGAAAGAAAAGACACCTTGTATATGCCTGTCGCTGCCGTGTATCTTTACTCGAAGCACAGCTATTCCAACCTAACCTGAAACTTATTTCATTAATATCTCATCACGCCTGCAATATTTTCTATATTTAATGGCATTTTTCTCATGTAAATCGCATATAAGCTTTCGAATAAGACCAATTTCAATAAAATCGGTCCACGCATGACAGAGATATCGTAATATCGTCTCATGGATCTGTCGAAAACGTTATTGCAATTTATGTTTAAAGAAATATTGACTTTGGACGATGAGAAATATTTTGTTTATAATTTTTAGCTCGAATATTAATGATTGGATAAACAAACTGTAAATAGAAAAAATGTGTGTTGTGACGAGCTTTACAACACTATATTTTTTAAAATACAGATTAACATTTAATTTTCCAATCCTTTTTAGCGTTTGGACAATAATTTTTCGCATTTTCGAGCACTAGTCCTCTTATTGCATCCGACCCTTCATTATTGTGCTGCTCGTTAAAAAAACTGCATCGAAATTGATCCATTAATTCCCGATTGTAAGTGATAAAGTAACTCTGAGGTAAGGTAAGGTGACAGCGGAAGTATTTTATACATATACCTACGTAGAGAAAAGGGGAGAAGACGAAGAAGCGAAGTGAAAAAGAGAAAAAGATAATTTTCATTCGTTACTTTGAATGAAAGAAATTTATAGTCGATTTCGACACAATATTGAAGCAGTAATGAATAAAATTGTTTGATCTGTAACCTCTTTGATACTGCAGAGCGTAGAAGTAATTAATCCCCATAAAAAACTTCAAAAAAGTGAAAAAAATACGCCAAGTACATGAAAATGTCGAGGACGGAAAAGAGTATTATCAAATAAATCACAAAAAATAGAAGATAATCATATAATATTTTAAAAATTATCTGGAGTCATTCCCTATGCAAATTATCTTTGTAAAAAGAAGTGAGATCCTCATAAAAAACTTCAAGGAAGTAAAAAAATTACGCCAAGTACATGAAATAAAAAAAACCACAAAAAGTAGAAGATAATAATAATTACAAAGTAAAAAAAGATGTGAAATCAAAGCGAGCTGCAAGTACATAAAGGCGACACTGTGTAACACAACAAAAGACAAAAAAAAATGTCCGCGGCCTGGAAGTCAAATACTTGGCGTGGCCAGATTCCATTTTAAATTCTTAAATTAAATTCTTCATGTTTTAGAGTCATTTTCTTAAATAATTCAATTTTGTAGTCTTTTTTCTCACTAATTGAATGTCGAGTAGAGTCCTTTTTCTTGATCTAAAGTAGAGTCCTTTCTTATTTATCAAACTTTAAACTATTGACAAGTTGAAAGTCGAGTAATTTTGCTTTATAATGTAAAATGAAAGAATACTAGCGTGCTAGACACTATACAGACTAATCATATTTTCTAGTTGAGGATTTTCAGGATATCTTTCCGTACCCATTGCCTGTTAACTCATCCACGGGCCCATGCGTTACTTGCGTGGTTGAAGGCAATGGGGCACGATGACTTTCTTTACTAACTAATTACATGTCGGCGGCTGGCATTGCGTTAGTGTATCGTGCACGCCGCATTTTCCACCTGTGTGTGTTTATGTGGTTAGGCGGTGGAATTTGCGTCGGTGAAAGATTTTTATCAAAGACCATGTTAACGAAACTATAACATTATATTATTATTCATTGCAATAACGATACCAATGTATCATATTCCTTGTTGCACACGATGATCATTCTAGTAAATAATCTTGGAATATGAAAGTTAATCAATCTCGTACAATCAAACGAGAAAGTAAAGTAATAACGCTTGATGTATGTACCTAATACGTACAATGCACATTATCAAGTAATCCATTCTTTGAAATTGAAAATAATTAATTGCTATGTAAATCATACTTATACGCAATGGTCACTGCCTTTGCCAGCCGATTTCAGTGAAAACTGGTACGTACTTATTAGAGTGTGATTGTGGCCAAGCTCGGGTGACGGAGTCGTCCCGGGACGGTCTCTCTAGTGTAGGCTTTGCACCCGGGCGGTGATGCTTGAGAATCGTGGAGTGGGTTGACTGATGATTGTGTTTGAGAGACTGTTTTGATATTTTTTAAATATAGGTTTTGTGTAGGATAGGTAACTTACCTTCTGGTACGAATGTGTGACTTAAATATAAGTAGGTAGGGCCGGGGCAGGTCGTCGTATTCTCTGATCGCATGTTCCCCCGCGCGATGACCTGCTTTCAGGAAATTTGTGAGTAAAGTCGACGGCCAGACTAGTGCGAGTGGGGTTTGCCCTCGCTTCTAGCCTCGCTATGTCGACTTTTTGACGCCAGTGGGACATTGCACATTGTCGCTGGTCGCGGTCGGCAGGACCGGCTTGGGCACGCTATTCACTTTCAGAAGGGCGGACGGCCCGAAGCAAGAAGTGGCCAAAGAGCCGAAGATAGCCCGGCCAGAGAAAAGGCCACATCATGTGGGCTACCAAGAATGGCCCTGCATCCTCGGGTGCAGGGTCATTCTTACGTATTATATTGCCATTATGCTCGCCGGTAGTTGTAGTAGTAGTAGTAGTTTGGTTGGCCATAGGCTGACCCATCGAGACAAGGGTGGAACGAAATATAAGGGTAAAATATTTTTTTTATTATTCATAACTTCTAATAGTGGGCAAAAGTTCCCTTTTATAATGGAATTTAAGCTGCCAAAGTTTGAACGTGATCATCCAATTTTTTCAGGTAGCGCAAGCCCTTCAAATATTAATATTTACTGAAATATTAATTTTTTAAAGGCTTGCGGCACTTGAAAAAATTTGTTGATCACGTTCAAACTTTGGTAGCTTAAATACCATTATAAAAGGCAACTTCTGCCCACTATTAGAAGTCATGAATAATAAAAAAATATTTGGCCCCTATATTTCGATCCACCCTAATCGATACCCCCTCCCCTGAAATTGAGCCCATCGCGTTTTCAATTAGAGTTGCGAAGAAGATTACGGGACCAGTTAGTGTTGCGACTAAATGTTGATCACGGTTTGAATTAGCGTTGCGAATCAAGCATTCCCCGCGTCTGGTTCTAGCATAGCGTTGCGAATAAATATCGATCGTGGTTGCTTGTAGTGTTCCGAAAAAAAATCGCGATTGTTTTTCAGATTATTCTTGTATTTTTAATTGGAGTTACTAGAGTTTGATTCATTGCATTACTTTTGATTCATGGTATTCTTTTTATTAGAGTTGCGATGCGACCGATCGCGTTTTTTTAATAACTCGTCCTAGTTTGATTCTTAATATTTTTTTGAGTTAGTGTTGCGATGATGACTGATCGCGTTTGTAATTAGAGTTGCGACCCCCAGCCCCCAATGCCCCAAAACTATCCTGGGACATGTCCAGAGACATGTTCCTGGGAAAAAAGAGTCCCGAGCAGCTGGATCTGCTGCACATGGGACTCTACACAGCCTTCAGGAAGGCTGCAACGAATTAAAGTTAGAGTTGCGTATTACGAGACACAGGTGCACTGAATTTTTATTAGTGTTGCGAAAAATGAAACCACCCACGTGGTGGTTCTCGGTAGCTTTTTCGTTTGCTATTCGGGATTTGTATTGAGTATAGTAGAATTTTCAGTAATGAAGCAACATCCGGGAATTTTGAATTTGTTTGAGAAATTAGTGCTGCGGGTAGTCCAAAGTCCTAGTGACTATGCTCGGGAGTTGATTTTAGTCTGTAGTGAGTTAGCGTTGCTAAAGAAAGAAACGGTCCACTCAAGATTTTTTTGCATTAATGAGTGGACAATGATCAGCTGCCCTTCTGGCTACTGATCATTTTTTCTAGCAGTCCGAAGTGGCTGCACCATCCTCCTTCTCCTACCACCACCTCCCCACCCTTGAATCGAGTGTTTGTCACTGGAAATATTGTTTTAAAAGTATATTCATATCTTGCAGATAAATGTTTTCTATTTTTTTAGAATATTTTTAAATTTGAAGTTCCAATTTTTATGGAATAGCTTTCCAAAATTTTATTCTGTGACTGAAAGAATGGCGATGAAAGGTGTGATTCATTATTTGTAATAGAAATTGCAGACTTCTGACACACCTCCATTCAATTGAAGTTCTAATTAGAGTCTTTGAAAAGTAGCAGTAGCTATTCCTCATTAACGTTGCCGATTTTTGCATAGTAACTTCGTCAATCGTTGTATTTCCTATCAGATTGATAAGAAATGTAGGTTTTTATTTTTATAAATTTTCAACATTCCTTTGCATTAATCAAAATTCACCCGCGATTGTTGCTTCATTTGATGATATTAAAAGGAAATTTGCACTGAAAAAGTAGGTAAATGCAATTCATCACTTTATGTTGATAGTAAATTTTCAATATTAACGCGTGCTCGTTGTTGCTACTTTCTGTATGAAAGTGTGATGACCCACTATTTTTCGCGCGGTATTATTCTAAAATCTATCATAA
This sequence comes from Andrena bucephala, assembly GCA_947577245.1. Classification (NCBI taxonomy): domain Eukaryota; kingdom Metazoa; phylum Arthropoda; class Insecta; order Hymenoptera; family Andrenidae; genus Andrena; species Andrena bucephala. The sequence goes on from OX387715.1 coordinate 11,561,302, forward strand.
ATCTCAAAATCACTCCACCAAAGTCCCTCAAAATCACTCCACCAAAGTCCCTCAAACTCAACTCTCACCCCATTTCCCCAATCGCTGATCACCTTGACGATGTACCTTAGCGGTCCCCATCTCAAGATGGTCGGTACAAAACCCCCTTCGCCTATTCGCCCTACGAGGCACCAATCCCTCCTTCATACTTGAATTCAAACAAACCCTCTTAAATCGAGACTACGTCTCACTCCCCTCTTTACGACTCACCGAGTCCAAGCCATTCTAACCTTTTTCTTATTAAAACGCCCAAAATCCATCCGATGGGATGAGTATCTCCTTTCACAGTCATAAAAACCCCGGAAGTCTAATTGCGACGCAAATTTGGTGTACGTGACATAAATACGTCTAGTAATAGACGTACCGTTTATAAAAACCCCGGAAGTCCTACTGCGACTTATTTCTTAAATGTGTCAAGGTCCCTACCGCGCGTACCCCCGCAATGAAAAGACTATATCTGTTGAAATTACATTACTTAATCGAGATAGATTGTAAGTACTAATTCATTGAGAAAGTTTCTGTTGCAGAGTATTATGTGTGAAGAATATTGCAAAAGGTTCATCATCCTTGAGAAACGAAACCTCAAGGAATTTTTGTTAATACTTTTAAAAATGTTTCAGGTAACATCGTGGGTCCATCAAGGGAAGTAAGAAACACATGGCAATATCAGATTTTTATTAGGCAGGTCATTATTTAAATTTAAGTAGATATGTATATGGTTAGGTAAGGTGTTTAGTGGCCACATAGAATTAAGTAGTTTTTAAGGAATAAGATAAACACTGCAGTGTTTAACTAAATATAAGTAGGAATTATTAAATACGAGCGCTCGTATCCGTAGGAATTATTAGTATTTAAGTAGCCATATCAAATATGCACTGGAATATTTCCTATTAATGAGTAGAAAATTTGAATTCTTCACTAATTGGGAAATATTCCCCCTTTTTTCTTTGTTTCATTCCCAATTAATGAATAATTATCATGGTAGAAATATACCAGAAAATTCTTCAAATTTTAAATGAAAGAAACAAAGAAATGTTTTAAATTCTGCTTTAGTTTCATCGCGGTAGCTTTTTACAGAAGGACTCCTTCTGTTGCCCGGTTGTGGAGCGATCGAGGATCGTTTTGCAACCGTGTCTATTCCATCCTCAAACACAAGTTAAGTTGCCGAAATTTGAATTGCGACATGTTTAAATATCATCAAACTGTTTTTTATTTGTAACTAAGCTCAGGATTTTATTTATTAATTTATAAATAATCGAAGCGTAAAATGATGCTGGGAATGAATTTATCCTGAATTCTGTCCCGTGATAATTTGTTAATATAAATCACAAAAAATAGAAAATAATCATATAATATTAAAAATTATCTGAAGTCATTCCCTATGCAAATTATCTTTGCAAAAAGAAGTGAGATCCCGATAAAAACTTTAAAAAAGTAAAAAATTACGCCAAGTACATGAAATAAAAAAAATACAGAAAATAATTACAAAGTAAAAAAGATGTGAAATCAAAATGAGCTGCAAGCACATAAAGGTGCTTTCCTGCAGCATGCAACGGCGACACTGTGTAACACAATAAAAGACAAGAAAATATGTCCGCGGCAAAATCACACGTATACAGGCACGCACACACCTTTCAGCATCTCAACACATTTCAGTGTAGTTGCTGAGCTGGACGCTGTTCATAAGCAGATGCCACTACATTCAGTTCTGAAATTATGGGTCGGTAACACAGTTTGGGTGGCGACACGAACTTCCATAAGGTGATAGGTCTATCCTATACCTCGTCTGTGGTCCTAGTCCTAATATCCCAGCGTATAAGGCAGGGTTCCGCCAGACGCCTTACTGATGAGTCCACTGGCGGACCCGGGACGAAATGCATCCTTCCTTTTCCTTGGGCGCACAGTTCGCCCAAATATTCATAGCTACTTGAACTTGGTATACTAACGTATTAGAAACACGTATGAGACCATACGATTGCATGTGTATGACTTCATCATCGCCCAATGCATTGTATTAAAGAGGTATTAAAGGCTAGCTCGCGACCTAGATGATGTCTACACAGCCAATACCAATCACTTTACGCGACTCTACAAGTATACGCATGTCATAACCGAGCATATGTTAGCGCGGCTTCTTTATCAACAAAAAAATTATTGATAACTACTCGCGTAACGTCGGCCTCGCAACGTATTGCTAATAACGCTCGTCGCGACATAAAGTGCATTCAGTGCAATTCTGTGCATTTCAGTGTGATTGGGTATACTGTAGGTACCGTTCGCAAACTTCCATTCGTGCCTGTTGACAGTAAGAAAGATCGTTGCGGAAAATGTTCGTCCCTTCGAAAGGAAAACAATGATACGAATGACAAGATGATCGCCATTCGCGCGAAGATGTAAGTAATCTGTGCTTTCGTCTAATGAAGAAACGAAAATAAAATGGAACTTCATACGAGAATAAGAGCGAGGAGAGAGTAAGTTAGTGAATTGTGAGCGTAAATCCGTACGAAACCGATTGGGAATTTGTAAAACAACTTTACGATCCGAAATGCCGAGGTTCCATTCAGAAACAATATGTCAATAATAGAAGGGAAATTTTTAAAAAATACGAGGTAGGTATGTCTCATATGATACGAAGATAGTAGAACTCCAGTGTTATCTGTTCGAGTGACGTTGAAACATCACATTTACTGAGTTTCTGTTTTAAACTGTAACATTACATTAATGCAGCGTATTTCGATATATTACTCTCTCCAAATTCAAAATCAAGTGTTTTATAGTATCGCGTACCTTCTTAAATGAATGTGGTGGAATTGTTCGAAATTTCAAATTATTAAAAGACTTGTATATTAAGGTATTGCATGGCTTTGAAATTCTGCTTTTTACGTACATTATGTAGCGCAATAGATTTACAGATGAATAACAAAAGTATTTCTTTTATAGGTTTATATTATGATAGCACAAAATGTAATACTATTATTATCGTAATTTCATTATGTTGAAAATGGGGAAAGTTATACCAATGAGCTGGTTGAACCAGATACTGTTGATTTTAAGTATTTTAAGCGCACTGTTGTCTTTCATTGTACAAGAATGGGTAGGTCTTACGCCGCTACCGATCTACGTTTCTATATTATGGGCTATTCTTATTATAATAATATCAGTGTGGCTCAGTTGTTTCTTACTTCAACTTGCGTTGAAAGCAAACAGCCCTCTCGATATAAAGTTTCTTAATGACTGGTTGTACCAAAAATTAGCGAGTAATCTGAAGTTGCTCGATTCGGAGCAGGAAAGTAAATGCAAACATAAAGTAGAGATAAATGAGAAAGCGAATTCTACGAAAGAATCCATTGAAAAGGGAACGGACGATGCTTCCGATACAAAGAAATCGCATAGGAAACAAAGTGTACCCAACCAGAGAAGTATTCCTTCTAGAAGGAAAAGAATAGTGGGAATAAACGATATGGTGAAAGAAATAAGCTCGAAATGTATAGACGTCTGGTACAAATCCATCAGTGGTGATAAATTATTCCCCAATGAAGCACAAGAGTTATTAAAAAAATTGTTGACCAAATTGTTCTACAAAATCAGTTTAATGGACAAGGTGAAGCTCACCCATAAGCTGGCTAATGTGTTCCTGTTGCATTTGAAAGAATATCACAGGTGCGAGTTCTTGGTTACGCTTTTATAAAGCGCTCAGTCATGGAAAATAATTGCATTTTATTATAGAGCATTACGTCGGGTAGAGAGGGGAGCAGCTACAAGTATGGAGGAAGCTTTCAAGTATTTACATCCTGGTTCTCGTAATACGCCAGCCTTGGAGCACATGCTTCATCGAATGGTCACCATCTTGGCGCAGGAATTTCTGCAATGGGAATTAACGAGTTCGTTGCCGTGTAAGCTACTGCTGTCTATTTTAGCAAAGCGGTTATTGTTAGTTGTAGAAACAATGAGCTCTCCAGACTGGCTGCTTCAAAATTTGTTGGATCTATTGGAACCAACGGCAACAGAGATTCCTGACAAACAAAGTACTCAGGAAGAAAATGTATTATGCACAAAGGTGCGGAATGTGTTTATAGAATTGTGTTAATTCCACGATCGTTACATTATTATGAATTAACGAAGTGATTGTTTTAGAAAATTATATCTAATGCCCTGAGTGACGGAATAATTTCTTCAACGGCAGCTGTGATTCCACGACCATTAACAAAGCCTAAACAAGACTTCTCCGCGAAAGCGTCAGTTCAGGATAAAAATATACCGTCAACTATAAACGATAAGAGACCCACTTTACGTTTAGAAAATTTAACTGTGGAACACAGAGGGCTTTGGGGTCAAAGTATGTCGGAGATCGATTCCGAAATAGATGAAGATAAAGTGTCCCCTGTATACGAAGAGCCCACGGACCTTGCTACAACAATTGCTAGACTTAGGACTGTATTGCAACAGAAATCAACTGTGAGCACACCTCTGTGAGTACCAACATCGTTGATTCTTGACAAACGTAACAAACACACATCCCTTACGTTACGTTCTTTCAGACATCTGGAGGAGAAGTCTTACGTTGTGTACGAAGGTAGTCAATTTACAAATTTATTAATTCCGTGGACAGAATTTCACACAGCCCCCGATGGATCGCAGCAGTTGCTCTATTGCATTCAATTTGACGATGTGGAACAACGCGGGGTGGATTTATTTGAAACGACAACTGCTACCGTGAGAAGACAATATCGCGACTTTGCCCATTTACATGCTAGTCTGCAAGAGGTATATAGTAAGTAGGGAATACAATCCCGGCTGTTTTTTGGATTCCAAAAATCCCGGAATTTGATATAAATAATCCCGAGAATTTTGGGATTTGATATAAATAATCCCGAGAATTTTGGGATTTTTTAAAAAAGTGATTACTTTATGAACACCTGGAAAATATATAAATAAACAAAATAAATAAACATAGCCATTTCATAATAATAATGACAATAAGAATAATAATTATTATTATTTAAATAATAATATTAAGTCGCATATAACTAACTAAACTATATTTATTATTACAATGATATTCTCACTTTCTGCTATTTCGAAATCGCGTGAGTTGCAAATCGTAACTTGTCTGAACACGTAAAGTCAGGATAAAGAGCAGAGTACATATCTTACAACAAATTCATTTCGACGCTTGATGCTGTATTAAATTGATTCATATTCTAATATGAGAAACATCTTACTCCACGATTTTATTTAAAGTGAAAAAACACCATCGAAATTGCAGTACAAGAAAGGAATTATTTTTCAGTTTTTAGTGCATTTTTAATAAAATCGTTTAACATAAAATTTTTTTTATATATTTTTTTTTATATTATCTACTTATTGAGACTTTATTATTCTTCATTGTTCTACTGTTTTTATTGTTAAAAATGATTTTACCTTATGTTTCAGACCAGGGTTGACTAACTGGCGACTCACGAGCGGCCGGGGGCTCCTCCGCCTTGCTGCCACGCTGAACGGCCCCTCCATACCTACTAAACACTGACGATCGCAGTCGAATTCGTCCGTCCGAATGTAAGTATGCCTGTGTAGATACAGACGAATTCGACTGCGATCGTCAGTGTTTAGTAGGTATGGAGGGGGCCGTTCAGCGTGGCAGCAAGGCGGAGGAGCCCCCGGCCGCTCGTGAGTCGCCAGTTAGTCAACCCTGTTTCAGACTAATGATAGAAAGTAAGTTTGTTTACTTTAAATAGAGATTTAGAATTTTAACACATAATTAATCATTTCAATTACTGAAATTTTCTATTTCCCAATCCCGAGATTAGTCCCGGAATCCCGAGATAGACTTTAAAAATCCCGCAATCCCGGGATAGTAAATAATAACCGCGATTGTATTCCCTAATAGTAAGCGACGAACGATTCGTTGCAATCCTCAATATTCTATCCTGTTTACTGATTATAATATATAATTTACAGATGCCGGAAATGGCGCCTATTATGGCAGGCTTAGTGTTACCGGAAGGTGGACGTATCGAGCTAGAGAATTATTTAAAAACTCTGACTACACGTTTAGCTAGCGAATGCCCGCCGCAATTGCGACATTTTCTGCGCCCAAGCAGTAGCGCTGGTAAAAAGGCAGACGTAGTTGTCCCTCGATTAGACAGATTCTTGGCCAAAACTGTAACTGGTGTTTTCAATACCTTGAAAACGGTTGTTCCGGGTTTTGAGATCGAGCAAGAAGAAGAGAGTGCTCCATTACCTACACTAATGCCTTTAGCTGATATACCATGGAGGTTCGTCAAGGATATCAAATCGGTAATCACGCACGGATTTTCACATAAATTCTAATAATACATTCTACACTTATCGCGATTTATAAAATTTGTTTTATCATTGCAGGAAAGCTTAGCAGTCGAACTCCGAAAACTAGTGTCTGAGAGGACTGAATATTCTAGCGTAGACACAGCTTATGAAGCTGTTGATTCGATGGAAGGTAGCAATGACTCTGCGTTATTAGCTCTTTGGTGGGAAACTGTAAAGGGTACTTACGAAGGTATATTCAGTATGCTGTAGAAACCTCTAGAGTATGTACATATATATATATAAATTTATCTGTCTGTTTCGTAGAAGACGTAGATGAACTGGACTCTCATTTAATGTTAACACGCGCCGCCACAGACTTGATCTGCGAATTGTTAAGCGGAATTGGCAGTAACAACACTTTGCAACAAGAAGCAGTCGTTAGATGGACGAAGTTACTTTTCGGAAATGTCACCGAACCAGTATTACAAGTAAGGATTTGCGATATCCCTGCATCGTCTCTTAAGACAATTACTACTTTAATATAAATTTTTAGGCCGCTGTTCTTCGGATTTTTGACTGCTTGGGTAACAAGTCGCTTCTTCGCAATGTACAAAACAAATATTCTAAGGAACCTCTAATGGAAGTGACGGAAAGACTGTTGCAAGAATTGTTAGTCAAGATCCCAAGCGACGTGAAATTGATACTCGGTGAGGATGACATGTTAAACATTCTAAAATATTTACTTGGTTCTTACGAAATAAAGAAAATCAATATAGATTTAAATCTACATATATTACACGTTCTAGCGTCGCAACTGCTAATTTCATGTAGGTCATCTCATGATAATGTATCTTTTTAGTAAGTTCATTTCAAAGAAATTCATTAAAGACAAAAACAGTACAATACATACTTGTAAAACAAAGTGTGCGCTATTGAATCGGTTTACCGACATTGGGAGTCTCGTCGATTATTGAAATATATTTTAGTCGTGGAGGAATTGATGTGCCATACGTAGCGGGATTTGTTGACAATTGAGAATTTAGAACTACAGACTCTTCAAAACCAGACTGTGTACCTGATTATATATTTATAATAAGGATGCCAAGTATTTTTTTCATTAAGCTGATATAACTCTCTGGAGTTGTACGACGCGCGTTGGGCATATTAGGTACTACTATGAATTTAAACTGTACATTCATATTTAATGTTTAAGTTTTGTACAAATGTTTATGAAAAACTATTATATTTCACGGTCAATAAAAGTCTATCAGCATATATGTGAAATTTAAATGTATGCAAAATCTTAATAGTCTAATACATATTTATTCTTACGATTAATGACATCTAGTTCGTAATTTAATTCTCCTTTCCCGTGTCGCTCTGAGCCTTCTGTTTCTCTAATTGTGCTCTGAAATAAATAACTGCAATTTACAAGCTAATTACTTAAGCATAATTGGATATAATTATTTATCTATATAACGTGAATATATTGATCTATTTATTTTTCCTTCGAAAATAGCTATTAAAATTAATAGAAATACGAGGCCAGGAAATATCCTTTTACTATACGAATTTGCGTACTACGTGTAAACAATATTTTTATTTTAAATATTACCTCAATTGCTGGTTAAAGTCATCTTCTACGTCATCATCATCCCAATTGTCCTCCCAAACACTAATATCTTCGTTGTCCTCATCCACGGCAGTCCAATCTATCAAGTCATTCAGCGAAATTGAGGTTAGGTTGCAATACCTAGACGTTTATTATTTTATGACAGGTGCTTTCTAGTCTAACATATACCTTCCGCAGGGAACTCCTCGAACTCGTCGTCCTCCTCTAATAATCCTAGATCAACTTTCGTCTTATCGTTTTTACTGTCCGTCATCTTTGGATTTAACACTCGACAAATAACTCAAATACCAATGAATTCTTGCAAATTCTTGCACGATGGAACGCGTTTGAATTTACTGGAGACTTTCACTTCGTCATCGAATAGAACATATACAGAGTCGGTACGGAGCATGCGTAGAATGCAACCAATCAAATCCAGGCAGATGTAGGTGCTTTCCCCCCTCAAATACGTATCACTCCCCTCGCCTAACGTCGCAACTATTCCGCCGTCTCTATATTCCTATATCCATGGTATAACCTCAGTCATTTGTGGAAAAACCAGAAATAAACATAACCTAAACATTCACTAAATTGCCTGTTTTCCAAGCTGCTTGTTTATTTATCTCTTTCTTTTTTACAGTTTTTTTCTCTGTCTACTTTCGCTTTTGCCACAAATGGCGGCAACCAATCAGCGACGAAACAGGTTCTTCCGATCACTCCCTAGATGATCACTAGAAATATCGTTTCAACCTTTCAACACCATCAAAGGAACAGCCAATATTATAATAGCGTATTCGGACGGTCGCACTGGTGCGCACTGAGTGCGAATTTTAGCCAATTGGAAGCGAAAAAGTTCGCACTCATTGCGCACTATAGTGTAGGTTGCCGAATGTGCTATTGGGCGGTATTCATAGTCGCGACTTATTCTTAAGCAAATGCTTAAGCATGCGGCATCTTTTACTAGCTACTAGGTTAGTAGAGGATGCCGCATGCTTAAGCATTTGCTTAAGAATAAGTAGCGACTATGAATACCGGCCCTAGAATTTCGATACGCCAACTAGTGACAGAAAATTGAAATACTGAGAGTAGGTCGACATACACGTCGAAGTCCATATGATTATCAGTGTTTTTAAATTTTTTTGAACATTAAATTTTTACTTATTCGATTAATAAATACTTATTCGGAATGTTTGGTGGGATCCGGACCTATTATCAATACTTTGCCAACTTACCACCACAGCGTTGAAATCTAAGCCACGCCTCCACTGGGTTTCCCAATAACAAACATCAACAAAACGTTGGCTATTCAAATGTATTGCCAACAGTATGGCTGCAAATTTAGAAACTGTACCTAAACCCTGCATTCAAATTATTACAAAGGGTATATGAAAAATTACGCATACACAGTCAGATTAATATATTTCTACAAGAACTTTTTCTCTGCTATTAGAATAATGCTATCTTTCAAGTGATATGTAATTACTGACTACTTATAGCGAATTCGGGAGACCCGCACTGGCCGCACTGAGTGCGACTTTTAGCCAATTGGAAGCGAGAAAACTCACGCTCAGTGCGGCCAGTGCGGGTCTCCCGAATTCGCTAATAATCAATATCCGTGATTATGTTAGTAGAACAGGTGTTATGTTGGCCCCATGATTAGAATGTTTGTAAACATAACCTCCGTTATAACTTACGCAATTATATAGTATAGCTGGAAACAATAAAATTTTATTTCTTGATTTGTGAATAGTAATACTACATCCAGGATCTTTCCATTAATGTAAAAATTTAATAAAGTCTGAGTTACATTTCGACTGAAATATAAATAGTGGAGCAGACATATTTTATATAAATAACATTATTCTGTGCAGAGTATTCATTAGTTTTATACTAATGTCCAGTATTTATTAAGATTTGTTACATGTATCTGTGCTATTGAGTCACCTTTATCCTTTTATACAGTTTTAAAAGATACAGAGAAAAATAATACACTATTTATGACACCAAAGTAGAGTACTTTAACAGAATGGATCTGAAAGAGAATAAGAATACAGAGGTAAGCCTTTCTCAAGAGAGTATTTAGCAAATTGTTTATTTAATTTTCTTTGTAACATATTCTAAACACAATTGAAACATTCTCCATAGTTCTCGCTTGACTTTCCACCTATTTGGCCTGATGTAAAGACTGAATTAAAAGAATATATCGAGTGCATCGATAAACTTCCGATACATCAGCTCGATCATGCTCAATGTTACTTGCCAAGGAAACCCGATGTTTTATCCCTTTTGGATTTCGACTTAGCACCACTTGGCACTATGTTAAAATTCGACCGAGATCCTATTACTGGAGAGCTGAAAGAAATGCGCGAGGTTGCCCTAAAGACGACTGGAGAAACTGCTCGGAATTCAATGTCTATGACTCGTGCACCAGGACCCGCTTCTGATAACATTAGAGGTATTTAATATAAATCGCATCGTGTCAGCATTTTATAAGCAGTTAAGTTAATATACGATAAGCTAAGGAACTGTGGAAATTTTGAATAGGAAATGTCAGTAATATTCCATTCTGGCCGGGTGGATTCGACGAGCCTGAAATGATAGAAGATCCATCGATGGAGGACATTGACTTTGAAAATAATTTAAGGACCCTGGCGAAAGGATTCAGCGCTGGTGTAGAATTTAAAAGTGACAATTGCACGCCGAAAGAGAGTACGACGGAGGAGGGACAGCAATCGGAAGCTGAGAGAAATGAAATTGAAAGTATAGCGGATAAGATTAATTTAATGGCTATTGTGAATGAAGAGCGAAATGTACTTGACTTGTGGACAACGAAGAACGAAACAAAGGAGGAGATTAAAGAGACTGTCTCCAGTCCCCAGGATTCATTGTTCGATGAGATTGCTCCATTATTAGAAGATATCCCTGTTTTGAAAATCTCAGAGAAACGCACGGAGGCTGCTAAATCGGAGTGGGCGGAGCAGTTGGATGTGTCCGTTCCAATGACTGATTTTGAGAAACGTGTTCCAGAGCTTGCAATGAACTTCTCTTACGAATTGGACACTTTCCAGAAACAAGCAATTCTTAAACTGGAGGAGAACTGCAACGTGTTTGTTGCCGCTCATACATCAGCAGGAAAAACGACAGTAGCAGAATACGCGATTGCTCTGAGTCAAAAGCATATGACGAGGTAAGGTCTGATAACTATGCTAGTCAGTTTCGGTAATAATTACAGCGACTGGATATCTTTCAGGGTAATTTATACGTCTCCTATAAAAGCCCTCTCGAATCAGAAATATCGGGACTTCAAAAGAAAGTTTGATAGCGTTGGATTACTAACAGGGGATTTACAGATCAACTCAAACGCTTCGTGTCTCATCATGACCACCGAAATTTTACAAGCTATGCTATACTGCGCATCGGAAATCTTACGAGACTTGGAGTTTGTTATATTCGACGAGGTGCATTACATCAATAATGACGATGTGAGCAAGTCTTTGATCAGCTCGTTTCTGCTAATTTTTTATTACAAGAGTAGCAATGATTTCTTTCGCCGCTCGATGCTTCGTTTTAGCGCGGTCATGTTTGGGAAGAAAGTGTCATCCTTTTACCACAAACAGTTAACATAGTAATGTTGTCCGCGACTGTGCCGAATCCGTTGACATTCGCAGACTGGGTTGGTCGTACTAAGAAAAAGAAAATGTACGTAATAAGCACTTTGCAGAGGCCTGTGCCACTCCAGCATTATTTGTATACTGGAACCGATGGTAAAACCAGGGATGATAAATTTCTGGTGCTCGACAAAAGTGGCCAATTTCTCCAAGATGGGTATGACAAGCTATCTTTGATACTTAATGGCACAAACGCGCTCCTGGTGCAGACATTTTTCATGCGTAATACACAAACGTTATTTCAGCTGGTGTACAGCAATGAGTACGAAAGAGCCAAAAAGAGATGGTAGCAAGAACCTCAAAGACGTCAAGAGAAAACCAATGTCACAGCACATGAGCCCTAAACAGGAGCAGGTGTTGTGGAGCGCTTTCATAAGTCACCTTAAGCGCAATGTAAAATTCAATCACTCATATTTAATGATTTGTAATTACTTACACACACTTACGTACTAATGTTCCAATTTCCTTGTTCCAGAATATGCTGCCGGTGGTTGTTTTCATGTTGTCGCGTAAACGTTGTGACATGAGCGCCGTTGTATTGAGAAACGTTGAGCTCACAACAGAGACTGAGAAGCATAGTATTAGAGTTTTTTTCCAGAACAACATCAAGCACTTAAAGGGCACCGATAGGCAGTTGCCACAAGTGCTGATGATGCAAGAGTTGTTACAGAACGGCATTGGCATTCATCACAGCGGTATATTACCCATTTTGAAAGAAATAGTGGAAATGCTTTTCCAAAGTGGAGTGGTGAAGGTCAGTGTTTTAAGTAACGTGATAATACTCGAGCGTTTACTAAATCCTTGTGTAAATCTTGCAGTTACTGTTCGCAACGGAAACGTTTGCGATGGGTGTAAATATGCCAACGCGTACTGTAGTTTTCGATTCGATTAAAAAGTACGACGGTACGAATTTTCGTATACTTCATCCTACTGAATACATACAAATGGCCGGACGTGCCGGTCGCAGAGGCCACGATACGGCGGGCATGGTCCTGGTCATGTGTCGAACGTCCGTGCCACATTTCAACGAGCTGAAAGCCATGATGTGCGGCCAAGCTCAGAACTTGGAATCTAAATTCAAAGTAACGTATTCCATGGTGTTAAATCTGAGGCGAGTAAACGAGTCCGTAACTGTGGAAGCTATGATGCGCAGATCGTTCAAAGAGTCGTCGGTAGCCTTGAAGCAAAGCAGTTACAAGCTTGAATTGCAAAAAGTGGAGGAGCAACTGTCCAAGTCACCACCTCTAACCGACATACACAAAAAGTTCTCCAGCTTTTATTGGGCAGCAAACGACTACCTAGAGTGTCTCAAGTATTTAAGGCCTTACTTTTACGAGACGCAGAAGAAAGCGGTGAAAAATTTGGTACCCGGCAGGGTTCTACTTATATCGCACGAAACTCATTATAACAAATTGGCTTTACTGTTGGGCTGCGTTCAAAACAAAGGTTGCAGGCAATACAGGGTGCTGGTCCTTAAAAACTCTGAAACATCGAAGCCTCTTGAGAATAAACCATCCGAAGCATCCAAGTTTAAGAAATCGGAAAGGTGGTACGACATCGTCGCTTTAACGAAGAAGGAAATATTTGTACCAGTCGGAGTTCCGTCTGACGAAGTGTTAAGTATAAACGCATGGAACATAACGGAGATCACTAATTGTCAGATTAAAGTGGACCCCAATCTGGTGCTGGCTAATTGGGAGAAGAGACAAATACCAAGATTCAGGTGAAAGACATTAATTTAGATTTAGTTACCCGTCACTTTATACTGTACATAGCATTTCATCGAAAACTACTTTGCAGGGACGAGCTACCCGGTCAAACTTACCAAATCGCTATACAAGAATTGATGACGTTATCTTTGAATGCTAACCGCGATCCTGCCGTTTTACAACCATACACAGAGATGAAATTGAACTATGACCTTGACATGAACGTGCAGCGTTTGCTTGACTTGAAGAAGGCTGTGTACGACATGAAATGCATAGAAATATCGAACTTCGAGGAACAATTTGAAGTCGTGTTCGACCGAAACGAATTGGAGAATAAGAAGAAGATGCTTCAGCTTAAAATGAGCGATGAAGCGCTGAGTCTTTATCCCGAGTATACGAATGCTGTTGCCCTTCTCAAAGAGCTGGGATACATAGAGCACGACGAAAGAGGTTGGTGCTGAACGATATATTTCAATAAGGACCATTAGCTAGGACGAATAAATAACACGCGATACCTTTTAATTAATATATTTCAGTTGCATTGAAAGGACGTGTTGCATTACAAATGGGAAGCAACGAACTGTTGATCACCGAACTTATTTTAAAGAATGTATTGACCGTACTTCAGCCGGCAGAAATAGCAGCATTGCTGTCCGCTTTAATATTTCAGCAACGAACCGATGTCGAGCCAAACCTTTCGCCGGATTTGAAAAGGGTATAGCAGCTTCGCACACATTTAGAATTTACTCTTGTGCAAGGTATTTATACACTTGTAATGTTTCAGGGGTGCGAAGTAGTGCAGGCAATACATGCCCAATTAGAAGGTTTAGAACAGCATTATCAATTGTCGACACTGCAGTCACTGAACTTCGGTTTAGTGGAAGTGGTTTACGATTGGGCGGAGGCAAAATCATTTGCAGACATTATGAAGAAAACGGACGTGCAAGAGGGGATTATAGTGCGATGTATTCAGCAATTAAGCGAAACGTTAAGAGATGTTAAAAACGCAGCGGTGACTATAGGTGATCCCGTTTTAAAGGAGAAGATGGAAGAAGCGTCCACTGCTATCAAGCGGGACATCGTCTTTGCTGCGTCCTTGTACACGCAGGATTAATTTGCTGAACAACCCCCGTGTACAATAATTTACTTCTGTCCGTAAGTTTTCCAAGATATTTTCGATTCTGGTCGACGAATGATGTGTGTATATTTTTATAACTTATACGCCGTTTACGAAGCACACGTCCTTCGAGAAGTGTACAATATTCCTTTTTACTATGGATGTAAAGTATTGAGAGTTACTTTTATTTTGTAAATTATAATTTTTTATGCGTAGATATAGGATAAGAGTACAAACATACGGAATAAGATTGTTGAGAATAATGAACAATTGTTTTAATTAACGATATGCTTATCGATACAAAATATTACCCTATAATCAATTTTCTGATATTATAGCTGGTCTGTATTATTAGTTTCCCTGACCTTTATTATTCTTTGCAAACGCACCTTCCACTGATCCTCGGTGTTTTCACGGCAAAGGGACTCTATTATTTTTGCTACCAAGATACCGATCTTTATTTAACGAACAGCTAACATTGCAAATGACATCATCAAAGACGACTCAGATTTGGTGAATAGGAGGCTGTGGAACCCCTGGAATACGCTTCCTAGACGAAAATTCGGTGACCGATAACGCAAAGTGACAGGGGTCATTGTTCGCCAATGTTTGGCCGGGCACAGCGAACTCTTTTCCCCAAACTGAAATTGAACCTGAAAGGCCATCATTGTGGTAATGTGAACAGCATCTACAGAGATAATAAATAGTTATCTATGGTGACAGAGCTATTGAAGGTGATAACACTAAACGACTTTCAACACTGCTACAAAGAGTAGAAGCTGTATAGCCACCGAAGGGAACTACTTTGAAGGTGTTCATGTGGTTTTCTGTAAATCTCTTTCAAATACAGAGTTTTCTAGTTCTCTGTACATACAGTAAATCATATGTAGCAGGTCTGGGACATAAAAAATGCCTTTCTCATAGCTATAAACAGTATATAAATGGAGCGGTAAGAAAAAAAAATAATACCAACAACACGCGGTATTCCCAAGCGGTCACCCATCCAAGTGCTAACCGCGCCCAATGTTGCTTTAACTTCAGTGATCGGACGAGAACTTTTTTCTTTTTTTTTTTCGTAACAATTTATTAACAGTTTCTATATATTTTACATGCATAACCACATAACATTTGCAGATATACATTCCTTCCTCATATCCGTTTGATGTATGAAGGTCCCTGCGTCCTATGTGGCTCTATCCTTCATTTTCTCTTAACATAGATTAAATTACGTCCCTTTGTTATTATATTTATCACAGAGTGATGTCCGAGTTGTGTGAATTATAACATATCCTTATCTCTACAGGAAAACATAACATAAAAAACCTGTTTTTGGTAGTTGAAAGACGAGAACTGGTGTATTGCAGACATAGGCCGGTATTCATAAACGTGTCTTAAGATTAAGCAAATGCTTAAGCATTTGCTTAATCTTAAGACACGTTTATGAATACCGCCCATAGAATGGTCGTTGGTAAAATGACGGGTTTATTTGTCGAAGAAATTTGTATTTACACACACCGCTGAATATATGTACTCAATTACACCACTCGTGCCTCCCGAGACACGTTACGCAAACCGATATTTCTATCCCTGATAATAATCTTAATTAAAAGAGAGAAAGAAAAAGAGGGAGTGAATAACTTCCAAAATTGGCGCGAAGAATCTAAATCCTCGCTAACTCACTAGACAGCGCTAGTCTCAACGTAATCGGCACATGCATTTTCCTATCTAAGTATATACATATACGTACCATAATGACATGCTCCTAAACATGAAACTTATTTAATTAACCATGACCTGAATACTGTTTCGTCGCGTTAAATGTTACGCGTAAACAATTTCATATCTGTATAAACCATGTGATAACAATTTCATGTTATAAATCGAGGATTTTTTGAAAGACACGTTAAGAAGTCGATTGAACTTTGTTGCGTCACTTTTATCGTCTAAGAACAGAAATCTCCTCTTATCCTATTTTTTGCAACGCGACATACGGTCGTCCACGTTACACATTGGCAGTTGGCAGTTTGATGTTTATCGATGATGCGCAGAAATTAATCAGAACCCGCCGCCGATAAGCGCACAAGTGTGCTTTTGCGTCACACCGGGGCGACACACTAGCAACGCGAATGGGGATAAAATAGCTATATACCTCCCGTCATTATCTTTTTTTCCTAATCTCCGCGTTTATGCCGGGGGTTCGTCCGAACGTTTTCGTAGTGATGAAGTGATTCGTAGTAATCGCACGAGCGTTGAGGAGGACGGCTGTCAAAGTAACAATGGGTTTGGAGGATTACAGGGAAGCGGTGGCGACATGCGCCACGATTTGCACTATGGGACAAATGTTGGCTGGAACGTGAGTTGAGGCAATGTGAAGGATAACATCCTTTCTCTCTTAATCTGTTCGCGATATCTATGTCGAGGAAGTGCAACGCTTAATTGTCAATTGAAACGAACACGGCTCCTCCTCTGAACGTAATGACAAAACGCATGCAGAAATGCCTGTTAAATGGAGATGTACGCTCACTTTTGCACGCAGTTCAGAGATTTATCTGCCGACGTTGCGACTGTGCGAGACGTTCGATAAATTGTAATCGATTCATTTTTAAATATACGATATGTTGCGGTAAAATTCACTGAGTACGTGCAATTAGCGCGTAAAGCTACGATTTCTTGGAATTATGATTTATGAAATAGATGCGATTAGTGATAACTTTCATAAGAGAATAATAATGTCAGATTTTATTAAGATTTTATTAAAACTTCTATAGTTATTCGGAGGAATTATGTAATTGTCCTTTCAGATATTCAAATTGTGTGTGGCATATTCAAATGTGTAAATTAGATTGCCTTGAAGTGTATACTTGTATTAAGAAACAATTTCAGGAATCTAAAGTATTTTTAAATGTACAAAGTTTTATATTTTCTCTTGCAAACTTTTACTGTGTCATGTTGGATTTTATAAACCAAACTTTTAAATAAAAGTATTCAATAAACATAGCATTTCCTTATATTAATCTGCTGCTTAACTTTATCACATATTTAATCTAGCATAAAACTATCTGAACATTTACATTTAGTAACGAGAAATAATTCCCTTGTGATAACACAATTCGTGGTTGTTCTTGCATGATTTTACCTTAAAATGCGACGCATTGCACAATGGTTAAATAGCAGTCCCTGAACAAAATACTAAGGTAGAATGACTTATGAATATTTATTTCTGTTAAGTCATTCAACGAGACGTAGTACAAATTACGTTCATTATCCTTTATACACCATGCGCGAGTTTAATTTTTAAGTATTTAATTTCTATTTTGCGAGTCGAGAAATGCAGGTTACTATGCGTATAAATTTACATTCAGCCTTTAACACTTTGCTCTGATCGTTAAAGGTACTTGCAAAGTAACAAGAAATAATACTTATTTGTGATTTATTTATAGATTAATATGCAAGGACATTTATCGAAAAGGTTCATCAAAAGGTTTCGACCCGATGCCTTTTCTGGGTGGTATAGGAATGTGAGTGTAACGTGTTAATATGTAAAATGATACTACGTTATTCAAGATATACCGTTATCTGTTTTACCTTAGAACATTAAGGTTATCTATAAACGATAATAGCTGTTTCTCTTTGGAGGAAAATTATGCCTTACGCACATTTTTTTTTACAAGCGTGGGAACGTTCACAGACTGAAAAGTAGGCAAAAAGCGCACAGTGAATAGAGAATTTTTTTTTATAGGTGTATTTTGATGCTTCAGTATGCATGGATTTTGGGGGATCCAGCAATGATTAATATTAACGTTTTTGGAGTACTCACAAATACAGGATACATGGCTGTATATTATTATTACTCTCACCATACGGTACGAGCCTTTATTTATAAGATAACACGCATGATATTTCTCCCTGATACTTTACTCTGATTTCCATTGTCGTTTGCCCTTCGTCATTTTGACTTTGTAAGTGGAGTATAATAGAAATTATGCCTTGTTACATAATAGATGGGTTATGGGAAGTTTAAAAAATGATTTAGAAGAAACTTTTAACGAGCAGATATACAGTGTACAGAAATATGTGTCCAACTAATCATGGCCAACATAAATTGCATTATAGCTTCATTAGCAATCGATTCTAATATAGTACACAGATCAATTTATCAAATTATTTTATTCTCATATCATTTTGATTTGAGGCAGTGAGAGCAAAAACGGACTAATCCACATTGAAAAAACTTTTTTTTTCCTGGTTTATATGATTAGTAGATTCAATTGGAATACATTATCCCCATAAAAACTTCAAAAAAGTAAAAAAATTACGCCAAGTACATGAAATATCAAATAAATCACAAAAAATAGAAAATAATAATAAAATCACAAAAAAAATAGAAGAAAATATACAATCACAAAAAATAGAAGATAATAATAATTACAAATAAAAAAAAGATGTGAAATCAAAATGAGCTGCAAGTAGAACCAATTGGAATACATTATTACTACTAACTTAATTTCGAAAAAAATGTGGGTTAGTCCGTTTTCGCTCTCACTGGCTCATTTGTTCAGTTACGGATTCTATTCATAGAAATTTGAACGTATCTCTACAATGGGGCATAATTTCGTTATACGCGAATGAGTCACAGGAGAATCGGATGTAATCGATAGTTCCCGGAATCCTGTACGTACCGTAATTACGTAAAATTCGAAGTTCCTTGGCTGCGAAGTAATTTCGGAAGTATTTGTAATAGTATCGGTGTGTCTGAATAAAGTATTGTTCTACTTCAAGTATTACGCATTTCTAGAAGGATACGCTTGCTTTAATAGGCAAGGTAGCGGCCTTCGTCATGGTCTTCCTCACGTATGCCCAAGTGGAAAATTCCGAGAAGATTGAATTCAGATTTGGCGTAGTTGTGACCGTACTATTGTTGCTATTAATAGCGTCCCCTCTCGTTCATCTCGTAAGTACACATTTTATAATTCTATACACGTTTCCTTAGTAATAAAAAAGTGGGAAGTAGGGGAGCTAACGACAAATACATTCAGGAAGAAAATGATATCCTTAATTTATGCATATACTATTAGTTTATTTATTATCATTGGGTAGTGCCATCTTTTCAAGGCGAAATAGAATTACGTTCGAACCTGACTAAATGGTTAGTACGATGAACCGGAAACGGGAAGTGAAAGAGTAATTATGAACGAAAATCGGAAAGGTGGTAGCCATATTGGGAAATTATAGTAACACAGTACTATTTGGCCTTGTACTCAAGTTCTGCGTTTATATTTTTAATACTTTCTCCTTATATGTACGATAACCGTAATTGAAGTGTGATTTTAATTGAAATAGTTTAGAGGGACAATGTTTTTTCGACGTTAATTCCTCTATTTTCTGTAAGAACCGACGAGAAATTTTACGATCGTCGGTTAAAGCTTTTACGTTGCGGCAAGAAATTCTAAAAAGTCGTAGGTCATGCTAAATCACAATACAAAGTTTGAAATTTTCTTTATTAAAATTTATTACCCACGGATCATACTTTGCGATTATGACACTGTTTATCGAGAAGAACTTAAAAAGTGGGTTACGTGGGATCCTCCGTCTCGCAGATGTAACACTGAACTGTATATGATAGCCAAATCAGCTTCACGGCTGTTGATTATTGCGTTGATTTATCATCGACCGAGACGTTCTGCGTCTGTCATTGGCCATTTAGTATATCTACCGAGAGCAATTTCCAGCTGTTAATTTCACTGGAAGAATTATCAAACTTTTGCCCGCTTTCAATTTAGAGAATTTGACACTACTTGACTTATATAATTGAAGGGTTGGATGCAATAAGGGGACTAGCGCTTGAAAATAGGAAAAATTATTGTCCAAACGTTAAGAAAGATTTGAAAATTAAATGTTGTTAAACTGAATTTTTAAAAATATAGTGTTGTAAAGCTCATCACGACACACATTTTTTCTATTTACAGTTTGTTTATCCAATCATTATTATTCGAGCTAAAAATTATAAACTTAAAATTTTTCATCGTCCGAAATCATTATTTCTTTAGACAAAAATTGCGATAACTTGAATAAATATTAACGGATTGTCATCAGACTTGAAACATAACTTTAGAAAACTCTAGCGAAGCCGTGAAATGTGTGCACAAAACCCTTATGTTAAAAAATGTAATAATATTTCATTAAAAAGTAATACTGGACATAACCAAAGTTTTTCAACGTTCACCGTTAAAAAGTATCGAGGCAATTTTGAGGTACTTATAACTTGCAGCGACAAAGTTTTTCCTTAATATACAAGCAAGATCTTCACCAATTTTCACGCTGATTAATAAATAATTGTAGAAGATACGGCGATATGTATAAATCCCGCGCGGCACCAACAGTCAACGCGACTGCTAAAACTGCTAAATAGCGCATTACACGCGGCTACCGACTGTTGGTGGCGCGCGAGATTTATATATATCATCATATCTTCTACAATTATTCATTAATCAGTGTGAAAATTGGTGAAAATCTTCCTTGTATATCAAGGAAAAACTTTGTCGCTGCAAGTTGTATGTACCTCAAAATTGCCTCGATACTTTTTAACGGCGAACGTTGAAAAACATGGGTTATGTCCAGTATTACTTTTTAATTAAATATTATTACATTTTTTAACATAAGGTTTTTGTGCATACATTTTACGGCTTCGCTAGAGTTTTCTGAAGTTATGTTTCAAGTCCCATAACGATCCCTTAATATTTACTCAAGTTATCGCAATTTATGTTTAAAGAAATAATGATTTCGGGCGATGAAAAATTTTTTGTTTATAATTTTTAGCTCGAATAGTAACGATTGGATAAACAAACTGTAAATAGAAAAAATGTGTGTCGTGACGAGCTTTACAACACTATATTTTTAGAAATGCAATTTAATAACATTTAATTTACAAATCTTTCTTTGCGTTTGGACAATTTTTTTCCAATTTCCAAGCGCTAGTCCCCTTATTGCATCCAACCCTTCAATTGTAGATATGCGGCACGGCATGCGTCATAAAAGGGCCCACTAATGTTCGTACACACAGATAAGAAATTCGGTCACCTTTTCTTAGCGGTTCACGAAAGTCGCTTGCCGAAAATTAATTTATCTTGAATTGCATAACAGAGAAATCTCGCGACCAGTTCCCCAATTGTTAAAAATCTGTTGCTGCTAAATATTTTTATTATCTACCGAATTTTCGGTATACACCGAGTTCATGAGACTTGGCAACACTGACGGCACATAATTTCACGTTTCTTTGTTCATCAGGGAGAGATTATAAAGACGAAAAATACGGACATCCTTCCGTTTCCGCTCATATTTATGGGCACCATTGTCTCTTTTCAATGGTTGTTGTACGGTCTTATAATTAATAACGTGTTTGTGATAGTAAGTAGCGATATTCGATTATCATTCACTCAAATCTGGAAAATATACAATTTCTTATGGGAGTACGTATTACGCTAACCGTTGTGTTTCCACAGTTCCAGAACGTGGTAGGTTTTACCCTTTCTGTAATGCAACTGTCGTTGTTCGTAATATTCCCATCGAAGTCGAAAGCGAAGGCGTCCATTCAAGAGAAGAAGGATTAAAGCCAGAATTGCATAGCCATCTGCAAGCAATTCACATCGAATAACGAAGACGTTCCTACATGTATGTATGCAAGCTGGTACATCAGTGATTACAAATGGTGCAAATGCGAAGATTTATAATAGCGTACGTTGTCAGCCGCGAAATAGTATAATTGTTACTCCAATTGTAATTCGAATAAATAAGTTTCTTTTTAATTGGGGGTGTAATATCATTCGAACCCTCGCAACCAATACCGCATTACTGTGTTTAAGCTTGAGTAATAAATATTCACTTTCCATACCATGAAAGATTAATTATACTGAAACTTTATTTATAATTTACTTAATCCTATACGCTCCATAATTGTAAAATAGATAACCATCTTTTACAATTATACGGAGGGTTCAGAAGCCAATCAGTGCAAGTCCATCTTTCCCTGAAAATGAGTTACGCAATTCAAAAACTTATTTATTGTTAAAACTTTCAGTTGATAAAAAAATTGAGTCACTACTTTCATACGTACGCAATAAATTGAGCGCGGAATTACTAGGCAAAATTATTCAGAGGACGAACAGTGTAAATCTCGGTTTTAATGCTAACGGACTTACACTCATTGGCTTCTGAACCCTCCATATATTACTCTATTACTAATTCAGCTTAAATCATTACAAACAGTTTGCACTAATTAAGAAACGCTAATCCTACACTTTCATTCATTTCCATCGATTATTCCCAGTGGCGGATTTAACGGGCGGCCGATGAGCAATTGCCGTTTGGGTCCCTACCCATGCGGCCCACTCAAGGCCCCATCTTAAAAAAAAATTATGATTATATCCAGACACTGTTTTTTCTGTACTACTACATTTAACCCGTTTTTCGTAAACTACCTCTTCATTTTCCCGGAAAAATGGGCCTCTCGGAACGTTTGCCACCTGGGCCTTTTTCCTTGAATCCGCCACTGGTTCTATTCCACGGACAATTAAGGCGCGCGAGCTACAGTAGAATCTCGATTATCTGAAACCCCCGTACATTCTGCCTTCCTATTGCATTTTGATGTTCTCATTTACAAAGTTCACGCTTTCAGTACACAGAGGCGTCTGTTGTTGGAGAATTCATTATGCAGAGCCGACGGGCGAGCCTCGGAATACAGCCGGGATTCTTCTCAATGATTGACGTGGCCGCGCGCGGATCGTCGGAAGTCGGCTGTGTCGCGATCAAGAATAACCGAAGTGATTACCATTTCACTTTCTACAGCGCCGCGTTACGCTGCATGCAAATGCAAAGTCCTCCTGCCGGCGGCGGGCCCGCTCACGGGCTTCCATGCGATTTACGTCCGCGACGGCTCGTTGGTAGTCGTTCTTGGTGTATCGGCCTATTATATGACCGGCGTACATCATCGCTTGACTTTCTGATCGAGTTTGCCGGCTAATAGCAGGAAACAGTGACCTTCTATGTAGACAGTAGCGTCTGGTATTGTGGCCAGTAACGTGTCCGATTGTCCAGCGGGCGATCGGCGGCTTATGGGTCTCCCGTCGATCGTTCATGAACGCGAACAGTTCAAAGTGGAGAAGGGAAGGAACGGAAGGATTTCGTGTGGCCGCCGATTCAAGGGATATCCGCGGCAATCGTACTTTGCTCTTACTCTAATATGATTCCGTGCGAGGGTCCTGGTGTATACACGTGAACCTACGTGTGTCGAGCTTGTTCGTGGATAGATGTATGCTCAGGCAATTTTGATAAAGACCTTTTGTTAGTAATATGTAGACAGTTCTGTATGTAGTAAGACGAACGTTATGTTTCAAGTGTGGTTGGTTCAAATACACGATGTAATTCGTAAGTTTAGTGCCTCGGGCTCGCGTAATAACTTGAGGTACTTTGGTACCTTAGTCGCTGGATGGATGGTTTACAGTGAGGTCGGATATGAGGTAAGTGCGCCCTTTTATTAATTTATTCTTTGTTCGTGTGATAGAGTTTTAGCTTCGTTAGCTGAATTTTCTCCTCGTTAAAATTAAATTGGATATATTATTGCTATGAAATTCTTGTTACCGAAACAGTGACTTTTCTTTGCTACGAGTATTTTATTAATAATAGGTATCAAAAGGGGGTAAGATTTTTGTAGTTGAAATGAGGCATTGAGAGCAAAAACGGACGAACCCACATTGAAAAAAAAATTCATTTTTTCTATTCTATATGATTGGTATAGCCAATTTCGCAAAAAATGTGGGTTAGTCCGTTTTTGTTCTCAATGCCTGAAATTAGCTTAATATTAAATTCCCGAAACTCGCGTGTAACGCTGCTCCAATCATAATTATTTATTATTCAGAATCTTTCATACTGCAAAATGTTTCTCATTCTTAATATTTTGCAATCAGAGGCGTCGTCGTTGAAATATGAGTAGTTAAAATTTGAGGAAGAGTGTCACCTTCGGCGCGCACTGTTTAAATTACAGTCCGATCGCAAGTTGTAACTGCCACGTCGATATTAATGTCGAGATTTGAACAATGCATCGCGCGCAAACGTTACAATTCACTCGTACATCAGCAAAAGTGTTTTTAATGTGAAATTACATAAAACCAAACATTTCTTCGTCATAGTTAACAGTGGGAAAATTTTATATGGGTACATAATAAGTTAAAATAAAAGTATGTGGGTTTTGGTTGGACCAGAAACTTTGAAAATGTGTTGAAACACTTATTATTAACATGTGTGTACATACACACGAGGCGCCGCGGATTCAGCCGCTTGAGATTTAAAAAGCGCGCGTCGGAAGTCGGCTACTAAAGAACATTAATTGTTTATATCTGGAAAACAGAAACTGGGATTGTAAAATAGCAAAGGGCTTGTTAATTTCATTTATTACAAGCAACAGTATAGTTCAATCTATCAAACAATTTTAATACATCCTGTTTAAAACTACACCCATTTCAACCCTTACTAAAACAGTAAAAATAAATGCAAAATAGAAGCACGTCTTGAACTTTTCACTCCTCAGAAATGGTCACAGGAAAAGTTGGACAACCCAAAAAATTCAGAAAAATATACAAATTTGTGCACAAGTAGAGTAGGTAGTTTATGCTGAAGACAAACGTATTTTTGTTGGTGCCATAGTGTGGTTTTGGGGGATGAAATCACCCCTTGAGAAAAATTCAGAATTTTCTTTTTCATAGAATATCTCGAGAAGGGTAAGAGATATCGAAAAGGAGTTTAAACAAAAGTTGCACCTTTTTTTTACATCTACAAAACTGCGTAAAAATAATTATCGGAAAATCCATACTTTTACCCCCACCACCTTTCCGATAATTATTATTATTATTATTATAATTACTTTTACGCAATTTTCTAAATTTTCTCGTTGCCCAACTCCCCTTAACTCAGACAAGCAACGAACCTCGTAGGTCCCTCGTCCAAAGGAGTTAAGCACTGCAATCGAAATTGTTATCGTGCTTTATAAATTACAAAAATTCAAGTACCCCCGTCTGGGGCGTTATTTACATCGCAAGAACGATGCAAAGGGCTCCCAATTAAGGGTGAAAGCTACTCGAACTCCGGAACGGGTTCGATCGCGCCAAGTCGCATGTTGGTCGCGCATCCACGAATTTCATGTCCGCGCACGGCCCCGTTCAAGATTGATCCCGGAGTGTGCGCCCGAGTCGGCTCTGTTTGTATGTTCACACACAGGAACATCGCTGCTCAACGTGAACGTGCTTCTGTTGTGTGGAGGTGGGCTCGTTATAACACCTGCTGCATCCCCTGAACCCCTCGTCGCGTCCAGCGTCACGTGGATCGGCTGATGGGTTCGTATCGCAGAGTACTACCGAGATGAGTCGGGACGAGGGAACGATAGCAGTTATCATTCCTCGTGTGTGTAAATGTATTTCCCGTGTCGCGATACGTACATATGCCTGGCAAATATCTCGATTATCCGCGCGTCGGCAATCATGCGTATCTACACGTGCTCTCCTGATCGACTTGCTGTGGGATAAGAGGGTGATCTTGGCGAGGAAGGGGGTCCTCTTCCCTTCTGATCCATGGATAGGGAGCCTTTGCGAGGAATCTTTGGGGGCAAAGCGCATAATATTATGAACGCGATACTCCGAGGATTCTAAGCGTGGGACTTGAAATATTAATTCTTTGGGCTCGGGGGGCTCTGGTTTTCTAGAGGGGATAAAAAGTAGATCTGTGTCGTGGCAGTCGTAGACGAGGAGACTTCTATAAGGGGTAATCGAGTGGATAATGTTATAGGAATTGATGTAATAAATGCTGAATTTGTAGTTAACCCTTAACTGGTATACTGTTTTCGGCAAACGTAACTGGGCGTCGCAGACTACAAAATAAAAAAGGACACAGAAATTTGTAATGTTGATTTTGTTCTTAGGTAATGTATAAAATAATAGAAACGTAGAAAGTTAAATTATTATTATAAAATTAATTAGAAATTCAGTTTACAAACTTGGACAATCAAAAATTTTGCAACGAACCATGCGTGCTTGGGGTCATGACCGACCCCAGGATACCAGTTAAGGGTTAATTCGTATCGAAGCTGTGCGTAGACGAAGAAAGTTTGAAGGGAATTTTTGCCTACTAGTAACATTGTGAGGTGAATTATAATTTATTGGTAAGACTTGGAGTAGCAAGGACTTGAAAGGAGAAATTCTTTGGAATATTTTAACTTAATGAATGAAACTGTATCGTGCTAATGGAAAGAAGCATTCATAAGATTGCTCGATACAATTTCTTCAAAGCCTCCCCCATCGCTTCATTAAATCGATCGCCAAGAATTTTCAATTTAATGACCTTCTTAATGGCACTTATTAAGGTCGTTATGAACGCAACGATCTTTATCATAATTACAGATGTTCGATTCACAATAATAAATTTTTAGTGTCTGAATTCGCAAATGCGGACGATTTTGTTTCGGCCGATATTCATTAAGCTATCAAAGCAAAGACCACACTTGTTCCATAGTAATTCAACTAGTAATTGCTTAGTACATTTTAATTTTATATCAATTTTGCTTACCCTCACCGTTTCAGCGACTTAATAGTTGATTATTATTTTGAAATATTCATCGGACAAGTCGAGTAAAATTTTAATGGCATTAGAGCTCGTGAAACTTGTTTGAAAATATGTGGAAGCATCTACTATGAAAGATCAATATTAGATGCCTCCTGTGTCTCTTCTGTGGTCGACGGGAACAACATAATTTTTCAATCGCCCTCCCGAAACCACTTCGTAAATTATAGACGCTGCGCGGAAAGTAGAGCGTTTCCCTTAGCGTCCACATGGCACACGCTCATCCAGAAACGGCAGCCCTCCCTCATTGGACTTAATATCAATTTAGAGCACAATACCACGGAGTATTTCGATGCCGTGTAATTTGCTTGAACGTTCATTAAGTATACCGGGACAATTATAACCGTATCCAATAATGACGAGGTCGCACGAGTTGGTCAGACGGCTGCAACACGCGTCCTCCGAGGATCTTATTGGTAAGAAAGCGCGCTGAACGTAAGCTTGGGAAAATGAGAAATCCAAAGACACGAAAACAGGAGGAAAGAATGAAAAATAGAATACTGTTCTGCGAGTACAGAATGAAGTAGTATAAAAGTATCACAGTAAACAGTTAACATTTATTTTTCTTCTTTAATTGTGAAATGCATTCAATTTTTTGGATACTTAAGGGGGGAGGCCTACCTATAACGGTCAAAACAACATGCTTCTTTGAGAATTTTTTCTAGAAAAACCGATAAACTTTTATTATTAAACATTAGTGTATTGGAAAGAGTACAACTTACGGATATTTAAGTATTTTTTGTGATAAAAAGTATTGAAAGGTTTGGGAGTTATAGGCGTTATAGAGGTCCTTTTATTTTAGGCGATTTGCGGTGATAATCGTAGCTCGGTGCGGGATCATCCAAAATTGAAAATTCGATTTTTTTTAGATAATATATGAAATTATCTACGCGCTATACGGGCCCGATTTTGGAAAAACTATTTTGAGACAAAATGGCGACTGTGCAAATTTGAAGTATCGATATTTGGCAAAAAATCGCTCGTTTTTCGAGTGTAAAAAAAATCTAGCCAAAAAAGGAAAAGCTCCCGATAACGCATAGATTTTTAACCGTAAAATAAGCCTGCAAAGCCTTGAGTAAATTGGTTTATTGATTTAAGAGTTGTATGTGTGTCACCGACTTTGAAAACATGATTTTGAGGAAAACGCGTTTAAAGTTTTGGGTCTGAGCGCTACACCGAGGAACACCTAGCTAACTTACACGCGTATATCTTTGTCAGTTTTGGTCGGTTTAACTTGGCTGTTTCAGGGAATATTTTCAAGATGTACTTCAAGAAAATCGAAAAATCGATTTTTCGAAAATTTCTAGGTGGGCCTCCCCTCTTAATATAATGGAGCCTTTATGTTTTGGACACCTTTTAATTGTATCATTAAATCTAAATCAGCAGTAGTTACGTTTATCAAGTACCACGTGTTATGATTTCCTTTTTCAACGGTATACTAAGGGTGTATTTGTATATTTAAGAAGTAACGAAAATAGTTGATAAATTTTTATGGTAAAAATGAGTTCCTCTTGGATAGCTCTGAAAAATATGCACGTAGAATGCACGAAGATTAATTATCCGCTCGTTTTTCTCTCGTAATGTAGGCCACAACTACGACTGCAGATCTAAAGCTGTCGTAGGTATTGCACGGTGGAGACAGATGCGACAAGATTGTTTCAAACTTGTATTTATAGAAACTTTCATATGACAAAAGTTCCATTTTCAACTTACGTCTTCTATTACTTTACTTTAAAATATCTCCAAAATCGTCCAATTTGTAACATTACGTATTTGTATTAGTACAAGTCTATTTTGCCTTGTAACGTATGCGGCGAAATATTATTCCCAACAGACTTGAACATATTTTATCTCGAATACTAGAATCAGATAATAGAATTAAAAAATTTCCAATAATCTCTACTTCCACAATATAACACCGCCGCATAAGTTTCCCCAAATGCAACGAAAAGTCTCTTTGCACAGCTTAAGAAACATTTTCCTCCGCCCCTCTTAATCTCAAAATTCCCACCAAAGAAACCTCAGAAATTTCAAAAGCCACTAAAACCATCACAACGTCACTTCTCCTCCCCTCTTAATCTCACAACAATATCATCCAGTGGCGTATTTAGTGTAAACTGTGCCTAGGGCAAGCGTAGAATTTGCGCTCCCCCACCCCCCGCCCCCCATGCATATCATTACAATTCCATCTTTTCTGTTCTACTTCTTTGTTAAAAGTGTTCATCACACAAAACATTTTATTTAGAATTTAGATAATCCTTTTAAAGAAAGTGGAGCTAAAGGGCGGAAGAGACTAAAGTTGGAGGCAAATGAAGCCGAAAAGTGCAGCAAGTTTTTTTTTAAGCTTCTCTAAAGAGGAATGCGAAGCACACGAATAACAAGCGTAAATTACTAACATTAACCATCCAAGTAGATTATTAAAAAAATACTATTTCTTTCGGCTTTTTTGCGCCCCGCGGCATTTGCGCCCAGGGCACGAGCCCTACTTGCCCCACCCTAGATACGCCTCTGATATCATCACATTAATATCCCTAAAAAAGAACAATCTTTTTTTCCTCCATAAAAAAATTCCTTCGCATAATGAATCATAACATCCCCCACCCCTCCAAAAAAATTATTAGCGATATCATCCCTATGCTGTCCCCGCCGTATAAATAACTCTGCCGAAAAAGGCAATGCAAAGTGTACACATGTACGTGGCCGAGTTTCAACGACCGACATCGGTTTCCTCGAAACCGTGGTGCCGGATGTACCGTGGTTCCCCGGAA
Organism: Andrena bucephala; assembly: GCA_947577245.1. NCBI lineage: Eukaryota > Metazoa > Arthropoda > Insecta > Hymenoptera > Andrenidae > Andrena > Andrena bucephala. The sequence continues at coordinate 11,591,160 of OX387715.1, forward strand.
GTGGCGCGGCGTGCCCGTAGAAATCACTGGCACAGCCGCGAGTTTTGACGTCGCTGTAGACGGCTTGACCGACGGACGGAGCGGCGAACAGGGGGAAGGGATGGATCACGGCAGGGCACGGGGGATGAGCAGGATAAGACGGAAAAAGAGGGAGATCCTGGCTGGTCCGACTATTCCGTACACGGCGCTGTCCCGCAGGACACGTGATTCGACGCTTTCACGAAATGTGTAACGCGCTGCTATAACGCTGCCTCCCTTTTATGCCTGACCACCTCGAGGCGCACCCGACATTTTCCTTCCGTTACCGAGGATTCGGTTTTGCGCGCGCGAGCGCACCGGCGCGTTCTTCCCGGCCGCAGCTCTTCCATAACGTGTGACGCAAGTGAAGTGGTATCGTCGATATCGCTCTGGACGAATCGCACTGGGAACCATCCCTCAACCGGTAATTATCTTCTTCCTTTCAATTCCGGCTGATTCGTTTCGGTTGCTGTCTGGTCGACACGAGCGACGTGTCTGGCAGCCTGGCTCGCTGGCTGGTTCTCGTTATCGTTTCGGACGATTTTCCGTGTAAGTTGCTTGTGTGATTTTTTTTAAGGATCGTTAAAGATTTCGCGCGGATTCTGTGATTAGATTTGCTTTGAAGTTTATTGTGAATTTTTTTTTTGGGGAGACGGGTTGCGGTGTAGTTGCGTCGAAGAAACAAGTTGTTGTTCACTTTTTAACTTGACGAAGGGAGTTCCGGTTTTCATGGATTCTTTAGTTTTACGAAGGATTTTGCGTGTAAATCTTGGTTGCTTGATTTTTGGGAGGACTTTTGACTTTGTCTGTTTTTTTTTTCAAAGATGAGTAGTTTGATGGAGATTAGGGAATTGTGGGGTGAAGGGCTTTCTTGTATTGAAATATGTTGGCGTTTAAAATTAATCGTTTTAAAGATGAATATTTATTTGTGTGTCTAATCTTGTCATTCATCGATTATTTTATTATTTTAATGCTACAATTTGACCGTCTGTAAATTTGTATATTTCGCTTTTCATGTTTATTAGTTAACACGAATTACACAAGCTTCCGTCGAATTTTCCAAAGTAATTATGTAGACTTGCACATTCCACTTACATTTTCTCGGGAAAGTATATTTTTACCAGCAGTTCTGAACGATTTCATGGTTCACGGCAGCAGAGAGAAAACATTGAAATACCCATTTGGCGAGGAAAACTCTTTCTGAAACCTTAGTAAAGACGGATGGATGTTGCCTCAGTTTTCGACTTATTACCGTGGCAAACAAAATTTTCCTTATTCGATAACATAAGGACAAGAGAGAAAAGTCGGTTTCGTCGAGAGAGAATTGAGATTGTGAGCCACGAGAACTCTGAGATGAATACTTATACATAAAGAACAGATTCGAGGCATGTTGAAAGTAAATTCAGCAACAGTCTCAAAGTTTAACTTCGTTATAAAATTGTAACGATATGAATGGATATTGTTAAATTATTAGATTTATTATGAAAATTTAAAATGCGTTTAACACATCTGTCTAAGCTTACATATTAATTTTTCGTCTCGCAAAGTATTTCAATTCCTTGAGTCTTTTAAAAAAATCCTATATCTTATAATATCGTGACAACGCCGTATAGAAACGAAAAATAGAACTGTTATATTACGTAATTAACCTGACGCTTCATTAATCATAAATGCTCTTCTTTTTAAACACCACTTACTAGCAACTTTATTTCTTCTTAGTCGAAGGATTTTAACAGAGGATCGTCAATCCCGCGACGAAGCCATGAAATTTTGCTCGCGTTGTAGTTACGTTTTTGCATTACATACAGTAACGAATGCATGTCTGGAATACTTGTTCCTTTCAAGTATGCATACGTCGCAAATGTATTCCAATGACATCTCGACCGCGAGTAAACGATAGCGAAATAATTCCTTTAACATCCTCAACACACAATTGCCGAAACTTACAAACATAAATTTATTAATACCAATAATCTGCAGTTTACCCAAGCTCGTCAAATCTATTAAAACGCACAAGTCATGTAAAAAATCTTAATAGGTTTAATTTAACGCTGCTGTTACTTGCTATTCAACAGAGATCTAGTGCTAATTTAGTAATAATTACCTGAGAAATTAACCGGTTGAGTCTAGATTATTTCAAGACAAAACTCGAATTTGTTAATTTCGATAACTGCATCTTTATCGAATTTGGTGTGGATTAAAAACGCTCTTAAGCCATTAATAACAATTAAATAGTTGGAAGAAGCTTCCAAAGAGGACGCTGCACTAAACAATTACATTGACACTGCCATTGGAGAATTCGTTTTCGCAAATTCAAGAGAAGGTCCTAAATTAAAATCGCAAACGATTATTTTTTCAAATGGTCATTGAAGGAGTAAGAGGCGCTACAGAAGATTTCCTCGCCCGTTTCGGGAAAGTTGCCGAAAGTATCGTGCAAGAAGCTTCGTTGATCGTGGCCGAGGTTCACAACAGTGCTCGTTAGAGCAAAATCATTAATCGGGAGGGTGTTTATTTCAGGATATTTTTCTAGTGACTCCACGGTCGTCCGCTTCTAGCCGATCGTATAAATAGAAGTGGCAGATGCGCCCGCGAGATATGTGTGCTTCCGAATGCACCGATCGTTAGATATTTACTGTGAAAAAGAGTGAGAGGCCGTGTTAAAGCGCCGGTGCAAGTATCGCGAAATTGCCGTGGCAACCGGTCGCACTGCTTCCTTCCGGAAACACGTAGGAAACGCGAGTGCAACTATCTCCATCGTCCTTTTATCCATCGGCGATCGGTTTGCGTTCGTGCCGGTGACACTGATCGTCAGGATTTCGGGATCGATTTCACTGAAGCCGCCCGCGGATTGCGACTCGATTGGTGAGATTGAAGGCGCTCGCATACAGTACTGGAAACGTTTATCGCATCACTCTAATTTGCATAGCGATACGGTTGATAAAATGACACGTATCCACCTCATTCCAGGCAAGACAGCCAGCCACATATTCTTGTTAATAAATAAATTTTACAACAATATTTGCCTAGTAGTAATAATAAGAGCGGCATAAGTGATAAGATGCTTATTCGGGTGATGCAATAAATAATATTTGCAGTAATGTATAAAGCGTAAAATGAATTTCTGAATTTACCTAAATTTGTATAAATTTTTATAGAGCTTATGGACAAGTTTTTTTTATGGCATTATTGGTAACTATAGTTGGAAGATTTTTGCTGTTTGCGTTTAACGGTAATGTGCTTCCTAGAGGTAGATAAGTTTAGTTTTTAAGTCAGGGAGAGGATTCTCTTAGAAGTCTTCCTTAATTGTAAAATAACTTAATGATAGTTGTAATTTTTATGCTTGAATTGAAGAAGGATTTTGAGATGAATAAGACTCGATGGAAAGTTTGAGTAGCAAACGTTATTGCCGCCTCAAAATGTTCAAATTCTTGTATAGGTATCTTAGTCGCTGTTGAATTTAGAAATTCGGAGGAGTAAGGATCGCAGATAGATTCGATGTAATTGAAGTCTCTTTCCTTTTATTTGTCCGGTGATATATTTAAGGGGAATATCTTGTTTCGAAAAAAATTAAAACAAAGAAATTCACCATGGGATTTTGTGTAAAAGTAATATAAAATACAGGGAATAATATTTCTCTGTCCATTTTACGAAGCTAATTCGTTTTCTGGTATGTTATTCAATATCAGACCCCATAGTGGCATCCCCCATACGTTTTAGACCTGCGTACCACGCTAAACCACCATTTGTACTAATATAAGCCAATCATCTCGAATATGAACAAGTAAAGGTCAATGTAATTCCCCATCGATACAACTGCTGCGATAATATATAGAAAACACACACCAACATGCATTTCTAGCATTATCCTCATACCAATTTGCAAAAAAATGCTGATGATTGGAATCGTGAATTTATAAATTAATAAATCTTGTCTTTAACTAAGGCATAACACATCTTTATATTAAAAGTAGACGAAATATCAAAATTGGGTAGTAATTTCTTAAAAGATTCTTTACAAGTTACAACTCATACCGCACACTCGAGGGTAGTTTATAAATGATCATATTCCTACTGGAAACTACAAACATCCAACTGTTACTAATTATTAAATAAATCTTTACATAAACAATTAATCGACAAATAATATAACAATCACTAGTTCTTTCCTCGTAGAATTAATTTACATCATTTACGTGGAACTTATAGGGCGACACGTTTATAGCGGCTATAACTAAATATTCGAATAATTTATTCGAATAATTGAAGGTATTCGAATTTCGGATTGTACCGAATACGAATCTAAACGATTGAGAAACAAATAATTGTGAAGGCCACCATGAAAAGAATTTCACGCTAAAGTGTGAAAAAGTATTTCATGTTCAGATTAGAACATGAAATTGCTCTTAATTATTCGAATAACGTTCGAATACTCGAATACTCTTAATTATTCGAGTAACGTTCGAATATTCGAATACTTTTGATATTCGAATAATATTTTAATACTTCTAATCATTCGAATCTCAAATTTTCTTAATTATTCGAATAACGTTCGAATATTCGAATACTCTTAATTATTCGAGTAACGTTCGAATATTCGAATACTTTTAATTATTCGAATAATATTTGAATGCTTTTAATCATTCGAGTCTCAAATTTTCTTAATTATTCGAATATCGTTCGAATATTCGAATATTCTGAATTATTCGAGTAACGTTCGAATATTCGAATACTCTGAATTATTCGAGTGACGTTCGAATATTCAAATGCTTTTAATTATTCGAATAATATTTGAATACTTCTGATCATTCCAATTATTCGATTCTCAAATTCGAATTCTACTGGTATTAGAATATTCGAACACCCGAATATTCGTCGCAGTCTTATTAGCGAGCCATCGAGCGATCGACGAGGAATAAAACAAAAATCTTGTCTCCCACTACTACTGACCCACTCGAAATTGCTTAATGTATGAGCCCGCGAAGGAGGACTCTCGCTTTTCATCCGTAGGCGAATATCTAGCCGCGTACATCCATATCGGCGGCGGTTCATACGTGAGCGAAATTGTGAACGGTCTAATAATAACCGGCGCACTCGCTTATATGGCCGGTTGATTTTAATTCAAGCAAAAACGTCAGCCAGACCTCGTCCTTTTGGTGTGCGGGGTCAGTGATCATCATAATGAAAAAACGCGAGGAGCATCCGAAAACGGTGGAATACGTCGGCGATATGTCGGCGGTAACGCTGCGCCGGGGAAAGATCGTTCCGCGGGAGGCTCCTTGATCTTGAGTTATTTTCGTCGGTTATGGTAAAAGACGGCTCACATCGCCGACGAGACGGCTCGATACGGAATAAAGTTGCGGCTATTATCGCGCGCAATACCGGGGCTACGCCGAAGGGGAGCGTCCCGAAAGTTCGGTATACGCAAGTACGTGCGCGCCAACGGTTAGCCGACGCGAGAGGTCAGTTTCGGGAAGGATAACCGAAGGATAACATCTCGGGGGATGATAAGTCGTTGCCAATTCTGGGCACACGTAGGATTCTTTTTCGCGTGGAATGCGCGATGAATATTATGGCATTGTTTACTGACTCACGTCGAGAAGCTTGGTTAATTTGGAAGCCCTGATAAGGACGATGTTCTTGTCTGTAGTGATTGCTGTATAGTGTATACCGTTCGTTGGCAAGCTTTTATCAACAGGCGAATCAAATGGTGGCGTTTTTATTCTGAGGATTAGACGGGAGCGCCTCAGAGAAGGGACTCAAATATTGTAGTTTGAAGATTGTGGTGAAGATAATCGGTAATGAATCGGTAGTGCATCAGGGTGGTGCTTATTTGACCCCAAAAAATTATTTTTATATTTCTTCACCGGGAATTCTGTCGGCGTATTCACCTTTATGAGTAAGTACCGTGGTATTAATTTTATTTTTTCAGTTACATATTAGGGGTTGCTACCAGGCATTGAATTTTGTGCTTTTTAAGAATAAAAATGCGATTTTCTTTTCGACGTTTACACGAACAAAAGTTTGACATAATAAGAAACAGAATCTATAAAAATCTGCCGTACTGTATAAACCAAATCACCGTCAACGCTTGCGAACACCAGCGTAAGTGGAAACACCCCGTAATAGACAGACGCGCCAGCCAAGTTCTCACTCTCGATCTTCAAAGTCGACTTTATCAAAAACGAAACACTGCCGATTTATTTTTACATAAAACACTTGCCCCTTTTGCTTGCGCTGTAAATAACGCTATTATACAGGGTGTCCTGAAATTAGAAGACAAGCCGAAACATGCTAATTTCTAATGCCATAAAAAATTGAAAAGCATATATTAAAAATTTCACAATCCGAGGGTTCGGTTCCGAGATACAGGCGAGTGAAGTTCTGGGCTTCAACTTCCGGCGCGCGCTATTTGAATCCCAGCAACCGTTGCACTCGCCTTCGAGTAGCGAGTTATTTAACACACGCTAGAAGGACGTGAACGAAAACTAGTTGTATCTCACTATCGCGTAACTCAAAGGACCTCGATATACCAGCAACGCGTCCCGGGGAATGTCCTACGAGAGTTCCTCTCGCTATCACGGCTCGAATAACACTGATTGCTCGAAGCAAACCTCGACAAGGGTATTCCCGTTTATCCCCAAATTCGGAGCACACGGAAAATTTGGGGTAGCTGGTTATGAAAGGTGGGATAGTCGCTGATGGAAGTGGATATAAATGCGGCACGGTGACTTGCCTGCAAGATTTGTAACAGAGCAAGGGTGAAAAGTGCCCTAGAAGAAAAGAGTTTGGCATCCCTAAATTTTTACACTTGCTTCCTATTTAATATGTTTTGCCTTTACGGAGTACAAAAAATAATTACATTTGCATTTTGTTTATGTGGGTGTTGGATTTCTTTATTATTAAGAGTGGGATATAGTTTTTTATAAAAAAAAATCATTTCTCGTATTTCACGAGCTTATTGGAATACATTACTTCTATTAAGTAAATTTCGCAAAAAAATGTAGGTTAGTTGTTTTTTGTTCTCAATGCCTCATAGGTATTATGAAAAATGATAGCATTGTATTTTGATAAATTTGGAAAGTATCGTATAATGTATATTGCACGATGCTTCTTGAGAAAATGTGCCATCTAAATAAAATACAATTCAGATATCAACAAATCAGGTGTGAAAGAACGTGGCCTTTGGCTTAAATTTTACCGAGGTCAATCGAATTCCCATTGTTCTTAATAATTTCTCAGTGTCTCATTTGAGATCACTTTACTCAGACGCGAGTGAAACTGCCTCCGAGTATCCAAGATCCTTTGCTCCAACCCACCCCCGTTTCTCTCTGCGCATAATGCACCAGGTATTCGCAGAAGATCCAGCTAACGAATTTGAAATTTAAAACTCTTTTAAAAGTAAATCAAACGTGACGTTTTTTGCATCTGACAAGCGAATCAGTTTTTGTTTTAAATTTCATGAATTCCATTTACGTGGGACTGCCAGGCTCGCTGCGTGGCATTAAAATCGTGGCGTAATCGGATGAGTTTCAACTCTGCAAATTAATTTTACGTTCTCGTGTTTGGTCTTGTTTTTAATGCCATGCTTAGGGAGGCGTTAAAAGCTGCACAGAGCCAGGCATTTCTGTAGTTATGTATTTCTCCCTTTCCTTTATTGCCCGACAGGATTTATCAACATTGTGTTTCCACGCCCTGTGTATCGAATTTAATTCCAACGAATTCGAGTGGATGATTGTTTCGTCTTTCACGCCAGGAAGCGAGTGAGAATTAGCAAAGATGTACGGCCTAATACTAGAGAATATGTCCGAGTACATACGACAGGTGTACGGGGAAGACAGATGGGAGGAGATTCGGCGGCAAGCATCCGTGGATCAACCAAGCTTCAGTGTTCATCAAGTCTACCCTGAGAATCTCATACCGAGACTAGCGAAGAAGGCAATTCAGGTAAGGACTGAAACGTAGTATCTTAAACAACTTCTTCATTTCTGATGTCACACAAAAAGATGTCCCACGAAAAGCGTGTTCTGTTCGACGAGGCACCTTTTTTTTTAAAAGCCTCGTAGTCTCCCAATAATATACTTTCTTAGAATCTAAATGTAGCTTTGGAGTTTCTAATAATTTTCAACGGCGTAATCTCATTAATTTTCGTGAAAAGTACGCTCGATATAATTACGCATAATTGCAGGCAGGGGTAGATTTGGAGATTTCCGTGAAATATTAAATACTTTAATCTAAAAGAGTCGAGATAATTTTAAAATTAATTCAATATGGCAACTCACGTATGAGTTATTGATACAATTTGCTACATGAAAAAAAAGTGAATTGTTTTTAAAGTCGTCCCTAGCCTCTGTTTAAATATTTTTCAATTTCTTTCGCTCGAAATTTGCCGCCCCAAAATTTGCTGCCCTTAGCTTGTATACACAAATCCGCCCCTAATTGCAGGTAACATTCCCAAAACTTATCTTATAATTAGATGAACTCACAAATAAGAAAATTGTATAGACAATTTTGACGTTTTCTATTGAATACAATAAGCCGGTAAAATCGTAATGAATCGGGTATAAATAACCCCTAGATGAAACAGAAGAAATTCTGGAATTAACGACAAGGCATGCTTTTCGAATTGAATTCTGTGTAGAATGATAAATTTCTCGAGGAGCAGGGAAGAGTCTAAATTTCTCGAATTATGGTGAATGAAAGGAATACAGTCAGTTCGTGGTAATCGTAATTTTGTGGTTGCACGTTACATGGAACAGACACGTTTGGACCTTGTTCGATCCGAATATATCTTTCGCTCGTATCGCAGGTACTTGGCATCACGGAAAAAGAATTTTTCGATCAGATGGGTGTACACTTCGTAGGATTCGTTGGCCAGTACGGTTACGATCGTGTGCTTTCAGTACTTGGACGGCACGTGAGAGATTTCCTAAATGGTTTGGACAACTTGCACGAATATCTCAAGTTCTCCTATCCGAGGATGAGAGCTCCTTCGTTTATTTGCGAAAACGAGACGCGACAAGGTAAACGAATCTCGAGCAAAGGATATTCGCGCTGACACGCAATATGCTTTCATCGTAATTTTTGTATTATTCCAATTCGAGCTTAATGGTAAACTGTCAGTATTTAAGGGTGTACACCCGTTTGAACCCTCGGAAAATGTGTACATTTTGTGGATTATTTTACAATTCAACGGTTTGATGAAGATTTCCCGTTTTTTTACTATCGTTACATAGTATTATGAACTACTTAAAAAAAAAGTTTCAGTTAAAAAACTATTGTTTTTCGGAAGTTATGCATACATATCCGAAAGTCTCTCGATTTTAGACGGCTAAACGGTGGGCCTGAAAACAGCTGTATGTCGTGTCTGAAATAAAAAACAATAAAATCTCCTTATAAAGTATGTCAATAGCTATCGTGCAACGGGGCCGAGTTTGAAAATTTTGAAAAATAAAGAAATGGTGAGAGATCAAAGGTAAAGTTACATTTTTCTAAGAGAAAAGGCCAGCTTTTTTCTTTATAAATAATAAACGGGGAATCGGAATAAAAAAAACCCTCGTTGGACGATGTGGAATCTTATTACGATCCTGCATGCAAAATTGGAAGTGAATTGGTTGAACGTAGCGCGAGTTTTTAGGCCCACCGTTTAGCCGTCTAAAATCGAGAGACTTTCGGATATGTATGCATAACTTCCGAAAAACAATAGTTTTTTAACTGAAACTTTTTTTTGAAGTAGTTCATAATACTATGTAAAGATAGTAAAAAAACGGGAAATCTTCATCAAGCCGTTGACTTGTAAAAAAATCCACAAAATGTATACATTTTCTGAGGGTTCAAACGGGTATACCCCCTTAAGGGGGAATGCCACCCCTGAGATCAACATTTCTCCATTCTTTTCCCTTGCATTTTCTGATAGCTCTGGATCAGTGCTGGAATTCGAGCTGATAAGTCAATGCAAGTGTTCATAATATCACTTTAAATATGAATTTCAACTTCCATGCTGACTTCCCGAAAATACCTTTTTGGAACCAGCGTGCGTGATTAGTAAAAAACTAAGACACCTAAAGTCTTGAAATTTTTACAACACTTTAGGCACACGCGGAGCTCTGGTATGAACCACGGACAAGACTGCTGAAATTCCAGGTCCTCTTTTCGTTTAATATTTTATCAAAAAAATTGTGCTTGTTTTCCGTGGTATGAAATCAAAGTATCTAAAATGGGGTCAAATTAATTTTGATCCTCATGATAGTGGTTCATACCAGAACTACGGCCATACTGATTCTGTAGAAACAATTGGTTTTACCGCAGAACCCATTGTTCCAGCAGGAGATTGCACACCACACAAGCGTGTCCTTAATTAGGCCCAGAAAAGCCTAATTTTATTTTCGTTTTCCAAAAGCCATAAGCTGTTAAGAATCTATCTTTTTTCAATAAAAATAATCTATCATTGTTCTTCGTGTGCAACTGGTAGTTTAGTTGTTATAGCTACATTTAACCGTTTTAGGGGTGGCATTTTCCCCTAAACCAAGCACAACAAATTGGAAATTAAATAGTGGATTCTACAAATATCAATGTACCGTGATTCTTAAAATTTTACTAAATAGAATAATAACCCAGGCAATAATTGCATTACTCAACTTATTAACATTACTCAATTGACGCAACACATTCCTCGGCTATTTTCTGATATAAAAATTCTTTATGACTTCCCCTAACTAACCTCCAGTATCCGAACACCCGTTGTTACTATTCCTTTCATGATTAAATATGCAGTAAACAGAAACAGACACGAACGTAGTACTTGCACCCTTCTGCAACGATCAAAATGAATTTTATTTAAACTACTGTAAGATGAATTTGTCATCGCAAGCGTTCACACCTTACACACTCTTCTGAGGTACGTAGGTACTTTAGTAGCTAGAAACTAATGAGAGTCTCGCAAATTTAACAACAATATACAAGGTTGGAAATTCAACGACTTTTTCCATTTTTAGTATCGTTACTTGTATCACTTTTTCTGAAATGCAGAATAATAATCACGAAGAAAGGGAGTGTTTTAATATCCGAAAATTTTCTCATCCTCGTACGATCATGTCTCCCTCCCAATTCGGATAGTGGAAGATCTACTGTGTTACTTTTACGACACAGTGTAAGCTCCCAAAATTTCTAATCCACGTTTTGAAAGGACCTTGTGCAGTTTGCCCGTAGTAAAAGCAACGTGTATTCTGGCAAGAGTAAAAAGATTTGTAGCCAGCCCCACGCGCACACACGGCCAATTTTAGTTTATCTTTAATTTCCCCTTTATTGCAGGCTTGACTCTCCATTACAGGAGCAAACGACGGGGATTCGTTTATTACACGATGGGCCAGATAAGGGAAGTCGCCCGTCATTTTTATCACAAGGAATTACAGATCGAGCTCGTGCGCGAGGAGGTCCTCTTCGACACCGTGCACGTCACCTTTCAGCTCACCTTTGATAACAGAGCTTTCACGCAAGCTTCGCTGGCAATGACCCGCGAAGAGAAACACCTGCCGATAGGAGCTTCCGTGCTTTTCGAAATATTCCCCTTCTGCATCGTCTTTGGGTACGTGCAACTTGATGTCACTCGTGCACAGGGTGTTTATAAAATAGAGGGACACTTTCAGGATCTGTTCTATTCAGAAGAATAATAAAAAAAAAATGGTATACTCGTGTGTCTGATAAATGGTTATTTTTGCAGTTATAAGCATCTTTATATTCCTTAAGATCATCCTGCATATCACGATCGAAACCGTGGTATGACCGGAAAAATTTATTTTCCGAATAAAAAATTATGTTGAGAATGTGGAGTTAATTTTTTTTAAAGAAATCCATTTTTTTATTAAACTTCGATTTTGGATGTGCAATAGTGTTAAGTTAGGAAGGATACGAAATGAAGCTGCATTATTTATGTAGCTCAGGATGCACACGATAAACTATTGGAGGAGATCAAGATCTCACAAAAGCGACGTAACTTTCCTGGAAGCCTGATAATTCTCATTATCACTTGCATAACTTCCCTCTTCATTTCGTCCTCGTTTTCAGGTCGGACATGATTGTGCGGAGCATCGGGAACTCGTTGATGGTGATACTGCCCGATCTCGTTGGCAAGAAGATCACGCACTTCTTCGATCTCGTAAGACCGCTCATCGCGTTCAAGTTTCACTCTGTAAGTGTTCAAACACTTTAAATCCCACAATCAGTTTCATTGCTGGAACACAATTTTTCCACCGCAGATTCTGAATCGAACGAACAACATCTTCGAGCTAGTAACGGTGGAACCAATTCTTACGGAACGCCCATCCGATCGGCATGGAAACGAAATTTTACTGAGCGAGGAGCTCGATTCTGTGGACGACAGGACGTTGAGACTGAAAGGTACTTGAAAGCTAATTGATTCTCCAATTATTCTCCGAATTTTAACACTGTCTAAAGTTTCAAGAACTTCCTATAGTCTTCCTACGATATATTAGCAGTGGCCAGGGTGTCAGCTTGCCCTTAAACATCAGACAATATATTCAAAATGTTAATGACTTTTTAGTAGCTGAAAAATATAATAGAAGTTCCAATATTATTACTGCGTGCTTCTAAAATTCACGTTGTATTACTATTTAAAAAAAAAGTACTTTATATTTACGAATATAATAAATAACTATGAAAAAATATTATTGCGACTATTAAATGAGAGGCGTATAGTTGTGAGTGGGCCTCCGTTTTATCTCCTGGCAAACCAATATTTTTAGACCTTGTTCGCCACTGTATACTAAGTTCCTACTTAGATGAGTTCCTTTCCTAATAAGTAGAAAATTCCGCAGGTCAAATGATATACATGGATAACTGGAGGATGATGATGTACCTGGGTACACCTGTTATGCCAGACCTGAATGCCCTGATCGCCACAGGTCTTTATATAAACGACCTTTCCATGCACGATTTCAGCAGGTACTGTGTACTTTACTATAACTATTTTTAATATTACTTAAATTCTTGGTACTTCAAACGAAAAATAACAGAGTGGGATGGGAGAAGATTGAAACAAGTATACTTTTCGGTTTGCCTTTATTACCTTGTCGCGTAGAATAAGAGGGACTGCGAGTGAGCGAGAATTATGAAACATTGGGAATATGAAGTGCTAAAAATCACTCTGAGAGGGTGAAATTTTATTGACCCCTGAAAATCCGGCTATAACTCGTGTATCACTTTTACAAAATGATAGTCCAAATTAAAAGAAGTAACATTTGTCTGAAAATTATCTTTCTATCTCGTACAGTTCGCGAGTTATAGGTAACAGAAAATCGGAAAATAGCCGGTAAAGTAGCAAAAGTTTTCAGACAAAAGTTACTTCTTTTAATTAGAACTATGATTTGGTAAAAATATTATCACTTGCAGGATAACAGTTCGCGAGTTATAATAGCCGAATTTTCAGGCGTTATTGCACACCCTTAGAGTGAATTTGGGCAGTCCTCAAAAATTGCGTAAGACGTACCTACCTATATATCTTCTACATATCCCCAAAGTTTCATAATTCTTCGAACTTCCGGGTTGGGGGATCTTCCCTTTCGAGTGCTCCCGAGTGCTCGCTCGCCCACTCGGATAATTACACCGCGGTAATGACAGAAGTGGAAGGGATAGCGATCACCTCATTTCAAGGCAGAAACTGTGCCTTTGATTTCACAACTACTGCAGTGTACAAATTCTGCAGAAGCAAACTATCGGGTGTTACAGAGATCTGATGCTGGCTGGTACGCAGCAATCGGTGGAGCTGAAGCTAGCCTTAGATCAGGAGCAGTTGAAGAGCAAAAAGTTGGAGGAGTCGATGAGGAAGTTGGACGAAGAAATGAAGCGCACGGATGAGCTGCTCTATCAGATGATACCGAAACAAGTGGCGGATCGATTGCGGAACGGGGAGAGCCCGATAGACACTTGCGAGGTAAAGGGAGCAGTTAATTCGCGCGTTCCATGCATTTTCGGAAACGTCACTTCTTGAAAGCTGACAAAGGAACTTCGGTATATACTTTCGGTAACCCGAAACTTGCGATTTTTGTTTAAACATTTCATGTTTGCAGGGGATCTCGATAGAAGTATCAGACAATTTTTTTCTGCTACTTCTTGGTTCATTTCTTTTTTATAATTTATGTGTTTATTCTATTTATGTGGTTATTTTATTGTAATTTATGTACCATTCAGTTTATTTTATACTCGATATTCGAATGCCAGCTCTTCGAATTAACGCGATTTACTTTGGTTGCATCAATTATTTCAGATGTTCGACAGCGTTTCGATTCTATTCTCGGACGTGGTCACGTTCACCGAAATCTGCAGCAGGATCACGCCGATGGAGGTGGTGTCCATGCTGAACGCTATGTATTCCCTTTTCGACACGTTAACCGAAAGGAACCGGGTGTACAAGGTATTCTTAGGTAGTAAGAGTTACCATTTATTTGTCCTCGCGTCATTCTCTTGCATTCAATAAAGAAAAAAAAAGAACAGCAGACGAAGTTAATTGTAGAAGTTATATCCTCTCGAAGTTACCTATCACATTTTTAGTACATAGTCTGAAATACAGGGTGGTTCGTCAGAAACAGGAATACCTTGACACCATATCTAAATTCGAAAACAAAAAAAGTGTAAAGAATTTCAATACCATATTAGTAATTAGAGTATGACTATAATCGAATTTTATCGCGGTAAAAAAGAAGGAGGAGCAGTTATCAGCTTGGTACTTCTGAAGGGAGCATAAAAAATTATGTTCACCGATATCATCCTCCGAAACCGTTTAAATGGTTTCATTCTAGACATTTTTCAGACACACTCTGTGTTTCAATAATTTTTTTTAAATGGAATATTGAACGTCTCATTCGTTTTTTGTGCGAATCTCTGTATGCGTGTCCTGTTCGTTTAGGTTGAGACAATCGGCGATGCTTATATGGTGGTGTCTGGCGCACCAGTGAAGGAAAACGATCACGCTGATCGTGTTTGCGATATGGCACTCGATATGGTCGAGGCTATAACAGATCTTAAAGATCGCTCTACAGGTAGGAGTGCAGGAAAATGTTCTGAACGTAAGTGTGGCTGTACTTCATTGTCGAACAGTTGACTTCTTACACGCGTTTTTACGTTTATAAAGTCTCAAGCTTTTGAATCCTGCTGTCTTACAGTCGAAACGAAACCAACTGGCTGTTCACGGCCACTGAAGGGTTATCCCCACCATATCGTTTAGCTACCTCGTGCATTCTGTGCAGGGTATTTCAAAAGGGATGGTCAATGCTATCTGAGATGAATCTACACTTCTGAATTTACACCTAAAAAAATACTTGCCACGAACTTGTTTATAACATTGAAAATGAATGTTAATTTTTTCCCCATCATTATAGGGGAGAGTGGGGGAATTCCGAACGCGGGCTGAACCCGAACACCCCTATTTTGCTCGTTGAAAGGAGAAAAAGTCTAGAAGGACCAAGATGTCGCAAACCCACCGTTTCGTAAAAAAATAATTGATAAAATTTTGGTATGGACAAAGTGGTCCATGTATATGACCATTTTTCACGTTTTTGCGAAGACGGCGCAAGATTTGCAACATATAGTTCCTACTTTTTCTCCTTTCAGCGAGAGAAATATATTGATGTAAAAAAAATTAACATTAATTTTCAACGTTATAAACAATTTTGCGGCAAATTTTTTCTACAAATGTCCACCGATCCAGAGTTGAAGATTCACCCCTGAAAGCAGTGACCATCACTTTCGTAACAACCTGTACACTCGTTTCTTGCCACAAAACTGCAGGCAGTAAAGCAGGAATCAGACCTGACGCGACTTACTAAAAAATAGCTTGAAACCACGACTCTATATTCCGTCTATAGCAAAATGGAATCATAATTTTAATCCTTACAAGCCTGTGAAATATCTATTTTATTCCGCAGCTGTACAATATTGAGTTAAAATCACGAACCGTAATAAGTATGTTTGTAGCAGTCTCGCGTGCTCGAAGAAGTGTAAAATCATAAATTAGGGAAATTGTTTGGCTATTCTTGTAGCAGTAGTTTGCAAACGAATAGGCTAATCCGTAAGCTGTAATTCGTAAAGAAACAAGGTTTGTTTTTCATCAGGTCTCCACCTTCAAATACGAGTGGGGATTCACAGCGGCGCCGTGGTGGCTGGCATTGTCGGCTTGAAAATGCCGCGATACTGCCTGTTCGGTGATTCAGTGAACACAGCTTCACGCATGGAGGCGACGAGTCAGGCGATGCAGATCCATATATCGCAGTCCACCCGGGAACTATTGTCGCCTTCGTATAAAGTCAAAGAACGAGGAGAAATAGAAGTGAAGGGTAAAGGTACGAAAAGCTTGAATTGAAGTATGCGAATATGGGTGAATACAAGATTTCAAATCGCAAAGGGGAGCTATGCATTTCCAATTATAATTTGAACGACAAATAAATTATTTTATTATTTGAAATAAGTAGCTTTTCAAACTTTAATTTTCTCGCATAACAGCGTAGATTCTCCTTCAAATCTTTTACAAAAAAAACTCTGTTGTATAAGATTATCAAATAAATACAAATATACGGCTCTAACTTCATTTATGCTACCATCATCCTTTGCCTCGCAAGCTGCACACAAATCTTCCAGGTACAATGAAGACCTACTGGCTAGAGCAGCGAGAGCACAGGTCGTTGACGACGAAGGGAATCACTATCCAAGAGCCACCCCAGTGGCACACGAGGAACACAGAGAAAAGACTCTCAGCAGGAACGCCTGCCGGCTTCACCGCGGCGACCATGTTCGAAAGCCAGAATTACTTGGACACGTCTTCCAGGCGTGGCTCTAAGTTAACATCTCCGACGCTCCCGGACTCGTCGTTCCTTCCCGAGGAAAGAAGAATCTACTCGCCCATCACGTTCCAGGATGTTGCCCGTCGGTCAGTCGCGAATTCGCCAACGAAGAATAACGATACGAGAGGTAAGTGGAGGGCTCGTTAAGAGAGAACATTACCAGTCAACGATCGCCAGATGAAGTCATCCTCTGATCCTCTATTGAAGCCAGGATCGTAGCTTCGCCAAAGCTTAAGAGTCAGTTGGCGAAGCTAGTCCTAACGCCCCCTAAGATGTTTGCTCTAACAGTTTTAACCCCAGTCGCTGTGAATCATTCATACCGAACCAAGCGAAGCTTACCAAGAGATAAAGGATCAAAGGCGTGTTTTAAAGGAACGATGTTTGTAGAATGCCGGTCGAACTCGATGGGTGCAGTGATCACTAGGGACACCGACATGTTCAGCTCTCTTCTAAGTGACACGGAGGAGCATTTCAGGCAGCACAGAGACAGCCTGTCGCCACGCGTCGAGAACCAGTCGGCGGGGATTCACACGAAGCCCGAGTTGAACGTTAACGCGAGCTCGAGCACGTCGTCCGAGGAGTCGCGCGAGGAGAGAGCGTCTTCGATCGACCTGGAGGCCTCGAAGCAGGATAAGGATGCCCTGTCGGAGAAGAGCAAGGAATACTACACGAAGTACCATGGCGACATCAGTAACTCGCAGTCGCTGACCCAGCAGGACCATTGCTGCCCCGGCTTCACAATGTCGAAGAGCGGAAAGATGCGCCACCAGAATAACGGCTGCAGCGTTTCCTAATAGACACCCTCCTGGGTTCACCGATCTATCTGCCTTCTCAGCGAGTCGACGCCGTCGCCGGCTGTCATCGTTGAACACTGTCGAGCCCGTGTCCTCTACTTGAGACCAGGCTATCTACTTTCGATTAGCTGAAGACTGATAACGACGTGTAGCACGATTATATCATTGGACCGATCTGAATGTCTGGAAGATAGAGCCTGCTTTATTAATCGACACCAGTGGGCACAACGTTAGCATTGTGCTCTGTTAAATATAGCGCGATTCTGGAAGCTGGGATGGTTTGCAGCTCTTCTCTATGTAAAAATAGAAATAATTGTTAGAGGAAGATATTTCCCTGCGCACTACGTTTTTTTTTAAACAGAATCCTATATGTTTTCATATAAATTGAGCCTTTTCTTTGTTCTGCGTATAACATTGATGACCGAATGAATTTATATATCATCGAATTAATTCATTAAACAGCAGAACACTTCCCCTTACTACTTTGTGTATCTGCAGATAGGAAAGAGCTGTAGCCTGGCCCATTTTCCAGAAACGCGCTGTATATCAAAGGGGAACAAGAAATAAAGCGTCTAGAGTAGAAGTAGAAAGTATTGGTTGTTCAAGACCGTTGAGCAGCTACCCCCACTACACGGCTCGGTCACCCCCACTACTCCATCTCACGTTCCTTTGCCCCGCCCCTTTGTCGCGCACGAGCCACGGTGGGGGAGACGGCTTTAACAGCCAAATCTATCTGCATTGGTTGTTGTACTATCTGTGTTTGGCATTTTTAAGTGGAACTGACGATTAACTGTAACATCTACCACCGTTGAAGGAAGTCGATGTTCTGCAACTTACGGAGATTGCATTCAGAAGTGTCTTAAGTGTAATATATTCGTCATTAGAGTATACTTGTTAGACAAGTTAATCTTAATGCATATATTAAAGCTAAAATAAGTCAGGTATTTTTTAAAGGCCCGAGCAGTTGCCTGATCTCCATGTGAACTGGAATTTCGGTTTGTGAAAGCAGTCTGTACTGTAGGTAATTTGAGATTGATTCGAGGTAGGGTAAGACATCTAGAGAAAGGGGATATTTTGGTTCACGAAATAGTCAATTAGGCAGCAGGATGAAGAGAAAATTTAGTTGCACTAATAGTTAGGGTTTTCCAAGTCGGTTGTGCACGTAGGAGATTATTTTAACATAACGTCAGCATTGAAATTAGCCTTATCGCATCATTATTCATACTTAGTCTTATCATTCGTACTTAACTTTATTAATATACTGCTACGCTCTATCTATGAATGCTAATGAAGTTAGAATTATCTTCTGCGTGGGGTACGATTTACGCCCAGAATTCTCAACCTCTAACTACTGTAACTCGCGAAATGAAATTTTGATAATTCTTCACTTCTCAACGTATGACAAGAAACGTACTTCTGTTTCTCGATGCGCTGGCGATCCGCCTGCGTTTTGCAAATACTCTTCGTGTCTTTTTTTTTTGTATTGACTTTTCGGGTTTTGAATTGTTACTTAGTGTTTTAATTTAATACAAGAAAGATGTTGTAAGAAGTAATATATAATAAACATGTTAAATATTTTCAATATAAATGAGAAATGAATGCATTCCTTGAAGCTTGCACTATCCTTCAGATGACACGGTAATCATTCTCCATTTATGTAAATTTTAATCGAATTTTGTGTACATTTTTGAGTCAATAAATATTTACTGAATTCTTCTTGAAGATGTGTGAACTGCTATTTATTGAACTTGTAATCTACAACGAAGTACTTACTTGATTCTTTATTAAGTAGACATTACTAAGTTTATACGAATATTATTATATTAGAGAATCATGCGATGTATGAATAAACCAATAATGAAACGACTTCGATTTGAGAAAAGCAGGAATCGAAGCTTTTGGTGTCATACTTAGTGTCCACTTAGTAAATATTCCATGAAATATTAATAAATAGAGGACCATGTAGAACGTGTAAGCCGATATAAAAAAATGGAATAGGTATCTACTAAGGTCGGTATCAGATATATTGGTCGGTGAGTTTCGTGAGGGGTATTCTCCCACCACACAGTTTGTTTGCCTGCCACGGTGCTCCTTTTCTCAACGTTTTCTGACTCGCTCTCGTTCCATCTCGCTCTCGCCTTCGCAGAACAAGAGTGAGCCAGAAGTGGTGGGGATGGTGCCAAGCTTCTAGCGTGTAGGCCAAACCGAGCTGTCAGCGTAAAAATACACACATCAGAATAGGTGTGCGTTAGCTCCGAAAAAATTCTGGAGCTTTATTGGTCAGAACATTGATTCTTTCTCGATAGCTTCATCTCGTATTGGACTACGCATAGCTTCGTAACTCACACAACTATTACGCTAAGAATAAATAACAGTCAAACGGCTAGGTTCAGGCGGATCCGAGCAGCGTTCGCGTTACCCCACCATACACTGTAAGAGCTACGCAACTCCAATTGACAAATCCACCGGCCAATATATCTGATACCGACCTTAGTTACTACAAACCGTTGCATTCAAAACTTATTGATTGTGTTTGCGTTTAAGTAAAGCTTACGTAAGCTTATTAAATTTCTATTACATCTTTTCACAAGATTTATTAATCCGCACTTATAGTTTCGAAATAGATTGCTCGCATCTCTTCTTATATAAGAAATAAATTAATTCGTATCAATTACACTTACCTTAAAAAAACCTGAAGTTTTATTATTCCCTTATCGTTCAATGCATTCAAGTCGATCGTCACAGCCATTGCCACTATTGATTCTTACAGTATTACGCCCACGTCCCATAAAATACAATTTTCCCTTCATAAAGCTTAGAAAGCTTTGCATAAGGAATCAATCATTACCAACTAGTGGGAAAAACTGTACTTTTAAATTATTACGTCTACTTCTTAATAGGAACAAGTCCTCACTTGTCAGTTAAAGAAACTAACAGGAATGTACAATTCTAGTCGCCACCAACGTTGCACTAACTAATCTTTCTTCATTGCACTCCTCGCTGCTTTACCACTTTCAGAGAATTTTCAAATATACCATTACTTCTGATTTTGTATGCACAAATGATAGACCATTACTGACGGAGCAACGTTATTCCACAGTGTAAAGTTTCACGGAGACCTTGAAACGACTTAATTACTGCCATTAGTTTCCGTACGGTCTATGTGAAACCCCTGTAACATTGTCATCCCCTGTCAGAGCCCGTGTGAATGATTGAACGAACCTATTACGTGCAATCATTTCGCGGTTATTGTCTCCGAAACGGAATGTATAATGACAGCGTAATCACGACTGCGCGATGTCGACATTTTCTGGGAAAAGTTCTCTACCCAGTCATTCGAAGCGTGGCAATCGAAAAAGCAACAAAGTAGTCAGTATGGACAGTGACCAGTACGAGTACTTGCGAAGCAATAAGCGTTTCTTGTCCAGTATCGCTCTGTGGCCATATCAGAAGACGCTGGAAAAAATTCTGATTGGAATACTTGTCATCCCAACCCTTTTTCTGCAAATAGGCGTCCAGGTATCAGGGCCCAGTGATGTGTACGCCAAATAATTCGTGGCGGATTCATTTAATAATTCGCACGTAAATTTAATAGTGATAGAAGTGGATATTAATATTTCTACCTGGCTCGAATTCCGATTTTTTTCTCATTTGCGATTTGATTGTTTTGTAGTTGTTTCCGTTTGTGCCGGTTGGCTTCTGCTTTTAGCCAGAATTATTAATTTACAACAGTTCGAACAAATTAAATTTGTATATGCGGTCGTTTTGGAATTTTCTTTGATTATTGTTGGGTGAATCTCATTGCAAACAATTACAGCAAATTTCTACATAATGATCATTTTCTTTTCGAATATCGCAATACGTATAAGTATTGTTTGTGTTATAATAAATTACTTTTCAGTTCACAATGTAAGACGGAAGTATTTTGTGCTGTATTTAATGAAACTTAGTTTCTTTTCTCTTTAGTGGCTTTTTAGAAAGCATAAGTTTTGTTGATAATGCTCGATGCATGGGTTTTCAGGGTGGAGGACTGGTAGCTGCAGTTCTCTTCGGAAATGTCGACGCGTTTATGGAAAATTTCTCTGCTTTCGTCATCAGCTGGATGTGCATTGCTAAATTTATGAATTTTATGTACAACAGCAAGCAGGTAACTATATACCTCACGCTTCTGATATTAACAACGTGGATGACCAGATCAGGTGAAATTAAATTACAAATATAGATGAGGAATCTTTTGAACATAATGCAAACAGATTGGAAGATTCATAAAAATTTCGCAAACGAGTACGACATCCTTTGCCGACATTACGGAGTAGCAAAGAAAATTACTTTCAACTATGCAGGTGGGGTCGTTTTACACATTAAAAATATACTTGAAAACACTGATAATTAGCTGAAATTGTGAATTTTTAATATTCATTTATTTCTACGAATACTATATTTCATTTGCCATATTATTAAGTCAGATTTTATACAATAATCATTTTAAAAAAATCGTCTTATGAACGTATTCCGCATTGGTGGCCTGTTAGAGTTGATTTAATGCAAAACAAATTTATTTAACATAAATATTTATATGAACGTTATTTGTGGAAGGAATGCTTTAATGATATTACTTGGAATACCTCACCAAGGAATTGAAACTTGGTATATTTCAGTAAGATGCTGAAGCAGAGAGGACTTTGAAAATTTTCCAAACCCCTCAGTTCCAGTATCTCCTGAAATATTCCAAGTTCCACTTAACCTTTTCAAAGCCCTCTCTGCTTCAGCACCTTACTGAAATATATCAAGTGTCAATTCCTTGGTAAGGTTTGTATTCCAAGTTACATCACTTTTCATTTATTGTAGAAAAGAAAATATTGCGTGTCAAATTATAATCCGACTCACTCTTGAAAATACGTGTCCGGAACAATTGAAAAACTATTTTCTGAATTTAGGGCCTTTTCATACGAGACAGTTTTGTCACATTTTCTGGCTCACGATTGATATTTCCAATATATCCACTTACAATTAAGTCACACAAACGTCAAAAGGGTGACCCTCAGAATTATCTCCTATGAAAAGGCCGTCATTAAAAATTGTCCTTTGATT
The DNA here is from genome assembly GCA_947577245.1 of Andrena bucephala. Classification (NCBI taxonomy): domain Eukaryota; kingdom Metazoa; phylum Arthropoda; class Insecta; order Hymenoptera; family Andrenidae; genus Andrena; species Andrena bucephala. The sequence goes on from OX387715.1 coordinate 11,613,910, forward strand.
TTTAATCTATGATAACAGTTTCTCTATACGGATCAATGCTACCCTTCATGGTGATGCCATCGGCACTGTACGTAGCCGACGCTTTAGGAATGTACAATCTGTCTGACGAACGACCATTGATGTTCCGTGCTGACAATTTCCTAGATGTCGAAAAGTACTACTATTTTCTGCTGATACATTCGTACTTCGGCACCACGATGTTCATCACGGTCGTCGTGGGTGTCGACGCAATGATAGTCGCTTACATTCAACACGAGTGCGGACTTTGCGAGATTTTGGGGTAAATGGGGTAATTGCAATTGGGGGTTGCATTTCTGCACAAATAATAATGATAGACTGGTCGGCTCGGTCATGGATCAGTGTGAAAGCTTATTATTTTGCCCTATATAATATACAATATGTATACTTATGGAAGTGTACAGGGTGTGTTGCTCAATTGCTACGTGTTACACGTACTGTTTCGTTCAAGATATGTGCATTTGTGTTTGTATAGCCTATAAAGTAGATTAGCTAATATTGCAATGGCAAATATTTTTAAAAATGAAGTTTAAGAAAGCATGTTTCATTGGAGGATTAGATGTGATACAGACATTTACTTTCTTTCAGGGGCACAGCTTTCAAAACTTTACGTTTATTCATGCTTATTTTGAAATCCCTTCAAGTATTGTATTGTATTGTATTGTATATTGTTTTTTCTTGTTCACATGTAATTATGAAGCAGCCTGAATAATTCTACTGTGCGGTTGTGTGTGCTCTACGTTCAGCCGTTGCGGTAAAAAATGATTGATGATGTTATCAATGCGTCAACTACGGCACGAAATATTCTTCAATTATTACGTGTGTATAGACATTGTAGCAGCGAATTATAATTGTTTAGACAGCGGCTGAAAAACATCGTGGAAGATGATTTCATGGATGTAGAGCTGCATCCAGACAAACGTGAAGACAGACCGTACCAAAATATCAGAAACTGCGTGATATTGCATAAACATATAATTGAGTTAGTATTAATCTTAATACGTTGCTTATAATTTCTATTTTTACAAGCTTTTATTTAATTTCACTTGTGAGTTTGTTCGATAGTTTGTGAGGATGAAATCTTGTAAGCTAATTTTGACCCACTTCCACGTGTCCGATCGACTTGAAATTTGGCACACATACTAAAAAGCATAAAATAAATTTAAATAAAAAAAAAATTTAAAAACAAGCTTTTATTAAAATGTACTAAAAAAAGGAAATAATTGTGATACCTGCCTAAATGACTGCTTAGAAGAATTCCCACATATTACAAATAATAAAAACGTGGAGCGTAAATATTTATATTTATATATTTATATTTCAATATTTATATTTCAATATTTACGCCCCACGCTTTTGTTGTTAGTCATATGTGGGAATTCTTCTAAGGCACTCATTTAGGCCGGTATCAAAATTATTTTCTTTTTTTAGTACATTTTAATAAAAGCTTATTTTTAATTTCTTTTTATTTAAACTTATTTTTTCTTCAGGTACCCGGGATATTTTTTGTTTAAAACACCCTGCATTTCTCATCATATTTTTCTTAACGTTGAAGATTCGCTAGGATAGTCGAGGAAGCGAACACGACCTCTTACTTCTTCCAATTAGGATTGAACATGCTCGGTATAAGCTTCAGTCAATACCAGGTCGGTGTGATACTTTTCAGAGAATAATTCTTGCATCTTATCAACGATTATGCACGCTCATCGATTGTTTCTTTTACAATTAGATTGTCACAAATTTAGACACCCCGATCACCTCACTCAGGTTTGGTGGGTTCACCATTTGCTTGCTAAGCATCCTTTTGCTTGTAAGCTGGCCAGGGCAGCAGTTGCTGGACTACACTGAACGGATCTCTGGATATGCGTAAGAATTTTAATTGTGTACTGTTCGTGGAAGTGGCTGACAGAAAAACGGCACTTTCGGTGTATCCTTTAGAAGTGATTAATGTTTTGTTTTGTATTTAAAATAAGTGCAGTCGAAAAGCGTTAGTAGAAATTAAAATCCAAAATAATTACTATGACAATTTAGAATAATGTTGTCACATTTCATTTTCTTATATTTTGAAAATGAGGAATTTATATATGTTCGTCCCAGATTGTCCCACAATTTTGGCACTCCCTGTATAACAGAATCGATGGCTACGAAATGGGTACAATTTTTTCTACCGTTTTATGTGTCCCTTCTATCCGCATAATTTCTCTTACAAACGTTCGCTTGTACCTTTACAAGCAACGAAGGGACTCAAGAGTACAAATCCTGTACAAAGAATATTACCGGAGGGATTCGCCTACAAGAAATATAATTCTTAATTCTTATTTCTTCTTATGTTTGTAATAATTGTATTTAAAGGGTTATACCCGTTAATAATAATAATAATAATAATAATAATTAACGTAGATTGTAGCGTTGGTAGTGAAGAGTTAAAATGAAACTACTTGCTTGCAGGACAAGCGGCAGCTGGTATTACACTTCTGTCAATGCTAGAAGACTTCTGAGCATCATCTTGTCAGAGAGTATAAAGCCTCTCAAGTTAACAGCTTTGAAAGTCTATACCTTGAATATACAGAACTTCAGCGCGGTAAGGTTTATTCATTCTTTTAATGATTTTACATAAAAACGCACTTATATTTATTATTCTTGTGCAAAATAATATCTCAAAATAATGAATATATCACAGGGGTGTCTTTCTTGTCTTGAGCACTTTAAATATCTTAGTAACATTTGATAATAACAACCAAAACTCGAGTAAAGAAATTGATTTTATTAATATATATATCTATTTCGAGATCGTGGATGTTTCTTTAAATCAAATTATATTTGTCAATAAAAGTGTGCATTTTGGTTGAAAGGAGAAATTCGATGATTTAGAAATCAAGGGAAAGTTGGCTTTAAAAAATATGTATATTAATTGTAACATTTCAACTTGGTACTAACACACAGCTCCTTTCTCACATATTTATTCGTATCATGAGAAAAAACAGACATTTGAAGTAATCAAATAAGGCACTTTGCATATTATGCAAATGGCTCCAGCGGTTATTATATTTTGTAAAATGCTTTTAAGGTCGTACGAACATCATTTTCCTACTGTATGGTTCTGTGCTCCGCCCAATAATAATCTAATAATTATGAACGAGTATTATTGCTCGTAATGGAGTAAAAAAAAATGGTAAAAACGAAGCCAAAATAAAATGTATACGAACGAAGTGCATCGTTAGACCAAATAAGTCTGTATTTACGTCGATAATAAAAACAGAACAACTTTTAATATATCTTGTCGTTGCTGTCTCTTATGCGTTACAGAAAAATTCATCATTAGTAGCAGAACCAAAAGGAAGAAACCTTAATAAAAAAAAATAGTTTGAAGGTAAAGATGTATGTTTTTACCAAGTATTGTTAATTTGCTGATGCAAATAATTTTTGTTCACTAATAAGGGACTACCCTCTACATTTAAATCTTATATTTCAGAATTCAACCCTGGATTTACAGAATTGTTTATAACTGCGTAACGCTTTAGAATTGTTACTTTAAAGCTTTCTATTTTATACCATTCACTTAATTTTGTAACTTTCGCAGCTCACGATCTTTGGATTGGAAATGTATCGCCAAGTCTTTAACTAAAGTGAACAAAGGTACGATTTCAGTGTTCCACGGTCATCGTATCATACCGTACGCCTGCCGCACCATATGGTTCTCGGGGGCCGATTCCTTTCCGAGAGAAATAGATTGTCGACACTGAAAAACAGCAACACCGATCTATCACACACAGTCGGCACGTGCCCCACCTCCCACCTGGGCTTAATTGATTTTCGCTCGCGTGTCCGTTGAAGAAGTCATTCGAAGGTCGATAAAAACTTGTTAACACTCGTCACAGTGCATGATGTTGTTCATCAAGAGCCAATTTCCATCTCCGATGGTCTGAATGAATTTCTACATCGGGGCATGGCGCATAGGGGGCAAGGTCTGATTAATCGTCCTCGCTTCTATTTGCGTCCATCAAATTTGTCAATTCTTGGTAAGGTCAGTGGGGGTAAGTGGAAGCAGAGAGCGATACATCAGGGAAAGAATTATGATCGCATTGATACATTTAACAGAAGTCTGAAGGTTTAAAATTATTAGGAGTACCTACCAGTGATTGGTTCAGATTTTTTGCACAACAATTAAGGGAAAATGAATGTGCCGGTGATTATGAAAGTGGTGGAAATCAATGAACCCCCGAAACTGAGAAATAGTGGTAAAGAATACATTATAAAAAATGGTAAAGTTGTCATAGTGGCAGAGTATTTGAAAATAAAAATTACTTTTACTCGGAAAAATGTTTGAATTTATTATGTTGTGAAGATCGAAAAACTAGGTTTGAGCACTTTTGGAATTTGGGAGACGTTCAAAGGTTTAAAAAACACATTTTCGTACAAGTTACTCATAAAATTTTAGAATGATAGATAAGTTTGACATTATAAGGACATATGTTGAGAAACATTTTGTTGAATAATGGAAAAATACTTTTTAACCCTACAGTGCACATGTAAATTAAAATTACTCCATTGCACACGTTGGGCCTCACAGGCCCATATCTCCAAATCTAAGGACGCATGAATATTTTGAGGGAAACAAATTTTTAGATATGCACGTAATCCTTCGCACTCAATCTTAATTAAGAAAAATATTTATAACTAAATGAAATACCGAACAAGTGTCTCGTTAACACTACCGGTCATCATAATCTGAATCTTTTTTTCAATATCATAAGAACTGGCTTACAGAAAGCTACCTAAGATATAGTACACTTTATTTAAAAGGTTCCCTTTTTATATTCATTTAACTGTTCACTTTAACTGTTCATTCAACAGTCTAAATAGGTACCTCGAAACAAAAAATACCTGACTTTCACCACTTTCATAATCACCGGCACAAATGCTCCAACTGTGCTGACCTAAAAGCAATTTTATTCTTCAAATGTGAGAGGGTGGAGAATTTTGGCATCCTTGGGGTTATATAATACAGTGTGCCATTTACCTAAATTACGTCCGTCCTACACGCATCCCCTACCGTCACTTATCAGACGAATCAAATATGAAAAGCCGCTGGAAAACATATCGAAGCTCTCGAATACTCTTGCAAGGAAAAATGAAAAATATTTCTCGCCCCTTTTCTATAACTCCCCATCAGACTTTTCCTCGCCGAGGCTTCCTGCCCCAGTATTCTGCCAAGACGCAGTATCGACGTGTCTCTGAATCCCGCAATTTTGAAAATACAAGCCCCATTAGCATCTCCACGAGGTATCGATACCAGGTAGGTTCAGGTCTGTCGAGCTGCTTAATATAAATGTCCTCACCCGTCGCTGATTAGCGGGGCCCCAGGAAATTATCTTCTCCTCGGGTTAACGGACTTCGATCCTCGGAAGGACGGTGTCTTCACGTCCCAGCGCTCCCGAGACAGTTTTTTTTTTCTCCCCCTCGGTCGGCGCTCTTTATCCTGAAATCTCCTGCGCTCCGGCGGGGTAACACCTTGCGGCTCCTTTCGTCATGGCGTCCCAGTTGCTCGTTGGCGCAGGGCACGCGCCAGGGGCCCCTTCTTCTTGCGCAGGGGTAGATCCCGCTGCAAGATGGATATCTCTAATTGTCTTAAGGCGATTCACCCTCAGGCACGACCGTTGCATTCTGCTAATTCCCCCCCCCCCCCCTCTACCCCCTGCCCCTGTTCCGTCTGCACGTCTTCTGCCAAACACTGGCATTAAGTTACCAAATGATTTGATTTTATGCATAGTCGATTACGATTTGAACCTCGCACGCGGTGATTTCACCAGCAATACCGTTGCCCAACTTGTCGATGTTTTTTACCCACCGTTTGGAATGTGAGATTCGCATGATTAATTAATAATATAATTCATTCGCGGTAGTGGTCTTTTTTTGCAATGGCAGAGGAATTGATTCTTTCAAATTTCTTTATACTATTTGGAATACCTGAGCAGTACCTACAATTTTATTGTGGAGTTGAAATGGTAAAATGGCGTAAATGGTAAACCAATCTTCACGAGATCATATTTCCTGAAGAAAAATACTAAATGAAATAAAGATTTATAATTTATATTTTGTACGGATTTTAGTTACTTTAGTTTTTCTTTTATTTGGTTTTTTATGCAGTGTACCTACTTTATTTTGTTATATGTTTGCAGTCCCATAAATATGATATGAACTGAAAAATTGTACGGATTTCTACGGATTTTAGTTAATTTAATTTTTTTAATTTATTTGGTTTTGTGTAGATAGAGTATTATTTATTTCGTTATATTTTTGTAATTCCATAAATTTTGAAAAGTTCTGGGATACTTTAAAATTAGTATAAATATTTCTTTACTGTATTAATAATTTTAATTTTTTTTGTAAAAATTCGAAATTCGGTTTAACCAGTTTTTAGGGAATAGAGGAATTGGAAACCCGGTTTTATAAAAAATCGGTTTTTGTAGAAACCCTAAATACAAGGAACTTGCCACTTTACTTTTTGGCTTCTGCTGACTTTTATACAGGAATGTTCAAGGAAACAAATCTTTGATCTTAATCGATTGACGAATAAGTTGTGGAATAACTATTGCTGCATTAGCGCTGAAGAAAAATATTAAATGCGCCGTGAGCTCGTCGATTTATGTATAGGTAGGTATGTAATATAAATATACCATTTCCTCAATTCGGCAGCTACTCTTTTCCATTCAACGAGTAAGACACAGATATTATACGCAGTTATTATATTCCGTGGCTTCCATTATAAAAGCATCTGTCGCCCCACCGACGTGAACCAGCGAAACAGCAAAAGTCTGTCAGAGTGTTCCGTCTGAACGAGACAAAGGCCGGAAAATCGGAAATTGAGAATAAAATTTCACCGTGAAACGCAACATCGGCGTTTCGATCAGCTTATAACGTTTCTAATATTCTCGCGTGCCGCAGAATTATAAAAGAAACCTCCCCAATCTTCTTCCTTCTCTAAGACTATCAATCTCGCATCGCTTCTCGATTTCCACTTTTTACCATTCTCCGTCCACACTCCTAACTTTTAAAATATGCGGACACAAATTTCGTACAAGTTAATAATATATCTACTACTTTCATTGTTCTCTTAATAATTTTTTTCTAAGCTTTCCTTACTGGAAAATGCTGTTTTCAAAGATGCAATTTCAAGAAGTAACCAGAATCAGAAACCGAAAATAAATAAGTGGAAGTGAAAGGAAAACAGAAGTTCCAGCATCAAGAATCGACAGCACCTTCCATCAAAGAAGCTGCATCTCCACTCATCGAAATCCCCGGCAGCGTAAGTCTACTCCAGAGTTAGTCATTAACTAAATAAAAAGTCATTTAAACAACGAATCAAATAAAAGTTACTATAACTTCAGACAATTTGACGAATAAACTGAATTTGTTAACTTTCGAACCCGGGTCAACTTTATTCGACAAATGACGAAAATTTGTTCAACATTTATTCACAATTCCAAATTTTAACTAAATAAAAATTTTGCCCATCCCTAGTCCACTCGCTTAAACACTCAACAACAAACACCGTCCCCGTTCCAACAAACCGTCCTCACTCATACCTCTTATTCTCTCACCGTTCTAACGCCGCGCAACCCTTGCTAACCCTTTAAGCGTCCTGCAAATCCTCCCCCGATCGAGCACCCGTAAATCTTGGACGCGGGGAGGGGGGGGCGGGGGGCGGGGGGGGCGCATAAAGCCGCCGACGGATCTTAAAGCAACAGGTACCTCTTGCTCCGTTATCTAAATCAACAGGTATCGCTCCCCTTCAGGAAGCGTTCAGCTTCTGTGTACGCGGGCAGAGATAAGCGTCGACCGGAAGGGAGGAAGGAAAAAGCGAGCGCGGGCCGGCGAGTGGTGACGGCGGCGCGGCGGACGGGCACGTTCTCGTCAGGGTAAAGTGGTACCGCCGAAGAAGAGGAGAGGGTAGGTACAGAAGGAGCCAGAATGGGCCACCAGGTGCACCTATAGAATGGACATAAAACGAAGTGGGAACCATATGTTGATGTGCTGAAGGACGCTGCGGCACGCGCCACACTCAAACTCGAGCCTCTACACCGCGAGGATCGCTGACTCCTCTCTATTGTTAGTTGCAACTTAATGACATGATCCTGGCGGACGGCGAGCTCTCCGCGAAGCGGTCCTAGTCGGCTCCTAGCACGGTTTCCCATTCAAGGATCTCCCTAGAACCGCGGGGAACGGCGAGAGGACATCGGCCAGCATCGGTGACGTTCAATCCGGGGATCGTTGGTGTTAAATGTCAACTGTGCGGCTGATTAATAAGTGCTTCGGCGGTTCGTCGTTGAGAGTGCAAGATCGAACACTTGGTTGTGCCATGTTTTACGGTATTCCTTGAAGAGACTGGAATTTGTGAAACGAAAGTTGGAATGCTGTCGTTAGGTTGTATTAGGAAGATTGTGTTATATATTCGACAAGGGGATTGAAGCCTATGACCATCTTTTGGTATTCTTTTTACATGAAGATCAATCGTTTGATTTGATTTTTGGAGAATCGTATGACCCTTCCTTGGAAACACAGTATCTTTTAACATTTTTAAGTTCGACGCTGAACTTGGAGGACCATCGAAGTTAGCAAGAAAATTTTAAAGAATTCTGAGAAGGATTCAACGAGGAAGAATTTAATATTACGCAGCTTGAAGTGACACGAAGAATTGAATTTTTGATGAAGTTCAACCCCCGAGGAAGGTTGAAGTAGTTGAACGATGGCTCTCCTGAGGAATCATCACGACTATCCAGTGTCCGCTGACATGATAACGACCAATTATCCGAGCACAACGAGGGCGTACGATTCCCTCTACCCTTCGCCGTACAACTCGCCGAATTACGACTCCATCAAGTGCCATTATGGGGAGAATTACGCGGTGAAAGTTGAGCTTACCCCGCGGAAAGAAGCGGAGGCGGTTAATTACGAAGAAGAGGTAGTTTTAAAGTATTCAAGAACTCCGGACTCGTACGAAAGAAGCTCTTTCGGTGTTCTGACACCTGTGACGCCGCAAAGGTAAGACCTCTTCTCCATTTCAAGTCGCGCGACCCCACTGGTCGCCCCCGTTTCCGTGTTGCACGTGAAATCGAATCACTGAATGCATTTCGCCACTGCTTGCGTGAATATTGGGCTAAGATATCTTAACTCCTGGTTTTTCAGCGAGTATCTTTGCTAATGCTGAGTGTTAAAACTCGATTCCGTCAGGTATGAGCCGCAACGCGCGATAAGTCACGCAGCTTCGCCGAGATCGATGCTGCACGAAGACAACTCCGTGGAGTATCACCCTCCAGCCTACTGCTACGAGACACCTCCTCAGGAACAGAAATTTCAAGCCCTCGAGAGCAGCGAATCGATGCAGATGATCGTTGAGCCGCGAAGGACCTCTTGGGAACCTGTCACGCCCGCGCAAGTGAGTAACGAGGTGGAAAAATCCACTCTGCCTTCAATATGTACATTGCAGAGGACTTTTGAAAATTTTACTAGAAACAGACCATTTCTAATTATCCAAACCAAATAGCCAGATTAGGTATGTAAATACATATAATTTTCAAAGGCTGTTCGCCATGCCAGAAACATGTCTATGTATCCGACAGTGTTGAATTTTAATAATTGAGGACCTTGCAGCAAGGGGGGTGCATTTTAATTTTTTACCATTTTTATGTTATGACGTGTAATATATGTAAAAAAGAATTCTAAATTTCGAACCTGCGCCCATTGTTGTTTTGCGCAGTATTTTTATTTTGGACAGCTCCAGATTTAAAAAGTTCGCTAAAGATAGGAATTAAAAATAACTCAAAAAGGAGATTAATGTAGCCACGACTGAAGTAGGGTAGATGTACCGTTCGTGGCCATTGCACTGTTATCGGCCATGTGCATTCTTATTTTTAAATTGCTTGCAAATCATTATTCTGTGGAGAATTTCATATCATAAATATTTTGTTCAGTATACCACCCGAAATATAAGGTTACATTTATTACTTACACGGAAAACTATTATATTTTTTAAAAATTGGCCGAAACTGGTACAATACCTTAACGTGGCCACAAATGGTGCATCCACCCTAACTCAAGAGCTTCGTAAAAAGCAAAGAAAACTGAATTTTACCTATTCAAATAAATTTGTATAATCACCTATTGAATTTTATTGAATTTGCAATAACAATATTTTTATTCAACTCCGCACCCCCAAGATTAAATACCGAGTGCGACACTGACCAACCCATTGAAATAATTTGAGAAGTGCATTTTCGATTCCTTCTAGAAACAGTTATCGCCCACCAGCAGCCCCCGAAGAGGGCGCCGACGGTCCAGGGACATACCGCCCTCGCCGAGTGTCCTGAAGCGTCGGCGCCTGGCCGCGAACGCGCGCGAGAGGCGTCGCATGAACGGCCTGAACGACGCCTTCGACAAACTGCGCGAGGTGGTGCCCAGCCTTGGCGCGGATCACAAGCTGAGCAAATTCGAAACGCTGCAAATGGCGCAAACGTACATCGCGGCCTTGTGCGATCTTCTCCAGAGACACGACGGAAAATGGCAATGATAGGGCGGATCGAAGGTAGAGTAATAATGAACGCGTTAACATGTATTTTGCATGAGTTGAGTTTGAAAGGCGACGGGCGAAGTGTGTTTAAAAATTCAGCCTATTCTTGGATTGTAATCGGGGAGTGTGGGAGGGGTAATAGGGTGTTTTGACGAGGGAAATTGTTTAAATCTGTCGTATGGCATTTTGGATACAAAAGGCGAGGGAATTTGAAAAATAATAGGTCTGAAGAAAAAAGAGGAAGGTCTTTTGTGTGCTGTGAAAGAATTCGAAAAGGTTGTTCAGGATATTCTGCAGAATTTCAAGTACCTAGGTATTTTCTTTTTGCGATTAAACAAATATTGTAGGAAATTTTATGTGGCTAAAAAGGGGAAAATGACGACCTTGACTATGGTAAGTGGTGCTTTTACGCCCGTTATAGTTAGTAATAAGTAAAGGAATGAGACTATTAATTTGTGAATTCGTGTGCATTTTTGACGACTTTTAACAATTGCTCGCGTCAATTGTGAACGGCTAATAACTCGAGACACTTATTTTTAGTCAGTATACCGTGATAAATAGTCCTGTTACGATAGCACGAAAGTTATGATAAAGAAGGGCGTCGAAGATATTAATTCAAATATGACACCTATCACGTCGTATTTATTTATATGATAAGGTTTCGTTAGTAAATACCGAAAAATAATAAAAAGCAGCGATTTTGGAGGACCTACACAAACGTAGTTCTGCTTCTACGATATCTCCACTGCCGTTACAGTAATTGCACGTGTAAGTATAGTTTTTAAAAACTTGTGATAAGTGTATTGTAATCCAGAAATGCAAATTAATTGTAATGTATACAAGTAGAAAGAGTAGCAATCATAATGCAAGTGCAGTAAAGCTAGATTTCCGTAATATGATCGACAGTGGTCGATCCTACTTAATATGTAACATAATTAGTTGTAATGGCTATCAGGCATCGAGTAACAGATCTCAAAATACCAATCGCTATTGCGCACTGAAACTCAGTTTCTTACCCTCCCTATCTGATAATTGCGTTTATTATTTAATTTTCTACAAGCTTATACCTATTGTGTGTGCGCGCGCGTGTGTGTCGACAATGAATTGATTTACGTGTGAATTTGTAGTTTTTATTATTAAACATTGTAAATTATCAAAGACGGCTAAACATCCAAAGATGAAAGTAATAGTAGATAATGTTAAATTAAGGGGGTATTCTAGTGTAGGTAACTGCCCGTTTTTCAATGCCATCTTCGAGAATTTATTTAACAAAAACTATAAGCTAATACAGTCTGGCGTTTTACTTGCATATTAAGGTATGTTTGAAGTAATACTCGGATTTTTTTTAGCTTTTTTATCGCATATATACTTCTTGAAAAAAATTATTTTCCGTGGGGCGGTGGTGTGGGGACTGCTATAATCATCTGAAATGGAAAAACTAAGTTTTATTTTTTTTATTATGGTTGTCGCTATGATTGAAACCATGGACGAGATTCTATCTTGTAAAAAATCAATTTTACAGAACGAAAACAGCTAAATTTTTAGTAGAAAGTGAAATTTTATTGCAATTTGCTGTCATTCTGCAAATTATTAGTTTTAGGGGGCCTCCGTGGTTCCCGTCACAGCGACAACCATAATAAAGAAAATAAATCATAGTTTTTCCATTTGAAATCACACCATCGCTCGACGGAAAAGATCTTTTTCCAACTGTATCTATGTATATATGCGATAGAAAAAGCTAAAAAAAATCCAAGTATTACTTCAGGCATACCTTAATATGCACGCAAAACGCCAGTCAGTATAAACTTATAGTTTTGGTTAAATAAATTCCCGAAGGCGGCGTTGAAAAATGGGCAGTCGCACTAGAGTACTTATCGGGTAGGTCCTACCCCCTTAAAATTGTGTAGTGAATTATTATCAAATAAGTCGAATTACTGTACTCTGTACGTTCATATCGCGACACTGTTATTTTTCAATGTAAGTAAGATAATTTATTTAATGTACATGTACTGAATAATAATTAATCGGAGGCACGCGGGGAAGACAAAAGTAATATAAAACATTTGGTGCCATTATGATTGTAATTTCTCAAAGAATGTATTATGATATGTATTATGATAAGCTGTTTTAAATAGGTGTTTAAATAAACTATTGTAGATAATTTTATTTATACTGTAGCTAGTCAAGAATATTAATAGAGGAGTTAAGGAAGTTTAGAACAGCATACTTTTGAGCCGTCCATCGATACGTAGAACACGCCGTAAAGCCAAAGAACGATTTTGTATCGAAAACTGCTAGAAAAATTAAAAGACGTTAATTATGCCTAAGCGATAATTATAAGTAGGTTAAAAGTCTTTTAATACTTTTAGCCGCACGAAACGACTAAAATACCGATGTCTTAAACAATTCACGTGGCTTTGTAAAATATTGTAAATAAAGCATGGTGCACATGTTTCGAATATAAAATTCACTTTTGTTTCCGAATCCCCTTCAGCATAAAATTACTTTCTTCGACGGTCAACTAAAAAATCAATTTTTTACAAATTTTTCCTCTTTAGTTTTGCTGCAAGTTCTAAGTTCACCATTTTGAAATTAATTATTAAAATTAACTCTTCGCTACATCTTTTCATACTTAAACAATCTAAGTACTTGCATGCACGTTTTATAGCACATCGAAGTTGCAGTTACCAACTATCAACATACAGCAAATGAAGGATAAGTTCGCTGAGGAAAATTCAAAATTTCTCCAAAAAATGCAGCTGGTTAAAAGAGAGACGACGTTTGAAAGGGTGCTAGTGAAGGTTCCTGAACTTCAAATAGTTTGAGCAGGAAAACAAACGGTCGACAACACTCAGATGGTGGAAAGGAATGACAGTGATCGGTAACCCTTTTCCATTCGCCAAATTGGCAGGATCGGCGGAGAAATGTCGGTTCGGAGGAGCGTGGGCGGACAGCGGCACGTGCCTCACAATAGAGCTCGTTAGCGGTTTCGCATGAGTCTTTTGCTCTTCTTTTTCACCGAACGGTGATCCACCTTTCCGCCGTAAATAAGGATTCTCTCCAATCCCAGATGTCCGATAATTAGCGATCATTAATTACACGAGCGGACGTGTGCCGCGGCCGATATTCTGGATAAAAATTACCCCAGAAGATCCCTTGCCCCGATACGTTCAGTTCTTGCAGGCATTCCCGTGGATTTCTTATTCCGAATGCAAAGCACTTTTATTCCCTCGTCGACAAATCCACGCATGGCGTATTATTTCCTACCGATGCTTGCGAAAGCGTTGGATGTCTTCGACTTTAAGAAATATTTTCGTATTTAATTCTATTTAGAACACAAAGGTTCGTCACTTTTACCACTGACAAAGCTTTTGAGCAGGCTGACGACTAATTTTTGCGCTACTCGTGACAAACCTTTTTATAGGGAAAATAGGACATTAATGTGTTTTAAGTTTATTAACCAAAGATAAAATTTGTAATATTGTGTCATAAAAATAGAAACCTGAAATAACGTTTGTGTTCTAGGGTTAACCCTTTGTGGCATATGGGGTGTATCGTATGTCAGACAATTTTTTTTTCTTTGCCAATATTTCTGTAAATTTTTAGACCTTAATATTAGTATTTAAAAATTTGGCGAGTTTTAACAAAACAAATCGCTTTTTCCATAATTATTTTTTCAACTATACAAATTTCATCATATTAAAATTTGCATTTCTAGAAAAAGACTATTAGAGAGTTAATAGTCTTGGAGTATTTATTGTTAGTAGGTATTAGAAATCTACGTATTTATCTAACAATTATAAAATTCCTTTATTCATACGTCGAAATTGCAATCAGTTGCTTGAGTACTCAAATTAGAAAACGTACCAAGAAATACCCAAACGAGTCCACGAGGATTACTGTTTTGTAGTTTGGACCATGCTGGCGTGAACGATCGCCAGCGGCACGAATTTTACCTGAAACGGATATTGGATACAATTTCGAAAACGACCACTTTTGGTCACGCCCAAAATATCGGAGCCAGTACTCGGTCAAACACTGTCTCAAAAGATTCCCTGCCCTTTTCTCTTCGCTCAATCTCGATGGCTTGTAACAAAGAATTGTGTCAGTCCACGAATTTTACGATTGTACTCCTTTGTCATCTCACTCCTTCCGCTAATTCGATTACACGGAACGTTCGCGCGTTTGTTCGATTGACACCGAATCGAATGCCGACGAAATCTTTATTGAAACGTGAAGAAGAATTTGTGTTTAACCGTTTCTGCATTAGGAATAAAGGAAATGCCATTATTACCGTTTATAACAACATAATCGTCTACATAATGTGTACGTTGCAATAAGTTATAGATTACAATAATATTCAATATTTTTGCTGCTATTTATTTTATAAATAATTGACTTGAAATTTTTTTGACGTCCATCCAAATTAGTAATAGAGAATAAAGTAGAGTAAGTATTGCAACACCCATATTTGCACGATCACGGTTGCGAGATTATTTTAAAAATTGCTATCGGTACTATGTAATCTGAAGATAATGGAAGAGATAAGAATTGACGTGAGAAAAGATCGTGATTATAGATATGAATGCGATAAGTGACTTCAGCTATTTGAAAGTAACTTCTGTTAATTCACGATTAAGTGGCGTTTTGCTAAATTTTTATAAAATATCAATTTATAAGACACACAGACACTAGTGAACTAATTTTAATTACTGTATTATTCAGTAAAAACGAAGATCTACTTGTACAAAACGTTTCAGAATGTTAGTTAGGTTCACCAGACACTGGTTTTTAAGATGTTCAATTTTCTAGCTTTTATATCAGCAATTTCCTATTACCTACATTTGCAATTTTAACAATTTCACGTTGCTACTTGCAAAATTTTAAGAAACATTCTTTGCTGTATAATTAAAAAGACTGAATATCCCAGAACTGAATCCATTACTCATTTCAATCATTCTATTTCCTATTTCTAATTATATCTGCGATTGCAGTTCGAAAACACCCCCACTACCAATTTTTCTAATAAAAGAATTAT
This sequence comes from Andrena bucephala, assembly GCA_947577245.1. Classification (NCBI taxonomy): domain Eukaryota; kingdom Metazoa; phylum Arthropoda; class Insecta; order Hymenoptera; family Andrenidae; genus Andrena; species Andrena bucephala. The sequence goes on from OX387715.1 coordinate 11,629,533, forward strand.
TAAAAAGGAAAGCCTCACTTAAAGGATTACAATGTTGTAATTAGATGTAACGCTGGAATAATGGAAGAGAACTCTGGCAGACGTAAGAGCTGCGACGAAAGGGCGGTTTCAGGGTTAAACTCGTCTACGGCCAATAATTCTCCAACAGAAATTACATCCTCATTACTGGGACGGGGTGTTCGATAACGAGGCGTAGCTGCGGGCCCCAAGGGTCTGGTCCCAAAGGAAGGACAATTCGTTCCAGGGTAGGAGAGAGAGTGCGTCGGAGCGAAAATTTTGTGACACCTTCGCTACCCTTATGGTGTCAAAGGCAGCACCCCTCGACAGGATTACGATTCCAGCCACCTGACTCCGTGTCGAAAGATTCTGCCACCGCTCCTCGGAACGACCGCAGAACTCGTTAACCCCTTTCCTGATTAAAACGCTCGTTGACCATAGAGAAGGGATTTCTTACGAGGAACTATGTTGGCCGCGACGCCTCGGTGAAACAGCGCCGCCAAAATTCGTCTCGAGAACTCCCATGGCGCCGTGTTTCGTGGGACTTGGGAGGATAGTAGCGCCGAGAAATATCTTGTGAAAGAATTTCGACATTGTGAACGCAAAAAGGTGAATTAAACTTTTGGTGCTTTACTTGAGGGGTTGAAGGTAAATGGAAGCTTTTACACGACTGGACTCTATTATCGATCAACAGTTACTATTTTTCTATTTTCTTGTCGCAAGTAAGGACGCAGAAGTTTGCGAGAGCAAAGTCATCGAAGGGGCAAAGGTATAGAAAGAGCGTTAAAAATTAAATTGCAAATGGGTAAGGTGAACTTCGCGTCTTTCTGAGTTTTGCCTTTTTGAGATTTCCATACGGAGGGGCCACAAAAAACGGCAGAACACCACAGCCTTTTGGCACTGAGGCCCTTCTTGCATCCAACAGTACAATTGTTTAAGGGGGGACGCCTACCTAGAGCGGTCGAAACAATGCGCTTCTTTGGGATTTTTTTCTAGAAAAACCGTTACACTTTTATTAATAACTATTCGTCTATTGTTAAGAGTACATCTAAAGGACAGTTCAATATTTTTTGCGTTAAAGAATATTAAAAGATTTGAGAGTTATAAGCGATGACCGGGATGTACTTTTTTTTGCTGTGACCATCGTAGCTCGTAGCAGAATCATCCGAAATGAAAAATTCGAAAGGCTTTAGATAGAGTATGAAATTATCTAGGCGCTATCGGGCCCGATTTCGGAAAAATTATTATGAGACAAAATGGCGGCGCTGCAAAGTTGAACCATCGATTTTCAACAAAAAAGTAGTTCCTTTCTTGGCCTGTAAAAAAAAACTGGGAAGAAAAAAGTAAATCCCTTCGATAGCGCCTAGATAATTTCATACTCTATCTAAAGCCTTTCGAATTTTTCATTTCGGATGATTCTGCTACGAGCTACGATGGTCACCGCAAGAAAAAAGGACATCCCGGTCATCGCTTATAACTCTCAAATCTTTTAATATTCTTTAACGCAAAAAAGATTGAACTGTCCTTTAGATGTACTCTTAACAATAGACGAATAGTTATTAATAAAAGTGTAACGGTTTTTCTAGAAAAAAATCCCAAAGAAGCGCATTGTTTCGACCGCTCTAGGTAGGCATCCCCCCTTAACGGAGTGATGCAACTCACTTTATCAGCATAGTCTCTATTCTTTTGCCAGTTTTCGGTCAATAAAATGATATATTACAGGAACCATTCATAAAAAATCGATATGGTAGGCTAACTATAATTTTTTCAAATTTCCAATTTGGCCATGTTATATGCTCGTGGAATACCCAGCATTTCCCATATTGAATATTTAAATTTAAGTAAGCAAACTTTCCAATTTGAAGGCAGCTTTGGCCCCCTGAACAGTGAACACGATGATCAGCTGATAAAAAGAGGCAGCCATTGAATAGTTTTTAACATTCTATTTATATGCCAAGTTTCATAAAAATTGGAGACTGCGATCCCCGAAGGTGGCGCCATATGAATCTCCTAAATGTCTATCAAGAATCAGGATCTATTAAAATTGAAAGCTGTCCTGCTAGGATAATCCTAGTCATTGCAGACGGCACGTTAATAATTAGGTATATTTGAAGAACGCCCCAAGCATACCTTTTGAGTTTATTTCCCCCTAGCTCGGCCTGTTGCCACTATTCTTAGTGCGTGTATCAACGAGAATTTCGTTTCTTTCTTCCCAACTATCTACACCTAACCATTACGCTCCCCTTTTAAGCCTCTCGTGCAATGCCAGTATACCGCGACGGTCGCCGAAATTGCGGCTCGATTAGCGTGATCATATGCAATAATATGTACTATTTGGCTGCATTATGCTGATGGGCGCATTCAATGAGCGCGTAGACGCCATGAAAGAAAGGGATCGGGGGCCGAAATTACGGGATACGTGTAGGTTCTCGGCTATGTGCCGGGAAAGGTTGCCAGTTGGATTTTAGAAAAAGGCGCTACGCCAAAACCGCATCTTAGCAAAACGTAGAGTCCACGGGGCCTCCCTTTCAATCTGGCTTATATTCTCTCTTCCATTACGTCCTCACCTTTCTTTCACGCTTTCCTCGTCATCGCTCGCCCGGCCCTCTCGTGTAATCATACTTCTCCGATGCGCAGCGTCAGTTGCGCCAAAATAAGAAGCTAGAGAGAGCATGGCACGATGTTCGCGTGCCGACCATTGAAACCGATGACCACGGGGCAGCTGATGTCTATGATTCGCAAACCGCCGTTCTCTTCGCTCCTTTTGGCCGAGCGTCTTTCTGATTAATCAACCCTTTAGTAGTCACGAGGATTATAATTGCCATGTATTATTGTCTCTACTATTGGCTGCGAGAATCTTTTAGCAAGCAACTAGAACGACACAAATCAGTTCAAGTAGGCAAGATTGCCTTTCGTGGGACCAACTACGCCATTTAATATCTCCCCGGTCTATTAAATAATAATAATTTCGCTTCCATTTAATAATGATAATAATTTCGCTTCCATTTAATAATGATAATAATTTCTATTAGTCTAGAATAGAATCAGTGGATTCCTTGGGGCGCAAAAATAACACCAACGTGATAAATAAAATTTACTATCAAACTGACTTGTATATAGAAATATAGCTCTCAAACGTTTTCTAATCTATAATAAACACTGTAATAAGCACTGTATAGTGCCGCCCGTTGCTAAATAATTGAATAAACAACATCGACGAGGATACGCCTTTATTAGAACAATTATCATCGAATCATGTACCGTCCAATTTCGCCCGACTGTCGAACCATATGTCTCATTGTTCGCATAAATTATTGCCTCGATATCGGCTTCTTCGGGCTGTAATTGCTTACCGCGTGTCACTGGATACGTACCGTCGTATTATCGACACGGCACGCGCCTTGTCCGAAATATGGCGAACAGATGACCGCGATGGACGCCCCGAGAACTGTAGGTGCATTCACGTAGACTGCATCTCCGGCTGGAATCGTAACCGGGTATCACTGGCGGACGATGAATAAGCTTCGTGCGCCAAGTGTTCTGGACACGATCGGGCAAGATTGACGGAGGAACGGTGCGCGACAGCTTGCTCCTGACATTTTATTCCCTTTGTGGCTTTTCTTTGATTTTTCGTGCACCGAAGTCGCTATCCTTTTGCTACATGAGCCTTCTGTGGATACTACTAGCGCTACTAGCGCACTCTGTCGCATCAGTTAACCTTTCGCCTTTTAAAGGGTCTATCCATTGTGATGCGCTAATAAAGTACCGCTGTTTAGAACTATTTTTTGTTAGAAGAAGAATGTGTTTATTAAATTGAAGTTTTTTCTATTTATTAATATGTGTTTTAGGAATACAACAATTTTTTTTCATACTTTTTTAATGCTTCCTTGCCCCGAAGTAGGGGGGGGGGGATGTAATATGCGCTGTGAAAAGTATACACAATGATTTCGAAGAATGTTGAAAATACGAAAGCAAAGGGGCCCTGACATCCCCCCCGCCCCCAAGAAAAAGGAGATTAATATAACTACGACTGGGTAAGTTGTAAAAAGAGAAAAAACTGGATTTTATTGTTTAAATAAATTTACATAATCACCTAATAAATTTTATTGAGTTTGCATTAAAAATATTTTATTCGTTCAACTCGGCTCCCCCAAAATTAAATCCTGAGTGCGCCACTGCTGAATTCTGATAGTACATACCCAGGGCTTTCGGGTACAGTAAGTTAACAATTAGAAAACGTCGCGAGGTAACAAGCTGACTAGTTACAAAACGATTTTTAACCATCGACTTGTGACAGCGCTGTGCCAAGCAATTAGAGGGTAATTAATCCCCCGCACCTCGTTTATGGTAGCCGACCACCAACCACGGTCACGCTTTGTCGGTCAGGATGAAACCGATGCAACAGATGACACTGGCTTCTCGATGGCACCACCCAGCCTATCACTACGCCAGGGATACCGCATTTATTCTCCGCCCCGTAGACTCGTGCCATGTGGCAGCGGTCCCCCTCGTCCATGTGGAACCATCGTCCGACACGTCATCGGTATAGTTAATTTACGATCGCGCCGCTTCGCCTCGAACGGACGAGTCTTCCGACTCTGTCGAACCGAGAGACGATCGAGCGATTTACAAATATTACAATTGCCCCAATTTGAATCCACCGAAGACAAGCTCCACAACGAGGCGACCTTCCGCGAACATTCCGCACTGTGAGACGGTTCGGAGTGCGGAACAAACGCGTTATCTCGTCGAGGTTATGTCGCGTGTACCCCGAGCCGCGTACCGCACACCAAGGGGCACCGACGCAAGTCTTTATCCTGGCTTTGTCCGGCAGCACGTCGCAGCACTGTCGAGTAGTATTCGCGGCTACGCTCGCGACGATTTCTCGAGGTTCGACAGGAAACGTCCATTAGCGTGGCGGGCAGAAGAGGATTTATGGCACAGTGGCCGTCTCCTCCACTTTTTTCCTTACCCTCGCTCTGCCCTGTTCCCGTTTATCCGACAATTGCCGTAGTATCAGCGAGAGACAGAGGCGACAAGGTTTTTCGCAACGAGGCTCCCGAATCGTCAGGTAACTTTACAGCGAAGCCGGCATCGCCACCCGTCATAAAAGACGATCGCCCAAAAATCCTCCAGGTTAGGCTCGGCTAAGTGAAGTACCGTGTACGACCACGCGCCGTGATCGCTGCTGCTATCTGTCGATCTGTGACGAGGTACAAGCGTGGCGAAGCAGTACCAGCGGGTGGAGTCGCGTGATGTAGATTGATCGGCTGGAAACGTTCTTCTGTGTAAATGCAACGGTGCTCCTTCGAGGAAAAGCAGCAATAAGGCAGTGACTAATTTCGAAGATTGACAGTGAGAAATTGCGTGGCTTATTTTTTGCCATTAAACTCCGCCGATCGTGTTGGGAAAGTATGATTTGGTAAAACTATGGCGTGAATAGTATAGTATATTTAGTGCTTGGGACGGGGGACCATTTGACAAGAAAGAGACGATCTTTGTCGCGATGGTAGGGATGTCTCTCCAATTCTTACGCGCCACGTATTAAAACTTAGAAAGAGCTATAAATGGAAAAGAAATCGGCAAGAATTCTAGATCCCCCCATTTCACCGTAGAAACACAATTTACGCCACTGAAACTCTTCGCTCCGCGGGTAACCTCGCGTCACTCCGCCTGTTTCTCCTCTTTAATCGTTTCGGTAATTATACAGAAGAGGGCACACCTCACCGATCTTGATTAGTGATCCTCCAGGGAGTGATCGGTATAACCGCAGCCATTTGTCACGATTTGGAGTAAAACCGGAAATAAACATAACCTAACCATTCCTTCTATCTCTTTCTATCAGTATTTCTGTCTTTTTTTTTACAGTTTCTTTCTCTGTCTACTTCCGCTTTTGCTCCAAATCGCAGCAACCAATCAGCGACGATACACGTTGTTCTGATCACTCTCTAGAGGATCACTAATTTTGATTAGTGAGCATCACTAATTTTGATGACCTTGAAATATGTTGTATCATCATTCTGAACAATATTTTTCTATACATGTTACTGCCACTTGAGTTTAGTTTTCGAGTTATTCATAAAAATATTTAGGTATTTATTCGGAATCGGCTACACTTGTGTGTTCGTCCCTTCCGAGGTATCGGTATAAATAGGTTTGGGGCTAGATTCGGTGGGCGGGAGTTAGTGTAGGTGTACGTAGGTCAAGCTTGATGTGTAAAACAAATGTTTAACAATAATTTTTTATTAACATCTGGGAAACTAATATATACCCGAAGTTAAAATTTTATATTTGGGGTCCGCACTACATACACGTAGCTGTGGGTCCCGCAGTCTATATAACTGCAAACGTATACCGATACCTCGGAAACGATCGATACCTTCAATGCATTCTTTGATATTACTTATACAGTGAATATAGGTGCCAAAAACATCAAGCTACAATCTGAATCTTAATATATAAAGCAGAAAGTGTTTGTGTGTTTGTCTGTCGCCTAAAATTTTTCGAACAGTAAACTCTGGGGTCATGAAATGTGTCCCAGTTAATTATGCATAGCTAATCCAGATGAATGTGATTATTTCCACAAAAAGAAAATAAATAAATAAAATTTTTTATAAAATCAAAATCTAAATTTCGGGCGAAACCGTGTAGTAAAGCTAGTATACAATATTAACTTGCGTTCAAATTAGTACCAAACACGAAATATATTTTTGCGTGTGTCTCGGAAGCGAAGGCCGAGCGGCGGTAACAGAAAGTTCTCCAGAACCATGGCCTCCGACAACATGTCTCAAGGCCATCAAAATCGGCAAAGTATGCCCTCTACTATTTATATAATTACCATTTTTTTCAACATAGCTGACACCAACGCGCGTAGGAGGTACGTAAACTCTCGCTTTTCACGTCTACCCACCAAAGGGACATGCCGAGAAATCGTAGCCGTCCGGGGCCAACCTCCGTCCTAGGGGTGAGCTATTCGGCGCCCCGCGGAGCACGTCACGTTTGCTTATTCCGCAACTGATACCTGTTCTGTGACTCCTCTTGTCGCCCAACCGGAAAGTCGAGACGTCGTTATTTTGTTATAAATAATAATGGGGGGAGGGAGCAGGAAGGAGAGGGACCGGGCAGGCATTATTCCCGGTCCCGCGGCCGTCCGCAAGGGGTAACAGAGGGTTAACAGGCGAACTGGCGGCCAGCTAGAAATTATCCTGTACGAATACGACGAGCGGTCGAGGCAAATCACCGAGGCGTGACCGAAGAGGGGGGCAGGCTGGCGCAATTGCGGGCCACGTGCCGGTCGCGTGGCGTGGACCCAGCGATCGGGGCGCGATGCGACGGACGGACGGGCACGTCGGGCCGCAACGCCACGCACAATGTCGAGTAATGTCCTATTCCGGTGTGTCATGTGCGAGAAGATAGCCGAGGCCAGCAGAGCACGACGGCACGCGACCGGGACCATCTTCGACGGTTCCCTCCGTGCCGCTCCCCTTTCCCTCGCTCCGGCGTGGAAGGAGTAATCTACGATTAAAGTAACTGGAGTCCGGTGAATGTTGCGTTTGGCGGGAAACGTGGTCTCGCATTGTAGCCATGATCCTGAAGAGATGCATTTTTCGGATTTTCTGTGGGCGGTTGTGAAGTAAGGACCATGAGGAAAGGTTAGATGAGTGTTTGTTAGAAAATGATTGGTTTCTGGTGGTTAAAGGGATTGTTTAAATTCGTTTTCCTCTGTAGGAATTATGTTTCAAAATTGAAGAGTCCTTGTAGAAAATACTGTAAGTGCCAAAATTAAAAGAAGACAATTTTTAGCGGAAAATGTCCTACGTGGCAGTGGTGATACTGGAGTATAGAATTTTATTTTTGGCACTTAGAGTGTTTTCTACAAGGACTATTCACTTCTTGATGCATAGTTGTGCATCAATGTCTATGTCTATACAGATTAGAAGATTTAATTCATTGTTCATTTAACTTTTGACTCCACACGTGAGGTGTAATAGAGCCCAGCCAGCTTTAAATATTCATAACATTGTTATTTCAGTCGTGCGATTTTTGTACTTTTGTATAACTGAATGTGCACTCTAGAGAAAACAAAAATAAAAATAAAAATAATGTAGATTATAGGCGTTTTTCATATAGGGTCTGACGAATCCCACCTGGTCGAACACGTGATTCTAAGGCACGTGACGAAAGGTTAAATTGATCAACTTTATATTATAAAAATTTACAATAGCTTCTCATGTAAGTTTTGTAGTAAGTACAAAATTGACAAACCAAAAGTAACTGATATAAATAAAAAAAAAAACTGATATAAATAAAAAAAAACCTCAAAATTGAGATTTCTCTTATAATAATTTGTTTTTTCATCTGAGGCATTGCTTTTGAGAAAATCGACGTTGCATATTCTTCGAGTACCTGCGTGTGCACTTAACACGTGCACTTAACGTGCCGTTTACAAATAGCACGAATATCAAACGTGTAATGTTGATTCCTTATCAATATCATGTGCTATTATCTATTTCTGTCTGCTTAGAGTGGGTTTATAAATGGAAATAAGACATGAAGCTAAAAAATAAAGCCTCAAATGAGAAAAAATTATTCTACATATATTTTCCACTTACTTACTTCACGGTTGTGCCATCGATACTGCGACACCCTGTATAAGAACTCAAACTATCGCTGGTAACGTACATACTTAGGTGCGGAAGACAAATCCTCGTCGAATAAGCCGCATCGTCAACCAGAGTTAAATGCCATACCTTTATTAGGTAGGTACTTTTGAATAAAGGCACGTTTGATGGCAAAGACTTAACACATGAAACATCGTGACCGGACGAAATTACGTATTCGTTGTTCTACGTTTAGAATTTATTGCTGGTAACGGGACGATGATGACCGTGTGATTATCGTAAGTATCGTCCTCTGTCTCTTTCCCTACACATGCCCGGTCTTCCGCGTTTTCATCGCTATCAACGTATCGCTACGAGCCGTGTGATTTACATTTTTTCCACCCGCCATAGTATTTTGAACGAGCCCCTGTGTCAAACGATACAACTGCGATTAGAAATACGACCTTTCTTCTCATTATAACTGCATCAAATTCGTGACAGAGCGTAGAAAGCTTATAGTTATTGATCAAAGTTCGATTACCTAGATAGTTAAGTTCGATGAATTTTTATTAGAATTTTTCAATTCTTCCCAGGTAACAGAATCTTAGTAAGAATATTTTTATGGTATTTCTGAGTTTGAATTCGTATTTTTTCGAGAGAATAAACGAATAGCGTGTGCTCGATAGATATACATGTATTCTGGATTTATGTGTTTCTACTGACTGGTAACACTCGAGTAACACTCGAGGCTGGATATTACTATAATCCAATAATAAATCAAAATTAATGGAATGGCGACAGGAAAGCTGAGCACAAAGGCAGATGAATATATTCCTGAAGCTTCCTAACGGTAGACACGATCGTAAGACTGATTACAAAACAGAGATTAATGTGAAATCAGCTAGGCTGCACAATAATCCTGGAAAACTGTCGGACCATTATAATACACGCGTGATTACAAAACACAAGCGGACGAGCGTCGATTACATTATAACGGTGTCATCTCTTTTACACATACAAATGCTCATCATATTTCTATTCCGTGTGAATATAATAATGTCTATAGTCGGTGGCGGATTTAAGGAAAGATGCCCAGGTGGCAAGCGTTCTGGGACACCCTGTATACATAATAGAATTACAAACAAATTTACGCGCGTGTGGTATGAAAATTATGGGAAATAAAAGAAATATTGTGTTTGGATAAAATCATAATTAATTTTGGAACACGGGGTCCTTGGGGGAGGGGCAATTGCCCCTTAAATCCACCACTGTTTATAGTTCACTATATTCTTAAAATTTAGGTTCAAATACTTTTTAAACAGAAATATATAGGTATAGTGCTCGACACTATTTTTTGCCGAATATATGATTATGTATATATTAATTGAAACACAAATGCCTCACAAGAGGCATATACAATCTTCTTGAAAATCATGTAAGAGGTAAATAAGACAGAGAAAACAATTTAAATAAACGCAATTTACATACAATTTTAGAAAATTTATAACGAGGACTAATTTATAGCGACACATTTTTTTCATAATAATGTTCGTCGGTTTGAATAGTTACTTGTTTCCTGATTCTTAAATTTGAAACAATACGCCATCTGCTTCTAATTAATAATTGATAGTTTAAATTTAAAACAATGCCATTTATGTATGAGATGACACACTATTTTTTACTTTACATGAATTTCGTTTAACTTTTCGCGTGACCGATAGGTAAAAAATTTGTGCGCGTTAAGAAAACTTTTCCACAATTACCTACTTAGTAAAATATTTAAAAAAAAACATGGAAATTTTAAGTTCTTGTCTCAAAATATTTCCAAACCGATTAATGATTATCCTCCTATGATTTTCAAACTTAACATAGGTAATTATACCGAATTCAGGGAAGTATGCAAGTAGAGCGATATTTTCCAAACTAAAAAAAAAACGTATTCCACTAGTCACAGTTCAAGTTGACACGCGGCCTTAAAGAATTTTTAAAGCACGCGACGAAAACTCGCCGCGCGACTTGATTCCCAGCATTTTGATTTATAACTATCACCCAGTCGTTGCGTACTCGTGGGTAACGACCCGTGGAAACGCCAAGGAGAGGATGTCGCCGATGTAAATACCCCACTACGTGCGTGCATTCCAATGAGCCTGATGTATTTCGACCGTTACACGCGGAACGGCTGCCCTCGGTGGAAGCTAATCTACCAAATCTCCCGCCAAAACAGTGCATCCCCGCTGGGGCGTGACGTCTCAGCGTACATAAATGACTTCCTAACACGGGGACATCATAACTTCCCCTTTAAGTGCGTCACTAGTCGAACCGATTTTTTCATTACTTTGATTAAAATCTTATAAATTAATATACCTATATAAAAAAAGTTTGGGTACCATTTTTTAGTGGGTATTTTACCCTTCGTTGACACACCTCTTTTTTCGATCAACTTTGACATACCTGGGTGGCTCACACCCAGAGCAATGTTTAAACGAGTGTCATTCTCATCCAAAGAATCCAATTATTATGAAAAAAATCATGGGTCAATTTCAAGGGCTCTAGAATATATAATTTAATAATTATAATTAATTATCCAATCATTTTTTTATTGAAATTTCATAACAGTTTCTGTAAAATAATTCTAGATCACCACATGTCGAGAAAAAACGAAAAAAATCTTTAAAAAATTGTAACTTTTACAAATTTCAATATTAGAAGCTAAAAATTTACAGAGTTATTGTTTGGATATAATAGTTTGAGAGAAAAAATATTTTGTAAGTCGACTTTGAAAAAAGGTATTTATTTTGCATATATGTAGAAGGTTCAGAGGGTCAAAATCAGCTTATGGGTGGCTCACACTCAGAAAGTCAACGAAGGGTTAATGTTATACAAAACTAAAGTTCTTAGGAGCACCCCAAGAAGATCCAAAAGGAGATCCTCGAGCGTTCCTCCCAGAGTGATCCCTTCAACGCAATGTACGTTTATCTAGTTCTTTAGTTCAATTTTCTCTCGTTTTCTCTCTCTTTCGTTAAGCTTCTTCTCTCTCCGCTATCGCCTCTGTTTCTCATCTTTCCACCGTTTTCTTTCTTTCCTTTTCTCTCGCACACACATGCACATAAACACTTAGCAATATTATTACTGGGTAAAAAATTTTAAAATTCAGAAAATTTCTATGGTGCCCCCCTCTTTCCTGATGCCCTAAGCACGTGCTTATTTTGTTTATTGGTTAATCCAGCACTGGTTCCTCCCAGGTTTGAGTAACCATTAGCGTAGTGATAAGGCTCCCATATCGAAATTTATAGTCTTTTTTTTTTTAAAGTGGTATAAGTCCATTTATTAATACATTGAGATATTTACGGGTTTGCGTTTGAATCAATTTAAAAATATTCGCATACGTTAATCAATTCGGGCAATATTTTAAAAATTATAAACTTGTTAAATTTTATTATGCAATAATAATCAATAAAAATAATAGAAAATAAATTTTATTATTCATATTTCAATCTTTTTTCTCCTTTACACTTAGCATAGTGAAGTATTTTTGCCAAAACGTGGACTTATACCACTTTTAAAAACAACGGCTCATATATCATTGACTTCAGTATTTTAGAAAAATTCTAAAACAGTTGCAATTTTGTAATAAAAAAAAAATAGCGTAATTTGAGGCTTTGTTCTATCAATGAAGGTCCTCTAAAGATATATGTAGTTATTAATACAGTAAAAAATGTGCGGAATTCATGATCCCTGTTATAAAAATCATTGCTATTGATCAGAGGCTTGTTGTGAACGAAACAACGTACAGTTCGGAGTCATTCGTATTCATCAAAGAGAAGGAATCGCTCTAATTAATCCGTCTGCCATCTTCACACGTCGCTGGGCACACCTTGCCTGTAATTATGCTACTTGTACAAACTTTAAATTACCCTCGAGCCGACACACGCCCTGCATTATACACCACTTATCTACGCACCGCGTGTCTGGCACACTTATGCATGCGTGACGATGATTAAATTAACGGCTGGCTGATTGAAAAACGTGATCGTCGATTGGTTTGTACTAAAACTGATCAGGCTGATCATTTCCTTGTGTGTGAATATCAAACACTTCAATGATATACTTGTAATTGTATAGAGCTAATTAGGAGAATGGTCGATCTATTTTATACTTCAAGTATTTTACTAGTCTTTTTGTTTATTCTAAAATGGCATTGTCACATATATTTAAATTTTTAGCTTTATCAACACTAACAGTTTATTTGTTCGCCATTTTAATTACTCGTTAAGTATAATACACTGTAACTGAGGTAATACTAATTTTTTAATTTTCGCTAATTTAGTCTCACTTAATATTTTTTTTTTAATTTTGTTATTCTTTTTTTGGGATATTTATTTAATGTTGTTCCTTAATATGTTGACTTACTATTTATAGGATTGTGAGTGTAAAGGTGTTGGTGGTCAATCATTGGGAGAGCATCGAAGAAAGTAAGTTCAGTTAATAATTACCGCTTCGAGCAATTTCCACAGAGATTGTAGCATCTATCAACATCACGGCCAATCACTCCCCCATCACAAAACGTCAACCCAATCACGCATCTAAAAACGTTAGGAGCATTAATGAAATATCGATAAATCTCCTCATTTGTTACAGGAAACGCCGAAGCTCAGTCAATTTGTATTAGGAACGTTTCACCTTTTCGAAGCAATCACTCCTCGTAAAGCGTCCGGCGGTTCTTTTACCATCTATAAGGGAATCGACAATTCGCATTGGCGGTTATTGAGTATTCACTGAAACTTTTATTCCACACATTTTTGCATAAATAGGGAACTTTTATTTTCTTGGAAAAAAAAACCCTAAAAATGACCTACATTTTGAGTGATTTGATGGGAGGTTCCCCTTAAACGGGAACACGTATTCTGCTTTAAAAAAAAGTGAAAGTCTAGGTACAGTTAAGTTTTTTTTCTCAATTTTTCTCTTATTCTTAGAAAAATAAAACAATTTTATAAAAATCACAGCTTGCTTTCTCTTCTATATTTACCCTGTTTCCAATCCCTTAAATAATGCTAATTAAAATAATAATTCTACTTTTATATTTCACCTTAAAATATCTGTTAAAATACATATAACGCCATAGGACATTTATTTAACTGTTAAAACTGAACCTTTACAACAAACTTAAAGTGCTCAACACTGCTACAGACTCAATGTCCAAATTGAACTTAAAACAGAAAATAAATTATTTAAAAGTTAGAAGTTCAGTGAACAACATTTATCGATAAAACTGAACAGTTCCATTGAATCCCTGGTGCCCACACTTATTCCGCTTGCCCGGTTACAAGGCAAGTGGTTGCAGCGCGCAGCGCAGGCCATCAGATCTGAGCTATGTTTCTGTCTCTCATACGTCAAACGCAACGAGCAAAACGAAGACATCAGAGATCGAGGGATGAGGTCAGGCGAACGGTATAATGGGGATAATCCTTCAGTGGCCTTGAGCGGCCAGTCGATTTTATCCCAACTGCGGCCGCGGAGGTGACGTAGCAAAGTGTCAGCGCTTGCAGTCACTTCCTTGCTGGCAATGTGCTGACGCACCCGGTCGCCCGTTATCCGCGTGCAGGATAACATTGTTGGTCCCCATGATTCCCCGATTAATGCAACTGCCGGCTGTTCCTCTCTCGCCCTTCCACCGCCGTTCCCGGCAGCAGCCATCAGGACACCGCGCTCGGCGACGATACCCCCGCGATCGCGAGGCTTCCGTTCGAGACGGCGAGCGTAACGCCGTCTAATACGCAATCACGTTACGATTCGACGCGGAAAATCCCGCGGTATCACGCGGATACTGCTCTCCGGGCTAAACGTAGCGACTGGCTCGCGGTAAAGCGAGGATTTCACGGGAATGAAAGCGGGGTAAATGCTCGAGGCGAATTAAGAATCTCTGCGAATCGCGCTTTAAACGCAGAGAGAAGCGTGACAAAGTTACCCGCGCTTTCCTCGCGTCATTCCCCCCCAGCGGTAACTGTTTCTGCGTCGCGGGACAATTAAGCGAACGCGGTCGTCGCGATCCTTCGCTTTGTGCCGAGTGAAACTCAGCCGATGGAGCAGAATTCTCTGCGAAAGATTGATCGTGTCAAACGAGCGATATCTCCTCTCGCGCGGGGAACCGAGTCGAAGCGAGTCGTGGAAAGCGGGCCGGGTGTACAGTTTACTCGGGGAGCTAATTAATCATCAAAAAGGGGCATTGGTGTTCACTTAGCGGATTCTGCTGGCCCCCATGGGAAAAGCGACGAGAGATAGGGGAAATCAAAGTTGAAACGTTCAGCGAACGACTTTCCCTGATGCCATGTTCGATTCGAACGCGACTCCGCGGACGGTCGTCGAAACGTTGAGGCGGAAAAGTAAGTCGCGATGACAATAAGAGCTGTGTAAAAAAAAGAGAACTGGATTTTATTCTGTAAATACATTCTTATTATCACGTAATGAATTTGATTGAATTTGCGTTAAATAAGTTTTTCTTAAAAATATTTGTATCCGTTCAACTCGGCTCCCCCCGAGATTAAGTGGCGAAGAAAATTAAATAGGAAGATTAAGTAGGTCATAGAAGAATATAATAATTGGTGATAAGAGAAAATTCCGATTTTTTTTAAACTACGTGGATTTGTGGGGAACCGCAATAAAAGTATCAGGCAATCTTTATTTTCTGCTACTTTTTGGTTCTTCAGGGTGAGAACATCCCTTAAAGATCAATGCTTGTTTTCCTATTTTCCTGTGTATCTTGAAAACTATAATGGATATAAAAAACTTGTTAGAATGAAAATATAATGGTATTCTGTGCTCTATGAGGGTATTTAAAAATTGGAGTTAAGTAAAGAATCACTCCCCGCACCGAACAATTAAAATAACTTCATTGCACGGTTTTATAGAGTATAAGGAACCATTAAATGTCCGTTCCAACAATTTTTTTATGTCTAAATTTTCTTTACTAAAATTTTTAATGTCGCTTTTTATCTTCTCCCTTGGAAGAATAAAAAAGTAACAGAAAAATAATTGTCGGGTATTTATATCGAGGCTCCCTACAAATCAGCAAAGTTTTTAAAAAATCGGAATTTTCCCGTTACCAGAGTTTCCTTGTGAGTCGACGATTTATGTATTTTACAACTTCTGTGTAACGGACCATCACTTAAATGCATCTCTGTCGCGTTGACTCGTGATAGGGATGCCGATAGCTTGAGTCATACTACTAATCTACGTTCGCTGTTATTAATAATTTATGTATTCTCATTTAACGAGTGTCTTATAGACTTTTGTTCCGCATAATCGATCACTTTTGAGGTTGAGAAGTGTTTAACAATGTTTCGAACTTGGTAAATATTGAAAGTTGTCCCATGGAAACCGTTTTGAAGCGAGCAGAAGGTGATAATCTAAATCTAAAAGTTAAGCCTTTCATTTGCTTTGTTCTTGTTATTAACTCCCACCGACTTGTCAGTGACTTTCATCTATCTTTCCAAATGACGATAACACGTTTCCTGTTTTCGACGTTGTTCGATTAAAAGCGGATGTTTAAAAAGTGCCGATATCGTTAAAGACGTCACGATTATTTGCATAGGCCGGTGCGTGGATAAATATATGCGAACAAATGAAATAAAGGGATGCGAGGGATTTGCATGCACCGGTTACCACTCATGACTTTTTGCCAGCGAGATGCCACCTGCCCATTCTCCTCCGTTCACGAAGTAGAACACGAGGGGGCTACTTAGAAGTAACAAGGATTTAAATTAACGAGACTGATCCTTGGTACTAAATCAAACAATTACCCAATCATAATAATATTCATTATCAGAGTAAATTATGAAAAATGTATATCAGGTTGCTGCGTCTGAAATTAAAAATTCCTTTTAAAATAAAATTTCCTTTGTTTATGGTCGGGATATAATAACAATGGCTAACAATTCGAGAAATATCACAGGAACTCCAAAAAATGAATCGAAAATAAACGAAACAGTTAAAAAGCAAAAAACATTTTCATCCAAACTTCATAATTATGCATCTACCTAATAAATAAACTGTCAGCTTAAAATTGAATTTAAAAAAGTGGAAGAATGAGGACTTTATGTTTTCATCTGTTTTTATTCCTAATGTTTATGGTTATAACTGTAATTACGATGAGTTTTTGGATAATTTTATAAAGTGCTCGAAGAGTTCTACTACTCTGATATCGTGAACCTTGCTAGCTGAGATATGGAGATCCTCGACGAGTCTCACGGAGTCAAGAATACTCGGCTAACGATTTTCCAACTCCCATGGAGCTTCGTCATGCTTGCAAACTATCCTCCACGCGGCTATCGCATAGGGATGATGCTAGTGTGAGTCGCGAGCGCGTGAAATTATTTATATAGATATGTATGCCTATATACTTTGTTGCATGTATACCCTCTCGGAAGAGACACCGTTGAAGCTACTTCTGGTAGAGCTGGTTCTTTTATGGTGCAGTATTAATTTATCACTCGCTGCAACTTTATTGGCTAATGAAAATTTTCAAATCTAACGAATGTAGCGATTATACGACTTTAAATCACTTTCTACTGGGAATTTTTTGAAAATAATCTTGAAGAGGTTGCATGACTTGGACCGAAACATTGGAGTAGGTGAATACTAACAAGGGTACCCTCGATAATGGTTAATTAAATTTTGCTCACGTGTGCCAGCTGGGTGGTACGGAGAGAAGTTCAACAAATTATATTTCGATTTATAAACTACTCCTTTCTTATTGCCAAAATGTCTTCAAAAACGAATAAATTTTATGGCAAAGATTTCAATCGATTGAATTATACGTTATCGGACTTTATATCTAAAAAATGTATGTGCACAAATTTGAGTTTAAAAACTGCCCTCACCGATGTTACTGAAGAAAGTATGATTAGATTATGCATTCAATAAACGAAGTATCCTTGTAGAATACACTGTAAGTGCCAAAAATTAAAGTTCTATAGGTACCATAGTATTATCATTGACACGTAGAACATTTCTCGATCATTTTTTTTTTTAATTTAGACACTCACAGATTTTTCTACAAGGGTTCTTTAAATATTTACAAGTACCTATATATCCAGAAACTTTCCAGAAGGCAGAAGCTTTCCAGATAGGTAGCTTCTAACCAGTGGCGGATTTAACAGGGCGGCCGATGAGCAGTTGCCATCTGGGCCCCTGCTCGGAAGGCCCCACCAGGGCCCCATCCTTAAAAAAAATTATGATTTTTTCCAAACTATATTTTTTTCTGTATTATTACACTGAGCCCGTTTTCAGTAAACCATCGGTTTAGTTTCTCGGAAAATGGGCCCACTCAGAAGGCCCCCCTAGGACCTCATCCTTAAAAAAATGTATGATTTTATCCAAACTATATTTCCTTTCTGTATTATTACACTGAGCCCGTTTTCAGTAAACTACCACTTTAGTTTCTCGAAAAATGGGCCCGCTTAGAAGGCCCCACTAGGACCCTGTCCTCAAAAATAAATTATGATTTTATCCAAGTACTTTTTTTCTATACTTTTCTGTACATTTACTCCCTTTTAATAACTACCTCTTCATTTTCCCGAAAAAATGGGCCCCTCAACGTTTGCCACCTGGGCCTTTTTTCTTAAATCCGCCACTGCTTCTAACACTCCATTTAGAGACGAACATGCATACACCCCCAAAGAAATTCATAGTTCATACGCAATAATTCAATAATTCAGCTCAGCATGGCACAGTTCTAAACAGTTATCTGTGCTTTATAATTATCTATGCGAAGAAACGTAAGTCTACCGTCTAGTGAGGCCGTCACCTCCAACTACCGAACGGTTAATAGTCACTTAACAGTTTCGAGGAGCAGGATAGCACAGGTTCCACTTGGTATCTGAAGCTTTCCTAGACGCAGCAGTGAAAAGGTTAACTGCCTTCCCGTATGAATAATTCTTTATGCAACTTTTCGTGTTTCAAACGTACAGATATCCTGTAACTTGCTGCACAGCCATATTTGCAGCAATACAGACACCAGCTTCAGGATTGTCCTTGCTGGCAAATAAGTAATTAACGCCATTACAAGCACGGGCTGTGTCCAGGCGGCGGTAATTACAAATAAACAACGCAGGCAGAGATACGCGTTACGGCGCGACGAAGCGCAAAGCTAATTGTAAATCATGTGCTTAGCGAGCGCACGCGGCTCGAACACTTGATAAATTAATGAAATACTGGTGAATCAACGAAAAATAGGGTGCATCGATCCACTTTCAAGTTCGCACGAGAAAATGGTGGCTCACTTTGATAAGGAATCGTTATTTTGTAATTTCCAATTTTGTTGCATAATTTTTTGAGTTGGGAGCTTCAGAATCGATTCAAGTTTAGATTTAATTATTCACCTGCTTTTGCGATGCTCCTCCTTCTACAATATTTGTAATAATATTAATTAATAATTTTGTAACAGCATTTGTTATGTTAGCACAGTTTCTTCCGAATTACTTCTCTAGCATTAGGAAGCGTTACAATTTTCAACAACGATAGGAAATGATATTTCCCTTGTTTCTCTGTTTTTTTTTTACCGGCTATTGTTTTTAATTTTCCAAGTGAAACGCCTGATACGTAATTTCGAAGTTAGAAAGGGGACGATGTTGACTACAATAATTTACATTTCTGTTATTCTATTAACAGCACTTCTTGCAGCTAATTTCCCCGCGTTATATGAAAGTCCGAGGCTTCGAAATGATCGTGTCTTCTCCGGCGATGCTATCTCCAACCTGGCATCCTTATTTTAATGATCTCTCGCGAAAGTGCAGTAGCGAGGACATCCGCTATCCCTACTTCGTTTTCAATGTGTCGAAAAATGAGCGCGAAGAAAACGATTCGTATGAAACTTGGAATTTTACTGGCCAGTCAACGCGTTACTACCGTTGTTAATTACGTTATAGCCACTTAAAACGATCGAAGAGTAACTGTACAGTGAGTCTGGAAAGGATTCTTCTCGTTGACGGCGACGAAACGGTAAACTAGCGATAACGCCACGTTGAAAACTATTTTCCGTTTTGTTGAAAAAAGCTGCACGGCATTCGGTGTAAATATCGAGAACAGAGAAATGAGAAATTCGTTATCATTTTGCAAATGATGCGCTTCGGCGAAGTTTGTGCGCATTCGTCGAGATTTTGTTTGTTTTTGGACTTTTGGAATTTTGTGCGCATAGCAGAAGTTTGGTTAATCATGATAATACTGCCACCAGTGGCGCACTCAGGATATAATCTTGGGGGGGGGGGGGGGGGTGAGCCGAGTTGAATGGATAAAAATATTTTTGGATTATAGAAATTTATTTGAAGTATAAAATCCAGTTTTCTTTTCTTTTCACAAAGCCCCCCTTTTGGGGGGGGGGGGGGGGGGTATAGTATTAAAACTTAATTTTCTCGAAAAAGCTGTTGTGTGACATTCCCTGTTTCCCCTTACCTTCAATTACATATAATCAGAATATGAGACAGCTAATCCATACCAAAGCCTAAGTAGACACAAAATACAGATCACACTGTGCATTTGTATAATGTTCAGGGTGTTTCTAAGAGCTGTAGAAACTACCCTCGAAACGCCCTGTAAACAAGGATAATTAAATTTCGTTGTCAAAGAAACCGCGACCGTTTCTGCGGCTCGTGGAAACGGCTTTCCCTTCTACTCCAATTTTTCCTTCGGCCGGGAAACGGCGAAACAAAAGGAAGGCCTAAGTGGTTCATTTGCGGTCGCGGCGGAGTGTCAGATATGGTGTGAGCTAATCAGATGTAAATCCCCTAGTGGCCGACGCCCACGGTTGCCTACTTTTCCTACGATTAATGAGCCGTTACCGAAAAAAGGCAAAAATTGCCAGGACCTGGCAGGATTTTGCGCCAAAGGCCACGGCTGCGGACGCTCGAAAACGCTCGGGTATCTACCCTGTAATTAGGACACCTCGGTGTGATTCTGATTAGGGGCCTCGGTTTGCCATAAATCTCTGCCCGTTATGGGGGTCATGTTTGAATGAACCCTCGAGGAATCGGTACCTTAAATCATTTAGAAAATCAAACCTTCCTCCTGCAGAGGGCACGAGAGATCTGTAAACTCCTGTCTTCGATTCTTCTGCCTGTAATCTTATCCGCAGCTTTTGTCTGCAAGCTTCAAGGTAAGATTCAGCAATCTGCTGAAACTATACTTTGTTTATTCATAAAATCGATGAATTGATAATATATGGACTACTGTAGAACTCCATTTATATGAGCTCTCAATCTTATGGTATCTGATTCTATATATATTATGTATTTCTTAAGTGTATATTTTATTGTTTATACTGTTCATTATCTGTGTCTGTACCAAAGTTACAGTTAGTGTACTTATATATTTATTACCATGCAATAAATGCTCGCCGGAAAATTATTTGGCGTCGAATAAAGTTACAGCGAAAAATTTATTCGACGCTAAAATTGAAAAGGGGAGCAAAACATTGCTCTCACAGATTAACTGTAAACTCTTACGTCGAAGTAAGCCTGTAATAGATATCTAATGCTTCGCATGATACCTATTTATACTGTATAATTTTGTATACCATAGGGCTATTCCCGTTTAAAAGGGGAGACCTACCTAGAAATTTTCGAAAAAAAGATTTCTCGATTTTTATATTTTCTTGAAATTCAACATCTTGAAATTACCTCCTGAAACTGTCAAGTTAATCCAACCAAAATTGATAAAGTTATACACGTGTAAGTAGCTAGGTGTTCCTCGGTGTAGCGCTCAGATCCAAAACTTTAAACACGTTTTCCTCAAAATAATGTTTTCAAAGTCGGTGACGCACATAACTAAAAAATTAATGAACCGATTTACTCCAGGCTTTGCAGGCCTACTTTAGGGTTAAAAATCTAAGCGCTGTCGGGAGCTATTCCTTTTTTATCGCGTAGATTTTTTTTTACACTCGAAAACTGAACAATTTTTTGCCAAATATCGATGCTTTAACTTTGCACAACCGCCATTTTGTCTGAAAATAATTTTTCCAAAATGGGGCCCGATAGTGCCTAGATAATTTCATATATTATCTAAAAAAAAATTGAATTTTCAATTTTGGATGATCCCGCACCGAGCTACGGTTATCACCGCAAAGCGCCTCAAATAAAAGGACGTCTATAATGCCTATAACTCACAAACCTTTCAATACTTTTTACCACAAAAAAAAAAAACAGAAACTTCCGTAATATGTGCTCTTTCCAATAGACTAATTTTTAATAATAAAAGTTTATCGGTTTTTCAAGAAAAAATTCCCAAAGAAGCATGTACTTTTGACGATTTCATGTAGGCCTCCCCACTTAAATAAACAAAATAAAAATAAATATAAATGTTTCCTTGTATCCGAGCAGTAAAACAAAAGATAGCGCATTCGAACATGCGATGGAAACTCGTCAGATTTTTCCTTAAGGCCTCAGATGCACGGGTATTTTAGGCGCCTTACAAGAAAATATATGTGTATTTTTCCTTTTCCCGAAAGAAGTGATGTTGACGAGAAACAAAACCCTGCGACTGATTGACGCCACTGCATGCAATCGTTTTTTGGTCAAATTGGAGTTGTATTGCGGCAGTGGACGAAAGGCCTCACTGGACTCTGATTACCCCAATGATCCAATTATCTATTAACGAAGTCCTACTGTACCATATTCCCGCTTCAAACGCATAACAAACTCGCTATAATATCAACACTGCTAAAACATCGATTTCTCACGAAGTAAAATCTTGGATAACCGATACCCACGAACTCCACACGATCTCCAGATTTGATTTTCTCATAAACAAAGCCTCAGACGTCAAACGCTTATTATAGACACCCGACTGATTTTTTTCCAAGAAATCACGCCTAACTACTGTGTCGGGAATTCCTCAGCAGCTTGCATAATGATCACCAGCAAAGAGCTGGTATTTAGCAGAATTTGCGGGGCACTAGGAGCACCAGCGCATAAGAGGAAGAGCTACTGTGGTCGCTATTATTGGCTGGAAAAAATAGTCGCGTATCTTTCCTATTTGCGATTAGTGTACTGACGACGTCGTCCTCTTAAATAACATTTCAAGCGCGCTAATTTCGGGATAAACACCGACACTGGCGACACTTATCTTCTGGCTCTAACGCGTTTAGGCCGCTGGAACATTGTCAGGACCAACGTAGGCAGGTGGTAATACGCTGGAGCAGGTACAAACACACGTGCGCGGGAGGTAGAAGCACACGTGCGCAGAAGGTAGGTAGGTACACATCAGTCGACCGCGAATCATTACGCTGTAAATCATCAGCGGTCGCCTGAACCGTAAGTGGATGCAACGTGGCATGGCCAAAGTGATAATCAATTTGTGCCCTTCATCGGGCGCAATAAATTTATTATCGCTCGCCCCCATTATCCGTCATCCAGCCGACCCAGGGATCGCTCCCCCGGCACCTACCGAAGATCTATCGTAGATCAATAAACCGCGAATACGCGCGCAACCATGAAAAATTAAGTGCACGGGGGTCATACGTTCCTTTTAGTTTGCGCAGCCCGCCGAGATTCTATGGCGAGCTGATTGCGCCTGCACACATGCCCATTCAACACTGTATTGTGACAATACGGTTCCTCGAGATTCCGACGGCTTCCAGTACGTGTTTAAATGATTTTGTGGGAGACACGTGTGTTTAGGTTGAACGTCTATCGCGTTGTTAATGCTGCTTGCGCTCAATCGTAGGTGCATATGTCTGACTAGCACGTGGAATCTTAACCCTCCGTGGTCACACCGTCTTAAAATAACAAATTGGTCACATGGGGTTTACTATACCCCAGCGTCATTTTTTGAGTTACCATTTTCGTATTTTTTAAGCTTTTAACTTTTCAGTGATAATTGTACATTCGTAATACTTATGCATACAATCATGGTATAATAGTGTTTTTCTAGAAATGTTAATTTTGATATGATGAAATTTGTGGTTGAAAATGAGCGATTTTCCACGGTTGTGGGAAAAAAGCGATTTTTAAAATTTTTTTGTATTTTTTTTGCGATAAATTCCCTTTGGAAGTAGTTAAGGCGCGACATTTTAACACGAAAATTGCTCTTGGGGTGCGATACACCCCGTGTGACCACGAAGGGTTAATTATTCGGACGGAAGTTTTTGAATAACCGACTTATTTTGCTGCCAATGTTACATTTTTAACAATCTAATGTTGCTGACTCGAAAATTCTGATTTTAATGAAACTTTGTGCGAATGTAGAGAAATTGAGGTCTTCTTTTTCTACAAATTCTATTTTCTACAGTTTTTGAGTTACGGCGCGTGATATGCTATGTAAAAAAAATTCGAGGCGAATCCGATAACAAATGAGCCGATTTATTGCAAATTTTGTGTGATACTTTTGTTTCGGACAGTTCCAGATTTGAAAAATCCACCAAAAATAGAAATAAAAACTCATCAACTACTAGTTATTGTGTGAGAGTATATATTTTTCAATTAGTGGTCTCCTATTAATGTCAAGTCAAAGCATTAATTTTATAAACAGTTTTTTCTAATTTACTCGAGGTTGGTAAATATGGAGCTGCACCCCTCTCGCTGCAATATCCTCAATTCACTCTGAAGAGGTGAAATCAGTCCTTAAAGTTAGCGCGTTTTTTGTTTTCTTCGTACATAACTTTGTAACGGTGCGAGATAGAACCAAACATTAAACATTAAAAATTTATATGTTCTTCTGTGTTTTTTAGGCCAAAGTTGCAAGCTCGTAGACCACTTTCAATACAGGGGAAACCTTTTTACAATACTCGTGATAGCCATGAGTGAAACTTGGTTAAAATGTTTTAATGGGCACAAATAACGAAGTGATTATGTGAAGATATAATTGCTCAGATTCATGGTACACGCGATACATCCCTGAACGTCGCAGCATCCTCTTGCACAGAGGAGAAGGTACAGCTGTGGCATAATGCTGGTTCGATTGATGCCAGGATCGATAGATCGATCGATGGTCACGCTCGAAGCCGGGAAAGTTCCTGGCGAGGTTCATTCGACGCAAATTACTTGTATTCATTATAGTTGACCAATTTGGCGCGCCATAATAGCGACAATTCTTGGGAAAATAATCTCTCGATCGTAAAGCTGTTACGGCGATGCTTGTGCTCTTCACTGAACTATGAGAGCTGATCTGATGTTAAATTGCAATCAGTAATTAAGAAAAACAAGAGATTAGCTACTTTGCATCCTTGCTTTATGTTACAATTTACTTAGGCGGTGAAGTTTTGTAGGTAAAGAGGGTAGGGACATCTGTAAGATATCTATAAGACAGAGCAAATAATTTTATTGCCATATAAGGTATAAGGGAAATTAGCTTGGAATATAAATTATCGAAAATTCATCTCTTAAAATGAAGAAGAATTTACCAGCACTTCTATAGATTTGTTATTCTTATAGAATCTATCTACTTATAGAATACTATCCTTCTGAATTGATTTTTTTATTTTTTCTACATTTTATAAAAGTCTATCTCCATTTATAATTCTCATTTTTAGAAGCAATTATTTGCTACTTATACCTATTTAAGTTTATCCACTTCGTCCTGAACATCTAATAGGATTAACCTCTGAATTTTCGATAATTTATATTCCAAGCTAATTTCCCTTATACCTTATATGGCAATAAAATTATTTGCTCTGTCTTATAATTATCTTAAGACCCATCTCCATAATATTACGTTTCTTGCATACAGTCTCAGGATTAAGGGTTGTAATTTTTCAACGTTTTTCTAGAAATATTTGATTCAAAGAAATTCATTAATGGTCCTAGCTAACTGGACACTTGGCAAAGTTAGACATTTCTTTGTCCGAAATTTTCATATAATTTTTATATAGGTTTTAGTTGCACTCTAATGGATTTAATAAAAATAATATGTTAAATAACAATTACATTTTAATTTCAACTGTTTAAAGAATCCCGAAAAAGGATAGGAATGCTAATGACTCGGGCGTGAAGCAGGCACCGACGACAGTACCCTTTCATAAATGAGAAGTGCGTTCGCAGGGCGTAAACCCGCCGGTATTCACGTGTTTCCGCGCGCTCCTTTTTCGTTGTGGGTCGGGCAACGCCGAATCGGCTCATTTGTTGCGTATTAGCAGAGGATAATGAGCTTCTTAAGGCTGCCGCCTTTTGCGAACGGCCAAGTGACTTCGACTTTCCGAAAAAGAGAAGGGAAAACAAATGAGATACGCCTACAGGGCCCCGAGCCAGAGTTTCGTGGGATCGAGGATTTCTAAAATCACGGGTTCACGGGTTCGCTACGAACCGAACGCTAATCGATTTCGTTCTATCATCGCTAGGTCGCGTTCCATAGACGCTAAGCTTATTTGCAATATATGGGACAAGAAGAAATTAAATAAATATAACATTCACTGCTAAGTGTACTGAAGTATACTAGTGAATACTTCTAATAGGAATTTTCATTTATACTTTCATTACAAGTATTCAATGGTTCTTCTACTTCTTCTATTTATGTTAGAAGTATTCACTAGTATTTCTACTTCTTCTATTTATATTAAACATATTCACTACTATTCACTGATTAAATACTATTTTCATGAGAATAAAATTTCCATGGAAATGGTTATAGCTTGGTGGAAGGATGCTGTATTACATTTAGTATTTGATATTTATTGAGGGTATTCTGATTTAGAGTGTTTATCTAAATATTTTACACTGGAATACATTCCACAGTAT
Source organism: Andrena bucephala (assembly GCA_947577245.1). Taxonomy (NCBI): domain Eukaryota; kingdom Metazoa; phylum Arthropoda; class Insecta; order Hymenoptera; family Andrenidae; genus Andrena; species Andrena bucephala. Next base: position 11,655,847 of record OX387715.1, read on the forward strand.
TGTGTGCAGATATCAAAGGAGAGTATGTATCTTTGAAAGCTTGATAAGTTAAAATCCTCAATCCAGTATTTTAGGATATATGTCTCCTTGAATTTAGAAATACTGAATTAAGTGTTTTGAAGAAACGTTTTTTGGTCCCTTGCAACGAAAATAGAGTAGTATTTAATACTAGAGAATTTCACTAATAATATTGCACTATTACCTTCAGTCATCCTATAAAAGAGTTATTTAATCATTCTTCGTTTCAGATTATCGTTCATAGACTACATATGTATGATACTAGAAGTCTGCAACGATCGTTGCAACTATCCAGTATTATCCCGGTCTTCTTCATTTCCGTCTGCAGGAAACAGAACATTTCAAAAGTTTGCACAAGTCAATTATAATTTTCATCTCATACACTACTTTACACAGCAACCAACGTTACTGTCTTTCATGCGTGGCATCTATTTCTATCGTGCCAACAGCGGCATTTACCGCCTCGAAAATAAATGTAACAGATTCTGTACAACTCGCGATAAACAAATATTTCCACATCACCCATGAACTTTCTATAATTAATATTACAATCCTGCCGTATCAATGAAATTCGATTTACGTTGTCATTCCGATCACTCTTTTTACAAGCATGAGTGTGCGTTGTGGACCGTAGGAGGTGTTTGTAAACTCCTGTCGCGATTCTAAATGGTATAACAAACGCAAAGACCAACGTAGTTATTTACAGCGGTAAAAATAATCGCGTTCAACGAGATTTGTCAATAAAGGTGTTTTCGCGTGGCTCCTACGTACCAGGCACTCAAGTCTGGGACGAACGTATCCTTACAACGTGTAGGTCCGAAAGGTGTTGCTCCAAGCACAGCTTTTTTTAGGTTGTTGTTATTTTTAAATCTAGTTAAGCAATGTTTCCCTCGCCGGCTTGTTATTCGCCTCGCTGTTCGTTTTGCCCGTAAACGTATTTCCCAAAATGTCAGTAGATTGAACGTGTTCCGTTGAACCGTTATCACAAGCCACTCGAGCGTTTGCGTTACCAAATAGCGTAATTAATGAGATTACAGGGCTCATATGACAGATGATTTAGCTAAAATTGATGCTGGTAAATTTTCACATTTTTTGGCACCTTTCATCGCTTCAATCCTAGCGTTGTCTTTGTCACTTGAATGCAACGGAATAGTAGTTGTAAAAGTGTTACAAGAGATAGGAGGGGGTTGAAAACGTGAGAGTAGGTATATGTATTGTTAAGTAGCAGTCGTCAGACAGAAAAGTGTCTGGTAGTTTTGTGATTTTAGGGTGACTTTCTCACGAGGAGTAAAAGTTCCACAGGTTCAACGAAGTAACGAGTCCAAGAATTTGGCACCATCTCTAGAAAGAGGACACGCGTTGAGGACAACCCTCGTAAAGCAGTCAAATTTGTCCACACTTCCCAGCCCCTCTGCAGTTAAAGTGTCGTAAACCATGGTGGGGAAGATAAAGAAGTAAAATGGGACGCAAAAGAAGTTGGCGCCATGGCACATAATTTTTGGGGACCCATTGTAAGGTAACAATATAGGCAGTTCTAATAATATTTTTTACTTCAAGTTCATAATTAATTCTAATTGATAATCCTTACAGCAGTAACTAAAGAATAAGTAAATAATCTCAATTTTCCAACCATATGACTTTCTTGCATCGCTAATAAATACACTAAAAATGAATTTAAAACCGGGTGTCATTTCTTAAATAAAAACATCCCCAGCCTATTTCAAAGTATTGGATGAAAGTTCATTTGTTTATGGCGGACCTACTTTAACAATTGCTAATGCTGGTTTACTACCCGAAAAATGTCACAAAAATTAAAAAAAATAAAACAAGTAGAATAGTTAATAATAAAAAATTATTTTCATTCAAACTTCCCTCCGCGAAACGGCAATTTCATATGCACCACCCTAATAATTAAGAACGAATTGCTGAGTTTGCCTTCTATTGCAAACGTTGCATCTCCTTCTTTCATACAAGTCTAAATAATTAATTACGATAAGTTGATTTATTTCAATCAAATGCGAAATCATTTTCAAACTACTTAAAAGTCTTCCCTCTGTAGCGGAATAAAGGCTAACTAATATGATAAATAATATTCAAAATACAAAGTATAATGCGAGAAATACCCTGAAAAGCGTTCGGAGCTGAAAATACAGCCAGGCTCGAAAGCTCGAAGGGGTGGTTAAATCCGGAGCTGCAGCGTAGACGCGGTGTCTCAAATGTCAAGAGCGCGGCGCCTCGTCCCGTGGCCGTGCGTGCCACTTGATAGAGCGCCTTTCTTTTCTGCCCATCGTCTTTTCGACTCTACCTTCGCGGAGCCCCCAGCAAAGAGCCGAAGGAAGGCGAGGGGCGTGCCCGGTCGCGCGGCTTCTACAAAGAGATGCCCACTTCCCTGTGGACCCCTTCCACTCCTCGGGGATCCCTTCCACGTGGGTACCGGGAGCCCTCTGCCCCCACCACCGGGCCCCAAGAAAACTGGGCAGCATGGTCCAGACCACGAGATCGCCAGGTAAAGCCAGTTTACGCAACGCTTCCGTACGGCAAGCATACACGGTCATCCAGAGGATCCCGAGAGTCCTTGCGATTCCTTCGACCAGTCAGACGTCCGGGAAACATGACGGGCTTGTGACAGAACCGTCGAGCTTGTCCGAGGATGTTCTAAGCTTCACGGCGTAACGGTGTTCAGGATCAGGGAACGAATGCTCGCACCGCGAGGATTTCAGCCGGCTCCGTCAGAGTAATCATTTGTCCTGCCATCGGCGCGATGACAGCCGATTGAGGAGGCGCTCGATCGAACGGTCCCACCGCGGCATGCCCTAGACGTTGTTGTAGAGCAAGAACGAGCCAGAGACACTGTTCCGCGAGAATGACTACTTACGCCAGCTTCCAGCAATACGACTTGCTAGACTCCGAGGGCTACGGGTCAGCGAGTAGCCCCGAATCGAACCCGCGCGGCTGGGCCCACCAGGAGATCTACCCTCAGCCGCCGAGGTCCAGGGGTAGCAGCTGCGGGAGCGTGAGCTCTGTGGACTGTCAGAACCGCGAGTACCAGGAGATCGGCGCGGCCAATTGCAACTTCCACGTGACCACCGCCGGCTTCAATTTCACCGAGTTCTACGAGGGCTACTATCAGGAGGGCGGCCGGAGCGACCACCAGGTCGGCCACCCGAGCAACGCGAGGACAGTGAAGGAGCACGGGAAGGTAGTGTTCAGGATGAACGACTGTATCGACAGCATCTACGAGAGTGCGCCAAGTCGGACGGAGTTCCCCGGCGAGAGCCTGGGGGCCAAGCAGAGCGCGGACGCCCCCGGCAAGCCGGAACACAGCTCGGCAAGCGTGTTCGGCAATCCCAGATGCGAGTTCGGCCAGAATCAGGAGGGCATCTTCGCCGCGAAGGGCTACGGTGTGCCGAAAGGTGACGGCTTTCTGCCTAGGAATAACGGCAATCCGTACGGGCAGAGGGGCGACATCCTTTATCTGGGGGCCGCGTACAGCGTGCAGAGGAACGAGGGTTACGCGCAGAGCGGGCAGGCCGGCAAGTGCGAGCCGTCGAGGTATCACCAGAAAAGCGAGGCGCACCACATCGCGTCGCTGGAGTACGGCGGGCAGAAGGCGAAGGATGCTATGCAGAAGATAAAAAATGGCACGCCGGGGATCGAGGTGCTGAGGAAGAGGCGGCTGGCGGCGAACGCGCGGGAGAGGAGGAGGATGAACAGCCTGAACGACGCGTTCGACCGACTCAGGGACGTCGTGCCCAGCCTCGGCAACGACAGGAAGCTCAGCAAGTTCGAGACCCTGCAAATGGCGCAGACGTACATCGCCGCGCTGTACGAGCTCCTCCAAAGAGAGTGAGCCGGGCCCGCGCTGAAGTTGGGCACTCGCTAACGACCCTCTATCGCTGAGGAGCTCCCTTCCCCGGGAGGAGCAGAGCACTGAGAACCACAAGTATCCTCTCCCGAGCTGGAATACTCGAGTCAAGTACAAAAAATCAGAAGCCAGATTCAAAGCCGCGAAGATGCCACCTCGCCGCTTCAGAGACTATCGCTGCGCCGCCGAAGCAGACACCCCGAGGTTTCCAGTTCCCGCAACTGGAGCAAGGTTCCTCGGACCAGCGCCGAGCGCTATTCAATCGCGGAGAGACGGACGCGGACGGCTTTCCCCGCGACACTCCAAGACGGTGCACTGTTTGCGGCGCTGCAAGAGGAGGAGCATCCTGAGAAGTGGATTGGAAGCAACGACCCGGCGCGAGCAACCGAAACTTCGCCATGTGATCCACGATGCTACTAATCGAATGAGAAGTAAGTGGCATCTAGGGAAAAGCGGGGGCGTCGTTAATGCATGAACGTTTCCAGTAATCCAATTATTCCCAGTTCAAATCTTCGCTAATTCGAATACCTTGCGATGGGAAGCTAGTGGGAAGCCACCTTTTCTCTAACTATTTTTTCGAGTAGACTCTAACCACGCTCGCAATTCCGCGGGGCAAGCTCAGGACAGAATCCCTTCGATCCCGGCGGATAGTTTAATTAGCAATAATTGCGGGAAAGGCTGTCGGTGCGCGATACGCGGGAACGCTAATGCTCTTTCCTCGTGCGGCCTTGTTGCCGGATTCCGAGGGATTCTTTTGGCCGATCGACGCGCGATAACGTCGCCGATACGGGCGAGAGGTACGAGCCTGACGAACTCAGCGGCCTAGGGGATGCAATTGGCGCCGAGGGGCGGGGGCGGGGTGGGAGGGAGGTTGTGAGATATGTTCAGCGATCCGACCGCAGGGACAAGGCTCCCTCGTCGCGATCGGCATTGTTACGCGATGTGGCGGAGGCGTGCTCGCCTCGAGTTTAATTGTAAATAGCCTGGCGTCCATTGTCTTGCTGTTTAACTGCAGGCTCTGTGTAAATATCTGATTAAACCGCGACTAAGTTATTGCAGCGAGGCTGTATAGGTGATCGTGTAAATATATAAATAATAGTACAGGGATCTCTCGATCGCGCCGATCGAATCACCGCGAACCGCCGGAATCGTCGCGTCGTCTCTACCTGACACCACCGTACTGAATTGTAACGCGCGTCGCAGCCGCAAACGCCGCGCATCCGTTCGAACTCCGGGCTGATTACCTCTGTACAAAGAATTACTGTTCTCGTGGAAAGATTGTCGGTCGATCCGAGCCCGAGCTTAACCGTCGCACGGAACAGGCAGAATAGCGGGCAGTCGTTTCTGTTTCCAGCGGAACAGTACGCAGGCAAACCAAAGAACCCGTAGACGTTAAGGAAGACACTGTGCTGCGCTCACATCTCTTTTTTTCTTTCGACAATAAATAAAGACACGTTTTACTCCTGACACGAACAAATGAACGAAATTGCTGTGTAGAACCCTCAACAATCATATCCCACCACCTACCCCCCCCCCCTCCCCCTCCCCCTCGAGCCTTATCGTTTCGTATCTAAGCCCCGACAAAGGGAGAGTGCTCCTTCGCCGAGGGATACGGGGGGGGGGGGGGGGGGGGTTTCGTATGCGCGACATGGTTAATTTGGAATCTCATTCGGACGCGATTCAGCGGCAATGTTCCTCCCGCAATTAGGCGTATGCAAAAATCGCGGGACAAATGGCGGCGGTCGGCCACCTCCACTTAGCAGTCAATCACAATTAAATACAATTTTGCGCGGGCTACGGGGCCCGGTAATGGCGCAAAAAGAGAGCAAATTGAAATCTCCTAGCTGACAGAATGATAGATGGTGCCGGCCGGACGCGAAAAGAGCGAGGAAGCGGGAGAAAGAGGGGGCGACAGGGAAAGGGCGGGAGGGAAGGAAGAGAGTTTATACCTTCCTTCTCCCTGCGGTGTGAGAAAGCTGCTCCTCTTCGTTCCTGGGACGGGGATCGCGAGGACGGGCGAGAGCACAAAAGTGAGGCTGCGGCTGACGCGTCCATACCACCGGCAGGCCCGATTTCTCTAGCTAATATCGCTAATCCTATTCAGCCAGAGAAAATGGCGATCTGATCTTCAGGCACGGCAGCGATACGGAGAGCGTTCATCAAGAGAGATTCTGAGCCCCTCGTCTGCAGACACGAACGGAGTGAAGACTGGCTGTATAGAATTGTAGAGTCCTTGTAGAAAATACTGTAAGTGCCAAAAATAAAGAAAAATTTGTCGGGAAATGATTTAAGTATATAATTCGATTTTTGGCACTTGCAGTGGTTTCTACAAGGACTCTTCAACTCTTGGAGTTCATTACTATTATTTTCTCTCCGTAAATTTTCTTAATTTCGAATGACATGGAATGGTCATTGGAAATTGGGGAGTTGATGTGGTAAATGATGGAAGCTCCGGAAGAGAAAATTTCCGGTATGTATTTTCTTTTCAACCACAGTGACGTTACTTAAAATCGCAACTCTGTCTTGCCACAGGCCTAAAACTAAAATAAATTATTCTAGCACTCGCACCGTTTACCATCGTATTCTACATGGATTTTACATTCTTCTCCACTAAAAACATAATTTTTTATTTCTTTGGCGATTACGTCGGTTACTATTTCAACTCCTCAATTATTTTTCAAAGTAGTGATCAATCAATTTCTTGGTGTGAGCAACATATACTGCTACACGTTGGATTTAATATTCTTAGAGGTGTTACGTTTTAATTATTTCAATGATGTAAGTGTAAGACTTCTGTTACTATTTTCGGTCGATTCAATTTAATTCGATTCAATACGGTTTTGGTTACGGATACAGATTGGTGATAATGTCATTGGCACAGTTTGCTCTTGAAAGGAGAGTGAGTGGAGGAGTTTTTAAAAGTGATATTATTCTGTACAAAACACTGTGCTCGTTGTCTACTTTCCTCCCTACACTGCAACGAGCTGTTCTTCCTAATCAAATCTAATTACACATGACACTTTATCTGCCAAACGAAGCGTTAAATTACCACAACAATTGCCATAAACTTTTAACCACCATTCGATCAAGTCTCCCTTTCCACTCCTGCTGCAAAATATTTGCATCCCGAAGTCGATAAGACATTCTCTTCATTCCCTTCTACGTTTCAATCCAAATATGTTCTCCTGATTTCCTCGTGCAACTTCGGTATCGTAATTTCCTCGTCTGAACACGGTTCATTATACTCAATTCTACACGACCATACACACCAACCCCATTAACATACTTATCAAACATATATTGAACTCCGCAATTATATACAACATAGTAATCCAAGAAAAGCACTTCTTGCCAATTTTATTGTCAATGAAAAGGCCACTTCCCCCCACACATCCGATCCTCACTTGAGAGGCTCGAACACCGAGCGTGTTAATTCCCTGGCAAACCATGCCAAGACCATCAGCTCCAACTTGTATCAGAAGCAACAAGGAAGTTACAAACGAAGAATATTACACCTCCTAATATCCTCACTCTCGTTCAACGAAACGGGCAAATAAGCCGCGCCATGGACGATTAGGCGCGGCGGGGGCGATCAATTCGTTTCAAGTTTAATTAGTCCCGAGGCGGTCGAGACAGAATCGACGTGATTGTTGGCGAGTCGAATCCGCTTCCCAGCCAGCTTCCTCAATTAAGCCGATAGAAATTCACGCGACTCCGCTGGTCGATTAAAGGGAAAGGGCTAATTATTCATCGGCTCGTTCGCGGGAACCCCGGCAGGTGTGACTTGCGGGGATGCTCGAGGGGATGGGCAGCGAGGCGGGGGGGGGAGGGGGGGAGGGGGCAATATCAAAGGTGGAAGCTGCGTATCCGCGTGTGTGGCCATCCCCTGTCCCCTCGGCCCGCCTGTGTGCACAAACAATGCACGCAGGAGGCGCTAATCAGTCGACGCGCAACGTCTTCATTTGTGAGGCGAGTGCATCAGCCCGCGTTTCGCCGCGCCGCGCCGCCGCTATTTGTCTTCCGTCCGAGATTTTGCACGGCTGAGTAATGAGAGGATACTCGATACGCTTCAGGTCCTCGGCGATAGTTAAGCGTTGGCTCGGTGAAAGAACGGGAAAAGAAGCCACCGCGCGGAGTAGCGGAGAGAAATGGGATGGGGCTGAAGAGCCGGTGGAAGAAGAGAATGATTCCCGACTATGTAGCAAAGCGACTTCGGTGGACAGTTTGTTATTCGCCGTGGAAAAAGCGAATCCGTTCCGGGTGCCTGTTCTTTGCTCGCGCGAATGTAGCACAAAGGTGCACTAACGATCAGAAGTTGGGATACACGTATTAAGGTTGATTCGGGCTATCCGTCTAGCTGGCGGCCGGCAGCCGTTCCGGAGCGTTCTTCTGTGTGCTCTGCTTGATGATGTTTTCACACTGCGAGCCATTGATCCGTTAAATGTCTCCGCGGCGAGATTAAAACGCCGAGCGCACGTCCGCGGAAACCGTCCAGCCGGGCTTGTGAACGATACTCACTGAACGCCTGAGTGTTGCTCGCCGAGCGCTGCTAGCACTGAGTGAACGCGTGTACTACACTTAGGGTTGCCACATTTTTCACAGGTAAATACCGTAAATTTGCTTTCGTGGATTATAAAAGAAAGTACGCTCGAAAAGACTAAAAGTACATTTTAAGCTTATTAGTCTTTATTTCTTCCAAACATATTCTTTATTGCTTTTAACATTACAGAGCAACTTTTCGTCGTTTTTAAATAACTCAATGACGTTATTGCACTCAATATTCGTATTTGAATATATAAATAATTCGTTCTTTATTGAATTGTTCCGAATATAAAATTTAGTACTTTCTGTTAAATTTCGATTGCAGCTACGATAATAAAGGAATACAAATTACTATTTGGAAAATAATTATTATAGAAAAATTCATTATTCATATATGCAAAGGTTAAGAAGCTTTCGACATTTTGTGAAATTCAAATCAGTAATTAATTCAGTAGATAGATGTTTGAGTAATATGATGTTGAAGAGTGTATATGCTGTTCCTTTTTCTTCGCGAGTATGGTCTGGAGTGAAACAATTGAATTCAATGCCTCACGGTATAGAATAGTGGAAGGGTACGGGGAAAAACAGGGAACGTCACGAAGCAGCTTTATCGAAGGAATTAAGTGGTTTGTTCCAGTGCATAGTGGACATTACCTGTTTTTTCTCCTTACCCTTCAATTGTATTATTTTTAAGATTTAGTAAGGATATCGAAAATCGTCCAGCTAGAATAGCAGAACGCCTTTCTTCAACGATCGAAGCCGAAAACTGTGATTTCGTTTCGGAAATTTGCCTAAAAAATAACCCCCATTTTCGAATTAACTCTCGGCGTTTCTATTCATTTTCATACGTTAAAAGATGCAACAGTTCGCCTCTCGCGTGCTCATTCTTGCAGCGCTGGTCGCGATATTATCATAACTCGCTTCTAATTTGCAGACGAGCGAACGGGAAACTTGAAAAAAGAAACGATGGAGGGGTCACTTTCGAATGGCGTCTTTCAAATTATGGTGTTTCCAATAATTTCGGGTAGAAATTCAAGGAGTCATCGAACCACCCGTCACAATAAGAGATACCTACTATTTTTTCGCTTGTAGAGGAGGGTCTTTCTCCACCACGAAATCGCCTGTTCATTAAAAAGAAGCGAATTTTTAGTGTATTAACGTTAACACTGCCATCGAGTACCTTTATAAATATATTGTAGGTTTTGTGTGCAAGTATGTTGTTGGATAATAAATTTCGTTTAAGAGGAGATCGCTCGCAGATAGGCGAAGCACCGATAATGTTCCTCTGCCAAGACCAAATGTATTTAAGAGCGTGCAATGTTGAATAAAAATCCTTTGAAACGATTCGAAAATCTGAGTTTATTTTTCACCCTGTCACCAGTCGCGTTTGTATCAAATATCTCCTTTCACAAATAATTTAAAATAACGATATTTTCAGAAGTTTAATAACGAAATTTAGGTCTAAGTAATATTCTTACGTTAAAGGAAAAGTGACCCTGCAAATTACATCAACTTGAATAAAATGATACTTATTACTTATTATACTCTAACAATCTCGGTGCATATAGTTTTCTAATCTTCCCACGAGAACACTGTAAATTTTTTAAACCTCCGACAGGTTCCACAATTATTGCAGCTCCACGAAACAAACTCTGATTTCATTTTAAGTTATCCCACATTTAATATGAATATTTTCATTTAATAGCTTTCGACTAGAATTATGCTTCTTAATTAGAAGAAACCTCTTTTTTGGATAAGAAATATTTTCAGTATCCCACTCGTTACACTGTTCCTCTTCGTTTTATTAACGCGTCACGGGAATCGGTGAAAAATCTTTTTCAATTCTACTATCTGCAGGAGCTTGAGCTTCTTCTAAATATTCCCATTCACGAATGATTTTTGCGTCTTCCATCTCCTCACCTAGCAACATATCCCTTTTGCTCGTCGTTCGTTTCCCTTTCAACTAACTGCATACGCCTGCACGAGAGAGAATTATGCAGATTTCGTGGTGCGTTTGAACTGGATGATCGGAAACACTCGTAAGTATACTACTGGACCTCGGAGATTATCAAAATCGATCGAGTCTGCCCGCCGTAATTTCTAACGTCCAGGGCGAAGGAGTCGATCGGCGGAAGACGATCGATGTGCATAAGGATGCATATTCGACTTCGAGGACGTCGAGCCAGAACCGCCTAAACTATTCCTCGAGGCCATGGTTTTCTTCTAGGAAGCCTAGGACCTATAGAACGATTTCTAGCACACGATCGAAAATACGGAGCTGTTTCAAACTGCCGCTTCAACTGACCACTGATTGAATAATTGAGTCATTTAATGCAAAAGTGGTGCAAGTCAATTGTTTTCCTATTTATTTTAACCCCACATCTCGAAAGTTCATTCGAAACAGAACGTTTTGTGCGGGGCTGGTATAAGTTTAGTTTCTTTTTTACCTAAATCAATAATAATTATTCTTAATAATTCTTAATTAAGCCACTTTAACCACCCAGCATCATTATCCCCCATCCTTTTACTTGCCTATTTCATAAGAAATCAGTCGTACTTTAACTGTAATACATTAAAAAAAAACACCTTATATAAAATAGTCTAGATGGCTAACATTTAGTTCGCCCTTCTTAATAAATTATCCAGTTAAACCACTCTAATTCCTCATTCTAACCATTTCAGTTTCATTCCAAAGTCCTCACACTCAAATGCGACCACATCTCTTCTCCCAATCCCAAACTTACGAACTCCAAGTTCACGTCTGAGTACGCTCCCAGCTGATTCCTCTGGACAGGAGCCTGCCAAGGACGTGCAACAATCGTGGTAGCCGCTTCGGTCACGAACCACTTCATAGACTCGATATTGAATTACCCTTCCCCCTTCCGCGGAGTTGAGCGAGGTACTGCAAGTGTCGCCGGATAATCGAGTTCCTTGCACCGTCCGCGGCAGCCAGGAGTCCCCGCCGCTTAGGACGAAAGCGTGCTGGCGTCGCTTAACTCCCGATTTCCATTCGAAGGTGAGTAGCGTATGCGCGGCTACAGGTAATTGGTATCTTACGCGGCCGTTGGGAGAATAAATCGATCGTAGTGAATGTTGTTGGGTTTGATAGAATGCCGGATAGCGGCTCGCACAAAGCGACCTTCGTCTGGTCGAGTGAACCTGCTACCAGCCAGACAAATTGATACCAGGCAACGCACTCACTCTCCCTATCTTTTCCGCCTGTACACCGGGGTACCTTACGTGCCTGCAGTAGGTACGGGCGCATAACTTGCAGACCTCGATATGCCGCCATTGGGAACGATCAGGGGGACGGGCAACCGTCCAGCTTATGCACCTCTTACATCCCCGTATTAACTCCGAGTAATGTATTTTACTCCTCTATTCTATCGACGGCCCCTCGCGACGCCACTTACGCGCAGCTTTCCCCATCGCCGATGGTATCGTTCCACCGGCGTCGTCTTCGGTGTTGGCGATCGCGTTAAACCCTTTCCGCACGGGACACTACCGCGGGCCCCGGGCTCCGGATTCCTGTGCGCTCACGCCGCAGATATCGCGGTGGCTTAAGGGGGGAACCTGGTTTAGGGCGATGAAAACACGGTGATATTTTTAAGAATTATTTTCTTTACAAATATAAATAGAATCTTAAAAGTTTAAGGGTGTTTTGCTGTATAGTCAGACAACAAAAAACTTTTTTTTTATTCAATAATACTTCTTTAAGAACTGTTATTCAATAATCTTTCTTCAAGAGACTTTAAAGAAAGAGTTACGATTTTTTATGGAAAAATTTCGACGTTTTTATGCAAAAAAATGGTTTAAATTAATTTCTGCATAAATGTTTCTGATTCGTCGACGATATAAATTCATGTAAATTAAGAAACTTACTTAGCTTATTTATTTCGGGCAAAAATTGGATCCGCTAGGATGTACTTACACAATTTGACAACGCCACAATTTTCGGCGGCGAGGCGCTACGAAGATATTTCAATAAAACAATATTAAATGAAATATTATTGAATAAAAAAAAAGTTTTCTTGTTGTCTGAATATACAGTAAAACAGTCTTAAAGTTTTGGAAAGATTCTATTTATATTTGTTGCGAAAATAATTCTTAAATAATCATCGTGTTTTCAGCATTCTAAACCTGTTTCCCCCCTTAACCCGTCGACGTGGGACGGGTCGAATGGTCACTTTGGACTATTAACTACATATTCTACTACATAAATATTTTAAACGACGTTATTTTTCTTAGAGCAGTGGAAAATGATTTTTGCGATTTCGAAAGTTTTCCTTAATATTATTACACTCGGTAACGTCATGCTAGGGTCCACAAAAAAAAATGGAAAAGTGTGAATGGGTTCGAATAGGTCTTGTGGGAACAGGGCTTAAGTGTTTTTCATTCTTAGGGATGCGAAGTTTACTTTATGGTTAACGTTGCTGTTTTGAGGTGAAAGTTTGAGATGCTGAGTTTCGGGTGACAGATTCTGGTAGCTGATCGACTAATGCGTGAAAAATTATCGAACCGTGTGTTATGATAATCGATGGATGGTATTAAATTCTGAAATTTAGAAGCCGATAATGGAAACTTTAGATTCCTTTAACACTTTCAGATAAAAGGGAAAAAGGTACTTGTAAAACATGATTTTTTACAGATTTTGGCATAAACAGAAATATTATAGAACATAAAAAAGTATACATTTTTTTAACCGGATTTTGAAATTGTATTACACTGTCAAGGTTCTTATAAATTTTGGAGAACCTAATTTCCTATAAACCATCTTCTTAGTATTATACAACCTATAACACTTTTTATTAGAATTTTGTATAGCTTATATCACGTGTTTGCATTTTCTGACGACTTAGGGCCTTTTCACACTTGGTACTTTGGACATATTCATTTAGCAGAAACAGTGCTGGTTAAAAGAAGATAAAACAGGTTGTAAATATGTGAACAAATATTAAATACCAGCCTTCAGAAGATTGTCTGGTGTGAAAAGGATTTTACATACACCGTGACTCCCCTCGAGTGTTTCAACCGGTGACGATTTCAAGCCGCGATAATAAAGTTAATAACGCGCGGTGCTCGCACAATGGGATAAACAGCAATTACCACGATTACTATTATTACTGCAATTATGAAGATTGCTCGAGGTAAGCTCGTCAAGCGAGAATGAGGATCAATTACGCTTCGTGTACCAGAAGCTTTGGATGGTTGCACCAATATCTGAAATTAAATACACGTCTACTGTACTTAATTTCTCAATATTGAGAATCATCATGTTTGGCTACTGCCGCGGATATTACGCTTTCGATATTCAAAAATTGAATAGACAGTTCAATATAATTAAATTTACAAACGATTTATAAAATATATTGATATACACATTTATCTTCTTCACCTTGGTTAGGAAAACTAGTGTTGACATCGATTTCCATCAAATGAAATATTAAAATAATCATACACTTAACTGTCTTAATTAAACGTAAGAAAGAAGACATATGCCCTAAGCTCATTTCTCAGAGAGTGTAAAAAAATATTGCATTAGATGGAAAATCATTTTCTATGAATACCCATTAGCATCTGGTTACATCGTCCTGCTTTAAATACGTCCTTAAAGAAGATCCTCATACTTATTAGACCGAAGCATTGGAATCCATTCGAGTTAATTAACAATAAATATCTGACTCTATATGCACCCTCGTATAAAATAAAATGAACTCAATTTTTTTGCATTACTAAAACTGAAGTTTTGCCAATACTGTCCTCCTTTCATTTTTGAGTCTACATTCGGATTCTCAAAGTCTAGCCCTTTCGGCATTAATTTTACACGAATCGTTCCTGCGAATGGAACCTTCCGGAATGCCTGCCCGATGGGAAGATTTTCACGTAACTTGGTTTAAACGTCCCGTACCTTCGTCGTGCTGGACAGTAGGACAGGTCCGGGTTTCTTAATGTCTACATGACTTTGCTATTTCCTCGATCGCGCTTGCTACGTGTCACCTCCGATATTACGCGCTTGCGTTCAGACTCAGGAACATGTCAACGATCGCTTATAATTTAAAAGCGATTCAACGCCTTGACTTTATTTCACTGGCCGATACGGGCAAGGAAATGACCGACGCAAAGAGAGAATCTTCGCAACTGCACAGTATGCATGACTGATTCTCCAATAGACTCTGTTTTGGAAGTAGTAGTAGTCGAATTTTATGCATTATGTATAGAAGTTATTAGTGTAGTTTAGGATCAGCAGTTGTCAGGGGTGAGTTTGTATGTAGGCTAAGTAGGCTGCAGCCTAGGTCGGCAAATTTTCGACGAAAGAAATTGTAACGTGTTTAAAACACAGAACCTTGAAACAACATTAAACACAATTCACTGCTTCTTTTTCATATAGCAAATTAGCAATAACTCATATGCGAGTTGGCATATTTTGACTTAATTTTAAAGTTGTCTCAACTCTTTTAAATTAAAATATTTGATGATATTTCACAGAAAGGGCGGTAGACGCTTGTTAGCCTAGGGGCGTTAAATCTCCAAATCCGCCCCCGACAGTTGCTGAGTTAATGAACTATGGTAGTTATACTACTACTGAAGAATTATATACATATAAATATCTATATATTAAATATATAAATATATATATATATAAATAATTTATATATCTATTTAATATATATTGATCTAATTTAAATTATTATTAATAGATTTATGGGATATATTGAACTAAATTAATTAATAATTCGATGAACCCATAAATAATCTATATATTATCAAGTTCGAAAGATTTATTAATAGATAATGATATTCAGAAAATCAATTTTGATTTATAAATAAATCATTTATATATAGATAAGCTTCTTATTGTATATTACTCTCTTGATATGTAAATTATTTATATATAGATATAGATTTAATATATATAGTTAATGGAATATATACTATTTCATACACATATTCAAAAATATAAATAATTATATTCAAACATATTAAAAAATTTATATAAACGTATTTATATAAATTATTTATAGTATAATAAGTTCATTATAGAATCCCTATCTATTATTTAATTAATTATTTAAAATATAATAGATGATCAAATAATCTATTATAATATAAATAATTTATATATATATATATATGAATGGTAACAGTAGCTATAATTGCTACAGTACTAGGGTAAACTGTACAATGATTAGCATCCTAAGCAGAAATCCCAATTTAAATGTCTATATTTTTTGTGAAGTTTTTATATGGTCTTATTTTCAGTTATTATCAATGATTATGGATTTCTCATTAAAATAAAACATATTGAGTACCTATTAAGTCTTTCATTTTAAAAATATTCAGTGAAAAACCAAAATAGGCATAAAAGTACAATCATTGGCACCCTAAAATTTGAGGTTGTATAAAAAAACATATGTAGTTAAAAACGAAGTTTAAAATGTTTACACAGACTATTTCATTCACTATTAAATACCTGCAACACTTCGTAAATCTGTATTTCAATCCATTACTTAGTTATAAAGCGATAAAATATATTTACCTGGCCCTTATCACAATTTTAAGAAAACGCCTACAACTCTGGCCTTTGTCCCACTTAGTGGTGTTGCCAGATGTAAAATGTGTGGTTCAACTACTGGGCTTTGCAGTGTTGCAGTGAAAGAAAAATGAGAAATTGTAAAAAAGTACTTTCTAAGCTTATACTTCTTAATATTTGGCTTTTTAATCAGAAGTGCTAATGATTAGTACAGTGCCAGCATTAGTGCAGTTTACTCTAGTACAGAACAAATCGAATAAGTGGATCTATCGTCCTTACAGTAAAGATTCGGGAACTTTAAATAATATAATCATTAAAAACTGAGATTTCAATCTTCATTTCGTTATGCTCTTTAAAGAAATACCTGCACAAGAATAGTCACAACTATACCCTTATTTACAGTTCCCAGTTCGAGCAGTTAAAGATACTTCACTTGGTTCCTTCTGCAACAGAGTTACCCCAAGATTAGTGATGGGAATAATACATTTCGATTAGTATCGATGCCTAAGAACAATATACGAACACCTATATCAAAAGTTTATAGAGAAAACCTTAGAAATAAAAAAAAGAAATGAATTGCTCGCGAAAGTCAAAATGTCTATTTTAGGGCACCCATCACGCGTCAATCTTTCGCGATTAAAAGTTCAAACTTTAATGTCTGCAGCAACACCGTGTTCCACGCAAAATCCGCGATCTAGTCGGTGTTAATAGCGGTCGAGAACTTATCGCGACTGACAGTTACGCGGGAGACAATGACGTCGAGTTACCAAAACGGCCAATCGCGTATAGAATCCCGAGGAGGCGCGGGACACAGCAACATTGATGTCGGCGCGCTCGTGGCGAACGACGCATCGGTGATTCGTGCATTCCTTCTGGGATTAATCGATTTAACGGTTCGACGGGCCGAGCAGTGTCCACGGTGCTATAATTTGATGGAGTGGCGTTCAGCGCGCGTCTCTTTCGCGCGTCATCCACGTCCGATTCATTGACCGTGCGTTTTCGCACTGTCACCACGTAACCGTTGCCGTGATGCACGCTGCTCAAGCCGCCGGCAGACAAAGCGGAGAAGGACGTGGAAAGGTGAGAAAGAATCGGAGAAACGGGTAGAAAGAGGCGAGCCGGGAAGGGGGGGAAGGGCAATACGCAGCCACACGATCATTAATTCAAGTTTGCTCGCAGATATTCTCTGGTCTCGAACACGGAAGCCATCTTCGTCTATGTGTTCCATCCTTCCACCCTGTCCTCTCGCCTGGCCCTTTATCCGTCATTTCCTGGTGGAAATGATGGATAAAGTAAGCAAAGCGAGGAGCAACGTGCACCACACCGACGATGGTTGCAATATTTTAGACGAACGTTGCTTTTTAGTTGTGGAAAAATATTTTAAGGGAATCCATGACTCGGGGGGATGAAATGGTCAACTGTGACGTTTCGGATTTATGTATATAGGTTTGCTGAAATTGGAAGGAGTTTGTGCTCTTTCTGGGATCGACCTTGAACGCGATACCACGCGAGCTGATCAGTTTTATTATTTGCTTGATTTTGGATGATTTGGCTCCGAGTGATTTAAGGGGGGAGGTCAACCTAGAACGGTCAAAACATGTTTCTTTGGGAATTTTTTCAAGAAAAACTGATAAACATTTATTATTAAACATTAGTCTATTGGAAAGAGTACATCTTACGGATATTTCAGTATTTTTTGTGGTAAAAAATATTGAAAGATTTGTGAGTTATAGGCGATGCCCGAGAAACGCGCTTTTTTAAAGCGCTTTTCGGTGACAATCGCAGCTCGGTGCAGAATCATTCAAAATTGAAAATTCGATTTTTTTTTAGATAATTTATGAAATTATCTAGGCGCTAGAGGTCCCAATTTTGGAAAAATTATTTTGAGACAAAGTGGCGGCTGTGCAAAGTTGAAGCATCGATATTTGGCAAATAAATCACTAGTTTTTGGAGTGTAAAAAAATCTAAGCAAAAAAGGGAAAAGCTTCCGACAGCGCTTAGATTTCTAACCCTAAAATAAGCCTGCAAAGCCTCAAGTAAATCGGTTCATTAATTTTTTAGTTATGTGTATCGCCGCCTTTGAAAACATGATTTTGAGGAGAACGCGTTTAAAGTTTTGGGTCTGAGCGCTACACCAAGGAACACCTACCTATTTACACGCGTATAAGTTTATCAATTTTGGTCGGATTAACTTGACACTTTCAGAGAATATTTTCAAGATGTACTTCAAGAAAATATAAAAATCTAAAAATCGATTTTTTGAAAATTTCTAGGTAGGTCTCCCCCCTTAAGGCTGATTATAATGCGACTTTTGTGAACTAATTGTTTTCGATGTTTTTAGGTTTTTAATTGAGACGAACTCAGCGGGCGCACCGAAATATTTTTTTCGCGATTTAGAGGATAAATGAGGAGCATCCTTTTCGCGTATTCCTGTACGCACCTGTAATGGCCAACTCCGGAGATGAGCAAAACGATGCCGGTCGCTACGGTATCTTAAGGAATCGTCGTTGAAACGGACGTCCTAAGTGCAGTGGTTGGTCGAAGAGGTGTATATTAGTTCTTACTGTGATGTCGCCTCTTCGTTTATTCCAAGGGCCTGAACTATTATGGCGCTGGGATAGTACTTTTATGGAGTCGACTTCAGCAACGATTCAACACATCAGTCGCATTCCAGCGTAATTAAATACAATTTACATGCGTATGAATATGGATGATCCTGAGAATGCTTGTTAAATTTACGGTGAAATTGATTTGCGAATCATTTCGCGGTCGGTTAGCATAAACAACGGTATAACATATTCAAAATTAAAATTTTAAGGTGTGAGAAGTATTAAGTAATCACCAATCTGGGCAAGGAATGTGTGAAATTACTGTCAGTCGAATAAATGACCATCTATTCCGACGGTACAAATTATTTATTAAGATAAAGGTGAAGATTAATACGAAGGTAAATGTAATAAATTCTCATTAACAATTGCGGCAAACTATTTTATTATTCTCTATATCTAAAAATTCTTAATTACATGTAAGTATGTACCTCGAGAACTAAATAGGAAGTACCAAAGAGGAACATAAATTTCAGATTTGGTTGAAGCCACTTCTGCCTCGAATGATAAAATCCTAAAAGAATCGATACAGT
This sequence comes from Andrena bucephala, assembly GCA_947577245.1. Taxonomy (NCBI): domain Eukaryota; kingdom Metazoa; phylum Arthropoda; class Insecta; order Hymenoptera; family Andrenidae; genus Andrena; species Andrena bucephala. Next base: position 11,674,942 of record OX387715.1, read on the forward strand.
TAGTGTCTGATTCCCCGAATTTTTCATTTCTCGGGAAAAGAAAATTTACTCGGTATTTCTCGAGAAATTTATTGATAATAGTAGGGGAGAGTTGCCAATATCGTACTGGTCACCTAAATCGTACCTCATCAATTTCTCAGTAATTAATGAATATAAACGACATCTGATGATAAAAATATCAAGTAAATGCGGAATAAGAAATAGAAACAAAACCTTTTGAGCTTACACCCTATTTTGTGCGTGCTATAAACATTTTAAAAAATCAGGTATGATTGATGTAACATTTTACCAGTTTAATTTAGCTGATAATAATCAAACAATGCAATTTTGTCCTGTATTTTTGTATTTTTCTAAAAGCGGGTTTAATGTAGAATATTTTACATTTGTTTTGAGTACATATTACATTCATTATAAAGTTTAAATTGATATTTATAAATAAATTGACCATGTTTCCTAAATCGTACCACTACAATCGTACCAGTAGGATTTGACAACTCGTATGTTATACAGGTTATGTATATATATCATATTAATACGTTATTGTGGCCTATGTGTGATTCATATACATATGTATATGTAACTATATAATAATCATTACTTTATGTTGAATATTTTCTACTCTATTTGTTATTGATACTATTTTTAGTGGAGGTACGATTTAGGAGACCGGTTGCCTAAATCGTACCGTTTACAGTAAGTGACAAAACGATTAATAACAAATTCATTTGTTCTGAACAAAAGGTTAAGCGTATAATAGCAGTTGCCTAAAGGATCAAGCTACAATATCCAATAGTCATTTGCGTTCAAATTAGTACCAAATATGAAATATAACGTAAAATGTCTTAAGTGGTACGATATAGGCAACCCTCCCCCATATATCCTTAAATTCAATTCGATTTTGTTGCAGGTGGATATTTTAATAAACACATGTCCTCAATCGCTGTCTTCCCCACACACTCTCCCCCCCCCCCCCCCCACCCCCCACCCCTGTCTCACTGTCTTGCATCCCACACTGTTGATGTCTATAACCGAAATTTCTTCTAATCTTCTATTATCTATTTTACAAATATCTCGAGAAACTTCTCGCGAAATTACACAATTTCTCGAGAAATGAGAAATCAAAAGCTTTATTTTTTCTCGACAAATTCTCAAGAATGAATTCTCGAGAAGAAACACTACTTAGATCCAGTGCAGTCCGTTATAGCCCGCAGTTTACAATACACTTCCCACAATTTTTACAGCATCACAACACTAATCCCGCTGCGCTAAAACTCCAAGTCCCATTGCACCATTATAATCTGTTTACGCGGTAAATAACAGTGCCTACCACAGATCGTCACGACTTCCTACGGTCGAGGAGATAGCTTTATACGGAGCTCAGCTTTATCCTCCTCGGCGTATAAATCAAAATACAGCCACTGAGGAATGCAGCCGCAGAAGGAGCAACGTCTAGGCAGACAGAGAAGGGCCACGAAGCCGCCGCGGCGACGATAAGAGGCCAACAAAGTATCGTTCAACACCATCGAGCGGGCTAACTGATAATAACAGCTTCCACCGGCGCGATGGGCCGCCTCGAAATCGGTATCACTGACCAATCACCGTCAACCGCGCCGATAACGACGGGACCACGGTCCCGCGTATCGCGCGGTGGAATCGAAATCCTGGTCGGGCCCCTATAAATAGTCGCGGGCCAGAGACGTGTACCGGCCGTAATAACAGATCGGGGGCCATGGATTTGCCCGTCGATCCGTATCATCTATCGCCAATATACGGCCGCTCTCGATCGCGTCGATAATTAAATAGCCGACGTTCCGGGCCCCGCACCGTCCACGCGCCTTCCCTTATCTTCATCCTCGCCTCTATCCGTCCACGGCCGTTCACCACGGAGAAAGACATCACGCGCAAATCGTTCCCCCCATTTCACGGTTTGAACAGCAAAGCGCGCCAGTTCGAACCGGCTGATCGTCCAATTCCTCGTGTATTTTCCTTTGGAGACCTAAATTCCGACGGAGTTAATCCTCTATACTCTTTCAATCAAATTCAGGTCTGAATCGGAGCTCGATTAGATTAAAGATTAATCGGCATAACGCAACCGCAACCACTGCCATTTATATTGGTAATAAATAGATAGATGTGTCAAGTCAGGAGTAGGAAAATAAGTAAAAGCAATATTTGTTTAACCCTCTTTTTTTTCAAATTAAAATTCATCTCCGCCATGCTTCTTCACAGTTTCAAGCGAGATTGTTCAATCTATCGGGGGAAAAGCATGTTGGTGGGAAAGCATCGATATCCATCCTGGAGTGATTGATATCTGCAGCGTCTGGGCGAGTGAGTGGAGGGCACGGTCCAAGGATCAGGGGATTCGGTCGGGCCTTCGCCCGGAGGTCGACATCGTCAGCCACACCTGCCGTATCGACGCCGAAGATCCCGCGAGGAGCAGAGTTCTAGACGTCGTGCTCGCATCAGATTCTAAAATGCCCCCGAAGCAGAGCGGACACGCCTAGTTAAGCCGCGTGATGAATGCGCGAGAAAGAGCGCGAGAAAGCTTGCGATCCTCGCGCCGAAGATCGGTGGCAGATCCCGAAACTGATTCGCCGGCGTTACGCGGGCACCGTTCAACGATCCTCCTCGCTCGCACCTTTGCCGCCTCCGGGAATGCAAATTATTATTCGTCTCTAGTAGGGAGAGACCACTCGTCTACTGGAACCCCGTGACTTATCATGCTTAATTACACGGTCTACCATTGAATTATCGCTGTTTTGCAATATTAAAAGGCCCCCCATCCCGCCCCAATTAATGGCGCGAGGCTTGATCCGATTTCGTTCTCATCGGGGGCCATTTTATTCGCTACCCTATCGGGTTCGCTTTTAATAGCGCCTTCTACTTTGAGGATCAGCATATACGTCTGTGTTATACGATAATATACGACGGGATATGGAGCGACGCGTTTCTGCCAGAGATAATACGTCTCGCCTGGGTTTGTTGAACCGTAGCGTGGAACACGTACGTTAAACACGAAATTGTTTATGTGACCACTATGGGTGGATGGAACCCTTTACCAATAGGGAACTCGCCCCCTTTGTCCGGAAAATACAAATATGCAGTTGGCGTAAAATTGACGCTCCTACCTTATTGTACATCGTTTTGTAAAAGGAACGGAGCTCGACCCAAATGAAAATGTTTAAACGCCCGCGGTCATCTGTTGCCTTGCATTGACATCTGTCGCCTACTTTCGTAATCCATGGATCATCCTGTACGCTAAGAAATCTTCACGTCGAATGGAATTGTTCAGCTTGCCATGTGATTAAAAATAATTTATAATTCGGGGAAACAAGAGGGTAAGCCTACTGTCAGCGGTCACTTGTCAATTCTACCCCTTGTCACTTTCGCTATAATCCCGTCAAAGATCTTTCATTACCAGCCCCCACGCGCCATTTCTCTCATTACCTACGGCCACATGTACTTGGCTGGTTTTTTCGCTAATCGCGCGGTGTTATAGCCAGTGGCGCGGAAAGGGTTGAAGGGAAGATGGGGGCCAGTTGGGACAGTGGAGAAAGGGCTGGATGCATGGAAGATACATAGCGCGATGCCTTCAGCCAACGCCGACCCATTTCTCTTGCGCGATCCCGCGCCTCTTTCTCTCGTTAGCGTATCGCTATCATTCTTTTATCCACGGTGTGCATTTAAACGCCGCCGCCGGTCCCGCTGCGCTGATTTCACTAACGAACCCAGCGATTTATATCATCGGCCGAGCCGTGTCCGCGGTAGGCGAACTCAAGCTCACCGAGGGTTCGTTGTTAAACGGCACCCGGCAGCCACGGCGGATCCTTATCGTTTGCATTCACGATCTTGGCGCCCGTGGGTGCTGTCGAAAGCTTCGGTAGAATTGGACGCGAGCAACCTTGCTCCGAAACCCATTGTGCGTTTCAGCGTCGACTTGGTCTGGGTTAGGTAGGTGCGCGATAGGTAGTGGTGATGCTCTTGTCGTCGATTAATTTGAGAGGTAGTTTCACCCCCTAAATGTGCAAACAGTGCAAAATGAAAAGACACCTGTTTCTTAGTTTTTGATCCTCTAAAACATGTCCAAAAGCCAAAGCAATCGGAGGTGGATACCTAAAAATCTCTTCTTGTGAGCTGACAAGAGAAGATCCCGAACCCGAAAATTTGAAACATTCTGAAACTTTGTGAATATGTAGGGGATTTCCTCCTGATTACAATGCAATTCTTGTTTGCCGCCTAAATTCACTCGAAGGGGGTGAAATTAACCCCTGAAAATTCGGCTATTTTCCGATTTTGTGATAGAAAAAAAAGATAGAAAAAAAGTTTCGAGACAAAAGTTACTTCTTTTAATTAGATCTATCATTTGGTAAAAAAAATATAATACTGTTCACGAGTTATAACACAACATCGGGAAATAACCGAATTTTCAGGGGTTAATTTTACCCTCTTAGAGTGAATTTGGGCAGCAAACAAAAATTGCGTTGTAATTAGGAGGAAATTCCCTACATATTCTCAAAGTTTCAGAATTTTTTGAATTTCCGGGTTCGGGATGTTCCCCTGTGAGTGTTGTTAGGGTTGGGAGTTTCTGATATTTGCATATGTTCCAAATGGGTTCGAAGACTTGCAATCTGTGAATTGGGAGCCCTAACGTAACCACTAGGGTGGAACGAAATATGGGGGTAAAATATTTTTTTATTATTCATGACTTCTAATAGTGGACAAAAGTTGCATTTTATAACGGTATTAAAGTGCCAAAGTTTGAACGTGATCAACAAATTTTTTGAGGTGCCGCAAGCCTTTCGAAAATTAATATTTCAGTAAATATAACCACTACCTCTGTGAGATTAGATTGAAGAGTCATTATAGAAAACACTGTAAGTGTCAAAATTAAAATAAGCAAAAATTTTGTCGGAAAATGTTCTACTTGCCAATGGTAATACTATAATATAGAATTTGATTTTTGGCACTTACAGTGTTTCCTACACGGACTCTACAATTGTCTGTCGACCAACTGGGGAATTCTGATAGCTTGAGAGCTTTTGAGGGGGAGGGGGTAAATTAACCCTTGTAACACTTTATGGAGGAATACCGATACCTTTACCCACCACATAACCAAGCGTCCTAGGTACCGCTTAAGTGACTTAAGTGAGGCCCAGACACTTAATCCATGGTTGGGCCTTCACAGCTGACATAACTGATTTGAATTGAGCTTCCTGCCAATTTCAACACTTTGTGTGCTACTCCTGAGGGCAAACCTCAGGCCCCGAAGGAGTATAACAATTAAATCATTGCGCGAATATACAAGCTATTAACAGAACAAATGTATTATGAAATATATCAGGCTATTTGATCTGAGTTACACGTAACGTCAACCATTTGTTGGAATAAAATTCACTCAATGAAAAGAATGGATCACATAGGTTAGAACGTTATTAAGCACGACCATTGACGAGCGCCAAAAAAAAAACATTCAAGATTGACTTTGTAATTTACGATTAAATGACGTTAGAGAAAGTGAACAGTTCTGAACAGAAAACCTGCCTGCTCCTTCCTCATGACTAACTTTGCACAGTCTTTTTCCAAAAGAATGCTTTAATAGGTAATATTAATTATACGACCACACTTCAGGAGATACGCTGAGAAAAACGTAAACGTAGAATGCATTCACAGCTGATTACTTTCTCCGCGATAAATCACAAGAGCGAGAAAATCTTCCAGCAAACTTCCTCCGATTCTTGCATCCGAGCAGCCTTAAGGCGGAACCACACATTCGGCGCTCGACGAATTTTCGGTATTCGAGAAACTGTTTGCCAAAGTGTTCGCGTATATGGGGATATACTCTGTGGAGACACTATGCGTCATTGAGCTCTATATGTATACTAACTAGAGTGTGAAGTGTGGGATGAGAGTGAAGACAAACGGGAACCCATCTCTGTCTTACAACAGGGTATAGGTGTATGGTGCGTGCCAGTGAACTTACCCGTTGACAACGTACATACATATATACATACAAAGGTTCACTGCTTATTTTCCATTTCCCTCGAACCGCTGCATAGTGAGACAAACTCCACTTTTTTATGTAAAAATCGTAGAATTTTTTATAGAAATAAGATGGAGGGGTGAATCTTTTTGGAGGTTAAAGCTAAGATGTTGCAGAATAAGGGGAAAATATTGAAAAATTAGGACAAACAAGTTTTGGCCTTTGAATATCTATGTAAAATTTGAAATTTTTGAAGAAAATTTCTGTTTTTTAGTTATAATGCGTGATTGAAATTTTCCTTTTTTCTGGCCCTTCAGGATTTTTTTGACATAGATTTTTAATGTCAAAAACTTGTTTGTCATAGTCTTCCAATATTTCTCCCTTATTCTGCAACATCTTAGCTTTAACCTCCAGAAAGATTCATCCCTCTATTTTATTTCTATAAAAATTCTACGATTTAAACACAAAAAAGTGCAGTTTGTCGCACTGTGCGCTGTCCTCTCTACTTCTTCGCATAGGATTTCACACTCCAGGTAGTATACAGCTCAATGCTATGCGTTTATTCGGCAACTGACGATCCTCTCGATTGGTGACCCGGAGCTGCGACCATTCGTACAGAAGTTCGCGCAAGCATTTGCTAAATAATCAACGAATAGCGAAAATTTGCCTACGTCGCTAGATCCACACACGTAGTCGCTCACGGAATGCCGAACTTTCGTTATTCGGTATGACAATTTTCACAGAATGACGATTTTCCTTTACACGTGGAGTCTAAATAAAAACAAATAACCCACTGCATTACCCGTAGCTTGTCCAATTAAATAATTTCCACTGTCGAGCATGCACTGGTGTACCCTGAAGTCACCGTCACTCCCGAAGAACATCCACGTGGCGGTGAAGGCGACAATGGGTCAGCCTGCTCGGAGAAAGACTGTTCTCCTCCAGACGTTCGATTTTCCGTTCCCTCGATCAGATCGCGTAGACTTTTGCGGCGCGATGACTGTTTTACGCTGGCTGCGGGGCTGAGGAATGTCGCGTCGCGCGGCGTTTCGATTCCATGAAGACATATCCGCGCGCGCGCGCGCGCGTGAACGAACCGAGCGCCAAGGCTCGGCGATACGTCAGCGCGCACCCACACTCGTTGCGCTCCACGGCGATTTCTCATTGTAGGTGGAGGAGGCACGGCACGAGTTATTGACTCGTTTGATCCTGGGTTACGCCCCGACCTACCTTAACTCTGACTTACTATCTTGCCACGAGAGCCCTCGACCCACGATCGGGGGCGTTCGCGGACACCGTAACGATCCTTTCCATTTCTTCGGGGTAACTCGAGGGGGAGGTGGACAATCCTGTTGCCAATTTCAAGTTTCTTGTTTCTGTTCGCCGGCTAACGCGGACAGACCGGCGCATCTGGCCCTTATCGCTATTACTCGACTTGCTGCGGCAACGGGGAACTTACAGGGGATAGGGTTGACACTTCGTGTGACGTCGGCGTGTTTTCACGCTGAGGGACTTGTATCCTTTGGGTGAGGCGTGTGCCAAAACCTTGCGTTACTCCAAGGTGTTGTCTTTAAGGGGTTAAGTATACCTAGTCAGGCGACCGAAAAGAGGCGAATGTTTGTGAATTTTTTTTTAAAAAGCGGAAGCATATATTTTTGCAGAACTTTTTGCACTTAAAAGAGCAACATTTAAAGAGCATTTGGCAATTTTCTCGTGGAAAAATATTTACGTTTATAATTAAGTAACAACCGACATCTAAGAAGCCTTTTTAAAAATTTGGTTTTGCGGTGAAAACTGCCATTCGGAACAGGATTATCTAAAATAAAAAAAAAAAGGATTTCGTTAATGTATCCTGTGATTAACGGAGGGAATTTCGGAAATATTAATTTAAAACACAATGGCGGCTATTTAAAGTTGAAATCTTGATGTTTTCGTGCAAACATCTTTTGAAAAAAATCAGGACTTCAACTTTAAATAGCCGCCATTTTGTTTTAAATTAATACCTATTTCTGAAATTCCCTTCGTTAATCGGAGGATACATTAATATACTAACGAAATCTTTTTTATTTTTTGATTTTAGATAATTTGGTTCCGAATGGCAGTGCTCACCTCAAAACCAAATTTTTAAAAGGGCTTCTTGAATGTCGGTTGTTACTTTATTATAAACATAAATATTTTTCTACGAAAAAATTACCAAATGTTCTTTAAATGTTGCTCTTTTGAGTGCAAAAAGTTCTGTAAAAATATATGCTTCCGCTTTTTCAAAAAAAAAATTCACAAACCCCTTAAATTACGTTAGACTTTTGGGGAGGGTTGCGAAATTCTTACGATTTCTTACAAGGAAAGGGAGAGTCAGGCACCCTCCTACGTAATATTCTTTAACCCAATTTCCAATAAGCACAAATTCTATCATTAATGTCCCAGAAAAGTAAGTTTAGTTTAAATTATATAAACCTTTAAAAGAATTTTAATAACTGAAAAAACCCAATGTAAATATAGCACGTTATGACGGGGTTAGGATATGGAATCTTACGAGTACTTATACTGGGGGTGGGAGGGAGTAAAAAATCGCCAAAATTACCCTTGCGTAATTAAAGGGCGGCTTCCAAGCATGAGTGTGACAATAAAAAATAGACGAGTTTCTTGCCATCCTCAAGATTTCGGAAGAGATCCCAAAGTATTTTCTGCGATCCTACAAAATTATTGGAGTTGAAAGCAAAAAGTGTATGCACCCCAAGGGAAGTCGTTCCAAGGAGTCCCCTCCTCTGCGAGATTCCTATTCCGAAGATAGAATGAATTTTATTAGTGAAGTCCAAAGTTTCGTAAAAAGGGACATTGTCTCCAGTTTACTGTGTTCCACAGAATATGTTCCGCAGTGGCAGGCTGCACCGGGATAATAGGAGGAAGCTTTGACGCCAGTGCTAACATTATAATGGTCTACGATAGCCCCGGTATTGCTCCGGTGGAGGATCCAGTTATTTTCTTTGCCGGCAGCCGGAGATATTATTTTTCGCTGTTGGGCCGTTTCGAGGACGCCTCGTACGGCTGCATAACGCGAAGAAGCGTGGCTGCGTGAGGCACGAGACAATAATAATTCATCGCTCCGGGGCCCGCAGCACGCAGCCCATGCTCGCGATTCTAATCCTTGGGCAATTTGCACAGAGCACCGTAAAATAAGAAGCGCACAAGCACGGCCATAGAGCCTCCCGTCTCCTCCCTTTTCTTTCGGGATCAACGAAACGATTCGTAGAAGAAGATTCGCAGCGCGGCCTACGAAAAAACGACCCCGCTACCTCATCTTCTCTCGGATGTGTCCCTCGACAGTGACGCTGTTCATAAAGGTCCTTTCACGTCCACGTGTTCGTGACACGGCGAGGGGCGAAGTGTCGACGCGATTCTTTCGTATCGGAATAATCGAATCGTGGAAGGAATATGAAATAGGATAACCGTGGATGGTAACGGAGTGACAACGGACGTTGGGTATTTAAATTTTGTAGGAAACTTTTTCTTGGAGTGTAAAATACATGGTGTTTTAAAATTTCCTTTCGCAACTCGTGAATAATTATTGGAATTGGAAAAACCGAATACTCTGTGGTCTTGAAATTTTGTTATCGATATTCTAATAAGGGAAGATCCCCCAGCCGGAAATTCAATAAATTATAAAACTTTGGGGGTATGTATACATTTCTATTTTCTAATATATAGAAATGTATTACGCAATTTTATTTTGCTGTACAAATTTACTTTAAAGAGGTGAAATTGACTTCTGAAAATCCGGTGATTTTCCGATTTTGTGTTATAACTCGCGATCTGCAAGAACTGCAAGTTACAAAATGATAGTCCTAATTAAAAGAAGTAACTTTCGTCTGAAAACTTATTTTCTATCTCTTACAATTCGCGAGTTATAACACAAAATCGGGAAGCCGTCGGATTTTCAGGGGCAATTTCACCTCCTTAGAGTGAATATGGGCAGCGAAAATAAATTCGTAATCCATATCTGTATATCCCCTACATATCCCCAAAGTTTCATAATTTTTTGAATTTCCTGATTGAGGATCTTCCCTTGTAAGTATATCACAATCGCGAGGGGATTATGTAGTCCACAAATTCTTGACCTCAATCAAAACACAATGAATGAGTGCCTTCTGCATCGTCAAGGCCATTTGGACACGTTGTACCGACAAGTTTGAGAGAGTTGCAGGAGAAGAACTAAAGTGCAAACGAACCCTTCCGCTAGGGGAGGGGGAGAATTCCTCGGAGCCGAGTTAATCGTCGCGGTGGACCATCGTGTCCAGGGGAATTCCTAGAGCGGTCAAAACCCCAGAAATCGGGCTGAGGCGTCCCCCTGGTACCATCCTTAATAAATGGCCCAGAGCTATCACGAAAATGGTCGAAAGGGTTCCGCGGGCGAGGACCTTCGAACCCGCGCCGCTCCCTCGTACCCGTCGCGGACGCCGCCTTCAACTGGCGCCTCTTCGGCTCGTCTACGCGCTCCAGGGGGATTTCGTTCGACGGAAAAAAAATAAAGAAGGGCGAAGAGAGGAGGGAAGTATCGACGATGCGTTTCGTAGGGGAAACAGCGGCTGGGGCGCAAAGTGTCGTTGCACCGAGCCGAGACGGCGATTTAATTGACGGTGCTGTGCACACCGAAGGATAAACCGGCGTAACAACTTAATGGGGGTCCCTCCCACCCACGAGAGCTGCCTCGCGGCCGAACGTCGCGAGAAGCGTGCCCGCGGATCGGCTTTGATCTTAACCCTTTATTTGGTGAAACGGACGAAACCGGAGAATTAATTTCAGACCTGGTGATCGTCTGTGCTGTGTGAGCTGATGCTCCATGGGCCCAGAAATGGATACAACGGGGAAGTCCTGTCGATGTACTGGTTCTGTTTTGGATGGTGGGTAAGGAATTGTCAGAAACGGCACTTTGGGAATAGTACAGTATCAGACAAAATTGTCACCACTTTTTCGTTTTGCTTTATTTTTGTTATTTTTTAACATCAACTTTTTGGAACTGTGGTACGTGTTTAATATACATATTCTGATGGAGAATTGAAAGCTGTATAAGACCCAGTTAAAATTGAATTAATGTAACTAACAAAAAATTTTTATGACATTGAACGTGAAAACACATTTTTGGGCCAGACAAAGGAGTTACCACATTTGGTATTATTTTAGGTCGTCCAAACAACAGAAGGTACTCTCACGAAATATCACATTTTTTATTATTTTTCGAAAGTGGTAACTTTTTAACAGCTTTAAAAGGGTGTTGTCGTGTTTAATGTTATATAGGGATTTTGTGTATTAGTTAAATTAATTCAACTTTAACTGGGTTTTATACAGTTTTTAATTCTCTATCAGAATATGTATATTGGGCACATGCTACAGTTTTGAGTTGATGTTAAAAAATAATAGAGGCAGAGTGGATCAAAAAATGGTAACTTTCTTGTCCGCTACTGTATGCTTGCTTGTTGATTTGGAAGTAATTTGATACTGACGTGGAGGAATGGAAATGTGTGTAATATATAGATAAAGGAGATTTGAACTACTGAAATCATTGGAAGCTGAGATTAAGTGTAATAGGGTAAAGGGCCCAAATTTCGTCCCCCTGCATTTCTCGATTCCTATGGTTTCATTTTCACTGTCAGCTGGAGATAAATGTTGCATTAGTATACGTCAGTATTCTGACCGACTTGCAAGTAACAGGATAGGTGTTTGTGCGTTTGCGAAAGAGAACAAGATTTTCGAACACGGCGAGTTTTTACAGACTTCAGTATGATAGCACGTTACTCGTAGAAGTGAATATTATTCCGAATTCGAAGATGTAGCACTTTTTCGGGCATGTCTTATAGTTTCTTATACGCAATAACTTTGATGGCCATCACTCGCTTGATCTGTTAGACCGATCACCATATTAAAACTGCGCGAATTAAAATTTTCGTCCCCAGGAGGTGTCCTAATTTCCCCGGAACTCAAAAGGAAATTGAGATCGATTTTCTAAAAATTTGTTATTTGAAGTAAAAAGGGCTGAAACATGAACAGTTACAGGAGTGAATTATCTTTTATCGGTTTTCAAGCAATTTTAGTAGAAATGTTTAATGCTTTGTAGCTGCCGGAACGAAAACAGTGGAATAATATTTATTTGCCGTGATTGCTTGCACATATAAACTGTAGGATCACTTGAATCAATAAAAAAGTAATTTTTCACGTTATTTCCAGTTTAACAAACATTTTCTTGAGGGACGAAATTAAGAACACTTTTTCAGATCTCACATTTTGCACGTTTTCACATTTTGTTTATTATCTCGTGTTGACATGACATAATTACATTTTGCGATTCGTGAATACATAGGGAAACGTTCAAAGAAAATTCATGCCAAGTGCCAGCTCATTATAACATTTTATACACCCTCTACAGAGTCAAATACAAATGGGAGACGAAAATGCCCTTTACCCTAGGTATTATTTATATTGATAAGAGAGTAACAGGGGCCAAGGGCGTCCGTAGACGTTTTTCCAGGAGGGTGCAACTTTAGGGTGACGATGAAGAGAAATATCGTAATGAAAAAACAAGTAGCCCGCTTGCTTTTTTTAACTCATTTGGTGGTGCCAATTTAATTAAAAATTTAAATCCGAAATTTAGAAATATTCAATTTTTTAGTACAAACTTAATAAAGATCAGTTTTTGAAAATAAGCGATTTTTTCACAAAAGCCAGGGAGGTGCAACTGCCCTTTTTGCCCCCCCCCCCCCTCTCTCCGGACGCCCGTGACAGGGGCGGTTTTGTACACAGGTTAAGTAAGCTGCAGCCTGAAATTGTCTCACTTCTCTTAAATTAAAATATTTGATAATATTTCACGAAATCTGCCCCTGGGCAGTAAGTCCACTATTTTTTCACTACCGCAGCTAAGGCAGATCGCTCTTCATTCTTTCATTACTTCTTCCAAATACCTCCACTGCTAAAAATTCAAAGGAATTCTTAAATGGCCCGTTCCGATGCGATATTATTGGATGCTTGGAGATTCGTTTTGCTAAACTTCAACGGTGCCGTCTCTTCTCCTTCGTCCCCCTTGTTAAACCACAGGAAATTGCGAAGTTAAGCACGAAGCTGTTGCTTCGAGGCGTTCATTCTGCTTACAAAGATGCGACTGCGCGCTGGCTCGCAAAAAGTTGCGTCGAACAGTTGAACAATTCTCAGCGGCGAAGCGTCACGGTGATGAAAAATAATGGGATTCATTCTTCCTTAGGCGAGATAAAATGAAGTAATATCGCCGCCGCGCTCGCTGCGGCGACGGCCGAGCGTAATCTCGTAGCGCCGCAAAATAGGAAGTACATATGTATGCACGTTAATTCGTATTATCCACGCGTCTACATCTCCGGAGCATGGCCGCTGACGTCCCTCGCGTACGCTATCAGACCGAGAAATAACTCACTCGGTACTTTCTATTCTTGCGCGGCTGATATTTAACGTGCGCGGGTAGTTTCGAAATTGAAATTAGCCGCGCGAGCACAATCGATCGATCAATCTGAGATACACCTCTGCGGGCCGAGGACTTGTGTAATTACAAGATGCGCCCGGTAACGCGTGTAACTCACGACAGTTCGATGCAAGACCCCGTCCGTTTAGCCTTCTGACAGGCCCGGCCGTATCGCGAAATCGATCAATTACATCACGGCTCGATGCAGGGGGACCTTAATCAAGTTATGCTACCGCGCGTACAGCGGCGATGTGTATTTATTGTCTCCCGTTGATGCGTCAGCCACCGAAGTGATTTGTTTCAAAATTTCTGACCCGCCGCAAATGGCAGTCGGGACTTGGTCGGAATATTTATCGCGACGAGCGCAACGTTTTCTCCCAACTCGCATTGCGCAACTATATTTTTGCCGTTAAGGATGCGGAGGCATGGGTAATTTCTCGTAGAGAAATAGAATTTTTGTTCTGAATTCTATTCAGCTGGAAAGAAAGTTTCGTAACTCCAATATGATTGAGATTGTATAGAGGTAAAGAAGGGATAATTAAGTTTCACGATAAATTACGCAAGGAACACGTGTAGTACTCGTAATTAAAAATTTCACCGAACTTAGTCATTAGGATAATTTTAAATTTTACTAATTTAACTCTAAAATACTCAGCGTCGAATCTAATTTTCACTCGGATTTAATTAAAGTAAAAGCTGAAGACTTTAATTAATGGGATTGCGGTAATTGTAAATTTAATTCTTATTAAGTTTGCCAAGGGGCAACTTTCGACTAATATATTACTGACATAATAGTTGGAATGATAAGAAATTTCGGAGATGACGCGTTTACGTAACAGATTAAACGAGATTGGACAGTCCGAAGCGCAATGTTCGTTAGAAGCCCGGCGCAAAGTGAGGTGAGAGCAAAGTTAATTGCCGGCGAGGATGCGTGCATGGCAAACGAGGTCCAGACTAAAATCTCTGAACCGGCCACTGACCTTCCCCACGAGCTCTCAGCAGATCTGTCGCGATTCCGCGCGCAGGAGATACGAGTACGCGCGATGAAGGTCGTGTGAATGCTTAAGCGTGATCCTCTTCATCGTCAGTAGAAGAGAGAGGGCGCTGGGGAAGAGGCGAAGACAGCCGCGTGTACGAGTAGTAGGGGGTTAACTAGCATCGATCTCAGGATGGAGAACTAGAAGCGGCAATTAACTCAAGTTCCACTATCTTCTTTGATCCTTCCTTTTCAGCTATCTGCTTTTATTTCCAACTCTACGGGGCACGGGCTGATTCGCGTGTCGCCATTGATTATCTGGCCGATGGCGTCATCGGTGCTGTATGATTTTATTCTTCCCATGTAAGGCTGCCATCCGTAAAATCATTAATTTAGGACAGCGAGCATTAAAACCCCGGACATTTCCACTTGAAATCCGGATACTTTTAACTATCTTAATATATAAATCAGAAAGCTTCTATGCGTTTGTGTGTTTGTCTGTCGCCTGAAAACTTTAAAATGATAAACTCTGGAATCACGAAAGGTGCCTCAGCTTATTATGCTTGACTAATCCAGATGAATGCGACCATTTTCACAAAAAAGAAACTAAAACAATTTTTTTTTATAAAATCAATCTAAATTTCAGGCGAAGCCGAGTAGTAAAGCTAGTTTCTTATAGGAGACAGTGATTTTTTTCGAAATTGAGTTAGTAGCAATAACGTACTAATAGAAAATTTTTAATGTGGGTTGTTTTGTTGTCGCTCTTCCTGCCTCATATTAGGTACACTATCCCAAGACAACAATTTCTGTAAATTATATACTGTAACCGCAATCAAGAAATACAGATAAAATATTTACGACTTTTTGAGCGAGCAGCATCGAAACACCCGGATCACTACAGATAATCCACCCGGACGTCTCCGGACGCCCTAAAAAAGAGGATACATCCGGGGAAACCCGGACGGATGACAGCCCTATAGCCATGTGCCTGTGCAGAGGGTTGTAAATAATGTGGAATATTTTCTCAAAATAATGAAGAAACGCCTGTAGGAGAGTGTCAACTCTATACCAGTGTTTCTCAATAAATTGGTGTTCCGTAGGGTTTGTCAGCTTTTAAAAAACGACATTAAAAAACCCTTTTTTTATAACTTTGCAAAATTCGAAAACGGGTTTTTAAATTTAAAAAACGAAAACTGAAAGGTTTTAGATACTACTTAGATCTAAATTTTTAATCGTTCAGAATACGCGAGAGAAAGTTTCTGAACCATGATAAGGAGTTAGCGAAGAAATCAATATTGTCACATTATGTATCTATTTGCGGGCATACACATTCTATTGATACAGTTGTATTTTCCGTTTAGACTGTGATGCATATTAGTATAAAGAATATATAAAAAAAAAATTTAAGAAGCACTAAAAAGTCAAAAATAATTATTTTCTTATACTAGAATTACGATGGCGATATGTCACTATAAATAAAATCGTGGGACAGGATATTTCATCGCTTTTCATCACTCATTTCGACACTTGATTCTGTATTAAATTAATTCGTATTCCTGTTATGAAATATCCTGTCCCACGATTTTATTTAAACTGGCATATCACTATCGTAACTGTGGTAAAAGAAAATAATTATTTTCTACCTTTTAGTGATTTTTTTACCAAATTAGATGAAATCGTTTAATTTAAACATTTTTGTTTTATATATTTTTTTATTGTTTCCTTTTTAGTATTTGCGTTTTGCAAATAAAAAAAAACTTGAGAAGTTGAACTATTTGTACGTGACGGATCATTTCCCGATAAATTGTGTATTTACGGAACTCGCGATGCTACTGGGCGACGTATTGACTTTTTGTCGTTTTCGAGAAGAACGCGAGAGGCTGATTTCAAGTCCATTGGCTTGGTGGAAGTGGGTTAAAATTGAGTTTCAAAATTTGAACCAAACCCCAAAGAAACAAACAAGCAGTGAGAAAGGCGCGAAGTTAACTAAAAATCGTTTAAAAACCTTAATTCAAATACTTTTTCACTATTTTTTATTTTCCAATTTGGCACAAATTTAAAAAAAAAATGCTGAATCGTCAACATTTATCTCTTCCGACAACCTGTCGAGTTGTTTCGCGTGGATCCGCTTCAATAATGACCTCGAATTGGCTGTCAACCGCAGAAGTACGCCCGCGGTCCTCCTCATCTTCAATCTTCACCTCTTCGTTACGAAATTTATTGATTTATATTACTTTTATAAAATGATATAATTCAGGAAATATGGTGGCTGACAAGTGCCCGGCTAAGGTTCGTGCTCATCGTTATGTCCGCCACGAATCATTCTCAACGAGAGCTGCTTGGACAATCAGTTCAGAGGCAACACCGTTCGAATCAAGACCGCGAGGAACAACAGGTTCTATCCCCCACGATAATGAACATTCCTCGTCTTCCTGCCGTCTCCTCTCCTTTATCTGGACCCCTTCACCGATTCCCGAGTTGACTTATTCCCGCTCATTGTCGCCATTCCAAGCCGGCCGTCCCGAGGGAAAGAGAGAACGAGAATGCGGCGAGGAGCCGGCGACGCTGAAGAGGAACGCTTTTGCGAGAGAGCGGGTTCGACCTAGGAATTTATCACCGCTACCGACAGCCATTAATATGGCATTGTGCGCCCGCGGACACCGGCAGTGGCTCGTCCATCTTTTCGTGACGCGTTAACGACTGACCTCTGCCGCGAAGGACGGCTCCTGAAGGTATGTAACCCGCGTCGCCAACTTGCGCTCCAGATCCAACCGAATAGCGCGAGAGATCAGGGCCCCTGACGTAACAAGCGGTTCACGGTGAACCTTCGTATGACCGGTACGACGCGTTCACCTCACTTTCTCCTTATCCAGGTGTATTTCCTATTCTGCCAGTTGAAGCTTTCCCACGTCAGGTACTTCTGCAATCTGCGAGCCCATCGAGCCACCTCTGCGGAGTAAATGGCACCCATACTTTTCCATCGGCAAAGAAAGTTGTTAGATTTTTATGTAACTTTTTATTTAGGAATCCAATATTGTTGTGGGTAAGTTGGGAATTTTTTTTTTTTTGTTCCAGGGTAATCAGTTGTGCGAGAAAATTAGTGGATGTGTTGTTTATTAATTGGAGTGAATGTGGAAGTTTCCTTTACTGGTAACTTCTGTTTTATTTCATGAAAAATGAGGTTCGTTTAAGTGAATTAACGGGAATGGGCGAACGACCTTGACGGTGTTAGAGAAATCCTTTGATAGGACTGTCGGAGTCGATTACTCGGGCTGTAAGCGTTATCGAAAAATTATTAGAAATAAATGTAAACGATATTGGCCAATACGTATGGGGGAAATAATTCATTGGATCGCTGTTTCCCTGCTGAGTTCAGCGAGCAATTAATCTGAGCACAACGAGGACAGTCAATAATATTGGCAATGTATGCTAACCGATGAATATGCAAACTTGTGAGATTTTTCAAAACGCTCATCAATAATTTCGGATAGCTCGGTGATCTCCTGGTAACGGTATCTCGTTGGCAATGTCGCAAATAGAACGGACGAGAAAATAAATTTCTTCGGGGTGATATTTTGCAGAAGCAATTTAAACTTAAATTTTTCTTAGCGAAGACGTGCAAAAACATTATTTCTGCAACAAGTATGGAAACTATATGAACCACTATAAATATAAATTCCCAAAATTAAATTGCAAATGAGATGTGTTAACGACAACTCAGCAGAGATCTCTGATAAAACGTTTATTATATAGCAGCAACATATTACTTGTTCCACTACAAAAATACCTTGTTTTTTTAATCCTCCAAATTCCAGTTTCCTCAAGCAAATTATTACCAATCTCGCTCCATTAATTAGAATGAAATTTGTAAAGCACAAACCTCGATATCTCTCAGTGGAGAAGTTTCGTAATCCGATTAAGGAAACTGTGGATTTCAAGTTCGCTCGTTTGCGCGCTACTCTTCGCCTTAAATGCCTCCGCGCGAAAGAAATACGAATGAAGATTTCTCTAACAATCACTGTAATTACAGTGGCGAGCTGTCATTCAATCCAAGTTTGATTATCCGTCGAAGATAATTGACGAAACTAATTTTACGATGGTCCCTTAACAGCAGCGACGCTCAAAGTGTGATCCGAGCAAGTCTCTTTAAACTATTTTTTTAAAAAACTATTTTTACTTCAACTATTCCTATGGCACAGCGAGCAAACACGATGTAACAGTTATAAATGCTATTATCAGTAAATTATAAATTCAAAATGTAAATAGAAGTTGATTGGATGAAGCTCACCGTGAATAGAAATAAAGTGTGCGTTGCGAATAATTATTCTGTTTGCACGTTTCTAGTACATCTGTCCTGCTTGGAAATAGCCAATTAGCTGTGATGCATCATCATGTATCGACTGATCTTCTTCGCGCATTTTAATATACATAAGTATTGAGTTCAGCAAACCATTTCTTTGAAGCATTTTTCACAAAAGGTTTCTAGTTACCATGATTGTTCTGTGACCATTTCACTTGCTCAACGAGAGCCTAGATCAACCACTTTCTGCTACTGGCTCTGAATGCAAGGTCGACTGCTGCTCCCATGTACTTATAATAGCAGCAACCTTATGGTATTTCAGTTTCACTCAACGTCAACCTATCAGGAACCTACTTGCAGATTTCTATCACGATTACTTTACAAATGAATGGTCATCCGAAGACCAGACTGAAGCATACTAATTAGGTGACATACCCTCCACAAAATCCCCACCTTTGCGCAACTTATTACAATTTAAAAGCAAACAAACCATTGCAAATAAATAAAAGTAAATAAAATAAAATAAAACTACCCCGTAACCACTGAATAATTACCATTTCCAAATCCCACGAAACCTACCCTCGGGCATTTCCTTTTACCATTTTCCCCTCCATCGCTAATTCTCCCTTAATTCACGGCAGCAATTTAAATGCCGCCCGTAACGCAGTAACAATCACTACAATTATCTCTCATCATTACATTGCAGGTCTATTATGCCCAAACATCTCATAACGCTATCATTACAGCTTCAATCTGTTCTCAGTTGTCACAGAAGTAGCGCCGGCCGGTAGAAAAAAAATCCTTCAACTGCAAAGAGTGAGTGTGAAAAAAAAAAAATAGTCAGACAGGGCCCGACAAGGAGCAGCGGGCAGGTCGCCGAACTATAATTCCCAGTACAGTTCTCTTTGCGGTACCAATCGGTAGCAGTGGCTCGTCGCTTTCAGCTGGGGCCCGGTGTGGGTCTTAGCGCGAGGGAAGGCCCGTCGATCCGCGCGGGGCCTGTCGAACGATCATTAATCATTCCGCGCGCGGCGACTGTGACGTACCGATGTTTTCACCTTGGCAATGATCCAGGAAACGAGCGGGCCCGACCCGCGCGGATCCGCGTGGCTCGATTCAAAGACGTTTCTATTCAGGGTGCCGCACGTGGTCCCGCGGCGTATCGCCGGCAAATCCGCGGGATGAGTTCATAAGTTAAGCATTTCCGCATAGATCTTGACGCGCGCGTGCATCCACACGCATACACGGTGCCCGGTTCGAACACGTTCCCACGTTGAAACTGCCCGGCTACGTGGAAATAATCCTTGATCCCGATAAGTCCCCCGATCTCTGCGGCTGTCACGGTGGGACTCGGTTGTACGTTCGCTCGCG
Source organism: Andrena bucephala (assembly GCA_947577245.1). Classification (NCBI taxonomy): domain Eukaryota; kingdom Metazoa; phylum Arthropoda; class Insecta; order Hymenoptera; family Andrenidae; genus Andrena; species Andrena bucephala. The sequence continues at coordinate 11,695,046 of OX387715.1, forward strand.
GAGGTTGGCGACGGGGAGGATGTCGCGCGGTGGACGGCGTTCGCGCGGCCCCGCAGGATCGACGATAAATTTTCGTGGAACACCCTGTGTGTATTCGGCCACACATGCGCGAGAGCTCCTTCCATTAAACGGCACTCGCGCCGAGCAATGGGGCTGAGGATAATGCGAGATTTATCGGGATATCTCGCGCCGGGGCTGGTAAATTAGTAATTGTCGGATTTCGCGTAGACCTCACCCCTGCCCCGCCGTGTGGTCAACGTGCAGTGCGCTATGTTTGAACTACTCGTGAATCGACATTGATTAAATCCTGGTCGCGCTGTGCCACTCATTTGCGACGGATGTAGAGAAATGGAAATAACGTAGGGTAAATTTGCCGTATTTCGGCCCCTACCCAATAGTCAGCCTTTTTGGAAATAAATTACTTAGAAATAAAAAATTCGGAATAAAATCTTATATATTAAATTAAATAATGATCAGTGTACTCTCTCCTTCGAACGTGGGAAGTTTCATGACTTTAGCGGTAAAAATATGAACTGCAGAAAGCTTTATTGCGTTGGCGATTGGATGGTTGGCGACTGATGAGTCAATTTGAATTAATTTAGTACTATAGACGACACTTGAAAATAGTGTATACCAACACTAATACGAAGTTTTTTATGTTCAAATTTTGAATACGCGATCAATAACATTCGAATGAACTTTTCGTGAAATTATAATTGCATTTAAACTTAGGTTAGTAAGTATTTTTTAAGTGGCCGACTATTGGGATTCGAAATATAAAGAAATCCAATAGTCAGCCGCCCTGGCTGGCTACTGGATATTAATATTGTTAAGAAATCGGCAATTTGAACCGTATTTACCAAACAAATAAAGCTCACTTTCCTGAATTTTTATTGTTTTTATTATTTTCCGCCGAAATTAATGTAAAATCAGTGGCCGGCCGTCTAAAACACAAAACGGGTGACGACTATACAATTGGTCTACTAGTCAGCCGTTATAATTTCAAAACTTTGAATTTTCAAAAAAAAGAAATTTTTAAATTTTGAGTACTCACATCATGAATCTTAAACCATTTAACATTCTAACGATTAACAATAATTATACTATAGGGTGGCTGATGCATATATAACCTGATAGAAGAACCTGGCTGACTACTGGCATATGAAAGGCAGGAGTTACGATTTTACTGGCTGACTATTGGTAAAAAGGACGTTCCTGGGTATTTTAGATATTTTAAATAAAAATTGTTATACTATTAAAAAAATCAAACACACATTTGAAAAATAGATACTTTAAAGAATTTAACTGTCAATAACGCATTTAAAAAATAGTATATTAATAATAACATTGCGGAACATGAATTTCCGCTTTCCCTTAAATAGCCGACTACTCGCACAGTTACCTTACCTTATCTAGTAGGTACCTTTTATCGTCACTCGCTTCTTAAACTTTTCTGCAGCCACCACAACATTCCTATTTCTGCTGGTAATAATATACAATCCGGGGAACACAAGCAGCGAAGGCAATAAAGGTGTCAATATTGATTCCATGAAAGGTCCTTTTTTACCAGGCTCTTAACGCGTTCGGGAAAACGAGTTTAAAGGGAAGGCAGTGTTATTGATTAAATATTCACGCGCGTAACACGGAAGTCCGAAATCACCGTGGCGGTTTAAAAACTTATTTTACACGGCAACAAACACGTTCGTGTCCCGAATTTTACCTCTGGCTCGTTCTCGGCTGCACAATACGAAACCGGCGAGTGGAATAATATTTTCGAATTGGCTCGTTACCGAAACCGTGAATTACGACTGGGGCGCACTCTCTCTCGCGCCACGGAAGCCACATTAACGTGCTTTTTACTCGAGAGCTTCATAAATAATGACGGCTCACAGATCGCCGCATACGCATTGAAGCCGCTCGAGTTATCCAGCATATGACATATAATATTCCCGAAACATTGCACAAACGGGGCCATTGCAATATTGCACAATATTCCAGGAACATTTCGCAAACGTGTCCATTGCAATATTCCACGGCAATGTTTCCACAATGTTGCAGTAATATTGCAATGCAACCTGCAACCAAACGGCAACATTGCAACGTACTGCAACGGTCATGCAACGTTTCTGCAACGAAGTGTGCTGTAGGGGTACGGGCCAATAACACTGTCCAATAAAATTGAACTTTTTTTCTATTCTATAACATTCAATAGCCGTTTCTTATAGCTTTTTGTGCGCTGAAAACGAATCCGCAAACCGTTCATCGCCACCACTGAGATTGATAGAGCAATTCTGCTTGCGGATTCGTGTTCAGGGCGAAAAGCTCTACAAGAATCGCCCGGCGGATATTGCGGACCAAAAATCGTGTTGGGCAGTGTAATTCGTTCATGCAATTCCAAATCGAGCCGCCCTTTTATATTCAAATATCCCGTAGGCGCTATTAAATTTAGTATTCGAGCGTGACTGCCGCTCGAGATATTTAACGTTTTCTAATTAATTGCGATACGAATTTAAGGAGGGCATCCGTGTGTAGAGGGATTGTGTAGAGTGCGGAGTTACACACAGTGGCATGGGCCTACCATTACTATGCCGCTTGGTAGTATTTAGAAGATACTATCTACCAGAAATTGGCAAAAAATTATTTTAAATTTCGTACACAAATTTTTATTTAATATAATTGTTTGTCCATCTCTGCTATTTACCGAAATGGTGGGGCATAGCACAGGCATACCACTGAACCTAAGCAAACATAATAGGGTAATTCCGGGGGAGATGGTCATACGGAAGAGATGACCAACGAAGATATTTCGAAAAAGAATGTACAGATGGCGAAAATTTTCTATCAGTGTTTTGTTTTATGTTTTTTTGTGTTTTGTTTAATGTGGATACATGCGTGATTGTGTAAGAAAAAGTAAACAACAAGTAAGTAATGCCTGTGTAATGTTTCTAACGTAGTGTGAAATTATTTAGTGCGGTTAAAGATCCATTTCTTTGCAATAGAACAATAAATATGTTTGTAGGATTTTATAAACTAAGAATGTAACTACACGTTTAGAATTAAGGCATGATAATTAGTATAGCCATCTCATCAGCAAACTTAAGGGAGACGGTCAACTTTTGTCAAGGTTAGATGGCCATGTCATCGGTGCTTTCAATGTTAAATCAAAGCAATAATTTTACAAACAGTTTTTTCTAATTTACTCGAAGTTGGTAAAGATAGAGCTGCATCCCTCTCCCTGCAAAGTCTTCAATTAGAGGATTATACAAATATAATGCTGGTTTTTACTCCTCAATCCGCTATTGGAATTTTTTACCTCCGGTTGCCTCTCTTTATTCCTTTCCTTTTCCCAAAAAAATATTTTCTCCTCCAGCGCCGTGGGCCTGGTTATCATTAGCCTGGAACGGCACAGAAAGACATCGGTGACGCACGTGTATTTTTGCTGCATCTGATTTGGGCCTAGTTAGGTCAATGCACCTTGCTCGGTCTTCTGCCCCTTTAAACGTCGCATTATGTTTGTTTAGGTGTACGCACGCCACTGTGCCAGGTCCCACCATCCGGGTAGATACCACTAAGCGGCAGACTATAGAAGTGGGCCCTTGTCTCTACGTACAACTATACAATCGAATCGTTGCGAAATCTTTAACAACTTTTCCTCGACAAACGGCTCCTTCTCGACATATGGCTTCTTCCAAACTGTTCCTCTTCCAAACTCGCAGACTACGTTAAAGTGAGAAAAAATTTTAGCACTAATTCTCAACGTTGTAAACAATATCGCAGATGATTTTTTTTAAGAAATGTCCACCGATCCGGAAGGGCAGAGTCGCCGCTGAAAGCCGCGAGAAATATCTTTTTTACATAGTGTGCACACGGACGGCGTAAGCCAGTACCGGAAGGATGTCGGTTGCGTAAACGGAAGTGCGTGCACAGCTCTTTGTTTCTTCGAATCCTATTGAGGGATGCACCTGACAACAACTGGCCGGTACAATGGTACCACTGGAAGTAGAGTGAAAGGATAAAGGATACGAGAAATTACAAGTCTCGAAGATCCGGAATTACGTCATTGTAACCATACCATACTCTAACCGCGGATAAGCGACGCAGAGGCAATGATCGCCTATCCAGGACCGAGGGAAATAAATAAAGGAGGTACAGAAGGTACTTTTTAATTGCTCGCGAAAATAGTAACGGGTGAGTTGTTACCGTAAAGGGTTGTGGGAATCTTGGGAACGTTATGAAACGTACTAAAGAGGGCTTTTGTTAGCTTTCCAATCCTAAGAGTATTAGAGGAAGTGCAGCATATTTGGAATACTGTTGGTAATTTGGAATACCGAAGTATCTAATAAACTACTAACGCTATTTAATTTGTAACACCGTAGATTATAGGGGTTAATGACCTGTTCACTAATGACATTTGCGGATGAACCGCAATTTTTACATTTTCGACTTAATCTGCAGAGGAAGCAAACGTCAATCTGCAAAACTTTTTCAGCGCGTATTCAATCGTTCCAATCATGGTTAAAATATGTCAAAACTTTAGTGTTAAACACTTAATCGACTCATTTGCATGTTCCTTCTATGGTTCCGTGCCAGTTTTGCGATAATTTCGAGAATACAAAGCGTGACATGAAATTTTAGGTTTCAATGCCATGTTGCTAATTCGGAATACCTAAGGTGAAGGTAATTTGGAATATTCCAAAGCCTACCGATGCTTTTGTTTCACGCGTAATGGCTACCACCGCGTCAGTTTCGTCTGTCACCTATGTAACCTTTTTTAGCATTTGTGTAAATATTGTCTTATAGATATCTACATAAAATTGTTCCTTAATTGTGATTTCTTAGCCTGATTACGTCATAAAATAAACTAATTTTATCTACATGTTTTGTTTAAGTTTATAAAGTGAAGGTAAATTGGAATATCGGTATTCCAAATTACCTGCACCTTAATGAAATTTCATTCAAACCAAAATTTCAGTTACTTTTTTTTTTTTCTGACACTAAGAAATATGAAAGTTTATTAGTTTCTCTATGATATTATGTAGTTTAATTTGTTCCCATCCTCTGTCGTAATTTTTTATTCGTCTTAAACAAACTGGTATTCCAAATATACTGCACTTCCTCTACTATAACAGCTGGTAAAGAAATTAAGAAATCCAACTTGTGTACTACTCAAAATAAATTAGACATTGATGTGCTTCCACTAAGATTAATTAATATATTAAAATTTATGTATGTTTTTCTATTTATTTTTTTTTTGTATAGTCTCTTAAGACAGCGTACTAAAGATAGGTAATAGCAATTTTCTATGAATACTGTATATTATTCCTTAAAAAAAAATATCTTAAAAATGGCTTACCTAATTTTTCGGCCGTCACAGTGGTGTTCCCCCTTAAGCGTCTTATTATTTAGGATATGGACGCACCGGAGAATACTTTATCATTTATCCGCTCGATGAGCCTGGTTGGAAGGGAGATTCCCCGGAAGAAAGCGAAAATACCGAAAGCCGAGGACGATCGAAATTCGTGGCTTCCCTCGCGCTGGTCATTGTGATCGTGGATTGTCAGAACCGCCGGTTAACAACCAATCAAAGAAATCACCCTCCAGAGACGCTGGCCCATCAATATTTACCTGATGCAATTGCATAATCATCGGAGCACGCGGGGCCCCCAGTGAGTGCCAAGGGTACACGTCACGAGGCACGCAACGCGAACCGAGTTATGAACACGTGAAAATTATAACAGACCCCCAATACGCGTATACAGCGTGTTTCACGGAAAGGATTACAAATTTCTGGGGCTCATGGTGCGCACCCACCCAAACAGACGACAGAATCTTCAACAAACACGTATCTTGGAATTGAATCTTAATGATTTTGAGCTACAGGGGTGATGAAGTTGGGACTTATCGCTCACAGTAAATCACTGTTCACTAAAAATATCTATGATACTAAAAGTATACCTTTTTAAACGAGCTTTGCATTTGCATTTCTTTAGAATAAAGAGATAGTGTTTATCTTTAAATTAGAGGAGGCCACATGAAACTTCTGCCGTAGAAATAAAACACATTTTCTATGGTTTAATATTTTTAATTGGGGTCAGAGATGCGTTAACCCTTTCTTTGAAACACCCTGTATGCAATACTCTCTCTCGTTTCTCAGCGTTCTTTCTCCCTCTCTCCGTCCTTCTCCTTCCTTCCATCCGTCCGCCGTTTCTTTTCCCAGGACCCAGTAAAGAACCACCGAATAAAGGACGCGTGAGTCTTTAAAAGAGGCGCACTTGCTTCCGCAAAAATCGAGCATACCGAGCTGGCGGGGTATCGGGGATTTGCTGTTGTCTTCCGTATGGCGGGTCCGGTGTGTCGCAGCGCGTATCTCAAACTACAGGGTACCGTGCGTACGGAAGCAACGAGAAGAAAGAGCGTGATTACATGCCGTACTGGATCGACCGTACTGCCCTGCAGCTTCCCGGTCCAAGTTAGTTGAATCAGAAAACGTAAGGTGGGGCGAGATCTCCAGTGGACACCTCGATCAATTTAGGGAAGAATGGGAGATTGTACTTCGAGGACGTCGAGGTGGGCTTCGGAAGGAGAGAAATCGACACTGGTGTTGTACAGTGTAATTTGAAAATGGGCAGTGGGATATGGGAACGTATGGTAGGTAGGGTAGGGTGGGGCTAAAAGTCCGGCGGGTAAAAAGTCCCGAATTCAAAAACTCTATTCCTAAACAATGTATTGAGTTTCGCAGTATACTATGTAAAAGGTGAGAAGAAACGGAGGTGCGAAACGGAGGTTAGTGCGAATTACACGACGCTTTCGTTATTTTATGTATCGAAAAGTAAAAGATTTAGGGTAAACCAACCAGTAAATGACCGAATTGTTGAATTTATGGACCTTTGAGATTAATACTTTAATATATTTATGTATAACAACAAAACAACTGTTGAAATTGCATTTAAATATAGTTTTCTTAAAATTTCTATAAAAATAATTGCTTATCCTTATCGTAATTTAAAAAAAAAACTATTATAAAATGCAAAACGTGTAGAAGTCCAGTAAATGACCGCATACTTTTAATAAGAATTCGACTTATTAATGTTTGCTTAATACGCGTAACTAAAAATATGGGATATTAAAAGTGCAACTATACTCCATTTATAAATATATAATATTTTTAAATTTATAATTGACATTTCTTTGCCTAATGGTCATTCACTGGTATGCGGTCAATTACTGGTTGGTTTATACGTCGTCTTTGCTGTTTTATACGAAGTGGACCACTTTTTTTCGGAAATTTGCGAGAAAGGTGCTGTAAAATCTCCGAAACGTTGCGGGACAATTGCTATAAAATCTCAGAAACGTTGCAAGAAAGTTGCTGTAAAATCTCCGAAACGTTGCGTGACCATTGCCGAAACGTTGCAGGAGTAATATTGCACCGCAACATTGCTGAAATGTTGCAGGAATCTTCCTATGTCCGCCCCTGTGCAACATTGCACCGCAACGTAACTGCAACCTTTCTGCAACCTTTCTGCAACGGAGTGTGCTGTATGGGTTGCTGAATGATAATATTTTCTAACGTATATATCGCAGAAACTGTAGACGTACCATTGGGGCAAAAAGTCCCTCAGACTGAAAATATATATTTTAGTATTTGTTTTCATAATAAGATGGCCAATGTATAAAGAAATGATGCCAAAGTCTTTAAATAGTGTTTTTGTTTTAGTTGAACGATTTTTTTTAGTTTTCAATTCAAAGCGAGCCTCTGACTTATATTTTTATATTTTGTTAAAGAAGACATGCTTTCCTTTCAATATTGTATACCAAAAAGAATTGGTTTAATAAATATTTGTTGATTTGAAAAGAGATTTTTTACTTATTCAGTTTAATATTTCACGAAAAGACATTAGGTACTTTCTACTCTATGCAATGGACTTTTTGCACCGTGGGTGGGGCAAGAAGTCCATTTTGCATTGACAAACATTTTGTGGTGTAACTCAACAGAAAATAACAGTATCAACAAACGAACTTCGTGAACGTAAAGCATAATAGTTATAATTTATACAAAATACCACCAGATATCTCTAGATTGTTAGTACTAAATTTTACATAGGTTTATACGAAAAACGGAACTATTAGCCCCACCCTATCCTACAAGAAAATTGATGTCAGAGATTTCGGCGAAACTGACACGTGATATACCTAAGTAGTTGACGTGAAATTAAGGGGGGGAGTGGGGTAAAGTCATTATTTTGCTGAATTCGAATTTGTTTAAAAATGACAGGCTATTGAAATCTCAATTTTTTGCCTACTTTCGCGAAACTGGGTTCCCTGTATGAATTTTTATCTCTGTAACTACCAATCGTGCGAATTTCGTTCTTTTCTTATTCCAATCTAGAAGAATTAGTCTTTCTGGATAATCCACATAGATGTTTGGTTAACTTTAACGAGACCTATTAAGACCATATTTGAAGTGACGTAAATGAGTAATTTTTCCTATCGACAAGACCAAGGAGAGTAATCACCTCCAAAGGAACTCATCCTCCTCCAACTTCCGTCCTTAAATGAATAAAATTTCACTTTTCATCCGCACTCTCTCCTAAACGAGACCATGGCCTCCATCCACTGGAGGAGGAAGTCGTAATCGAATTTCTCACCGTAATGGAGTCCTTCCGAGATCGCGTTGCGCCCTGTTCCGGTGTACGATATGGAGAAGCTGCTCGAAAGCATCTGGCACGCAACATCCTGCGGAATATACGAGTCATCGCGTGGCCTACAATCAAAATGAATGAAGTGGCCGTGGAGGGAGATCAAAGGAAAGGGGAGCGTGCATCGGCTCCGATAAAGATGTACCACGTGGAAACTATAAAGTCGATCAGTGGGTCTCGCCGCTGAAGCCGCGTGGTAGGTGTTCGCAAACATCAAAGGATACACGCTTCACCGGCTCGAGATTTAGCATTGTTTAAGGGGCCACGTCCAACGGGCGCCTAAAACTACCCTAAAAGCCCGTGTAATGCGTCTACCTAAACCACCCACGTGGAAACAGAACGACGACCCACCCAATAAAAGCGCGATCACCGAGGTGAAAGAACCATCCACGTTTTCACGCGATTCCGCCCCCATGGTCCAGATATAATAGATCTATGACGATACTTTCTGGCTTTTAGAAGGGAACGATTGTTCCATTCCGCCCCTTCTAATCCTTTATACGACCGGAGAGAATCTGGTGAGAACGAGACGTTCGAAATTCGAAGGAACTTGTGCTATCGTGGGTCTGTAAAATCAGAGCTGGGCATTATCCGAATAAATTTTTATTAAAACTAATACATTTTATTCGAACAAAAATTTACTCGTCATCTGCGAATTATTTGAATACCAATTTATTCGAATACAAACTTATTCGGATAATGCTCAACTCTGTTTGTAGAGTTAGAAATGAAGGAGATTAAAGTAATTTTAGTAGTAGAGAATAATTGCACTGATCGTGGTGGTATCTTTACCGATTCAGGGGAATCTTCTGGATAAATTAGGTAGAAATAAGCGATTTCTTGGAAAATTCTGATCTGTTCACCTTTCAAACTTTCTTTCCGACTATTCCTGTAGCTCCCTTGGAGCTTCTAGAGGGGATTATTTTTTTATTTTCGTTGAGGTCCTTTCGATTTGAAAATTATGGATGATAGTGTGTCTAATACAGGAGAATGTATTAAGAAGTCGGAGAGTTGTTTATGATGCCTGGCAAGACAACCATTAAATACAGCGATATTTCGAGAACAGAATTAGCAACTGCCGTTTGTCAAACGCTAAGCATGGGTATGATATATAGTGTCCTCTTCGTGTGGTTTATGTGCTTCGAAAAAATGTTGTGATAGGTACAAATGAGATTATTATACGCACGTAAAAGAGGCTGTTTGTTGGATTTAGATTTCACGATGCTATCTTCTGCGCTTAATTCGGTTCTACGTTTTCTAGGATCTTTCGCGGGTATTAACGTTTTCGAACGATTTCTAAAATCAGAGGTCGCACGCTTAAAGATTTATGTGAATCGTAACGGGACGGTCCTATCCAGTACAGATTTATGTCCCACATATGCACATATTTATTAAATACATTTATTTGGTTCATGGCGAAGCCTTCTTTCTCTCTAAATGAAATCAGTTTCTTCGATTTTCTCCATTTTTTTAAAACATATAATATTTTGTTTGATCTTTCGTTTCAATTCAATTTTCATAATATAAGAAACAATTAATTGCTTTCAAATTTATTTTTATACACTGAATTTCATTTAAGTCTTTAAGAATTCGAAAGGACCACAGTGTCTGGTAAATTGTTGAAACTTAGAATGATATACTATGTTCATCAACAACAACAGCTTTAAATTCGTTGTGGAATAAGAATCTGCAGAATATAAAGGTACTCTATTGAACAGAGGTAATGTTCGTGTAGCAAAAGAGTTCAGAGTTTTATTGAATATACCGAATGAAATACGAGCCTGGCACGCCTTTCCATTTTCAGTTTTCTTCGGCTATGCCGCGCAATTAGCGATCGACCATGTAATTACGATAACGCTGTAACAGTTAATTGTTTAAAAGATTTAGGAGACAAGACAAGATCTACATTTCAGTCGGAATTTCTTCCTTGAGACAATTTGGGTGGAAGTATACCATTTTTTTAAATTCTACTTACATATATAATACAAGAGAGATTAAATTATAGTCAAAGAAAATTTATTGCAAACCCTAGAAGTAAATGTTTAACAATAGAGTCTTGTGTAAAAAATTGTGGAAATGAAAACGATAGTTATAATAGTAAGAAATATGGGAATATACACTTGCTGACGATACTTAGAAAACAAAAGAATTTTGTTTGAATTTTATATAAGGCATGAAATGATATATGCAGCTGAAGACTATGTAAAATATGAGAAGAATATTTTACACATACTCAACACTTTGAGAAGCGATGGAAGTCACTGTTGAAAATTTTAAATTCATGATACAAAATTGACTTTTAATAACTAACAGCAAAGTTCAGCGAAGGTATTCAACAGAAATTGCGAAACTCTTTTCAGGTTTAAGTAATATTCAGATTTCGAATTTTTCTTCATATATTCTGGGAGTAGCAGGTACTTACATATTTCTTAAATTGTAGTTCCAAAATAAATTAAACATATCAAACAATTTCTAACTGTTACGTTCCGCAATGTTTGTCAATAATTGAATTACTACATATTTGTAACACGCTCCTGGAAATTGAAACAAACGATCCACCGACCCATTGACTCCCCTTTGTGGCTCGTACCCGCTCAACGGGGTGCGTTCTTGTGGGAAATACAAGGGAAATCTGTACCGACCACCCATCGTGGCCGTGGCGTGAAGGCGAATTAAGTTACAATGCACCTATGAGATCTGGAAATTTTGAAATAATGGCCGCGCCAGAACACTGGCCCAGATCTCCTGACCCAGCAGGTATCGAGTTACGACCGTAAAGAAGTTCTTTTCATTAAAGAAATGTTCCTCTCCCGTCCCTCCTCAGCTTTGACCCGTGCTACGACCCCAAAAAATTTTGCCTCGCACGTGCACTACATCTCTATCCAATTTGTGTCTTTGAGATGATAACCCAATCCCTGTTTCTCTAGTCAATAATTCTGCTTAACCCTGATAAAACTTTCAGTTCACTTATATTGGGTTGGGAGATATGAAAATCGCAAATGAACAAAATGGCATATATTTTTTGGTTGAATAAATCTATGTAAAAATATCTTGAACATTGTCCTCGAATTTCACTTGAAAATCTCTACGCTCTTTTGTTCCAACCCAATACATTTAACATAATATCGAAGAAAAAGGAATAAACATACTGACAACAACTACTTTATTCTTAAAGGTAGAAGAATCCTTAAAGAAATGAAAATGTGAGTGGGTCAAGGACTGACGGTAGTCTTCTATGAGAAACTGTAGAACTGATTACATACAGAACATTTTTCGATGCCTCCAAAACTAAGAGAGTTACTACATGTTCTCTAATATACATAATTATTACTAATATACTTATATCTAATATTACACGAAATTATTCTGTTGCTTCGTACCAATAGCCCACTTATGTTTATTCCCCCAAACACAGTAGTAATAACCAACATCTAATATTACAAACTAAACCGTCTAACTGAACTCTTCATACACAAGAAAATAGGAGCTGCAGAATAGTGATTTCTTTTCGATTCAATATAAGCTACATTCCTCCCAGGTCACAACACTAATTACTTACAGTAATTACGTACAACTAACATGGCTAATAAAATTGTAGAACAGATTGGAAGAGACGAAAGGGAAGACGAGGAGAACGCAGAAAGAAGTTGCGCGAGCGAGGCGACACTTTGTTCCTCAGCTTTAAGACCGGTCTTTTACGCGAGAGATAGTTTGTAACGTGATTACCGCCGCGGGTGCCGTAACGCGTGACGAGCCATCGACAAGTATGCATCGATTGCCCATACCAAGTTGACAGTTAAGGGAACTTTTAATTTACAACTTATTAAAATTTCTTCCCTTGTTTCGCCGCTTCCGCGGCAATGTCGCTAACTACACGGCCGTTTCGCCTGCGAAGCAATCCCGTCCTTGATCCCAGCGGCACGTGATTTATGGAGACGCATCGGCAACGACACGACGTACGTGTATCCAGAGAAAAATCTGTCAATAAACCTGGCAACGGTACTTCTCTTTCACGCACGATACGACACCAAAGTATCGCTTGAACGCGGCCAGAAAGTCGTGGGTAAGGACACTGGGAGACAAATGCAAAACTTTGGATTCTCCAGGCAATAGGAATTGCAGGTGCGGCTTGAAATTTCAGGTGCGACTTAAACTGCGGATGAAGTAGACTTCTTAAAGACTACGTGGATCGAGGTCGTCTGGTAAGTAGATATTTAGATGAGGCTTGTGTATTTGTGTATTCAAAATTTAGACGTATAATAAAATTTTGTCATTCGAGGCTTAGTTTTCGAGAAAATCAAAATGCAACAGTAGCTATGGCACAACTGATGATCAAGTGAATCCTGGGGCGGAAATAAGTCGAAATTGTAGAGTGGCTTTTTTCGAATGAAACTTTGTTTTCAAGAAAAAAAGTTTGAAAATCAATCGATTCCACCTTTGAAGTGATTTTTTTTTAAAGATCAGATCTCTTTATTTGAAGAAAGTTATTCTACAGTTTCGATTTATTTGTACACGAGGATTCATTCTATTTGCAGTTTTACCCTTTTTAACCGATTTCAAAAAGGAGGTTATGGATTCGACCTGTATGTATTTTTTTTTGTGTTTGTCCCCGCATAATATCTCAGCATATGGACCGATTTTGATGATTTTTTTTTTATTCAAAAGAGGGGGATACCCCGGTGGTCCCATGTTGCATCAACATTGACCCAATATTTTGCCACTTCTGGTTAATAATAAAGACTATTTTCACCTAATTATTATTATTTTATGTACGTGCGCGCATATCTCCTCAGCATGTTGCGTCAATATATATATAAAACTAAAAAGCCCAAAATAAACAAATTTAAAAAAAATTAAAACCGATTTAAAAAAATAAAAATGCACTAAAAAGTGAAAAATAATGTTTTCCCTCATTTAATCTACTACTCTCATCTTTCTTAAGTCGGCGCCTCATCATTTGCAATGTGTAAATCTGGCGCCGACTTAAAAAAGATTAGAGTAGTAGATTAAACGAGGGAAAACATTATTTATCATTGTTTAGTGCATTTTTGTTTTTTTTTTTAAGTCGGTTTTAATTATATTTAAATTTTTGTATTTCTGATGAATTCTGTTCCTTTCTAGTGGGATGCACAATAGCAATTTTTAAAAATCGATTTTCTCGATACTTTTCTATTCTACAACTTTGAAATATTTTTGCATAAGCAATCGCCTGCCCACTTGAACCACACTTTCCAGCACGTCCTTTATATACAGTAGTGGTCAAAAGAAAATATAAATTAAAAATGCTAACAGAAATATTTTCACCAGGAAGAATTACATCCTAAAATTTATATCCTATAGATTGAGGCTTGCAGGATAGACAAGAACCTACATGTTAAATTTGCTAAATTTTCATACGACCACCACTGCACGGTGAATTTGAAATTGACATTTTCGGAAACGATAACCTCCAACTAACTTTTGCACAGGAGAGTCTCACAAAATATCAACAGCACCCTGCACAATCATCCCCAAGTACATATTCAGTTGTCATCTTCAGTAGCATCCCCATTTCTCTTTTCCCTCCCTCCAAGAACAATCTTTCCCATACAATTCGACACTCTCCGTTGGACTCTGAAACTAGGTGGTCCAGCTAAGACCAATTTCAGGAAAAGCACAATGCGCGGTGGCTCCGCGGCCGAGTCAACGAGCGATCGCTGCACAATCACATTAATTTCGACATGGGGGGCATTCCTCCCCCAGAACCAGTGGAAGTAGGAAGTTGCTCGTGTCGAATCGCCGACAATTCTGCCGATATACTTGCCGTCAGTATATCTGAGCACCGCCGCGGCTACCGAATGACATCGTCGGCCTCCCTCTTCCGAAAGAAGAAAAAAGGCCGAGGGTGAAAGATGTCTAAACGAGACGCCTGGAGCTTTCCAGCGAGTCATCCTAATCACGATCACCGAGCATCCAGTCAATCTGACTTCGTGACTGTGCGCGAATCGGGAACGAAAAGACACCGGAGGGAAATCGTTCCGACCTCTTTGAAATCGAAGCGGAAGTTCGCTTCTGGGCGTTGTTGATTTGTTACGCGGCGATACAATGGAGCTCGTGCGACTGGAATCGATAGACACGGGATCTAATCGATGGCTGATTGACAGCCGTGCATTTCTTCCAGATTGCAGGAATATGATCTTACTACTCTTCCTCCAGATACACTTGACGTACAATTTATTCCACGAACCTACCTCACACTGGGTATATTTACCTCCAAAAAATGAAAGCAATCTCAATTTAGAATATCGAGAGCATTCGACCTGCTGCTTTCTCAAGAAGAACAGTTGTAAAAAAAAAAAAGGAGATAGAGGGTAGAAGTGGGTGGAACCGAGACCCGATTAAAATGTGTGTTTCCTTCATGCACGACGTGTTATTATACAGCGATCGTTTCCCGAGACGATCGAAGGTTGGATCGGTTAGAAGCAGCCCGGTGAAGGCACAATTTTTAATGATTGACAAATAACAATTAGACACCTGTTACGCGGATCACCCTTCGCCTTTTTTTGCCACAGCTTTCCCGATAGAGGGACTTCCGATCAAGTCCCTTTACATCGATTCAACCAGCTCCTCCCACGCTTCCTTCTTCCTCCGTCTTTCACATCGTGCTTCCTTCCAGAGGATTAACTCCTGTTCCCAGATCGCTTTCCCTCGAGCATCTTTTTTTCCTACCAATCATCGCGGCGATAGAGTCGTTACAGTTTCCACACTTCACAAAAGGAGAGGAAGGGTGTCCGATACTTCACACGGGATTTTTCTAATCGACGGGGGCTAACGCGGAGGACCAAGGAAGCTTTCACACGAACAATCATCGATATTGGAGATTTATATGAAAATTTTTAAGTTAAAGTACCTGCTATTATTTGGTTAATCGACTTTTGATCGAAAGTATGCAGAAACACCTACAATTCTTTCTAAACCACATTTCCTGGACATATTAACCCCTCGTGGTCACACATTCTTATAATCACAAATTGGTCACACGGGGTTCATTGTACCCCAGCGTCATTTTTTTAGTTATCATTTTCGTATTTTTGAATCTTTTAACTTTTCAGTGATAATTGTACATTCGTAATACTTATACAGTCATGGTCTAACAGTCTTTTTCTAGAAATGTAAATTTTGATATGATAAAATTTGCAGTTGAAAATGAGCGATTTTCCATGGTTGTGTAAAAAACCCGATTTTTTAAAAAAAAATTTATTATCTTTTGCGATAAATCCCCTTTGGAAGACGTAAAGGTGCGACATTTCAAATCGAAAATTGCTCTTGGGGTGCAATACACACAGTGTGACCAAGAAGGGTTAAAATGGCATATTTTCTAAAAATTTGTTAAACTATGCACAAGGAAATAGAAACATGATGCTGCTCTCACAAGGGACACTATCGAGGTGTCCAGCACAGATTTTTGTTCCCTTAAAATATATTGTTAAGCACACAAATTTTATTTTTCCCCAAAACATTATTATAATGCCGCAATAATTGAACATAGCTCTCCATCGCTAAATGAGATATTGCATAAAAATTATGAACTTGGACTATGAATAGGAGCACGACCATCCCCACTCACGTTTACTAACACTTCTCAGTCTATCGTAATAATTACTGCACCCATGCAACACAGATTTCTAAAGATCCCACATTGTCTCCACCTAACGCGGAATTTTAAACAAATCACCGACCAAGTGGAATCTGACTAGAGTACTAGAGCACAGACTAAGATTCTACGGTGGCGAGGGACACTATCCACTGTGTGTCATAAAAGTATAGAACAGAAAGGCCGCCGCGCGCCGTGGCTCGAGCTCACGTAAAAATTGCCATGAGATATACGACGCAGTTACCGGGATTGGAGCTAATTACCACCCAGAAGCGACGTCCGTATCCCCCGTAATAGTGAATCAGCGTTGTATGACCTGCTATTGGCGACCATAGAACGCGACCTCGGCGTCGACCTCGCCGATTTATTTGCTCGTAACGAGGTAAAAAGACCACGGGGGATAAAGGCGGATAACGCGGCTACAGACTTTTACAATCCGCGGCAAGGTAGGTAATATTCATCGTCGTTCATATATCTTTCATCATCGGTGTCGTCGTTCTCGTCGTCAACGTCGTCCCCGTCGTCGATGGTAATCATGCTTCCCGTTTTCGTCGAGCCGCCGCCGTTGTCCGGCCGACACGCTGCTTCCACACAGACAAAAGGGTACGAGGAGACGGCAATCTTCGCCGGGGTTAGCTTCCCTATTTGTCAACCACTGACACGCCACTTTTTGCCCCTCGAATAATTACCCCGTATTAGAGTAACTGTATTGCACGGGTTGCAATATTAACGATGCAATATTGATTCGCATCTGGCGCCTCGACGCGAAATTAGGTGTTTTATGCGTATCAGCCAGCAGCCTCGCTTATACGCGTCCAATCGATCCCTCGCTGGCTCTTATAACGGTACGACGCTACACCATGGAAGGTTTTAATGATGGATCTAGTAGATCATGTGATTGGAATAACTATTTCACTAAATTCTTAAAAACTCTCAAACCTCGTTAAAAATTCAGAAAAAATCCTTGTCTATAATCGCTAAACCTAAAATGGAACTATGGCTCGGTACTTTTAATAATTGTATAGGGTAGACAGGGCGAATCGGATGAAAATAAGAATTTAGTCCATATTTCTTACACCGCCATAGAAATAAACATTCCGATCGTTACGTAAATTACGTAAGGATTTTTTGGGGGGGAAGGGGGTCGCGAATTTCTAACGTTTTCTTACAAGGGGGAGGGGGGAGTCAGGTAGCGTCTTACGTAATATTTTTTAACCTAATTTTCAATAAATACAAATTCTATCGTTAATGTTCCAGAAAAGTTGTTTTAGTTTGAATTTCCCGAAACCGAGTTAAATGAATTATATAAACCTGTAAAAGAATTTTAATAATTGAAAAAATTCAATGTAAAAAATATTACGTAAGAAGGGGGTTGAAATATCAAACCTTACGAATTCGTATACTGGGGAGGGAGGGGGTAAGAAATCGCCAAAATTACCCTTACGTAATTTAAGGACGGCCCCTAGTACCTCGTTCCTCTGCCCCGCACCTGCTGCAATAGCCTGTTAATTGTTTTAAGTCATTGTTTAGAACTGGCATTCGTTTTCAGTGAGATGGACGCGTGCGAACGTTACAATTTTATTCCGAATCTAACCTACGTAATCTGCAATTTCGTATTTAATATAAAAAGTAAGCTTGAAAATTCAAATGTAATTATCATTATTAGTTTGCACGGTGTCCAAGTTTAGTATTTGATGTATTTTAGACTATTATATTAAAATATGTTTATGTAATCTACAACCTTTGAAATATATAGGTATATATATATATAGGGCTAATTGGATCTCTCTTTTTTTTTCATTTGAGTATTTTTATGATTATAAATATAATAATTGTTTATATACAGATGGTTAGTACGTACATAAAAATGAGCATCAGAGATCATGGTGTCCCCCAAAAAAATAGAGGAAGCTGTGATAAAAATTGAATCTAAAGAAATGACGAAAAAAATAAATAAAGTAATTGTATTTACTGTGGTGAAAAATTAATTCGTCCACTTTCAGAAGATTGTCTGAAAAGAGTGGTGCCACGAGAATTGTGCTGATAGAGGCGGCAAAAAACGACAATATCCTTCCGATCTTTGTACTAACTAGTGTAACTTGACTTCACTGTCATTAAATTAGATTTGTTTAAGATTCGAAAGACTTTGTTATGAAAATTTCAGTTTTTTCAGAAATTGCTGGGTTATTCGATTCACCCCAAGTTTCGCGACGAATCGGATATTTCTCACATTTCATTTTTTGTTTATAAATGGAAGATTTGTATGTTTAGTTTAAATTTGTATATATTCATGTTCAAGCCAAAGGTGTACTGGTCACGAATATATAATAAAAAATTATTTTTTTAATGTTTGACTATTCTTTTTTTACCGTCAAACACAAAATAATCCGATTCGCCCCGGTCTACCCTACTGTAAGAGTTCTTCTACGGGTTGTGATATTTCACTAAATAAAGATCACAAAATTATGGGACCCATACTATGTTTAATTATCTCTTTGTCATTTTGAGGGTTGGTAAATTTCCCTGTATGTAACTTGGCCCAATTTTCCAACCCCTAATCTCTACTTCCTTCTTCCCAAATCCTACAACACATTTTTCACCCCCTCCCCTTAACGACCCCGTTCAAGAAAGCTTCAACGCAATCTCCATTGTTTCTCGCTGTCTAAAAACAATAATCCTCCCTCGCCCCTTACCAAAACTATACAGCCTTCGTTAACGCACCGTAAATTTACCCCTCCCCCTTCCAGCAGCGACAAGTGCCAATGGCGCGTACAATATTGAATACGTCTAGCAAGTCAAAGGACTTCATTGGAGGCGCGCACCGTGATCAACTGTAAAACGCGACTCCGCTGCAACAGGTTTAATGAGAAAAATACCATCTGCGCGCGACTCGATGACAGACAGACGACCGTTACACGAAAAAGATTACAGCCGCGGCGCGGCAGGGCGCGAGGCATTTAAGCGCGCTAATGCAATTCAATCAAAGTTGCGTTTTATCCGTGGCGGCCGCGAGCTGCACCGCGGAGGACGGGGCGATGCGACCTGCCGCAACAGGGTACACGTCAGCGAGACGCTAGCGAGATCGGTGAGAAACACCGAAGAAACAAGGCCCCCACCCCGCCGCCGCCTCCCCTCCGACCAATTACGCCGAGTAACTATCATATCGGCAGGAATGATCTTCGTCTCGTACGAGGCGAAAGATAACGAGAGATATCTTTTGATCCCGTACGCGTTATGACGTGTGGATACACGCGCGATTCCGCGGTACATGCACGTCGGATACTATCTTTAACTGTTTCGGTACCGGTATCCGAGGTAATTCTTCTGGAGTGACTGATGCGATTACCTTCAGAGAACAAAGTCTGAGGATGGGTTCGAAAGGATGGGAATGGGGATGATGTCTCCTTGCGAAGTGTGGGGTGTCACGCCTTTCGAATTCTGTTTGCGCAAAAAAAGAGCATTTCTTGAAATGAAGCATTTCTGTTTCAATTAATTGCAAATAAATAAATTGGAACCGAGACTTGTTCTTTGACACAAAGTTTAGCAATATCATAGATTATAAAAAAACATACTTGTTTGGTCAACATTGCGCATTATATATGACGCTACAGATGGATCAGTGGTTTTTTAAAAAAGTTTCTTTTGTTTATTACTTTGCAATTAATTGAAAAAAGGAAATGCTTCATGTTCGACAGAAACGACTGCTTACTTGCAACTAGTACCCTTAAATGGAATACCGAGAGATCTTTGAAACGATTGTACCTACAGGGGGCTTCGTTCAACTCGATCAGATTTAACTCTTTATGATTTTGAAGATACGGGGAAATGAGTGTGGAGGTAGTTTTTTGTTTCGAAACATGGCTGTTTCGTTTAAGTGTTATTATTCTGAGATAGGAAGCTCGTCACATTGATTGTGCCGAGTCTGGCCGAATTTTCTAACAAGAGGAAATGAATAATGTTATTTGTGATAGATTGAGATGTTTTTAAATAGAGAACATTGCCAATGGCGCACCCCAAAGGGACCCAAGGGGCCCTGCCATCCCCAAAAGAAGGGCTTTGTAAAAAGAAAGGAAAGCTGAATTTTATTCTTCAAATAAATTCTTCTAATCACCTAATGAATTTTACTGAATTTGCATTAAAAATATTTTTATCCGTTCAACTCGGCTCCCCCAAGATTAAATCCCGAGTGCGCCACTGAACGTTGCAATAACTTTGATAAATCGGAGAAGTTTACTGCTACGTTTATCTGCCACTCGCCACTTGAATAAAATATATTATATCTTATACTTCAATACATGATGATTAGATTCCCCAAGGCACAGCAACTTCCACAAGAGAAGTTAAACGCAAGATGGAACTGGAAGACCGTAATCCTTCTTTAGATTTCATTAAATAAACCGCTTCGAAAGTCAGAATAATCATATATTTCAGATCAAACAACCGCGAGATCGAAACGGGACTTCCTTTTGTGGCAGTAACAACCTGCCCCTTAATTGCACAATTAAATCTGTGCTGTCATCAGAAATGATCGATCGAAATCCATACGAGTGTTATCCTGCCTACACAATGCCGTTCAGCATGTAAATCCCGTGATTTAAACGAAATTTATTGATACGTGTAATAGTCGTGGCTCTAGTGTCAATTTTCGCACGTGCACCAACGCTCGCACCACCGTTTAATGGCCATAACAAATTTACTGCCAGGTTTACTTCGCGTCCTCTGTACGTAGTATATTCTTTTGGAACTCCAATCGATGGGACGATTCTGGAAAGTGACTGTGACTCCAGTTACTTTACGCTCATTGATTACAAGAGAAAAACAAAGGCAAATTGGTGTTTAGAATTGGCGTTACTATAGTGTGCAGATAAATGATTTTAGTACTATGTTTTACGTGACATATTGATACCATTAGTCTGTTCTGAAAAGTCCCTTTACTCCAAGTCACATTGACCCCTACAGCACACTTTGTTGCAGAAACGTTGCATAGCCGTTGCAGTACATTGCAATGTTGCCGTTTGGTTGCAGGTTGCATTGCAATATTACCGCAACATTGTGGAAACATTGCCGTGGAATATTGCAATGGACACGTTTGTGCAATGTTCCTGGAATATTGTGCACACATTGCCGTGCAATATTGCAATAGCCGCAATGTTGCACAAGGACGGGCATAGCAATTTACTTGTAACGTTTCGGGGACATTCCGTGCAATATTTCTGCAACGTTCCTGCAACAAAATGTGCTGTCTTCTTCCTCGTTAAACTATAATAGGTAGTTCTGGTACCATTCGTATTTTCATCATTCTGTCACAATAAAACACAAAATGGGAACGCCAGGTGGAAAGTAACAGAAATTTATTATAGGGGTGAAAATAGTTGCCAGAAAATGTACTAATTAAGAACTGGCAATGGTACAAATATTTCAGAATGTATAGATACAATCTTTAATATTTTTATTTTGAAATTTAATTTTAAATACTACTTATGATTTTCGTAGAAAAGTAGGAGAAGATTTCCTATTGTCATTTTAATTGAAAATATAGGCATATAATTCACAAAGTACAGGATATATTTACGCGTGATGATTGATAACAAAATAGAAGACGCAACTCGTATCTTGATAAGCAATATACAATTGTGAAATGTATCAAATGGTTGTAAAATTTCCCCGCTAATTGTCCGCGCGAAAAAGAAGTACAAACGTCCGTCAAGTTGCACATTTCGTAGGGGGGGGGGGGGGAGGGGAGTTCCAGAATACGCGAAATTAGATTCGCGAAGAAACGGGGGACAATAAAATCCGAAATTTACGACGTCACCACATAAACGCATTCAATTATATGGAAGTGCTCGCTACGCATTAATATGGGTGTAATATTTTATACGGCTGTAATTACTCGTAACTGTCTTCGGGCATATTTCCCTAGACATATAACTGAAGCACGTAATCAAAAAACAAAGAAACTTGTGGCTAACATGTGTGCATCACCGTGGCGTTACTGGCGTCGTTGCTTTGCATTTACAGTTACGCGAATTAATGATCAGAATGGAGATGTAAAGGAAGATGGCAGGTAAAATGACATTTTGAAAAAGTACCAACTATGAAATTAATTTTCTCCCTGCTCGCTAATCAAATTCTTTTTACTTATTAAATATATTTTTACACAGTACCGTATGAAATATTAAATCAAACCTGTAATATTAAATAATGGGAGGTGACTCATAAAAATACTCATAAACGAACATTCATGGTGCCATGATAGACACAGTCTCTTGTAACAGAATTTGCAAAGAGGGGATTTCTATTGAGAAAATGATTCAAAATAATTGACATTGAACACACTGCAAAATTAATTATAGAAATACAATATTTTTGATCGCGAATTTTTTATTGTAAACAGTATACAAATATGGTGCTCTTGTATCACAAGATTTAGTACTTAAACCGAATTGTAATGAAGTCGGCACTCTACGCCTTTTTAAACAGAATTTCCTCGCAATAGATGGAATGAAATTATTCTACATTTTCTACTCCCACTTTCTAGATCACCACTTCCCAACTAAATTATGCCACGGAACCCAAACTCATTAAAATTTGGCGGAACCTCCAACCTTAACAGTTTCGTGTTTGTAAGTAAATTTTTGTGACGTCGCAATAAAACATTTATAAATAAAACAAAAAAATTCGGGATTTTATTACAAGATAACTTCTCGCGGAACCCCAGGGTAAATGTAACATTATTTTTCTTTCAGTACCTACTGTGATGGAGCACAAAAAATAAAAAAGTATTATACTCAAATTTTCTTCTATATCGCACCATTACAAAATTACATTAGACAAACTCAAAAACGCGATAACACAAGGGGCTGATTTCACCCTCTCAGAGTAAGTATCCTTCCGCAAAAAAAAAAATGCCCCATACTTCAATATGTTCTGCATTCACAGGAAGTTCGATTAAAATCAGAATTTTCGGTTTGAGAACGTTTCCTTGTGAGTCACCGCTCAATAGACGCTGTTCGTCGTCCTCTCTCTTTAAAAGCAGTGCGTGCCGAAAAATACCGGCACCACTTTCCGTAAACGCCGGTGAAAAACTGGTGCAACGTAAGAACCGCTGTGGACACGGGAACAAGGTCGGACCGACCGAATGTCTATATAGCAGTAGACGGTTTAGCCACGTTGCAGGTGCTGACTGGCAACGGGTGCCGACTATTCGCCAAGTAGGCGCGGGAATTGTGGAAATATGAGGGACGGTAGCATTAAAGGAGATCGGTTATCGTCGAGATTGCCCGAGACGGTCGCTAGATGATCGTTACTCGATGTGGCTGGCTTCGAGTATCCTCGCGAACGGGCAGCCCAAAGAGAGGACAGAAGAAGGAAGAGCCAAAGAGGTGGTAGCCCCTCGCTCGGTTTTTCAAGCGAGCAGGGAGGGCAAGAGAATCTGATTGCGCGGGATTCCCGCTTTGAAGTGGCACCGCCGATGTTCTCGGCCATCTCCACTCGTTACCACTACGGAATCGGCACTCTTTCCGCGATATATTTCCTTCGGATTCGTTCACCGGGTCAACCTGCCGGCCGTCGTCTTCGCTTTTTCGGAACAGGCGTATTGGGCCCGAATTGAGGGCTGACTCGGAGGTGTCGCTCTAACCGCAAATGTTATTGGCAAATGATTGCTAATATGAGTTCTGAACGGGGTGTTTAACTCGAGGAACTGAGGTGAAACGTGTAATATGAAGGGGGAAAACTGAGGATGTCCATTCTTCGTGATTTTGCGATTTATAGCATATTTTGTTGGTGGCAACTGGAACTAAAGAACTGTCGAATCACAAAGGGTTATAAAGTTCAAATGCCCCCGTAAGACAACGTTAAAGATTTGGTATACTGGCTAAAAACAGGAAATGTCCACTCTGCAGTGGGAAAAAATAAGGAATGTCCCCACTTGTTGCCTAACTATAAGCTTCTGTCGTCAATGTAAAACAAGAAATGATTTAAGATGAAAATTATATAAGAAAAGTGATGGTGGACGTTTTGTGACGTTTCCTGTTTTTTCTCTTTACCCTTCATATGTGTTTGGAGTTTGTATTCTCCGCTAAAAAATGCTTTTCGACAAACCTATCAATATACATATATATAATCTTTATTTCTATTGTAGGAGGGATAATAATTATATTTTTCTATTTTACTAGAATGATTAATAACTATCTATCAAAAATTAAAATAAATAAATCTCTCATAATTATTTATTTATTAATTATTACACTATATCTATATTAATCTTATATCTTAGTCTAACAAGGGAACTTCGGTAGCCCGAGAATTCTGATTTTTTTGAAACTTTGGAAGTTTATAGGGAGCCTTAATAGAAGTATCAGACAATTTTTAATTTCTGAAACTTTTTAGTTCTTTAGGGTGAAAACACCCATTACAGGTTAATGTATGTTTTTTCTAATTTCCTGTTTATCTTGAAAAAAATTAGAATAAAAATTGAATGGTTGTTTTATATAAACTACAAATTTTGAAAAACCATTGAACTTTCATTGCAACAATTTTTTTAGCACTAATATACTATCCGTATTGCTTGTGTTCGTGAGGATGGGGCAGAAATAATAGGTGTAATATACGAGGCGATAAAAGGTAGGAAATGATCTTATATATTAAACGTAGTAAATCTTTTGTCCCCCGTATGAAAGTTCTCTGTATCTCGAAATGCATCATAATTTTTAGAAAATAGGTACTTATTTTTAAATGAGTCTGCAACCATTCTCATTTTATTTGTACTAAAGAGAATGAACTTTTTTAGGAAAGACGAGACAACTATAATTATAAAATAATGTTAGAACAGATGTTCACATTCTTACAATTAGTATATCTCGTACCTATACTGTTCCAATAGAGGTGTTCCTAAAAATTTCGTTTGAGAAAACTTTTAATTATCCCCAATTACCCCGACGGTGCCTGCATCATGGAAACTCACGTTTGATTAGTGTGAAAAACGAGTGCAATCTACACGTTAAAGCGACTACAAGTTAGATAATGGCGCTTATTATAAGACGCTTCCGAGCAGGCCTTTTACGTCGGGGGCATATTGAAAGGAAATTTTAATGTTTTCTTGAAGAATCGCGGGAGATGGTCGGGGAGCAACGTTAAACCGATCCTAAGGGTTACAAAGAGCCGAAATCTTAATTACCCAGCGGACAGCCACTTTTCAATTTCTCACCTTGCAGCGGGGGACGGCAAAAAGTCAGTGGCTATCTGCCTTGGAATATGGCGCGACGCCAGCCTGACACGGTTTATAACTCGTGCTGCTTCTTATGTTCACCGCGACGAAACACTACTTGTTTTCCATCCTTTTGCTTCATCTACACTTCTCCTACCTGCTATTTAAACTCTTCCAGCCACGGTGATTTTTTATATAAATTATGCGCGACACGCACTATGTCATAAAATAGTTTCAACAAATTTGAACGTTTTTCCAGATTACCTTTTGCAAAGATATCGACGTTGCCTCCATGTTTCTTTAAGAAGAACTCTAAATAGTAAAGGCTTTTTCACGCGAAATAATACCATGACCCGCTGTTGATATCAGTTAATAAAGGTAGTCCTAGTTTAGAAAAAGTAGAAGGAGATGAAATATACATAAACTCGTCAAAAATACCGATCATGAGCTAGAAAAGTCTTTCCCATGAAAACGTTCTAATTCGCAAAATTATAGATACCTATTGGGAATCTAAGAATTTCGATACGCCAACTAGTGACAGAAAATTGAACGACTGAGAGTAGGTCGAAATCCGTCGAAGTCCATATGATTATCAGTGTTTATATAGACATGTGAAAAACGAGTGTTTTAAATTTTTTTGAACACTAAATTTTTACTTGTTCGATTAATAAATACTTATTCGGAATGTTTGGTGGGATCCGGACCTACTTTCAATAGTTTTTCCAACTTACCACCGCAGCGCTGAAATCTAAGCCACGCCTCCACTAAGTTTCCCAATACACAGCTGCATAGATCCTTAAAGTCCAGCTCTACATTTCATTACTTGAATATTTTTGGATAGCCATCTCCTCTACACTTCCATAGCAAAATATGTCAATGTATATTTCCCTCCCGAAATCTCCCCATTTCTTTCTACCAAAACACTATTCACCTACTTCTTGCGACGATGCTTCTGAACCCGAGTCCGGTTCAGGAGAGAATACCGCTTTTCAAGCATTTACAACACCAGCTGCCACGGACCAAAGAATCAACCGAGCCGCTTACACGCCACGGAAGTGTTTACAAATATACAAGACGCCAAGCGTCCGCTGCAAATGCCTCCCCGGAATTAGCCCCATTGCCTCCGCTCTCAGCGAGCACCGCGAGGGCAGAAGAAAGGCCCGCAACTCGGAAACAGGGTCAGATCTTTATTTCTGCGGCGCTGGATTCACCTGCGAAAGGCGGGCTCGCGGTTTACGGTACACCCTGTACACTAATCCAATTTAATTCCTTAAATGTAACACACTTGTAACGGCAACGGTCGTACAGGGATACCCAGGGGTGTATAGGTGTACGCGCGGCCGTACCGTGGAATCCGCGAGTGGCGCTGACTGGCCGCGGCAAGAAGATAATGCGCCCCCCGAACATTTCGGATTCCAGCCGCACCAAAGAATAAGATTCTCTTTGCGACTCCCTATCCCACTACCTGCCCCCCCTACCCCCCCCCCCCCGCCCCATCCCCTCCGTTTTTCTCTCTGTCACACGTGCTCCTTCCTCCGCTGCCTTCCCGCCCGCTCTGCTCCTCTCTCTATCCGCGGCCTTTGGGTTCCTTGACTTGGCGGATAATTATGTTCCCGGCCCTTATTCCTCGACTTCGAACCTCTCCATAAACGTATCGAACTCTTCTCTCGATTCAGCTTCTGGGACCCCCTCCCCCCCCCCCTTCCTCCCTCGATTCTCTTCTCTACTCCCTCGTCGTCAGTTTTCTCCGATCTCTACAGCCTCCCTCTCCCACCCCCCCCACCCCTTCAACCTTTCTCTCTCCTCGTGTCCCCCCCCTCCCCCGCCCCATCCCCCGTGTCTCCTACCCCTCCCTTCCTTTCATCCTCAACCCTTTTTCGCTCCTTCCCGTTGCTCTCTTTAACCTCGATCGGGGTCTCTTTGTCTCGTGAACCATGTTCCCGAGCCCTCCGTCTTTCTCCGTCCTTCGCCGCCTCTCACGCCTTCTCCTCCCTCACCCTCCCCCCCCCCCTCCCTGCGCCGCCGTTCACCGTCGTCTCGGTCCTTTTGCCGGCCAGTACGTGTCGTTGTCGCTCATTCGTGGACGTGACACTTCGTCTTCCGTCCGATTACGGATCCGCAGCCACGAGGCTCCGATCCAGGATCCACCGGTACCGCCGATCCTTTCGTTTCTTCTCGATCCGCCTGCCCGCGCGGGACACTCGCTGCGCCGTCCTTAGGACCCGTTCGTATCGCGACTTTTCCAGGGGGCACTTGAAACTTTGGAGGGTGACCGGTGGATGGGTAATGATTTTTTTTTTTGAGCTTGGTGAGGTTGCTCCTGATGTCAGGGATCTCAATGATAGTGAAATATGGGGTGGGCTTCCCCTACTAGCTCAGGCGAAATTGGGGAGGGGGGGGGTTTAAGTCATCGTTTTGCTGTTTTCGAATTTGTTTAAAAAACATAGGCAGTTTAAGTTTGTAACTTCTGCTTGCTAATTGCTATTGAAAGGACAAGGAACTTGCAATTTATCGTGTGATATATTATGTATAGTGCAACCTTTAAAATAATTTGTCGGTTTACAAATTTTCGTCTACTATTCTACTTTCTTGCGATAATTTAGGTTGCGGTGTGTAATTTGAATTCGTACTTTCTACGAAATCACAGTCATCACAGGCAATTTTGCGTTTACTTTTTTCTAATTTACAGAAATCACGCACCGACACGAGCATGTATAATATCTTTCTGATATCGATGCAGTCTCGCAACTCATCGTCTACAGGCGCATGGATTCAATAAAATTAAAATGCTGATGTATCCCGAGCCATAACGCTTTAGAAAGTATAGAGTAACGTTAATATAACTCATACGTAGATGCAAGCGATAGCAGTTAAATAACACTGGTTAAATATATAATGATACTTTACAGCGTTCTACAATGTAACGCAGGTACACGTTTACAAAGACGATAGAATAACTCGATACGATAAATATTTATAATGTATTTAAACACACTTCACTTATCATCTTAATAAAACCAAACAGAATGTTCCAGATTCTAAAGAACAAAAAACAACAGCTCTAAAATAAATTTCCATTTGCATATAATTCCCTCAACTCCCATTTCAAATATAATTTCAAAAATCAAATTATTCAGGAGAAAGGAAAAGCAATCCCTCACTTTAAATTATTTACGGAATTTGATTTGTTTTGATTGCCAAGTATGCTTAAGTGTACAATAACCCAAATACATCACAAAATTTTCACTTTTTTGCACTAATATAGTCCAAATTCATAAAAATGAGAATTATTAAACTGTTAGTTTTAGAGAAATTAATTTTTAATTAAGCTTAATTTTTCTCTTACATCATTTTCTACAAGAAGTGGTGTTGAATGGTACATTTTTTAGCCCCATTGGTAACTTATTTACAAAGAGAAATTTCATTAAAATTCCTTAATATAATATTACCATTTCCAGTAGAACATTTTCCGATAGAATTTTTTTTTTAAATTTAGCACTTTTAGTGTTTTCTACAGTGGCTCTTCAATTATGTTCCGTCCAAATGCGAATTTCTCCAAGTGTGTCCTACTGCGTCATAACTTGCCGCAAACTTACACCAATTACCGTAGAGGAAGATTACGGGCCTGGCGTTCGTAAATGATTTAAGGGATTCGCCAGAAGCGTGCCACGGGATAACGTAAACGCGCGAGGGTCGTTTCGTTAAACGCCTGAAAATGAAGCTGCCGGGACTGGCGGTACAGTTCCGACTTTTACCTGCGCTTCCGCCCGGGAAAATGATCGCTGCTGGCGAACAGTCCGCGGTTCCACAATGGCGAAACGACTGGCAATAAACGTCCTGTTTCGAAATCGGCTCCTGAGAATTCAGCCGGCACGGGGACGGGGCACGGATTTCCAGGTCTTCCAGCACGAACGGGAGAAAACGAGGGGGCAATTACATCGGAGAACAATTACAGGTTGGCACGTCCTCCCGGTGCCATCCCGGCTTTTTCTATCCCCGAGATTCCGAGTTGAAGAACGTCCACGGGCCTTTTCGAGGGACGCGAAAGGGGGGGGGGGGTGAGGGTCGAAGACATTTTTATTACGGTTCAACATTTGAGCCCATAACGATGTAACGAGCGATGTGCAAAAATTTCTATTGAGACCAGTTATGGGGGACAAACCAGGGAAGACCGCGATTCACGCGGGGTTAACCACTTTGACTTATGAAGCTTGGGAACCTCTTTTAAGAATAATTCGTTTGAGGATGTAACATAAAGGATGTAGAGGCCTGCAAAGGTAATCGATTTTATTAAATCTATGAATGGACCCCTAGATTAAGGAGTCTTTCCACTGCGACGCTCTGATAAAGTACCGCTGTTTTGAACTTCTTTTTGTCACAAAAAGAATGTGTTTACTAAATTGATTTTCTTTCTATTTATTAACATGTGATTTGGGAATTAAAAATTATTTTTTTCATATTTTTTTAGTGCTTGCTTGCGCCGAAATAAGTGGGTGTAATATGCACTGTAAAATAAAAGGCGCCTCGACTGCGTGGTCGATTTTGGAGGAATCGTGTGTCTGAAACGAAAAAACCAAAAAGATTTATAATTAGTATGACTGTCGCTCCTGACACGTGGAGTGTTTATTAGAATAATCATTTATTAGAATAATTATTATATCAAAATCGTACACCTCCAGAATCATCTACTTCATTATTTCATTTATTAAAAGAACAATTATATTTTTAGGATTATTATACTATCCTCTTGCTGTTAAAATAACCCTTGAAGTTTGAGCTTATTTTCGTTTGTATTACATTCTTCCTAAACGATGGAAAGTACGAAAGAAACTGTAAAGATTCGTTGGCGAAGAATCAGCATCGTAGACATCTCAATTTTTTTCTTAGTTATTGTTATTCTAATTTTTGTATAGAAAAAATTCCACTTAAATAGAAGCTTGAAGCACCGAAGCTGTAACATGCTTGGTGTTCTCAAGCACCGAATTGTAGGTACGTCCCTCTTTTTCGTCGAGCATTATATTCATAACACTCGCGCGAGTAATATGCCACATCTCGTCGTACATCGGAAATTAATTTACACGCACGACTAGAGCGTATCCGCGCTCCGATCGACTGCCTTTAATTACCCCCGTGATCATCCGTGCACGATCGTTAACCACGGGTAATCCTCCGCGCGATCGATCGATCGGCGCAAATCGCCACGTACAGCCATCAAGTTCGTACAAAGTTCGCATTTCACGAATCAATATCCATCAATACCGCGATCATCGTGATAATCACCGCAATCTAACCGAACGTGCCTCTACGAAACTCTAAAATACAGGTGTCTGCTATAAAATTCTCAAGCTTTTAATTATTCGGTTACGGAGTGACTTAACATCCACTTTACGTTCCACTGAACCCTTGCCAGCCGATTTCGTGATAAACTGTTCGTTAATAGCAACATGATATATACACACAACCACATTCTATAAGCTAAATTGCGATACGCTCTTTTCAAGGATAATTTGTACAATTTAATTAGTAACTAAATGTTGCCCCACCGAGCAGGATGTGACGTGTAACTAAAATTTACTACCTCAATTTGGAATTCGGTGCACAAGTATAAATCTCCAACGTTGTTTTCCTTAAAAAGATAAGCTTAAATAAGCTTATCTTCGTCTATATTTCGAAGTTCGATATTTTTTGGTTCACGGTACAAAATTAAACTATTAAATTACTATTATTATTATTACCACTACTATTTAATTATTTAATTAATCATAATTATTATTATTATTTGATTCTTTGATGATTTAATTATTATTAAATTATTGTGAAGTGATTATGAAGAATTAATTATTGCTGGTGCAGTAAGAAAGAGGTCGATTTCTTCACAAAAAAGACGAGTCAAAAGTGGAGAATGGGGTTTCCATAAATATGGAAACCCCATTTCCATAAATATGGAAACCCCATTTCCATAAATATGGAAACCCCATTCTCCACTTTTGACTCGTCTTTTTTGTGAAGAAATCGACCTCTTTCTTACTGCACCAGCAATAATTAATTCTTCACAAAAATTAATACTTCAAAATTAATTTCTTCACAAAAATACGAGTCAAAAGTGGTAACAAAATATATCTTCACAAAAAAGACGAGTCAAAAGTGGTAACAAAATTAATTTCTTCACAAAAAAGACGAGTCAAAAGTGGAGAATGGGGTTTCCATATTTATGGAAATGGGGTTTCCATATTTATGGAAACCCCAGTCTCCACTTTTGACTCGTCTTTTTTGTGAAGAAATCGACCACTTTCTTACTGCACCAGCAATAATTAATTCTTCATAATCACTTCACAATAATTTAATAATAATTAAATCATCAAAGAATTAAATAGTAATAATAAAAATTATTATTAATTAAATAATTAAATAGTAGTAATAATAATAACAATAGTAATTTAATAGTTTGATTTTGTACAGTGAACCAAAAAATATCGAACTTCGAAATATAAACGAGGCGCATCGAATTTTCAGCGCTCCGTTGAAAATGTGATTGCGTGATAAAGTAGGCGTGCGTGGCATTCATTTGGCATTGCTGGTACGATCGCATACTGGAGCCCGTGGGGCCATTCGCATGCTAGCTCGCAGACACTGACGACTTATCGATTTATCGCCGTGTCCACGTGGATCGAGCGTTAGAATTAGGGGGTAGGTTAAGCTAGGTCTGGGTTGGGGTCGAGGGGTTACGTGTCTGGTCGATGCGCCGCGATGATTGGCGGAATGTGCCGTTTTACGAGGCTTCGAGGACGCGTATCCTACGTGGAGGCGAAAAAGGCAGAAAACGACGGCCACGGCCGTGAGGAGGCGAGAGCAGGCAGGCGAGGACAAGACGGACAGAGAAAAGGGAAGCGGAGAAAATACGGTGCTGGAAGCGCGCGCCGTTGCAGTTATAATTTGATGCAACACGGCTATAAAGGGGATTACGCGCATAGATGACTGTAATTTTCGTGGAAAATGACGGAGAACCATTTTACCGCTCTTCGGGACGACACGTCGATGTCCTTCTTTCTACTCCCCCCTCTCTCTCTCTCTCTCTTTCTCTACCAGGGGTTCGTTAACATGAGACTCCAGTACTACGAATTCCTCCGTGCACTCGTGCCATTTCAACCGGAGAATCATGTCGCGATTAATTGAATGGATTCTCTACGAGTCCCCTGAATTTCCAGGAAAACCCCTGGGAAGTGGATTCCGCAATAATAACATCTGAGAATTCATAACAGACATAGATCTGCTACTTCAGAATTCATCTCAGAACCCAACATTTAAAATTAATAAACGAACTAGTTCGAGAAACTCTCGCTACCTGCTAGGTAAATACATTCATTTGTCACTTGTAAAATTTCAATTTACAGAGAGCACGGCATCACATGGCCACCACTGTGCAAAACCAAACAAATCCGCGCGAGTGTTTGCTGGAGCTCGCAACAAAAGGTTAATGGACCAATTCACGGGCCGGCCGCTTAATAATTCTTCTTATCGAAACGCGATACTGCTGCTCGAGGAAAGTACATAATACGCCACGGTCAATATTAGTTTTAACCCTGTCGGGCGGCGGGAAAAAAAAGTGTATCGTGTTTCGCCCGAAATGGTACGGCGCGGCGGACCCGGGCGCCTCTTGCAATTAGTGATATATCGTGCGCGCGGAGTGTTATCATAGCATTATAGACAATCATTATCCATCCCCATCATTGGAAGCGTGAGTGAAAGGGGTGGGCCGGCGAGCCACGGGTAGGTAAGAGGGTAAAGGAGGGAGCGCGAGACGGTTCCGTGGATCGAACGGTCCCGTGCACCTTATTTTAAGGTCAGCCGTAAACGAGCATAAGGTCGACGACGGCGGGGGGAGGAGGGGTGTGGGGCGTGGCGGGCATAAACAAACCTCATGCCATATTTCGCAACAACAAATCAACTCGACACCTCGTGGCCCTCGGTATAATCAGCTAATTCGCGGTAACAACTTAATTCGGGCCTCCGTGGCCTCGATTAAACAAACCGTAACTACTTAATTCGCTTAACGAGCGGTGTTGCGCGGTAGGGCGAGCGCACCGCTGTTTACGGAGGTGCGAACTTCACGCGTACCGGTTTACGTACCCCCGTTGGCCAGTGTTTTTCAACCTTGCTCGCCCTGCGAGGTACCTGCGACGGATGCAACCGGCGATACTCGCGCGCCGGGCCTCGCCTGGCACGGCTAACCCTTTGTACAGGTTCGCCCGTAACTGGCGGTACAACTAGCCCCTGACTTACGTTGCTTCGCAACTACGACGCTGCTGTCCGGGAGGCGATAGGCAGTGCTGGATTTACCCTTAGGCTAACAAGGCTGAAGCCTAGGGCCCCGTTTAGCTGGAGGCCCCTCTTTCTAAATATTTTCTTCGAAAAATTAGCACTTTTTATATCATCTTTATTAACTTGTATCTTTAATGTTTATTTACGTTAATGTTATGGTTAGTTTTGATATTCAATGTTAATTTTGTAACTAAATTCTTATTTAGATTGTACGAGTATTATGATAAAAAAAAATCAAATCAGCGTCATTTTATTCTTTGCATTTAACCGGGGGGCCAACAAATATTCAGCCTAGGGCCCATGAAAGGTAAATCCGGCTCTGGCGATAGGCGTTTGTGTACTGTACATATATGCGTGTGTATAAGAGGTGTGGATACAGTAGCTACTGGGGCTGTACTACGGCATGACCCGACCACCGTAATGAACCGAAATTTTGAGAGGTTGGGTGGAAGGCGAAGATAACTTTTAATATAAAATTTTAGTTTCGGGTATTTGTTAGTTTCTGAGATATTAATAAAAACTTTCAGCATAATACATTGACATCTGTCTACACAGACGTTACTAACACAATCATCTTCTTGTCGCCGTCTACTGTTTCGACTGTTTCACAGCGGACGGTATTAGTGTTGATTGGGGCTAGGTCAGCGCGGGAGGCGCGCGCCCGCATGCGTAAAGCATGGTAGGGTAGGGTGGGGCTAAAAGTCCTGTTTTTCGTATAAACCTATGTAAAATTTAGTACTAACAATCTAGAGATATCTGGTATTATTTTGTATAAACTGTAACTATTATGCTTTACGTTCACGAAGTTCGTTTGTTGATAATGTTATTTTCTGTTGAGTTATACCACAAAATGTTTGCCAATGCAAAATGGATTTCTTGTCCCACGCACGGGGCAAAAAGTCCATTGCATAGAGTAGAAAGTCCCTAATATCTTTTCGTGTAATATTAAACTAAATATGTACAAAACTTTATACAAATCAACAAATATTTATTAAACCAATTCTTTTTGGTATACAATATTGAAAGGAAAGCATGACTTATTTACCAAAAAATAAAACCATAAGTCAGTGACTCACTTTGTACTAAAAACTAAAAAAAGTCGCTCATCTAAAACAAAAACACTATTTAAAGACTTTGGCATCATTTCTTTATAGTTAAGCTATCTTATTACGAAAACAAATAATAAAATATGGTACCTCTATAGTTTCTGCGATTTATACGTTAGAAAATATTATCATTCAGCAATAAACAATATCATGCACACATTACTAAAGGAAAATACAATCTTAACGTACTTGGCTGATACGCTTTTAAACTGTGGTTTACTTCGTATAAAACAACAAAGACGACGTATTTCTTTTAGTTTTCGATCCATAAAATAACGAAGGCGTCGTGTAACACGCACGAACGTCCACGAGCGACTGGCGACTCTGTGGTCATCTCCGTTTCGCCTTTTACTTAGTATATACTGCGAAACTCAATACATTGTTTAGGAATAGAGATTTTGAATTCGGGACTTTTTACCCGCCGGACTTTTGGCCCCACCCTACCCTAAAGCATGGTACGGAACCGATGTGAGTTTGAGAATACTAAAAATATATAAAAACAAAATTTATGTTAAACGATTTTATTAAACATGCACTAAAAACTAAGAAATAATATTTTTCTTGTACTGCAATTTCAATGGTGTTTTTTCACTTTAAATAAAATCGTGGAGTAGGATGTTTCTCATATTAGAATATGAATCAATTTAATACAGCATCAAGCGTCAAAATGAATTTGTTGTGACACACCCTGCTCCACGATTACATAATATGATAAAATAAATTATTTGTGTCGTTCCATTTGTGTCGATTTTTTTACAATTTTTAATTAAAACGAATACTAACGCTAAATGAAGTGGAAGTGAAGACACGCTGAATATTCGAGTGGCTCAATAAATCTCTGGTGAGAGGCTATACGAGTAAAAGTCGGAATTACATATTAGTTTGTCAAGGAGACACCTAGAATATTTCAAGTGCTATGTAAGACCAGGTGTTAAATTTTGGACGTGAAAGTTGATAACATATGTGCTAAAAGAAACTATTATTTTTAATTTCGATTCGCAAAAAAAGAACAAAAAAGGAACTGTTTAAGCTTGAGGTAAAATTTGACTTATACTCGTTTGTACGTCTTCATACTTAATTTTGAATGTATTGGTAGTGGGATAGATATAGCGAATTATTTCAGGCCTGTGTGCTCTGTTTGAGCTAGATATGTTTTTCAATTAACCCTTTCGCGGTGTAATAAAATGCTAAGGAACGTGCTAAAAAATGTTTTCTTTCTAAAATTATAGAAAACGCAATAAAAGAAAACGTAAAGAGAGCTAAAAACTATCTTGAATGAAACTCTGAATAATTGGATGGGTGTAATTGAATCGAATGATATAGTATATTTAAATGGAGGTAGATTTTTAATACACCCATACTGAGGTATTAATATTGATAAACGAGACAAGAATAAGAGAAATGGAATCAGACTAGGAGACTATTTAGGCCTAAGCAATTTGAGGGTCATTTGATGACAGTTCTGCGAAGTCGTGGGACAGTGCAACGGCAGGGTTGAGAACCACGAAGTTACAGAACCGATCGAAGCCGATGGATTCGTCCGGTCATTACACGGTAATGATCATTACCACGCGGCACATGTGTTCCTCGAACTTATCGGGTTCACCGAAATTCGTCTGCCTCTACGCCGCCGCAATTTTTCTAGACGCGTCTCGTACGTGCCCGCTTTCTTCGAAATGATACCCATTTTCTACTTACATTCTCTTCAGGTGCGAATCCACGATGAAATTTTACACGAAACTTTTCCATCACGCGACAACAATTTCAGCATCAACTAAGTGTATGTAAATAATGAAAATATCGTGAATCTTGTCTCATGAGAGTCTAGCTTCATGAAACTAATGACAAAATAATTAACAAATAATAAAATAATGAAATAAGTGTCCCGTGAGATTAAGGTCACTCGCACCATTACGGCTCGCGGATGGAGTAGAATCATGACAGCACGAGTCAGACAATTTGTAGGATATAGAACACTCGCTTCTCCGATTTCCAAAAGGTTTTCCTAAATACTTATACATCCCATCTAATCACCCTATATCAGAGAGCAATAAACCACTTACTGTAAATTGATTTTCCACGAATTTACAATTCTGTAATATAAATTCGCATAATACATACTATTACAGGATTGTCAAACGTCAGGAAGTATACAATAATGGCCAATAAAATAGCACCACTGCTGAAAAATACATTTGATCGAATATGTAGATACATTGCAAATGTGGTAGCTACACTAAATTGTTTCAGCGTCGCAAAAATGAGAAAGAGCTTCAAGAAGCGAGGAGTCGTGTGTGGAATAAAAAACTTACTACTGATTTCCTTAAAAACTGACGCACTCAATGCACAACAGATGCAAAGCAGTTATCAAGGCCTGTGGAGGCACTACAAGTAGTAAGACATCTCAGTGAAATATAGAAGAATTAAAAATAGCAATTACTGCCAAGTTATTATTCACTGACAATAGTTAGTAATATTTGAAGCTGGAAACCGTTCGTTTATTCATACATGTATCTGCAATCTAGATTTTTCCAAAGTGTACATTCATTTTGTAGTATTTGTTGATTCATTGTAATAAATTACGTTAAACCAAAGTTTTAGAGTTGAACCAAAAACATTGATATTTTCACGGTGGTGCAATTTCAACTGCTGTACTTCATCCTAATCTATTTAATCATAAAATCCCGATCTGCGTGTATATAAAGTAACCGATATAGAAAATTACCAAATTTCAAATTTTTTAATTATTCATTCGCAAAAAATACTTCATTTTCGAGCGATTTGACCGTCTCCTTATTCGCCTTAATACCATAAAACTTGTATCGAGCGTGTGAGCGTTGGTGAAGAGAATTTTTTATGCAGAACATGCAAAAAGTTTTGGAGGAGCTATTCTTCCCTACGAAACATATAAACATACGTTTATATATTTATTCCCTTCCTTTGTTCTCTTCCTTGAACCCGCTCGTGCCCCGTTGGTGGCTGGGATCTTTACGAAAGGCTTGAAGAATATACACAGCCTTGTAAAGGGCCACGTTTACCTATCTTTAACGTGCTCCTCCTCTCCCCTTACGAGAGTTCACCTCGTGAAATATGGCTGTGTGAACCCGGACGTGTTTCCTCTAACTTTTACATGCGCCAATTCCGGCTCGGGGCATTCCGAACCACCCAGCAAACCGTGCGGGACAGTAAATGCGTTCTTTTTTTCCACCAGAAAAAAAAAACGAAATCTACCGTTCACCGCTCTACAGGATTCCATTTTTCATCGATTAATCAGCAGCACATTATGCTCGACTCCGCGCGATAATTTTTAATAATCCCGTTCGACTTAGAGCCGCGATAGCGGGCTAGAAAGCGCCAGTCATCTCGAGAATGCAATCAACTCGAATAAATCGTTACCGCGTGGATCGCGCTCCACGAATTAATTGTTACCAGGGTAATGGACCGGCAAACGAAACAAATTTGTATGGGACCCCAGAGCGACTAGCTTCTAATTAGGTGTCGGGGAGAAAAAAAATGAAATGCAATGAAGTTGTTGAGGTCCAAGGCCAATGACCCACGACGATATCCGCGGGATCGCTGGACATTAATTAACTGTACGGTAGGAATAAAGCGGTAACAGTACCTGTGCCGGGGAATGATTCATATTTCCAGCGTCGTAACTCCACCCCAGTGTGCGCCTCCTAATTTACGCATAGTCCCGGCCACGTTAAATAAAAATAAGTATGTTGTTATTAATGACAATCGTTAAACGATCCACTAACGCTCGTAACTACGGGATCGCGGGTTCTGCTTTAATTCTAGCTTAAATTACGAAAGCAAAGCCGCCCTATCGTCGTCGGATTGCAATGATCCTAGCAATCTAAGATATTTTTGCCGTTATAACAAATCAATCTAAGGTATCGGGATGCTAGTTAAACGCAGAAAGTTTAGAATCATTAAAGATGAATTTTTAACCATCGAATTCCCTATTCTGTTCACAAATTATCGCCATCTGCATTGATATCTATATTTCTAATAATATAAAAAATTATAAAAATCAAGATTCCTATTTTTATTATGGCCCAGTTTTTATTCCCTTTATATTTAGGTGAAATAGAATGCAATACCCAAAACAAAGATGAGCTTGGAATTGAGAATTTGGAAAAGATCTAAGCAGCCATGGGATAAAAAGTAACTATTTTTAATCGAACTGTTCGTCAAGGTGATACTTCACAGCAACTTAATTTCTTAGCGACGTGCATGTTCGGAACAAGTAATAAGTATGAGCCAGACTATTCGAGCGTATAGATCATACTTCGAGCACGGAGGTGGAGCAAATAATACCTATGGTGGCCGTGGAAGCATTGTTCTGATGACTTATGGTAGGCAGCTACACATCGGGAAACTTCGCAATAATATACGCGCCCGCGACTTGCACGGGTCACGTGAAATATTAGGAACATTAATGACCAGCACAGAGATCCTGTAATTTACCAGAAATTTCTCGTCATTTGCATCTTTCTCAACTTTGCCCGGGACCATCCAAGATTTACTAACCGATAGCGTAATTTATACATGTAACAGAACAGTGAAATCACACTCTGTTAGAGGGTTACCTTGAGTGGCTCGAAACGAGCGGTATGTTCACGATTTTTTTACAGGGAATGCATGCGCTCATTTAAATCACCTTTGTGCTACGTGTAAAGCATTTTTTGAATTTTAACGAACAATTTTTTTTAAATGTATGTATTTATTTATAACGGTAAAAATAGCGTTATTCCCATCAATGTAGCTGATCGCATGGTACGTTCGTGCGAGTGATTAAGACTAGCTCAGTAATTGAAAATCAAAATTTCAGCAGTCTCCTTATTTTTAAAGGTATTCCCTATCGTACGACTTACGGATTATTAGAAATTCAAGCGATTGTTGAAATTATAGTGTTTTAAAGAAGAAATGGATTTTTTGGCGACCTTCTTTTTAAATATCATGAGAACTAATTAAAAAAAAATCTTACGTCGTACAATGTCATGGAGAATCCGTATCCCAAATTTCATGCAATTTGGTTGAACGGTTTTTGAATTATTAAGTAGTGACACCATGTTGAAATGTATAGTTTCCAGAATTTTCCAATGGGACCCTTTTCACACTATTTTTAAAAGTCCAAATTATCATTTCATAGAAAATAAAATGTGTTCGATTTTTTGCAACTTTTAAAGATTAACCCTTAAATGCGAATTGAAGAAAACGGGAATAATACTACTAATTTATCTGATGAAATTAAAATCTTTAATTGTTTTTTCTTCCTCTTTAATGTAACTTTAACTTTTTGTCCCTTTTTTCCAAGTACACAAAATTTTAGACAAATGATTGTCTAAACGAGTAAGTTGATACTGTTCTAATTGCACTGCCCATGTGTGTATAGAGTTTCTACCAGAAATTCGCGAACACCCTGTATGCAATACACCTTTCTGATATCTCACAAGTATTTACATGGTGTATTCGTGGTGGGGTGAATGTTTCTTCAACGTGCGGGAATTCAAGTTCATCGCCATTACGTGACAATGTTCACAGATATTTTTAGAGACAAAAACCACAATTGCAGCATTTATAAAGTGTATATATTTATGTGGTTGGTATCTTCTACCATTATTATACTATGCCCCGTTATATGTGTCTTCTATCGAAGGAAATGATGTATAAGGACGGTACGGTACCTAAATTGTTTCTAAAATAAAAAAAACTATTATACCATTACATGACTACCTACCTATATCAAGGATGTAGTAGCTCGTCATGAGCCATACTGTTACCAAATTTAGGGTAAATTGCCATTATCTAAAAAATAAATTTGCTTCTGAATGGTTTTCAAAAAGTGAACATCGTCATCGTGAAATAGTCCGCTTTACGATACTGACAAGGCACTTACACTTCTTAACAAACTGCCCACGACAAATGTGCATATTAAAACTACAATCCACCAAAAAATACACAAACCTTTTGGCGAATCCAAATTATTTACTTTTTGGGTTTCATCTCCGATTTTGATGACATTTAGATACGTTGTTGGGAACATGTTGCTGAATAACTTCTTGCTATATATGTTATCACCGCTTAGCTTTAGTTTTCGAGATATTCATAAAATTTCAGGCAATTAAACAAATTGCAAAAATATTCATTTTTAAAAATTTTATATTTGCAGTCTACACTATTTACTTACATCCAATCTAGCAAATCTAACCCAAAACTAACTCAAATTATAAAACCAAAGCAAGAAATTTAAAAAATATTTTTGAATATCTCGAAAACTAACGCCAAGTGGCGGTAACATGTTTGTTGGAAAAAGTTGTACATAATGTTTTAAAACATATCTAAATTTTAAAAAAAATCGGTGACGAAACCCTAAAGGACATAATTACCATAATTTCGAACTTTAAACAATACCAAGTATTCTAAGACCAATTTTGCGCAAAATTTAATGTATAATTTATTGCAACTTCTAAAACAGCTAACTACAAAGCTTCACCAACAGATCTGAAGATACTTATTCGATTAAAAAATTCTGACTTACGTCGATTTGGATGAATCCGGCGACGAACGATCGATCTTTCATCAAAGGCAAACAGAATCGCGAAAGTCATGATAAATAAATAAATAAATTAACGACAGGCCGAAAGGGGAGAACGTGGCTCCAAATGTAAATAATGAATTAAACACACGGTATCTCTTTCGCGATGAATTTTGCCCGAAGAATTATGTCCGCGTGTAAGACGGGCTTACCGAATAATACGTTCAGCTAAAAGCCTCGAAGCCCATGAGGCAGCAGAAAAATCGCAAATAAATGTGCGCGGCGTGCGACGATAAGGGGAGTGAATGGCGCGTGTTTCTCCTAATAGCAAATCTTGTTTCATGCCCGTCGGAACCGGGGAAGGGCTCGCCCCTGCTACGTGGCTACCCACCACCGCTGGGGATATAATTTATTACACAGTATACGTATCACTTCATCCGAGGGGATCAAAACGGTGGCTCCAGAGGGCAGCTAAATAAAACACAGTAAAAGCTAATAAAAGGTATTAGCTACGAAACAGCCTTTGCGCGTCAATTTTTAACTCGCGGATACAAAGGTATAGATACCTTTAAAAATATGTAGTAATAAAGTCGAAAAAGTTTTTTACTGTATGTTGTTCAGTTTCTTATTTTTTAATTAATGAAAATCATGGTATTTTTCGAGCGTTTTGGCCGGAGGGTATCCTTAAACATTTAGTGCTGTTATTAATAATGGAAGGGCAAGGTACACCAAAATCTATTTTCCCGTGACTTTACTTCTTTTATGAATGCAACAGGGCAGCGTGTGTATGTGTAAGTGCATTGTCCGGTTGGTTCAAGTAGCGAGAATCAAAGACGGAAGTCAGGATTGCCGTATATTAATCGCATGTACCTGCCGTCGCGGATAGGGTAGCGCTTTACGACTATAAACGACACACTTTACATCATGTCCAAATAACGAAGAGCCGCCATGCTTTAAGAAACTCGCAACA
Organism: Andrena bucephala; assembly: GCA_947577245.1. Lineage (NCBI taxonomy): Eukaryota > Metazoa > Arthropoda > Insecta > Hymenoptera > Andrenidae > Andrena > Andrena bucephala. The sequence goes on from OX387715.1 coordinate 11,737,522, forward strand.
GAGCGTATGCATGTCGAGGCATGAATCAAAGAGAGGACAAACATCATTAAGACGATCTCAGAGCGAAATAGCTGTGCCTAACGCATGATACTGTGGTGATAGTAAACGTTACGCAATTTAGATAAAAGTATGTTATGACTATTTAAAATTGCTATTAAACAATTAATTTTCTCAGTTAGCAATTGTATTGTTTATCATTTCTTCAATTATTTTGTGTAACTCTGAAAAAATTGAAAGTTGTGTTGATTGCACAGTAATAATAAATTAAGATTGCCATCTTTTTTTCAGGAAAATATAGTAGCCTACTTTACGGCCAAATGTGATAAGAAATATAGTATCTACATTGTGAAAGAGTATAGTACTTTTCAGAGGAAAATGGTACTTAAAATAAAACTGCATTGAAATATTTTATTTTTCAAATATATATTTTTTTTACATTTTGTATTATTAATTAATGACGATCTTAGAGCGAAATTGCTATTCCTAACTGGTAGTATTGTGCTAGTAAACATTAAGCGGGTTAAGCAGGTTTTGCCCCACTTTGCCCTACACACTGCACATCTAATCCCAAAAAGGCACTGCTCGGACAACACAACGTTCGACTGACAAGGGGACCTTCAGGTTTGGCAATTTCAGAAAATATTGATACTTAGTATTCGTGAAGTTCTGCACTCGGACATTAATTTCTGAAAGCAGTATGGTGCGCTTTTCAGCTAAATTCGAGAAAATCGACTTTGAAAAATTCTGGGTTCCTTTATATGCAGGGTGTTCTTCTACTTATTGTCTAATACTCTAGGGGATGATTATACAGGCAAAAATAAGACGAAAATTATGAGTGACGAAATTGCGATAAAGGCTTCGTTTTCGAGAAAATTGACTTTGAATCTCACCTAAATACGCGTGCATCGTGAGCGCGTGCCCCTCCAGCGCCGACGATGCACGCGTATTTAGGTGAGATTCAAAGTCAATTTTCTCGAAAACGAAGCCTTTATCGCAATTTCGTCACTCTTAATTTTCGTCTTATTTTTGCCTGTATAATCATCCCCTAGCATATAAAGGAACCCAGAATTTTTCAAAGTCGATTTTCTCGAATTTGGCTGAAAAGCGCACCATACTGCTTTCAGAAATTAATGCCCGAGTGCAGAACTTCACGAACACTGAGTATCAAAATTATCTGAAATTGCCAAACCTGAAGGTGCCCTTGTGATAGAAGATTCGGAAGGTAGGGCAGGCTCTACCGTACATCACTGCATTATAATCGCTCTACACGCTCCCCCCAGATCCTAACACGAGAGAGCCCCGGCACAGTTGGCATATAGTTGGCCAGTTCCCGACAAAATCTCAGGCTGCGCTCGTCCCACGGGCCTCTGATTGAATCAAGAACGGCTCTCCACGCTTGGGTCCCTTCAATCAATCGGGAACGGACGGCCTGTTTACAGAACTTACCAGGAACAGAGAATGCGTGTCCCGCCGGCGACGTCTATCGTGACGAGCCGCCAAATATAATGCAGCGAGGCCGATGGGGGCCCAATTCGCGGCGAGTATGTATACAGCGGATCATCCGAAAAACCACCGTGACAGTGGCCTTCCACACACGAGGCACGAAACCGCAACCGAGGCGCGTGACGAGTGACAGAGAGGTAGCCGGGGGTAAGGCGACGAGCCGTGGATGGAAGGAAGGAGATATTGAAGAAGACGGGCACGCGAGACGGAGACGGCGATGACGAAGAAGAGCGGGGTCTCCCTCGCACACCTTCTTAAATCCTGTGCAATCACCTTTCGCGGCGAACACGGGGTGTCGAGAGCGACCAGCTCCTATATTATTATCTTCTAATGCCGGGCGGCATTGTGTCAGCGAGGAGACAGTGGCGTTCCGATGAAAGCGAGACGCTCGTCTGTCGAAAAATCGAAAGAAACGTGTCCAGCGGGGTGCCGCGGGGCTGGGCGGGGGGGGGGGGGGAGGGGAAGATAGAAACGCGCCGGCGATCTCGACGGCCTTTTCAGCGGTACACACAACTTTCTTCTCCTCTATTCAACGGTTCGGTCTATCTGCGGCACCATACGCTCCATTCTTCTCGCCCCTCGCGAGCCACCACCACCCCCCCCCCCCCCCGCCCCTTCGCTGTTTCAGCGCGACTCGCCGTCACGCAACTTCGCACGGTGTCGAGAAATTGAGACGCTGGTGGTCGTAGGCGAATTGGCTTCGTTAGAAATTCCGATGTGCCAATTGCTCTGGTAACGTTTGCGTCGCGAGAGAGCGTTGTGCTGTTTGCGGCGGCGAAATGCAAATTAATGCCGGGGTGGGTCGCTGAGTTCGTCCGATTCTTTGCTGTGGTACATACGTCCGGAGGGGACTGCGCGAATCACCCTGCTCGTTTGAAGTGCGAAAGCACACACTTGGTCATAAATGGAGGTGTAATGGACACGAGGGTAAACTCAGGGATAAGTAAGAGTTATTCAGGGTTCGACTGTTTTGATCCGAACTCTGCGACTGAGGAAGTCGGGGCCGAACAATATTAGATTATGCGCGAGCCATGGATAGATAAGGGTAAGTACATCACAGAGGGCTGAGATTCATAACGGTGTAAGTCACTCGCATGGTGTTTCTTGTAAAATCATATTTTTCGTTTACTGTTATAAAAAACTTTACATATACAATGCAGTTGGGGGAACACATCTAAAGGTTCAAAATTCTACCATAATAAATATGTTTGTAGGTACTTAAAAATTTAAAAAAAATTAATTTGTAATTTTTTTCACTTGTCAGTAGAACGCATGAACAGCAACTAATTAGCGCCAACACATTCGTTATATTATTTTATACTGTTCGTACGCTGTACTGATAAGAGCGATGACACTTACAAAGAGAGTATCCCAGGTGTCAGCCTCCGATTGCTTTGGTTTTTGGATATGTTTTAGAGAATAGAAAAATAAGAAACAGGTGTCTTTTTATTTTGGTCTGTTTGCATGTTCAGGGGGTGAAACCACCTCTGAAATTTCATGAGAATAGGTGGTGTCCGCCTCCGATTGATTTAGTTTTTAGCCAAAGCAATCGGAGACGAACACCTGAAAATCCGAATAACTTTGAGGGGTGGTTTCACCCCCAAAACATGTAAACAGACCAAAATAAAAAAATACCTGTTTCTTATTTTTCAGTCCTCTAAAACATATCCAAAAACCAAAGCAATCGGAAACGAACACCTGAAAATCTTATAACTTTGAGGGGTGGTTTCATCCCCTAAATATGAAAACGGGTCGCTATAAAAAACACCTATATCTTATTTTTCGGTCCTCTAAAACATATCCAAAAATCAAAGCAATCGGAGGCGGACACCTGGGATACTCTCCTTGTTAGTTGAACTTACGCCAGTATATTTCGAAACCCTCTGCTCTTTGTTAGTTAAGTGCTAAAGCGAAATGTTCTCATTTCTCAGTCAAGAATGAAGTTATAACTTAATTCACTACGAAAGTAAACAGCTGGAGCCTGTAAGACTTAAAAACTGCTATTACCTCAAATAATCAAAATTTGGACTTACACCACTATAGTTCTCAGTCCTCCAACTATGCGCATACCTTCGGAAAAGAACAAGGAATGGGAGCAGAACAATAGTAATTGACTCGATATTCAGATCTACCAGTACACACGCATATATTCTGAAATAAAATTAGAGGATGCACAAAAACATACCCTTGAAGGCGGTCTTACTTCTAGGTGACAACGTGTTTGGTCTCCCGTGCATGAGCGGTATAATCACTGTAGGTATAATCAAGGTGCGCACTGCAAAAGAGCAAGAACCCGCGAATGGCTCTAACCGCTCAGGGTGATTCGCACAGTCCTCTCCGGACGCAGCAGCTGAGCCTACTAGGTACTTACGCTGTCGCATTTAGGATCAGTATTTCTATAAGGTAGGGTAAATGGCTTATTTTAGGGTTACCGTGCGCCCTGGTTTTCAACCCTTGCCCCGGGTGTCCCGGTTTTCTTATTTATTGATTTGTTTCGGAATTCTATGAGAAATTAAAAATAATATGACTCGACTCCCAAATAGATTGTTTGGTCCTTTTTTTTACCTGTGGCGGTTCGCCGGTGAAGAAATATAGTAACCCTATTTATTATGAAATGAAATAGATCAAGGAGTGATGGACCCTATGTATGAGATGGACCACCTACAAAACTTTTGAAATACCCGTTAGAATTGACGCTATTACCATACTTCAGTTCTATATGTTGCACTTCCCGCCAGAAGTTGATCTAATTGCGTTGCATTTACATAAAATGTAAGTATTTCATCCTTTTAATTTAACTTGGTTCGACTAATCCGCAGTGTAGGGGGTAGTCGGGCCATTGTTATAATTTTTTACATGCTTATTTTTTAAAAAAGAGGATTGTAATTTCTGTGTTATTGAACATTATTACTGTAAATTCATTTAATGTACTACATCATAACCAACACCCTCTGCTTTTTATTCAATCAATTAGAGACGGAATTCTACGTTTAAAAAAATGGTCCATCATTCCCTGATTTACCCTAAATTATTCATTCAGTACTGAAGATTAGGTTGAGTTGCGGAAAGTAATATGAATTATTAAATAATTAATAAGTTTCTATGTGTTATCATTTTTAAAGCACTTCATTGTGATATTTGAAAATATCTAATCCTCAGTTCTTGTAATCTGTGATTTATCCAGTATGGGATAAAATGAGTCAAGAATGTAAAATACAATAGAAATACTAATTAAAGAAGTATTTTGGGCATATTCTTGTCCCCAACAATAATTTTTTTCAGTAAACTAATTGAAACTTCTTTAGAGTTCAGAAGCAAATTGCCTTACCTTTCAAGAACAACAAAAGTTGCAGCAATCTCTACGGAAAAAATCCTCTTGTATAAATACCTTCCCTAATACTATACCGCCCCAAATACTTTCTCTAGTACTATCTTACCCTGAATACTCACTTTCCGTAATACAATATCTGCCCATCCAACATATTTTCCGTCCACGTCACTGAACACGGTACAGAAACCTCAGTTCCTAACTAATTAGCGAAGAATTCAACGTTGGGCGACGCGAATTAACCGTCTCAGCGATCAAGGAATACAAAAGCTGCCAGCGAGGAATTCCAACTTGACAAAGTTGCCTTTAGAACGCAGATTCCCTTGCCTCGCCGTAATTCTATTTCAATTATAGCCGAGTGTCTCGAATATGATCAATAAGGGAGCATCAATCTCAATCGAAAGACAGTACGAAGAAAGCCACTGTCAGTGCTTTGATTCCCCTTTGATTGCTTGTACTCCCGTGCAAATCACCACGACAATGCGCAATACAGTTACTGACTCGTACAAATTATTTCGCGTCGACGCGGGGTATGATCAGCCTCGTTACAGTATTGTGAGTAACAAAGATGTATGCCCGCACAATACCGGTGGTGATCAGTATTATTGCGATTTCTATTACCTTCGTTGTTACTTGCAAGACGACGGGCGGATAAATAAACCGACATTCGTCTGCGAGGGCCCCGCCTATCAGGCCTGCTTTTTATTCATCTAACTAAAGTCAGTTTTTGCGGCTAACGAACTCGTTAGTAGGTACGTTGCTGCGTACTTGGCCTGGTGCTATCCCGCAAAACATTTCGAGTGCCTTGGTAAAGAGAAACTATGCGACATACCGCGAACGAAGTTTATCGAATTGTGATTTGAAATTAAAGCTGAACGACGACTTTAAGGTCAAGAAATATCGCATCTTTGGGAAATTATTTCTAAGTAACGAAAATGCTTTTATTGATCAAATTTTTCAATGAAGATAGAGACATCTTTGAATAATATATACAATTTTTTTTTGCAAATATCAAGACATTCCGAAAACTTTAAATGCGTTTTTCTCGAAACCACGTTTTCCGAAACGGTGTACGCTGTAATTTGAGATAAAATTCTATGGATTTTTATACAATTTTGCACAGATGTTCTTAAATGTATTCTCTATTCTACGACCGTAAATTTTTTCGATATTTTAATTTTTACCTAACTTATGCGTAAATAAATTCCGTTTTCTTACACAGTGAAATGAGCTTTTTGCTTCAAAGTGTAGCAATTTTGTTATTTTTCAACCAATCGAAAAAAATGACGGTCGGTCGATAGAGAAATCAATTAAAAACATCTGTGCAAAATTGTATTAAAATTCATACAGTTTTACTCAAATTACACTATACACAAATTCAGCCCCTGCATGCAGAAATTATTTCCTAAACGGTTGATCAGGACAGAAAATCCGTTTGGCAACGAATATCACACTCGTGTGCCTACGATGGGAACCTCTATTTAGACCAGGTTGATTTCAATTTATAAATTGAACCCACGTTCAATCCCTTCACACAACCATTCTATCTAATAAAATCTTAGATACTCAATAAAGGGTGCCACCGGGAATCGAGTTTAAATATACAGATACTACAAATAGAACAGAAGGTAGGTAGCCTCTAAGAAAGAAGTACATCCGTACTCTTTCCTCAAACTTACATCCTCCCCGATTACCAAAACTACTTCCGAAAGGAACGAAACGTATCGTGGGGAACGAATTGGGCCTCGATTCCTGCGACAGTTAACAGCCATCCGTCCCATCATTTCGCTTCGCTGCCGCCAGACCGCGAGACGGTCGTCCGATCGCGACGTGACCGAGGATCGAGGCCGCGGTATGCAAAAGCCACGGCTCCCGTGCAATTAACAGCGCGCACGGGCGTAGCCGTTGTTCGGGGGAAACCCGTCTATCGGCAGGATGCATATATTCATCGTGCGGCGGGGCGAGTGCGTTGAAAAGGGTGGTAGAATCCGCAACGGCCGGGAGACGGGAGGAGGCACCGAGCCCCGGCAAAACGAAATGTTCGGCCGTGGAAGAAGAAGCCGGCGGGTATAATGGATATCTTTATTATCAGAAGGAGAGGCGAAGCCGTTCCCGACGACGACGTTCCGCTGTACCAAGCCAGCACAACTTCGGTCCAATTGGTCCGCCCCTCCCTCCCCCGACATAAATATTGATGAAAACGATACATTTATACGCGAACGACAAGTCCGTCCGCGGATAAAAAGCCGGGAGATTTATCGGGACGCGGCCTCGCGACGACAGCCATTTCTGCGCCGATCATACATCAAGCGGAGCCTCCAGGGCCAATTCCGCTCGTCCGGTCGATCTCCTCCATGTGATTCCTGTTTCCAGGCCGAGCCACGTCCGACTCGTTAAAAGAGTGTCGTTTCGGGCAGATTTTTTAAATGCCAGCCCCCGCCTGGACGCTCCTCTGTCTCCAGACTTCTTGGATCAGGCGCTACACTCTGGGAGCATGGCTTCAGGGGGTAGTTTGTGGATTTTTGGAAATGATTGGCCGAGTTTTGCTAGCGTGGGATCGCTGAATCCTTCGTGTACGCGTTTTACAATGTGATGTTTGTTTTCTGCGGTAATTCATTCGAGTGGACATCACTTTTGTAACTTCTGTAGTAGCCACTTGGTCCAAATGTCCCCTACGTTACGTTTTCAGTTACTCTTTTCAATATGGCGTTTTTATTGTAAATATGCTTTCATTTCTTGCAACATAGAAATATAAGCTTCACTTTTTATATTCCTCTGCCTTCATGTTCCCATAATAACTACAATTATTCTGCATACGACATATAGAAAATTAGAAATCCTCTATAAATTGTGAAAGGTTGTTTTCGCCCGAGGCAAATACATTTTTAAGTAACCCCTAAATTATCGATTTTATGCTACATATAAAAGTCATAACTGTTAATAGCAAATGTAAATATTATTCCGGGGATAACGAAAACGTTGTGTGCAAGTAATCGATCGAAATTGTAATTACCGAATGTCACTACTGGCAAAACGGATGTCACTACTTAGTTACGTCATACGTTAAGTCCGATTTAGTCGGCGGAGAAGGTACGAAAATGAGAACGAAACGAGCTCTCGATTGTGCTTAGGACTTCTTTTGCTTGGCTCGCGAGGTGTTTTGCAAACATCATTAGAACCGGTTCCCATGAGCGCGTGGCGTCGAACCAAACGCGACAAGGAATTATTTGAGACTTTTGCTCTTGCTAATTTAATAGGGAGACGTTGCACAAAAAGTGAAGAAGGAACAGCGCTAGCAAAGTCAGCCACCGTTCCCACGTTCAGTTTCATTTCTGATTACGTGGAACAGACAGGCGCGACATTTTGACATCAGTACAGATCGTTGAAAATTAAAAAAAAAACTAAATCTAAGAAACTAACATATGCCGCTAATAAAACATTATAAATAAAATTGAAAGCCCTAGAAATAAATAATTCCATAAATTAATGTATATTATTGTAGATATATGAAGGGTAAGAGGAAAAGGCAAGGAATGTCACGAAACAGCTTTATCAAGAAAATTAAGTTTTAATATTTTAGTTCATCAGTAAAGGAACAATGTTTAATGAATTTAATTTTCTTATATAATTTTCTTCTTAAATAATTTCTTGTTTTACCTTGACAGAGGAGGCTTATAGTTAGGCAAAAAGTGGGAGACATTCCCGTATTTTGTTCCAGTGCAGAGTGGACGTTTCCTGTTTTTAACAAGTATACCAAATCTTTAACGTTATCTTACAGGGGGGGGGGGGCATTTGAACTTTATAACCCTTTGTGATTCGACAGTTCGGTAGTCTCAGTTGTAACCAACAAAATCTTAATATATAAAGCAGAAAGCTTCTATATGTTTGTGTGCTTGTCTGTCGCCTAAAAACTTTCGAACGATAAACTCTGGGATCACGAAATGTGCCTCAGCTCATTATGCCTGACTAATCCAGATGAATGTGACTATTTTCGGCAAAAAAAAAAAACGAAAAAAATTTTTTTTTATAAAATCAGAATCTAAATTTTGGGCGAAGCCGAGTAGTAAAGCTAGTATACTATAAATCGCAAAATCACAAAAAATGGACATACCCTTTCTTCCCCTTACCCTTCATATTCCCTTTCTTCATAGGGCACAGATAATAACTGTTCAAATGTTTCAATTAAATTGAAAATTTAAACGAGAAGATAATTCGAAGGAACGACTACTTAAAGCAAAAGCAAATCGAGAGCAGAATCCAGGGAAAATAAAGAATCGTCGGCGAGTGAATTAACGAAAATGGTGAGAGTATTAATACATCGCTAATACGTGTGTAGATAAAGTTTCGAGCTGTCGACGCGCCATGTCGTGTAGAGATATCATTGATGCCGATTACGATGCAACCGATCGCCTCACCGAGAATGTTTTCTTACGTCGGGATCCCTGGACGGGCAGGGCCCAGGCCCCTTTATTGGATTTAGTCCCCTAATGATTTTGTCAAGCCGGGATGGAAAAGAACCTGCCAACATTCCGCCGTGACTCGTTCTGCATTCGAATTTGGCGCTGCAACCACGCACGGCTAACCGGCGGGGATCCCCCTCGTAAATTACGCTTCGCCGATCTTAACCCATCATCTAACACGATTACACGCGAGAAATAGCTAATGGCCGGATGATTCTTTTACCATATTCTCATTTCGATCGTGAATCACAATTTTCGATCCACCGCTGTGTCATTACGAATTTCTTGCTACAGTTCTCGTCCATCCTGCCCTTGTGCCCCGCGGGTTGCAGTTTCTCACGCGGCGCGTGATCGGGGATTAATCAATATCGAGGCAAGCTTATATTAACTATGTTTTGCGATATTAATATAAGCTGATCTTGAATCACATCAATTCTGTTTGGCAATCGATATTATTTTTGCATATTGCGCGAAGTGCTTTGCAATTCAAGCTTTAAGACAAACTCTGCAATATTGCTAATATTGGAGTTCTGTGTATTTTTAATAATTTAGCACTAACAAGGAAACTCGTCAATTAAAAAAGAAGAAATATAATTGTAATGAAAATGTGGCGTGAAAGCCGTCGCGAGCTCTCCCAAGAAAATCTAAGAAAAATTGCTACATCCTCGCCTGCAGGCTGCAAAATTCTCTTAATCAAACTAAACTTTGTCAAACTATGGCATACTCAATCACCATAATTGCGCAAGTAACAAACCTGACAATATAAAACATATTCCATCAGTCCTCAATCGTTTGCATAGCCCTTCGAGTACATACACCCGTTAACTAACAACATGTTTATGCAAACAAGTTGATTAACCCTGTTAACCGACACATTTCTGGATTAAAAGTGCTTCCCAGGTGACTAGTGTCTTAATGTTATTTCTCAGACAAATTGTAGAATAGTAAAACTAAAGACGGAAGGATTCACCGAAAAATAATTCAACAATTCACTCAAAAAAATTATTGGTACAAAATAAGCAGAACAAATAACAGTAACAGATGAATTTTTATTTTAATTTACGAACCATATACATGTGTGTTAACAATGTCGAAACAAAGAAACGAAAAAAAATGTAAAGAAACATCAGCAGGTACATATACTGCCTCTGTAGTGGTAATAAGAAACAAATGAGACAGATTTTTGCGAAATTGAGGAAGTGGCAGTAATGTATTCCAATAGGCTGTACTCATCGTATAAAATAAGAAAAATTATTTTTTATCAATTTAAAACCATATTGTATAACAAAATCAGTTGTTGCATTGAAATTTTGTGGTGACACCCGTGTGCAACACTTATTAAAAGTCAATGGAAAATTAATTATGTCTTCATTAGGAAGCATCTCGAATAATATGAGTGGCAAAAAATTATGACTGCACTGGCAATAACGCCTGCAAAACAAAATGCTGCTGAAATCCTATTTTTTAAATCGTCTAAACTTTACCGAGTACTAGGGTTAGTCCGTTGTTGCTCACAATGCCTCGAATCATATTAGTGAAGAGTTAACTCGTCGCCGCCGAATCGCCTCTAAGAATCACCTGACGCAGTTAAAATCGAGCCACTAAACGGACGTTATCAGAGGGATACTTGACTCGAGGCTAGCAGAAAGCTTAACAACCAACAGTGGCCATCTAGAGGCTCTTATTGGTACAGTAAGATCGCACAGGAGCAGTAGAACGGCCATAGGCAAGGAGTAAAAAAATCCCGCGCACGTCAGATCACCGAAGATTAATTGAGCCCCGAGAAAATCGAGCTTCTTGCCGGATACACAAAACACGAGCTCCCAATTATTTCCGTAAATGCCGGGGCGGCATCGGGGAAGGGTATTGGCCTGCTCCTCTCGCTATTACGCGAAACTAATAAATCTTTCTCGCGGTCGATACGTATACGTATCGTTTCTTACGCGGCCAATCTTCAGTCGGTTCCAGGAACGGGGCCCTCGATCATACACCATTAATTATCCACACAATGCATGGAGGATTAGGTTTTTCTGCAACGCGGACCCCCGAAAACCGCGCGCGCGCGCCTGCTGCGGCTATCCACGTCACCGGACGTCAACTCTAAATGGAAATGTCTTAATTATCAGAGCACGTAGTGCCCGACAAAAACCATCTACGGGCCCTGCACCGTCCCGCCGCACCGCGGCGCTGTACGTCCGCCATGGTCAACGTAAGATTCTCATACTCGCCGGAGGGAGGGGCAGCGGCGCGGGAGGAGGGGGCATTCGAATGCTATGTAAGCGACGCGCGTACCCCTTTTACCACCAAAAGCGATGACATTTATTGGCGGACCGCAAAGAAACGCTTGGAACAATACGCCACGTTACGATTGTACCTGCGTATGTACATCCGGCGAGGAATTTAATCGGCGATATCGGGCACGAATGTTTTCGCGCCCCTTGGTACTGATCAGGAATTTAGCAGGCTTGTTTGATCGAGGTTTCAGATTTTCGGGTCATTCGATCAATCCGATGAAAAAATTGAGAATTATATTTTATATATTGTATATTCCCACATTTTCTATTGAGTTTTTTTTTTAAATTAGCGCTGTCCCTGGCGAATATAAGTGAATGTATCTTATTGTTAGACTCGCAGAGCCTTGAATAATAAAAGCAGCTGTTACCTTTCTTAAATTAAAATTTTTGAAAATGAGAACTTTAAGCTTTGAACAATTCTAATCAATTCGAAAAACATATATGTACTCTCCAAATCAGTATACTGTCGTTTGCTTTTGGAAAAATTATCCTTTCATGGGCGTCCGCAGGGAGGAGGAGGGAGCAAAAGGGACAGTTGCCCCCCCCCCCCCGGTTTGTGAGAAAAATCGCTTACTTTTTAAAACTGATCTTTATTAAGTTTATACTAAAAAAGAGAATATTTTTAAATTTCGGTTTTAAATTTTTAATCAAATTGGCACCATAAAATGGGTTAAAAAAAGCATGAGGGGTATATTTTTCTTTACCATCATCCCAAACTTGCCCCCCCCCCCCTGGAAAAAAATCTTCGGACGCCCCTGTATCCTTTAAATATAATTCATTTTTTCTAACACTATATTGACATCCCTTTCTATTTGTCTAAACAATTTCTCCACGATACCAAAAGCCTGTTGCATTACGAAATTCGAAAGAATTCTGCTGCAACGGAAACTTTCCTAAATGTACGCATATCTTTTCAAACGTAACGCGCCGAAACCGCTCGCCCGCGCGTGCGCGTCGCCGTTGACATCTTTTTTTTCAAATCATTTTTGCTGATTGGCCCGCTGGTTTTCAACGACCGTGACGAAAAACATTGACCAGTTTTTCAGAGCCATGGGAATCAGCCAATGGTCGTTTGCACTTTTTGCGCAAGTGCAGTAAGCGCAGTCGATGCGCGAATAAACCTAATGTCGAACGACGTGGATGGACGAGCGGCAAATAGCTTGACGTGCGAATTAATTTCGTATAGAGTCAAGAAGTCCAGCTCATGGATATCGACTCAACCTGTCCGCTATATTCTATTAACATGTGACGCACAAGAAAAGGATAACGGCTGAGAGTCTGCGGTCCGCAGCAAGCATGAACGTATTCTAAACACTCAAAGTACCATTCCCTAATCAGCTGTCATAAGCAGACGATACCACAGGTGAAATTTATTTTTCGACTGCCACTTTGCCCGTATAAATCGCCACCAAATCATCTTAACGCTTTCATCGAAATAAAACTATAATTCCACTATTTCGTCCAGACGAGAAATTTACTTATCCGCAGCTAGTCTTTTCCTTAATTAATACATATACTCTTCCCAATAGTATTCGTGTTATTTGCATGCTACAATAGTTCGTTCAACTATCGCAGAGTTAGGCATTATTGAAATGAACTTCTATTAAATTAAGCATAACGAATAAAGATTCATCCTAACGATCTCTTGGAAAATAAACAAGTAATCATGTCTTATTATAATGTATCCTGATAGGAATGAAAGTAAGGATGTATTTGTTAGTAACTAATAAAATGTATCTCTTGTACCGAATAAAAGTTATCTATCTCTGAAGCATCGCAATCTGAATCCTGCAGTCTATTTTAATAATTTAGCTTTAGAATTCCGCCGCAATAAACCGACTTAATTCACTTTCAACTTGTCTACTTTTTTGACAATTTCAGTATCCACTGCTGTTTATTGGATAATAAGGTCATGGAATTAATTGAAACCAGTGTACAAATAAGAGATTGTTCCATAGACTTTATACCCGTATACATTAAGCAAGAAGGTGGCGAACGTGAGACAGATTTCAACGATGTGGAAATAATTAATGCAGCTCAACACTTCTGCTCCATTGAAATCAAAGGAAATAAAGGATACAGCGCGGCGACCGACAAGAAGGAGCCGAGTACAAATAATAAAGATTATATACAGAACTCAAACTGTTTGAGCAATTTGGACTGTACGTTAAACGCCGCGCAAGAAAATGAAGCCTGCGCGATCAATAGCGTTTTGAGCGGTTCGATGTATTTGCAGAATCTAGACTATGAAAACATAAATATAGAAATACGGAAGCCGACAAATGAAATTTCTGAAGTTTTTATTGACCAGAATGAACAGATAGAAAATGCTAATTATAGTATCTCCACGGTTACTATACCGGGTGAGCTGTTAGGGTTGAATCTTAATATAAAAAAGGAGGACGAATTAGATCACGAAGCAGTCTATACTACAGAGTGGCTGTGCAATGTCGATAACGAGAGTGATCTTCCGACGAGCGTGCCCAGAGATTCTAACGAGAAAGAAGTAGATGTTCCAACTGACATTGAAGCTACGATAACACCACTAACGAAACGAAGGGACCAAACAGTAGAGGTTGTCGATAACTTAAAAGCTAAGGAAAGTAAATCGGAGAGATCTAAGAGGCAATTGAAGATAAAATCATTGCAGGATTACAAGGAGAAACTGCGGAGGAAAGCGGAGTGCATGAGGGAGAAGAGAAAAAAGTTGTACGAGCAAGAGAGCGAAGAACAACGACAACAGAGACTGGCGAAAGAGGCGGCGAAGAGGCGAGAAATGAGAATGTATTATGAAACACCGGAGCAAAGAAGGAAAAGGTTGGATGCGGAGGCAGCGAGAAAAAGGGAATATAGAATGTACAATGAAACGCCCGACGACAGAAGGAAAAGATTAGATCGCGAAGCAGAGAGGAGGAGAATGAAGAGGCTCTCGTTATATGCCAGCGAAACTCCCGAACAGAGGCGGGAGAGGTTGAACAGAGAGTCTGCGAAACGAAGGGAAGCTCGGCTCAATCAGTACGCTAAGGAAACTCAGGAGGAAAGGAAAGAGCGACTAAGGAGAGACGCTTTGAGAGTTAGGGAAATGAGATTTACTAGGTCTGCTATCGAAACGGAAGAGGAGCGCAGGCAAAGGTTAGTAAAGGATGCTCTTCGGAAGAGGGAGGTAAGAATGCATGGAGGCCACTCGGTGAGCAATAACTTCACGGAGCTTCAAACCGTTCGCAATTTTGAAGAATTAAACAATGTGCAGATAAAGGAGAATCCTGATAATCAATTGGGCGGTCATTATTTGAGCAACTGGATGATGTGGTTCCAGAACTCGTTAGCTCAACCGGTTAATGTTGGAGAGCAAATAGTCAAGCCTCAAACAGAAACTAATGGATAAATGATTTCCTTCGACGTGTCTCGATATTGTACATATAGTTTAGGAGCATTCACGTAACAAGACAGAATACCCCTATACAGTGATCGAATATGTGTTCCGTACATGCTTTTGATACACGTGAAACAGAAAATGAAAATGGAGGTACCGCGACTGCTGCATCAACGTACTGTTAACTGTATAAGACTTACATTAACGATACTACTTGTCTACTGTACAATTTAATTTACAGTAGACTCCCGTATAACGTGGTTAATGCGTCACGCGTTATAGGAAATCGTGCTGTACGGGAATTTTTCTCGTATAACACGCATAATCTAAAGTAACATGTTTCAAATGATTATTGCTATGCCAACTTTTATTTTCTATGTTTTATCAAATAGGATAGTATTTTAAAAATAAATGGCATATATACGAAGTTGATTAAAAAAAAACATATTAATGTGTGTTGAAAAATCTTTTATTTCATTGAAATTTAATAAAAATGTAATTATATAAATTTATGTATTATGTTTTTTAAGATTTTTTAAATTGAAAAATAGTTTTACTATCTTGATTAATTCTGTGTTTTATTATTTGGCGCGTTGTACGAAGAATCGCGTTATATGAAAACAGTGGTCTCAATATCTTTGACGCGTTGTACGAACTCGCGTTATACGGGAGTCTACTGTATATTGTATGTATATATACTTTTTTGTCAAGTATAATTGTGTTAGCATATATGTTGGCAAGAGAGTAGAAACTTGTTATTTAGTATATTTATTAATATAGTAGAAAATTTAACGACTAATAGATGACGCAAATCCTTGGAAATACGTAAAGCTTTTGCTATCTTAAAGGATGTACAAATTATAGTAAAGTTATTGTAATGTTATTATATTATTATTTAATGCGGATGAAAGAAGGTTGTTAAAGTGTTAATATTGTAAAGAAGAATTAAAATTGTACGTTTGTGAGATAAGAGAATAATTCTTAACAGTGCCTTTCTGTTCACTGTTCTATAAAAGCAATTTGTAATGTGATCCAAGCAATTTATACATATGTATATCGTTTAGGTACGAGTGAATGATTCCAATGAAAATTTAACTGTCTAGAAATTCGTATACATTGTATACTGTAATTTTTTCTACAAGTTCCTTTGTATTAAATAATACAAGAAAACGTTATTATATGATTCTATAAAATTTATCAACCATCCCATTCTCTTTCCTTATTTTATAGTCTATATGAATAATTTTCTCGAATATTAACGGAAACAGAGCCGTCTTAAAAATTTGAGCACCCTGGGCTAAAAAAAATTTGGCGCCCCAACAGCTCACATAAATACCAACTCTTTAAACCGTATGGCGTATAGGTTGCAGTTTCAAGGCGGTACATCGTATAGATTTAACGGTGTCGTGTCTTTTCTCTTATAAAAAATTTAAATGAAAAAACCATTTCAACATATACTTGATTCTTAAGCGCCCTTGAATATCACTGGCGCCTCTGGGCTACAGCCCATTTAGCCCACTGGATAAGGCCGAAACGACACCAGTGCGTGCTGCCGAATCTGCTATAAGGGAACTCTAGGGGCGGTATTCACAGTCGCTACTTATTCTTAAGATCATCTTAAGCATTTGGCATCCTATACTAGCCTACTACAGTAGTAGAGGATGCTACTAAACACAAGTTGCAATGACAGTAATGTATCAGATGTTGCTTTACAATCGACTAAAACTGTTTATTTTGATTTAGAAACATCTGGTTTTAATCATCAGAAATCAGATATATTGCAAATTGCTGCAAAAGTAGGAGAACAAATTATCTCACTTTATATAGAGCTCACTCACTCAATTGCGGAAGAAGTAGCAAATCAATAGCCTTTAAAATATTTGTGGAGAACTGTATTATAAAAGTAAAAAAGTTCAAACCGTATCTATATTTGATGCATTACTAGCTTTTCATGAATTCCTTGGTAAAATCTCAATCTCCTGCATACTACCTAATTGCTCATAATGCGCCATTCGATACAGCTCTACTGATCAGAGAAATTCGTAAGAATGGTTTGATCAATGAATTCAAAAATGTTCTATACGGATTTTGTGATTCTTTACAAATATTTAAAACTATTTTCAAGAATCGTAAAGTACCAAATATGTTTATGCGGTCGAAATTAGCCGAAGATTTTTTGTCTAAGAATAATGATGAAGAACATCATGAAGCTTTGTTTGACTGTACTATTTTAGAAAAATTACTGATTGCTTATATTCCAATGAGTACTTTAAAGTACAAATTAATGTATAAATTTCGGATAACTAATATGATTTAAATACAATATATTAGCCTTCATATGAATTTGAATCGTCGTTCGCTATTTAAATGTCTAAACATATCGATAGTGCGACGTTGCCACGTTGACTGCTCTACGTATAGTTTCTGAAAATTTTACACGTAAACCTATTTTTTAAACCTATTTTTTAAACATTTACTAAGAAACTATGTAGTCAGTTTTGCAGAAATTAATAAATTCATTTCCCGATATTTTGATGTACTTGTGTTCCAATTTTGGTACACTTCTTGGATATTATTATTTTGAGATAAACCAATATGCGAAAAAGGGATCTTTATTAGACGATTAACGTCAAACTTTACATTCGACACGTGGTGGCTGTTATGGCAATCACACACAGACTTTTCTTGTATTTCCAATTGGTTTTGCACGAAGTTTGAAAGAATTCTTGAATTTAGTAGATTATTCATGAACCATCTTAAATCCTTTGCCGAAACCCTGTATAAATTGCAAATGATTAATATTTCATTAGATATGTATATTGTACATTTATAATTCACACTTACTAGGATTTAGATGTGGGCGAAATCCATATATATCTGGAAGTATTTCTATCGATCGTGATGGAAATGTTCTTGAAGGTCTCATCATAGGAGGATGTATATTACCTCCAAGAGGTCCTCCAATTGGGACCCACGGTCCAACCATTAACGGTCTCGGTTGAAAATTCTGAGCAAAGAAATGAATGAGTTTTATATCATGGCTAAATTATCGCATTTTTATGTAAATAAAGTACCTACTCCATAATAAATAGAAACAGGAATTGGTTCAATATAACGCTCTGGCGGAACCCTTTGTTCTCTAGGCCTATCTCTTTCTCTGGATCGATCTATTTTCCTCCTGTCTCGAGAATGATCTCTGGGCCACTCTCGTTGGTCTCGGTAAGATCTATCACCATCTTTCCGCTCTCTACTATGATCTGTCTCTCTATGTAAATAATGTAATAGGTGAAATACAATTGGAAGAAATGTAATGAACACGGACACATGAAAGTGTAATAATAGCTTTTACCTATCACTTCTGTAACTTCCTTTATCTTCATGCTTAGAATCGTCATACCTGAAAGAGGGTAAACAAATTAGCAAAATATTTAATTTCCTAACCAATTTCAGATTATACATTAACACATTTAAAATAACAAGTTTTTTGTACATGATTTACACTTATGTTTAATTTATGTTTATATTGCAATACTCTGTGTAAAATTCAGGCACGAACCTGGGGTGACGGGACCACGTGCGTCTAGGACTGTGACTTCGGGTTCTTGTACGACTCAAGGACGCCGAATGCCTCTTCAACGTTTTCGACTTGTTTTCTAAAAATGAAAGTGTCCATATTTGCGAAACAGAAGTGGTAATAAATCTTAGCAATTTGAAATAATAAAACTACCTGAATTTTCCAAATTCACAGTCACGACAGTGCGATGTTCCTCAACTTCTTCTGTTTCATTTATTGCTCTCTTTATTTCTTCTCTATCAAATATCGGCTTGGATCCCTCTCCTACAGTTAAGTTTAGTAAATTTAATAATAGAAAAGCAATCGTATGTAAAAATCGGGAAAGCATTTAAGCAATACTAACAGCTGTGACAGATCATGAAGATATTAACGTCGCTACTCAGATAAACTGACTCGCTCTGAACAATTGTAAACCAAGTCATTTCGTATTGTCAACTTCAAATTAGTTAAATAAATTGTTGTTAATGTATCTGATTTTATATACTAAAAATATGTATAAATTTATTTTTCTTCGTCATAAATAAAGAGTATTTTACATAATTAAAAATGGCTTGCAACTTTCTTCACCGCCAGACATATTAAGAGACATTTATTTTTGTTAATTAATGTAATATTTTCTTTTCTTTTTCACATAGTGTATACAAATCGCATTAAATAATTTTTCAAAAGAATGTAACTAAATTCTTGGAATGTTACTCATTGTCGATTACGAATTGATTACAAAAATATAAACATATCGATACGCCTTTCAATATAATTCAAATAAAGTAGTTTAATTTGTATGTAGAAGATTCATGATTCCACAATAAAATCTTCCGAGATGGTTTGTATTTTCCAGGATGATTAAGTAATCTTCCACTTCGTTGAATCGCAATTTCAAGCTTTCACAATATTCACTCTATATACAATTCTTTGGAACGCAACTTTTTACACCAAGTAAATTAAGTCTATGAGTACTCATACTTTAAAATTTAGAAAGTACCTATTTTCTAACTGTAGTTATTTATTTAATGCAATTAAATAAAATATGAATAAGAATAAGAAATACCACACTATGCAAAAATTTGAAAAAATTCTAAGATTTAATTTCTGATTTCGTTTCTTCCAGTGTTGAAGCCTAATATTTAATATTTCATCATGCCTCTTTAGTTGTTGAATGTCAAGATTTAAAACATTTTCCAAGGCGCGAAAATCTTCCAGTGGGTCTGCTTTTAGTAAATAAGGCGTTTAAAAAATCTACTTATTTGGACATGCACACATTCCCAAAACCAGGACACAAGGAGAATGTACAAACGTGTTTGAACTACGTTCATGGGGGAAAAATTAATTTGTACTAAAATATATTATATTCATTATAGCAGTTAATATAGCTGAAGCATAATCCTTTGTGCAAACTCGTAAGAAAAAAACATACTGTACATAAAGCAACAAGCAAGAAATATGTTAAGCATAGCGATTAAAACAGTCAATGTAAAAAAAAATTGTGCTTACGTATTGCACATTATGCGATCAATAGTGATCCAACGTTGTATTCCAAATTTGCTATATCCTGGATGAATCAAAAATACGTTATTAACTTGATGAATAAAATTGAGAAAATTCTTGAATATTACAGGGAACGCAATATGACTGTAAAGTCCAGAATCTTCATAACTATAGAAATCGATAACAAGGATGCCATTCTTCAAATGTAGCACTTGGTAAAATGAAAACATGGAAATATTTATCTAGACTTTGATAATACAGTTAAACAGAAACTGAATGAGTTCTAAAAAGTGAAGAGTAATATCTCATAGAGAAGAGACATTTTTACATAAGAAAGCATACACTGTTCTGAAACTTCAATTTGTTGATTGTGATTTCTACAAAATCCCAGAATCATCTTCCACGTTGAGATTATTATCCTTTGTGATACTCGTTCGCTGAATGATTGAAAATTCTTAAAAAAAATTACGGTAAAAAAACATGTTACCCGCTCTTCTTTTAAGCACCACATCTTCCTTGTTGGGTACATCTCGCTTTAGTTCATCGATAGCTGCCCTCCCAGGAATGTTTCTATGAATATCTACTTTGATTTTACGAAGTTCTGTTAGATTCATTTTTGTGCTTTCAGGTCCTTTAAATAAGAGCATTGTATAACTTGATGTTTCAAACCTAAAGTGCAGAATAATATTATTTGTATATATGATTTAATAGTTTTGTACTTGAAACTTACTACAATTTAACATTTTGATTGCTTCTTGAAGCATATTGTTTTATAATATACAACTGTATTGAAAAATTATATCAACTAAATTTGATATTTTATCCAAATACAAGGTAACACTTCATCAGTGTGGACAACAAAAGGGGTAAGACAGGGATGCCCACTGAGTCCAAAGTTATTTACAATAGACGTAGCGAATCTGGAGGATACCTACTCAATCACTTTACGCGACTCTACAAGTATACGCATGTCATAACCGAGTATATGTTAGCGCGCTTCTGCGCGCTTCCTTATCAACAAAAAAAATGATCGATAACTACTCGCGTAACGTCGGCCTCGTAACGTATTGCTAATAACGCTCGTCGCGACATAAAGTGCATTCAGTGCAATTCTGTGCATTTCAGTGTGATTGGGTATACTGTAGGTATCATTCGCGAACTTCCATTCGTGCCTGTTGACAGTAAGAAAGATCATTGCGGA
Source organism: Andrena bucephala (assembly GCA_947577245.1). NCBI lineage: Eukaryota > Metazoa > Arthropoda > Insecta > Hymenoptera > Andrenidae > Andrena > Andrena bucephala. Next base: position 11,758,740 of record OX387715.1, read on the forward strand.
AAATGTTCGTCCCTTCGAAAGGAAATCAATGATACGAATGACAAGATGATCGCCATTCGCGCGAAGATGTAAGTAATCTGTGCTTTCGTCTAATGAAGAAACGAAAATAAAATGGAACTTCACGCGAGAATAAGAGCGAGGAGAGTAAGTTAGTGAATTGTGAGTATAAATCCGTACGAAACCGATTGGGAATTTGTAAAACAACAAAACGATCCGAAATGCCGAGGTTCCATTCAGAAACAATATGTCAATAATAGAAGGGAAATTTTTAAAAAATACGAGGTAGGTATGTCTCATAACTCTCATATGATACGAAGATAGTAGAACTCCAGTGTTATCTGTTCGAGTGACGTTGAAACATCACATTTACTGAGTTTCTGTTTTAAACTGTCACATTACATTAATGCAGCGTATTTCGATATATTACTCTCTCCAAATTCAAAATCAACTGTTTCATAGTATCGCGTACCTTCTTAAATGAATGTGCTGCAATTCGAAATTTCAAATTATTAAAAGACTTGTATATTAAGGTATTGCATGGCTTTGAAATTCTACTTTTTACGTACATTATGTAGAGGAATAGATTTACAGATGAATAACAAAAGTATTTCTTTTATAGTTTTATATTATGATAGCACAAAATGTAATACTATTATTATCGTAATTTCGTTATGTTGAAAATGGGGAAAGTTATACCAATGAGCTGGTTGAACCAGATACTGTTGATTTTAAGTATTTTAAGCGCACTGTTGTCTTTCATTGTACAAGAATGGGCAGGTCTTACGCCGCTACCGATCTACGTTTCTATATTATGGGCTATTCTTATTATAATAATATCAGTGTGGCTCAGTTGTTTCTTACTTCAACTTGCGTTGAAAGCAAACAGCCCTCTCGATATAAAGTTTCTTAATGACTGGTTGTACCAAAAATTAGCGAGTAATCTGAAGTTGCTCGATTCGGAGCAGGAAAGTAAATGCAAACATAAAGTAGAGATAAATGAGAAAGCGAATTCTACGAAAGAATCCATTGAAAAGGGAATGGACGATGCTTCCGATACAAAGAAATCGCATAGGAAATAAAGCGTACCCAACCAGAGAAGTATTCCTTCTAGAAGGAAAAGAATAGTGGGAATAAACGATATGGTGAAAGAAGTAAGCTCGAAATGTATAGACGTCTGGTACAAATCCATCAGTGGTGATAAATTATTCCCCAATGAAGCACAAGAGTTATTAAAAAAATTGTTGACCAAATTGTTCTACAAAATCAGTTTAATGGACAAGGTGAAGCTCACCCATAAGCTGGCTAATGTGTTCCTGTTGCATTTGAAAGAATATCACAGGTGCGAGTTCTTGGTTACGCTTTTATAAAGCGCTCAGTCATGGAAAATAATTGCATTTTATTATAGAGCATTACGTCGGGTAGAGAGGGGAGCAGCTACAAGTATGGAGGAAGCTTTCAAGTATTTACATCCTGGTTCTCGTAATACGCCAGCCTTGGAGCACATGCTTCATCGAATGGTCACCATTTTGGCGCAGGAATTTCTGCAATGGGAATTAACGAGTTCGTTGCCGTGTAAGCCGTTTGCTGTCTATTTTAGCAAAGCGGTTATTGTTAGTTGTAGAAACAGTGAGCTCTCCAGACTGGCTGCTTCAAAATTTGTTGGATCTATTGGAACCAACGGCGACAGAGATTCCTGACAAACAAAGTACACAGGAAGAAAATGTATTATGCACAAAGATGCGGAATAGGTTTATAGAATCTAGTTAATTCCACGATCGGTACATTATTCTGAATTAACGAGGTGATTGTTTTAGAAAATTATATCTAATGCCCTGAGTGACGGAATAATTTCTTCAACGGCAGCTGTGATTCCACGACCACTAACAAAGCTTAAACAAGATTTCTCCGCGAAAGCGTCAGTTCAGGATAAAAATATACCGTCAACTATAAACGATAACCCTAGTAGCATTTTTTGGTGGCATACAGTTGGGCCACGCACATAATATTAGTTGGCCAACAGTTAGATTTGGCACTTTTTTTTCAGGTTGGGCCAACAACAGATGACCAAGGTAGGCTTCCCTACTGTTGCCCAATTATTTATATTCTTTCCAAAAGACGTCTTAAAGACGTCCATCTTCAGACGTCTTAAAGAAGGCGCCTTAAGGAACTTCAAAAGACGTCGTAAACACGTCTTTTTCAGGTCTGGTTTAGGAAAAAAAAATATCGTAGTGAGGAGGAATCGAACCCAAACTTTCCGCTTACGAAGCAACCGCTGTTCGCACTTACCGAACACATTTCCTTGTAAACACTTCTAACTTCTAGTTACATAACAAGTATTAATTGTTTATAAAAACTGTGCAGTGACGCGAAATATTCTACAAAATATCATCATTCGACCTTTAGACTCATTCCTTAAAATTTCACATTCGTCTCAAGACAGACGTCCTCATTACGTATTTATAAATAAGAAAAGAAAAATCACAACTTGGAATATAATAACAGGTTTTTGGATGTAGCAAATTTTCTGACGTTTATAAGACGACATTTAATCATGGTTGTAATTTTTTTGTTAATTAACCAACCATAGTAATTGTAGGCCCAACATTGAATATTCGTAAGCAAACTGTCTTAATTTTTTGTTATTTAACCAACCACAATAATTGTAGGCCCATCATTGAATATTCGTTGGCAAACTGTCGTAACTTTTTTGCCGTAGACCCTATGTTGGGAATTTGTAGGCAGAAACACTAACTATATTCCAACTAATTCCCAACTGTTGGCTACCGTTGGCCTACCAAAAATGCTACTAGGGAAGAGACCCACTTTACGTTTAGAAAATTTAACCGTGGAACACAGAGGGCTTTGGGGTCAAAGTATGTCGGAGATCGATTCCGAAATAGATGAAGATAAAGTGTCCCCTGTATACGAAGAGCCCACGGACTTTACTACAACAATTGCTAGACTTAGGACTGTATTGCAACAGAAATCAACTGTGAGCACACCTCTGTGAGTACCAACATCGTTGATTCTTGGCAAACGTAACAAACACACATCCCTTACGTTACGTTCTTTCAGACATCTGGAGGAGAAGTCTTACGTTGTGTACGAAGGTAGTCAATTTACAAATTTATTAATTCCGTGGACAGAATTTCACACAGCCCCCGATGGATCGCAGCAGTTGCTCTATTGCATTCAATTTGACGATGTGGAACAACGCGGGGTGGATTTATTTGAAACGACAACTGCTACCGTGAGAAGACAATATCGCGACTTTGCCCATTTACATGCTAGTCTGCAAGAGGTATATAGTAAATAGGGAATTTTTGGATTCCAAAAATCCCGGGATTTGATATAAATAATCCCGAGAATTTTGGGATTTTTAAAAAAAGTGAATTACTTTATGAACACCTGGAAAATATATAAATAAACAAAATAAATAAACATAGCCATTTCATAATAATAATGACAATAATAATAATTATTATTTCAATAATAATATTAAGTCGCATATAACTAACTAAACTATATTTATTATTACAATGATATTCTCACTTTCCGCTATTTCGAAATCGCGTGAGTTGCAAATCGTAACTTGTCTGAACGCGTAAAGTCAGGGTAAAGAGCAGAGTACATATCTCACAACAAATTCATTTCGACGCTTGATGCTGTATTAAATTGCTTCATATTCTAATATGAGAAACATCTTACTCCACGATTTTATTTAAAGTGAAAAAACACCATCGAAATTGCAGTACAAGAAAGGAATTATTTTTCAGTTTTTAGTGCATTTTTAATAAAATCGTTTAACATGAAATTTTGTTTATATATTTTTTTTTTATATTATCTACTTATTGAGACTTTATTATTCTTCATTGTTTTACTGTTTTTATTGTTAAAAATGATTTTACCTTATGTTTCAGACCAGGCGACTCACGAGCGGCTGGGGGCTCCTCCGCCTTGCTGCCACGCTGAACGGCCCCTCCATACCTACTAAACACTGACGATCGCAGTCGAATTGGTCCGTCCGAATGTAAGTATGCCTGTGTAGATACAGACGAATTCGACTGCGATCGTCAGTGTTTAGTAGGTATGGAGGGGGCCGTTCAGCGTGGCAGCAAGGCGGAGGAGCCCCCGGCCGCTCATGAGTCGCCAGTTAGTCAACCCTGTTTCAGACTAATGATAGAAAGTAAGTTTGTTTACTGTAAATAGAGATTTAGAATTTGAACACATAATTAATCATTTCAATTACTGAAATTTTCTATTTCCCAATCCCGAGATTAGTCCCGGAATCCCGAGATAGACTTTAAAAATACCGCAATCCCGGGATAGTAAATAATCACCGCGATTGTATTCCCTAATAGTAAGCGACAAACGATTCGTTGCAATCCTCAATATTCTATCCTGTTTACTGATTATAATATATAATTTACGGATGCCGGAATTGGCGCCTATTATGGCAGGCTTAGTGTTACCGGAAGGTGGGCGTATCGAGCTAGAGAATTATTTAAAAACTCTGACTACACGTTTAGCCAGCGAATGCCCGCCACAATTGCGACATTTTCTGCGCCCAAGCAGAAAATGTAGCGCTGGTAAAAAGGCAGACGTGGTTGTCCCTCGATTAGACAGATTCTTGGCCAAAACTGTAACTGGTGTTTTCAATACTTTGAAAACGGTTGTTCCGGGTTTTGAGATCGAGCAAGAAGAAGAGAGTGCTCCATTACCTACACTAATGCCTTTAGCTGATATACCATGGAGGTTCGTCAAGGATATCAAATCGGTAATCACGCACGGATTTTCACATCAATTCTAATAATACATTCTACACTTATCGCGATTTATAAAATTTGTTTTATCATTGCAGGAAAGCTTAGCAGTCGAACTCCGAAAACTAGTGTCTGAGAGGACTGAATATTCTAGCGTAGACACAGCTTATGAAGCTGTTGATTCGATGGAAGGTAGCAATGACTCTGCGTTATTAGCTCTTTGGTGGGAAACTGTAAAGGGTACTTACGAAGGTATATTCAGTATGCTATAGAAACCTCTTTACAGTATGTACATATATATAAATTTATATGTCTCTCCGTTTCGTAGAAGACGTAGATGAACTGGACTCTCATTTAATGTTAACACGCGCCGCCACAGACTTGATCTGCAAATTGTTAAGCGGAATTGGCAGTAACAACACTTTGCAACAAGAAGCAGTCGTTAGATGGACGATATCCCTGCATCGTCTCTTAAGACAATTACTACTTTAATATAAATTTTTAGGCCGCTGTTCTTCGGATTTTTGACTGCTTGGGTAACAAGTCGCTTCTTCGCAATGTACAAAACAAATATTCTAAGGAACCTCTAACGGAAGTGACGGAAAGACTGTTGCAAGAATTGTTAGTCAAGATCCCAAGCGACGTGAAATTGATACTCGGTGAGGGTGACATGTTAAACATTCTAAAATATTTACTTGGTTCTTACGAAATAAAGAAAATCAATATATACTTAAATCTACATATATTACACGTTCTAGCGTCGCAACTGCTAATTTCATGTAGGTCATCTCATGATAATGTATCTTTTTAGTAAGTTCATTTCAAAAAAATTCATTAAAGACAAAAATAGTACAATACATACTTGTAAAACAAAGTGTGCGCTATTGAATCGGTTTACCGACATTGGGAGTCTCGTCGATTATTGAAATATATTTTAGTCGTGGAGGAATTGATGTGCCATACGTAGCGGGATATATGCACGCTACAACGTCATGAACAAGAATGAGGAAAGGAGTCCTTTCAAAGGACGCCAAGGAGGGACGCTTTGGAAAAGCGGCGTAGTACTTGAGACGCCATTCAGGTGGCGCATGTAGTTCGTTCTCAAACATGGCTGCCCCCTTTGTGGCTTCATACGCGGTATGAGGTGATGCCGCATCCAGTGTTATATATCAGTGGTCGTGGCGGACTACTTTAGCCGGTGGCCGGAAGTAATCACGATGCCAGATCAGCGAGCTGTCACAGTGGCAAGGGCTCTTCTACACAACGTAGTATGTCGGTATGGTGTACCTTTGGAGATACACACGGACCAAGGAAGGAACTTTGAATCCTCCGTGTTCAGCGATGATCTTGTATGGCCAGGAGCTTCGTTTACCCCTGCAGTTATGGAGAGGATTGCCCCCAGAAGTGGAAGAAGAAGAGGACGTCGAGCAAGGATACGCCGAATGGATCCGCGGGAATAAAGAGGATCCATGAGTTCGTTCGGCGCCGTCTGGACATCTACAGTTCGAAGATGAAGTCCTGGTACGACAGCCGTGTCCGCGCGGTGGAGTTCCGGCCTGGTGAACGAGTGTGGTTGTTCCAACCACGAAGAGTAAAAGGAAAATGCCCGAAATTGCAAGCCGACTGGGAAGGCCCCTACAGGGTGGTGGACAAGATCAACGACGTCGTCTACCGGATCCAACGTTCGCCCCGGAAGAAATGCAAGGTGGTCCACGTTCGCCGCCTTGCTAAATACGAGGGACGATTTCAAGAGGACTGAAGACGTCGAGGGACACCTGCACGGCGAGGATTCAAGAAAGGAGATTAATTTAAGCTAATCGGTGGACTGGGCTGCGGAGGCTACCTTCGTAGCCCGGCCCCCTCTTTCTTGAATTGTTCCAGGAACACGATACCCCACGACGAGGGACAAGGTGTCGGGGGACTGTCACCGCGGCTCGGATGCGCCCCCGAGTTCCCCGATTGTGCCACAATAGCGTGGTGGTCCGCAGCGGGGCGCGGACATACGTGAAACCGCCCCGCTAACCCCCCTGGTAGCGAGTCCTCAGAGTCCCGGGCAGGGCCCCGATGTGGACGTACTCGGGGGATCCCCAGGTAGCTACTCGCAAGGGGTGGACAGCAGTCGGGAACAGGTGTCCCCATTCACCGGGCGGACGTGTAACGCACGGATCGGTCGGGGGGGACATCGCGGACACGGGAGCGCTGACAGGCTGCAAAGAACGGTCCCCTGAAACAGCACCAGAGGCCACGAAGAGGAATGGGGCCATCAGGAAGCCAAGGGTTGGAGAACTGGAGGCGATAACAAGAAAGAAGAACGGAGACGAGCTGACAAACCTGGGCGGATTGATCGGTGAACGGACCGATTGCATGCTCATGACGTGTGACCCCCTGCTTTCGGACTCCGCTTCGCCGTTCCGTCTTCCCGGTTCTGTCCGGCTCCACCAGATTCTCGTGGGGAGAGAAAGAAAATTAATGTTTGACCGTTTCTTCACCTAGAGAACCTGCAACACGAAATCACCAAAGCAGCTAAGGAATTCACCCCAGAGTCATCAGAAGGTTGGAGTTTCGAGCAGAGCCGAAAGATGACGAGGACACACCATAGGAGGAAAGACCGAAACGAAGATACGACAACGGGACGCCAGAGTCGTCGCGGGACACTCGCTGGAGACTTCCACCGAGGGAACTCTCCGCCACAGTACAACAGAGTCATCGTCGGACGGCTCAGGAACTGGACCTCGACGGCTGAAAACTAGAAGAATCCCGACCATTAGAAGAACCAGACCTCCCCGCCCGTCTCTGTCCAAGAAGAAGATGCGCCGTCGAAGAAGAGGAAAACCAAGCAAGAAAGAAGTGCACAAGTTCGAAGATACAAGTGGAGGACAGAGACACGGGATCCAAGTACCCACGCCTTGCCCAGGGTTTTTGGGAGTGGTTTTCCCCTCGGGCGTGAAGGCGAATGCCGAGGCGACGGACGGAAGGGGCCACACAGCGTCCTTCCCACCCTTCCGGACCAGGGTACGGCTGCACACGACGAAGAAGCTGCAGCGGTCGGGATGACCACTTCTCCGGAGGGGGAAGCAGTGTTGCGAGCACCCAATGGATAGAATCCATGGCTCGATGGTGCTCGCGACGATAACAAGAGACAGCGAGAAGAAGGTGATCGCATCGATCACCTGTCAAGCTGTCATTCGAGAATCAGCCGCCATTTCTAGCAGACGTATCGATACTCACATTCCCCTGCACTTGAGATTGTATTCTATTACTGTTCTTGTTCATGTTCTGTTACCGTTGTCATTCATTAAACCGTTATGCCGTACACGAAGCGTAACAACATATAAATTTATCTGTCTCTCTGTTTCTGTCATCTCAGACCTCGAAAACGAATGTAAATTGGACATAGAGTCTTGAACAATCACGAGTTTCGGCACTATGGCGCAGCCAATCCGAGTGTCGATTCAAGAGCGTTGGTTAAGACTCTACGTCCATGATGGGCAGCAGGACCTGCAGTCGATCTGCCGGCAGGCTCTGCTTGGCAGGGTCTGCCGGCAGAACCGTAGTCGAATGCGGACGTAGGCTGCGCCGCAGCTGCCGGCAGACCATGCCGTCAATCTGCTGGCAAACTGCCGGCAGATTGCTATCAGGGTAAATAACAATGCAACATCCATTGGTCATCAACGACGTTAGCGCCCATTTCACAAAATTATAATGATTGGAACCATAAAAATTTGCCAATTCGTTAACCTAAAATTGAAAAATTAGTCAAATCCTAACCTAGAACTACATGCCTTTGACCGCAAATACTGAAACAAATATACAAAAACTGTATAAACACGTTATGAAAGCTGTATAAAAACTGTATGAAAACAATATAAAAACTATAAAACCGGTTTACAAACATTCGGTCAAAAACATTTAAACACAAGCCTCTGTGTTTTTAGTTTTCCATTGGGTGCGTTCAGCCGACAAAACCGGTGAGTAACCGGTGATCAGTGTATCTGGCGGGAATATAAAAAAAAAATGGATCCAGCAGTACTAATTGCTTTGGATAATGGGTTCGATTGCAATTTAATAAGGATATTAATAGATGATTTGATGGAACCAATTAACAATGATTTATTAATAAGACAACGCGGCGTTAGATCGAAAAATCAAAATTATGCAGAGGTTATAGTTCCTCTATATACCAACAATTTGTTTAAGGAACATTTTCGAATGTCACGCATAAGTTTTGAAGTAAGTATACATTTTTTAATCGAGTGATAGTTTTAAAATGCACAAAATAAAATATATAACCTATAATATTGGATATTACATCCTAAAATAAAAAATATAGGATTAAATAAAGAACAGAAATTTTTGAATTATAGATATTAGTAAATACTATTGGCAACAACATGTTGGGTGGTCAAAACACCCCAATCGATTTAAGTAAGAAAATTATGTTCAGTGTGTGGATCTTAGCAAAACCAGAAAGCTTCTTATCTGTTGGGGACAGGTTTGGTTGGGGACTATTTGTATTACCATTATTTTCAACGGGCGCCGACATCTTGGAAGTGATCACTGATCACTGATGTACCGTAGTTTCTTTCCGGTACAAAAAATGGCGACCGGTTACTAAACATGTTGAGCAAGTGGTAAGTAACCGGTTGCGTTCAGAGCAAAATCTAGGGAAATCACTCACCGGTAAGTAACCGGTGAGTGGTTTCACTAGATTTTACTCGCTTCGACCAATGAACGAGCGAGTAAAATCTAGTGAGATCACTCACCGGTTACTTACCGGTTGTGTCGGCTGAACGCACCCATTGTTTCTTTGAGCAAATGTTCATAGGGCGGTATTCATAAACGGGTCTTAAGATTAAGCAAATGCTTAAGCATTCGGCATCCTTTACTATGCTACTAGGTTAGTAGAGGATGCCGCATGCTTCAGCATTTGCTTAATCTTAAGACACGTTTATGAGTACCTTCCATAAACATTTATATGCCCAGTATGTAATTATGTATATATATATATATATATATGTATGTATGTATGTATGTATGTATGTATGTATGTATGTAGATCTAATTAGGCTTTACCTGTGCAATCTATCCATATTTCGTGGATGGTTTGGGTTAGAGAGCGGTTACGATCCCTGGTTTCCTTGAACTCATGTATCCTAATCTATCCACATTTCTCACATGGCGCACAGCCTCTTTTGAACGTCTGCAAAGTACGTTTTTAAAACGTCTGCAAAATACGTTTTTAAAACGTCTGCAAAATACGTTTTTAAAACGTCTGCAAAATACGTTTTTAAAACGTCTGCAAAATACGTTTTTAAAACGTCTGCAAAATACGTTTTTAAAACGTCTTCTGGACGTTTTCGAGACGTTTTCTGGACGTTTCTAAAACGTCCAGGAAACGTTTTAAAAACGTCCAGAAAACGTTTTAAAAACGTCCATTTTCACAAATCAAGCCATGGACGTTCAGACCTAAAATGGACGTAAAATGGACGTTTTTAAAACGTCCTGTGCTATCTGGGTACTCTAAGGGTGGAGTAACGGGAACGCTGCTCGGCTCGCCTGAACGTAGCCGTATGGTTGTTACTTATTCTTAGCTTAATAGTTGTGTGCGTTACGAAGCTATGCGTAGACCAATACGAGATGAAGCTATCGAAAAAGAATCAATTTTCTGACCACTAAAACTTCTGAATTTTTTCGGAGCCAACGCACACCTATTCTGATATATGTATTTCTACGCTAAGAACTCGGTTTGGCCTATACGTCAGGAGCTTGACACTATCCCCACCACTTCTGACTCACTCGTGTTCTGCGAAGGCGAGAGCGAGGTGGAACGAGAGCGAGTCAGAAAACATTGAGAAAAGGAGCACTGAGGTAGGCAAGCGATATGGTGGGAGAATACCAATCACGAAACTCACCGGCCAATATATCTGATCCCGACCATAGTCGCTTCGTCGCAGCGTGTGTGGGAAATGACTTGATGGTCAAACTATTCCGCGGAGGGGGAATAACCAATCAACGCCAAGGTGGGAAACGAAACAGCGCCACCGTCAAGCCAAGCCAGACAAGCCACGCCAGCGTTGTCGATGCTGGTTGGCTGCGGCCTCTCTTGCCTTGGCTAGCTTGGATTGGCTGTGATCACATCGGGATGTCAAACTAATCAACGCCAAGATGGGAAACGAAACGGCGCCACCGTCAAGTCAAGCCAAACCAAGTGACGCCACGCCGCCACGCTTTCGAATTCGTACAGTACTTTTGTAGACGCCACGCGATTATTTTTGTGAATTGTGCCATTTTTTAGAGTTCCACAGTGTTTTATTAAAGTTCCAATATGAGTACAAAATTATGTAAGACAAATATTTAATACCTTTACATCAGTATAATTTTAGAAATAAGCATTTCTTGAAAAATTAAAGTATCTTTTTGCACAAGGATATGCTAAACATTATGTTCATTACTTTCTTCTTTTAATATTTATTCTTTTCAATTCTTTTAGTATAGTTAGAGCACTAAAGAGGTGAGTATGCGTATCCGCCATATTGGGTCCTCTGGAGAGAGAAAATTATTGAGTATCCGCCTTTTTGAGTATGCTCAGATTCACTTTATAAACAAAAATACTGAACAAGGCGGGTTCTCAATAATCATCTCTCTCCAGAGGACCCAATATGGCGGAAGCGCATACTCACCTCTTTAGTGCTCTAGTATTGTTGCGCCGGGGTGTTTCTTCTTTGACCATTCCGGTTTCTGAACGATTGTGGCCGATCGAGATTCAATTGCATTCGAGCTTTCTAGAGCTTTCTACAGTATTTCATGAATATGGTGAGGGCACTGCCAAGCCACAGGTTCCCGTTGTTGCGTGATTACGCGAACGTAGTCACGGAAATGTATATAATCGATAGGTAAATCAGGAGCGAAGTTTGAAAGTAGATGTTTGCGTATGATTAAGAAGTATTATAAAGGATGCGCAATGCGGGTGGCATTCGTGGGAAAGATGGGAATAGCTCGAAAGCAGGAAGAGGATACCTATTAACAGACCCCGAAACGAATCGCGAGTTTCTTCTAAGTCACGTAACCTCTTGAGAGGGCCTTGCGCTTTGTTAGTCTTTTGGAGTGTTGATTGACTCCAGAAGTGTTGGCGACGCTAAGGCAGTCATAAATTTCCTTCAAGGGTTGTTTTCTTAATCCTCGGAGCCGAGCCAACTTTCTCTTCCCACGTGTGCATCCCGCTGCGTAACGGAAAAGCGCGCTTCCACCGAGTTCCCACCACCACCCGAAGACGAAGGGAAAGATGGACGTCGATTTACGGGGGCGGACGGACATCCGCGGGACAGCCTACCCTTTGAATCCGGCTCATCCCTCATCCTGATTGGCCGAAGGACTGGGAGAACGCGCAAGGATGGAAGGGGCACCACGCTCGAGGAGGGAAGGAGCAACGACGGAGGACTCCGAGAAGGCAGAACGATTTTGACGTTTGAATGTACAAGTCCTGTTCTCTCATAGAAAGCAATCGCTTAAATTTATTAAGAATATATATACAAGTTTTACCAGACTAATAGTTTCATTTTATTCATAACACCCGCGCACTCTGACGAGCAGAGCGGTTCAGCGCTCCACGGGCACCAACCCGCGTTCCGTTCGTAAAATCACCGCCAAAATACGCAACACCGTCTAAAACACTTCTATTTCGTGCGAAAACATCACTGTGACGCCATCTAATATAAGACACGTTCGCGCAGTCCCGTCACAAAATTGAATTTACATTGCTTCGGTTATGTTTATTTTCCCGTTGTTAACATAAAATAACGGATAGTAGATTTTGAAATAAATGCGTATTTCTTTGCTCTACACATTTCCACTAATAATGAGCGTCTTAGATTTTAATCTATGAAGACTGCTACGAATAAAATACCAAAAGACTTTATTCATCTCAGTATTCTGGTTTCTAACGCTTGCCATCTCTACGAAATACATAACATTCGTTTCCATTCTTTTCCTTATTACCCCACCATCCCGCTTTATTTATTTGTATTTTCCATTATAAATGCATTGATTTATTTACTTTGACATTACAAGTTTATCGTTTATAGTGTCAAAATTATTATGATTTTACTTGAGGTTCATTGCAATAAAAGTCATTTGACATTTATTCTTGGTGTCATTTACGCTATATGTAGCATCGCGACAGAGCCGATCGCACAGATTTATATAATTATGACGATCATAGGCAGATGGTGCCACAGTGGTGTTTCAACATGAATTGGAAGTGTTCTAGACGGGAACCTGTGGCTTGGCAGTGCCCTCACCATATTCATAAAATACTGTGGAATGGTAGCAATGCAAAAAAGCCAGCCCTAGTGAGCTCGAATGCAATCGAATCTCGATCGGCCACAAGCGTTTGAGCCGAGTGTACTAATAATGGATATTTTATACAGGTTACTCAGATAGCACAAAGACGTCTTAAAGACGTCCACGAACGTCCAGAAGAGGCCTTAAACAGGTCCTAAAAAGGTCCATTTTCACAAAACAGTACGTCTTTAAGACGTCTGCAAAAGACGTCTTGGTTAGGTCCGAAACAGGCGTTTCTAAGATGTCTTAAAGACGTCTTGGTTACGTCTGGAACAGACGTTTAAGAGACGTTTTTAAGACGTTCGTCGGTACTGGTTCGATTTAATAAAAATTTAAGGAAGTAAATGGTTTTCAAAATAAGATCAAACTCGATAACAATTTATTTCCTATATTTAATTCAGAAATAATGCAGAATATATCGACGCGTGTTACGAAAAGTAGCACGTTTCATTTTTTCTACATGCACCACTAACATACAGTTAAATCCGCAAACTTGAAACGCAACGGATGAAGACCGCAGGGAAACCTCCCCGTGTGTGGATAATAGTAAGATTTTTCAGTTTTTTCAATTTCGACCTGTCGGTTTTATCTGCAGACAAAAACTGCACGTTAATGTTGAACAACTGTTTTGTCACGCGGTTGAAGTTTGTCACGAGAACTGTGACGGTATAAATCGTTCATAGACATGCACCACTAACATACAGTTATGTCTGCCGATTTGAAACGTGACGGATGAAAACCGCCGGGAAATCTCTCCGTGTATGGCCAGCTATTGTGTCTGGGAATAATTTTCGATATTCAGCAACTACTTGCAAAACATACTGCTTCTGCTTTCATCTTTTGTTATGCTCGCATTGTAGTCTCGCATTAATTTGACACCCCCTTCGGCTGTGTCGTTTACAACCCTAAAACGTTTGACAATTCCCTGTCCTTTCAAAAAAATGTTTGTTTTTTTCAAAAACTATTGTCTTTTGAGCAAAACAGTGATGATGACTATGGGCTAAGCAAGCTCATTGACCTTGAGGAAGAAAACATACAAGACCATAAGATAATTAAAGCCAAAATCACTTTGAAAGAAGCTCATTCTTTTTTGGGCAAAGAAGTCGATAACTTTATTACACCACTATTCAACTTCTTCAAAAGGTTCAACATTTTAACTCATTTCTTACATTCCGATCTGGACAACGCGCCACGGATGAATGGATTTATTCGTTGAGAATTTAATCGTCGAGTATAAACAGATACATTCTTATTCGTCGACCGTTTGATGTTCAGCGTCGAAAAAAGATGATCACCTTTATTTGTATCTCTAACCGATGGTTTATCCGACGTCAAATAATTTTCTAGCGCGCGTTGTAGACGCCGAGGACCGGGCTGACCGAAGACTCCGTGACTGGTGCGTATGTTTCAAAGCGTATGTATTTAGGTATTTATCGTTCAATGACGAAATTTTCAATCTTCATAATTTTCATCATATCTTGTTGAAAATAGTACCAATAAGGCAAAACACGACATACAGTGACTCGCATTAATAGTGCCCTTTACACGGGCGGTCCGGCACGCGGTCCGGCACGCGTTCCGGTGCGCGTTCCGCAAAAGTACGTGAAGCGGGATCGCGGCGATCCTTCGCGCAGGCCAGGAGGTCGTACCCGTCACTACTTAGAGACAGCGAGTTCGGGCTCCCATTTCTACGTCGACTCCACATGCTTTTTACACGATCCACCGCAGTGGTGTATTGTGTACTACCTGTTCGATGTATATCATCGATCTGCGAAACGATCGGCAAGACACGATCGCGATATACGTTCGCGAAAAGTATACAAATTCCTCGATATACCTGGCTTATAGAGGATATCATAAATGCTGTTACTGTAGGGTACACTGAAACATCTGTTTTTACGAAGCTATATTTGGTTGACCTGAAGGTGCTACAAATTATGGAAATGGTTTATGACTCAGTTATAACGAGTGTAAAATTTTACAAGGGTACATTAAAAAATGTCCAAATGTTTCCCCGGCAATGTGTTGGCAAATGAAATTGCAGGTAACACATTCACTGTTGTGACGATCATAATTATTACTATTGACGGCAATAATTGCCATGTCATTGTTTTAATATAAAAACTAATATTGATAGACAATAAATACACATAGGTATGCAAATGATCTTATATGTAAGATAAATGCTGAAGAGATGTAATATGCAAGATGTTTTGAAAAAAGGGTGGAGGTCTTCGGATTGCGCGTGATGCAGGTCAAATTTTTCACCCACGCTCTTGCGTGGCGCGCAAGAAAGCGCCACGGTCCTGCCCGCGCGCCAGAAAACACCACGATCCTGCCCGTGCTCCAACCTCGAGTCCAGAAGAGTTTACATAAGAGACAGAAAAGGTAGTTGGAAAAGGAAAACGGCACTTGAAACCACGGGCCCGGCACGCGCATCAGGATTTCTAACAGTGCAGAAATCCTGAGGCGCGCGACGATCCTGGCAGCCGATCCTGGCAGCCAAGACTCCAGAGGGAACGCCGTCGATAAGCCGTGCCTCGATGGGTTTCGAGGACTTCGACCCTCGAGACCAGGGGGGCCGAACAATCTTGCCCCCTAAGACGTGGCGAATAGAAAATTCTACATTTCTCACCGGATCTTGGCGAAAGTGACGTGAATCGTTTCCTTATGTTTTCCCGATGAAAATGGTCCAAAAACGACACAAATCGGATTGTAATTAAGGAATCTTTGTAATAAATTGATTTCCATAACTTCGTTAAAAATAGTTCGATTTATATGAAAGTGGGAGTTCCGGCCTGGTGAACGAGTGTGGTTGTTCCAACCACGAAGAGTAAAAGGAAAATGCCCGAAATTGCAAGCCGACTGGGAAGGCCCCTACAGGGTGGTGGACAAGATCAACGACGTCGTCTACCGGATCCAACGTTCGCCCCGGAAGAAATGCAAGGTGGTCCACGTTCGCCGCCTTGCTAAATACGAGGGACGATTTCAAGAGGACTGAAGACGTCGAGGGACACCTGCACGGCGAGGATTCAAGAAAGGAGATTAATTTAAGCTAATCGGTGGACTGGGCTGCGGAGGCTACCTTCGTAGCCCGGCCCCCTCTTTCTTGAATTGTTCCAGGAACACGATACCCCACGACGAGGGACAAGGTGTCGGGGGACTGTCACCGCGGCTCGGATGCGCCCCCGAGTTCCCCGATTGTGCCACAATAGCGTGGTGGTCCGCAGCGGGGCGCGGACATACGTGAAACCGCCCCGCTAACCCCCCTGGTAGCGAGTCCTCAGAGTCCCGGGCAGGGCCCCGATGTGGACGTACTCGGGGGATCCCCAGGTAGCTACTCGCAAGGGGTGGACAGCAGTCGGGAACAGGTGTCCCCATTCACCGGGCGGACGTGTAACGCACGGATCGGTCGGGGGGGACATCGCGGACACGGGAGCGCTGACAGGCTGCAAAGAACGGTCCCCTGAAACAGCACCAGAGGCCACGAAGAGGAATGGGGCCATCAGGAAGCCAAGGGTTGGAGAACTGGAGGCGATAACAAGAAAGAAGAACGGAGACGAGCTGACAAACCTGGGCGGATTGATCGGTGAACGGACCGATTGCATGCTCATGACGTGTGACCCCCTGCTTTCGGACTCCGCTTCGCCGTTCCGTCTTCCCGGTTCTGTCCGGCTCCACCAGATTCTCGTGGGGAGAGAAAGAAAATTAATGTTTGACCGTTTCTTCACCTAGAGAACCTGCAACACGAAATCACCAAAGCAGCTAAGGAATTCACCCCAGAGTCATCAGAAGGTTGGAGTTTCGAGCAGAGCCGAAAGATGACGAGGACACACCATAGGAGGAAAGACCGAAACGAAGATACGACAACGGGACGCCAGAGTCGTCGCGGGACACTCGCTGGAGACTTCCACCGAGGGAACTCTCCGCCACAGTACAACAGAGTCATCGTCGGACGGCTCAGGAACTGGACCTCGACGGCTGAAAACTAGAAGAATCCCGACCATTAGAAGAACCAGACCTCCCCGCCCGTCTCTGTCCAAGAAGAAGATGCGCCGTCGAAGAAGAGGAAAACCAAGCAAGAAAGAAGTGCACAAGTTCGAAGATACAAGTGGAGGACAGAGACACGGGATCCAAGTACCCACGCCTTGCCCAGGGTTTTTGGGAGTGGTTTTCCCCTCGGGCGTGAAGGCGAATGCCGAGGCGACGGACGGAAGGGGCCACACAGCGTCCTTCCCACCCTTCCGGACCAGGGTACGGCTGCACACGACGAAGAAGCTGCAGCGGTCGGGATGACCACTTCTCCGGAGGGGGAAGCAGTGTTGCGAGCACCCAATGGATAGAATCCATGGCTCGATGGTGCTCGCGACGATAACAAGAGACAGCGAGAAGAAGGTGATCGCATCGATCACCTGTCAAGCTGTCATTCGAGAATCAGCCGCCATTTCTAGCAGACGTATCGATACTCACATTCCCCTGCACTTGAGATTGTATTCTATTACTGTTCTTGTTCATGTTCTGTTACCGTTGTCATTCATTAAACCGTTATGCCGTACACGAAGCGTAACAACATATAAATTTATCTGTCTCTCTGTTTCTGTCATCTCAGACCTCGAAAACGAATGTAAATTGGACATAGAGTCTTGAACAATCACGAGTTTCGGCACTATGGCGCAGCCAATCCGAGTGTCGATTCAAGAGCGTTGGTTAAGACTCTACGTCCATGATGGGCAGCAGGACCTGCAGTCGATCTGCCGGCAGGCTCTGCTTGGCAGGGTCTGCCGGCAGAACCGTAGTCGAATGCGGACGTAGGCTGCGCCGCAGCTGCCGGCAGACCATGCCGTCAATCTGCTGGCAAACTGCCGGCAGATTGCTATCAGGGTAAATAACAATGCAACATCCATTGGTCATCAACGACGTTAGCGCCCATTTCACAAAATTATAATGATTGGAACCATAAAAATTTGCCAATTCGTTAACCTAAAATTGAAAAATTAGTCAAATCCTAACCTAGAACTACATGCCTTTGACCGCAAATACTGAAACAAATATACAAAAACTGTATAAACACGTTATGAAAGCTGTATAAAAACTGTATGAAAACAATATAAAAACTATAAAACCGGTTTACAAACATTCGGTCAAAAACATTTAAACACAAGCCTCTGTGTTTTTAGTTTTCCATTGGGTGCGTTCAGCCGACAAAACCGGTGAGTAACCGGTGATCAGTGTATCTGGCGGGAATATAAAAAAAAAATGGATCCAGCAGTACTAATTGCTTTGGATAATGGGTTCGATTGCAATTTAATAAGGATATTAATAGATGATTTGATGGAACCAATTAACAATGATTTATTAATAAGACAACGCGGCGTTAGATCGAAAAATCAAAATTATGCAGAGGTTATAGTTCCTCTATATACCAACAATTTGTTTAAGGAACATTTTCGAATGTCACGCATAAGTTTTGAAGTAAGTATACATTTTTTAATCGAGTGATAGTTTTAAAATGCACAAAATAAAATATATAACCTATAATATTGGATATTACATCCTAAAATAAAAAATATAGGATTAAATAAAGAACAGAAATTTTTGAATTATAGATATTAGTAAATACTATTGGCAACAACATGTTGGGTGGTCAAAACACCCCAATCGATTTAAGTAAGAAAATTATGTTCAGTGTGTGGATCTTAGCAAAACCAGAAAGCTTCTTATCTGTTGGGGACAGGTTTGGTTGGGGACTATTTGTATTACCATTATTTTCAACGGGCGCCGACATCTTGGAAGTGATCACTGATCACTGATGTACCGTAGTTTCTTTCCGGTACAAAAAATGGCGACCGGTTACTAAACATGTTGAGCAAGTGGTAAGTAACCGGTTGCGTTCAGAGCAAAATCTAGGGAAATCACTCACCGGTAAGTAACCGGTGAGTGGTTTCACTAGATTTTACTCGCTTCGACCAATGAACGAGCGAGTAAAATCTAGTGAGATCACTCACCGGTTACTTACCGGTTGTGTCGGCTGAACGCACCCATTGTTTCTTTGAGCAAATGTTCATAGGGCGGTATTCATAAACGGGTCTTAAGATTAAGCAAATGCTTAAGCATTCGGCATCCTTTACTATGCTACTAGGTTAGTAGAGGATGCCGCATGCTTCAGCATTTGCTTAATCTTAAGACACGTTTATGAGTACCTTCCATAAACATTTATATGCCCAGTATGTAATTATGTATATATATATATATATATATGTATGTATGTATGTATGTATGTATGTATGTATGTATGTAGATCTAATTAGGCTTTACCTGTGCAATCTATCCATATTTCGTGGATGGTTTGGGTTAGAGAGCGGTTACGATCCCTGGTTTCCTTGAACTCATGTATCCTAATCTATCCACATTTCTCACATGGCGCACAGCCTCTTTTGAACGTCTGCAAAGTACGTTTTTAAAACGTCTGCAAAATACGTTTTTAAAACGTCTGCAAAATACGTTTTTAAAACGTCTGCAAAATACGTTTTTAAAACGTCTGCAAAATACGTTTTTAAAACGTCTGCAAAATACGTTTTTAAAACGTCTTCTGGACGTTTTCGAGACGTTTTCTGGACGTTTCTAAAACGTCCAGGAAACGTTTTAAAAACGTCCAGAAAACGTTTTAAAAACGTCCATTTTCACAAATCAAGCCATGGACGTTCAGACCTAAAATGGACGTAAAATGGACGTTTTTAAAACGTCCTGTGCTATCTGGGTACTCTAAGGGTGGAGTAACGGGAACGCTGCTCGGCTCGCCTGAACGTAGCCGTATGGTTGTTACTTATTCTTAGCTTAATAGTTGTGTGCGTTACGAAGCTATGCGTAGACCAATACGAGATGAAGCTATCGAAAAAGAATCAATTTTCTGACCACTAAAACTTCTGAATTTTTTCGGAGCCAACGCACACCTATTCTGATATATGTATTTCTACGCTAAGAACTCGGTTTGGCCTATACGTCAGGAGCTTGACACTATCCCCACCACTTCTGACTCACTCGTGTTCTGCGAAGGCGAGAGCGAGGTGGAACGAGAGCGAGTCAGAAAACATTGAGAAAAGGAGCACTGAGGTAGGCAAGCGATATGGTGGGAGAATACCAATCACGAAACTCACCGGCCAATATATCTGATCCCGACCATAGTCGCTTCGTCGCAGCGTGTGTGGGAAATGACTTGATGGTCAAACTATTCCGCGGAGGGGGAATAACCAATCAACGCCAAGGTGGGAAACGAAACAGCGCCACCGTCAAGCCAAGCCAGACAAGCCACGCCAGCGTTGTCGATGCTGGTTGGCTGCGGCCTCTCTTGCCTTGGCTAGCTTGGATTGGCTGTGATCACATCGGGATGTCAAACTAATCAACGCCAAGATGGGAAACGAAACGGCGCCACCGTCAAGTCAAGCCAAACCAAGTGACGCCACGCCGCCACGCTTTCGAATTCGTACAGTACTTTTGTAGACGCCACGCGATTATTTTTGTGAATTGTGCCATTTTTTAGAGTTCCACAGTGTTTTATTAAAGTTCCAATATGAGTACAAAATTATGTAAGACAAATATTTAATACCTTTACATCAGTATAATTTTAGAAATAAGCATTTCTTGAAAAATTAAAGTATCTTTTTGCACAAGGATATGCTAAACATTATGTTCATTACTTTCTTCTTTTAATATTTATTCTTTTCAATTCTTTTAGTATAGTTAGAGCACTAAAGAGGTGAGTATGCGTATCCGCCATATTGGGTCCTCTGGAGAGAGAAAATTATTGAGTATCCGCCTTTTTGAGTATGCTCAGATTCACTTTATAAACAAAAATACTGAACAAGGCGGGTTCTCAATAATCATCTCTCTCCAGAGGACCCAATATGGCGGAAGCGCATACTCACCTCTTTAGTGCTCTAGTATTGTTGCGCCGGGGTGTTTCTTCTTTGACCATTCCGGTTTCTGAACGATTGTGGCCGATCGAGATTCAATTGCATTCGAGCTTTCTAGAGCTTTCTACAGTATTTCATGAATATGGTGAGGGCACTGCCAAGCCACAGGTTCCCGTTGTTGCGTGATTACGCGAACGTAGTCACGGAAATGTATATAATCGATAGGTAAATCAGGAGCGAAGTTTGAAAGTAGATGTTTGCGTATGATTAAGAAGTATTATAAAGGATGCGCAATGCGGGTGGCATTCGTGGGAAAGATGGGAATAGCTCGAAAGCAGGAAGAGGATACCTATTAACAGACCCCGAAACGAATCGCGAGTTTCTTCTAAGTCACGTAACCTCTTGAGAGGGCCTTGCGCTTTGTTAGTCTTTTGGAGTGTTGATTGACTCCAGAAGTGTTGGCGACGCTAAGGCAGTCATAAATTTCCTTCAAGGGTTGTTTTCTTAATCCTCGGAGCCGAGCCAACTTTCTCTTCCCACGTGTGCATCCCGCTGCGTAACGGAAAAGCGCGCTTCCACCGAGTTCCCACCACCACCCGAAGACGAAGGGAAAGATGGACGTCGATTTACGGGGGCGGACGGACATCCGCGGGACAGCCTACCCTTTGAATCCGGCTCATCCCTCATCCTGATTGGCCGAAGGACTGGGAGAACGCGCAAGGATGGAAGGGGCACCACGCTCGAGGAGGGAAGGAGCAACGACGGAGGACTCCGAGAAGGCAGAACGATTTTGACGTTTGAATGTACAAGTCCTGTTCTCTCATAGAAAGCAATCGCTTAAATTTATTAAGAATATATATACAAGTTTTACCAGACTAATAGTTTCATTTTATTCATAACACCCGCGCACTCTGACGAGCAGAGCGGTTCAGCGCTCCACGGGCACCAACCCGCGTTCCGTTCGTAAAATCACCGCCAAAATACGCAACACCGTCTAAAACACTTCTATTTCGTGCGAAAACATCACTGTGACGCCATCTAATATAAGACACGTTCGCGCAGTCCCGTCACAAAATTGAATTTACATTGCTTCGGTTATGTTTATTTTCCCGTTGTTAACATAAAATAACGGATAGTAGATTTTGAAATAAATGCGTATTTCTTTGCTCTACACATTTCCACTAATAATGAGCGTCTTAGATTTTAATCTATGAAGACTGCTACGAATAAAATACCAAAAGACTTTATTCATCTCAGTATTCTGGTTTCTAACGCTTGCCATCTCTACGAAATACATAACATTCGTTTCCATTCTTTTCCTTATTACCCCACCATCCCGCTTTATTTATTTGTATTTTCCATTATAAATGCATTGATTTATTTACTTTGACATTACAAGTTTATCGTTTATAGTGTCAAAATTATTATGATTTTACTTGAGGTTCATTGCAATAAAAGTCATTTGACATTTATTCTTGGTGTCATTTACGCTATATGTAGCATCGCGACAGAGCCGATCGCACAGATTTATATAATTATGACGATCATAGGCAGATGGTGCCACAGTGGTGTTTCAACATGAATTGGAAGTGTTCTAGACGGGAACCTGTGGCTTGGCAGTGCCCTCACCATATTCATAAAATACTGTGGAATGGTAGCAATGCAAAAAAGCCAGCCCTAGTGAGCTCGAATGCAATCGAATCTCGATCGGCCACAAGCGTTTGAGCCGAGTGTACTAATAATGGATATTTTATACAGGTTACTCAGATAGCACAAAGACGTCTTAAAGACGTCCACGAACGTCCAGAAGAGGCCTTAAACAGGTCCTAAAAAGGTCCATTTTCACAAAACAGTACGTCTTTAAGACGTCTGCAAAAGACGTCTTGGTTAGGTCCGAAACAGGCGTTTCTAAGATGTCTTAAAGACGTCTTGGTTACGTCTGGAACAGACGTTTAAGAGACGTTTTTAAGACGTTCGTCGGTACTGGTTCGATTTAATAAAAATTTAAGGAAGTAAATGGTTTTCAAAATAAGATCAAACTCGATAACAATTTATTTCCTATATTTAATTCAGAAATAATGCAGAATATATCGACGCGTGTTACGAAAAGTAGCACGTTTCATTTTTTCTACATGCACCACTAACATACAGTTAAATCCGCAAACTTGAAACGCAACGGATGAAGACCGCAGGGAAACCTCCCCGTGTGTGGATAATAGTAAGATTTTTCAGTTTTTTCAATTTCGACCTGTCGGTTTTATCTGCAGACAAAAACTGCACGTTAATGTTGAACAACTGTTTTGTCACGCGGTTGAAGTTTGTCACGAGAACTGTGACGGTATAAATCGTTCATAGACATGCACCACTAACATACAGTTATGTCTGCCGATTTGAAACGTGACGGATGAAAACCGCCGGGAAATCTCTCCGTGTATGGCCAGCTATTGTGTCTGGGAATAATTTTCGATATTCAGCAACTACTTGCAAAACATACTGCTTCTGCTTTCATCTTTTGTTATGCTCGCATTGTAGTCTCGCATTAATTTGACACCCCCTTCGGCTGTGTCGTTTACAACCCTAAAACGTTTGACAATTCCCTGTCCTTTCAAAAAAATGTTTGTTTTTTTCAAAAACTATTGTCTTTTGAGCAAAACAGTGATGATGACTATGGGCTAAGCAAGCTCATTGACCTTGAGGAAGAAAACATACAAGACCATAAGATAATTAAAGCCAAAATCACTTTGAAAGAAGCTCATTCTTTTTTGGGCAAAGAAGTCGATAACTTTATTACACCACTATTCAACTTCTTCAAAAGGTTCAACATTTTAACTCATTTCTTACATTCCGATCTGGACAACGCGCCACGGATGAATGGATTTATTCGTTGAGAATTTAATCGTCGAGTATAAACAGATACATTCTTATTCGTCGACCGTTTGATGTTCAGCGTCGAAAAAAGATGATCACCTTTATTTGTATCTCTAACCGATGGTTTATCCGACGTCAAATAATTTTCTAGCGCGCGTTGTAGACGCCGAGGACCGGGCTGACCGAAGACTCCGTGACTGGTGCGTATGTTTCAAAGCGTATGTATTTAGGTATTTATCGTTCAATGACGAAATTTTCAATCTTCATAATTTTCATCATATCTTGTTGAAAATAGTACCAATAAGGCAAAACACGACATACAGTGACTCGCATTAATAGTGCCCTTTACACGGGCGGTCCGGCACGCGGTCCGGCACGCGTTCCGGTGCGCGTTCCGCAAAAGTACGTGAAGCGGGATCGCGGCGATCCTTCGCGCAGGCCAGGAGGTCGTACCCGTCACTACTTAGAGACAGCGAGTTCGGGCTCCCATTTCTACGTCGACTCCACATGCTTTTTACACGATCCACCGCAGTGGTGTATTGTGTACTACCTGTTCGATGTATATCATCGATCTGCGAAACGATCGGCAAGACACGATCGCGATATACGTTCGCGAAAAGTATACAAATTCCTCGATATACCTGGCTTATAGAGGATATCATAAATGCTGTTACTGTAGGGTACACTGAAACATCTGTTTTTACGAAGCTATATTTGGTTGACCTGAAGGTGCTACAAATTATGGAAATGGTTTATGACTCAGTTATAACGAGTGTAAAATTTTACAAGGGTACATTAAAAAATGTCCAAATGTTTCCCCGGCAATGTGTTGGCAAATGAAATTGCAGGTAACACATTCACTGTTGTGACGATCATAATTATTACTATTGACGGCAATAATTACCATGTCATTGTTTTAATATAAAAACTAATATTGATAGACAATAAATACACATAGGTATGCAAATGATCTTATATGTAAGATAAATGCTGAAGAGATGTAATATGCAAGATGTTTTGAAAAAAGGGTGGAGTCTTCGGATTGCGCGTGATGCAGGTCAAATTTTTCACCCACGCTCTTGCGTGGCGCGCAAGAAAGCGCCACGGTCCTGCCCGCGCGCCAGAAAACACCACGATCCTGCCCGTGCTCCAACCTCGAGTCCAGAAGAGTTTACATAAGAGACAGAAAAGGTAGTTGGAAAAGGAAAACGGCACTTGAAACCACGGGCCCGGCACGCGCATCAGGATTTCTAACAGTGCAGAAATCCTGAGGCGCGCGACGATCCTGGCAGCCGATCCTGGCAGCCAAGACTCCAGAGGGAACGCCGTCGATAAGCCGTGCCTCGATGGGTTTCGAGGACTTCGACCCTCGAGACCAGGGGGGCCGAACAATCTTGCCCCCTAAGACGTGGCGAATAGAAAATTCTACATTTCTCACCGGATCTTGGCGAAAGTGACGTGAATCGTTTCCTTATGTTTTCCCGATGAAAATGGTCCAAAAACGACACAAATCGGATTGTAATTAAGGAATCTTTGTAATAAATTGATTTCCATAACTTCGTTAAAAATAGTTCGATTTATATGAAAGTTGGTAGGCATAATTTTCATTTGAAAAACATGAGAAATCCATTGGTATCACTTCCATATCGATAGGATAAAGAATAAAGTATACAGTTTTTCAGAAACAGGTACGAATCCTTGGCCGACCGTAGCGAATCGAGGTCGGCGACCCACAGTCGAGGGTGAAATATTTATTACAGCGTATTAAGAAATTCTTTACTCTTTATCGTATCGATATGAAAGTAACACCAATCTATTCCTGGCGTTCTCCCCATTAAAATTATCCAAAATGTCGTGCAAATCGGACTACTTTTACACAAACAATACAATTCATAAAAGGAGTAGGCATTTCTTAAACGCACTCTCTTATCGTATCGATATGGACGTGACAAATGGATTCCTGACTCACCCTGGCTCACACAGTCGAGGGTCGTTCGAATATGAAAAGTCAACTTCAGATAAATTTTTTTGTAATTAACATGAATACGACATATTTGTTTGCATGGTTACATACTTTGTCTATTAGCTATCAGAATAGAGTGATGGATATACAAAAATACAACTTTCATACTAAACTACGTCTTTGCCATATTTTTTTTTTCTGTTTCTGCAGCTATTTCTAACTTTCACTTTTACTCCTTTATATGTACCTACCTCTTCCTGCCGTTTCTGCTTCCATCTACCTACTTAATTTCAAGGGTCCGCACAGGCCTGGTCAGCGTCAGGAACATTTGGCGACCAGGCCTTTGCGAACCGGAGGACAGTTTTCTTATCTCACGCTTTCTTTTTACCCTCTCTATGTTTTTTCTCTGTTTTTTTCTTTTATTCGCTATCTCTAACTCTGTCTAGTCTTTCCTTTTTAATCGGCGAAAATTCACGGAGCGAACACTTGGTCTCGAACCGGCTATCAGACAACACGTACCGCGCACGCATTTTTACTGTTTTTCCATATTTACTGTTAATTTATTACTGTTAATTGTTACTTTTAATTATTTCTGTTACTTGTTACTCTTAGTTGTTACCGTTAATTATTACCGTTACTTGGTAGTGTTAATTGTTTCTGTTAATTGTTTTTTTTAATTGTTATTGTTAATTGTTTTTGTTAACTGATATTTTTGGTTAACTTGATTGAGTTGTGGGTGTTATCCTTACACCAAACCACTTCAAGTGTAAGAAACAGTAAAGTTCGGCAAAAGGCCAAATTTATTCGTCAGAAAATTTCTGATCGGCGTGTTGACAGCTAAGCCTGTGTGAAGAACGCGGTTTATGAAAGTGTGAAAAGTTTTGTCATGTTTGTGGTGAACAGTAATCGTGACCGGAACTTAGCTGTTGTTGTTGTTGCTGCTGCTGCTGTGCATTTAACATTAGCAGACCGAAGAAGAAACAGAAGAAGAAACCGCCAGGTTTGGGTAAAAGAATACCGCGGAAATTGTAATGATCAGCCCCTTCTTCGAGAGCTGAGAGAAAATTATCCAGATGACTACCGGAATTATTTGAGGATGGATTCTGAAGCGTTTGATCATCTCCTCAGCTTAGTTCAAAACAAAATTAAAAAAATGGACACCGTTATGAGGCACAGCATCACCGCAGAGCAACGTCTTATCGCCACTTTAAGATTTTTGGAAACGGGACGTTCTTATGAAGATTTGAAATTTACAACAGGAATATCAGCTCCTTCGTTATCCAAAATAATTCCTGAGACGTGCAAAGCAGTGTATGATGCCCTACGGACAGAGTTCTTAAAGGTAAGGGTTAAAAATTAATAATACGTGTAGACGAACAATAATACTTTATTAATTAAATGTTGTACCGTTAAAGAACTAGTCCTTGATCAGGCACTAATTTTTGATCAGTTCATGAAATAAATTGTTCATGATATAAATTGTACAATAATTTAGTCTACAATGTAGCGCAAGAATTTTAGTATTATATGTATCATTTTGCCTCTTCGTCCTTCATACCAAAAAAAAAAAAAAAAATTTAATAAAATAAGAAATAACGAAGGAATTAAATTTTGTTTATTTTTGTATTGTATTTTGTTCTGTCATAGTTCCCGAATACCAAGGACGAGTGGAAAAAAATAGCGGTAGGATTTCAGAACAAATGGGATTTCGTCAACTGCGGAGGTGCTATGGATGGAAAACACATCCGAATTGTTCAACCATCGGGCTCCGGGGCTTTTTATTATAATTATAAAAATTATTATAGTATCGTACTAATGGCGTTAGTCGATTCGAATTGTGAGTTTATTTTTGTCGACGTCGGCAAAAATGGAAGGATATCGGATGGTGGTGTTCTCGAACACACGGAATTTATGAGGCGTTTAAATAACGGGTAGTTGAATTTGCCGGAAAATAATGAAACCATAAAAAATTTAAACTTCGCCTTTGTAGGCGATGAAGCGTTTGCTTTAACTAATAATTTTTTAAAGCCGTATGCTCAAAGGGAACTGGACCACGATAAAAGAATATTTAATTATAGATTATCGCGAGCTAGGAACGTAGTAGAAAATACATTTGTCACGACCATATCGATACGCTAAGAGAGTGCGTTTAAGAAATGCCTACTCCTTTTATAATTTGTATTGTTTGTGTAAAAGTAGTCCGATTTGCACGACATTTTGGATAATTTTAATGGGGAGAACGCCAGGACTAGATTGGTGTTACTTTCATATCGATACGATAAAGAGTAAAGAATTTCTTAATACGCTGTAATAAATATGTCACCCTCGACTGTGGGTCGCCGACCTCGATTCGCTGCGGTCGGCCAAGGATTCGTACCTGTTTCAGAAAAACTGTATACTTTATTCTTTATCCTATCGATATGGAAGTGATACCGATGGATTTCTCATGTTTTTCAAATGAAAATTATGCCTACCAACTTTCATATAAATCGAACTATTTTTAACGAAGTTATGGAAATCAATTTATTACAAAGATTCCTTAATTACAATCCGATTTGTGTCGTTTTTGGACCATTTTCATCGGGAAAACATAAGGAAACGATTCACGTCACTTTCGCCAAGATCCGGTGAGAAATGTAGAATTTCCTATTCGCGGAACGCGCACCGGAACGCGTGCCGGACCGCGTGCCGGACCGCCCGTGTAAAGGGCACTATTATATCAGGACACCATGGTGTATGAGAGATTATTGCTCTGAATATTTGTTTATAATAATGCTATTGAATTGATTGTTTCTTAATATATTACAACAATCATTGTAGTTAGTAGGAACATACATTTTCATTATTCAAAGTACACAGATTTTTGCGTAATCAGCGCTAAACTAATGTCGAAATTTAACATTGCAAAAATATTTTGATAGTGAGTAACTTACATAAATTTTATATAAAATATATATCTTTTTTTAAGAATATTAGCCTAATATTAATATTTCGTAGGTTGACTAGCCGTGGGAGCTCAATGACTAATAATAAGGATTATTGAATCAACTACTTCAGAGATAGAATGAATAGTGTATTGTAACGCGACATGCCAGCCCTCAACTCCCCGGTTCTCGGCGGCTCGGACGCATGTCAGAAAATTATTCGACGTTGAATAAAGTTAAAGATAAAGTTATAGTTGAAAACTTTCTTCGACGCCGAAGTCGAAACGTTCGGCGTATAAAAGAATCAACTATATCCATCGAATAGAAAAATTATTCGTTGTTCGTTGAATAAAGTTAATCCGCGTAATCTTTATAAAACACGTGACGTATAATTTTTTTAACTTTTATTCGTTATTCGAAATGTTTATTAAAATAAAGATTTTGCCTCTCAGAACGTTTGCCACCTGTCCCATTTTCCTTAAATCCGCCACTGATTACGACTTCAATATTTATCAACATACGGCTTACAACATGCGATACCCGGCTGAAGAACGTATAGAAATACATTATAAAGGAACAGGGGTCGGACAACAAGAGACACGACGCAAAATATTTTGTTTACATGATCGGACGGCCGGTACTGGCTCGCGAGATGTATTTAGTATCATCCAATCATGAAAATTTCAATTTCTATGATTTTCGTTCCATCTTTTTGGAAATAGTACCAATAATGGGCCAAAATATGGCAAATGGGGCTAGTTTTAACAATATCTTAATTCGTATGTCTTGCCCCGAACATTATTCAGAATAATATATATTCAAATTGGTTACTATTAAAACTACTTAGTGCGATGTATGTCGTATTTCAGGCTATTTCCGTCGGGAAAACTTCACCAATCCATTGGTACAATTTTCAACAAAATAGGATAGAAATTACGGGACACCCTTAGGCCCGAGACAGACGAGTGAGTTCCCAAACGGTAATTTAGCGGTCAACTTAGGCATTAAAAAATCGACACTTGAGAAGACAGGCTTTGGACGACTGCGCTGCCGAGAAGCATTCGTGAATGTATCGCGTTGACGACGACGACGCATGATCGTTATACTTTATCGGGGAAATATAACATTTTAAACGTTACCTCCTACGTTTTATTTTTTTATTAGTCTTATACGACAGAAATGCCCGCGCGACAAAACTCGCTCGTCTGCAGCATGTCTTATATACCGATTTCCGCGAAGTAGATAATTTAAAATTATAATTGTTCATAATTACGTATCTCTTGTTGGTGTTTAGAAGATGTTGGGATTCTTCGTAAACTTCTATCACTCCTTCTATATAGGTACAACGTGATACAATCGCTTTGAAATCCTTGTTCGGCGTAGTGCCTTTGTGTTGCAGCGGGCCAGTTCTGACTGAGTACGTGAGAATATTCGAGACAGTTCGAGACCTGCGCAACGCACGCGACTGGTGGTAATCCAGTACAATTCTGACCAATCTCGATTTTCGGCAACATGGCGCAGCCTATCCGAGATTCCCATTATACCGCCAAAATTAAAATTGTTCATCCGTGGGCTCCTCTGTATATTAGGAGATGCGTAAGTAGGTTCCTCTTCGAGGATCAGGAAAACAACCCTCGAAGCAAATTTATGACTTCCTCAACATAGCCCGTTCGTTTGGAGTGATCTCTGGCACTCGTAACGGCTAACAAAGGCTAGGAACATCTCAAGAAATTCGTGACTTAAATTAAATCTCGCGAATCGTCTCGGGATCTGCATTTTCCTGCTTTCGAGCTCTGCCTAAAATCTTTCTCACGCATGCCACCTACATCGCGTAATCCTTAACAATACTTTTCTCATAGCACATTCGGCAACCTGCACATACGCGGAAAAAGGTCTAAAAGGTCGGAAAAGGTTCCCAACAGTACACACCGTGCCTCACATTCGGCTGATACTGTACATCTGTATGTACACATGTATGTCCCGATATCCCGATTTTACTGCCCCATTACATGGACACGTAATGAAACATAAAAAATTTGGACGTTTTCGAAGGAATTTAAATAAAAAAAGCAACACAATAGGTTTTTCTTTTGGCATATTTCTTCTGTATAAGTAATTTATTCAAATCAATAACAAACTTGAGTAAAAAGAAACTATTTATTATTTAATGACTAATTTTAAGGTTATGTGTATTTGTGTATAACACACGAATGTTATACATGAGTTAAATATTATCATTAAAATAAGATAACAACAATACAAAGAAATAATTGCTAAGGTGTTAAGTAATTATTTTTTTATTGTGTCAACAATAACGCGTGCTTATTTCACAATTTGCATACGTGGTCAAGTTTCGGAATTTTACTGTACCAGTAGATAGAAACGCGAATAAAAAACTAGTACGAACTTTAATTTTAATCTTTCAGTCAAAAAGTAAAACTATAAGGTACCATTTTTCTAAAAATCTATTAGTTATACCAATATACTAAACATTATTAATAATATTCGCTTAAGAAGAAGTAGGGACTCATAATACGCTACTACATGTTGCTGTAGGAAAAGGGCATATAAAAGTTGTTAAACTGCTTTTAGAACGTGGGGCAGATGTAACTATTAAGAATAGGAATAAGGATACTCCGAGAGGTATTGCTAGCAGTATAGATAATTCTCAACAACACGATAAAGAAAACATCATTGAAGAATTGGATCGAGCATTAGAGAAAAATAAGCAAATGGATATGAAAAGAAAACATAGCCTACCTGCCTCTGGTTCTAATAGTAACTCAGAAAAAAGTAATGACAAAAGGCCAAAAACTTCTGTAAAAATGAAGAGGTCAGGTGCTGAAGAAAGTCAACCAGAGACGGAAAAAAAAAGACCAAAAATTATTAATGGTAAAGAGTTGTTGTGTGCAGTACGTCAAGGTAATCTAGATGAAGTTAACCGCCTTATCAGTGAAGAAGCAGATATTAGTAGTGTAGATGAAGAAGGTAATACAGTTTTACATCGTGCTGTTCTTAATCCTAATGCAGAGATTGTTCAACGCATTTTAAATCATGAAAAAGTAGGTGATATTATTCACGTCATGAATGAAGAAGGTATAACTACATTAGGTATAGCTAGGATGTCGAAGAATAATATTTTTGACATAATAGGAAATAAAATATTGAATGATTCTTACAAAATCCTTAAAAGTTTAAAGGAAAAAGCCATTACTAATACCGTAGGTGGAAGCAATTCACAGGTAAAACCAGATACAAAAGATAAGATAAAAAAAAAGGTAGAAATTTGTTTACAAGCTCTTAAAGAATTAGAAAAGAGTGAAAGAGATATAAAGGGATTTACTTATAAAAGTGCGAATGTTTTTCTGCTCTTTATAGAGACATTTGCAGTAGAAGATTTAAAACTAGACGAAGATGAAAAAAAAACATTTATAAACGGTTATATTAGAAAAGAAGATAATGATTGTGTTAAATCTATAAGAGCTAATCTTATTCATCGTAAAAGTGAAGAGAAAATTAAACTTACATACTTAAAAAACTTTGTTGTAGAAAGTGAGGAAGAGGATTAAAAAAGTTTTTTTATGATTTACGAGATTACACTCAAGGAGTGTATGACAAATGGAATAAAGGGCAAAGTGACTCAAAACAAAAAAATTTAACAGAAATATTAAAATCATATTCTAATCCTCAGAAAAAGGGAAAGACTAACAAACAAGTAGTATTAGAATTATTTGGCAGTTTAGTAAAAGCAGCCTATGCAAAGGAACAAAACACAGAAAAGGTAGAGCAAATAGTGTTTGATTTGATTGTGAACATTATTCCATTGATTGGTGAGGATTTAAAAAATAAAGTTAGAGAGGTAAAAGATTTACGAAACGATCTTCTACATAATTTTCATCTATATAAGAATTCTAGAATGCTCAAGATTAAAAAAACTATGTTTAATGTAAGATCTAAAGCATTTCATTACTATAGCTCCGAAAAAATACATAACGCGCTGCTCAATATCCGCCCAGATGCAGACTGCAAAAATATAGAAGATACACTAAAAAGCGAATTGAAAGCCTGTGAAAAAAAATTTCAAGAAAATGATGTTAATATTTCCAAAGAAAGTGAGGTAGAAAAAACTTTTGAGTATATTCTTTCACAACCATTATTTGAACAGAAAGATGAGGCCGTTAAAAAGTCAGTAGGCGAATATCTCAAATTTATGATCATTATTGATGATGAAAAGAAAGGGGAAGAAAATGAAATTGATACACTATAGCATGGGCGAAGTGTTATCAGATTCGAATGATTGTTTGGATGCGTTAGAACATTATTATATTGAATTAGCAGTACAAAATAGAATTTTAGAAGATAAAAGAACGATATATGGTGATTACCATCCGGAAATTAAAAAGGCTGCAACATACACAAAGAAAGCACTTCGAACTATAAAAAAAATTAATCAACACATTTCCCAATTTGCAAGAAGCAAATAGAAACGTGTTGTAGAATTGCTACATTATAAGTCGTATTGGCTTGTAAGTCGAGAGGTATTGTAAGGGAGGAAGTCTTGTATCCCCGGAGGGGAAGGGTTACTAAATACACATACATACATACATATCTGCATTTGTATTAATTATTAGTAACATACTGCACGCGGAGAACTTTCTACTACATTTCATATATCACACGATTCAAAAGAACATGGATTCTATATTCTTACATAATCATATTTCCCGCTAAATCTATTTCAAAATGTGAATAATAATATCGTAAAATTAATGAGAATATTTTAACGTAAAGAAATGTATTGCCACGGCGACATTAAGACGGAAATAAATTTCCCGAAAATGTTAACAGAACGCTCGATTTCTTTTTCGAACAACCTTTCCTAATATTCGCAAATTATCGTTCACAAAGTTCAAGAGCAACTAAGAATTTAAATACTACTTCAAATTAACCACAATTTGAATACTTTAGGTCGCCCACGCACTTCAAAATATTTTAGAAAACTAATTGTAAGTAATAAAATGTTGCAAATACATATTAAACTGCTTGAACTCCCCGCCCTTTCAAACTTGTGCTCACTGCGCATCTTAACGTTCATTGGTTCTCCATTAGCCAATCGCAATTATTCTTTAGTTTTCACGTTATCGGTAAGCACGGACCACGTGCTCGGATATATTGAATAATTGAATAGTCAACATCGGTCAACATCATCTCGCAGTATATTAAAAACACACTGCAAGCATTTAACAAATAGCGAATTCGGGAGACTCGCACTGGCCGCACTGAGTGCGACTTTTAGCCAATTGAAAGCGAGAAAATTCGTACTCAGTGCGGCCAGTGCGGGTCTCCCGAATTCGCTAAAACATTCTGTTATGAAAATATCGCGATATGAAACACTCTTCTGAGGCATATTTTATATATGTGATATAAATATAAAAGGAGAGAGTAATTTTGAATATAAGAATAAAATTCTTCCTTGGCATCCTTTTGTTGTACGTTTTACCCTTAGAGCATATAAACATGGAGGAAGCATGCAATAGGCGAAAATGTAGACGGCGATAGAAAGAGAAAGATATACATGTGGGACACCCTCTCTCTTTCTAGCGCCAGGGGCGGCAGCGCTTTTTATTAAAGGTCCATAATGGAACCCTAAAAAACGTTAACTCAAAGTAAATACAATACAATACAACCCTAAGTACCCGAGAGGTTATAGTTACCACCAAAATACTATTTAAATATTAAAATACTATTTAACTATTGCTATTTGACGCGTAAAGTATGAGCACCCGAGAATATGCCAAAAATTTGTTGCCTTCCCAATTGTAGATTGCGAAGCGAAAAATTTACAGCTCGTAATATAACTTTTCATAAGTAAAAAAATGTTTAAACGTTTGACGTATAACCTCTCGGGTACTTAGGGTTGTATTGTATTGTATTTACTTTGAGTTAACGTTTTTTAGGGTTCCATTATGGACCTTCAATAAAAAGCGCTGCCGCCCCTGGCGCTAGAAAGAGAGGGGTTGTCCCACATGTATATCTTTCTCTTTCTATCGCCGTCTACATTTTCGCCTATTGCATGCTTCTTCCATGTTTATATGCTCTAACCGTTTTACCGAACAAATCAGAAAGATGGGTTTAACTAAGCAATACTTAAAATACGCGCCAGCTGGCAATTTAAATATAATTGCTAGTCCTAATTGCAATATCGTCTTTGTAACGTTACAAGGACAACAAGGCAGATTTGTAGCAGTTGGCGCGTGTGAGCATGTTATAATATGGGATTTACGTCTGGGAGAAAAGGTGAAGTATAAAGTATTTATAACCTTTTACGAAAAATGATGTGTACTATTATAATTCTGTGTTGCTTCAGGCTCAAGTATTATCCGGAGATAAAGTGAATGTAACATGTTTGGCTGCATCCCCTAATAGAAACCATATAGGAGTCGGTTACGCAGATGGTACCGTGAAAACGTTTAACTTACAGACGGGAGAAAATATGAGCATATTCGTAGGCCATCGGTCTGAGATTACAACTTTAGCGTACGATAAAGAAGGGCATAAATTAGCTTCTGGTTCGAAGGTAAGATGCCTTGTTACCAAGAATGTATATCGGCCCACTTCTGACTCACTACTCGTTAGCCGGCGTTATTTATTATTACGCAGTATTCACGATAACAACTTTATACAATGCAATATGAATATCAGAACGAATAGCCTTAGCGCTTCTGTTGGTCTTTTCCGATTGTCTTCTAAGTCCGGAGACTTTTTTTCAGGGGCAGGCAACTTTGGGATGATGGTGAAGAATAATATACACCTCTTGTTTTTTTTACCCCTTTTATAGTGACAATTTAATTAAATATTTAAAACCGAAATTTAAAAATATTCCCTTTTTTAGAATACCTAAATTTAATAAAGATCAGTTTTGAAAAATAAACGATTTTTTCACAAAAGCCAGGGGGGTAACTGCCCCTTTTGCCCCCCACCCCCCCCCCCCTGTGGACACCCATGGCTAGCATTGTGCTTCCACTAGTATATAACAATTAACTCGTATTCTTACTTAAGGGCAAACACCACTATGACGACTGGAAAAGTAAGCTATTTTTAAGAATTTTTAAAAAAAAATAATTTACAGTTTTTATCGAAAAATTTTATTTCCTACCTTTAGTACGCTGTTTTAAGAGACTATACAAAAAAAGTAAATAGAAAAACATGCATAAATTTTTATATATTAATTAATCTTCTAGACCCCCTCACGCGAGCTGGTCGAATGTGTAACTATGGAACACTAGGTCCGAAATCAAATTTCAGTCTTTTTTTATAAACTATACGAGTGTAGTTTCCGTTGTGCGTATCGATTTCTTAAACAAATTATTTTTGTAAAAGTGGTGCGCTTTAGAAGAAAAGTTTAGAAAATCAGCGAATAAGATGGACAGTTTT
This sequence comes from Andrena bucephala, assembly GCA_947577245.1. Lineage (NCBI taxonomy): Eukaryota > Metazoa > Arthropoda > Insecta > Hymenoptera > Andrenidae > Andrena > Andrena bucephala. Next base: position 11,794,942 of record OX387715.1, read on the forward strand.
TCGATCGTATTTCAAAAAGTTTGTTTTCAATCAAAAAATCCGTACACACAACGGAAACTACATTCATATAGTTTATATAAAAAAATGAAATTTCGGACCAGCTGTTCCATAGTTACACATTCGGCCAGCTCGCATGAGGGGGTCTAGAAGATTAATTAATATATTAAAATTTATGGATGTTTTTATATTTATTTTTTTTTTATAACTTCTTAAGACCAGCGTACTAAAGGTAGGTAATAAAAAATTTCTATGAAAACTGTAAATTACTGAATAAACTTCTTAAAAATAGCTTACTTTTCCGGCCGTCACAGTGGATGTTGCCCCTGAAGGGGGCAGACCACTATAAAGGTCCGAAATGTAAGGGTGTTTTCGGGAATTTATTTCAACCAAACAACGTAAGTAAATCAATGTATTGCTTAGTATAGTTAATAATATACATATCCAAGGGTAAAATTTTTTTTTTCAATCAATTCATAAATCCGTTTTCTGTATACTCTTCGTCAATATGTGCGCTGCGGCAAAATCGTGCTTGTTGCGTTGACATTGCCCAAGCCATAAGGTTAATCCGAATTCAAAAAGACCAAAATATTTAGAAACTAGAAGCCTACCTCTATTACATGACCATCAAAAAAAGTCAAAATCGCAAAAAATTACAAAATGGCGGACCACTGAGAAAAAATCATGTTTTCGGGGTAAAAAATTGGGGAAATGTTGATAAAAAAATAGAAGCAGGTCGTTTATTGAAAAAAACTGATCGTCATGTAATAGCAACGGGTTTTTCGTACAATAAATGCCCTTGCTCATGTCAATTGGATGTATAGTTTTCTCTGTAGACTGTCAACGCCGTTGAAAAATGTAATTCTGAGGAAAACGCGTTCAAAGTTCCGCTCGGCTCACAAGGGAACATCCCGAACCCGGAAATTCGAAAAATTCTGAAACTTTGTGAATATGTAGGGAATTTCCTCCTGATTTCAACGCAATTTTTTTTGCTGCCCAAATTCACTCTAAGAGGGTCTAATTGACCACTGAAAATCCGGTTATTTTCAGATTTGGTGTTATATCTCGTGAACTGTAAAATATTTTTTTACCATATGATAGATCTAATTAAAAGAAGTAACTTTTGTCTTGAAACTTTTTTTCTATCTCTTACAGTTCCCGAGTTATAACACAAAATCAGAAAGTAGCCGAATTTTCAGGGGTTGATTTTACCCCCTTCGAGTGAATTTGGGCAGCAAATAAAAATTACGTTATAATCAGGAGGAAATCCCCTACATATTCACAAAGTTTCAGAATTTTTTGAATTTTCGAGTTCGGGATCTTCCCTTGTCAGACGCGCGTCACGGAAAATACTATATCTCCGTCAATTTTGCGAATTTCTTCATAAAATTTGGAGAGAGCATTCTTGAAACGTACGTCTCTCAGAAAATGTGAAAAAGAAAAAATCGATTTTTCCGATTTTTTACAGTGGTCTGCCCCCTTAAGAGAGACACATGGCTCGCACCGATTTCAATGAAACTTGGCAGGGTGATACATCTATATCTACAACACAGTGTGATTGTAATTTTAGCCGTAGATATCCAGCCAATGATGAGAAAATTAATTTAAATCTTAAACTCTCCCTAATTTTAAACGCATCCTGCCACTCTTATGCAATTACTACTTTATCTATGTCGATATAGTAAATTGGATGATTTATACAAAACGCTTTGATGTTTCGTTTACACCGCTAAAAGCTGCGACCATCCTGTCCAATTATAACGAATGAATGATTAATTCAAATATAGTAACATAGCTGTTTCTAAGATGTTGATTTTTCTAGGATACGGATATCATCGTTTGGGATGTAGTAGCAGAAACAGGTATATGTCGATTGAGCGGGCATAAAGGCGTAATAACTAAACTAGCATTTATGAAAGATCACAATATCGTTATCAGCGCTAGTAAAGACACTTTCGTAAAATTTTGGGATTTGGACACGGAACATAACTTCCGAACCCTTGTTGGTCATGGAACAGAGGTAAATATCATTAGAGATACAAGTGTAGTTAGATTTAATATTTCAGACGATTTGTTAATATCGGTGACTCTATTAATCAAGGTTTGGGGCCTTACGTTAGCTAAAAATGATCAGTATTTAATAACTGGGTGCAATGATAACGCGTTACGCGTGTGGAAAATATTTTTCACTGACGACAAGACTACAGACTTCGAAATCAATTTGCAAGATTTAACGATCACCGATGAGACTGAAGTCAGCGATATGGTATACTCCTGTTAACTTACACTCCCATACGCGACACACTTACTACTTTTATGTATAATAAAAATGTTACGTTTTAATAGAAATATCCATTAAGGTGCGAGAAAACTGGCAGTATATTGAGAAGCGGTCGCGGACGAGTTGTATCTCTGGAAATTGATACGACGCATACTGTCATCGGATGCCATGGCGTAGACAATACCGTGGAATTATTCGAATTGTTACCCGATGCCAAAGTAAAAGATAACGTGGTCAAGCGATTACGGAAGGAAAGGAAAAAAGCTGAAAAGTACGCGTACATATTCTTCTAATGTATCTATGATTGATTATTTAGGTATTTTTTAACATTGCGAATCTACTTTGAGAATAGAAGCGGAGGCAGCGTAGAACCAAATTTCTCGGGTGTACCGACGATAAAAGATGAAATTGTTCGATTACCTCTGATCAAAGTGTCTGGCAAAGCCAAAGGATTAGATATGGTGATGGGTAGGGAAGGCGAGCTCAGAGTAAGTCGTGGCAAACAGTTTCGCTCTGCTGCTATAATCTGGCTAAAGATCCTCTGTTCAACTAATTTCGCTATTATCGTTTCAGATATCCGTTGAAATAAATAACAATTCTATTGACCTCTACTCCCTGTTCACGCAAGAAAAGGATGCCGAAGTAAAACATTTAAGGTCTATAACAAATCATGGTCATCGCACGGATGTCCGTGCCATTTGCTTTAGTTCTGACAATCTTGCTTTCGCAACGGCGAGTGGGGATTCTGTAAAATTGTGGAACAGGTATTAATTAAATAATGTTTATTAGAAAACCTTGACAACATCCTATATTGTCTTCTCCATTTTAGGCCAACCCTAGCATGCCTGCGTACCGTAGAATGTGGTTACGCTTTAACAGCAACATTTGTACCAGGAGATAGGCATTTAATAGTAGGTCTAAAGGATGGAAGAATGTTAGTTATTGATATTGCATCGGGCGATATCTTAGAAGAAGTACCTGCGCATTCAAAGGAACTTTGGAGCATTGCACTGTTTCCCGATAAGGTAGCTTTGAAAAGCTTTTATTCGTTGGTTTCAATGTTATACTTATACATTAGATTGGATTATCTCATTTTATAATATATGTCTTTTATATTTTTATAGAAAGGAGTAGCAAGTGGCGGAGGAGATCAAACAGTAAAGTTTTGGACATTTGAACTCATTGAAGATCCTGATAGAGAAATAAAGGCAAAAGTTCTATCTGTTTTACATTCGAGGACTTTGAAATTAGAAGACAGTGTGCTGTGCGTGAGGATAAGTCCTAACAATAGATTCGTCGCAGTTGCGCTGCTCGATTCGACTGTGAAAATCTTCTTCCTTGACACGTTTAAGGTTACTACTTTACGCACATAATTCTAGTCCTAGTTTACTAGGTGATTAATACCAATAATAATTTATATAATCCCTTTTAGTTCTTCATTTCACTCTACGGGCATAAATTACCAGTTTTGTGTATGGACATATCCAGCGACTCGACACTCATCGCCACTGGTTCCGCGGATAGGAATATCAAGATTTGGGGTTTAGATTTTGGAGACTGTCACAAGTCAATGTTTGCCCACGATGACTCTGTAACGGGGCTCTCCTTTGTTCATGGGACTCACTACCTATTCACTTGCGGGAAAGATGGAAAAGTGAAAGAATGGGATGCTGATATTTTTCAAAAGATCATGACGTTACAAGTAATTTATTTTTCGCGGCATAATAATCCAGAAATCTATAACGAAAGATTACAGAGCATTTATTTATGCAGGGACATTCGGGAGAAGCGTGGAATTGTGTCGTTTCACCGAATGGTATTTACGTCGCGTCTTGTGGATCCGATAAAGTAATCAGATTGTACGAACGAACCACAGAGCCGTTAGTTCTGCAAGACGAAGAAGAAGAAGAAAGGGAACGTCAGGAAAACGAGCTGGCTACTGGCGAAACCACGGTCGTTCCAGGACAAAAGCCACAGTCTTTACCATCGAGAAAGACCGTGTCCAGCGAGAAAGGGGTAACTATCAGAAAATTAATCCATGCCATCGTATATTCTTCAATTTGTATAATTTCCAGGCCGAATTGATATTAGAATGTTTGGAGATATCTAAAGAGTACGGTGAACAATTGTCAAAAGCAGCGTTATCGAACGCAACGGCTGCTGTTCCTTTACAAATGCAAGCTTACAATTGCACAACCGTAGACGAGTACTTTTTGGAGACAGTGAAGCGAATCAGAGCGAGGTAGAAAAAGTTTGCATATCGAATGCATATCTAATAGAGATAAATTATTACGAGAAAAATCATTTTTAGCGATTTGGAAGAGACTTTATTATTGTTACCATACTCGGCTGCTTGCGAGATTCTTAAAATGCTTCCCAAATTACTGGAATCGGAGTACAACACGGAGTCACTTGCGAGATTAGCATTGTGTTTAGTACACGCTCACCATGGCCCGATTGTAGCTACTCAAGAACTTTTGCCTGTACTAGAATCAGTGAGCACGCTTGCCATCCAAAAAGTTTCTGCACTAAGAGTAAATAAAGTTCTTTATATTTTAATTACCAAGCTTAATCGTGTAAAAGGGGCGGAATAATTGAGAATTGATTATTTAAGGACCTAGTTGGATTCAATCTGCATGGAATGATGCATATGCAACGTGTTCTCGAAGAGAAGGAAGGAATCCAAGTTTTCACGGATGCAACCAGAAGTAGTAAACACAGGAATAGAGTCAGGAAAAATAAGGAGAAAGCACTGAAAAGAGCAATTATGTCTTTATAAAAATTTTTACTTAACGATGAAATATATATCTTGTACATAGTTAAAATTAATAAATATAAAAACAATTTTATTTAAGTAAAAAAGTGTTGTTATTTACAAAATCCTAGTGGAAAACAAAAAAGTATTTTAGTAAATAGTAGCACAATTTTTAGTACTTACATAAATTACATGTCATTCAAATAATGAACTTTTGATTCTTGTACACTGTAATATTGAGTTGTATTACAATATTTTGATACATATGTAACTCTTTTATTTTGACAACTTCAATGACTCGTACACTTTGTTGCACCTAATTTGCATACATAAATCTGTCATAAACGATGTTACTTGAGCTTCTTTATCTCTCTGTTTGCCGCTTTCATACACGGTGACAAGAGTCATTCTAGGATCAGTATTATACATGGCATACACACATGGGTCCTGGAAACAGATTATTTTGCATTAGTGTATACGGTTTGTCGCAGGAAAAAGATCGTTTAGTAACGTACTTTTACATTTTTGCTATAAACAATTTTGTCCATAGCGAGAAGTTCCGCATGCCGTTCTTTGATTCGTTTCTGTATATTATCCAAATGAACTGACGGGGTTTGTACAAATGTCTAAAGAAAATGTAATAGAATTATCTTAGAAAACGAAGTTTCTATTGCACGTAATGTTATAAGCATAAATTTTTGTTCGAATAATTTCGAATAAGATTTGCTAATAAAACGAAGTTATTCGAGAATAACGAATAAATTTTTATTCTAATAATATGCCAAGCGAAACCCTTAAATTCTGAATAAAATTTTATTTGTTATTCTCGAATAACTTCGTTTTATTCGCAAATCTTATTCGAATAATGCTCAACTCTGCGTGATATTCGTCTGTAAGATTCCCGTAAGTTTTATAATTCGCAAGAACTTACGCTTGGAGAACTGACAACAACAGGGAAATCTTCAGAAGTATTCGGTTCTCTGCGAGGATGTCTGTAACCTGGCCCCGAGTCTTCTACGCCTCGAGGGTCAAATATTATCAAAATTGCTAGGACGTCGTGCTTACGTTGGAAACTTTGTATTCTGAAACAAAAGCACATACTACTTATTGCCGACCAATGATTTACAAGAAATCGTACGATTTAAACGTGTCTTACTTATGATAGTAATCCACATTTTGCTTGCTCATGATACTTCTCATTTCTCCGGGACTAGCCTGCTGACTCAAAGTAGTGTGGAAATATAAAGAGCATTTGGCTAATATGCTACTGCGTAGTTTCACTAGCCATTGATACAATGCTGGTTGTTGATTCGCTTTTAAGAAAGTCGCGCTGAAGCCCAATTTCCATGACTGAGAACCGTACGTACATGGAAGTTAAATATATTCGATCTCTTTAAATTTTCCACACTGTAGATTCTGGTTAATTAGAAGTTTACCGACCTCTTTACTTTGCAATGTCCTCTCCCAAGCTGACATTCGTGCCTGCGCGCCATAGAGAGACATTAATGTCGATAAGAACCTCCAATGTTGCAGTTCAACTTGCGCTTTCGTTAACTGCACTAATATTTCATACTCTAAACTGATCGAAATATATCTCAATTTTACAAAGAGTATTGTAATCAGAATTTCTATTTTATAATTCTTAAAATTCCGTTTTCACTTACGTTAAACTAGTCTTAACAGGAGCCAATGCTAAATGGGAACAAGACAGGGAGTGAGTTTCTACTATCCCTTCTATGCATTGCAATAATTCCTGGTATTTCATAGCTTTACTGCTTGCGCTCATATTGTACATTTTCTCGTAGCTGCAAAAAAGAATGTGATTATGTGACATGTTAAGCGACGTATGAAAACAATGATATATGTACTAACAAATCTATCAACTGAATCTTTGCTGTAATATATTGGCACAGTTGATTAGAAACTTCGGCAACTGTTGCGCCAATGGTGTTGGTTCCCTTAGTCATTTCCTCCACCCTTTTCAGATCAGACTTTAAAGATTCGTACACTGTTCTCAAGGAATTCTACAAGGGTCAAAGACGGATCTCAAATACATAATAACAATTACTGTGCATCGACGAGAAGATGGCACTACAATCCCACAGGGGCAAGAGAGGTTCTTCTTCTTGTATTCGTCGAAATTGTCACATTGGTCGATAGAGACGGTATGTGTGGCCTACCTCTATGATCGTGTTAAAGAACGTGGGTCAATGGGGATATACCAGTCAGACCCTACAGTTTCTCGCAACAACATCTCGGCGATGCACAGTACATACTCGTATTTTAATCGAAGCAGTAATATAGTTACATCTTTCCTCAGGAATCCTTTATTTTTAGTATGTAGGAAACCCAGATCTGCGTAAGAGTGTTCTGCTACCGCTATTTGCGGTAAATGCATAAGTAGCATTCCCCATGGGCCCATCTGCGTTTGACGACATGATCCACGCTCCTTCTCCTAAATATTATTATCGATATAACATTATGGCTAGTACTATATTAAGAACTGCGTGCTTATTCATTAATGTTATGTTTGAAAAGTTCTGTACTAAAATCAATTTCTTGGCAGCAGATGTACAACCAAAGCTGAATGTGATTAAGACAGTCGAAGCAGTTTATCAAAAATTACACAGCAGAAATTAGAAACTACATAACTTTTGCATATATTAACGGGCGATTCGAGAAAAAGGAAGAAGTAACAGTTGCCAGTAAATACTTACAACCAATTCCTTTGCTTTGTCCGTACACAATTGAGCGACTTGAGCGAAAAAGGTATTAAGAAACTCTTCTTCGTGATCCATTTTCTACACAGTGTTAGTACGATCACGACAGAATCGCGTTTTTATTTCGGCTATTATTATTATCCAAACGAATCAAAACAAATTAAGCTCGTATACCAATGTTTGGGATCAGTGTTCACGGGAAATGTCTTCCCGAATCCGAACTACGGTCCGTAACGCATGCGCGATGACGTCACCAATCAACGCCAAGATGGCAAAGGAAACGGCGCCACCGTCAAATCAAGCCAAGCGACGTGATTGGCTTGACTTGACGGTGGCGCCGTTTCGTTTGCCGTCTTGACGTTGATTGGTTGACGTCATCGCACATGCGTTACGGAGCGTAGTCCGGAGTCGGGAAGACATTTCCCGTGAACACTGTTCGGGAACAGCGACGAAACTAGAGGAGGGCAGCGGGTGTTTCTGCCCCGGGCGCAGATTTGCGGGGGGCGCCAAATGAGAAATCTTTATAGAGAAAAGACATAAATAGTTTTGGAAAAGCTACATCAATGGCTTTATTCAAATTTATATTTTACGTTATTCCATTGGGAATAAAAAAGATACATATTTTATGGAAAAGTAATTAAAATTTATCTATTAAAAATTTATTTATCTGTCATCAAACAGCAAACAAATTAGGGTACCTGCAATATGTTTGAAACCAGTTAATAATATTTATGTAAAGTGTGGACGTAGTAGACAAGGTAGTAAAATGTTGGGGGGGGGGGGGGTGCCAAACAATCCTTGCTCCGGGCGCGCACAACCTAGTTTCGTCCCTGTTTGGGAATCATATTTAAGGTGCGGTTTCATGCTGACGCTCGACGCTCGTTTTGAGAGTCAAAACCAATCACGTGACCGACGCTCAACCAACGAACGAGCGAGTCGAAGTGAATGAGCGTCAAGCGGAAACGCACGGAAAAGCTAAACCGAGTTTAGTTTTTCCGCTTGACGCTGAAAGTTACATGAATCGATCACGTGACTGGTTTTGACGCTCAAAACGAGCGTCCAGTGTCAGCATGAAATTGCACCTTTAAAGGTTAGCAGTGGTGGTAGTGTTGGTGCGCCTGCACTGTCGGCTTCTTGTGGACATGGACCTGCGCAGAGATCACTACATGGACCTGCGGACGCGGTCCATGCAGTGATGGGTCCATGTAGGTCCATGAACGGAAGTGGACGGTAGATAGCATGCGCTTTTGCACTTCAGTATTGGTAGTACAGTCAAGTATGGTGCATGTTTGGATGTATATATGTTGATAAACGATGGTTCTGCCATAAAGCAGAATGGGTTTCGAACAATTTACACATAAACTCCACTACTTCTTGTACATATACATAATAAAGTCTCTCCTTCTGTCTACGGTGTCGGCTGAAATTGAGCCCCGATACGACGACAAATATCAAATCATAATGACGTCGGCGGTAAGTGTTTAATGCTATCTATCCTTTATGAGACGGTAGTAAGTGTTTTTAATAGTAATGATGTTCGTAACAAATTCTAGAAACCCGAAGACGCGATGGGACCGCAAATCAAGGATAACCTTGGCTTCTTACATGCTTTTATAGCTTCGTTATCCGTTATTGTTGTCTCTGAGCTGGGTGACAAAACTTTCTTCATTGCTGCTATTATGGCGATGAAACATCCACGATTCACTGTCTTTGTAGCAGCAATTAGCGCATTAGCTCTTATGACTGTTCTTTCAGGTACTGTCACACGTAAATGTTTTAACATATAAGCGATAACTTTAATCGCTGTGTCAATACGCAGAGCTATCTGTTAAACTCGATGCGTTCCAGTTTATTCGCAAACTCTTTCATACGCGTAGCATTGGGGTCACAGATTTCCTAAGAATCTTTTTATCCAGCTAATGCGCACCAGACACGATAATGTATTAACGCGTGGAAAATTTTGTAAGAAAATTGAGTTTCAAGTTTTGAGGAGAAGTTGTAATGCATTTGTACTTGATTTGCAGTCATTTTTGGATACGCTGCAACTATAATCCCTAGGGCTTACACGTATTATATTTCTACGCTGCTTTTTGCTTTATTCGGTTTAAAAATGCTGCGAGATGGTTATTATATGTCTCCGACGGAAGGGCAGGATGAGTTCGAAGTAGTAAAGACAGACTTGAAGAAAAGAGAAGACGAGGTGCGTAGGAATTAAACTGCTTTCAGAGGATTCTCGATGTAGATCTTATAAAACGAGTGTTTAGAAACTATACCTTCAATATTTTTGCAGGAATTAAATAATTTTTAAATATGATCGCTTTCAGTATGAAAAGGAAACAGGAAGCACGCTAGTGCACGATCCAGAAACTGGCGTTATAAGAAAAACAACAAAGATCAGTGCGCTCATGCTTCTCTCCAGAATATTTCTTCAAGCATTCACGCTGACATTCCTCGCGGAATGGGGAGATCGTTCGCAGCTTACAACTATTATACTCGCTGCAAGAGAGGCGAGTAATAATAACATACGGTAACGAAAAGAGGTTGAATTTCAGAAGAAACATTCAAAACAGAAATATATTGCTTGCAGGATGTTTACGGAGTTGTAATAGGTGGCATATTAGGGCATTCGTTCTGTACAGGATTAGCAGTATTAGGTGGTAGAATGATATCTCAAAAGATTTCAGTAAGAACAGGTAAATATGTTGAAATATATTAAAGTATTATACAGGGTGTTTATAAATATCTGGCACATGTTTTCAGGATTGGTTCTACTCAACAAAATAATAAATAAAAGTAAATAATGCAATAATGCTTAGTTTTGCAGTTATAAGTATTTATATATTTCGTAAAACACGGGCCCGAAACGGCTATTAAAGTGGCATTTAACGAAGCCCAGCTGTTATTAATTATCATTTCGCCTTTGTTTTTTTAAAGCCGAGAATTTCGGGCCGGTGTTTTACGGAATATAAAAACGCTTATAACTGCAAAATTAAGCATTATCGGACATATGTGTATATAAAAAATTTCCTACAATTCTACAAATACCCTGTATATAAAATTGATTAAATATTAGTCATTGCTAAAATGGCAAGGTGTCAAAATAAAACATTTGGTAATATTTTTTATTTTCAGTGACTATTATTGGTGGATTAGTATTCTTACTGTTTGCACTAACAGCACTTTTTGTTAGTCCCCTCGAAGATGTGTAGGTACCAAAAAGAATGTTATATTTGTGTGTTAATCATGCAATGTTTATATCACTATAAAAGAACGTGCCCCCCCCACATTTTCCGCGTGCAATAGTTATTTTTTTAAAAGAAAAATACAACTACTGTCAGATAGCAAAATTCAGAATGCAGCAAGCCTTATGGTCTTGATAGAATTGTTTATATACATACGTTTCAGTGATGTAATTTATGTACTCGAATTATCTTTTAGATTATACTTTAAGATATTAGTATTATTGTACGAGTGTAAATGCAGGCGAAGCTTCTAACGAAGAAATCACTTATATTCACTGAAAAACAAATTTACGTAAATTAAATTGTACTTTTATTTTGTATACAATGTGGTATATGTATTCACGAGTTTACCGTTCTACTTTTATATCGCGAAATTGCAACTTACTGGTATTACTTCTCCATATATTTTTCTACTAATAATTCATCTTATTGTTAGTTGTTACATTCGTATAGGTGATAGTCAATTTAAAAAAGTACGAGCAATTTTTTAAAACATTTTACATTGCGAAGTAATAGTTTTAGATGTCCCTTTTTTGCTTTTCGACAAACAATCATTTAAATAGATTAAAAGAAGTTTCAGTCCGCGAAATAACATTTTCCCATAGTTTAGAACAATAAAGATATTAATATCACCTTTCGACCAGTCATTAATGATTAAAGTTCCAAAAATCTATAAAATTTATTCTCGTGGTTTTTAAAAAATACTTACATATTTAATGATTTCTGCTTTAAAATCGTGCCTGTGTAAATAATTGTTACTGTAAGATATAAAATATTTATTTAACTGTAACAACATTCCATACATGTATTATATTGTAAATATAATGATGGACTTTCAATTAGTTCTTTACATTGCTACCTGTGAAATAGATGTATTAATATTTGTAACATGTTGACAAAATTGTTTATAATAAAGTTATAGAAAATAAATATCTGCGACATATCTTTTTAAGAGAACCCTCGAGAGTGCAGCAGGTATTAACCAATGTTATGTTAAATAATGAATGAAATTATTGATCAGCAGTTCGTAACGTGTAGAAATAGCAAATAGTATTACTGTAAGACACATTTTATTGAATACTTCAATGTTAGAATATATACACAATCTATTTACACTACGTAAGATTTTCCAGAAATACTTGAAGACATTCATATTAAATTATTATTATCATTATACCTTCCTAATACTACACCATTTCATCACGGAAAAGAAAATTAACGTATTAAATCTATTTTCGTATACTGGGATTATATAAATACGGGGAAACATGATTTTCGTAGTACGATTCAATTTTAATTAATTAAATAACAAAAGTAACTGTAATGCTTCATTTATAAATACATAATCGACGGAAACACGAGTTTATAATATACATTAAAAAGCCGGCGATTTATTTTAAAAGAAATAACGAACTATAAATTTGTTGCATATCAGTCTAGAGAGAGAGAGCATAATACTTAGCCTTTTATAGCTTTAATTGCCGTTCCTTTGAGTACCAATAAATATGAGTAGAATAATACGTTCGTAGTTACGTGGATAAGTATTTTAACGCAAACTTTATACATGGTGTGGCAAAGGATACGGCACGAATAGGCACAGGGCGATTCTTTGCTAAAAGATAAATCGAAACACTGGGATAAATTATTTTCATACCATAAATTAGCGAATAACTTTTTTTTATATTACATTAAGAAATAAGTTCTTGAAAATGACGACTTCATTATTGAACACACAGTTGTATCCTTTTTTTTACACAAGGACTTAAGAAAGGAGTTTAAGAATTTGTCGCTTGAGATTAAACTCGTTTTTCTCGAAAACAAAACTTTCTAGCAAATCTGTTTATCGCAAATTTTATATTTACTTGTTTTTTATACAAAGGCTCACTCCGTGTTTGCTCGTACCGAGATCTTTTGCCATATCCTGCATATAATTAGCAGTAACAGTGTAATCTGTACGTAACTATTGAGAATCGAACATAAATGCTACCGTTAATGTCGCACTGAACAGCATAACATTACGCACATTAGGTACGTTCATTACCCCTCACGAATCTATGTGCTATTTACGTAATATCGTGTCGTATGTATTATTGGTTCTTGCTCCAGTTACTTAAGCATTGCATCCCTGTAAAATATAATTCACCCGTTTCTCTGAATAATGGATGTATAGCATATCTACAATCGATTAGTTTCTCAATGAGAAATTAAACGCAATAAAGATTGCATTTATAGTTAGAAGAAGTATGCAACTCGTTTCAACCTGTTGGATGGCGAATACGTTTCACTATAAACCACGCACTATAATGTGCGTTGGATGTCTACAAACGTTTTGCGAGTACGATTAATGGTCTACCACCGACCAAATCTCGACACCAAAACGATCAAATCGAGTTCAATTTCTATATCTTTCTACTAGGGGTAGGTACGAACCTAACTTTTAAATTTCTCGAGACTCGAATCCGAAACTTTGCAACGCTTCGAAACTCTTGAAACTTTATAAGGCTTCGAAACTCTCGAAACTTGGCACGGCCTCGAAACTCGAAATTTTGTAAGGCTTCGAAACTCTCGAAATTTTGTAAGGCTTCGAAACTCTCGAAACTTGAAGTGCTGATTCTGTTTTGTAAGTGGAACATCCGGCTTTAAGAACTGAAGTCAACAAAATTTTTAAATAACTCTCTATTGACTATAGTTAAACGAAATATAAACAAATTCTCGAGGCACGCTGCGCACGATTCATTTAACTGCGAACTTTATTCATTGATTTTATATTTTTTCTTACCTCGGTTTTGGGAGTTTCGGGTCACGAAAAAACTGCAGTTTCGAATTTTCGACTCTTCGAGAAACCCATCCCTACTTTCTACCGTCTTTTATAAGTACTAATACACGTAATTATATATTTCTCCCCTGTTTTATTAATGCGTATATAGCTGTACTCTTACCTAATTAATACCATAAAGAGCAATTCATGTTGGGCTCGGGTGATTGGTAGTTCTACTTTGCGCTTCAGTTGCTCGAAGTTTTTCGAGTCTATGTAATGGATCCATCAGGCTCTTCTCCTCGGTGCCAGCGGGTTCAGCTGCTTCTGTAAGGCGTAATTCGTGTAAAGTCAACGACAAACTGATTCCGATACTCCGTACCAACTACATACCCGTTGAGTATTGATTATTACTCTGCGATATAAGATTTTGATTTTTCCGTGCTTGATCGATATCCCTTAATCCCTGCTCTATAAAATCTTGGAAGAATTGGTGGGACTTCACCAAGAAAGGCTGCACGTCTGCCTCCGGGTATTGCAGTTTAAAATCATACAATTGCATTAAACCCTGTGCAAAGAGAATAACATTGATCGTCATGTACAAATCTAGATGTTGAGGATAAATCATTCATTGCTTCGCATACTTCTTGCGTGTGCTCTTTAGACCCAATCTTCTTAAATATTTCCGACAATTGTTGGTGAGTGAACTTTGATAAATGTTCTTGAGTTTTGCCACTGTTGCTGGATTTCATTGTTGAGCTTGGGTTCGTATTAATTTCGTCCCGCTTAAAGGCCTGTTAAATTTTAATTACGATAAATCAGAATTTCTTTCCACTCCTTCGATACACTTGCTAACACTACAAGCATCGAACCAACTAACCGCAATTAGCCTCATCAGATAAGAATGTAATTCTGATTCGTTTGTGTTATTTATCCGTGTTAAATGGCTGAGTATTGTGCTGCCTTTCACGCGAGTCATGCTGTGAAGAACGGTCTTAATCGTTCGCAATGGAATGTCGGATTTTCGTTTCTTCCACCACACGCTTGGGTAATCCTACGAAGTGCGAGTTCATAAATATTATATTCGTCAAAAATAATCCTCAATACCGTACAGAATAACAAGCATACTTTAAGAAACCGATGAACTTCTAAAAGAATAGCATCGTAATCCAAATCCGCCGCCCAATTGTGAATTATTCTTACGATTTTCCACAAACATTTCATGACTAATTCTTCATACTTCGACGGTGCTGATTCGGCACAATCGTGGAGTAGCTTTATTAAAGCGCTGAATATTACAATAATAGAAGTTAAAGCTAATAATTCTAAATGCAATTGAAACTGCTATTTATGTTTCGGATAATACAAAAATCTACGAAAGATAAGTTTCAGAGCTTTACCATATAGTAGCAGTGTGATTCGAGTTGTCTATTATTTTGCAGACAATGTTATTAATCACACGGTAGTACACGTCTGCTTGATACATATGACCTAATTTGTTCTCAGCTAGCAAACTAATCATCTGATCCACAAGGTCTTTTAAGTGTATTAAAGGGACGTTCTTCCCAAGGATCCCAGTGTCATAGAACTGTAAATAAATTCACAATAAATGCGATTTATAGACCGCTACATTGCAAGACTTTTCATGTAATTACCCTTACCGCTAGAATAACCATGAATGTGGTCCTAAACCCTTTATGCACATCTATCGTCCCGCCTTGTTGTAAAGGATACGTTTGTAAAAGTTTCAATTGCATATTTATAGAACCGATAAACTTATCTTCTTTAGATTGCAGACTCAATACCTGATGAGATTTTATCAGCTGCAAAACAATTTCAGATTGCACACATACACCACGTAGGAAATGATTTAAGCTTGAAAGAGGGAATATTATAGGCACTCACGTTTTCTATATTATTCATCGATTGCATTGCGACAGCCAGGTCCAAACTAGACATCGCAAGGATTTTGCGTTCCAGACTATCTTCTTTAGAAGCGTTAGGCGAAGTTAGTTGTTGCGTCAGTGACGCCGATTTTGATACTAACATTTTCGGAGGTGTAATTGGGATGACCCTAAAAAATGCATCATTTTATTAAAATAATTTGCAGGGGTTAGTATAATTTGCAAGTGGCCTTAATAAAAATCCGGGAGAATGGAATTTAACACTTATTTTGTGTTATCGTTTAATTTCGACTTCCCATCGATTGATTTGCGCTTCGTTTGGGTAATAATGTTAAGAAATTATAATTCTCGCCTGATCTACTTAATTACCGAATGCGTGGAATGCGTTACAATGCAGATTACTTACGGCACTTTTGGTAAATTTATCAAATTCATTGTTTCATGCAAGTCGTCTATATCGATTTCTGCAAGTACCGGGTTGCTATATTTCACAGGCGCGTTCAATTCGATTCTTCGCAAGAAGTCCATGTCAAGGCCGAACGGACCTGGTACTTTCGGCTGTGTCGATGTACGAGAATTTCTAAAAAGTCACAATACACATCGAGTTATCATCTGAAAATGGACAGGTGAAAAAGTATATTAAGATATTCGTAAAATGCACCATACATTATCAAATTAAATTACTGTTAAATTACCGTGCTGCCCCTATTTCAATTTCACCAAATTCAAATTGCAAACCACTAAAAGCTATATACCTGCTATTTTCACGGACTTCAGTGGTAAGACGAACAAGAAACAAGAGAAGATACGAAAAGGAAATGAAGTACAGAGGACAGACGAAATAATATGATCAATAAACTATGGATATGTCCCACGTGCCCACCACCATACCGCACACTGAAAACATATAAGAAGCACAAACGTTTCAGTATCATCTTCAGGATCGTTCTCAGACGAGCCGACAATGTCTGGTGGTGTTTCTGAAGGATGTTCGTTAGACACTTGCACTTGGTCGGATGTGCTATCTGCTGTTACATTTGGCCTAGAGAATCATTAAAAAGCAAAATCGTGCGGATATGAGTAACTTGAAAAGAAATAAAAATAAAATGTAAAAAAAAAAATATCACTATCATGTTTAATCGTAGTGATCGATGATGAGACCAAATTCAACATATATTTATAAGAGAATTAAATATTTCATGTACTTCCAAAGTACGTACTTCGTACTATTCAGCTGAATGTGAAACTTTGAATAAGTGCACGGGAGGTAATAAAATAAATTTAGGAAGTAAACTTCTCATGTAAAGTTTGAGCATTGTTTTCTGAAACATTAACATAGAATTGGAACGTGGTATTTGGTCTCACCATTAATATCAGAAGCCATATAGTTAATTATATTCACGTAAATGGCGTGTGAAGGTATTAGCGTGAGAATTGCAATTTTATATACAAGTGCAACGAAAAATCTTCAAATTTGAATGCAAAAAAAATAGATAAAAACACGTGTCGCACGTACAGTTCATTTGTTAGTTGTGGCGGTGGTGGTTGCGGCTCGGGTATTTCTTCGTTTTCTTCCTCGGATTCTGCTTTCACGTCCTCGCTGGAAGGAATTGGGGTTGGATTCGAAGGAGTTGCAAGTTTATTCGTCGAGGCTGACTTTGTCGGTCGGTTTTTAGCGGCTCTCTTAATACGTTCGTCTAACAACGACTGATCTTTCTCGGATATCTGAATTACAACGAATGAATTAATAAAACAGTTGTTGACACTTTGGACAGGGCACAACTATTAAGAAATCATTACCTGTCCAATAAGTTTGTAGACTCGTTCCCCTTGGAGGAAATACGCTTGAACGATACAATTCAAAGCAGCATTTCGAACGGAATTATCGCGGTCTGCTATTTGCTTAGCAATTTCTTTCAATGCTACAGATGGCGACGGTTGACAAACGGACAGCCCGTAATTCTCAATTAGTGACCCTAATTGGTCCAGGCATTCTGAGAAATAAAGAGGAATTCAGTATGCCGATCGCATTTACTATATTCTTTCTCCATTACGTTGCACGTACCTGTTCTTTGTCGAGCATTCTTAGATTTTAAACCCTCCATTACGTACGAAAATAATTTGCTTACTGGGTACACCAACGCTATTTGTTTGAACAATGCACGAACTCCGTTGCGCACTGCGTCTTTCGGATCGCCGATCTGGACAGAGATTTATTAAACATTTAAACACACGTTGTTCGAAATGTATGTTAAAAAAAGGCAGTGATAAGTGACTCACTTTAATAATAAGGTATGGAATAAACGACGCTGCTTCGTTCTCCAACATGTGATATTGATCCTCTATCAACAAATTAAATACCATTCGCAAGTACTCTAAACCTTTCAATAATACTGAGGGGTTGGTGTCAAAGAATCTGAGCGTCAACCACTTGAGAATAAGATCTAAATTAGAGACTAATGCTTTACGGTTGTCGGGCAGATCCTGGAACATTTACGAAAGATATCAAACTGTGTGTGGGAGAAGTAGAAACATTTGTAGCGTAATATCCTCGGGTATCTACCTCGGTTAACGCCTCGATAGCTTTAAGGTGGTATCTGAAGTCAGAATGTAACATATTCGCCGCTAATGTTTTGTTCACATTGGCAGCAGCCATAAGTTCCTTTAAAAGCTCGGTGAATTCTTCTCTAGGGGTCGTGAAGTTCCATTTCAGGACCTTCAACTTCTGTTCATCGATCACCCTCTGATGCTTCAGATTATTCGTGGCCAACAAAGGACCCGTATCCACATCGTCGTCCTTTTTACGAGCGCTGCCGGGTTTCGACGACCCTTGGTTTTGCTTAGGCTTCACTACCGCTTTGGCTGCTTTCAAAGCGCCGCCACTTTTAACAGCCTTCTGATTGCTCTCATCCGGCGCCTGCCTTTTCGGCAGAGGCTTAACAGGCAAACTCGGCCGGGACTTATCTAACGCGGCGAGCACCACTGTCCTCGACCCAGGCTTCAATTTCTCAGTGTTCCTAGCCATCGCTTCGTAAGAAAGGTGAATCATAAATCCCAAAACCGCTTCCTGAGCGTTCTTCCGAACGTCAGAGTTACGGTCCTCTAAATTACTGTACAAATATGGAAGACATACGAGGAGCTCCTCCTTCGGTACTTGTTTTACAGGGATCAACGGCACTTTCTGCGCTAACCAATTCCACATCTCGGCTCTGAGCACCGGCGACCCGGACTTCAAAGCGTCCCCTATTATCTCCCCGTCGAAAAATTCTTTGTAGCCGCACTGATCTCCCCATATGTTTATGCAAGAGATCGCCGCCGTCCTGATCCAGTTTTTACTGTCGCCCAGGCATTGTATGAAACCGGGGAAAAGGACTCGGATGTGTTGCTTCGCTGGTGGGCCCATGGCCACGGCTAACGCCTGGCATATGCCTAGAGTTGTCTGCGCTATCTTGCTATTGCTATCAACCAACCGCAAGGCTAATCCTTGCGGTAAGTCGCCGATAGATCCTTTTATGAATTTCGCCTCGGAGATGATACCGCTTACTTTCTGTAAACCCTCGTTTCGTACCTGACGATAAAGCAAATTAGTTCCTCTATTTGTTTAACGATATACAGAGGATTTACGTTTCATCAAAGTATCAGATAATGTTATATTTACCTTCCAGTTCTTATCGGATAGCTCATTAAGGAGACTCTCTGTAATTTGATTACTGATATCAACGCGCGGAATAAGATTGTTAATTTCGACTTCGCTGTTGCTATTGGACTTTTTATCGACTTCAACGTCATCGTCGTCGTCGTCGCTCGTCTTATCCTTTTTGATTTTCGATCCACGGATCGGTGCCGGTGGACTTTCACCATTATGCTAACGTATTATAAACACAAATATTAATGTAACTTCTACAATGAATTATTCGATTAAGATTGCATATTGGTGGACAGTAGTTTACCTTTTCACATTCGATTTCGATCTGTTGGCGCAAAGCTGGTTTCTCGTTCTCAAAGAACATGAGCAGCGGTTTGCCCATGAATATGTATAATGTGCCTAACAAAGTAATAGCTCCTGTACGAACACCGGGGTTTGTTGCTGCCACTGCTTTCTTTATGCTCGTCATTAAAAATGTCACATTGATACTGAAACACACGTGTAATATAAACACTAGCTTCGCGTATTTACTAGAAAATTCCGCGCCAAGCACATTTGTTACTTACACGCAACCGAATTCTACGAGAGCCCTACACAGCAACGCTAATGTTTCTTGTTGAACTTTGGGATTCTTTTGATTGAAGGCGAACGTGACTATTTCATCCGCCACATATTCCAAACTTGTTGCATCTGCTATTGTCAGAAGAGTGTCGGCTGCTACTGCACTGTTCTTCGCGTCTCCTAGTTTCTCCGTTATATCGACGAGGCAATATTCGCAAACAGTACTGCGATGGAAATGGTTCGTTAAATTACACGAATAAATCGTTCACCTTATAATAAAATTAAATATGCAACTTACGTTGAAAACGGAAAGCTTTCCGCCAAAAATTTTACTATTTCTAACCGCAGCTTTAGAACTTGGAAATTTGTATCCTTGAAGCCTGGCTTCTTTGCTAAAGTTCGTACAATAACTTGTGTAGGCACCTCTGACGAATCCATTTGTTTTATGAACTAAAAGGATATAATTTCATTATTCATTAATCTTTCTCAATATTATAAATGAGAGAATTATAGAAATATTTTAATTACCTCTAGAAGTTGTTCAACCGCAGATAAACGGACCTTCCAATTGCTGTCGACAAGGCCCGAGAGAATCTCCCCTGATAAGATTTGTGCAGCCATTTCTTCTATTTCTTCGGGACAGTAATTCTTCTCTATTTGAGTTTTTGTAGCTGATGGCTTCTTTGAAGCAGCTATAATGAACAATAAGAATTACAATGACACGAATTTCAAGCACTATGCAGTCTTGTCAGAATATTGAATTGTGATATTTACTCAGATTTGTCAAGGATGAAGCGGCAGGTTTTTTAATCTGCGATCTCTTGGTTGTACTAGTATTAGGCCTCTTCAGAGCTTTCGCTTCTGACTCTTTAGCTTTCGTTGTCGATTCAATTTTACTCGGAGCTGTGTTCGGTCTTTCTGCCACTTTCGCACTAGGAACTTTAACATGTATTACAGCCTTTTCGGCACATTCCTTTATCTAATAAGGAAAAGTACAGACAAATCAATAAATTCTGTTCAACAAATATAATTTCCTTTATACACGATTAATTAAAAGTACAAATTGGAAATAACGTACCTTTGTCATTTTCAAATTATCTATATCCGTAAGGAACGGCATCATGGACTTTTCACCAATTAATTTCATCGCAGTCCCAAGAGCCTCTGCAGCAGTATCGCGAACAGTTGGATCTGAAATCAAAGTTTTTCTTCAATTTATACTTTGTAATTTATAAATTTAGAACAAGACTGGCATAGGGAAAATCCATTTCGAAGCGTACCTGGTTCGTTTAAAGTTTTTAAAAGCACACCCGTATATGCTTTTAATAACTTTTTGTTTAAACTTGGCGGTGGTGTACGGGAAAAGCACCTTGACAAATAAGCAGCTGTTTCTGCTTTAACAGCTGGGTTTTTGTTCTCAAATGCGGCAAGAATGTCTTCCAATATAACATCGATGGAAACCTAATACGAACCAAGCGTATGGTTTTAATTAAATATGTATATAAAATTCATGGGCAGCTGTAGTTTGCTTGTATCGTGAAAAAGTGATGAGATAAATAGATCCTAGATCATGCATAATATTTATACACGTTGTTTCTACTTACGCAAAGGAAAATTGCATCTGCAGCTTCTCGGAGCGTTTGTACCACAGTTTGTTTCTTCTCGCGAAACTTTTCCAAGATCGACGAAAGGCAAGCTGTCGCGTACGGTTGGAATCGCTTCTTAAGACCTAAAGCTAGGCCTGTTAGACATTTTCCAGCCAACGTGACAACCAGTACATTGGTATCTTTAGATATAACCTGTTTATAAGACACATTTATAGGATAAATAATGTAATAATTGCAAGTTCTGTGAGGATACAAGTAATATATACCCTTTTCAAAGCTCTTACTACATCTCCATAATCACCGTTTTCTAACTTAGGATTCTTTACAAGAGCCTCCATAGCTTCCAAAGCTTCCTTTCGCTCTTGCCATTTCTTAGCTTCAATTTTCTCATAAAAGTCTTTCGGAAGTTTAGAGAGTATATCAACGGGTTCTAACAATTCGTAAGGATTAATTTCTGGGACAAAGCCACCGTCTGCGTCGTCCGTACCATCTTAATCAAAAGACATTTTATATTAGAAGAAAGACTTACAAATTCTAAACTGTATACGTAATTTCGAATTTATTTACCTTCGCTGTTCTCACTTACAGAATCCGCAATGCATATTGATTTTGGCTTTTGAGATTTCAAGAAACGAATCGGCACCACCTTCTCTTCTTTTAAATTATTGAACTCTACTTCCAGTTCTGTCATTTGTACTGGTTTCAATGTGTTTAATTGCAGCTTTAAAGGTGCACCTACCCACCTAAATGTTTCGAACAAAGTTATGCAAACTGAATGCTCATATTATCGCAGATCGTTTTGAAATATTGTTAAAAGAATTACCTATAAATTTCAACGACCATAAATTTGCCTTCGTCTCTAACTGTTTTGTCTCTATCCTCGAGAAAACCAGGAATCTTTTTTAACAAAGGCTTTATATTAATTACTTTCGGTCCAAATTGTCTGTAGTATTAAAAAATTGATTAATTAACACAATTACTCGATCAGTATGAAATCACTTCCCTCTTAAAATTTCACCCCCTGGTACTGTCTACTAATGCAAATAATATATAACTACCTTAAAGCCAAAGTTAAAGTAGAAATGCACCCGGCAACAATTTTCGGATTTTTTGCTTCCGTCCCCTTCAACAATTCTCCCTGAACAGCTTCGTGTTTCTCAATTTCTATGTACATCAATGTTATTTGTACCGCCAACTCTTTTGTTTTAGCTTTAGGCGCAGCGATACATTTGGTGACTATGCTGCCCATAACTTCGCCGACGGTCCTGTTAAATACGATGCAGATATCAATGAATTCCGTCGCTACAGTAATAACGTTACACGATTAAACAAAATGATAAATTAATTCTTATGTACGATACTTACTTCCCTGCCACCGCAGCATTTTCAACGAAAGCTAATGTCGCTTCCAATCCTTTCTCTTGCGCGACAGCATTGCTATCCGCTACAAACTTCTTAATAAATCCCAGAAACTTGTTCCACTCGGGAGACTTTTCGTCGTCGATACATTGGAATGTGTTCACGCATTCTTTATAACCATGCAACCGTGCTCTCCATAACTACAAAGCATTAGTACATCAGAAAAACGTTTTAACGTATAGACTCCACCCGAGATAAATGTACAAGTGAAAAGCGAGCGATTCTTTGCGCAAACTCTAACTGTTAAACTGCAGAGTGAAAGGTGTATTATAAAATACGTTACCTTATGTACACATCGTTCTTCTAATGGTAGTTTAATATATTCTGTATCTTGTTCCATACCTCAAAACCTAGAAAGATCCGGAATTTAACACCACGGGTCAATATTGTAGAAACATTGGAAGCGATTCAATACCAAATCTGGTCTCAATTATAGAAATGATTTGGAATATTCTTTCGACTGATCTATGAAATTCGGAAACGCTCTGTGATTTCTATTTGCAACTTTCGCACATATTCTTTCAATTGGCTAACTAAAGGAACCGCAATCAATTCCAATATTGTCAGCGGAACAGTCATGGCATACACTAAAGTATTATGTAAAGCGATACTCGTGAAAGAACAAACTGCCAGATGTTCTTTTGCTGATCACGTTGGGGTTCTAAACCCAAAACACTTATTCATCATGGTGTACTTGGAACTTAAAATACTATTGCCTGAAAACTTTGACAACATTCAAATATGCACTGCTACCCTTCGTCTAAGATTTTCTATCCGTTCCACCAATTATGCATTAGTTAATTATCAATTATCATTATTTCTGCTGTTTATTTCAAATAAATTTAGCCGAGGTCTGGCTTTAACTCTTACAAACGATAGAGATCTATGATATTAAAAATAATTATCTCAAAGCGCACGTGTTATTTGTTTCGCACGTTAAGTTGTTTAGATAAATTATGTAATACGAGCTAAGTTCAAAAGTAAATAACTGTATATCGCTTTCAACTGTGAAAGTAAAGGAAAAAACTGATATAGTTGTTCCATCGCATGCTAAATATATATTTTAGTCAATAGTCAATATCGTACACCGATCGAAAGTTGAAACTATTGTTACTACCAGCACCTTTACAATTCTTCACTACTATTTGCAATTGACTGTTGAAAGCTCGTGGACAATGCAGAGCGCAAGAAATGGGAACTAAATAATGCCTACGATCCTTATAAGTAACACATTACATAAAACGTTGGAAATCGTCTCTGTATTGGAAATGAAATTGGAATTACGCAAACGAGTCCTTTTCGTGGGGAAATTATAATTATAACCCAGAAGTATCAATTGTTGTAAATAAATTTGTTATGTTTAGATGTATTTCATCAGCAATGGTTGAAATATTTCGTACGTATTGAAGCAAATATTAATTCGTTGTTGTGGACAGTTTGGAACAAGGCGAACAGGACGATACAACTGGTCCTGTCCGATGACAAGAGGAAATCTCGGACACAGGAATAACAGAAGTCGAAAGGATTTGTTATTAAAAGAACCGAACCTACCTTACAAAGCCAAGAGATATGAGAATAACTTCTGACAGGACAATGAACGCTCTTCGAGAAATCGTCAACTCAATTCATTAATATTGCTCACGAGACCGATCTGTAACGCCTGCGTTGATCGCTCAGCGGCCGTTGATTTTCAAATACGAGTCCTCGTTGCAACCGTCAGGTCTGCATGGGTTTGCATGCAAACAAAACGACAACTCTATCTTTCGAAACTATGAATTCCCGAACCCGGTCAATGTTGCAGTTCACTGGTTCCGTCGATAGATGGTAGTGAGAGCGAATTTCTTTTGTTCTTCGAAGCTTATGCCAGCTTATGCCTTGTTCTCTGATTTAAAATGTTTCCCACCTTGTTCTTCTATCTTGTGATTTTCACTATCCCACTCCGATTTAACATTATATTGTTATGATTCGTTGCAAATATTTATGTACATATGTGCAGATTTAGTTCTTGATATTGATTCGTTAAAAGAAGAAAAGAGCTTCGTAACGTATAATTCGAATGTAAGACAGCTTACGAGGGAAGATCCCAAAAAATTCTGAAACTTTGTGAATATGTAGGGGATTTCTTCCTGATTACAACGCAATTTTTATTTGCTGCCCAAATTCATTCTAAGGTGGTGTAATTGACCCCTGAAAATCCGGTTATTTTCCGATTTTGTGTTATATCTCGTGAACTGTAAAATAATTTTTTACCATGATAGATCTAATTAAAAGAAGTAATTTTCGTCTTGAAACTTTTTTTCTATCTCTTACAGTTCACGATTTATAACACAAAATCGGAAAAAAAACCGAATTTTCAAGGGTTAATTCCACGCCCTTCGAGTGAATTTGGGCAGCAAACAAAAATTGCGTTGTAATGAGGAGGAAATCCTCTACATATTCACAAAGTTTCAGAATTTTTTGAATTTCCGGGTTCGGGATCTTCCCTTGTTAGTAGTTCGAATAAGTCGAATTTTTGTTTTAATCGCTCGAAGTATTTAATTTGTTTTTAATCTCTTATACAAATTTAGCGGAGCACACGAAACTTGAGTAGCCGAAAAATTTGAATACCTCGACGGAAATCGAGTAGATATTAAACTACATGAAAATATTCGATTAGAACTATTTAGACGTAGGTAGTATTCGAACATTTCAAATTACTTGAAATACCTTTCGAATTATTAGCATCTCTAAATTTATAGACTTTTGTTATTATAATAGAACATTGACTGCACGAAAGTAATAAAACTTTCGTCACCTTAATCCACTTGTTATCAATAAACAGTTGGAGTACACTTCTTTGTAGACGAAATAAAACAAATAGTTCCAACACTGTTGTATTTCTTTCCATAATTCTGTCGTTTATCGTTTCTTTAGTATAATGAATTTAACTTAAGCTGAGTATACTTGAGAATACTGACAAACATTGAGTTTCAAATGTGGTATATTCGAAATGAAGAGTGCACAGGAATTCTACATTTAAACTCTCGTATTCTATTGTGAATTCTTTATAGCCTTATCATTCATTTATAAAATTAATATAACATTGCTATACACTGCTTCTTATTAATATTTAACATTTAATTAACATTAATGCTTTGGTACGGGAATAAAAAAAAAAAAGAACAGTACATTATATAGCATGATATTAATTTTACATATTTTTATTTTTATATATATATATATATTTTATATATAAATTGTATATGTTCCGAGTAATTTATTCGCAATGTACTGTACCTGCAAGAGAAATAAAAGTAACCGCGAACTTAAAAGCAGTGTGTACTGAAAGAATTTCAAATTAAATATATGAATACAGATTACCACTTAGCTGTAATAATTGACATAGTGTAATGACAGCGTAAGTACAGATTTATTATTAGATATCCATGATAAAGTATGCAGAGCTAACTACTTATACGTTGAGTATTTCAAACACCTTGTTACTCGATTACAACTAAATGCAACAATAAATTTCTCTTATATATTTCGTTCACTAGTTTATTACAATGGAATTATAAAATAAATGAATGTTATCCGTTACATTTACGAACGTATTTATGCACACTAAATCATAAGCTGTGGCTATAAAACAACGAATCGTTTCCTTTTTTTTTTTTTTACTATAGATATACAAATCAGAGAATTTATATTAAGAATAACAATTGTCGATTTATCGTTAAGAATACTATATGTCAATGGTACATTTACGAACTACGGTTGATGCTTATAAAATAATAGAAAACTGCTTGAACCTATGGGATACATATAAAAAAGAGTACAGTAATATCCTTCAGCGCTGAAGTATTTAACCTGTGTAATACAAAATAAATTAACACATCAGTGCTTCCGGTTTCAGGCTAACTGCTAACTCCTAAATGTGATTAGCACCAGCACAAATGCGTAAGATGCAGAATGTTATGTTGCACATATCGTAAGAGAGCAGCTGTGAAAAATGATACCTCATGTCGTAAACAAATGGACACCGTATATACTTACTTTTATATAAATATCGTAATATCGTGCCTATAGTACTTTGTATCTAGTACTGCTTTATCAGAATCAAACATTTCGAGCATATATATACATATATGTATATATACGTGTACGTGCTTAAAAATAGGTTCGGAGCAGTACCAGAAACATATTCACAATATTTTTTGAAAAGTTTATTTATCCTAAGAGATATACAAAACAAACATTTCTTTTATAACTGTTATAATTCCCCTATAATAATACAGAAAATTCTGTCGTAATTTTCAATATCGGTTTCCTTTTTTTTTTTGTTCATTATTATTATTATTATTAATTATCTCCACCGAATGGATACCTTTGTATCAGTACAATTCATTTTTTAACCAGCTATACGTTAAAATTATGCACATCTGCAAATCAGTATTAAAATATTACAATTTCATATTTTACAGTATTTCATCCTCTAGCTCCCTCTAAAACAGGTTGGTTGGTTTTTTTTCATTTGCTTATAATAATCATACAATTATCGGGGTGTTACATGAAAAATGTGCAGGGGGGATGAAAAAGCTTTGTTTCGTTTTTTTTTACGTCGAGAAGTAGCGGTTACCTGCTGAGCCAAATAAGGTGCAAGTCAGTCTGACTGTAACGAAGCCTCTTGTATATTCGTTTTGCATACCAATTTGTTGGCCACGAAATTCACATCTGCATTACCTAGCCTTGCTTTTTCTTACTTTTTTTTTTTGGTATGCCTCTTCTTACACAGTTGGCTCTAATCTCAATGATTAAAATCTGTACATACTAGGATCTAGGAATGTTAATATTACAAGAAACCACAATAATTTATTATAATACAGCCTGCTGTACACCAGATGACTCGAGGCAGTACAAGACACGCCCTTATCTTACTTTCTTAAACGATGAACGGAATCACATGATTCTGAAACGATTTAACGTATCTCCTTCTTTTTTTATTACTGGAAAACAAAAAATGAATATGAGAGGGAGGATGACGATGGTAAGGGCAGGGACTACTTCAATTAGCTAAAACTCAAAGTAAAGTTCGTCTATTTTGGTTTTCTCTTCAACCACTGTTAATGATTTTGATAATAGAAATTCAGTAGTTTCATGTCATTATAAAAAAAACAAAAAGATTGAGATTATAATAATATTATTAAGGCAAACGAAAGAGCGATTTTTTTCTTTATCGATTTTGTCAAACGAAACGCGGTCGGTTCCGACTCTTCGGAACATCCAAATACGGATAAAAGAAATCGTTCGCTTTACATGTACGTTACAAGGACTTTATAATACCACTGCTCCATGGCTGGGTTGTCGTCCAAACATCTTTTTTTTTTCTTTCTTTCTTTTTTTTTTGATTTCGAAAAGTTGCGAATTAGACATTCGTCTCGATATTCCAATCACTTATAAGCTATAAGGCTCGATCTCCTGGTTTAGAATACACATTTGTGTTAGTGGAAACTATCACATGTTGACGCAGATGTAGAATCGAAGTTGCATTAAAAATATACTTATCCTCTAATACTTACAACTATACGACACATACTTAAATCAATTACATTCATACAAAGCAGCAGCCCCATGCCCCCACCTGCGCGACAGATTTGATTTAAAGAAATGTTCTGTACAAGGATATACAATAAGTCTCTCCTTAACACTGGCAACGAATGAACTGAACTGATAAAAATATCAAACTATGCTGAGTGATACCGCCCAACTATGGAGCCGCCGTATCCGGTTTTTTACGATTCGTCCGCTACGTTAACTGCTCAACGTAGCCCTGGAGACAATGTCAACAATGATTGTGAGCCCCTGCGCCTTCCACCTGATAGAGTATGTGGGCAACGTATCTATTTTTTCCTTTTCCATTCTGTTTATCCTACGCCATTTTACATGTTACTATCAATATGTTAAAATACAAATGTCACTCATACGATCTTCTCTCGCGCCTGTCATACATACAATTTTAAAATAATTATCGTAATCGCGGGTAATTTAATTATTATTGTAAATAATCGGGGACTGGTGATTAGTAGTTGTTTCTTTTTTTTTTCCTAGTGGTGTAAGTACGCTCACGCTAAGGTCAATGGTACGTACAATAGGTGAGGTATGCTTTCAGGATCAAGGACACGGGGTGATAGATGAAATTCTGTCGTGTATCCGCTATTCATCGTCTTCTTTATACTCTTCTTCACTGTCGCTTTTTACAGTATTCACTGGAGTCACTACTACAGGTGAACCGTCTTTCATTTTCTTCTTATACGCAGTCATTTCCTGCATAGCACGTCATGACAATTAACATGTGCGACAGGTACATGAACATATTTCGTAGAATGGAAGCAAACTGATATTCCAAAGCCCCCATAAAAACCGTAAGGTGTAATCTGTATGCGAACGTACCCTTTCATATCGAGCCTTGTCCTGTTCTGCCATAGCCTCATATTTCGATTTGGTTTCAGGATCTGCGTCTGACCATTTTTTACCCAGTTCCTTGGCAATGTCGCCTACACCAAATTCGGGATTCAGCATTTTCACCTTTCCACGCTCGTCATTGCAGAACCAGAAGAAGGCGGATCTGAAGAGTCAAAGAATGTATTATTCTCTGGCGGATTCAGAGGAAAGGGATATCAATGGCTGTCTGCTAAGGATTCCTTCAAATTATTAGTCACCGTGTTATGGAATACAATTAACGTTTACTTACAGAGATCTTTTCGGAGCATTGTGATCTTTGATGTGTTTACGCTTTTTGCCCCTGCCTTTACTTTCGCCTTTTGGTGGTGTATAATTCTGCATCTCCGTGTCGTATCTCTTTTTATCTTTCTCTGCCATCTCGTGGAAACGTTTCTTTTCCTTGTCTGACATAGTCTACAATCACAAAGCGTCCGCGGGATTAAGCTTACTGAAATCATTATTCGGTTAAATACGTTAACGCAGGAGAGAATGAAATTGTGAAAGTATTTCCAATTGTATTTGTTACCGTTCTCGCCGAACCGGGACTTCTCACAGGATTGGTATAGTCGGGTACATATTTGGGATGGGTGGAGGAGTAATAGATTTGCAATAAACGACGAGGGGGAAAAGGGGGGGGGGGGGGGGGGGTGGTTTTCATATACGGCGAGCCGAGGCGGATGGAGAGGGTGAGTCTCGGGGTTCTGGAGGATTGGTCGATAAGCGCAAGGGTGAAGCGTAGACGCAAACGATGTACGTCCACGCAATCTAAAAACTGTTGAAAATTCGTCTTATTTTCTGCGATGCTTTGGAGACATAAAACATTTCGTTAACAAAAGAAGGGTATATAAAACATATTTAGAAAATTCGACTACTTACAAGGGAAGATCCCGAACCCGAAAATTCAAAAAATTCTGTAACTTTGTGAGTATGCAGGGGATTTCCTCCTGATTACAGCGCAATTTTTGTTTGCTGCCCAAATTCACTCGGAGGAGGGGAAATTAACTCCTGAAAATTCGGGTATTTTCCGATTTTGTGTTATAACTCGCGAACTGTAAGAGATAGAAAATAAGTTTCAAGACAAAAGTTACTTCTTTTAATTAGATCTATCATTGGGTAAAAAAAAATATACGGTTCACGGGTTATAATACGAAATCGGAAAATAACCGGATTTTCAGGGATTAATTACACCCCCTTAGAGTGATTTTAGGCAGCAAACAAAAATTGCGTTGTAATCAGGAGGAAATTCCCTGCATATTCACAAAGTTTCAGAATTTTTTGAATTTCCGGGTTCGGAATGTTCCCTTGTTAGAAGAGTGTTGTAGAAAATAAAATAAAAAAATCTTTCACATTTTCAAATACGGGATACATATAAAGAGGCCCCATCTGATTACTTTAAATGTAATCGCATTCTTTTCTGTTTTAATAATTCCACTGAAATATACAGGGTATGACGTTACAACAGTCAGTCCCTAAGATGTCTGAGACACCTGTGATAAAATGATAAAAAAAAGGTATAAACAGGGCTTTATCTGTTTTGACGAGGCATAAATTAAAGCAACAAAGATTTCGAAAACACTTTTACAACGAAGAATAAAAATTATCTCGAGTTTTCTTAATGGAACCTTTTCTTGCTTGGATACGGAATAATGCTTTCCTTTTTACAATGCTGTGGGGGGTTATCAGAGCAATTCAAGAAATTCAAGATTTACTTAAAACTGTACTCTGCGCGAGTCATTCTGTTATTTCAATTTGGTAAAGAATATAAACGTAAATAATACTGCTTAAAAAGCTACTTGAATTATAACATTGATGTTAATTTTCCTTTATGCTTTGTGAATCTTCATTTATTTATTACTTATTTGAGGATCTTAAAAGAAACACAGTTGCACGTAGAATATTAAATCCAAATACTTCGGCAGTCATTGCTCACGAATCACGATAGTTTACTGAAACAAGTGGAATCACGCGCCGCAGAATTATTTCCCAAACATTTACTCGCATACTACTACTAGTAATCATTAAGGTGGCTTTGGTTCTGTCATAAAAAAAGAGCGTTCACGAAATTATCGTTACTTTCATCTACAATTCGTGGGAAAGAAAAGTAAATTGTTATTTATGTTTCCTTTTATTATGTCGTCACAAGTGTCTCGGAGACCGGGCGGCCTGTTACCATGTAAGCCCTGCGACGTTCTGGAAGGGAAGCACATTTCACAAAGGGACGGGCTAAAACTTTTGCAGCTGCCAAGACTAACATTTCGCCACGATAACGGAAGGTCAACGTCTTTAATCCTTCTGAAGACCATGTGGCCTGGCGTGCAAAAGAAAAGTGAGCAGAAAGTGTCTCCTCCCTTTCCGAGGGGTAAGGATGGCCAGATGTTGAGGCAACACCTGTTCATAATGACGTTGTTTCACATATCCCGAGTTCTTCCATCAGAAAGTGTGTCTAACTTTTACGTCCGGCTTCCAGTTCATTATACACACTCGCT
The DNA here is from genome assembly GCA_947577245.1 of Andrena bucephala. Classification (NCBI taxonomy): domain Eukaryota; kingdom Metazoa; phylum Arthropoda; class Insecta; order Hymenoptera; family Andrenidae; genus Andrena; species Andrena bucephala. The sequence goes on from OX387715.1 coordinate 11,826,795, forward strand.
TCAATTAAAATTCGTGTATCGGTGTGCTATCGTGCGTCTTGCTTCTCATTTTAACAAACTATTGAAGCAACAGATAAACTCTCTTGTACTATGTATTTATCTTATTGTTAGTTTGTTAAGCATGTTTCTCTTTTTACTTAAAACATTTAGTTCCAACGTACATACGATTTTCATAGTACAAAGATATGAAAATGGGTCTTGAGATCATTGTTGGTTCGTGAAAAATATGGGGGAAATTCATTTTTGTAAAATATATATGCTTGTGTATAATATATAAAACGATGTATATTATACTGTACCTACTCCACTGAAAATATAAATTGTTATAGACACGGTATAAATATAATATAAAAAATCAGTCTGTTCGGATTCGTGAAAAATAAAAGTTGAGCTGCCAAGAGAATTCTTGAAATACCAACGACCCTAGTGTATAGTTTGCGCTGAGGGAACATTTAGAATTTAGTGCTTAGTCCAAAATGAGTCAGCCCTAAGTTTTTAACAAATTTCTATCATTTAACAGCTAATAAAAAAGAATTCCAGATCTCCTGCACAAATGCCACTTCACTGTTCGTTGCAAACAGATATTCCTTCTACAGACACACCCTGCGTATTTCAAAGCACAAAGAAAGAAGTAGCCAACGACAGCGAGAGAATTCTAAATTGAAAAATGACGAATACAAACGTGACAACAAAATTTGAAAGAGAAGGGAGCACACAAAATCAGCAAAACTGCTTTTGTAATAATAATTAAAACCTGGCACTAAAATCCCTGAATTTTCCGGTGGAATTCATTCGCATTTTGCAGGAAACCCCAGCGGCAAGAAATCGTGTAAACAATGCAAGGAATTGAAGGATGCCTGTTCTGGCATGTCGTTAGCCTTTGACGCGCAGTTTATTATACGCGTGCATAAGGGGCAGAATTCTATGGGACGAGTTTTAAACCGGTCGCCGATTCTAATCCTACTCGTGACAGGATTACAGGTAGTCGGTGCAGGTATACGATAACCGTTAATCCTAAATATTCCTGATCTGTTCACATTAAACTAGTTCTCCGACTAGAATTCTGTTTAAAACTCGCCAGATCAGGGACGGGACGTGATTTAGATATCGGCGATATTATTACGAACACTGCAGACATCGTGGAAACACGGGGCATGGAAACTACATCGATCGATCAAACGCGAGTGCAACGTATCAGACTCAGTCCACAAACTATACGTTCAGCAATTAATATTATTTCATCACATTGAGCCTGATTATATGGAATATTATACTAACAAAGATTTTTGCAATTGAAGGGCCCAGTGGAGAAACACGCACGTGCCACCGATTAATGATTTCTTTTTATACATTTTTTATACTACATTGCGGGAACGTAGATTCAGAAGGGCAGCTACTCGAAATATTGTATATTGCACTATTGCGTGCTGCATATGTATGTTAAAGGATCAAAATTATCTCCTCGGCGTTCCTTTTGGTATATGAGAAGATACGAGCAAGTGATCCTCAAAAGGAATCATCCTGTAGCAACCTCTAGATAAGGTCGGTTAACTGTAAATTACCACTTAAATTGGTTACACTTTTATTCCAGCGGACAACGCCTGGGACCATTACAGTATCCCCCGAAACATGGCCAACGAACTAATTACGGGAAAAATATATTCATAGGAGCGCACTGAGGTGTTCCATTAGACCAGCTATTAGAAATATGTTAATTCGAAGTTGACCTTTGAAATTCAGTGTTGCTTACGTTTAGGAAGAAGGCCGCGTACGCGGCACGCTTTCACTAATTTTTCTTTACCACGTTCGCGCGTCTTCGCCGTGCCTCTACGACCGCGCGTATATTCGAGCATTTTAATACGATATTGGCCCCCCGAAGCAATCTGTAATAAATTGATACGTACGCGCCGCTCGTAAATGGAGAAACAAAGCTGACGGGGCGCGTTACGTGTACAGGGACTCTATCGATCAATGCGTGCAGTGGCATAAAATATGAAATGTGTAAATAAAGTTGCTTTTTGTTTCGGTTGCTCGGGTTACTAAATTATTCTTCTGTTTTATTAAACGGTTCTTTTTATGCCTCGCGTGATCAATTCTGTTGAACATTACGTTCGCGAAGAGATGGAAACTGTAATAAAATGTCGTTCCAAGTTTCTAGAACATTTGAAATGTAAAATCAATATAAGGAGTCGTGTTATAAATGGATGTTGCTTTCGACGGTGGTTGCTTTTCTTTTCTAATATTATTATATTAGTGAAGCTGTTTACTCAGGGGTCGTCCTTAAATTGCGTAAGGCTTTTTTGGGAGGAGAGGGCCACAAATTTCTTACGTTTCTGTGTTGTAGTGCCTTACGTAATATTTTTTTAACGCAATTTTTAATACGAGTAGCCTAAAAACGATGTTTCATCATATACACGAAACCCTTATAAAATACCCTTAATAAATCTTTAAAGGAATTTTAATAACTGGAAAACTGCAATGTAAAAAATATTACGTAAGGAAGGGGGGGCGGAGGTTGGAATATAGAATCTTGGAATTCTTATACTGGCGGAGGTAAGAAATCGCCAAAATTATCCTTACGTAATTTAAGAACGGCCTCTTATTTAAATATTTGAATACACTGTTACGCGATAGATATTCACTTTGGATTTGATGCTGTATAATTATGAACACGTTGTTTTCTTATATTTGTGGTAGAAAAGCATAGAATTGTATGGAATTTCTTGTGCACTGCTGGGAATAATTAAGGAAGCGAGTTTCTACTGAATATATCAGGATATTGAACTAAATATAGGGAAGCCACATTTAACATAGTGATATTTTTAACGAATGTTCAAGCGAGATAACTTGTTGAAGCTACTGAGTTGATTATGTATATCTTACCAACTATTCTGGGAACTGTATATAGGATATTAAGTCGATGGAGAAAATCGGCGTGTTAACTAATTTAGGAGAATGCATAAATTATATCCGAAATCAAGGAAATGTTATTGAAATACTAATTAGTATTCCACTCTGGTTCTGCCTGAAGTGCCTCGTACGATAAAATTGATATATTTTCACCGAGGGATTTTGAACAATATACAGCCGTGAACATCATAGTAATCTGCACGATCCTGAAGGATACCCACAACGAAGCAGTAAACAATCATTCTCTCTGTTTTATCAGTATCTAATTTTATTCAAATTTAGTGCACCTTCAAATCAAACCACGCGCTCGTGCCCATGAACAAAGCTCTTCCTGTCCCTCGAAACTCACAAAAACTGTGGTTAATCAGTTTAATTTCTGCGAGGCTCAAATATCGAGGGCCATAAGTGAGTCACGTGGCACAGAACGTGTTAATCAAAGTGTACCAAACGTGAATAACACAGCCACTTGTTCAGCGGACAGTTTACGTAATGCTAAGCAACACGGTGCAATTCCTATCAAATATGACTGAATATTTATATTATTCTGATAATAGTTGAATCCACATCGATATCCCTACAATATTCTAAAAAGGAATACCGCGTGGTCAGATTTAAAAAAGATTTGAGACAAACAAAACGGGGCGTTCCCAAAAATTCTATTATTCCAAGTTACTGCTTACACGAAACCGATAATGTTGTGTTTGCAATGGTTCTATCACATTATTGCAAGTCTCTTAAAAACCTTGCAGACTATTATGCGCGTACTATATTCCATTAAAAATCTCCAAATTAACGAATCACATTCTCGAGACAAATGAAACTGGGAAACCCTAAGTGCCATTTCACACGTGACTTTTGTAGCTCACAGCTGGTATTTAAAACGTACTAATACAGTTTCTATCCTCCATTATCTCTTTTAAACCAACGTTATCTCTGCCAAAAAGATGCATTCAAGGCACCAAGCACTTGCGATGTATCGTGTAAAATGGCCTTAACGCAGTCGCTATTGTACAACCACCTCGTTCGATTCTGACTGCTGCAACACAAATGCCCGACAGAGGATTTAGAACTCCAAACACTTGGCATCGATTTCACGAGTTCTTCCACAATTCATCGTGAATGTTCTTTAAGCTATAAGCTCCAGCCTAGACCACATTCACGAAATATTGTGGAGCATCTAAACACCTCCAGTTGGATTGCTCGTCATTTGTTGTAGTGATAGTAATATTTTTTTAGCCCAGTGTACAGTATAATTCCTCAAATTTGTACTACTATTGGCGTCGAGTGTGCTGCATCGCCAGTACGGTATTCTACAATTATTGATCTTCTCAAGGGGTAGGATAGAAATGATAGATGTGAGTTAGTGGCCACGATGGTAGAGCCAGTCGTACGAGGTTAACAGAAAAGTGTGATTATCGTTGAAACGAGGGCGACGTTAAAGGTACATGGTATGGAGAGCGGTGCCTTACCTTCCACCTCATTGCACATTTTTTAGAGAACTCCCGAAAAACAATCTTCTCCTCGGGGTGTTTCTTTTTGTGTTCCTGGCGGCATGTCTGCACGAAGAACGCGTACGCGGTCATCCGTCCCCTTGGCTTCGAATCCTTTCCTCTCGGCATATTGTCTCGCTGCTGTAAGCTCTGAGCGTTATTTTGCTGAAGATTATTCTGTTGCTGCGACAGCTGCTGTAACTGGTGCTGTAATTGAAGAAACAAACGAGGCAAGTTATTAACGTGGCCACAATTTTCCAATAAACGCCGAACAACCTCGTTCTAAGAATATTCTCGAACGAACGATTGTTCGTTTAGGATTGTCGAAAACACGATTGGGAATTATCTCAGACGATTTAAAAATACCAGTTGAATTTTTGAGCGTACAATCGAAGTTCCAAAATTTGGGAGATTGTACACATTAACCCTTGAAAGCACGTGATCTTATTTTGAATTCTGGCAATTTTGTAAGTAAAATTGAAAGTACTGAGTCCTTGATATATTTGAAGTGTAGTTATTCGAATTATTCAAATACCTCGAGCAACTAAAAAAAAAATCAATTTCGAATGCTTCGAGCGCCTCAAAAATTCGAACGTGTTCCAATAAACTGGAGAGTTCGACTCACCCAGCATTTGAAAGCATCTAACGAACGTATTTAAAGGAATCGATAGCTTACAATCTATTTTAAGCGTTAATTGAATAATCGAATAACTGTCGTCGAATTATATATTTATCCAACTACATGATCCAGTAATTATATTCCAGTAATAGAGCTAAGTGACTTATTTGAGAAGCTCTTTGTACGAACTGCTCGAGATGTTCGAATAAATAGACTCGATTTTAAAAATATTTCTTTTGGGATCAGTGAAATTTAACTTATTAACTGGATCATTTGTAGACAAGAATGTCCAGTGTATCTAAAAATGTTTGAATTTGCTATAAAAGAATATAATATAATATTCACTGCTTTCGTATGAATAAATTTATTCAATTTTCAGCCGAATTAGATCGTCTTTCTCAATTAATTATATAGAAATTTACGTAGAAACCAATCAAGAAGTAAAATTGCTATTAAACATTATCGGTAGTAAAATCTGTACAGGATCTTGTCGAACAGGTATCCGATTTAAAAAAAAAAAATAGCCCGTGTAGAGATGTATGTGCTCAATTGATATGAGTCTAATGAATTACTGCTGTGTAATACGTGCGATATATTGATGATGGTTTTTCTGTTTTCAACAAAAGCTGTTGAAAATCAAAGTGCCTATTTGCAACAGCATCCCCCCGAATGTGCGAAGCGTTGTTTTCCATGCTAAAATAACATTGCGTGCAGCTATTTTATAATTCGGTGTGTAACTGCATACTACAAATGCGTGTAGAAAATCTACAAATTTTACATACACCCTATAACAATCGTCTGAATTTATACTCAAATTTTTGTCTATTATGTAAATTTTGTAAAGGAACTCGTGGGTGTGAAATCTATAATCTTTAAGGATTAGCCAAGTACAATTGTCTTTATGTAAAAATCTGGAGAAGAATGTAGATGAGAAATGATTGTTTGTAAAAAGTGACGAATTTTCTACCACAGTCAAAATATGCAATAATTGGAGGTATTGGAGCAGCATTGCCCTCGTGTTAATTAAGACGCAAATAATTATCGCGAAAAAGAGATTTTTTATCGACATTATTTAGCCACGTAACAAGCGCAGCGCAAGAAAGTTATAATTACTATCGTACCTGTAATATACAGCTTAAAATGCAAACAGTGTGAGTTTAACGATTAAATTTTCATGTATTTGTTAAACTATGAGCACACTAAGCTTACTAACAACGCGGTCAAGCGCAATTAATCTGTGGAAGGAGTTACTTTTTTTTTTATATCCTTCAATTATTTGAAATACAGTAAGATGCTCGTGAAGTATCTAGTACCACGCAATGCAAGTAAGTGTATATTTTAATAATAGTTATTTGAAGAAATTTTTAAAAGCAGCAACTGTCACCACAATTCATACTAACTCAATCGTGGTTGTTGCTTCCGCTTTTATCGAAATATGATTAATGAAAAGTACGGCACGCAAATAACTTCCATATGGTATTAGAAATGAAATTCTATGAATGCCATTAGAAGTACATAATGGAAGGAGAGATCTAACTTTGGAATAAGCATTTTAATATTTAATATTTAGTACTCAATAATTTACTGCGGTTAATAGCCATTTTTGTATTACAAAAAGATCGTAATATCAAAACCGGAAGTTTCATAACTAAAGCTCCGGACAATAACCGTGAAGAAGTTGAAGTTTTAACAGCGTCGTTAGTATCAGCTATCAACAGTGATATGCAGGGTACCTCGAGATAATTGCTGCATAAAATAGTTTGCTAAACGGTAGGAAGGAAACGTAAGTTTCGTTGGCAAACAAGGAAACGTAAGAAAACTTTCCTCCATTATTTTAAAATGTAGCATGTGATAGTATGAAAAGAAACATTGGTTTTAAAGCTTTCTAAGGCCGTTTGTATATTAGCCTGTGATAATTTAAGCAAGGTCGTTTTGAAATTGACTTCAAATGAGGCAGTGAGAGTAACAACGGACTAACCGAAATGTTTTTTGAAATTGAATTAGTAGCAATAACGTATTCCAATAGGCTCTACTAATCATATAAAATAGGGAAACAATTTTTTTTATAATGTTGTCGCTCTCATTGCCTCAAATAATCCTTGCGTCAAAATATGCGTTATTGAATCAAGAACACGTGTGATTTTTGTAAAACGACAAGACGTACTCCAATCGATAAGAGAAAAGGTGAAATATTTGTGATTAAATGGTCCACAGAGTTTCTTTTCGTTTGTAATTTCATAATACTGAAGAAGACAGTAGAACAATCTTTTTTTTTATTCTATTAAATTGAATGTAGAGAAGGGGTAAAAGACTACTTTAATCTATTTCCTAGCATGCGCTGGTATTTTGCAATTACTTTCATGCATCTGTTATGTCGAAACCATTCGTTTAGTAACATTGTCGAAAAGCATGGAAAATCGACTTGGCTAGACGACAGATCCAGTGTTCTACGCGCAGATAAAATTACTTTTAGATTGCATGTTACTACTTGCGGCTGGCAAACATTTACCCCCACGATTAAACACAGATTGAATGCCTGTGTATGTTTAACGCGGAGTTCAACTCGACTGATCGAATGTGCGCATAATATAAATTAAAAAAGGCGCGTATTGAAGAGGTTCAATTGGATACGAATCCCTCGTTAAAACAAAGAAAATAAATGCTTGTTGTATTGTAAGGTGGATTGTCCAGGGACTAATTAGAGAGAGAGAGAGAAACTCAGCTACTAGACAAATCAATGTAAAATCAAATTAAATATGATGAAATGGACACTGATAATAATTAGTACCAATTAATACAACATTAAGCTTAATCTTTCAGATTTCTTCATATTCTACCTCGCATTATTCCTACGTCTTTATGCATACATGAATTTAAACGATATTTGGATACGTGTTGGTATAAAATCGTAAGTAAAATGTTTTATACAAATTCGACAGAATTTTGGGTAGAACATCGTTGTGAAATTTATTGATACTTATATTAGAATTTCATAGCGATGTTACTCTCGTTTTAATACCATTGACGTCACCAACGTCCTCAAAATCCCCAGTATTCTTTCACTGGTTCATTTTAATAGTTTAAGTCAGTTATAACTCAAAATCACTTTGCATGAAAAAACACTAAAGGCAGCAACGACGGACAAAAAATTCCCTGTTATAGTATTTAAAAGTGAAAGTGAAATTCTATGTGTTTCTCTTATTCTGTGGATAACGTATTTGAAAAGATCTATGTATATATCAACGAATTTACAACGCAGTAGGATTTGAAGAGGCTAGTGATGAAGCTCCATTGAAATGTAACAAATGTGGCTGTACTTTTTCACGTGTGATGCTAATTGAGATACCATTGATTAAAGTACACGCGAGGAACATATGCTTGAAATAAAAGTCTGACTTTTTGGCTCTCACTGATTCCCCGACACAATTATTACACCACAATGTTTTTTGCGGCAAGCACAATTTGTATAAAAAACTTTCAGTATGGAAGTTATTCGAAATTAAATTAAATTAAAATTCGCAGCAATTAAAATTGTAAAAATGGAATATACTATGTACAAAACACCTATATTTAAATAATATTGTTCGTACAGGGTTGTATGTGGGCAGTGTAGCCGCCATCTTCAGCAATTTCTGCATTAATAAATTTGAAGGGAAGCTGAATATTTTAGTTTCGTGCGCAAATTTATCCTAAATAAATTCATAGAGACCTGGCACTAAAGCTATTTGCAAGTAGAACCAAGCAGAGCTTGATCTGGGATCTGCTGAATTTTTGTAGTCGTTCTTTCCGAGAACTTAAAAGGTCCACTTGCAAGAATTTCTTAAGCACTTTCCAATAATGCGTCAATTATTCAATCACCACCTGCAACCTCAATTATTCCATTTGAATATTCTATTTCTGAACGACCATAGTAATTAATAATTCGAGAATGTTCAAACACCACTACATAAAATATCACCGTTATCTTCCTTAGGACTGAATTAAAATTCACTGCTATAATAAAATTCCAGCAGGAATACGTTAACATATAATTTTTCTTTAAACCCACAAAAAGATTGCAACGGAAATACGAAGACAAGTAAATGTTCCGAAGATTAACTGTTACGATAATCTTTTAATGTGCCTAGGGGTATGCGAGAAACACTTGCAGGATTTACTTTAAAAGCTCCCTAAATAAAAAAGAGGAAATTGCCAACGGTACTACACGAGAGAGATGAAAGAAATATCGCGGCAATTCTTCAAACCTTAATTAAGAAGTGATTTACTGTTTGTACCGTTATGGAAGTTACGATTCGAGAACAGATGAGTCAGGGAAAAATATCCAATAGGTACCTAATTTCGATACAACTCGCAGCAATGAATATTCGAATTTTTCGAAAAACAGCTGCAAGTTGAATATCCAATATGGAAGATCCGAAGCTGTGTATGTGTACGCGTGTACTGGAGAGAGAAAGACGATATGCTATGTTAAGTCTCCTCTTTCCAATTACCTCTATCTCCGTAATCTTTAAATTTTCGGACCACTCTCCGACTTTCTCTCCATCTGATAGATGCGTACACTTCAATCTGAACTTTCATTCGAGGCTCGCTCTTAACATTGCTCCAAATACATTCTTAATATACTTCAAGACATTCAGCAGCTATATTACAATATGTCGAGAAACTTGGAAATTCTGAAGGAGCCGTATTTTTTAATGAAACAAAAGACTCCCATTCGACCTGAATTTCTTAAAATATTACACCTCCGAATTTAAAGATTATTGAAAAATGCCGAACAGAGAAACCAGGGAGCTGTTTGTAAAAATGGAAGAAGCTAAGTTGGCAAATAATTTAGGAGCACGTAATGATGAGCAAAGAAGTCTCCAAAAATCAATCCACTCTGTTTTCTTTGTAACGAATAATTTACAGATTTGCAAGGAATATTACGAAGAATTTACTTTGTGAAGCAAAATACAGCCACGGTGAACATCTATTTTAGAAAGATATCAAAATTATTGATTAAATATTTGTCTCCATCTGCCTTATTATTATCGATATTGATTCATCTGCGAGGTTCTGTTAAATATGGCTAAATTTCAACAAGTTCTTTTTTTATATATCATCCTTATGTATCGTAGTTGAGCAGTGACTTGTTCACAGCCTCTTACGAGCTCGAACTTGTCACCAACCGTGCTTCGGAGGCGAGAATGCTTTTATCGAGAATCCTATTCTATTCGCCCGATATTTCAGCTCGCTAATACGCAAATGTGGAAAAGTATTATTAATGGAAATCTAGTTAGCGGAATATCTGGATATGCGCGCGTAATCAGGATCCATGTATGTTTTCAATTCCTGGATCTTAAATAATTCATAGGGAAAGAATTAATTTTCCCGTTAAAAGATACCCAGTGAAGGTACTTAATATAAAATTGTATCAGTAAATAATGCGATTCTCTCCTTCAATTAAGCTAGAATTGTAAATTATTGGATTGTTTGAAATAAATTACGAAATTGATTCTGAGTTATTAAATTGAAACTTGACGTGAAAACGATTGCAAGGAATATAAACGAGAATACGATTTTACAAAATTTTGAATATTCACAAATTTAATATTGGGACTTGCTTAAGGATTCTTATATAGTGCGTTGTAATAATCGAATTTTCTTTTGGTAACATAGGAAAGCGAATTTTCAACCACCTAATCTGAAACATCGGGAATGAACTTTGATGTGAAATTAATTACAGGCGAGTAAAATGCAAGCAAAAAGAATCAGGAAATTAGTTTCCAGAGTTTCATAGAGCCCTGGATATTAAATTTTTCCCTGTGTTAGAAAAATAACTGCTGATCCGAAATTCTATTAAAAACAATCTAAAGGAGAAGTTCAAATGAATAAAAAGGTACGAATTGAAGTGTAGAATATATCCAGGGAATAGAATTCCTTTTTTAATCTTCGAAAAGGAAAACTGTTTTCCTCTTTTCGGAGCAGAAAGGGCGACTATTGATCGGAATTATGAACGACTATGGAACGAAGAATGAATATTCAGAGCTCGTGCACTCTCTGAGAAACAGAATTCCTCTTTCAGTTTACAGGTTTTGTATTACACAGAGGTTTATCAATTAATATTTTTGCAATTATAAACGAGTTCACTAGCTTACTGTGTCGTAAGTGTTCTCGATATTATATCATTTATAACATATTGCATGATTGGTTGCGGTTGTAGTACGGCAATATTGAATAATTATTCCATTTTTGGTATCAGAATATCTTGGTACGATTTTAAAGAATAATTATGATAGTGCGTTGTGTGCAACATTAAGCACCATTTTTTTGCATAGTTTCTCAACGTGTTTTCGTATGGATATGAATTGTTTATTTATTAATTTAGCTTGTCTTTATATCTGCGACTGTATTACTTGAAAATTTGCAGAATTATATAAAAGCAATATGATTCCCCAAATAATTCTGAATATTTAATATACTGCAGATCAACAGTTACAAATATCAAGGGAAGCTAAATTAAATAACAATTCATGTTAATACGAAGACGTTGGTAAATTACAACAAAAAAATTGGAAATAATTTATAAACACAACTCACTGTAACAATATTATTCAACAATAAAAGCATGTTATAATACCAGACACATAATAATTGAAAAATATTCCTGTCCATTATGACCAGGTCCAAACATATAAACAATTAGTTATATTATAATGCACCTAACAATTTTATGATGATCGAGTACACTGAGGTTGCACAGAAAGTGACAATCTTGCTAGAAAAATAAAGAAACTGTTTCACATTTTTGCCCTTTATTCATTGGACGAGCCACAGCCAACCGAAATTTCCGTTTCTAATATAGAGCATCTAAAAATAAAGTTCAAAACAAAAATGGAGTAATTTATACCGAAGATTTCGAAATCTCCGACGAAAAGAGAAAATAATAATAAAATTCTTCTATCTTTGTATATTGAAAAACTGACGATCGAAGCATCCGTTTGAAATTTATTATCTTCTAAAAGAAACTCGGTGGAATGTATAGCCATGCCGTCGAAATGCCTCTCCGAAAACTAGAATTTTTCTCGCCTTTCGGACCAGAGAAATTTTCCTTCCATTTTGCGTCCAAAGCATGACGGTTCAATCGGAATTTCTATTTCTAATCGCGATACGACTGAAAAACACCGGCAATCGGAGGGATCGGGGAGAAAAAAAGAAGGGAACCGGCGCGGCAAGAGCCGCTGTACGAACGTGCCATACGAAGAAGGCCGCACGAAACCCGGAATCAATAGCGGACAACGGTCGGTGGGGCAAGAGACGCGAGTCAGGATGAAACGCAGACGGTGGTGCGAAAGCGGGGGCACACAGCAGAATCGCTTGTTATTAAGATTTTCTCGGCATCCAGAGGCTGATTAATTTCCGAATAAACTCGGTTATAGCTAAAAATCGTGTGCGCCGAGAGCACAGCATAGAAAAGACAAATGAAAATTTTTTTTTAAATAAAAATGATAAAGAATTGATAAGAAATTACTAACCGCGAATAAAGATTCAAGGTTTGAAGCGTTACAATTCAAATATTCATGCTCGATTTGTACCGGTTACGCGAGCTACAGTAATGCACCCTGAAATAACCTTTTCCTTCCACAACAGTAATGTTTGGGAACAGTATTGTATAAGCCAATGTGTAACCATAGCAATGATAACCGTTTGGGCTTCCACAAACGAAATGGAAGCGACAGCTTGAAATTTGTAAGAATTGAAGTGGATATAGATCTATGGAAATCTAGATGATAATCAATGAGAAATTTACCCTCAGACGCGTGTTACCGTGATTACTGTAATCAGAGCCGTAGCGTTACTTCCTTATTCTCGTTTTACGGAGAGGAAGAAACGTCGATGGCTCGCCTAGCTGGTCGAGAATCGATTAGTAAAAGAAAACACCATGAAACCCGGATACACGCTACCATCGTCACTCTACGTATGTTATCAAGCCTGTTGGCGAAATTACCAATGCTAAAAGATAAAAAAGAAGGGAGAACTCGGTCAAGAGCTAGAAGAACAATCCACAGCTACCAATAAAACAAATAGTTGAATATCGAAACGAAAACAAATAAATATATAGTGTCTAGAGATCGGTTAATAAGGACCGCTGAGATCGAACCAGGGGCTCGTTCCCCAGGGTGCGCGATAAAAGAATCCCGCGTGACTAGGAAGCAGCGAAAATATATGTGTGTACAGAGGATGAGAAGGGCGAAAAAAAATATAAAAGTCAGAAGCAGGCGACTGACGTGAAAAGAGGAAGCATATGAAAAATAAAAGAATGGGGGTCGATCGTGGTCGCAACATACCGGGGACATAACGGGGGGCGTGGACGTTTGTGTGGTAATGGGCGAGAGGTGCTGCTGCTGTTGGCCCTGCAATTGCTGATGCAGGTTGTTCTGTCCGGCGTCCATGACTCCACCTGGGTACCACCACTGTACGCCAGGCGGTGGTGCAGAAGGTGTACCGGGTACACCTCCGCCGGTGCCCGTTCCTAATCTATAATCATAGCCTCCCCTCATGCAGGAGCCGACCGGGGTAGACGTCGAGACGGGATTCGACTGCGTGCCCGTGGTGGCTGGATTCTGAAAGCTGGAGGCCATCTTGTAGGAGAAAAGCTGCTGGGTAGCGGCCGCGGTACTCCTCACGATATCCTGATGATGCTGCTGTTGCTGTTGCGCCGCTTGCTGCTGCTGCGATAACTGTTGTTGTTGGTTCATCAGGTGCTGATGGAGATTCTGTTGTTGTTGCTGCTGCTGTTGCTGCTGCTCGGCCGAGACGGCGTTTAAACCTGAAGGCCACCAGGCGGTACCACCGGAGGCATCCTCGCGGCTTCCTGGGCTCGGTGTGCCCCAGCCACCGGCTACGCGGTGGTGTTCCGACATATCGAACACGCGGACGGTCTGTCACTTTTCGGCCTCGTTTACCGAACCGTCCCACCACCTCCAACAACAACGACGACGGCGGCAACGACGGAGACGATGACGATAGATGACGACGGCGATGGCGAAGATGGCCACGAAAAGAAGAAGGATGCACGAAGAAATTACACACGACTCACGCACTCACACACCACACACACGACGCTCTTCTGTCTCCCTCATACAGAGACAGAACATACAGGCCGCACACGCTGCGCGCGCGCGCACGCACGCACGCACTCGCTCGCTCGCTCGTTCGCTTGCACTCAACTCTCTCTCTCTTACGAGAAGGTGTATACACATCTGCACGTATACGCACACAACGAGCCCTCACATTCGTACGAAGTCTTGTTCGTCGTCGTGGCCGCCGTGTATCGCGCGACACGCACCGCACGCGCTAACGTGCTCCCTCACTGGTCGTCGTCGCACCACGTTTCTCTTGTCCAGCCGGCGCACTACACGATCACTAGTACTGTTCGTAGCACAGGCGGCTTCATACACGCTTTTTCCACGATGGTATAGGAGGAAGGTCCTCGTGAATACGTACGTTATACTTGGGATGCGGTCTACTCGACGCTACGCTCAACCGTTCGTTAGCTCCGTGAGTAGGTACGGCGGGCAGAGGGGGACGGGCGGGTGGGTAGGGGAGGGCGCTCTCTCTCCCCTTCTAGCTCTTTCTTTTTCCCTCTGTCTCCCCACCATCGACAGCCACGGTGCGTCTCTCCGTCTCTCTTTTTCTCCCTCTTTCTCTTGCCGCCGTCTCTCCTCTCTCCGTTCTCTTTTCTCCCTCCTCTCTGCCTCTGTCTTTCTCTCTCTCCCTCCCTCGCTATCTCTCTCTCTCTTTCGTCTTCCCTTCCCTTAAGTACTCATGGAACCTTTCGTTCGAGGAGCACAGCGTTTCTTCTCGGTGGTACTGATGCAAGTATTAGTCATAAGTGTATGTATCCTCATTCATTTACGCGTCGTACGCCGTCGATTCCCTTGCACGCCGGGATATACATGTAGTTATAACGCCGTGTTCTTCTTCGGGAACGTGACGTCTCCTCTTCTACTTGCTTGTATACACACGCTGCTAATTACGCACTCTATGCGACACCACGCGCGCGTACAGACGCGATGCTTCTTTTACGTGTATATATGCACACCGACGCTCCCTGCTGCACAGTGGTAGTGGAACGCGTAATAGCTTTTTCACATGGAGAAGCTTACGCGCGGATTGCTTCTCTCGCCACCGACTCTACACGCGATGCCGCACACACAGAGGGCGAACCTGGCGAGGACGGGCTGGCTGGACGCTTGTATATTCTCTCTTTCTCTTTCTCCAACTCGATCCCCTTCCACTCGACCCGAAGTCTCGCTCGCTACTTGTCTGTTTGTCTCTTTCTCCGCGTCCCTCCCTCCTTGTCCCACTCGCACGAGCTTAGCCTTCCTTCCAGCGGACGCCGGCGAACTCGTGCAGCGTTGCCAAGCCACGCTTTCACCCGCCCGCTCACAAAGGAAAACCCGAGCACGCCGACCAATCGAACTACATTACGGGCATAGTGGGGATGGCGGGAGACTACCACTAGCCGCGTCGAGGCAACGTTGCTTTCTCTCTTCCGTTCGTAGAGAATTCGAGAGCCATGGCTCGTAGTCCCTGGTAAGGTAGAGGGGCGAACGACTGCAAGCCCTTCTCTACCCTTGAAACTCGAGGTCAACTTTTAGGCAGAGAAAGAGAGCGAAAGGGAGAGGAAGATACACACCAACTCTGACTTGTCGCCGTGCGCTCTTTCTTCTCGCGCCTTTTTTTTTTTTACCCTTCTTAGTTTCGTTACACTGCTACGGCCACTGGAATTTGCTCCACATTGGCACTTCCTGCTTTTCGCGCACCCTTTTTCCTGCGTGTCAAGTCGGCTTTACCGACCGAAGAACCTCTTACTCTGGTATGGCTTGTCAGTCGATACGGAAGAACTTTTAAATTCGTCAAGGAACCAAGTCGCTGCGGAATTCTTAATAATTCCGTTTCGACTCGACAAAATTATACTCTGGACCCGCATACATGCCAATTAAGATTATAAAATATATACATAGGCACATGGATATGCAACGTCACATTATTTACGCCCCCGCGTTGTTTAGTAATTTTGATCACACATCTTCTTTAAATACACTTACTAAATCTCTGAATTTTGTAAATTTTTCATTGCAAACTAAGTGAATACCTTTTGCATTCGATTTTTAAAATATACATCGATATCGGCATATTTACGATTCCTACTGCAATTTACTCCATAATCCATATTCATATTAATCACTTTGAATAAATTAAAATAAGCATTAATCCCCTTATAACCATTTTAGAGATACCATGTTTACTTCAATGAGTCTGATTTTACCATGTCATGGTACGGAAACAATTAATCTACAGATCATTTAAGCAATCATATTTCTCACTCCATATTCTCAAACATTCTTATAATACGGCGTCATAACGCGCAATATGAGCGATCGTAAATAAAAAAAAATTTCCTATGCATACTTCATAAAAGTCTCTAATGTCAGAGCAGAGATGAAATCCATTAATATGAAAGCATATCGTGGGAACAATCAACGCGTGCTGCCGTGTCGTACGTCAAACGGGGCACAACTGGTCTAACGCGTAGGAAGGAACGCGAAATCCCGCGAAAACCTTTCGCAATTCAGACTTTTTCGAATCACGCACAGTCAAAGACAAAATGAAAATGTATATCATAGGATTTGTACATCGGGCATCCTTTCTTCCCACTCAACCCCCAATCAAGAGGCGGGTAACCCGGCGAATAGAGGGAGAGAGAGACAGGGTAAGAGGGAGAGAGACAGAGAAAGAGGGGGAGAGAGAGAGAGAGACAGGACCAAGAGAGTGAGAGAGGAGAAGAGAACCGGGTCCGGGTCAATAAGACGCGTGAGCGAGTGAAACAGAGATGGAACGAGCGAGAGAGAAACGGAGGGAGAGAGGGAGCGAGCAAGCAAGGGAGAGAAAGAGAGAGGCACAGCGACCGCGCATTCCCAGGGCTAGGCAACGTAACGAACGAACGAACCAACGAATGCAAGAAGGGGCACACCATGGTGAACAAGGGAAATGGTGGAATGGCAAGAAAAAGAGGCATCGATGACGAAAGGAGGGAGAAAGAGAGGGAGATAGAGAGGGAAAAAGAAACATACGACGAAAGAGAAAAGGCACACAGCAGGCAACGAGAGAGAGCTCTGGCTTCAAATTCTCCGGCGGCTCGTGTTGGTACCGCGATGCTCGCTCGAGCGAAGCGAGCCGATTCCCACCGAAACGAACCGATCTCCCGCGAAACACGCGATTCCGAAAGACTGTCAGTGTGAGAACTAACCGAATGATTCGATGATAGGACGTCGAGATTAGAACCATGATATTAATGATTTTTATTCAGAGGGAAACCTATCTCTTACGCAACCCTCCGTGAACTTTAGGTATCAAAAATTTTCTTGGGATTAAGTTCGGGCACGTTTTCTGAGAAACGATAGAAGTTGTAGAACGTGTAGAATTGTAATGGTCGTGCAGCTTGCGTCTTTCGAAACGGACTATCTCTTTGTAAATGCAAAGAGATAGAGTTTATTTGTACCATTCAACATGGGAAGTATGATAGTAAATCTATACCTACGTTTCGTGTATAGAAACGAAATAAAACGTATCACAATTTGATCGCTGAGTTGGCGTCAATATTAGAATGCTGGTATTGATTACACTGCTTGATAGGGGCATTATTAATCCCGTTTTGAATATTCCCGTAGCTTGAAATTGCTAGTGATTATTCGTACTTTGACAAACGTTATAAAATTCGTTAGATTCTTCACTTAAGATACCTATAGATGAAGGAATAATTACTAGATCTGAATATAGTATGGTTATTATCGACATTGAACATCCATTAAAGAAATAAATGATTTGTATGAAACGACTAAAAATCGAATAAAGCAAAATTAACGACAGGACGTCCCTTTTTATATTTTCTGTGAATGATCTTGGCGCTTAGCTCGTTTCTCGTGTATTTCTTAACCTTAGAACCGTACACTGAGGTCATTTTGGCTCAAGTGACTTCTTTCCCCTTTTCAAGTCTCAGAACAGCGAATCATTTATGTCGTTTCCACTGTAGGAAAAATATGTAATGCCTGCCAGATAATTCATACTCTCTACCGTTCCTTTAGTTACTGTAATTCTAAGATACTTCAAAAGATTTCTTGGTACCATTAATAATCTCAGCATACACAGGCCTCGGTTAAAAATTGCCAGCAGCCTGATTTTGTATTGCTACAGTAAATATTGAACACCTGCAAAAAAATCCACAAACAATATACACCGAACTTACAATTCACTTTTACAGCACAGTCAATGCATTACAGCCTCAGAGTTAATTTATAATGATAAATAGCTGTTGACAACAATTACTGATTTGTTATTTGAAATGTTCTGAGTAAGATATACACAGTCTCGTTATTCAGGCGGTTTGTTTTCTCAAAGGCAAGCTCGTTTCCGTTTCACTGGCCGCTTCCTTGCAAGTTCGATCGAACATGTCGCTACTCGAAAATATGCGTCGATACAAAATTTAAACGCACAGCATAAGAAAAGGAACGTGATGTATCTACCATGGACCAATGCCAAACGGTTTACATATGTACATGCATACTTCATACGCCATACGTGCGAGAGCGTTATATTTGCGTTTATCCGATGCACCTGTACAAAGAGGCGCAACACGAAACATTTGATACTTTTCTTTTTTGCATAAAAACACGTTTTTCGTTATATACGAACGAATCCACGTACAGCTGCCCATAGTGCCTATGTGTAGCACCCTGCCCTTTTTTTCTTCTTGACGTCGAATAAATGGTAATTGCGAGATACATGTATGTATAGCGTCGAACGTGCCTGTCGGTATTACGCAAGATCACTTTCAATTTTATTATTCCTATATTTGAAACTGCTCTCCGCGCTGCGTTTATAATTTCAGGGGAACGTTTTTAAACGTTGCGACGAAAGATTTCAAAAAGCATTCAAGAGCTAACGAGTAAAAAATGTTCACCATTCTTGCCAGATAGGAATACTGCCTGCACGGTAGTCGTTGGCTCTTGGAAGGCACAAAAAGCAAAGGCTCCGATATGTGGTTAACAGCGAAATATTTAATAGCTTTACAATAATCTTTTATAGTATCTTTCGAATTGTAAAATTTGTGGCTAGACAAAGCTAATGCCGCGAAAGTATTTCGTAAAACAGTTACGCAATAATAATGCGCTATGCTGAAGCCGAAGTTAATTTCTTTACTTTTAGATGCTTATCCTCGAGGGATAGTCGTATGTAATATTAGACGGCAAGGAATGTTTCGCTAGCAGTGCGTTCTGATGTGATTTTTATACAGCGAATAAAGAAACGCTTTTTCGAGCATTTTTACGAAACCGTGGAGTTATACAAGCAGCGTATACGAATTCCAAAAATTTATTCGGAATTAAATTATACATTGACGGTAATGTGCTATTAAAGGTTTATGTTACACTGGCCGACTGAATTTATCGGGAACGTGAAATAATTACTGAGCGAGATAATTAATTTTTTAACACTGAAACTGTATATTGTTTGAGCTGTAATGTAAACTGTATGTTGGGATTTTTTACGGTTTAACAAATTATGGTATGTAAAATTTATGCGAAAGTGCTGAAAATATTGGTTTGTATCGTCAATTTTTATCAACACATTGCAATAAAATGGTTCTAGACAGAAAATTTTCAGTAATTCACGTTAAAAGATTTTCATCTTTAAATTAGATTGCAGTTGGTTAAATAAATGTGGGGTTCTATTGTAACCCGAGTTCCATTAACATAAATCTGCGTGGGTACGCGTTTAATATATTGTCAGATAGATAACGGAATTTGTCCATACACTGCCAAGATAACACGTAAAATATCATGTTTCATCAAAGTTTCCCTAAATTAATGAAAGCCATATTTTTTGTATTTCTAATGAAATGAGAGTTTTTCAGATATACAAACGTTTCGTTCTCAATGAAATTTGAATTCAAGATTATCCTAATCCATTACAAATATTAATTCAACTCCACTGAAAATATTAATACTTATACAAAAATGAATTTCAAAAGCAGCACGAAAACGAATTTCCTCGCGACTACCAATCCACAATAAAAATAAAAACAAAGTTTACATACACGCCGTTTTGCCCTCACCGATTATTGTAATTTATAGAAAAGACAAAAATACAAATCAATTTTTTTTCACAAATTCGCTTGTATTTTGAACGTGAAAAAAATTCTTAGAACACAAATTGACCCCACTGTCTGATATTTTCTCGCCACTTTCATGTCACCCTCTCAATCTTTTTTAATTATCTGATTTCGTGTTCCTATACTTGACCCCACACGTTTTCGATATCATTAGAATTAAATACAAATCCGTATACTGCCAATTTCGTATTAAAATCTAACCAGAAGTAACTTCCTCGTATCACGAAGAGATTTCAACAAGAGATTGTCCGTTTTATAAGCACATGCTCCGTTCGAGTAATAGAATAGTGAACCAGTAGAACATTTGGATAATGGCGGTACCGTTAATGAAAATCCTACGGTATTTTAAATCTCCGCTCCTGTTTAAATATCCATACCGAAAAGTAATTCGAAAATGTAAACGTAATTCAACGTCGAAATCCCGTATTTCAGCGTCCATCGGCGTATTTTGGGCGGGGAAAATTACACAGGCGAATTATATTTCGGGCCCATTCACCAACCTGGCAAACGTTTCAGCGTCGTAAAGGTAGGTTCGATTAGCTCTAGCAATTACCGTAAACATTCTTCTAGCTTCGCCCACATACCTGGGCAGGGATAGTATAATATCGATATTGCCCAAATAAAAACCGGTCGAGCAGGTAAATAGGAAAATGGGAAGTCGCCGTACAAAAGGGATTGTAGACAATTACTTATATTGCCGCCTATACGGGGTTCGTTCGTATTAGAAGCCGACGTTGACCATAAAACACGTACCCAGGATGTTCGCACGTGCTTTCTGAATATTTGAATGTTATCGAAAATTATTTTAACGGAATGAATTAAGCGTGTAATTTTATCTTCCGCGCGGGCTTGCTGTCTGAATGAATGAATAGAATGTGGAATAGAATTAGCACCGCATTAATTTGCATGACAATAGACAAATCGGCGGGGAATTAATATTTATGTAATGACATGTAACTATTATTGTACGCGCTAGAAACTTGGTGGTAAATGCCAGTTGCCTGATTGTAACAGTCATTTTTAATTTGTCAGATAAATTTTTGAACTTCACGTATTGCGAACGTTGGACTTGGTCATTTTGAAGTATAGTAGAACTATGTAAATCTTGTTTTTATTATCAGCATTACTGTCTCTTAATAAAGAATTACCTATAAAACTTGTCATAAGATAAACCATCGAAACTAGGTACTCCTATTCACCAACCTTGTCTTACTTTTATTGATACTTTGAATATTATTCATGGATAACAAGTTTCCAAATTGAAGTTCCATTCCTTGCATCACTAATAATATCTAATTTTGATTTCTGTAATAAGTAAAGATTTCCTATAATTATTTGACAAAGTATGAGAAACGTCATGAAGTTGTTCAAAAATTACAATATTTCAAAGGCACGTGCATCAATCAAGAAATATCAGGAACTCTTATGTGGGTCAATGGTCCACGGAAATATGAAAGTATGTCTTATACCAGTAAAATAATCGTGGTGCCATGGCTCTTTCAAAGAAACCGATCTTTTACGGTCAAATCAGGCAAAGTCTGAATCGCTATGAAATAAATAATATTCGTCTAACATTTATCAAATTATTCACGAAGTAATACACAAAAAAAAGTCATTTAAATCATAGTTATGCTATAAGTATCACAATTGCAGCACGTGGCTATACAATAAGTGAAAGAAAAAAGCCTGAAACGAAATGTTAAATCTTTCCAACCTTGTCATTTAAAGGTATGTACATGAAATTGTAACTTAAGTATTCACGTGCAACTATGTATGTGCTGTATTGCACAAAACAATGGAAATATCGCAGTGTATTTGTACGATTTAAAAATGTTCCTTGAACGTAAAGGCATTCGGGAAACGAATACAGTATTCTGTTATAGCCTCTACCTGAGGCACAGGTATCCAAAAATCTGAAATACGACGCATTCTATTGTATTCGATGGGAAGGCTTAACCTTTCCAAGGTAAGGATTTAGTTTCCGTCAGTGGGTCATACCTACACCATTTCCTTCCACGTTTACGACGCTAATTGTTTCAATATTTTATCGGAACTACGGCGAAAAGTTATTCGAGCTCGTGAGGAAAACATATGCTTATGCCCCTTTAGTGGCTGAGGAAACGTAGAGTTCTGCAAATTGCATAAATTCTCTTTGTTCCATTCAAACGCGAGATAAAAAGTAAACGAGGGTCTTGTGAACTATAGTTCTGTTTTTTTAATAAAACCCTGTTATGATATATTTGCATAGTTTTAAATTATGCGGAGTAATTTAATTATTGTACCTGTATAAAAGATTGGAAGCAACGTCCTTTATACCTATAATATTATACATGTATAATTTTTTTTTTGTATTGTCGGCATGATTGTTCACATGTTTCTGATAATTTGTCGGAAGAAAGTTGTAAATAAAAGAACGTCGATTTTTAAGGAGGAATAAACTATTACTCTAACAATTTTAAAATCGATTTTCTTGGCAGAAAAAATTAAAATCATTCTGTCCTTTTTTATGTACCTTTTATTCCTCAGCGTTTTGGGGGAGATCAAGACAGAGATGATATAAAATGTTCATTT
Source organism: Andrena bucephala (assembly GCA_947577245.1). NCBI lineage: Eukaryota > Metazoa > Arthropoda > Insecta > Hymenoptera > Andrenidae > Andrena > Andrena bucephala. The sequence goes on from OX387715.1 coordinate 11,849,599, forward strand.
TTATTGATATTTACCTCGAGTATCACATTCCAACTGAGTGGAAACATGATTTTCGTGATAATTTACTTCAGATATGAAATATATTCGCATTATCACGATTGTGTATAAGCTTGTACACAGATTTCACATATACCTGAAGAATTACGAAAATATGCCTCTGTAAAATATTCGAAATATGCCTCTGAAGTCAGATAATAATAAAAAATCAACTTTGTGCATTGTCATTGCGTTTCTCCTGACCTCATCCACCAGGCTAGGATAAAAACGATTAGGCAAAATGATTTTGGGTCCCTGGTTGCAAGAAAAGCAATTTATAAATTTTTGCAACTTATTCCATGTTGAATATTGGTAAACTTTTCTTTAGAACTTCTGCTTTAACAAATCATCGGAACCAATCAAAATCAAAATTCGTTCAAACTGAAACGAACTTGTAGCACGGCAAATTTAATCTATCAACTTTGTTAAACGAAGTTGTTACTTTTACAAGCTTTCAAATGTAGGAAAGCATTTTCTTTTGCTTCTATTTCTAGAAGATTTTGTATACAATTCGATCACCTAACTCTGGCACACCCGGTATATATATTATGATCGGCTTAAGTACACGCTGGCAATCATGTCTTGAAGTATTGGAGGTACAAAAAACTTGTCGATGCTGAAGTGGTTTAATTTCAAGAGAGAAATATAATATTGGGCTTGAATTTTTTGTGAGATTATTACTTGTGAAGATTTCAATGCCATTATTTTCATTGTAACCCCATAAGTTTATAATTACCCTTGTATTATGTGTTTCAAGATACACTTATTGAAGCAAACGAATTGCATTTTCACCAATCGCTTACAAGGGAAGATCCCGAACACGGAAATTAAAAAACTTCTGAAACCTTGTGAATATGTAGGGAATTTCCTCCTGATTGCAACGCAATTTTTGTTTGCTGCCCAAATTCACTCTAAAGGGGTGAAATTGACCCCTGAAAATCCGGTTATTTTCCGATTTTGTGTTATAACGCATGAACTGTAAAATAATTGTTTTAGCAAATGATAGATCTAATTAAAAGAAGTAACTTTTGTCTTGAAATTTTTCTTCTATCTCTTACAGTTCGCGAGTTATAACACAAAATCGGAAAATAGTGGAATTTTCAGGGGTTAATTTCACTCCCTTAGAGTAAATTTGGGCAGCAAACAAAAATTGAGTTGTAATCAGGAGGAAATCCCCTACACATTCACAAAGTTTCAGAATTTTTTGAATTTCCGGGTTCGGGATCGTCCCTTGTTAGTGGAGCACCTTCAACGCAATTTAAATTGTTGTAGATAATTATTTTGAAAATATATTAATATATTTAATAAAGTACTGCAAAATGTATATAAGCTAACAATGCTGTATTGTAAACAGAGCTTAGATTTATCGGTATTGAGACTAGTATCACTGTGTAATCGGAATATTTGTGTTGAGCTATTTGAGCTCATTATTTCATTACCTCAAATATATAATTATTGTTTTAAAAAATAATTTCCCTGAACTAAATAACATAATTGCATTTTAAACACACAGTAACAGCGACGTAGAATAATAATATCACAAAAAAAGTTCCAAAAATTCTAAAATGTCAACATTATATTTCCACCTTCTAAATTAAATTTTATCTCAACTATTTCTTGTATCTACACATACTTAAAAAATAAATGATCTGCACGTGCGTAAACGGGGCATACAGTATATAAAATAATTTTACGTACAATTTACATAACTTCAACAGAGCCAGCATATTAATAGCAGCCATGTGTAAGTTTTATAACATATATAAACAGTAGTTAAACGTTGATACTCGATAATCGATTATTAATACACGTAACGTGTCGTACAGAGAACTGCTTTTATATCGCACTGAGGTCGTATAAAAGTGGCAGTAAAATAATAGAAATAGTATGCAACAAAAGTGCATGCTCGATACAGTCAGTTGTTAGTAATATATAATAATATGCTTTGTGATTTTTGTCATTTCGTGGTTTGCCGTTGAAACGGGAAATAGAGATTCGACTGGCGTATCGAATAAATGTGCTTTTCATCCTGCTGTACCTTACAGGAAAACAATATTATATCCACGGGCTATAATTAAACACCCTATTTAAAAATATGAAAGATAATTATAATTTTCAAGCACGAATGTCGAAGATCGGGAAAACATCGTACAAATATTAAAATACCAATGAATTCTAATGGTAATATCGAGACAATGAAAAATTTCATTTTAGTCGTTGAATCCTTTTGGGACTATTTCTATAAATTATTAAAATATAAACAAGGTAAACATTTTGAATAAAGTAATATAATATGCAAAGTTCGGTAGAGACACCGTTTTGTATGTTATTTTTCTCTATTATCTGGCACTTACAACACAGAATACAATATACTGTATATGTATATATACTTGCTTTGGGTTTGTAGGAAATTATGAGTATACTGCTCCCGTAATTGCTATTAAAATTTGTACTGCATCACTAATACTGACATAATTGACTTTAACAGCATCAACTTCAACATCGAATACATTAGCATCCTGTATACAGTTCATTTGTATGAATTCCCTTTTATCATTAAGAGTTCAAATGGAGCACCCTTCTCAAACGATGTTTTTTAAAGTTATATCGTAACAAATGTGTTTAGCAATTTATCCATGTAATTTATTCAGCGTAAAAAATTGCTTTACCAGGAAAGTAATTACGTTCACGTGGAAAACGCGAAATTTGTTGTTATTTGAAATCGGGCAAATGCCGGCTCTATTTATGCTATGGTACATAATGTATGTGCAATCTTTTCACAATTAGTGTTTACATTGTCTCGATATATCGATCCATTAGCATTCTTAATGCGTATTCAATATTAAATGGATCTCCCTACGATATAAAATTTCAATACATTCGTGTATGGACGTTGGTACACATTTTCGTAATACGTAAATCGACTACCACATTTTCATATACATATATATATGTATATCTACACAACGCATTGATTTGCCACGATTTCGTAATACATATTATGTTAAAGACATAAATTCGATATTTGTACATCCTGGAAAAAGTATCTGTTGCAAATTAGATTTTATATTTGTTTAGAATTAACACATTAATGGAATATTGGAGTTATTTACTTATAGCGTATTTAGAAATACTTGGTTAGTTTCCATGGAGCAGAATCAGAATTGGAGCAACGACATAACCTATGTACGAACTGTACGACTAAAATGTATCGGAGTACTTTATTTACCGAAACGATCGCGCTTCGTGAATAATGAGAGTCTTATCTGTGATCCATCATCGATCTTGAAACGTGAGAGCAATGGTTAAAGTACTTTTCGATTATTTTACACTATAACTGTCGATGCACGTCACATCAAGCTTTCTGTGACGAAAGCAGGCAGCTCAGAAATGTAATTCGACAAATGGAAAGAATTTGTAGGTTAGCTGAAAAATATTTTGGAACATCTCATATCTAGAATCCAACTATCACGTATAAATTTAATCATTTCAGAACAAATTGTATGCAGATATGTAGCAGAACGTTTAAGTTTTATACAAGCATTAAATTCATAAATTTGATCAATATAAAAAAGATAGAGTAAAACTTGAATCACTTATGCACATATGTTAGTAATTTTTAATATGTAATTGCAAATGAAACGTACTGCATTGGAGTCGCAGAACCAGTAATATTCTCATTTCAGATATTATAAATACGTTAAATATGGACAATAGCGTCCGTGTACAGTTGCTACTGTACAACAAAGAAAAGAAGTGTGCATATACTCTTTCCTGCGAAGAAAAAACCGTGGCCGCGATAACGTATTATGAGTACAAGTAAAAGAAACGAATAAGTATAAAATATCACGTATACATCTCTACAGGACTACATATAACCTCATATTACGCACACACAACAAGCATGGTGACGTTTGCGTATTACAAACATGTCTACCGTACATTGATTATATTCCCACCATTTTATGTGTAATCAACTTCGTATATTTCCAATGTAATGGGCGAGCGTAGTATGTATAATAAAAAATATAAACGGGAGGCCACGTCGAAAAATTTCAGAGACCAACGGAACGATTGCATCGTAAATGTACAAACGCAGCAATACTCGATGAAGGAAAGAAAAAAAAAATGGTAGGTATCGCGTTTTGGCGCCTTGCACACAGCGTACATCCCGTCGACGATATGGCGCACACAGCAAAAACAGACGCTTACGCGTAAACATGCTGTACATGGTGCTCCTACTTTTTCCCCATTTAACACCCACCAGCTCAATTACTAAAAACAACGTAAATCAACGTATGCTAACCGCGGTGGATGGGTACGTCGTAAAAGGGAGAACCGAAAATAAAAGGGAAGAAATATTTTCTAGCCAAACGGAGCATAAATAATGCCGAACTGTCGGTTACGTGCATCCCAGAGCTCCGAATGCCTGGAGAATTGTAGGCGAGCGGGAAATCGAACGCATCGCGATATATCGTGAATTACGCCATAGATAACGAACTGATGACTAAAAGTCCCTCCTATTTATCACAGGTTTTCTAACTGCGCGACGCTCACCGCCGTAATCTACACGTCAAGTGGCAAATTATTCGTTATAAAACCATGACGGGCGCTATAGTGCAAGATCCCATATATGCCAATGCATGGCGCAAGTAGCCAAACAGAGGCCGATCGTACGCGGGCTATATAGCCTTGACGGTTGATTTATGACGAAACACCCGTAACACAAACCACACCGACGTTTCATGCTCCAAATCTAGACTATCTGTGTTTTCACGATAGTGAAAACTGTCACGCGATATTTCTTCACGTAATCAGCACGTAACGATAACAAGGCACACCAGAACATTCTTGCTAAACACATCTCCGGGCAGCCATTTGCTATGACGGTTGTGTAGAAATAAAAGGTATATGCACGATACGCAGCACAGTAGCACTTCATCGAATATTTGCTCGTATCACGATTATCATACGGCGGTGGTAGCCCATTGATCAATTGTTAGTCGCTGAAATCTGTCAACGCTTGGAAAGAAAAATATTTGGATTTTTCTTACCTGGACGGTCCTCTACAGCTAAAAGGATTCTCAGCTTCGAATATCGCGACCCCACGCCACTTGTGCGGCATATGAAAGTGCATGGGGAAAATCTCTATTACCATTGGCTTATTTCAGATAAGCCGCAAAAAGTAAGCCAATCAGCGTCAACCTTTTATGTTTTGAAGCGTTTCTTTTTACCCCCCCAATAAAATGTCTGCTGGTGGAAAGGGCGGGAAAAATTGTGCGTGGAAAATCGTTTACGGCGTATCGTTGATTCTCTGTTAAATAATGTACAGTTTATCTAACCGAACAAACGTATGTTTTAGCAATGAAGCTCGCCCTCCGTTTTCAACACGTACGGCAATCCCTTTTCTTAGATAAATCATTTATACGATTAAGGTTATGGTTTATTATTATTATAGATGGCGTTAGGTGCCGCAAGCTGAATGTTAAGGCGCAAATTACAGTACCGCCAACGTGACGCAACCAGTACTCGAAATATTTCCTGTCAATAAAGCAAATAAATATATTCCATTGTAGAAATTCATAAATCTGTTGAAGAATTTTAACATAATCAACGCTGTCTTTTTATTGAATTATGTAATCTATGATATGCGTATTTAATTTTTAAGATAATTCGTGTTTGAATATGTCTTTTGACTACAAGCTAATTAGTAACTTGCAGAATGGTACGTATTGTATTCACATTTGTTAAATAGAAGATACTTAAAAGTTTCGTAAATATATTGATACAAATTTCATGAATAAATTTGCCAATTGGTATGCCACAATAACAATAACTTCTAATACATATAATTTATATAAAATAGTCAATCTAATAACTAAATTACATTACGCATTCAGTAAATACATTTTATATTGAATACGAATTCGAAAACGTAATTAATATGTACTAATTATTCATAACCTACAATTATCATAATCCTCGAAATAGTAAGTTAATAATTTTACTCGTTCGTCCACCCACACATGTTTTAAATAATCAAATTTCTAATTCTTATACGATAGAACAACATCTCCTATTGGTCTCGCACATGTATTAAACGTACAACATACGAATACGAAGAAACTAGAAGTCTTACGGAGTCTTATTACAAATGATTAATATTAATTATTCTACTTACAATTTATTCATAGCTGCACAATATTATATATACAACTTATTAATACCAATCATATACTCGAATAATCGTATTCGTTCTGTTTATGTTCGGCTGAAAAATAAGATAAGTAAAAAACTAATACATTTATAATAAAGAAGGAAAAATAAAAACTCTACTGAAAGAATATAACGCAATACAACAAATTTGATAAATTCTAAGGAACATTAGTCTCGGTATAAAATTATTTAATCATGTTTGGATAATAATAGTTATGGTTGGTGGGACTGAATGTCCCTACTACGCAGAAATTTCTCAAAGTTGGACCGTGTCGCGTATTGCGTATGTGCGTCTACATATATACACTTATATGCTACGGCGCAGCATCGTGTGAATCGATGTAGTTGTGTAAATAACAAAACGCGGTGATGTCGGGTGAAGTGTTATGCCAGAGAGCTTCAAAGAAATCTGTAAAAACAGAAGCGTATCGCCAGGAAATAGAGTCGAACGTTCGCGTTCCGCCGAGATCCATGAGATAGCTGCTACTACGGATGCGTAAAGATAATTCGTTACATTATATTGTTCGGGAGAAAGAAAGTGAAACGTTATACGGCACCGTTTAGCGTCGGAGTGTTCGTAATACGCAAACTCTGCTATTTAAATTATCGATTCGTGTGCTTGAATCTTCGCATTAAACAACGGATTAAACGTCGCGCTGTAAAAGCCCTTTTTGCCCGACGAGGGGGGAACAGTGATGAGTTCCGTTGACTAACTGGTGAATAACAAATGAAACCCGACGGGAAATTATGAACGCGAAAAGCAGACGTCGCCGAGTGCAATTTACACTGGGACACGCCGTTTTTTGACGGAAACAGATACGTCGTGACATTTCGAGGTTGTTAAAGTTCTACCATACTCTTCATATCAATTTAGTTGATGTTAAGAATAAAAAAAAAATGAATGGATTCAGTACCGGTGAAGAAGATTCCAGAGGAGCTGCTGATCAAATTTGTTGCCTTCTAGATGAGGGTGAACGATGTACTCGGCCAGCTGGCAACGCTTCTTACAGCAAACGTATTCAAAAAACTGTAACTCAGCGGCGATTGAAACTTAATCTCGATCAAGTGGTAAGATTAATAACCGTAAACTGTCACGTTAAATATTATTCACTGGCTCCGTTCTATGTTTATCCTGCAGTCGTCCGATCTGTCATGCGATTTCAAATATCGCGCACTGCTGATAAAAACTTGAATTATTATTTATGTAGAGTGCAATGGAACTTTGGTATTCATAGCGATCAGATTATCATGGATGATTAAAGTCAGTGAGTAATGAACAAGGTCATAGAAGTACAAGACGTGTATTCGTTGAGTTTTAGCAATATATATGTACAATTCACTGTCATTAGTGTCTCGTTACATCGAGGATGTTTCTCAACACCCTGTATGGCCTATAAAAGTCGCAAACCAAAAATATAGGTTATCGTCTTTACACGTATACGTTTCATAAGGAATTTTCAAGATCCGTTGGACGTCCGTATAATTGAATGCGAAAACGTATGCTTATACATTGATCGTTGTAAAAATTAAAGACAGTTTAGCTGAAATAACATAACACAGTATTACGTGCGATTCAGTTTTTCTTACAAGGGAACACCGCGAACCCGGGCACACTGATTGACACGCATTTTTGTGGGTTTTTAGAGTGACTCAAAACAAGAACAACAGTGTATTTCATTTCGGCCCTATCGCCCTTTAAGGGGGTGAAAACTAACTTCAAAGTCAAATTGGCACTTTCACTTTTTCGTGTATAACTCTCAAAATACAACAGACAGAAAAAAATGTTTCAAACAAAAGTTTAATGGCGCAATAAGCGCCACAAACTTGCGTTAACAAAATTTTGAAAAGAGTTTAAATAAAAATATCTGAACGAAAAAATAACTTTTTTCAAAATTTTGTTTACAGAAGTTTGCAGCGCTTATTGCACCATTAAACTTTTGTTTGAAACATTTTTTTCTGTCTTCTGTACTTTGAGAGTTATACACGAAAAATACTTTTCATCCCCTTAAAGGACGATAGGACCCAAATGAAACACACCGTTGTTCTTGGTTTGAGTCACTCTAAAATCCCACAAAGTTGCGTTCCAATCGGTGAGTCCGGGTTCGCGGTGTTCCCTTGTTACTTGCAATCGTATTGGACATTCTCCAAGTACATTGGCTAGCCAGATTGCCACACGTGTCCCTTAATTTCTATTTATGGGTAATAATATCGATTTTTCTAAAAACAATACATCGTACAAAAATTTCCATTCTATTTTTATCCTCATTTTCACACAACGAATTACCTCCTATTTGGCTGCGTACGAACTCCACCTTGCTCTGTCCGTGCGTCGCATTTGTGTTCTCTTCTTTTCTTTCTAATAATCCATGAATAGTCGAACTTTCAAAGAAACTTTCTGAATACCAAGGTTTGAATATGTATGATTAAACGGGTATGTCTCATTTGCTATATCTGATTTCTCAATAGGCACGTCATATATACATTTGTGATTATCATAAACAAGTAATACAATGTGCAAGATCCAAGCAACAGCAGCAACGCAGGCGCAAGGATTCGGAAGAAGATTCCGGAGAGACAGACAATGATCTCCCAGAGGTCGATCTTTTCCAACTACAAGTCGGCACATTAAGGCGATACAAGAGGCATTATAAAGTTTCTACGCGTCCAGGTTTAAATAAAGCTCAGTTAGCGGATGTACGTGTAATTGCATTTTTTTTACTTTTAATTTAGTTCAGCTCGAAATAAGAGAATATACAGATTTTAGGAATAGGGTAAACCAACCAGTAATTGACCGCATACCAGTGAATGACCATTAGGCAAGGAAATGTAAATTATAAATTTAAAAATATATGTTTATAAATGGAGTGTAGTTGCACTTTTAATATCCCCTATTTTTAGTTACGCGTATTAAGCAAACATTAATAAGTACAATTCTTATTAAAAGTATGCGGTCATTTACTGGGCTTCCACACGTTTTGCATTTCATAATCGTTTTTTTTTTTTTAATTACGATAAGAATAAGTAATTATTTTTATAGAAATTTCAAGAAAAATAAATTTAAATGCAATTTCAACAGTTGTTTTGTTGTTATACATAAATATATTCAAGTATTAATCTCAAAGGTCCATAAATTCAACAATTCGGTCATTCACTGGTTGGTTTATCCTACACGAATATACTATTTATGATTGTTTTTGCTGTTTGTTCCAGACTCTAATGAAGCATTTTAAAACCATCCCCGTAGTCGAAAAGGAAGCGTTAAGTTTCTTTATTTACACGGTAAAAACCAATGCGAATAAATTGGATCAGAAGAATGGTTTAAGTAACGATACTACATAGTCTAGGTTTTACTTCACGAGTTTTGTTATTGTAATATTTTACTAGTGATATCAAAAGCAACTGTATGGATTTTTACTTGTTAATAGGCATAGGTATTTTATAAGATCTATGTATAAAACACACTTAAAAATATATGAATGACACTACATTTTAAAGTATCGTTTACTTACCCGGTATTATCTTAATCTGTAATTTCGTAAAGAGAATAATCAAATCCTTTCACACAATTGCTTTCTCGTTTGATGATATTATTTATTAATTTACAATTCATTGCATTATATCTTTTGAGTCGAGCATTTCAGTGGCTTCTTCTTCGCTATCTCCGCTTAGTTCTAAAATGGGAACAGTTGAGCAATGTTCTGTATTTTACACATTAAACGAATAAAATAAATTAAAACCGATTATGATAAATACCTATATCTTCTATCACTTTCTTCTCTTTCCTTATTTCAGCTGTAATTTCAATATCAGTTTTTCCTTCTTCTTCTGAGGATTCTGATATATTCCATGTATTAGGTCCACCGTCGCCAACCGATACACTCTGCAGAAATAATTTGTAAAGTAACTTTCAATTGTATCTACAATCGCATCGGAAAGCAAGTTGACACATCTTTAAAATCGCATAACTTTTTTAAAATTGGTCCAAACAACTTCAGTTTTTTTTTTTAGATGTTAGCGGAATTAGTTTTCTAGGTGATATGTTTCGGCGTTTTGAAAAAAATGTACTTGGTCGGAATAGCAAAAAGAAAAAAATAGTAAAGGTCGTTTTTTAAACTTTTTTTATGAGCCTGTAAGGAAAATTCAAAGAACCCGTTTGTACATTGAAGTAAGTTGTATGCATGCTGAAAATTTCATCTAACTCGGTTAACGTTGCTCTGAGTTAAAAATGCTTAAAGATCGCAGAATAAGGGCGAAATTCCCGAAACCAGCGATTTTCGACTTTATTCTGCGATCTTTAAATGTGTGTAGCTCAGAGCAACGTTAACCGATTTAGATGAAATTTTCAGCATGTATACAACTTACTTCAATCTACAAACGGATTTTTTTAATTTTCATTACAAGCTCACAAAAAAAAGTTTAAAAAACCACCTTTACTATTTTTTTTTGCTATTCCGACCAAGTGCATTTTTTTTCAAAACGACGAAACACGTCACCTAGAAAACTAATTCCGCTAGCATCTAAAAAAAACTCAAGTCGTTTGGACCAATTTTAAGAAAGTTATGCGATTTTAAAGAGTGTCAACTTACTTTCCGATGCGACTGTATCTCATTTCGTTTTTAATTAAACTGATACTTACTGTATCTATTATTAATTCGGCAGAACCTTCTCCAGATTTTATAATTCTGCACTTGGTGCTTTCATCCTCTTCCTTGCAAACATCTGCACAAATTTTACAAACAGGTGATAAATGTTAAACAACGCGAGCTAATAAATATTAAAATCTGATAATTTCTACACAATATTTACAATCGGACTCCATGTCTTCCAGTTTACCCCATTTGCGCAGCTTAATACTAATACAATCGCTGTTCATCGTAGTCAATTTTTTCATCGTTATACATTCCTTAAAACGAATTGTTCTGCAGTTATCTTTCTTATACCTGCGGATATGTGCAGAAACTTTCAAAATTATGCAACTCAAACGCGCATACTGAAAACGATCAAAAAACAATTAACTGGCGTATATTTCACCTCGCTTCTACGTCGCGGGCTACTGCTTCCTTAATTTGTTGTATCAATTCAGTAGCGTAGTTCGCTGCGTAACTGGACACTGCCGATATTACGTCCTGCACCGTCATGGTTTTCATCAAATAATTAAAATGCAAGCTACAAACTTCTCTATAGGAATTTATACCGAGCGTGAGTTGAGCTACGCCGACTCTTTCTTCCAGGTATGTGGGATCCAGGATTGTGTTTCCACTAAAAGAATAACGTGTTATTAGGAAATTGCTGCCTCCTTAGTTCGACAATTTCCAAACACTGACCTTTCGTATGTTATAAAAGACACGCAAACCGGATAATGATATAACGTTAAGGGCAAAGGATCTTTCTCGGAGAAAGGATGAATAATAATATCCTCGCCAGTGGAAGTTACGTCTGGCCTATGGAAATGTGAAAGAGCTGCTAGTGTGGCAATGGACGCACAGTCGATTAAATTTCCATCGTGATTAATAATATTAACGTCAACTCTTAAATTCCATACCTGCATAAAATGTTTACTATATACAAAAATATATAGGGTAATGCATACAGATGTTGACCCCTATACAATGATTGACCCTCTTCCCCAAAAAGTAGGAAATATAATATAACACATTTTTATACAATAAAATATATCTGTATTTCGGTGGCCGAGATATTTTTGTTCTGAAAACAATTGTATTTTATTATATAAAAAAAACAGTATATTATATTTCCTACTTCTTGGGGAAGAGGGTCAATCATTTTATAGGGGTTAACATCTGTACGCGTTACCCTAATAACTTGTTCGATATCACACAAAGTTCTTCACAATTGTGATTTGTAAGAATATTTTCAGATCCTCCTTGCCTATTTGCATTCTAACAATTAAAAGAGTCGTAATGTTTCTGGTATTTGGATAATTTCTGACCTGTTTATCAGCTACAATACACAGAGATTCCAAATCTATACACTTTGAATCTTTGAAACATTTCTCCAATTGCCTGCTAATCAATATCGAGGACTCGGACTGTCTACTGCCGTCAAAATGTTGCGCAGCCATTGGATTAAGCTCAACATTTATATGCAGTATTCCTTCGTTGGGACGAGAGGTCTTAGGTTGTTGAATATCACACGTTACTTGCGCAACAGCCCTATAATATAATATCACCATTTTGTTAAATTACTAATTTAAGTAAAATTAGTAAATTCTTAAGTTCGAGAATACCTTGTTTGGCCCAACGATACCATGCAATTACCCCAATTCGATCCGAAATAAATTTTCACAGGTCGTGCTTCCAATAAGTTCCTGCCATCCAGTCGCTAAAAAATGTTTAATAAGTTGAATATATCCAAGCATATACGCTCGATCAAATAAAGGAATAAGGCAGCAATAAAATCATACCGTTCCTCTTTCCACTGCTTTATTTACGAAATTTCTTTCGCAATTTGATAATAAAGATTCTTTCATGATTTTGTATATTTATTTATACTGTAATCACGTGGTTAATCGAGATAAAAATGTTTGAAATATGTATAACCTTCAATTCAGGCGACAGTGTAACTTGCCTATATTACGTTAAATTGATATTTATGACTAATAATTGTATAAATCAGTTGTTCCTTCATTTAAAATTTAAACGTGGAACAATTAGTATTGTGTATTGTTCCTGAACGATTTTTGGTATCGATAGTTGACAAGAAAACATAAATTCTTTAATCGATATTTAATGTATTTAAGAATCGATCACATTAAGCTACCTAGAATTATTTAATTTTTTTAAGTGTTTTGGATTAATACATACTAATGTTACAACATTTTAAAAATGTATTGACAAGCGTGTTGCTAAAAAATGCTCATTTACATGTAACCAAATAAAGGTATAAGACTAGATTTACATGTAACAGATTTATTGTTTCCGAAAAAAGTATAACATCGAAAATATACACGAAAAATATACTTACAGATTGCTTGTACTTGTTAATAATCTTTCTGATTATCTAACGCGTTTCACACATAAATTTCGTTAAACAAAAGCATAGCGCAAGCAACAATTAATTCTGAAATACGTACGACAAGTTTCTCACGTCGTTTTCAATTATTACGAACGCGCGTAAACTCAATTATCCGAAGAATGTATAGTTCCAGTTTATCGCTTTATCATATCGTATTCGCAATTTTATTTCAATCAATAGGATTCCGGCGGATATTATACCCTCGACCTGTGAATTTCCCTTAATATTTTCTTCATTTGGCAAAGATTTTTCTAGAATCTCGAAAATTTTACCGTCATCTTAACAATAGAACTCATAGAAACAGGACAAAGTGCTTAACAACTAAACTAGCATTTTCAAAAATCATAAAAATAAAGTCCATTTCAAACATATCAAGCCAATCGCGTGTGCACGCGCGCGCCCGCGAGTCCGTCCATGCACGTATATGCAAACCAACACAAGTGGCCGTGTACCCGGTCCTATCTGCTTCAATCAGCTTGGTTTATACGATCTGTTTTTTAACGGCGAGTCCTGTCGTCGATAATCCACGCTCTATGCCTCGATATCTAACGAGCATCACGAGCATAATAACCAGTGAATAGCCGTAACTTCAAGATACCTGGAGTGAAGCGTCTAGCAAAACATTCAATTGCCCGCGTTTAAGTATCAGTGCGTGTCCCGTGTGTAATGCTGATCATGGTAGTGTGATATGTACGGATAGATGCGTACAGATACAACCAGATACGACCGATCTGCGGAGTCAATGCTTAATAAATTACGTTTCGCGTTGCTTGCAGCCGTTTTCCATCAACTCGTATTTGCAACGTTTGCGACCACTGCTGGTAAGACTTTATTACCGTCCGCTGCATATTGGATTTAGTTTCATCCGGTTTGCCACTCTTCGAGTCCTCCGAGCCGTGCATCTAGAGATAGCTTTTACATTGTGTTGTTGTGTAGCGCCGATTGCCTTTGTACGTCATCTGTAGGTAAATATCTGTTACATTCGCCCCTTACATTCATTACTCTCCTATCTCTGTTATATTCGAACGCTTCAGCTATTTCTCTCTTCTTTATTCCTATTAATTCGCCTGGCTCTCATATATTTTCCCTCGATATCCCTCTTTTCGGGAAAGTATACGACACGGTCAGCATACTTTTTTTTTTCCCCCAAGTTGTATCGTAACGAAGGAGTTCGTTGTTTTCGCGATGCTTTTCGTTCCGGTCTCGCGAAACTATTATCATTGAACGCATGTATGTTTGAAAGCCACTACTATTATACGCGACGCGTAATTTAAATTGCGCTTGGTAGGTCTTAGAACAGTGATATTTGTGTGTGTGCGTGCGGTGCTAAAAAATGTTGCAAAGGATTATTTGATTAATTGCAAGAGCTCGGTATAAATTTCTATATAGGCGATATTAATAAATAGATACAGATAAAAGGCTGTTATATTTTTCTATTTGTAATTCTATGACATTGATAGCTGATGTAGGAAGGAATAGGAGAAAGTATGTTACACATTTCTGTTTATAATGTAACTCGTAAACAAATTATTCTTCTGTTAGAAAATCTTCAGTTCCCTAATTTTTCTTCTACAGAACGTGTGGAAATTATTCATAATGTTTTATTGAGGTCATGACAAGAGACTTTTGTATATTTTATATAAACGTTTGCGGTGAGTTTCGCTTCATATTCCATGGCTGTTATAGAATTAGACACAATTTACAAATCATATACAAAAAAATATGGAATTGATACAGATTAACCAGAAAATTAATGATTTCGCATGAAAAAATAAACTGAAAGAGTGTCGATAAAGTATGTAAGCACTTGTTACAAATTCTCTTATAAATTATATTTGTGCTCCTACTCTTCTTCTGCATTCGCTAATTAAGTATATATGCAATAAGGTGTTCGCTTTTGAATAATTTTATTTTCACCGGACAAGAATCGCTGAAACTTTTGTTCATTCTATCCCCTGTGCTGAGGCACAGTTGTTGTACGAGTAATATAAAAATTGTATTTGGATAATAACGATGTTGATAGAACGATAAAGACCGCGAGTCCATATCAATGAAAGGAAGCTAATAATTCTGATACCGAAGGCGTCGATGTTGGCAATATTTGTAAATATAAACACGGGCGGAGGTAGTTCTTCGAGCGAGGTCTGTTGACTTGAGCTACCAAGTGCGAGTGCACTTGAAGAATATTTGAAGCCGTTTACCTCGGGAATAAAGCCTCGTATAATGAAACTTTATTCTACATTCTGAATTTCTTTTTTCATGTAGTCATCAATTTCTTGGTTGCGCCGTCAGTTACGATAGATTAAACGCTTATAAATTTACGTTTCAAACACTCGAGAATGTTGCCTCTTTATTAAATTTTGTTTATCTGCGAAGTATTGCAACGAAGTAGAATAATTCCTAAGATTTCGCGAGTGTCTAATAACACAAAACCACTAAATATGTTGTGTATAGATTTCTACAAGTTCGAAAAGATTATTGTTACCTTGAGCAAAGAGTTATAGACACAAGCTTTTTATAACCATGGAATCGTCTGACAGGAAGAATGTTTATCTTACAAAGACTGGTGATAATTCTTTAAATTCTGGAATGAGAGACACAATGATTGTCGGTCAAACAAATATGACGCCAGGTAAAACCTTAGTATGCTTCCATAGATTTACGCGAAAGCTGCGCCAAGTCGCATTATTCGATACAACTGACATATAAATGTACGATACCGGTGAATCTAAATAGAGGAGAGTTATATTAATTTGTGGATTCATGAACAACCGATCGTTTGAATTATAGAGTGTGGCGGAGAGTCTGTAATGAAGCCCGGAAACGTGTCCAACGTTTCGAACAATCAAGCGAAATGGTCGAACATGCAAAGCAAAAATTTTATTATAAACGCAGTACCAGTGAAGAACGAGGTAAGTTCGCGTCGAGAGACGCGAGTGAGAATTTATATAACGGCGAGGTAGACGTTGACGGGATTATATTGTATTACTAGATCGTACATCTCGAAGACGGAGCACATTGCAATAAGAAAATGCATTATTATGACAGACATTACGTGGGCCACGAAGAGACGGAGAAGCCGACGCGTAGGGGAACAAAAAGATACAGGGACAAAGATGCGCCTAAAAGAGCACTGTACGTGTTTGCGTTTTAAATCAGCTTTCGATGTTTTGCTAACAACTGTCGTTTCAGGTCTGCATTTTTCTATTTCTGCCAAGAATTACGTGGGAAGATGAGGGAACTACATCCAGAAATGGGGGTGGGTGATATCGCCAAAGAGTTGGGTAAATTGTGGATGAGTACAGATCTTCAAACTAAATCAAAGTATATGGCAATAGCAGAAGAAGACAGAGCCAGATATGAAAGAGTAAGTATGACGTTAAGCGACCCAAGCAAATATGTTCGCAATCTTAAAAAAAAATTTCAAGTCCCATATTTAATAATTCCATCGTTTAGGAAATAATTGCGTACAACAAAAGAGTAAAAAACTATGATCCGGAGGAAGTTGGACCTGTATAAGTTTTTGAATGAAATATGGAAGAATGGACAGTATACTTTGTCCAAAACCAAGCACTCGCCAATTGAAAACATATAACAATTTTATTAATAGTTTAGTATTGTCAGTCGTTGTATATATTATGTACACTGTTGACATAAACGGAAAAAGAAAATTACACTCGATACAAGATCTGGTCACAATCGTTGCGAATAACAATTTGGAAACAACTATCGTTGCACGTTAATTTTGTAATTGGGATACTATTCTTTTGTGAATAAGGTGTGCTAATATATTTACAAACGATACCTAATACAAGTAATTAATATTAATATCAATAGTAATAATAATGAAACTGATGCAGATGATAATAATAATATTATTATTATGGATAATAATGATAATCTATATTGCTATTAAATATACTATACAACTGAAGCACAATAGCAAGTAAAAGTCAAGCAGAGTGAGCTTTGTACAGTGCACTTGTCTTGTCTAATTACGCATTATTCATGTTTATAATGATGAAACTAGGTATCAGGGACTATTAATATATAAAACCCTGTATAGAATACACATAATCCATGTATTTTGTTCTTTTTCCAATAAAGGTAAAATCATTTAAAGCATTATAATTTACGTCTCCTTGTCCCTCTCTCAGGGCCGTCTTAACAAATTTGAGCGCCCTGGGCTAAACAATTTTGGCACTCTAGCCCCCAAGGGTGCAATTTCTTCGCAATCGGTGCGAGGCAGTACGTCACAACCCCGGGTCTACACCAAGGCAAACATGAACAAAAACAATAGAAATTTTTATCTCCAAAATTAAAGAGAAAAAAGCATTTCAACTTATTTCAGACAGGTCTCTCTGTCTCGTGCTGGCTAGGTGGAGAGAAGAAGACAGAGAGACCTGTTTCAAGACAAATTTCATCATGTAGGACCCGCTTTAAGGGGTCAGTCCACTGCGACGGTTTGAAAAATGAAGCTATTTTTAAAGATTCTTTTTTTCATAGATACAACATATAATGCAATAAATCTTTTTGGTATTTATTAACCCACTCTATTACACAAAAAAAATTAAAAGAATTTTTTTAATTTGTTTTAAAACTTTAAATGCGATTATCTCAAAACAACAGTTTTTCAACTGGTGCAGGTGATTGCAAAAAAACTATTTGACCAATTAGTCTGAAATTTTTACACGTTATTCAGCACTTCATACCTCAACCATTTCATACTTTTTACAAGGTTTTTACAAGGCAAAATGATTGAAAAATTCACCGTATTTCAACACTTAAACTTCAAACCTCCGTCATTTTGTTAATTTTTTATCAGTAAAAATGAATCATCACTGAAGTGCTGAATAACGTGTAAAAATTTCAGACTAGGTAATTGGTCAAATAGGTTTTTTGCAATCACCTGCATCGCGTTTAAAGTTTTAAAACAAATTAAACAAATTCTTAAGCGCCCTTGGATCATGGGCGCCCCTGAGCTATAGCGGATTTAGCCCAATGGTAAAGGCGGCCCTGCCCCCTCTTAATTTCTTTTCTAACTTTAATATTTATGAATATGTTCAAGTACATATTGATGGCTTAGTGCACAAATATTGTATGTCCACTTTTAACGTTTTCGAGAAAAACGGGTTTAAACATGCAATGCTCCATAAGATTCAGGGACATACAATGAATAGAAATATCATTTTTGACAAATTTATGAAGTAGATATAAATGTGATTTTTATACAACAAAAAGAAGCAGTCACGAACTATTTGTTGCATATAAAAACTCTAATTTCACAAACAGTGGATATACAATATTTCTGCACTAAGCCATCGATATGGTTATTAATAGACATTTTCTTTTTTAGTCAATTTATTTCATCTCTTCTGTAAAATTACACACCAATTTCCTTGATCGTAATATACCTCTTTTATGGTACAGGCAGCCACTTGCGAGCACAACTGTGGTAATTCATCTTCTTCGAAAACATGATAGTATCTAAGGAAGTCTCCCCCTCCCTTCTTTTTCCATGGAACAAGCATATCCGTAAATGTAAACTTCGTACGATTTTCGTGGACCGGTAACGTTACGCCATATTCTGTCAATTTTTGTGTACACAAAGTTTTATTTTCCTTTTTACTTGTGTTATATTTCAAATAAGCCGTCTGAGTAGAATCCTTCTCTTGCTCCTTCGCCCATACATAAATTAAGCACCTTCCATTCGGCCTGAGAACTCGTACTAACTCAGAAATCGCTCGTTTCCTTCTTTCGCGAGTCGAAAGATGATGAATTACCGCTATACTTATTGCTGCGTCTAAACTATTATCTCTGTACGGCAGGTATAAACAGTCCGATAGGAATCCTTCAAATCCTTTCTCACGGCATATTTTCATTAATTTCTCACTTCGATCACATCCCACCTACGATATTACCCATCTTTGTTACGTACTTCTTTTACACAGCAGGAAGACAAAGCAGACAAGCACCGCGTACCTTAAATACGTGTTTCTCTTCGTGAAGGTATTTGCCGTTCCCACAACCAACGTCTAATAGGATATCGCCTGGACTTAAGGACTGGAGAAAGATTGCCACATTGGGCCACTGTCTATGTCTCGTTTCATCGAAGTGGTTTGAAATCTTTTCGTAAACCTGCGCACAGATTTACCTGATAATTTTCTGCGAATAAAGTGAAATTAAATATAGAACATTGCTTTATACCACACACTTCGTGCACGTAAGAGTTTTCTATTCCTGTGGCTGTCTTGTCATCGATGAGAGTAGTGGTGCAATTTCCCTTCGTATCGCAATACTCTGGAAAAGTGCAACAGCAATCACCTCTGCGCACTTTTCGAAATGTGAACGACACCCTCGTTCCTCGTCCTTGTGTTGTAATTCCATTTGTAGTTTCTACTATGTCGCTATGTCTAGGGCAAATTCCGTGTGACCATGCGTATCGAGCCTCCCCTGACATAATTAATAACGAACGCGGAGGTAAAAGAACAATGGCTCTGTCATTCTCGCATTTAAAATCCATGATACACGCCGAACCCAACGACAGAGACAGTATACTATCTTCAAACACACTGTGCGTGTCGATATGTGGAGGGATCCCTTAAATCGTAAAATATCAGAATTATTCCACGCACATTTCTACAAAATTACTTTGTTGAAAAGTGAATATCTCAGACAATACCTTGACCAGGTAGGTAATGATTAATCGTCAATTGATCATACTCGTATGGCACGTCGTGATGCTTTTTTAACAGTGTTTGTAAAAATCGATAGTCTTCAGGAATAGGCGCAATCGGTTCATCGGGGTCGACTTTGTTCGAATTGTATTTAAATTCATATCCGAAGTGTTTAACTTTCCTGTGTTTCAAGTCGGACGATCCTGATCACAGATTTATATTTAATAATCTGTAATATTTCTCCTAAAGATTATGAGATCTACGGTACCTTCGTTGTTCCAGTTAATCGTATTCAACAAAAACTTTTCTTCTTCTTCGGTTACGATATTTTCTATCAATTTAAGGCCGGGAGGTAAACTGGATGATAATTGCTGGTGATCTAACTGGGGAACTGAAATAATATTACGATATATCTTTTCTGGTATCTGAATTTATGTAGAAATGTTATAAAATATGTGTTTTAATTTAGGATCAAATTATATACCTGATTCTGTAAACGATGCGTACAACGGTACGCTTCCTTCGTTAACTCTATGCCCATGAATTTTATCGTACATAGATATAGCGTCTTCAACTGAGTGAAACTCAATAAAACAATACGATTTATTTGGCAGCATTATTATGTCATAGTCACTGACCAGTGGGTCTATAATGTTCTGTAAGGCTACTCTTTGAAAGCCAGTTACTAGACCAGCGTTACAAATCATCACATACTATGAAAAATTATAAAATAAAACATAGACTCTTTGTTATATTTTCTGTATTTTAAAGTATTTAATTGTTTTACTTAAATATTGACCTTTGTAGGATTATCACAGCATTTAATGTTCATGTCCCTAACAAGCCTATGATAGGCCCGCTTCTGTTTACGATGGCTCTTTTTAGATAACTTTTCATCCATTATGTACAGCGTCAGAGGATCGTCTGGAGATTGGTTAATGTTCTAAAAAGTTACAAATATGTGTTCATACTGTAAAGGAAATATCCGTTTCCTTTTGGCTTTGTACACAGCTCGAATTGTGCATAATTATCTGCACAAGATGTAAACACAATAGAGATATTTAGAACGAAGGAAATTTAGTATTAATTTATAATTGTGTATTTCTGTACAATGTGTATATATTTGTCACTTTACACGTGAAATCCAGAAATTGTAATCCGTACACGTTGTTGTAGAAATTGCAGTAGAAATCGATAAATTTACTTACATTAAAACAACAACAGACTTGGGAATAAATAAATACACAAATTTAAATATTTCAGTAAGTTTTTTGTATGAACAAGATGTTTAAATAAATCAACGATGATATAAAAGAGGTTTCTTCTTCTACCAGCGTTTTAATTCAATTAACGTGCTACAACGTGAATTTATGTATATAGGTATATCTATTTATCTGAAACAGCTCCAAATGATGGAACTTTACATGAATTTTGAACGATGTATATATTCGGCAGAATCTGTCATTCCTGCTGCATTAATCGTTGAAATTAGCTTAGCTTTGAATACAAACTGTATACGCCTTTCCATCCTAATTATAAAATACTTTTTATATTTCCGACTCAGACTTGACATACGTCTACTGTAAGTAGTATTTAAAGATTCGTTATGAAATTTTCGTCTCTAGTTTCTGAATTTATTTACATTCGAATTAGAGATTCTGACTTTCGAGTAACTGCCTAATTCAGAATGCTAAGCGAAATTGTAATTCTGTATAGCAATGCATTAAATTAATTAAAATGTTGACATGCTAGAATCTGTTACCGACATTCACGCCTCTGTTGTTTCGAGCTTCATCGTACAGAGGTCGATATCATACATTGCCCGAAAAAAGGCGTCCACCTAGGGCTGCCATCCGTAAAATCACTAATCTAGGACAAAGAGCAGTAAAACCCCAGACATTTGCACTTAAAACCCGGGCAGTTTTAACTATTTCTTGTATTAGGTACGATATAATAAGACAACATTTTCTGTAAATTATAGACTGTAACCGCAATCAAGAAATAAAAATAAAATAGTTATGACTTTTTGAGCGAGCAGCATCGAAAAATCCGGATCATTACAGAAAATCCCCCCCGTACGCCCTAAAAAAGAAGACAAATCCGGGGAAATCCAGACGGATGGCAGCTCTACGTCCACCCAATGATGCCAGAGCCACAAACCAGGTATACGATAGATAGGGTTGCCATAATTGGCAAGCATTGATACGGAACGTTTAAGTGATAAATAAATAAAACATGAAAAAAGTGGGTAGGTAGTGGTTTATTTTTAGGGTTGCCATAATTGCCAAGCATTGATACGGAACGTTTAAGTGATAAATAAATAAAACATGAAAAAAGTGGGTAGGTAATGGTTTATTTTCCTCTGTAAAATATTTCACGGGAACAGTGAAATAAGGGACAGTCCCGTATATACGGGACGTATGGCAACTCTAACGATAAACCTATCACCACAGACCAAGTACAGGATAGATCTGTCACGAAATATAATTTTGTGTCAGACGCTCGGGGGGCCTCGCGAGCCCCTTACCATTTTCGTGTCGCACCCAACGTTATCGATTCAGTCTAGAATAAGATTACAATGCTACGAGTGGTAGGAATTGAAAATAAATCTTATCGAAATCATTTAAATGTTACGACTAATTTCAAGAAACATGTTGCATAATTCCATTTAATAATAGATTTTTATAGAAACACAATTTATACATATTTTCATAAAGAGTGTAGCAAGGTAAGCACGAGAAAAACGGCCCCCATGACAAATTTGGTTGTTATTGTTTACTAAACATTGTTCACCCGCTGAAACACCATTCCGTGAAATTTCAGATCTCTACCCCCTCGTTTTTTAAATATTTTTTTTTTCTCGGTTACTACTTAAGATAAATAAATGAAACAAAAGAGGAAAAATAACTCCTACACATATTTTATTCCGAATTTTAAATCAATTACGCGGGGCACGGGACACGGGTAATTAATTTGCGAAGTAAACGTGTTTAAAGATGTGAAGTAAACACGTTTTCATTATTTTCTTCAATAGTAGATTTATTTATTTCAATGCTGAGACTTTCTTATGCTCAATAACGGTAATGTGTATGAATAAATGAATATTATGATTCATATTAAACGAATGGAATGAAAGTAGGCGTTGTCTTCTGATACGTTTTACTTATTTTACATTAAAAATAAAGCAAAACAAAGAGGTATTGGAGGCACGGCATTTATCACTGCGTACATCGTCATTACCAGTTGCGTTGAATGAAGAAACTTCCATCGGTCGCTCTCTATGGTTTCTTCTCTTGCAATAAGCCAGCCACTGATAATTGGCGGAGCGAAATTATCAGACGGAAAAATACTCCGTGTTAAACCAAAAAATTGATTCCTGGCAATTAATCTTGAACGAACTGCCTTGTGGGATCTTCCCCTTCATGCCAAAAGCCAATGAATGTTCTGTTCGGTCATCGCACTCACGGCGATATGATTGGAAATTCCCAAGCAAAAATAAAACAAAAGTATTAATTCAACTCTTTAAGTTTCTTCGAATTTTGCGGTCAATAATAAAATATATATATATATATGTACATTGTACGCATTACGCAAACCCTAATTTGGAATAGTTTTATTAATTGACGAGGTCTTTTGTATTCGTTCAATAAAGAAGGGGAAAAGGAGGTTACAGTTTCTTGAAATTGTTTAGGTTTTAGGGGCAAATAAACGTATGTATAAATATTTGTTATAAATCTCTTTGATTTAGGTACTATTTCAAATTGAAAGTTCACTCTTTCACTCAATTTTGTTTCATAGAAATTACTGAAGCAATAGGTATTAGGAACATTAATTGTATAGAATTAGCTTCACTACTCGGCTTCCCCCGAAATTTAGATTCTGATTTTATAAAAAAAAAAATTCACTTATTTCTTGTGAAAATAGTAACATTCATCTGGATTAGCTAGGCATAATTAGCTGGGACACATTTCGTGACCCCAGAATTTACCGTTCGAAAGTTTTTAGGCGACAGACAAATACACAAACATTTTCTGCTTTATATATTAACATATCTTCTATTTCTTTAGTCAAACATTTCGGGAAAGCCTGTTTAAAAAATACTTCCCGCCATCTTATTCCGCACACGTTGAAGATACATTTTTCATTTACTGAATAAATTAAGTCGTCCCAGCTCGTTTCCTCCTCTTTGTTCATACGATTACCGCAATGCCGACTACACAGGTGTGTTATTCGTATACGAATATTCAATATTCGCTTTGAAATAAGCAACTCTGGTTAAAATATTCGTATGTCCATTAGACGCAAGCTGGGGCCTCACTCTCAGTAGCCCTCACCCTCAACAATATAAAAAAACAGCCTAAGTATTTATATTTGCACAATAAAATACTTCTTTTCAAATATTAAATTCATAATAAAAAAACTAAAGGCGTCTGAAAAATTTGTAGGGTCTCCATTTGAAATACATCGTTCTTTCCTTCGAACATAAAACTAACAGGAGCATCTGTATTGCATAAAATTAATGTACATGAACGTACCAGCAAGGAGGCAAGAAACTATTGGAGGAATAGCTATTTTCTTCCCTATAAGTACACATCTACACAGGACCGGCGTGAGAATGGTTGGCATCCTTATGCAAGATAATTTTTGGCGCCCCCAAATTTTTGCCCCTGTTTTCTATTTAATAAAAAACGAAATAAAAAACAATAAAAAACGAAATACATTTTGTTTACGTGGGAGTTGGATTCCTTTATTATTAAGCTTGCGATATAGTTTTTTAGCACCCTCTTCGGCTGGCGGCCTTATGCGGCGCGGAACTTGCATAATAGGTTCCTCCGGCCCTGCATCTACATATTTGACGCAGCTTGTTCTTTTGAGCCCTCATAATGATGCGCCTGGGAACTCCAAAAGTTTATATTTTTTGCGGCCCTGCATATGAACATTCAGTATTCATGCAGAAAAGTGAATTTTGTGCCTAAACTGCGTTCCATATAAGAGCATACTGACGCCCCTACCGATTTGCGACCGATCTGCGCAGCTCCCACGGATCTGACGCACGCGATTGGTCGTAGTACTTTCGCGATTGGTCGTAGCACTTTCCCTGCTGGTTTACTACCAATCAACAGTGTATCCCTGCGCGAAACGAGTATGCTCTAATTTGGAACGCAGTGTACTCGAGTCGATAAATTCGCATATATCGAAGCATAGGAATATTTTCTTATTGTTAGTAGATATCCTCGCCGAAGAACGGACACGTGGAAATGAAATTGGACAAACAACCGTAGCCAAATATTCGGCTACAGAAATCCGTGGCGATTACCGAACGCTCGTTTACTCACGCGTGGAATGGGCTTGAGGCAAGCACAGCATCCCAACAAATTTCTGTCTCCATGGTTCCTCCAATGTTCGTGTTTATCTCCTCGCTTCTTTCGTATAGATTGGCTCAACGAGACTATTAAGAGAAGGCCCTCAAGCCTTTCTCATTAAAGGTTAGCGCGACCAAAGTTGAGCACTAGAATGCCCAGCTCGTCTCTGTTAATAGTAAACTCTGTTTCATCCCGCAATGACGAAACGGGGATTCTCAGAGTCAGGGTTCATCGCGTGTACAGCATCGATTATCTGTCGCCAGATATCAGTAGAACAGATAGAAAATTATCAATGACGGGCCATGGATGGAGAAGCAGGGTGAAATTTACGTTATCGTGGATATGTATATTGCAGAGTTACACAAGGCGAAGCTACGCGTCGAATATAAAGTTCAATGTACAGTTCCTTCGTAGAACTTAACGGGCGTACTTCTTTGCTGTCCAACGAATGTTCAGGAAAGGAGAGCAAGCGTCGATTCGGTCTAAACAATTTAACGGAGATTACAACGTCGTTTAAACAGTGGCAATTCGAGGGTTATTCCATTAACTGGCATCCTACACGCCGGCCAGGAGGATTCTAAAACTTACGGGGCTATTAAACTTTCGTCACGATGATTCAGATGGTCACACGAATTTCCGTTCTTGACGTAGAGAAATTACGTGGCCCAGAATGATTGAAACAAATTGACTCTAGAACACTTTTTTCTGTTAACGATGTGCTTGAGAGTCAGAAGAAAATGTTGGTCTGTGGTTGCTGTGGCGGGGTGTGCCCTTCTGCGAATTTTATAGGAAGACGATGGGAACTCGGTTATCCGAATTAGACGGGGGCAATAAGTTTGGATAATCGAACATCTGCGGTTTAAAGTGAAGCGAGTTTTTTACTATTTAGTGTTTGTTAGATTAACCCGGTATGAAGTCCTATTAATAAGTAATTTAACGACCTTCATTTCCATTTCTTAGCATACCTGTTTCTGATATACTTTCTTCCTGTGCTTTGTATTACTTAAGGGGCTGTACCGGTCTACAGCCCATAAAATAGGTGATCTTTAGGAATTAATTAAAGGAAAACTACTGCATATAATTTAATGAGACTTTTTGCATTGCATTAAGGATGTCTTATGACTGTAGAAATATATTTTTTGTTTTATAATTAATCATTGCAAACGGCACTGGGGAGTCGTTAAAGTCGAGGCTTCAAAAAATTCATCCAAATCGGTGGAACCTATCGCACCTAAACCATTGGTCTGCAATAAAAAACAATGCCAGATTATTAAAGGGCATGAAACTCGCTTATGAACTAGACCAGGAAAAATTTAAAAAATGACATTTTTTGAGAAAATAACGACACTTGAAGTTTGAAATCACTTTTCCCCTATATTTTTCATTCTTTCAACGCATTTATAAATGATAAATTTTTAATTATTTAAAAATTTTCTGGTTTCTCCTCGAGCCAGAAGTATATTCTTCAAAATAAAACAGTTTCAGTCGAATCGGATTATAACTTTTGGAAATACAGGTCCCACCGATTTTGAGAACACTGTTTCGAGAAAAACGCGTTTAAAGTTTTACGTGAGTGCCTAGTGCCTACAACTTCGGAAATTTTATGAATTTCATCAAATCCTATTAAACACGTATTCCGAAAAGGTTGAATATTCGAAAAATGAAATTAAAAATATCGATTTTTAGACCGGAACCTCCCCTTAAGGTGTGGCATCATGCACGAAAAATGCTATCAGAATCATGTTTATCGTCCTCATTCATTTCATCCTTGGTATAGACCTTCCAGGACCTTTTTTATAAATTTATCCTCAGCCATTTTGTCACGTGTGAGATACTATATAATAGTTTCATATTCTAAAATTTTTCTAAACTTAGTCAGATCACATCGTTCGAACTTCAGAGTTAGCCAAAATTTTTATTTAAATAAAATTTCGAATAACGAATAAAAGTTAAAAAAATTATTCCTCATGTGTCGAATAAAGTCGACCCAGGTTAAAAAAATAAAAAGATCGTCTCGATTCGTCAAATAATCTAAAATCAAAGTAACTTTTATTTGATCCGTTATTTAAATCATTTTTTACTTAATAAATGCCCAACTCCGGCGTCAACCACTGTCCGTGCTTTTGGTGCCTTTGCTACCTAAGTAGATCCCTCGCGAAGATCTACTGAGAAAACTCAAAATGTGTACTTTTTATCAGCTGTCTACGGCCACGTAGTGGTCGAGGAAATCATTACGTTTGAAATCCATTAGACGCAATAGAGTAATGGCGAGGATGGATGCAACAGCGGCTCGTAAATAGGAAAGGCGGCGGGATTTACGAATGCAGCGTAGGTACTTCTCCAATCTGTTATCATCGCTCGCATCCACGATCCCATCGATAAATTACATAGAGTGGAACTGCTAATCGACTCGTTTCTTCGATTAATGCAACGTAGCGAGCGAACTTGTAACAATCAAGCCACTTGCGAGGCGGTGCACGAGGAAATTATTCCAAACGTTTTGCACTCTTGTTCTTCGCGCACGTGTATACGTAGTTTTAGGAGTGTCGACTTAATTGGGGTTAATGGAGGCACATCTGCATCGCAATAATGCTCGTGCTTCAAACGCTGGCGCGATGGACGTTAATGCATACATTTTCGTGTTTGCAGCGACTATTCGGCAGATATCTATAACTTCCTGCGACCGCAACGATAGCTCGAGGAGGTGTAGATACCCCTTTGTGGCGTTTGTTAATGGTTTGGTTAAGCTCTAGTTCAGAAACTATATCTTTGGTTGTAAGGAGAAACGACACGTGTCGCGATTTAATAAAAATTTCAGTTTATGAATTAATTCAGCTGTAGAATGTGGGATTTATGTATTTATCAGGAAAAATGCATGAAATCAAATTTTGTATGTTCAAAAATATAATGCAATTTAACCGAAGTCCGATATTCAATTGATACGTATTTGGCAAAACAACGGTCCACCAAATTTGGAGAATTCGAAGATTACTCGTATCTTTCTTTTGTGGTCGCTTTTTATTTTCTCTTTTTGGGTGTTCTATATTTGTTGTTTGTTACCATCTCGGGAATCTAAGTAGGAAGTGAATTGGAGAATAAAATGCCAGAAAAAAATGGGAGAACGTGAGTCACAAGAGATAAATGTAAGCGCAAAATAAAAAATATATAAATATATACTAAGTAGTTCCAGAATGTTTAGATGCTGGTTAGACACGGTTTTCCCAATTCTTCAGAAATATTGGGACTTTGGATTCTGTGAATATTTTCAAAATGCAAAAATGTGGGCAACAACTTTTCTATTAGTTCTGAGTTGATAGTAGTAGAAATAAAGTCATTTTTAGACAGATATTGTAAATTTTTTCTTAGTATTTTGTTAGATTGAAAAATACAAATTGGACGACCCTATTGAATTGGTTCATAACCACTTTATATGGATTCCCTAAATTTGTTTCATTTTTATCTAACAAAATACCAACGAAAATGTCCCTCACTCATTAAAACAAAAATCAGGCAGATTTATCATGAAAATTGAGAAAAAAAGTTCCTCTTCTTCGATAACTTAACATAAATAAACATGATAAACATAATGTATAATTTTAATCGTCGTCGTTACTATAAGAAGCTTATCAGGCCATAAATTTATTTACTAACAAACGCAATTATACGATTAGCGGGAAAGCTACAATCAAAATATTAATGAATGAAAGATACAAGATAAACGCTGATAATGACGGCTACTTCGATAAAGGGGACCGAAGCCTGCGTAAGTACACATCCCACTGTATCATCCAACAAAAAAACTTTCTGTCACGTTCAAAGACCAGGCTCGTGTAAAAACAAAGAACGCCACCGTCCTTGACAATTCCTCGAGCAGCATCAATCAGAAATACCCACATCCACCTGATTACACCCTTACGCGTCCAATAATGGGTCCGTTCACCTCGCATACCTGGCGAACTTGAACACCCTGAACCAGCGACCTTGAGAGAAAACTCTTTTCCCATCGCGGAGCCTTAAAAAGAAGAGCCCGAAACCACCGAGAAGCTTCTCCTCCCTTTTCCGTGGCTACAAACTCCGTACAGCTATTCATCTACCCGTCACGTATCAGATTCTTGGCGCCACATCCTCTCAACCCAACAACTGCCAATCAGCCAATATAAAATACCCGCGAATATGGTCGTTTCACCGAGCTAACTACCCCGCGGTGCCCTATCCCAGGGCACCTCGCGGCTCGTGCTGGTCGCCGAGGAAAAGAATCCGCGATTCACCATCGAGGTAGCCGACCGTCTATGGGGTCGGTAACTCCGCGGCGGCAAAAAGCCTTCGGCAGGCCAGGCTAAATCCGTAGCCTCTTCGGGGGCCAGCAGCCCCCGTGCAGCTTTATGGAGTCTAGTCCGATTAAAAATGTGTAACAGGTCGCGCGGAATGACCATCGCCACCTGCCGCCTCGTCCCTGGTCCTCCGGCCAGGAACGAGAGGAACGCCAGCGGACGCGTCGCGGGGGCTGCACGTATGTGCATACACGTCTGTGCAGTCGGGCCACTAAGTCGAAGAGCCGCGGCGAGCTGGCCAGTCAGTTCCACACGAGCAACACGCGCGAGCAAACGCTTTTCATCGCATATCAGTCGATCGCCGTAGCTCGCGCACGACGCATGGCCGACACGGTACCACTCCATTCTTAGAGCTCTCGCTTAGAATCTTCTTCGATTCGGGGAACAATCCACCGATAGCTACGTAGCCCTCTGCAGAGACACCCGCTGACTGCCCTCGGCCTCCCTAGATCCTACCTGCTGCCGAATTATTTCCCTGTTCTTTCCCGAAGGCGATCGTTCACCAGCGCTAGCGAAGCTTCTTTCCCAACACCGATCCTGGGGGATTGGTTGTCGGCTCGGATAGGTTTCCTTCAACCCTTCGTGCAACGTTTGCTGGGCTGCTGGAGCACTCGAGGGGTTGACACTTCTGGGAGAATAAGGGGGAGAATAAGTGGGCTCGCAGCAGTTAGCTGGGCTTTGGAGCTCTGGGGTGGAGGTGCACCGCGAGCCACGTTGTTTTCAACATCGAACGAGATCGATAGCACGGGCTGCGACGGGACAGTGAATCGGAGGAGTCGCGCGTGATCGCGGGAAAATCGCGGGAACACCTGGCTTGGCGCGGTGTGAAGGAAAGGTAAGGGTTTAGTATTCGTATTATGAATGGGGTGGGCTCTTTTAAATAGCTATAATAATTATGCACGCGAAGTGTGTGAATTAATTGTGGATGAAAATCGAAATGGAAAGTGAATTATAGAATCTTGTCAATGTGGATAGTTTGTCGTGTATTGAAATAAAATAATGTTAAGGAATTGCGGGAAATATTCATTTGGGTGTTAGGTGTTATTACGAGGTTGGATGCTTTTAGTTTTGTGGAACTTAGGGGTCTAAATCTTGATATGAGACGCTTTAATTTTTCTAGTGTTCTACTGCATTTTGTTAGATTCCTCTTTTAATTATCTTTAATCTGCCACGCAGAGCTGCAGTTCTGAATCTGTGTTTTGTTTACTTTTGGTTTTCATGGAATTCCTTCGCGACGAAAGTGCAGCAAGGAATCTAAAATAAGACTGAGGGTAGGTATGTGTTATGTGGTGCAGTCCTATCTTTTTCGAGAAATAAATAATTTGTCGTGCCTGGCAAAGGGTGCTTCACACGAAGTCCAGGAATACGAAATTTGCAATTATTCTCTACCTGTTTTTCCACCACTTTCAACCCCTGACGGCTTGAATAAAATAGATTGAAAAAGATGGTACAAATATTTCTTTAATAAAGCCTCTATCACAAACACAATTTTGAGTTCCAAAATCAAGAGTAAAAATATGACTCGTTATATTTTAAATTAACGGAATACAAACTGTTTAGAATTTCATGTTAAAGTATTATTCAGCTACATTTAAATAAATTGCTGGCTCGTGGTTGCCACCAGTCCAACACGAGGCACATCGATCTATTTTCAAAATACGTGCTTCGGTTTCACTTACTTTCTTGCATTATTCTCGCAACAAGATAGTAACGTTCAAATTCTTTTGTCCAAGAATAAGTTTCCATTTCGTTGGAGTTTGCACCCCGGGGAAAAGGGTAAGGTGTTATCAAAATCGAATTTCAACCTATTAGGCAATCATTAATTAGTAGTTCGAAATCCATTTAATGCCTGCTGAATATTGTGGGCTGGGAAGATAAATAGATCAACGTAACGTTATCCCTTATCTGACAATTTATGTCGTTACGTTTCACACACGGACGAGAAATGCGTGGGGATTACGTTGAGCAACGGTGTTAAGATTAGAGACCTGTTGTTTGCATTAATAATACTAATTCATTGCAATATACCGCGCTAATTGCATCGCAACATCCTTTTCGCATTTATACGCCGTAATTTAGCCATTTATGTGATATTTATCAGAGAATTGGAAACGAAAAAAAATAAAGCTATTAAAAGGAAGTGCATTAAGTGCGTGATAGCGGTGCTATTATTTTAAATCTTCTCACGTTGCGTGGTGTGAGCACCTTTTGTTGCAAGAGTATGTAAAAAGTTTTGGTTTTTAAAAAGTACACAAATTGGATTTGCATAATAGGTATCAGTGTTACAAAATAGTGAATTCTCAACAGATGTTCCCACTAAAAATATGCTTATTATAAGCCATGGCGTAAATGTTTCTTTGAACGCTGTCGTTGATCCAAACTCTCGTCCTAATTTTCTCGTTTCATTGCCTATTTGTTCGTAGCTTAACGTTATCACTGGAATTATCCACCGACACCTGCATCAAGATCACTCAAAGATTAACGCAAAGTTCAGTGTGAATAGGGATCTGGTTGGAAAATATTTGACATGCTGTCTTTTTAATAGCTTCGAAAATGCATTGTTAAATTTGTGCCCTTAAAGTGGACTAAATTGAAAGAGGAGAGAAAGATCTTCGAGATAGATTTTTTAATCCCCATTCTTTTCTGAAATATTCCTACATTTAAAAGCATTCTTTGAGCATATTAAAATTTTTTGGTTAAAAACAATTGCATGCACCATTCGATCATTTCTTTCCCTTCTCATAACTTCCTACTTAATCTTTGAATTAATTTTGCAAAAGCATCTTTGTCCCCTTCGAATTTTAATTTTGTTTAATTCTTTCTTGCAAATTTTAACGTTTTTGCGTTAAGTATAACTGCATACCCACTTGGATAATTTATGGATTTGCCTCTTCAAGCTTTCTTTTGGATCCTCGGTTTCGTTGCACAAAAGTATTTCTGTTGCATTCGAGAGCTGCATCTCCACTGGTAGAGCGTGACGCCTAACTTCCCGTAAAATGCCTGCCTGTAAACCCGAAATCGTCGGGGAACTATTGCATGAATCATTCCACACACGTGCCGGTTTGAAAGGTATTTCGACGCCCACTCATCCTGACACGCGTTCGTCGTGTGTTGGAACAGAAACCTTGATTTCTGTGCACATTGCGCGCGAATGAACGACTTGCCAATTTTCCACGCGTTCCAAGTTTACGCGGTTTAACGATTTCTTTTTCCCACGGGAGACGTTCCTCCCTAAAGATTCAGAGATTTATTAGTCTTCGGCATCCACGGAATTAAGATAACAACGCAAGAGGAAAAGAAAATAGGCGTTTCATTTTTCACGAGGAATTCCATAATTGATGAAAGAAAATTCTCTTACCATTTTAAATGTTAATTAAATGTCGACCCAAAGTGCCCTCGATTTTAAATCAATCAACCTGCTCAATTAATCGTTAAAGAACCGTAAATTTCTAGTCTGTGTTTCGTTTCTTTCTGCATTTAGAATGTACAGGATCTCAATATCGATACGCTGTTCGTTTCCCTGCAATTTTCCACGCTTTCTCTCAATTTTCATAGCTCGTTCTAACGTGACTATTATCTGACTGTAATTAAAATAATAGTCGGAAATTAACTTGTTATCGATCGGGTCTGGTTACGGTTTCATAAGAATTTCTCCTGCAATGCGACAATGCAGCTTGTGCAGTTGAAAAGCAGGTTATTTAGGTGATTTTTTTTTAGCCAGAAAGGCGTTCTGGTGCGTTAACAGAAGAACGGGCCAAAAAATATGCGCAGTTGATCCGACTGCAGCGACTGTGGCCAAATTCAACCGTGGATGAAGTTCAATGCCGCGTGGACTTTCCCGAGAAGACTAGCTTCCTCCTTCCTCGTTTTTCATCGAACTGTTTCTTGAAATTCTTTCGCCCGAAAGAAAGTGCTCGTTTTCAGCTTTCTGAGTTACGCAATAAATGCCTGTCGGGTGTAATAAGTTACGCAAAAAAAATTTCCGCTGTTATTGCAAATCTTATCTCAATCCAGTTTAGGTTGAAATAAAAGCGCCACGGCCAAAGCGATAAAGATTGTCAAATTTGCCTAAAATAATATTTGATTAATCACGAGGTTGGAATTTTATCGAAGTAACGTGGAAACACTAAGGGTTGATAATTATACTAATAGGAATCTAATGTGCTTTTTAATTTGACATTAATATTTCCTTAATGTGTTGATCAAAGTAGGTAAAATGTGATTTAGTAGTTCAGAAGGATGACTGTAATATGAGAAATAAAAAAAATAATGTGTATTTAATATAATAATATCTTTAGCGAGTATTATAAATTTTCTGCAGTAAAAATGTGAAATAGAAAATCGGTGTAGGCATTTTGGAAGCAGAGTGGCTACCTTCGTAAAACTCTCTTTGTGGAAGAAATAAATTGTGTTGATAAAAAACAGGAAGCAACGAGAGTACATTATTCATTTTTCTAAAATTCTAAGTCTTTTAGGGATGACGAATTTTTTCCAAGTTTAAATGATAGAATGTCTGGATAGGAACATAATAAGAAGTAGAGAAATAGAATATACCTAATAGCGAATTGTTTCTAGTACAACAGAGTGGACATAAAATAGCTAAAATTCTTTACATCGACAAACTTTTTATGGACTTTCCTAATATATTACAGGATATTCTAATTGGCGTAATAGAAATCGAGGCACTGATAACATACGTCAAAATTGATCCATTCTTACTGGAATCAATTGAACACGGCGGCCGGCGCGGCGTAGGTACTTTACAACGTGTTGTCGGCACTTTTGCTTTTATTAATGTCTCACGCTAACGACTTACACGTGGTTACATTCATCGCGCTGCAAATACGACACATGGTGGCTATAGGATGCTTCATAGAAGAAACTGAATAGAAATGGCACTTGTTAAATGAACAAATTCAAAATAGCTACGTGGAAAAAGTTAAATTAGTCGTTTAACTTAACGCAAAGCCACGGCGTTGAACTATTTTTTGCCAGCGTTACATTTTTGGGGCGCTTCTAAGAATTTACTATTTTCCGTGATTTTGAAAAGTAGATAATATATTTATTTCCTTTCATTTCTGATATTACAGTGGACCCCGATTTCAGGGGTAAATCTACACCTCTGGAACGGTGGACCTTTGTAAAAAAATCTTTCCGCAGAATTGTTTATAATTGTTTTTTTTTTTACATCAACGTAGGTATTTTGCTCAATGAGAAAAATTGTTAAAGTTTATCTATACAGGAATTAGAGTGTGTAGAGTTTTACTTAACAATCAGTGGCTTCCGTAACATAAAATGAACTTCCGTGGGACCATAAAAATTGAAACCTTACCAATTTGAAGGTAAAAACACCAGCATTGTGTCTCCAAAAGTTACACAATTTATTCTCTAATTTTCTTCCAAAGAAAATCTATAGGTAATTCCGCGTTTAAGTTTCATATTAGCAAATAACTGGAAAGTGAAAGGAAAGCATTAGCTCCAAAGGAGGAAAACATTGAACAATTCAAAATCCAATCAGCAAGAACATTAATCTTGCAGAATCAATCAGTCGTGCAATTTGTAATCATTTGGAGCAGCATACATTAAAACTGCACAAAATGATGCTCACTATCTCTAAATGCTCGTGTGCCATTCAAATATGCAAACTAGCACAAGGCGTATAACGACACCGTGTTTATCGATAACGTACTGCAACCAGAAGCTATTATCATTCTCCTGCAGAATTAGTTATCATTTCTTGGTTCCACGACTGTATTCTACTTACATCGGCAAGCCTGAATTAGTCCGGGACTAACGTCAAACATGAACCAGCACTTAGACGACATTTCTATTCCTAAACAATCTTTATTTATTACACGATTTTCCATTATTACCAAAACTGCAGCAAAGTCGACTTCGTCCTCGACACAGAACTCTGCAGCCTCGAGACCAGCGCAGGATCCCGTAAAATTAACTGTTCCTTGCCTGCTAGGAACAGATTTGAGGAGGTCTCAGAATTATAGGAACTGGATGGAAAACAAGGGGTTAAAGATTTCGATACTATCGATTCCCCTTCCTTCATAAATATTCACGTGTGTATACGTAATTCGTATCCGGCGCGAACAGGCTACGCGAACTTGATGGATGCGTGGCGTGTGGCGATTAAAGTACGAAGACCGTTTTGATTAGAGGCTATAATCCAGACAAACGGCGAGTCGGCTCCCATTATCAGTGGATGATTCCCTCGAGTGTTTGTTTTGTCTGCGACTTGCCATTAGATTCTTTTGCGGACAATAATATAATAACTTTCTCGCGCCGCGAATGGTGGCAGAATTGTTGAACTCGACCGGCACAGTGCCTGATAGTCTTGAATAAAATACTTTACAATTATCAGGGGAATTAAATTTTGCGAACGGTCGTTTCAATTTCCTTTGCATTAACGGGACAGTTATACTTGGAGCATCCTAATTTTTCATTTCTGCAAAGTTGATCCCAGAGAATCTTAACGAGTGCTCATATATCTTATCGTGAACTATTTCTTTATTTCTTAATGCGTGGCTTTTGCTCTTGAATATCTGCGAAGGCTGTTTAAACTGGGGAAATGGCTTATATACCCGGGGCAAATATTCTTGGAGTGCCTTGCTAATCGTAAGATATAGGTAAGTAGGTATCAACAAGGCACGCGATGCAGTGACATTTAGGTATTTTGTTTTTTCGTGTAAATTGGGAATTTCGAAGATTGTACAGCTCTTGGAGTATTTTAATGGAGACGTCCGGTGAAGTTCTCGCCTTATCTTGATGGGTTTATGAGAGGAGTAGACTTATGGAGTAATTGTGTAGCTTGATCGCGGTTTTACTTCTTTGTAGTGAATCTATTAAGGATTAAGATAAACGAAAGAGCAGTGCGTTCTATTGCTCTGACGATAAAAGGCTCAATTTCAGATATCGAGAGTTAAAAGGTGCAATAACGTCCATAATCTCTCGAACGTTAATGAGTCACCACATTTTATAATTATTTTTTTGTCCTCGACAGGCAGCTCGGTATTTAACATTTCTAGGTAGCAAAAATAGAAAAGAAAATATCTATTCAAGGTTTCGATTTTAGTGTTCATATACACTGTCGCAACTTTTTATCGTGACAATTTATTTATACTTAATTAATGTTTGCAATCATGAGACTAATATTATCGGCTATTTGTCTATTTGATAAGGGCATCGAGTTGTAATTCCAGATGTAATTCTTATACACGTTATGACTACATTCTTGTGGAGTCACTGCTGATTCGTGACGTCATGTGGCATTCTTTGCTATTTTTTCGGTTAAGTTATTGTTGATAAACGTGCTATTATATAAGTCAACAATAAGAACTGCCAACTACGTTTTGCATTAAGAATGTTACATTTTTTCGAATATATGGAACTGATATCTTACACCTGCCATGTAGCTGCTCCAAAAGTTGCAGTTCATTTTAAATTCATGTAGGTAAGTTTCTAATTTGCTTAGGTGTTTGAAAGTGCATAGTTTTGTTGCATTTAAGTAGTACGTATCGACCTTTGCATTCACAATGAATCATCATGTGTTTGTAAAGTATGTTTCCTCGATGTGCAGAAAAAAAGATAGAGCCAACAAGTAGAGGGCGTTTAATCACCTACGTTTCTCACTGTATTATCTATGATTGCATCAAGTCCTTTGACACATTCCTCCGGCATAACTGGCCTATCAAAAGAATTTTGTAATCCTAGAGAGATGTTGTTTCGCCCAGTGAGAAAATTATTGTTCAAATAGGACATTCTTGGAAGAATTTATTAACATTGGGATGCATATTTAAATTCGAGTTAAGAGGAAATCTTCAAGCCACAAGAATTTTAGTACATTTCAATAAATAGTCTTACATTTCATAGAGACGTGCGTTACGAAAAGTAGCACGTTTCATTTTTCTTGCGAAAAACAGCACGTTTCAGTTTCCACGTAAAGAACATTCCATCGTTTCTGACGAATATTAACACGTTCAGTCTTCCGCCACGAAAACTAACATATTTGACTGCTTCGCTACGAGGAATAGCACATTTCGTACTTTGCGGCGATGATTAGCACGCTATACCTATTGTTTCGCTATGAATTATAGCACATTTCGTACTTTGCGGCGATAACTAGCACATTATACTGTTTCGCTACGAAAATTAGCACATTTGAGAATTTGCGGCGAAAACTAACACATTATCCTGTTTCGCAACGAAGAACAACACGTTTTGGGTTATACTGTAGAAACTACTTAGTATCACGTTTTGGCGCGTGGTCAGTTTAAATGGTCGAAGTGCATTTTGCATCGAAGAATTCAGCTTTTGAAAATACAGTTTAATAAATAATAACTCCTTCTAATCTCCGAAAGGAAACACGTATACAAATTTTAATCTACATAATTTAAGTACGGTATTTTAATTATTAATAAATTACTGACCTTTAGTGTTAAATAAAAATCGCGTCGGTATTTAAGTTGACACACTCGATGCTTCGTAGCCAACCATCCAAATGTGCTGCATTTCGTCGTTACAAACGGAACATGCTACTTTTCGTGGAAAACCGCTCAAACAGTGTTAATTTTCGCAGCGAAAGACAAAGCATGCTATTTTTCGTAGTCAACCATCCAAATGTGCTACTTCTCGTCACTACAAACGGAACATGCTACATTTCGTGGCAAATCGCTCGAACGTGAAACGTGATAGTTTTCGTGACAACGAAAAAAAAAAAAAACAAACGTGTTGTTTTTCGTAAGAAAATAGAAACGTGCTACTTTTCGAAACGCACGTCGATATAATAGATATACTATTATCAGCTGGAATAACGTCTAACATTAGCGTCCGGAGGGGGGTGCAACAGGGGCAGTTGCCCCCCTGGCTTTTGAGAAAAAATCGCTTATTTTTAAAAACTGGTGTTTATTAAGTTTCTACTAAAAAAGTGAATAATTCTAAATTCCGGATTTAAATTTTTAATTAAATTGGCACTACAAACCGAGTTCAAAAAAGCAAACGGGCTACTCGTGTTTTCATCCCTATATTTTTCATCACAATCACCCCAAAGTTGTCCCCTCCTGGACAAAACTCCACGGACGCCCGTGACGTCTATCCCTTGAGATAATTAATTATTTCTCCCTCCCTTGCACACGCACAATATGATCCACACACAAATCCCTCTTCCTACACATAAGTCGTTCTTCAACAACTTCTACATGAAATATACGCCCCCCACCCGCCGCGAAAAAGATAGTCAACCGAGCAGAAAGTTCGCAACTTTCCCGGATGACCTTTTCGCCAGAAAAATAAAAACAACCTAAACCACGTTCGTTAAGATGTCGAGCTCACATCGTACTACATCGTGCCAATTACGTGCGCCGCAAAACGTAACCGAACCACGGATTAAACTCCCCTTTTTCACATTTTCCTCTCCCGTAGTGCCACTGCGGATTCGCGAGCAAAGCTCGTTTCTCTGCTTGCGTGAAAAATTCGCTCGCCTGTTTTGCGCTCAGAATTGGCATTACACAGTGTCTATAAAAAATGGCAAATTGGCGGCTGGCGTTGCACGGTCGACGCAGCTCGGGATCTTCGACTGGATCCAGCCTAATCATAATTAGTATCCTTGGTGCGCGATATAACAGTAATCACCGGCGATAATAGCGAGCGGCGCAGTTCTGCTCCAGAAGCAGTTGCGTGGCGCAGGTATTCAAACGCGCGCGATTTTCTTTGCTCGCCAGTAACGTTTCGTCTGCTTCTTTTTCTCCACCTGATTTTCCTCCCCCCCCCCCCCCCCCCCCCGCCATCGTGTTCTGTCCTTCTAACGCGCGAGGCATTGTCTCGACCGCGATTCTCGGCCACGCTGGGATCGCAATCGAAGAGGGACACGCGAACCTTCGAATGCATAATCGTTCACTCTGCACCTTGGCGATCCTTAACGTCCGAGTACGCTTGCGCGGTGATTCATGGCTGTCCTACGAGGCGGGAATAACGTCGTCGCGGGCCGATCTGTGGCTCCGATCGTCGACGGTCACGTTCGTTTTCGTGATTAACCGGTTAACTGTCAATGTATCATATTTGATCAAACAAAAATCTGGCCAATTCTGTCAATGTATCATATATGATCAAATGGAATAACTTTTTTTGATTTTCAAAAGATTTGAATGAAACTTGGTATGTAATGGTTTTTGGGGTCGCTGAATCTGAATTTGGCATCGGAATTGTAAAATTCAATACGGCAGACTCAAAATGGCCGAACCAAATTGGCTGACACATTAAAATACTATCGGGATATAGAAAAATTGTGTATAGGGGTTTTTGGGGTCGCTGAATCTGAATTTGGCATTGGAATTGTAAAATTCAATATGGCAGTCTCAAAATGGCCGAACCAAAATGGCTGCCAAATATTAAAATACTATCGGGATATAGAAAAATTGTATATAGTGATTTTTGGGGTCGCTGAATCTGAATTTGGAATTGGAATTTTAAATTTCAATATGGCAGACTCAATATGGCCGAACCAAAATGACTAGCGAATTGTTGGGATTTGTATAAATTATTCGTACTGTATTCAATTTCATAAGTAAACTCTTACTCCTGTAGTTACTCCTGGTGAAAATTTCACGACCCCAGAGTGTACCGACGAGAAAAGAATTGACAAACTCACCCCTAAATTCTATTTTTTAGGGGTTGGGGGTGTCAGATGAAAAAAATTACCCCCGGAATCGGTTCAGCGACTCAAAAAATCCCTGTACACCAAATTTTGTGTGATTCAGTTAATTTTCCGATGTTACCAGTTTGGGCCCGAATAATGAAAAGGACCGTGCCAGTTAACCGGTTAAGGGATTTCTGCTGGTTTGAGGTTTCAAAAAATCTGTTTTATATAACGGGGCAGGGCCCGATTTAGGGGGCGCAAGCAGGGCAACTACCGTGAGCGGCAGAATTTGGGGTGGAAAAATTGGTAGAAAGAGAAAATTAAAAATTAAAGTAAAACTTTTTGAATAAGTGGTACAAATGTAGGTAATACATGGTTGAATTTGCTATCAAACTTATAAACTGTTTTTAAATCACCCATTTAATTACTGTTATACTAGGGAAAGGGCGTACCTATATTAGAGATCTTTAAAAAAAGGCTTTCGTTATTCAACAGATATTTATACAAAAATTTCACTCACTGTCAAAAGTTGTAGTTTAAAATAATTATTTAAA
This sequence comes from Andrena bucephala, assembly GCA_947577245.1. Taxonomy (NCBI): domain Eukaryota; kingdom Metazoa; phylum Arthropoda; class Insecta; order Hymenoptera; family Andrenidae; genus Andrena; species Andrena bucephala. The sequence goes on from OX387715.1 coordinate 11,890,453, forward strand.
ATTAAATATAAAGGGCGGTAAAAATCAATTTTGCCCAGATTATAAACTGCAATGTTCTTGCAACAGAATGGCCGTGACAATGGACGCGAAGGTGTTACAAGTTCATGCGATTTCTGGAACAATCGAAATTATAATTAATCTAATTTCTCAAGTAAACAGAAAATTGACGGATTATCTACCGTTCATATGTTACAGATAGCACATTATCGAAATTCCACGTGAACCTATCGCAAAGTAACGAAATAGCTGCACATCCAGACAGTGATATGAAGAATACGCAAACCAACAATTATGGTATGTCAACTTATTGTCTATTTAATATTAATATTCGATCACAGCCAAACATTTTCAACATAGGCGATACAATCGATAGAGAATGGCAGACGTTAGGAGACTAGGTAGACTTAAAACTTTTAGCAAACGAGATACAGATACATTGCCAATTTAAATATTCACTACTCGATTAGCCAGGTTAACACTCAATATCTCCAGTGTACAGACAAATATTAAAGATATCAGTAAAATGATTTGCAGCTAACAAAGAATCCTCAAGATCACAACTACACAAGTACGATCCTCACCCCTCGCTTCCGAGCCCTCCCCAAAGTATCACGAAATCGTCCCAACGATTACCTCGACAAATTCACCAAATCCTTCCCTTTCCCTTCCTCTGAATTCTATTTTTACGAAGGACTCTTCGGCCGAGGAACACTCGCGCGAGAAGTAGGTTGCTTTTGCAATTTCATTAGGCCCCCTCCAGGGACTCCTTGACCTCGCCGACAAAATTGATTTGCGCGCGCGACAACGCCCCAATGAACGAGACAAACGTCGTCGTGCACATCTCGCATGAGAACGAACGGCCGCTTCGTGTACGTCGGAGGCGAATCTACGTTGGGACGAGGGAAGATGTTTTGCCGAGAAAGCCTCGCGGTACGTTTTCTGCCTCCCAAGATGGCTGGGCGAAGTTGCACGCTCCAGAATGAAGGCTGGCTTCTACTGTCTCGAGGTTACCGTACATTTCACGGCTCGCATGAACTGTCGATCAATTTTTTTGCTGGAAACTGGTTTCCTCGTCACTTGCTATACTTAAACGTAATAAAGGGTGAAACGGTAAGAACGCTTACCGAAGAATCCTGCTCCCAATTTTCCCGGGGAAGGCTTTCGAGGCGAGGCGCTACGGCGGCGCTATTATATCGCTGTGACTTGCAGGAAACGAAAATTTCGTATCATTATCTTAATAAACTATCGCCGTTCCCGCGAGTTAAAAATCGATGATCGAGCGTGTTATTGGAGATCTCTAGGTGTCAGGGGTTAGTATTACGTTTTCAGGACTTATAGTGGGTTGCTGAGCAGGTTCCCATGGATTTCCCTGCATAATGTCTCGCTGCAGATTGGTTTTTAATAGGAGACTGTTATTGGAGGTATTAAACACTCTGTTGCAAAATGCTTTCTAAATATGTGTAGAAGTTAATTGGAGAGTATTTCAGGTGTCAATGTATGTTTTGGAGTGGTAGGGTAAATTTGAGATGAATGTTTTAATGGCGTGATGCAGATTAGAGTATTTTAGTGTATTATAATCTCTGCAAATCTCAAATGGGTTACATACGTTGTGAAGATTTCATTTTATTAATTAAACGATTTTATTCAGCTTCGATCCTCTGTTTTTTGTTTGTTTGTTTGTATGTATGTTTGTATGCATGGTTCAAATCTGGCAACTCAAATTTAACCCACTTCCAACTATTCAAATGTCTCGAAACTTTGCAGGCTTGCGTAGTTTGGATGACAATACAATATTTAAAAAAAAAATTAACCCCGAGCGGGTGAAAAAATTACCCAGTCATCAATAAATGTAACCCATAACCACAAATCCAAAACGACTTGAAATCAGCCACTCGCGTTTTTTACGAAAACGACAAAAAACTAGCGTTCGGGTCGCTAGTCGCATCGCGATTTGAAATTAAATAAAAGATATTTCTAAAGAAGTCTGAGCTGCGAAATGTAAATCCATAAACACTAAAAACAAGATAATAAAAAATATATAAAAAAAAAATTTTATATTAAACGATTTTATTAAAAATGCACTACCAACTAAAAAATAATTCTTTTCTTGTACTGCAATTTCGATGGTGTTTTTCACTTTAAATAAAATCTGTATTAAAGTGATTCATATTCTGTTATGAAAAATCCTGCTCCACGATTTTATTTAAAGTGAAAAACACCATCGAAATTGCAGTACAAGAAAATAATTATTTTTTAGTTTTTAGTGCATTTTTAATAAAATTGTTCAACATAAAATTTTTTTTCTAATGTTCTCCTGATGCAACTTGGAAAATCTTATGTATTCATCTGTGGCACGTAGGTGGCGTAATTAAGTCCGAGGTAGATAAATTTGGGGAAGTTAAATTGGAAAATCGTTGCCTAAGCTATAGTTACTCTAAGCTCGAGTTATGGATTCAGCAGATGATTGCCGACGTATTTTCCATAATCTAAATAATGGCACATCTCGCTTAAACGCCGCAAAGTCGATAGCACCATGACGGAGAAGTAGAGGAGAGAAAGAAAATGTGAAGCACATCAAGGCTGCGACGTCCACGAAAGAAATGAGGTCCAGAAATTTTTTATTTCGCCATTCGAAGCCACGCATTTATTTCAGACGAGCTCCTTTCTCATTCTGTGCGCTCATTGTCAATTCGTGTTCCATCAACCCAGATACGACAGCCAAGCTGATTCACTTTGCAACGAGCGTGAGAACTCGCCTTATCACCGATTGAAACGTGGCCCATTAAATTGGTATCTTGGATTTGATCGATCACTTCCTGCAGGTACTCGTGTTTTCTATAAAAATGCGTGTGCTATCGATTTATTAAAACATTTATCTGACTTCTAGAACATCCTGCAATTTACGGTTTCGTTTTTATCTTAGTAGCATCGCGGAATATCTCCCATAGTCTATCACAGAGTTTTGAATTTCTCCTTTATGATTAAAGGAAATGATTATTCAATATTTCTCCTTGCAAGTTTTTCAATATTAACCATGACGCAAAAAAATTATCAAAAACTATACATAAAATAGTCGTTATGGATCATAAAGAGTAAATTTGATTCTGCACAAATTTCTAAAACTCCCAATAATTAATCTAAAAGATTCTCCAAAGAAGCTACCCCACAATTATTTTTTTAAATTAGTGATTGGAAAACTTATGATTCACTGGCAGTCACTCTTATTCCACAATTTCTTCCACAATTTTTAAATCACAGAAGCGAATCAAGCATCGCTCGGAAAAGTTTCCCAACTATTAAATATAATCTTTCAGTGTTTGTAATAAAATACTTGTAATTTCTAATGATTCGTAAGGATCCTATCAACCTGGTGTATTGAACTTGTAGGAAGATTTTAAACAATTCATTTTCCGTCGTAAATCCGTGTATCGTTAATTAGTTCCTTCTTGGGGACGATATAAAACGTATCTCTTCTGTTCGACGGTAATGATGCGCACGAGTACATCAATACATCCGATAAATAATTTCATCAGAAGAAAAACTGGTATTTTTCTCCGTCGATTGCTCATCTTCCTTCCACTGTTCCCTCCACACATCTTCTTCGACGCAGTACACTTGCACAAATCGTTCCACGAATTTGTAAATCGTGATTTACGCGTGTATCGTATTTGCGCAGATAAGAATCTCCGTTTATCCTGTTTGCGTCATGTAATCTCGTAATTATAACCACGATTTGCACGCAACTTGCCATCAAAGGAATAGCGAATCGAACGAAGGGAGATAGAGCGCGAATTTACGAAATTCACATTTATTGTGTGCTCAGTGCACAATATAAATATTTCTTAGCGGTTTCATTGCGTTTTATACGCTCGATATGTGCACCGTTGACGGATTATATTTCTCCACTCTATTACGCATTGGAAATACAATGATACTTGTGCAGTGAAATGAATATTCCGGCCCGATAGATCGTCGAGGCGCGCAATTAGTTGCCGTTTGCCCTTGCAATTATTTCCTCCTTGTCTCGAAAGTCGACGTTTGAGGAAAACACGCGGGGAAATCCTGGACTTACCGGGACATGCGAATCTAAGTAGGATCGGAATCGGAGGAGATTAAAGCAGTTAATTCTCCGTCGACTTGGGAAAATTCTTTGTTCTCGCGTCTGAGGTCTGCTCGTTTAGTTTCTGCAGGATGATTCATCGGCATCGTGCATTTTACACCTTGTCTACCGTTTCTGGTCATTAATACATAACTGAAGGCACGGGTAATGAGTCCGTTTACTATTTCTATCGCAGGTATCCAATTGTTTTAAACACCGTGCATCGTTTACTCTAAGATTGCCACGAGAATGTGCGAAGACCGTCGAGGAATCGTGCTCTGAACGGTATTATCTTAATTGCCCAACTCTATGAGGCGACTCGTCAGGGAGCTTTACTCAATTTTGCCCGGGCAAAGTTCGCCCAAGTTGGGTTCAATCGGTGTAATTTACACAGCAGACGGACAATAAACGCTAGCGCGTGTGGCGTTAAGCATATCGATATCGCGGAATTTCGTAACCAGAGATTATTCATCGTTTGGCGAAAACTGCTAGTCAGTGTGAAATTATTTAACAGCGACGGGAATGTTGCATGCAGAAATGCCGATTATAAAACTATGTTGTAATGGAGAGACAGGAAAAATGAACTTTTGGAAAAGTGAAGACTCTATGGCAAAAAATATAACAATTTATTAGTAAAAAAAAATAAATAAAATGGCTATGATTCTTATTAATAATAATATTTTATAGAAAGAAGATTCGATTTTAAAGAAAGTGATTCTGCAGGAAAAAATATTATTACTATTATTACAATTATTATTATTTATTCCAACGGTAAAGAATACAATTAATAAAGTTAACGAAGAAAGTGTGTGAAAGAAAGGAATAGAAAAGCCAGTGGAAAAATAAATAAACAATAAAACAAGAAAATAATAGAACTAATGAAGTAATAAAATTAAAATTAACTGACATATACATATACAGAGACATTACTGCGAGCCAAAGCCCTCAAACGATATGTCGAGATAGTAGGGTAATATTTTTTTTACACAGAGCTTCATTTCTGAATAAATCGATGTTGAAGATTCATTGAGTTTATGAAAGTCTGCTCAGGTGTATCATGTTAGATAACGAAGGCTGAACAATGAAACAAAAGTATCTTTTACTCAAGAATAATTGTTTTGGTATTTTCTTTTTCAAGTCATGGCATTGGTAGTTTTTAAAAATACCAAAGCAACGAGTATAGTCTTTAGCGAGATCCGTTTAAGCATAGTCCAGTGCACGTGTCCTCGATGAATCTTCAACATCAATATATTCGGAAATGCAGCTTTGTGTGATAAAACGTTACTCTACAGCTTCGACTTACTGTTTCATGTGGAATTACCTCTCTTTGGGCCGCTTAGTTGAGAGACACACTGTATAATAACGTACGCTATATAAGATTCCAAGACTCGATCTGTTATGACAAATTTCAACATAATAAGTTGTTATCGTGTATCAAGCATCGATTCTTTCCTTCTCAAATTCTTTTTGCCCTGCAATGTGGACGTTTTAGCTGTAACTGTTGACATGTGGCTGGCTGGAAGATTTTTGGGTCGAAGGAAATAGGGTACGATAATTTAGGAAGTCGAACTGAAAATCAATTACATATTTAGACACCTTACCCATGCCTCTCAAGGCATATAGCATATAATCAAGTAGTCCTTCGGCTGGCGTCAGCGTATTTTCACGTCGATATTTTTTGGAAAATATCCCAAATATTATTCGATAACCCCCAAATGTTTACTTCGAAAACAACTGCTTGGAATAGTCTGGCTGATTTAAAAGGGCTTTTTAAAAATCTTGCGCCGGTGAAAGTGCCAATACGATATCTTACTATATGTACCGTAGAACTCTGTATAATTTTCTCCCAATACCTAACTGGTGTAGCAAATATCTTCCGAACGCTTTTAGCGATGCTCCAAACTTTTTTACGGTATCAACCTATTCCTTTAACAAGAAACTTGAAAAACCTTTGTCACTGCGCATGAGTTTGCGGTGTTTAAACCGTCTTACCGACTTTAAGTGTTGTTACTCTTTCTTTGCTTATCTCTTGTTACACTAATGGCAATTTTATCCCATAAAAAAATATTTTCACTGGTGCTCAAAAAACTGAAATGAAACGTGCCGTCTTAAGTTAATATTAAATATTATACGGACCCGCACGGCTGCACAGTAAAACATCCGATCAGGAAAACATAGATCCAGTTATCTGAACCGTCATGTCCCCCGACATGATTGGATAAACGGGGACCTACTGCACTACATACTGTACTATAGGCTCTGCAAATCTTAAACTATCGTTGCACAAAGCATCGCTACAAAGGGCGTCAACTAAGACTGCAAGCTACTTCAACCAATTCATTAACATCTTCGTGGCGCGCTAAATAATAATTATCATTTCCTTCTGGTTTCCCATGCCCGCGAGCGTTTTCTGTATTCATGACCGTGGACGGCGCGCGTAAATGACGTATCCCGTTTTTGCGCGATACTGTTGACACGCGAAACGTGTGCAAACGAGCGTATCAAGGCACCGGCTGTTCGATAAGCGCATGCGGGATCGACCAATCGGGCCTCTTCTTCCGGCGCACACCCACTTGTTGCATAAGGAAACGACGTCCACGTCGCCGTCGTCGACAGTCCTTGTCGTGGACGAACGTAAACGAACGGTAATCGGTACGGAGCAAACAGTTTAATTATAAATGCCGTATATTTCTCTCTATAACTGCCGTCTCATTAAGCGGCCACCTGAGCTAATCGCTGCCACTTTTAAGTGGACGAAATTCAGACAAGCCCTGGCTCCTCCAAGTGGATGAAATTCGACGAATTTCGAAAGGCAAGCGGAATGACTGGAGACGAGGGAAGCTCGCGATTTCGGGTGCAATTTCTGATCGTTGATGCGGGTTAATCGTTTACCATGACAGTTAGGTTTCTTCGCTAAAGTGAGTTTTCCTAGGATTTCATCGAGATTGTGTTAATTTTCTGAAAATTTGGGCCCGGTTTTTTCTTGTAGAATTTTTTATAGTATGAAAGAGCTGAGATTCTTTATCCGCGGAAATGATGAAAATTCTTATCGTGCGTGACAGAGAAATATTTTACTGTTAGATATTTCGTATCTAGTATTTTTGCAACTGATTTTGAGTGAACCACAACATTTGTACGTTTAACGATAGAAGTATATTGTTGGATATTGTAAAAACGTATTTGGAATTTTTTGAACTATATGTTTGAAATATATAGTTCGGATTTTAGTTGTTCTTTTAATATATTACTTAATAGTTTCTTGTTGGCTAGGGATATAAGTTGAATGAAAGTAATCGAACTATCTTTCATCTCGTTAATGCGTATACCCAAATAAAAACGATTTATATGCCCCGATTATACATCAGAATATTTCTGTTGTTTGATATCTCATGGGCTGATAACCGGTTCCCCCAATATGCAATATTTTTACAAGCGGGAAAAATTAGTTTTCTAATTGTACAATGTGCTACGATCTAAGTTCAAAGCATACTAATACATAATTGCAAATATTTTCAAGGTAGTAGTGCACATGTCCCCAAAGGCTCTGCCATCGCCTTCATGGTGAATTTCATTTTCATAATGTCTATATATGTAAACAGCTGTTCGTAAAAAATAAATCAACGAGCATATTATTGATGAATGTAGCAGGTGTGATACATAATTTTAGGAGCAAATGTAGTCATAAAAGAGTTACACAGTTGGCGATAAGTCTGCGTTAATATTACTAACGTTTTTATAAAGTGAATATTAATATTAAATAACTTTCACGTCATATGTTAATTATTTGTGGTCCACAATATAGATCAATAGATTACTCCATCTAGATTAATATAATACAGAAATCAATATAAAATTACAGTATTTATGTGTTGATAAAATATTTTATTCCTGTTGGTGCTTTCATAATATTTATTTATTAAATGCAAATTACTGTTAGTAATTAACTGCCTGTTCCTTTCAGCAGTGCGCAATTTAATTAAGCTCGAATCTCGGAAGATGCGCACAATACATACGAATAAGTTGAACATTGTGGTTACGTAATAATTCAGCTTGATCGCGAATTAAACAGATTCGATTAAATTGCGCCGTTCTCCGCGTATCAATTATTACGCGTCTTATTAAACTTGTACGCGTAATAGCGAGTATTATATAACACGTAATCACAACATCCACGTTCACAGAGGAAACACGAGACCGCCATGTATGCATTGACAGAAAAATGTGTCCATACATATGGGCTTCTTGACTTCAGTCGATAAGAACTTTTAATTTTTATAAATAAAGATACAGCCAAAAGACCAGCTTAAACTTTAATAAAGTTGAAAGAAACTTAAAAGAATGTTCGAGTGTCAAGGAATATGTAACAAGAAATACTGTTTACTTAGAAGAGGCAAAAATACTCAGAGATATTTAATATAACATATAAAAATAGAACGTACTAAGAATAAATGATTTCAAATATATTAAAAAATAGCTACTATTATATACGTATATCACAGTAGGTAGATACTATGCTATTATGTAGGACACAATACAATTTAATGTATGTATACTACATAGATTGTTAGGTATAGCAATGAATTTTTATTATTTAAATAAAATGTTGTGCTAAAAAGAATTCATTCGGATAAATACATACGTTACAGACGTCTACATTTACTCGAAACAATTGGAATAATGCCAAATTCTGTTTCGCAGTCGAACTACGCGACTTCATTTTCAACATAAAATTTGAAACATTACTTAGTATAAGCAGATATTCTTGTAGGGGGCTAAAAATTTACCAAAGATTAATAAAGTTCCAAATTCATCGTTTGAAAAATAAGTAATTCTAAAGGTCAATATGAAAAGAATTTCACGATAAAGTGTGAAAAAATATTTCATGTTCAGATTCCCATTCGGTACAATCCGAAATTCGATCACTCCGAATATTCGAATATTCTTTACAGATCCAGTTTCTAATGATCCCAAAGTTGATTTGACATTAAATAAATAAGTAAATAAAAATAGTAGATAAACATTAATATCATTTAACAATATTTTTATTTATATTATTTGGTTAACAATAATTTTAGAAGCAATAATTTCTCCCCAAATAGGGAATACAGAACACTTCAGGTTTATAATAAACATTACGAAAAACTTCTGTGAAATTTCCATAAAATAATGTATTCTGTAGTTTTTGATTTCAAGCGCGTTTGCCATAAAATTTTCTTTCTCCTTGGATCATACTGTCGCGAGTTTGTTAATGATTGAACCAGAGATAGGTTGCTAATAAATAATTGCAAAATTTCTATGCTCATCTTATTATCGATCATTGTTTCACTGCTTTCGATACGATGGTGTTGTTGAGACATCGATTCAAATGTCTGCCAATTTTGCATTTATTAATTTAAAACAGTGTACTCATAAAACACACTGTGCATATCGAGAACTGATTAATAATTGAGCAGCGTTGTCTGACCCGCCGCTCGGAAGAAGTTCAGAGGAAAGGTTAAAGTCGTTGAAGCGACAATTAATCGCAATCTTCTTCCCTCTTAATTGTTAGATTGAGTTAGCCTTCGCAATCATTATTGTTTGAGATGTATATTTACCGTCAAAGAATCTCTATTCTTATTTACCATGCTTGATGGCGTTTGCTAAATTGCTGGTACGCCTTTATTGATTTTAATTGTATGTCTATGCTACGCTAGTACAGTTCAAGACTAATAGTCGTACTTCATCATTAGTAGTAAATTTAAGAAACAGCAGTAGTGCTGTATGATTGATTTACTGGATTTGCGGATTAATAGTAATGCGCCTTGATTACATTTGTGGAATTGGAAATTTGGTAGTAGTGCTTTACGATTATTTTCACTTAAGGTGAAAGCTACTAGTAGTACTTTACTATTATACTTCGACTGTGTTTGGAAACTAATAGTACCTATCTGCGTTTTATATTTACTTATGTTGAAAGTGAAAACCACTATATAGTAGTATGTACTTACTTTACGTCTACTATTATTTCTACTGAATTTGAAAACCAGTACTACTTAGTACATTTAGAAAATTATCACTTAAGTTGAAAAATGAGCCAAGTAACACTATTTAAAAAATATATATCTTTCAATTGAATTGTAAAAATTAACTCTTCAGTGTTTCAAGTCATGTCGTTCACGTCGAAATACATTGAATAACATCCCTGATTTTGCAGCTTTAAAATAAACAAAAATGCTCGTTTATTAAAGTCACATTGCAGCTCGTTAAATCCAGTATCAATTTCCTTAAATTTGATAAACCAATATCTCTTTGCGTTTTAATTTCTGACAAGTGCGCATTGGTACACTCGCTCATTAAGCTTTATCAAATTAAACCGTTGTCACCGTAACAAATTACAATATAAATAATGTAAATAATGTTCCACGAACGCCAATTATTTTTACAATCAGTAGCTCCCAGGATAATTCACTACCACCTTACACATACATAAGTGAATGCCTTGACTAGGCGAGGACAGATATTCGCATTTATATTTTTAGCGCCTATTTAAATTCCATTCAGTGCATGTTTCCTTCGCGCACAATCGCGACTTAATTCGGTCAAGTGGCACGTTGGTAGCGACGTCTCCAGAAAAGAACAATGCCATTCCATTGGGCGGAGGATTTTTAAAAAATTTTCAATGACTGCCATGGACAAAAGGACAAAGTGAGACAATTGTTAAGAAAAGTGACTCATTTCCTTTTCCCGTTCTCCGGGGATACAACTGCGCTGGAAGAAATAGGATATGACAGATTAACTTTCCTCGAATAACTTTCGTGCTATAAGCAGTGTTTGCGAGCAAAACGCATCAACGACGCTATGAAAATAGAATTGGCAGTAGGGAGTTTTTATCGCTTGCTTTAATATGGTTTCTACGTAAAGCTTGAGCAAGTCTCTTCAGTATAACGTCTGAATTGACAGTTAATTCATAACAGATGGATAATTATGAGCTGAACAGTGCAATGTGGAATAAAAGCGCAAGTCATCGTAAATTAATCCTCGAGAAAGTATGGAACGAAATCGTGCAGGATGTGCAATCAAGTACCGTCACATTCAACGTTTAAGGTTACGATATGGAAAGCACAAATATAAATTCTGCTGTTATTTTTAATTTTTTATCTTTATTGTGTAACTGAGCTATTAAAGTGTTTATGCGTCTTCGCCCAATCGGTTTCTCGTGGAACGGGGTCGAATAGAGTACGTACCCATACAGCACACTACGTTGCAGAAAGGTTGCAGAAAGGTTGCAGTTACGTTGCGGTGCAACATTGTAACATTGCGGGTAATATTTCTGAGATGTTGCAGAAATCTTGCTATGTCCGCCCCTGTGCAACATTGAATGAAATATTTCTGCAGTGTTTCCGAGATGTTATAGGCAATTCTCCCGCAACGTTTCGGAGGTTTTACAGCAACTTTCTCGCAACGTTTCGGAGATTTTACATGAGGCCTATTTGAGATCTTATACTTTCAGTTATAAATGGGACAACTCCCATAGTTTACACAAAGCATACAATCAATTGAGCTTACATCGTCTGCTACTTATTGCACTAAATTATAATAAATTATATTATGTTACACAAAGCGTAACCTAATATACACTGTGTATTGGGTATACTACGATATTATACTAAATCTATATACTAAATCGATATTATAACAGTTTTTGAGCCCTGGTTACTGCGGGACCTTTGTTGTAAAATCTCGGAAAAGTTGCGTGAACATTGCTGTAAAATCTCCGAAAAGTTGCGTGAACATTGCTGTAAAATCTCCGAAACGTTTCGAGACAATTGCTGTAAAATCTCCGAAACGTGGCGAGACAATTGCTATAAAATCTCAGAAACGTTGCGAGAAAGTTGCTGTAAAATCTCCGAAACGTTGCGTGACCATTGCCGAAACGTTGTAGGAGTAATATTGCACCGCAACATTGCTGAAATGTTGCAGGAATCTTCCTATGTCCGCCCCTGTGCAACATTGCACCGCAACGTAACTGCAACCTTTCTGCAACCTTTCTACAACGGAGTGTGCTGTATGGGTATTGTTGTGTTCCTTTTCCAATGGGAATGTTTAAATAGGTGTGACATATTATGTAGAAAAATGTGTACGAACATTGTGGTGTTTTTCTATGTAATATATGCAGTATACGTAGTAAAATTGTAAATTAGATTCTAAGAAAATCCACGAGCATTGATTATCGCAAGTCAATGTATTCATTACTGAAGAAAAATTCCCCGTGTGTAGTACATTGTAACAAGTTACACATCATTTGCATCGATAATTTCAGTTATTTAAATTGGAAAATAAAAATTGTTATTCGAAAATATAGTCGTTTGAATGTAACGCGACACAAGATCGTAGTTTTGTACTTCCGTCATGACAGAGGTCACACAAGCAAACACTTGCAGTTAGGCTTGATCGTATCTACGAGTTGCAAAAAGTCTCGATAAAAAAATCAGTATTTGCTTGTTACGAATGCTCCATTTGGTTCGATAGAATACATTGAAATTTGCCCATAGATGTTACCATGTAAGTACACTATTTCTCTCACATCGTCGCGTTACGATGATCGTCACAACGTAAAAATGATTTTGGAATTACTTCTGAAAGATTTGGAAATCGACTTCGCTGGAAAGTTTACCAACCTTATTCTTCTTATTATTATTAACGCGACATTTTTGCGTCATTTAGCGGTTCATAATACTAATCCTCAACCGTTAAGACGAAATTGAAATAACATAAATATTAAATCAATAAATTATAAATAAAGCTTCGCGTACCATCTCTTCAGTTTCTAAAGCTTCAGCAAAGCTCAAGATACATAAACTAAATATATATCCCCCAGTGGCAATTTTTACCGTTCACATCCATAAAACTGCAAATAAACTTTGGTACCAAAGTACCAAACACTATTTCAACCTATATTATTCTCTCCATCGCCTCCAATCCAATAACCTCCCCTCCCAATTGTGTAATAAATATTTCTCCCCATGAATTGAAGGTTAGCAAACAGTGGAAGGAAATTTAGAGTTGGGGAAACTAGGATTTTCAAATAGATAAATAGAAATAAATATTTGTATTTCTTCTAGTGATACAGGATTTGTCAAATAAACTTTTCTGTGAAATAGTAGTTACATAACGAAATAGTATTTCAAATAGTATTTGATTTAAGCATTAAATGAAATAGTATTTTCAAACAGTATTTGCTTATGCAAATATTTCAGATTTTAGTATTTTGTCTGAAACTATTTAAAATTTCTCCCCGTCCTGGAGGAAATAGACTAAAGCTGAGAACTTGTGCGAGAGTTCGTAGAGAAAGTATAATGTACCCAAAACACGTTGAATCCCCATGAATGTAAGTGTCTAATTGTAAGGAGTCTCTTATTGTTCAGCGGAAGTGAATGGCAAGCAAGTATCGAATGGGAAAGAAGATGTCGACAATGGCGAGGAGGTGGATGCCGTGCAGGAAGCTATCGGGGATCTTGGCAGATGGCAAATATACGTCTGCCTGGCAATCTCCCTGGTCAAGTTCCCGATCGCTTGGCACCAGCTCGCCATCGTCTTCATGGCGCCACATCAGAGCTACAACTGCACCGCGCCAGTCCGCGTGGACGTGCCCGCTCAGTGCATGGTCTATGTCAATGACACACTGGCGGAGTGCACCGAGTGGGAGTACGACAGAAGCACGTTCACGGAGACGATAATATCGCAGGTAAATTTTTCAACCCCCATCGAGATCTGTGTCTGTGGGTGGCCCGTGCGGAAGCGGCGGTAATCGTTGACTTGAATTACAGTGACGCAGTAAAATAGATTATTCTTAGAATGATTTTGTCGCTTGAATAATTTTTTCGTAAATTACCGATGCACACGAGTAGCACGCGGACGTTACGTTTAACGATCATAATAACAGAACGAAACGACCATGGGGACATTATGCGAAACGATTTAAACGTTTGACCAACTGTCGTTGGGTAAGTGCAAGCGTTCGGTTAGTATCATTCATTAATCACTATTTCTATTCTTATTAGTAAGTTACCTACTGTGGAGATAGAGGTAAACGAAGACGCGAAACAAGGGTGCAATGCTATTTTCCTTTGCCCCGTCTTACAGTGCGGCACTTGAATGGGGATTTCGGACAAAAGTATAAGAATACATACGTATGTGGTAATCATTCACAGTTTTATATTAAAAGTTGCTTTAAGTTAACGGAGTTTTATTACATAAATATAGTAATTCTATATTAAAAATTATATTGAGATATTATTATCAAATAATAAAAGACAGTATTAATATTATGAAAACACTAAGAAACATTATATATATACATATAAAATACAAATAAATAATACAGGTATATATAAAAAATAAATAAGAAAACACATAATTTTATTGATTTTATTTTCAACACAACATAAAAAAATAAGTAACTTTCAGTGTAGCAGTTTACAGCAGATAAAAATTATATGGCAATGTGGTACGATAGCTTCTGAATACAGAACAATACAAATCAATTAAACTGTTCAAGTTAAACTGTTTGAACACTTTTGATGAAAACTCATTTTTTTTTTAAAAAAGATTTTTTTTATTTGGAAATTATAATTATATATACTTTTGTTCCAATTATCTATATTTAAGGTATAACAGGCACTATTTAAAAAAAAATCATAAACTGGAACGAATAATACACGAGGACGCTAATTTTTTACTTTTTAGATTATAACAAACATATGATAATTAATTAGTGATACTGTATTAGATTTTTGGGGTATTATCTTTTACGCTGATATTCCTTAATCAGGGACTAACGGTTGTATAGGATAATTACATTTGAATATCGATTATTTCGATCTTTGTCCATTACGTGCCGCACTGTGCGTCTCTGATCAAAGTGTACGAAATAAATGTTGTATAGTTGACGTAGTATCGTGTTCTTTAAAGAACGTTTGTTATTCAATATCGAGCATTATCGGCGGTATAATCTTGAACCGCCCTCGCAGGATGATTAAACATAATATCTAAGTGTATTGAATTGTAAAAATCCTCCCTTACTATAAAAATAGTTGCATGGATATGGCAAGCGAGTTTTCTCTGAATTGCACGCATGATGGCTATCGTAACGCAGTTAAAGGTTCATCTTTTTGTTGAACGTTACAATTGTTTAGTGGCAGAAGAGACTTGTGTAAACCGATTTAAATGAATTCTTGTTTACAATTATGTTATTTCAGTGGAACTTAGTGTGCAGTCGATCACATTACGCCGATATCCAGCAATCTATTTTGATGTTCGGCGTGCTTTTGGGCAATATTATATTTGGCAATCTAGCAGATAGGTACAGACAATATTGATTATTTTATGCAGAAACGTTCAGTGCTTGAAAAATAAATAACTACAGTATCGTGGACGTGGGAGTATTACACGCGATTAAAGTGTACGAATTGTTGCATCGTTAGGTATGGTAGAAAGATGCCATTGTTGGTATCCGTAGCTCTTCAACTGGCTTCCGGTATCGGATGCGCCGTCGTGCCGTGGTTCCCGGCATTGTTGATAATGAAATTACTCAGCGCCTTGGCTACTGGAGGCACGATGGTTACTAGTTACGTTATTTGTAAGTAATAATTACGTTGATACGTAATATTAATATATTAATATATTAGGTTGCCGCAAAAGTTCTTTCGCTCGCTGTTAAGTAATGCCAGGCGTACGGGAATGTATTTTTTACTTACACCTACTTGTACTTTACAACTGCTACCAAAAAAGCGGTAAAAGTTCATAGACAGGTGAGGAAAATGTTGTGTATTCTTAATTTTGCTAAGGATTTTGGCCCACTAAAGCGATCGAACTTTTGCAGCGACCTACAAAATGCACAGGTAGCCGTTGAAACTTTTAATTACGACAGGAGCTTGAATGAAAAATGAATTAGAATATTTTTAAATGTTTTATGATATAAATTATAAACTGTAAAATGTGTATTAAAATGTTGGAAGTTATTAAAAAATTTTATAAGATGATCTTGCAAGTGAAATTTACGAAACTCAATATTGAATACAATTAGGGTAAAGGCATTAGTAGTTGACCATGTATCAGTAGTTGACCACTTTTCAGAAAAACATGAAAAATAAGGTTTTTAGAAGTGACGATCTTTTGCACAAAGTGCAATTAGAGAACAGCACTTTGTTAAAAAAAAACCTTATTTTTTATGTTTTTCTGAAAAGTGGTCAACTTCTGATACCTGGTCAACTATTGGTGCCTTTACATTAGAAGCTTGAAAATCTTTCGATAGTGATAACAGGTCTCAACCTTCAACAGCACTGTTCAATGATTTTATTGTATTTATGCGAAGATGTTTAAGTGTGTTTGTACACGTTTTCTAGGTATGGAAATAGTCGGTACGCAATGGCGGGCGGCTATTACAGTACTTTACCAAATCCCATTTAGCTTGGGCCATATGTCACTGGCCGGACTCGCATTTCTCTTCCGGCATTGGCAGCACCTTCAACTCGCAATCACGCTACCTTCTATACTCCTGCTGGGCTACTGGTGGATCGTACCTGAATCTCCTAGGTGGTTGCTAGCATTCGGAAAGCAACGGGCAGCTTGCAAAATCTTGCAAAAGGCGGCTAACGTAAATAGGATAGAAAATAAGGACATTCCAGAGCTGGTTAGGCAACATTGTTTGCATCAGGTAAAGTATTTCTTGCTTAAAACCAGTAAGGTGTGAGAAACCGCAGCTATATAACAAAAACGTTATATCATGAAACATAATTAAAGTATGTCGTAAGAAGTAACCGACCGTTCAAATAGCAATTTTCTTGTATTGTTAAGGTAGGCTCTCACTACGCCTCGGCCCATTTTATTCTTCCTATTAGGGGTGTGCGGGTACCCGAAATTACGGGACCCGATTTGCGATTCGGGAGCCGATTTTCTTGCTTAAAAATTCTTACATCTGATCACACTGAAAAATCACGACTTAAAAGTATTCGGGTCTCGGATACCCGATAACTTTTAAAGTTGTCATTTTTCAGTGTGATCAGATGTAAGAATTTTTAAGCAAGAAAATCGGCTCCCGAATCGCAAATCGGGTCCCGTAATTTCGGGTACCCGCACACCCCTACTTCCTATGCTTTTCTTATGTATTTTGACAATCTGACTCACAATGCGCCTCGCCTCGCCTCCAAGCCACGGATTCTTCCTCGGGAATATTTTGAAGAAGTGAGCCGAGGCGTAGTGTGAGTGGATCCAATGCCACCGCTTTCGGTGACCGCTAAAAGAGGAAGGAAGAGGTTCTCTGAGCAACTGACCAAACACATGAACCGAGGCAAGCTCAGATAACTTCAGATACGAAAAAAACAAGGCCACGCGAGCCTATATGTGAGTGCGAAAAGAAGTTGCGCCGAGGCGAGGCTTAGTGAGAGCCTACCTTTAGATTTATTACAAAGTTCTAATGCTGAGGCAGCCACACCGCATTCACCAATAATCGATACACTTTTCCACAGAATTCCAAGCGGTCGGAATCGGATCACAAGGCGTCGTTCCTAGATCTGTTTCGCACCCCTAACATGAGGATAAAGTCGTTGTCGATCTTCTTCAACTGGGTGGTCTGCGGGATGGGATTGTTCGGGATGTCGCAGTACATAGGACAAGTCGGTGGCAATATCTTCATCAATTTCACCGTCTCGGGGGCCATACAGATACCAGGGAACTTCGTTGCTTGGTGGGCCATGAACAGGCTCGGCAGGAAGATCACGTTGATCTGCAGCAACACGATCACTGGCGTCGCTGCCCTCCTACTTATCGTAATTTCAAATGGTAAGGAACAGTTTCCCCGACTGTGCCACGCTGAAGTTACTGACAGATGCAACCATCCTAGTCGCATTTTTTGTTGGCACTTTGATGGCCAACTAATTCCCAACTTGGGGATACTGTGGGCCAACCAGAAATGCTACTGGGGCATGCTTCTTGCGCTGATTACCATTTTTCTTTTTTACAGATCTCGAGTGGCTTCGGTTGATTCTAGTCTGTTTGGCCATCGTCGGCATGTCGGTCTCCTTCACCACCGTTTACCTGTTCTCTGGTGAACTGTTCCCCACGGTTATTAGAAATATAGGGGTCGGCACTAGCAGCATGTGTGCCAGAATTGGATCCATCACGGCGCCTTTCGTGGTGTCCTTGGTAAGTTCGGGGGGAATGGCATGATGTTGGAAGGTATTTGGTAGTTTCAAACGCGTAAGTTGGTGAAACTTGGTCAAATAGGATAAGTAATAGAGAGATTCGAATTAGGAGAAGAAGTAGGAAGAGCAGGATTAGGAAGCCTAGATCACGGCTCGATTCTGATGAGAAGTTTAAGAATACAGCAATGCAATGTTCCTTTTCGTTTATAAACTTTTAGGTATGAATATTTCGCATAATATTGTTTCAGGTTTATTATTATCTAAAGCACACGAGACACACACTGCTTAGTCACAGATTTCTCGTGAAAAATCGTTTTGATATTTTAAAATTATCAATGATTTTTTTAAAGGATTTTAATTTTCTAACTAGGGATCTCTAAGGTCGGTATCAGATATATTGGCCGGTGAGTTCCGTTTTGCGAGCAGCGATCGAGGAGAAATCAGCCACCACCATCTGACGATCGTGGATTTGTCAGTTGGAGTTCTGAACTTTGGGAATTTTTTTCGAAGCTAACGCACACCTATTCTGATGTGTGTATTTCTACGCTGAAAGCTCGGTTTGGCCTACACGCCAGAAGCTTGGCTCTATCCCCACCACTTCTGGCTTACTCTTGTTCTGCGATGGCGAGAGCGAGATGGAACGAGAGCTGGTCAGAAAACGTTGAGAAAAGGAGCACCGAGGCAGCAAACTGTGTGGTGGGAGAATACCCCTCAGGAAACTCACCGGCCAATATATCTGATACCGACTTTAGATGTCTCAATGACTGTGATAGCCAGTTATATTTTTCAAATCCCTCATTTGTTATATTTATGTACCTATTTAGATAGTGAAAAAAGTAATTGTGTTACACCTTCGCGGCAGAATACGTGGAGTTACATATAACCAATAGTTAAGGGTTATAGGGGGATGAAGATTAGATAATTTTATAGTTAATTTTCTATAATTGAAGCTCAGTCTGTGATTTTAGTCAATTTTAGTCTATAGAGGCATAAAATTACGTGTATAAGCGCTTCTACGTATACATACATATAGTACCTATATTTGAACATTTTTTTTATTAATATTTTAATGTTTCATTAAAGGATCATATTCAACCGTGGCTGCCACCGGTCTTTTTTGGAGTCCTGCCACTTGTCGGTGCCATGCTTTGCCTTCTGTTGCCAGAAACTGTTGGATGCACACTTCCGGAGACTCTTCAAGATGGCGAAGAGTTCGGAAAGTGAGTAAAATTTTCGCAGACATTTGCATTTAATTGGCATCGTGCTTACTATGTACCAATCGTCTACAATCATTTTTATCGCGACTAAGGAAAGCATTATATTTCTTGCAGGGAATCTCGCAAAATGAAGAAGAATCCGAAGGACATCGAAGCAGAGGCGGCACTATAAATGATGACTGCAACCATTTCTAGATAAAGGAGTGTTTGCTGAGAATTTTCTTTTTAAAACCTACGAACGAAAATACCGAAATGAAATTTAGAAACAATTGAATTTCCATAGAATAATTAGGTGTACATATAAGTGATACTGAGATCATTCCGCGTTCTTATTTATTACATTGCATATACGGTTTTAATGACATTCAACGAATCGTTGTTTCTCTTTGTACGTTGAAGTATATCGATTTCATGTTTTTTAAAAAAATGAGTATTTGGTCATTCACGTTTGACAAATCTGATCAGTATGTATATCTATTGTTCACGCATGAAGGAGACATTCTTAGATAGAAGGAATACCCTGAGAGATTTTAATTCGCTTAAAAAAGTATTTTTGATACGGATGATTTCAAAGAATTGAAGAATGTTACCTACTGCCAAATGACAATTTTATTGTAATGGAAGTGCCTTGTAACGTTTGCATGCGAACACACAAATAGATCGTATATTTTATAAAACAGAAATTTTATTTTTCAATATTCCTGCTGTGCATTAAATCGGGGTAAAATGATTTTTAATTTTATTTAAACACTTGACCCAATTACCTGTCTTTACCTGTTTCGATCCCGAATACACCACACTGTTGCTTTCCCACAAATCATTTTTAACAGTGAAGTGGACAAGAAAATTAAAAAAAGGTATCTGGTATTTAATAAGACAGACTTGTTTATTTTAAAGTTTCTTACTCTTCACCAACTTATTTCATGAATTTGTGTATTTGGGCGATGGATGGTAACAGACGACAAAAAATGTACTAGATTGCACGTTTGCACAAACTGTTTTTCGTTTCCTTTAAATACGTAAAAAATAATTTAGAAAACTTAATGAATATGTATTAATGATAGCATCTATTTTAAATTTTTATTGATTTTCATTAGATGTGCAATCATAGGAACGTAAAATTTCGATCAACAATACACGACATGCTGTTTATGAAGAGAAATTAGCATTTATAAAACCGAAGGTAATTATTAATAAGATAAAAATTATCTGCGTGATTTTCTATAAGAGAACACTTTCCAGGAAATCATCTACGGTTGAATATATTTTACTGTCGATAACGGTAAGAAATTCCGATAATTTTGCAGTTTGCGTCTATCAATCGTTGCATAATCGAGTGAAAAGTTACAATCACTACACGTTCCCGGAACTGGCAATGCTTTTGCGTTCGTAAAAACAATTAGTGACAGGTAACAAGTAGGATATTGGTTATTACCTTCCAGCGAGACAATGATGGATGATACCACTACATGTATTTAAGTTTTTCGAATGGTTTCCTCATTGTAAACAAAGTTAATAGTAAAAATTTTTACAAGTTTTTTTAATTACACCGAGTGCTTGGATTTTAGAATATTTGTGAGTTAACAATAATAATTGAGTTTAAAATTCTGGTGGTAATATGATGAATTCTCTTATTAGCAAGTCTGAAAATACGTGGTATGAATAATAAAATTATAAAAGTTGCAATATTCTTGTTTAAGATATAGAATTTTTTTACTCAAACTACAGTCCGAAATATATATACTTACTACATAATCTACAGTTTGTTGATTTATTACAACTGTTCACGATTTTTGTGAATGAAGCAAAACAAATTCGTTAAAGATTTATTTCGATAAAGTATAGTCAATGATTCTCGTATTGGCGATATGTACTAATCTGAATAATATCTGAGGTTACCCTCGTTCAAAACTCACGGCCAACGTCGTTACCCCGGGCTCCATTAACGAAGAAAGCTACGTTTTTATTTATTTTCTGGTTGACACTGGTGATTAAATGCAAACAGCACTTGTTCCGCTTCTTGTCACGGCTGGATCAGTTGAGGTACGGAAGCCGATTCTGCTTTGCACTTGATTTGGTTTGCCTTGATTGCATGGAGAAAACCCTTTTAAATGGTTCGTTCGACAATGTCGTGTTCGACAAGAAGTACTGATGCTGAAACTCATTAAAGTCAAGGAAGTAATCAGCAGAATATGGGAAGGTTGTAAACATTTTTGAAAAATTACTGTCTTCATTTAATTTAATTTATTTTACTCCTTTAGTATTTTTCAAAGCATAATTTAAACTACAATATTTGTATTTATGAAACCAAATTGCTATTTAATACGTTGCCATTCAATAATTTGCGCGAACGATCTCGCTATAGTTTGCGAGATTGCAAAAAGGTTTCAGATAAAAATTCATGAAAATTTAAACCATATTTTTGTACATATAAAATTGCACAAAAACTACCATATTACATGGTAAATGTAGCTTTATTAAACTTTTATTTCTCTCTATTTACAAGGATGAGGATTCATTGGTGCAGTGCAGCATATAGGTATCAAAATGTCACCTGTATCTCCAAAGACACTGAAATTAATTATGTTCGCGTAAGCATGTTCATTATGATTACGAATTGCTGTTGAAAATTACGTGTTCATTCACGATGAAGTGTTGCGTCGGCAAAATGTTATGCATGAAATGCGCTATTGAATGCGTTTCCGTTTACCGGATGGAGCTCTTTAAACCGCATATTATGTAGTGATGTTTCAACTGTTCCGATTCTTTACGGAAATGCAACACAACGAAGGTTCAACAATTAACAGAAATTGCAACGATCGTGTAAAGAACACTTTGCATAACGCTAACCCTGAAACATAGGTAAATTCTTTTACTCATCTTCTTATCAAATGTACTATATTTAAAAAATATTTCATCATTCCAGAAAGAATTTATTTTATATTGAAACTTTCAAACTTTTGCATTTAATATCTCGTTCAATTGTATGCTCAACATAGAAATTATTATGCGAATTTTTCTCTATTATTTCATTTCGAACCTGTGCATTTTCGTGCATCGTCGATCAATTTTTAATTTTATAAAAGTCCTAAATTACCTTTTCGTGTCGTTCACTCAAGGCTGTGGTGATATTCGAGTAAGGAAAAGACAGTTCAATGATTGAGCTTGCATTCAGTCAACAGCGTATTGTTAAAATCCTGCAGTTTTCGATAAATGTAAGTGTCATCATACATTTCAGTTTCAGTGATAGGCATAATTATGTAAAACAGCAGAACGAAACACGGGCTTCCACTTTCGACGTCCATTTTAATTGTTCCTCGTGGGTGACGTATGGAGATTTCACCGTGTATAAAAGTATTATACCACCATGAACTATAGCGACACTCTGGCTTGGACTGTTTCAGCGGAAGGCCAATTCGTTCCTCGAGTACGAGCAACGAATACTACTGTCTCTGCGGATACATTACCATTAACCAGCCTCAGTTCTTGACTCTTCCTCGACCGCTACGGTGCTACCTTGGACTCGCAGTCGAACACACGAAGCCGAATTTTGAAGTCAAGGTAAGTCGATATAGCGAAATAATAAGTGACATCAAAGTACCATCGAATTTAATAGCAAAGTAACAGCAAGTAAATGTCTGAATACAGTGCCATTAATAATATCAAGCAGAATTTCTTGACCCTAGCTTAAATGGAATACCAAAGATGGTAATCTGATATCCTTGATTACGGCTGTTTTCTGCCATCAATCTTTCTTTAATGGCACCCTAGCGCGAAACCATGCAGTAGTATTCTAATTATAGTTGGCCAATTACTTTATTTTCGTCTTATTTCTGCTTTACTACGAAATGGTATAATTAAAGGAATTATTAGTTTTTATTACTTTGTTCTTGGAGTTGTAATAAAATCAAGGTGGTGTTTTTTATTCTTCGATTGGTGTCGTCTTTCGTGCTTCTTGTCGATATTTCATGACACTGTAGCGATCAAAATAGGACAGATTACTGTTGTAGCATCAAAAAATCATGATGTCACCGTTTCTTATTTTTTCTTGTAGGTTGATTTTTATGTAATAAGGGATACAGAATAACAATTAAAAGAGTAATATCTGCCTATATGTGTTTGTGAATATGTTTATTCGTAATTCCGACTTTGGGGTATGTTATAACATTTCGCGGACAGAAAATAGAATTCTATCTTTTTTAAGAGATTTTTTTAAGAGAATATTTTGCTTAATCAGTGTACTAATTATTATTCTTTGATTAAAAGAAGAAATATCAACTATAAGAATATTGTTCAGAGTAAAAATATTTGCAAGGGAATCGATTTACGAAATGTAAATAACGGATTGATGAGTATTTTAATGTGTTCAATCGAGCCTGCAGACGTTTGCCACAGAGTACAGTACAGTTACGTCCTCAGGGCATC
This sequence comes from Andrena bucephala, assembly GCA_947577245.1. Taxonomy (NCBI): domain Eukaryota; kingdom Metazoa; phylum Arthropoda; class Insecta; order Hymenoptera; family Andrenidae; genus Andrena; species Andrena bucephala. The sequence goes on from OX387715.1 coordinate 11,914,374, forward strand.
AGACAGAATCTTTCGCAACACGTTTAAAAGTATTGGTGGCTGCTTAAAAGTAAAACAGGAATGGCACACTTAAAATGCCCTCGCTTTCGTTATAGTGTCCATCGTACGTTTTACTTTAGCGTATGTGATGGTAAACTCAATTATTTACTTACTTTATTCTGCAAGGGATTCAGCATTCGTCGCATTATAATATTTATAATTTGGAGAGAATTCTTCGTTAAATGAATTAAATATTCAGAACGTTTTCTGCCCCTATACGTAAATATATCTTACTTAGAACGATAATAAGGTAAAATTAAAACTATCTGAAGAAGTATAATGCGTCACGGTTATTTATATTAATACGTCAGTTAAGAAAATGAACAGTTTTCAGTGGATCCTATGAAGTGCTTTGTATTGAAAAAATTATTTAAAAAATTTCGATTCATTAGCTTCAACCTCACAAATTTTGTTTAAAAAATTATAGATTGTAATATAAAAGAAACATCGTAGAAGGAAACTTAATCTAATGCATGATTATTGATATATTTATGAATTATTTATGGGATCATCCTAACCGTTTCTTATGTAATTGTATTGCAACGGTAGATGTTAGAATATTCAAATTAAAAATGAATGGAGATTGTGAAAACACTTGCGCGAAATAGAAAGTCGAGTATGTCAAAACCTAAAACACGTATATGGTTGTATCATTTTAATTTTTAAACGAATATACCCTTGAAAATACGTTGGGTTGAAAAAGATGTAGCATGTGGGGGATTGAAAACGATCGATTCAACCACTTACATTTTTCAAAGAAAAGTCTTTTAATGAATATAAATAAATAATTAGTTACTGCAAATCGAGCGTGGCGTCAAGATGAAAGATGCGAAGGTTTTTGTAATAATCGAATAAAACTTAATTCTGATGGAATTTAGGGAATATTTTTAGTACGAATATATTCATTTGCTGCTCGAAATATTGTTCCAGTATTAACATGGTCATTTTTCCAGCAATGTGGTGGCTCATACTGATCGCGTTTGCCTGCTTGGCAAACAGCCACGAATTTGAAACAGTTTACACTTGGGACGTCGTCGACTTCAACTTTCCAAATCAGAGTTACCGCGATGAGTTATGTGCTAGTGGAAATTACATTCCAGAAAATAATATGCCTCTTGGTCTGCATGTTTGGGAAGATAAAGTATTTATCACTGTGCCACGATGGAAGAACGGCGTGGCGTCGAATCTCAATTATGTCTCAAAGAATGGCAAATCGAGTACGTAGGCGGAAAACGCAAAGTTTAATTTTAATTTAAATGATTTCTGAGATTCCCATATGATACAATAGCAACCCCTATATCCGTCGAGAATGGATACCTAAAGTCAATTTGAAAAACGAAAATTTATTGTGATGTAAAATATAAATATATGTATACCGAAATCATACAGATTTAATATACATACATTATAAGTGAAATATTTGGAAGAATAAACAATTTTCATGATATGTTACTACTATGATATACGTATAACTACTAATACAATTAAATATGATACTATCATTAATAGAGAGAAACTTCTATTACAAATTTCTAAACAATCATTTTTTTAGAGATGTTTGTCAATGTACATAAGTAAACTAAGTTAACTAAAATTCTTACTATAAAAAATAGATTTGGAAAGTCCTTTACCGTTTTGCGATCCGAGGCTTCGTTCCCCAGATATTAACAGTTGAATATTAGCTGTGGAACTTGCGGGCCGCGCAGTTTAAAGCTGAGTCAGTTGAGCGCGCGATAGTGTGCGAGGAGTCACTGCTCCGCGCTCAGCTGTTTCGGCTTTAAACTGCGCGGCCCGGAAGATCCACCGCTAATATTCAACTGTTAATATCTCGAGAATGAAACTTCGGATCCCAAAACGGTAAAGGAAATTTCGATGTCTTCTTGCATCAAGATACTGTATGTTTGGGATTACCCCTCAACTTTCGGGCACCCTGTATAGGAGAAGCGTTAAGTTAGTGTAGTGATATTGTACGATTAATGAATATTGTTTCCACACAGACTCCCCGAAATTGACTCCATATCCTAGCTGGGAAACTAACAAAGCTTACGCAGATGGTATTGTGAGTATTTTCCGTGTTAGATCTGATGCGTGTGGTCGACTTTGGGGCGTGGATACTGGTATCGATGATATTCTAGGCAATACCACTGTCGTGCAACCAATAAGAATTATTGTGATCGATCTGAAAACCGATCAGGTAACGTAAGAAATTTGCTTATCTAATTAATACTTTTTTTATTTACCCTGAGTTTTATTCCATTTTCCTTGTTGAATAAATACGTAGATAGAAAGTACTTCTTGTTAGTTGATGTCTTCTGTCGCATTGTTCTCAACATTTTTATTTATTTAACATGCTATTGTTTCTTAATAATAATGATTGTTTTATCGTTGCAGATACTTAGAGTTTACACTCTGAAAGATTCAGATGCCACTGCTAATTCCTTCTTCGCAGACTTAGTCGTTGATGTCGATCCGAATAATTGCGATAATGCATACCTTTATACATCGGATTTGGTCGGATATGGTATGGTAGTTTACAGTTGGGCTGAGAACGATTCATGGCGAATCACGCACAATTTCTTCCACTTTGACCCGCTTAATGGTAAGATGTCTTATTTTGAACAGATCCTCATTTCATATCATTGGAAGCTTCAAGTAAAATGTAAAAAGAGAACATGTGAGAATGATACACTTTTATAATACACAGTGTAATTACTTATTACTAATAAGTTATACGAAATGCTATGAAATTTTTATTTTTTTTTCAACATTTGACGAGATTCCAAAGTTCTTTTCTCCTTTCTTTGTGTATCTTCTACAATCTACACATACATCTATTCCATTTACTTGCTCGTTTTACTATAAATACAAATTGAGTCATCGGAAAATGTCATCTGAAATTATACACTTCCAATGTCTTCAGCTGAATATATTTAAAACGAAATGTGTTTTGTTGAGAATATCTTAGCACCGTTCATAATTTAATTCAGAATTTTGTGAATTTCATTTCAATTTAAAGATTATATTTTTAATATTCTTGCTTCGTGGACGTTTTTTTTTTAAGTCATCAGGACTAAGGTCGTGTAATCATAAATAGTGTAGTATTTGAAGAGGACATCTCAAAATTTCCATAAGTATCGAACGTACAAAAGATAAAATTTTACAAGATACACTTCGTTCGAAAAAAGTTTCTTTTTAATTTCACGTAACAATTTTCAGTGAAGTCGGTTATTATCTAGTACTGAGGAAATTCATGAGAATTCATTTTTAGGCAATTATAACATCAGTGGTCATAACTTCCAATGGACTGACGGTGTTTTCGGAATGTCGTTGTCGGCACCAAGAAGCGATGGATACAAAACTTTGTATTTCCACTCGATGTCAGGCATCACTGAATTTTCAGTGTCTACGGAGGTTTTGCAGGACTCCACGTTGAAGAAGGCCAGCGATTATTATGCGTTCCATGTAGAGGGGGTCAAGGGCCCCCAGACACAGGGACCATCGTCTCTGATCGATGAGAGGACTGGTATCGATTATTTCACTCAAGTTAACATGAATGGAATAGCTTGTTGGGACACCAGTGAACATTTGAATCCAGATACTTTCAGTAAGTAGATACTAATTAATCGAACCTCCTTGTTCTTAGAATTCACTTGTGGCACTCAGAATTAGGAACAGCTTTTAAAAGAACCTTTTTCATTCGTTCTTAAGTTTTGAACGTTCTTAAGTCTTCATCCATTTATATTTCAGTAGTATAAAGTATTAAAAAATACAATAATTATCCATTTGTTCCTATATTTTTAATAATAATAATAATTCTTTATTGCACCAGTGGAGTTAGAAGTTATTATCAATATTACATTGTCGAAATTCATCAAATATAAATTTCGTTGTTCCATTTGTATAAAATCATTTTAAAATTTATTTATTTTTCATAATTGCCAAGTAGTGTCGCCAGATTGAAAGAATATTCATTTGCACATACACATTTCTATATCCTGTACTCCACCCTTTCGTATTTTATTAATATAAAATAATTGAACATCTGACACCATATCATCCAGTTGTCATCATAAATTCACATCTGTTTTTTTACCTCTTCTTTACATTCTAAATTCAAGTTTCTTTGTATTCATCATTCATTATTTCAAAGATACCTGTCGTAGCAAATCGCAGCCTTCGATTACTTTACATAGCACCGATCAATTGTGATGTAACGGTGTTCTAAGAAATCTTGCGGGCATCTAGCACAGAATACAATACTTCGCCATATTAGCGTCCAATTATTGCTTTTTTTTCCAGAACTTGTAGCGCAAGACAATACGACGATGGTCTTTCCCAACGACCTGTCCATCGACCAATCGAACAATAAGTTATACGTGTTGTCCGACAATTTACCACAATTTTTATTCTCCCGCTACGACCTACAACAGCGCAACTTCTTCCTCACGGCGGCAAATCTTGATTCGCTGACGCCTCTCTGCAAGAAAAATGCTTGACATTGTGGAAGTCCGTCTCTCAATGTTTAATAAGTTTACGTTGTCCTTCGAAACTCTATCTCGTCTTGGAAATAATTTTTTCTTATAGGAGGTTAATAATTAAATATATAACGAGTTTCATACATGTCCCTGGAACATGGTGAGATTTAAATTATATTTATTCATTGCATTAGTTCTTTCCTTCCATTCCTTTTATTTATATTATTATTCGTCCTATTAATTATAAGGTTGCTACTTTATTGCTGTATTTTCTGAATAATTCGAGAATATTAGTATTTACCAGGATTCCCACTATTCACCTTTATTTATACATAGCGATTATACAAAAGAATGCCCCGAATTGTTTACAATTTATAAGCTAAAGGCCTCGCAAAATGTCGTCACCGTAATTAATGGTAATTTTATTCAGGCTATAGTTATGTACGTCTAATTTCCTTTATCTCCATGTCGAGCTCAGTCATTTGCGTAAAACCACACTCCCTGTTACATACACAGTTTATCTTGTATTTACAAGTAGTTTTAAAGTAAAATACATCGGGAGAATTTTTCCATCGCGTCGAGATATCCTATTTTTTTAACCAGAATTATTTTAGGAAAATTAGGAGAAACAGTTGACAATCATAATACAACTCTCCTACGAAGTTGTATACGCGGTACAATTTTATGGATAATGGGAAGAGGGGGTATTTTGACTTATAAATAAAATCGTTCCTCGATTCCTTGGTCCCGATTATACACTTATCACGCACATGTAAAAAATGTAATGGAATACAATACATCTTTGGAGGCTCCTTGATCACAGGATGGCACACGTTTTCGACTGGAATCAAGACACGGTAAATTTATTAAGGAAATTAACTGTTTCCTTGTGCATGTATGTATAGTACCGACGAAAAGTTTGGAAGCACTTACCGATCGTCCTTAAAATTATGTCGCATGAGAAATATTTTTCTAATTCGAAGTTAATTCTTTTAGTGGTGATTGCAGTGTTTTTGACTCCCAAATATTTTAATATCATATCGTGTCATAGGGTGCTTCAAAAATTTTCGACGGTAGTGTATAAGAAGTCGCGAAATAACGAGGCAAATCGAAATATGCAAAATATTACAATTTGAAGCTTCGTTTTTAAATATGAGCCATTAATGTTTAAGAATTCAAACTATTAGAATTCATAGGTACTATTTCAAACTGCAGAATAAATGGAAAATCTAGGGCAAGCATATGAGAAGCATATGAAAGTTGGTTAAATTATACAAAATATTGAAGTTATATTTATTGTTCTCGCGCATAAGTGCGTGTGTCGTTGTTAAATATTTAAATAGCGCGCGCAGGAAGTGGGGCTCCTGAATTTCAATCGCGTTTATTGTGGCAACGAAACTTGGTGGTAAGAGACTTTTAACTTTCTTTTGATACAAAGAATTTACATGTTTCAGTTAATACTTTAATTTTGAATCAGCTTCTACGATAAATGTGAACTGTAATTTGCGTACCTTAGGTTTATGATTTACACTGCTAGTTGCCTTTGTACCATTCTCCACAGCTTGCTGCCTTTTGCCTTTAAACATTTTCGACATTTTCCCTGTGAAATGGAAAAAAAAATAACAGATTATGATATTTTATAATAACAGCAAATTTTGAATATTTATATGTCGTAATAATAAAGTAATAAATTTCTTAATCTACGATAATCGTAGTTATGGTACACGAATATTTCAACAATAGTAAAGTCCTGTGTTTTTACAGAATAGATTACAATGGTATTGAACATTCTATTTATAATTTAATTTCTCTTACCAGTTTTTGGCGCTGGTGACTGCACCACATCAGCGTCATCGTGGGAATTTTCATTATTCACATGCTCTTCAATGACTTTGTCTCTATCATTTTCCTTATCAATTTCTATCGTCTCTTTCATATCGACTCTAGACCTTGTCGACCTAGAACTTACGCTTTTCGTCGAGGATTTCGTTGACACTGTCTCTTGTTTCTGAATTGGCTCGTTATTGTCAGCCGTTTCCAGTTTCCCAGCCGTAGTTTCTTTCTCTGCCATACTCGCATCAACATTTTCATCTTCCTTTTCTATGGATTGCGCCCTCTCTGTTGGCGAATTGTTACCGCTTCCGGGTTTCAGCCTCGGTGGTTTTGGCGGAGGTGTGGAACCGGAAGGGGACGTTTGTTTCTCTGGACTAGCCTCTTCCTTCACACTCTCATTGGCCTTGATTTCTTTGTTCATTGGTTTTGCTTTATCCTCCTCATCCTCGTTCTCTTTATTATTCATTGTACCATTTTCTTCATTCGTCTGTTCTTTATTACTCTCCGTATTATTATTTGCCGCCCCTTTGGCCATTTCGTTATTATGCTCCTTAGCGTCCTGTTCACCATACATCATTCCAGGCTTGTTTATTTCTTGGACATTGTTTTCTGCATCCACTTTCATGCTTGGTTTTTCATTGTCATCTTTGGTTTCCTTGTTCCCATTCATTACCTTGGATTCTTGGCGCTGGTCAGCAGATGATGGCACTTCTTCTGACGTCACTTCCGATGGCATTTCATTAGACATGACGGTCGATGACATTTTCTTCGGAGTAACTTTTGGAGATTCCCCAGGACTGTCAGCTTTCTTTATATTGTTCATGGAATCGGTGGCATTATTGGTGACAGTGTCTTGTTTATTCGTCACATTTTCTATCGTTGCTTCCATCGTTGACGAAGGAGTCGTTGAATTTGTTAATTCTGCAGATTCATTTTCTCCGTTCAATTGTTGGATCTCCTTTGTGTTCACTTTCTCTTCGAGAACTTCACTTTGCAGTTTATTTACAGGAAGCTTTAATGGCGGCAGAGAATTTATTTTCTGACTGTTCTCCTGGAATAAGCAAAGATTCGTGTTTTCTTCTCGAAGGGAACGTGCTTTCATGTGTGGACATTTGGTGGAATTTTTTATCATCGTAAGAATATGAACTTTGCCCATGTGTTTGTAATAGTTACCACAGAATGATAATTCTAACATATCTAGAAAAGGATATAAGTACCGTTTGCGTTGTTTCCATTTCCCTTTTATATCTCCGAGCGACCAAAATCGTATGACAGCCACCACACGCAACCTTGAACGTTAAAGTCATTGATAATTATTTAAATAAATAACAAAACCATGAATCGTTTGTTACTTAATTAAAAGTGTATGTGAACGGGTTGATCGTGTAATTACGTTTGAGACAAGGAGTCCCTTGTATCTTGGAGCGAAAGTCAATTCGTGAACATTGTTCTCGTTCTCCTCTAATCCCAATTTCCCATGCCTTCCGTCACCGCACGTGAAGAGCTTTCCAGATTCTGCCATGAAAATATGGCTAATTATATTTTAAAAGCTTCAATGTTTTCAAAACATTTTATGAGACGATTATTTTTCAATAGAAAGAAGGTGTTTTCTTTTGAAATATTTATTTAGAAAATATTTAAGTTATATATAAGATAAATATTATTAGTGTTCATCTTCAGCAGATCGCGCGTATTATTGTAGTTATTTTTCAATTATAATTTTATTGAGAAGATCAGGAAGAATTTGCAAGCAGATTTTAATTACCAGATACAATGGCAGTATGACTTTCTCCGCAAGCAACTTGAGAGACCCTTTCATCCTGTAACGCGCCACGTGGAAGAAGTTTTGGTGTGTGAAGTTCTGCAACATTCGTTCCCAGTCCTAGTTGCCCACTCGAGTTACTGCCGGTGCAATATAAATTTTCGTTTTCTGTAAATTAGAACAGGGTATCGGGAAGATTATTTGTTATGTGGATGATCTATTCAGACGTAATTTTCCCACTAAAAGGACGAAAGAAAATAAGGATCTACTTAACTGAGTTTCTACTAAGTAACTAGGTACTTATTTTTTTCTTCGTCTTTTAAAAAAGTGTACGGTTTGAAACAAAGAATATTATAGAAAAGAAATATGATTCGTCTTTAGAGAGACTACGATTGCACATATTATAAAATTATAGGGATCATAAAATTATATTGAACAATTCTCGAAGAATGTTCTATGTATATATTCTAATAAATTAGCATTTCATTTTACGTTTAGTTACATTAGATTAATTACTTTCACGATTTACTATCAAGTTACAAGTATGTTTGTGTTGGCGAGTGCCTATTTTTAAAACAAATGCACAGTGGCAAGTAAAAGCTACGGATTGAAAATTCAGAAAATAGGTATTTTTAGAAATTACTATTTAAGTTGCACGAACAAGTTTCAAAAAAATGATTCACTGCTTACCAGCCAATATGATAGTGTGATGACCACCACACGCTACGTGCACGGCAGGACTAGGTAACTGCATCTGTTTCGGTGCAGCCTGAGTAGAAAAATTGACATCGATCCCCAATTTTCCACTTTCCGACTCGCCGCAGACGTAAACCAGCCCGCTTTCTGGAAACACAATTTCAGAGTAGGAAGTCATAACACGGTGTCACATTTTTCCACACGGGACATAAAAATCGTCCTAGTTCTGGAATTTTTATGGTCCAAAACTGAAAGTGTTAATGACCAACAAGCTAAGTTTTAATTCACACGCTGTACCTTCAAATATATAGAATCTACAGGCTCAAAGAATGTAGCGATACAGAATTCTTTGAACCCAATATCGTACACTAAAAATTAAACAAAAATGGTATATACGAAATGCAAAAAATTCTACTTTGTTACTGGTAAAAGTAGTGTCCAATTATTCCACAATCTTTGCACCTTCATTTTAGAACCAGGGATGACTAAACACGTTCTTCTCGATAAAAAAGAAACCATAGGATATACCTTAAAGTAATCGGTCACATTCTGTTAATTATTGTGTTTTAAATAATTATAACGAAGACGATAACGAATAACAATGAGATATAATTGTTTCGTTCAAGGAATCATACTTTTAATTAGCGAATTACCTGTTAGAAATGTAGAATGGTAGTAGCCTGTGCTAATTTGTTTTACAGGCTCTGGGATGTGCACTTTCGTCGGTTTATTCACCAAGCCAGACACGTCAGGTAGTCCCAACTGACCCTCAAGATTGCTGCCCCATGCAAACACACGACCATCACTGGTGAGGGCAAGCGAGTGATGGGAACCAGCTGCGATTTGAACTATCTTGGACCCGGCCCGTCCTGAATCGTACACCAGCACTGGGGAACTCGAGCTGTCTCCTATGGCGGAAGTCCCTCGGCCTAGTTGCCCTTCCTGGTCACTGCCGCAGGCGAAAATCTTCTGTGACCCTGAAACAACATTACTTCAGCGTCTTCGAGACTCGACGGTATGATTGAACAGACTGTAAACGTTTTTTCACAGAGCTTGACTTCCGATGATTCGAAAGAATTATCTAAATACCTAAACCGACGAAGGAATAAAAGTCACGCAGGTCATTACTTGGCCACAGCTATGCTGTAGAAGTGTACTTTAAATTTTTATGGAAAAGGTACCGCGGAGCTTGTAAAAAATAGATTACCGTTTATTCTGAGCAGAAGTTGTGTTTAAAATTGAAATTAGTATCCACTGCATTACGATTATTAATTAATATTAATGACTCACATACGCCTTACAGCAATTAGTGGTATTTGTAATATTAGGGTGATTTCTATTTATATTGAGATATTAAAAATACCACTCTGTGCGTGGAAACATGAAAATTAAATGTAACGATTCTAGCAACGAGTACTTCTTGTTCAACTAAGTAGTATCAGTTTTTGAAGGAAATGAAAAATATATTAGTTTTTTTTTTAAAGCCTTTCAAGGTAAGACTTACGAATTCTAGTAGCATTAGTATAAGAATTGCAAAGATTTCCAATCTGATATCGGCGTAATTACTGACTTAAGGCTAGATTAAACGTAGGATAAGAGCATTAAAATTCGAAGAGCATTAGAGTAATTAGCAATAGAAAATAAGGGTCAAGACAAAGTCAGCTTTTTTTTTTAAGAGGAATAAGAATAAATATAGGAGTTACTGATAAACATAATCGTTCATTTTACCTAAACAATCTTAGTGGTAACTTTTCTTGGATATTAATTTATGTACTCTTTTAATTCGAACAAAATTAATTTTACTTCAGAATTCTAATAAATATTTTATCAATATTTTATTATCAAAAGAATAGATTACAAATTATAATAGAACTTTTAGTCAGTCATTTGACATTAAAAATAATCTCGTTTTAAATCACAGTAATTTAAAATTTATGCTTGACACTTTTTACCATTATTCGTGATAATAGTTCATTTCTTTTATATCCCTTTTCGTCGTAAAAGTAATACACACGTACAAATTTATTTTGCGTAATTTAGACAACATAATGTAACACGATCCCGTGCAAGGGTGAGTCAATTAATTTTCTTGTGTACAATAGTTGCCTTTGTAGTTGAAAGGAAAAGCACGGTTGGGCAGCTATATTTAAATTGAAAGTTGAATGACTGGCGCGATAGAAGAGCTTGCAACATGCAATGTCACGCATGTAATTATACGGAGTTCCTGTATTTAGAAACCTTTTGGCATCCGTACTGTGAACGCGAATAAAGGATGTCTTACCTGTACAAATTAGAGTGTGAGCTCGACCACATGCAACGTGTGTGACCTTTTCTGGCTTCAGAACTGAAAACCATGAGTAGGTATATATTAAAAATTCAGGTTTTAATATTTATGGAAGCGTATGAAGTTAGATATGTTGGAAATGTCAGAATTTAGGAATTTAAAGTAACTAGGAATTTCGTAAATTTAGGGAATTTAATGCAACTACGAATTCCTTAAATTTAAGACATTTAAAGAATTTTGCAATCTCGAGGATTTACGAATTTTTAGAGACTTGAATTCAATGTATGAAGAAATTTTAAGAAGCTACACGTTTCTTATTCAAAATTCGGAATGTGTCATCAACAGTACTGATGACAATAAATTAGACTTATCATACTTGTTGGAAAAGAATTTCAGAATACTTGTGCAGAAGAAATACAAACTTTTCACGCAAGATGGTTTGCTAATGTGATTCTTATGGCCAAGACCCAATTGACCCCAATCGTTGCTTCCGAAAACGAAGAGTCTACCAGTTTCTGAAAGCAAACACAAATTTGTAATTTCAAACTTCTCATTTTAAGATAGCAGGTCCATTTAATTTCGTGGAATTTCTGCCACATTTGTGTCACATTTGTTACATCCGATACTCGTACCTATATGTAAATGCATGAATTTACATATTACTCCAAGATGCATAAAATTATTTTAATAAATCTGAGGCGAAGAATAACAATTTTTTGATTTTTCACATGTGAAATCTTTTTGTTGAAACTCAGTCGTCCTGTAGCACCTATCTGACGATAAATATAAGGATGAAGGATTACTACAGGTATAATACAGGAGAAATGATATATTGTTATTACTTAATGTACCTATTCCACAGTAATTTAAATATCCATTTAATTAAACTGAAAAATGAAACTTAGTAAACAACTTAAATACAGTAGATTCGTTATCTCTCCACGCTTTCCGACTACTAAAACTTTAGATGCCGTATAATAATATATAATCTGGCACAATATTTCATTCGAAGAGAAAGCTCACGTGTCCAGATAATTCCGCGATTAACTGGAACTGTTGATAATAAAACTATACAGAGTCTAGTTGTATAGGTATCTTACGTGCACGAGCATTGCGTGGCCATATCGATTTACTGGACAGTGGCTGTCCCTATGTAAGCACAGGTCGACTGTAACTTCTTCGCGAGGCATGATAGAGAAGCTGCAAATCATGGGAATGTGTTACCATCCCCGCGATTTTACGCAGAAATCGGTGGATCAACATTTCACCTCGTGAAACATTTAAGATAACAATGGCAATCGCCGATTTTGAATCGTTATTTGAATTAGATTCTGAATGCTATTAATTTGGATTGGACTTTAATACAAATTTAGGAAAAAAGAGCTTTGATAGAGAAAGATTTAATACAAAGGTGTTAATAGGACGTAAATCAGTGGTTCTATTGATCAGTATAAGTATGTACTTTCAGGGTACACAAAGTGAAATATAGTAGGTAGATCATTGTGTTGCCTGTGTTCATTGTAAACATTCTATTAATAATTACTATTTGCAATATCCATAGTGCCTGTAAATCCTGATAATATGGTGACGTAGGTGAGGTACGTGATTGGAGCGTACTAGCATGCAAGAAATTAAAAAGAGTCTGTAAACTCTGTTACAGGGTAAAAATAAGCCTGGGCTTTAATAACCCTTATCACGCCCATATTAATCGTTAAGCACAACAGACGCAGTGTCAAGGGCCTACGAAACTTCCATGCCTTACGAATTGTTTCAGATATAAAGAAAGAGTATATTTTATTTTAGATTCTAAAATAATAAATAAAATTCTAAATCGTAATATTTTGTTAGAAATAATTATTCCGTGTTCAACGTGTCTAAGGGCTACATAACTGTGGTCCTAATGGAACTCTGACTCCCGTTATAAATATTTTAAAAAACAAAATATAAATTGCAAAATGTTAGAAATATCGTTTCTCTTAACGAACTAAGAAATTACTTACTTTGTAAGTATTGGTTAGAAGAAGAAATAATAAAGAGGATTTAACGTGGTCACGTGTTTCCGTATTATCGAAACAATTACCATCATTCACGTATCCACCTATTGATTTCCGTTAGAATCAAGACCATTCATTCAAATTGATAAGGTAACGCATTAGAAATTCATTTAACACACGATACGTAGTCTACATAAGTTTTCGCGGGTGTATGTAAGTAAGTACGTGGAAAAGAAATTGATTCATGTCACCGGTATTAAGTGTACAGCTGGGTTATAAACTAGCATCAAGGAAGAAAGAATTGTTTTGACATGAGTGGAAAGTGACGTGCTCGAAACGCTTAACTTCGTAACATTGATGGAATTATAGTGGTTTTGTACTTACAGTGATTATCGATAGAATTTTTTGTTCACATAAAGGAACAATAGAATTTCGAATCATTTGAAACTTTTTGAGTTGATTCTTCCAATATTCGGTGGAAGTCATTTTTCAGAAGGAACAACCTCATCTTGTGGTTTTGATTTATTTTGTAGTAAAGATATAGCAAAGAAGGAGCACCTTTATATTTAACGCGATATTTTAGGGAAATTCAGGTACTTACGACAAATTACGGCAGAATGTTCGTCACCACATGTGACAGAGATGACCGGGTCCTTGCGTATGAAAAAGTGCGACGCTATATTGTCTGCAAATCGGCTGCGACCGATTGTAAACACAGCGCCAGTTTCTGGAAAATTGTACAAAAACTTTAGATTAAATTTCAACACTTCTAACTCATCATTTTTCAGTATTATTAATTTCCATTTCTGTGTTGAACATGTGTACCTACCTGAAAATAAATTTTACAGATCATAATTTGCATACAGTTACAATAATACATATTACAGTTGCAGATAAAATTACAGAATATTTAAAAGTTTCATAATCAAACACATGAACTTAATTGACAATTTACTACTAGGAGTTATTATTATTATTATTATTGCAGGGGTATAGTACCCATTAGTTTACAATGATAGAAAAAAATTATTATGCAAAAAAGTGGATTATTTAATAACCAAAATAAAGGTGCATTACAGGTTTAAAGAAAAGTAAGCCATTACTCTTTCTAAATTAATTTCCAAATCACATTGCCAAAACTTCTCATAGGGGTTTGCAATGACTTTGCATATTGCAATGTAAGGTCTTCTCAAACGAGACATTTTCTTGGATCCCGACTGATATTTCAGGCACATTCGCAAAATTTCTATTTCCTTCTATTTGTTTTACACCAGCACTGTCTCTAGTAAATATCTTAGTCGCGAGCCAGAGAAGTGTCTCGCGTGAAAACGTTTAATTTCGTTGAAAACAATGACACGACTGCCTCTCGCTTACCCTTGCCACTCGCAATCTCGATAGACTTAATTTTACTTGCCAAATTTAAATTTTGCATATCTGCCATCTAGCAGTTTGCAATGGTCGCTAATGAGAGTACAGGGACACGTTAAATCTCCAATGATTTATTTAAGGAGGTTAAGGCGATAACACGGTATCACTGGGCGAATCGCTTTCTTTCGTGTCCAGCACGAAATGCCCGTCGTGGAAAACCCGTGAGTCGAGGAGAAATCCAGATAAATTTTCCTAATGTTAGAATCGTCACGTCATCCACGCGAAGTTCCATCGAAATCAGTATTCGTTTAAAATTGAAATATCCAGAGCTAGCAGTAGCTCTCGCCTAATCAGGTTACAGATAAATGAATCATTAACGGAAAACTCTAATCCAAAGACACGTTTGGTGGATAGAAATTTATTTATCGAATTAAGGATTGGCGGTGGGGGTAACTTGAAAAATATGATGTTTTCGATAATTACTTTTACGTAGTTTTCTAGATATAAAAAAAGATGCAATTTTTGTTCAAACTTCCTTTTGATATCTCGGACCGTTCGTGAGATATTCCACGTAAAAGGAAATTTTGCATTTTTTTCAAGGGGTAATTTCACTCCCTAAAGCCGCACTATGGCATCAACAAAAAATAGGTCTGTTACGAATCAACTACTCTACTTGCACACAAAGTTGCATAATTTTCTGAATTCCCGGTTGCCTAACTTCCCTATCTTTCAGTGGTGAAGATGTTTCATTGCAAAGTAGTCGTGTTAAGAATAATAAAAAGTGTACTCCGTGTTACTATAGTTAACAAAGGTAAGGGAACATTGTGGAAGTTAGAAATCATATAATTTAATTTTGGAAAGAAGATAAATCGTATCGAGGATTAGAAAAAAAACAGCGTAAGAATGATAAGAATGCATCAGAACAGAGGAACTATAAAAAAAATCTGCCACTTTCAACGCTTTTCTGACTTAACACGTACAAAGTGAAATATTAGATGCATGATATCAAAGAAATCTAGTCATAATTCTTTTATTAAAACGATAGATTACAACCAAAACCATTTGAAACCTTTTCCGCAGCGATTACCTTCGAATTCATTAATAAAGCGATGAAAAATATTCGATGGGCGCCAGGTATCGTGAGTGCGTACAAAATAATGATGTGCTTTCGCGTTTAATGTGCGATGAAAGTCGCAATTTCCATCGGGCTGACGTGAACAGTATTACGCAGCAGCTATAATTTCCATAAAAAATTCCATTACCTACTTTTACGAAAATGAATTTCGAAATTAATTTTTGTAATCCCTTCTGACGCGCAACGCGGTGACGATTATACGGACGCGCGTTAAAATTGAAACGCGTCAGGAGAAATTTGTAATAGGGGGGAGCGAAGGTAACAGCTTTGGAGGTAAGGTTGTTGTGCTTCATTCACAATTGTATTCCCCTGTGATATGTAGCGATTGTGGCTATGTAGCCTTGATACGTATGAATTTTTAAGGCCGACCTCGGTGGTCGTGACTGTCGTAAATGAAAGGGGCTGGGAAATCTGTGATTGCCACAGAGTGGGGTGGCAAATCTGCTTGACCGTTGAAATTATCGTATCAGCGCCTCAAAGACTGGCCGTTCGACTAGGCGCGGTAATTTTAGTTTCTAATTTCTAAAGGTCAATGATGCAGGGACTGGCGTAAATCCTTCGCAACGCTAACGTTTATGTTCTTGTTATCAAAAGTTCAAACGTCGCCCCTTTGCATAATTCATCGCGCATTCATCTTTCGGCTAGAACGTGCTCTTTATTTGCGCCGACTTTAATTGCCAATTACGCTATCAGGCCGTGTTTTCGTGGTATCTACTTGGGGAAAATTTACGCGTGCGGAACAGACTTTTAACGAGGAGCTTAACACGTTCCAGTAGGGGTAAATAGAGCTAGCCTGTTGGAGCAATGAGTGGTGAATAGGAATAAGCAGTAGGGATTTATTCCGGATCAATGAATGAAATTTCTGTTTAGTAATTTATTCAAACCTGTTCGATTTAGATTGCTTTATACATAAATAATCATTCAAATATTGTTCCCCATGTAATTTAATATTCGTGCGAATGGTAGTAAATAAGGAGGGGGCTAATGAAATTTTATTGAAATTATGGGATGTGACACAATCAGGTTCAATGGAAGTATTATTAAATCATATAAGAATACCTTGAATGATAAACGATGTACTTGTAAATAAGATTGAACCTCTTTGAACTCCTCCACTTTTTTTTTCATTTCTCAGGCAGTCATAGATATTATACATATGTATAAACTAATACAGTTGATCAGATTGAAATATCACTTTACACTTTACAGAGACCGAATGCTTCAAAATTTGAATTATTATTAAAGTACACCATCAAACCTTACATACATATACTCATTGCAAATTTCGAATTTGAATAAAGCTCACCAATGCTTTCAAAACAAAAGTAGGTATTTGTTTATATAAATACTTCTGCTAACTATTAAATTCGTAAATAGTCGTATTTCTTATAAAAAAAAGTCCAATGTAGTGTTTTCTTAAAAGCATTCAATTTTTGATATTGAAGAAGCTTATGACAGAATGGTTGAAGAAAATAAAACGAATTTGGTCAGAATTCCACCACATACAAGTATAATAGAAAAGGAAAGGGAATACAGCAGCGGAAGGAGTGATGAATCTTCTGACCCAATCTTGCACTATAATTGATTCATGTGCATGTATTTAAGTGGCTACCGGAAACGACACGCTTCCAGCGTCATTTTACACGTTAGAAATGCACGTGATAATTCAGTATTTTGACTGTATGCGAAAAAGTGTGGCGATGCAATGTGGAGCTGTACGTACAGTGCAGAATGACTGAAGTTATTACTCCCTGGTTCCTTGATGTAGAACGTGTCCTTATTTTGAGACGCGACATGCGAGATGGTAAATTCACAGTGCCGATACCATCGATGCGCTCATTTTCTACCCGCTGGTACTGCGTCGGGTCGTTAACCCGTGAATAACATGGTTTCGTTAGTCATGAAAACGTATTACATACAATGCATATGGCAGTGAATCAGATCAATTGCAATATTTAATTCACCGTCGCGTAGAGCAGGAATAATCGAGTACTGTTTTTCCGTGAATGCTTCAACATGATATATTAACGTTAAAGGGTCATTGACTGAAATATGGTTTTTGGTTGGTTCAGAAGAAAAAACAATTTAAAAAAAAAAACAGGAAATTTATATGGAGATAACTTGCTCCTTTACATTTCCCTCTTTCCTACAAATGTTTTATGGATACACATGAATAATATTATATTCAAGATAGTCAGAAAAGAAAATCAAAGGATTCAAAAGCAATCTCAGAATTTTATACAATATATGAGAAACTGCTTTTCGTGTATTTTGTGTGTTGAAGATATAGCTTTTGCTTCTCTGTGCTTGTGTGATAATAAAAAGTGATACCAATCCTTAAATAATACGTTTTCTAATACGAACAGAGTAGAAAATGTAAAAGAAACGTGCATTTTCTTGCCAATTGTAATTATTGTATTATATTACATATGTATTTAATATATATTTTTAAGTCCATCAATCCCTTCTCCTTGGAAGCAATTCTTTCAGTTGCTTTCGCATCATTAGGTGCGATTTTGTGAGAGCGATTTTCTTCCTACAAACACTGTAACCCACATTTCTGTAAAAAATGCAGCGGGGAATGTAATTACAGATAATTCCGCCTTTCCAACGTATACGGAACATTTACGCATGACACTATTACGTTGATTTTATGTATACTAATGTAGTGAATGCGTTCACAAGTTATTTTATTTTCCAATTGTAAATAATATATTACAGAAACGATACAATAATTTCACCGATGAAAAACACTACATAAGTAGATTGGATGCATGCAATTTCTGTCACCTGTAGGTCCATATGGTTAACGTAAGTAATTGAAGGGAAAGTTCCACGTTTAGATGCTCCTAACGCTAATTAATTTTCATAATACATATTTTCACTCATAAAGAAGAGGGGTCAATATATGGACACATTATTAACTACAAGTTCACCCTCCGTTACACACTAAAACACTCATTAAATGCTCTGTGAATTTAATGGAACAGTAGCCAGAGTTTTATAGTAATTTACGAAGAGTTGAGTTCAGAATAAACATATACAATTAAATTAATATCCAACATCGATTAAATTCACCTTAAAGGTAGGTCACCCTCAAAATTTTCGAAAATTGTTTTTTAGGATGTTTGCATATTCCGCTAGCTACATTTTTTCTACGTATTTTAATCGCAACCGTGCCCCGAAATTCCAAAAATTGAAGGAATTACAGTAAAAAATGCACGAGCCGGCACATGAGATCGGATAACAATGTCCAACTTTAAACGCGATTTCCCAGAAACTACGTTTTCCAAAACGAACATAAAATCTCGAAAACCACTCCAACGATTTGAATGAAAATTTGCAGGGAGCTGCAGGAAACTATTCCCCTCCATGTATTGTGAGCACATTTTGAATATAAATTCTAAAAAAAAGATAAAAAATATTTTTCGTACAAAAAAAAGGATCTGATTTGAAACATCAACATAAAAATTGTATTAATTTGTTTATCAAAATTTTGCTTCCAGCACAAGGTGGAGACTGCCTTAAAGATTATAAAAATGCCTTTATTTCGTGTTTTAGGTAATTCGCCTGTACGCAATCGTGTCCACCATCAAACGATGCATCGCGTACACACTCTCACATTTATATTTATAACTTTTTTCCCTATAAATAACGAAATAACGCTTAAAATTTAAAACAAAAATTATCTCTATATTCATTTATTACTTCAGAATATGCGTTTGAAGAAGGGTCTGATTTTGGGCTGTTGAGGGTAACCCACCCCCTTAATGCCGTGACATGTACCGGTTCAAAAATTCCAAGGAACATAAACATCGCTTAGCAAGTATTCATTTCAAAGAGAACACCAGCTCAGCCCATTTGACCAGGCTAATAAGAGATCAGGGACACAGAAAGAAAGTTGCTCGATCGAATGAATTATTTGTCCTCGCAGTTGCGTCTTTCCTAAAGCTGACTGTTCAAGGTGCATCGCATACGCGTTGCCCGAGTGCCGGCCCGCCGGCGTCGTGCGAGAAGAATAACAGCATTGGTTCGTGAGAAGTGTTTCGAGGGGTGCTATCCTTTCGTGAATGAAGCGTCGGTTGTACGGAAACCGCTCCGGGTGCGTGAAATTGTGCGTGTTGCGTGCAGTTTCATAGAACGTTTACCAGGTATGGTCTCTAGATCCGACAGGCCCATGCTTGAACGTTGCGCCGCGACACTTGCAGCTGACTAACTGCCGGTCAGGCATGGCCTATCATGGTGGCGACTTGGACTCAACGTTGCCTGGCAACTGGAAATCAATTTCCAATGGCAACCAGGCTGAACGTGGCTTGTCCCAGCGATAAGAATGGGAACGATCGTTCGAGCGTGTTCCGCGTGAAAATTAAAAACGATACACTATTGCCTGCGTCCTCTGTGCCCCTTCGCGCACCATGACTTATGGGTGTCATCCAATATTCAACGGGTCTATTGGTGCACCCATGTCTGACCATGAATGTCTTCTTCCCCTTTAGAACATCGGTGCTGCCACCGTGGCCATTTACTTCTTATGGTTCGCTGCTGGAGCCTGTTTCTAGTTTTGCTTGATGATAAGGGGAGGTTGAAGCGACTAGGTTTGCTTTCACGCTATAATTTCAGGGTTGGAGTTTGGTTGCATCGGATGGGGGGTGCCCAATGTGCGAAGGGATGAATGTTTGATACGTCGATATGGGGGGCCTTCTTGTTGCCGCATGCTTATTTGTAGGGCTGCCATATTTTTCTATTCCAATAACTGGAGATTATGGAAATATTGTAATAGAGAGAAGTAAGTTTGAACGCGAGAAGTTGTTCAGATTTGTTTGTTAGAAATCACCCGATAGGGGTTTTACAGAATTTAAGGAAACTTGCTACAGAATATTTGTTCAAAGGATACGTTTTAAGTAGAATGTGCACGTGAATTCGTAGGATAGTGGATTTTTAAAAATAAGATTGTATGACAGTATGGGAATAATTGTTGCATGTTTCGAAGAAGGAGGGTGTGTTTAAATAAAAATTGAATTTTGCATAAAAAGAGGTACTCCATTTGCAGTAACCACGTATTGAGAAATAGCGAAAACTATATTTCTCGGTTTATTATTACTAATTATACGACAAATGATAATATAATACGAATATTAATTATACAGCGAATTGTAAGAGCGAATGTTTGCAATCTTTGTTGTAAGCTTTATGGTAATGGCATCAACGAAGTATAGGATAGACCTATCACGCAATGTAATTTTGTGTCACACTCTCGGGGGGCTCGCGAGCCCTCTTACCATTTTCGTGTCACACCCAACGTTATCGATTCAGTCTAAAATAAGATTGTAACGCTAAGCGTGGTAGGAATTAGAAATTAAAAATAGGACATTCGAAACCCGCGATTTACAAATGATTCTCATAAAGTAACAATGTAAAGATCGTTTTACAAACGTATTCCGCGCAACGACAGAGAAAAAAGTGTCACAACAAGAACACATACGCCTTTTAACCTTGCTGTCCTATTCGAGTGTATTTAACGCAAAATAAATTTATTTAACATAAAAATATATATAAACAACAACATTAGTTGTGGAAGACATGCTTTCATGATGTAACGTGGGATACCTCGCAAAGGAATTGTAACTTAGTATAATTCAATAAGGTGCTGAAGCAGAGAGGACTTTAAAAATTGTCATAAAACCCATCAGTTCCAGTATCTCGCTGAATGTTTCTTTAAAAAAGTAAAAAAATTACGTCAAGTACATGAAATAAAAAAAATACAAAAAATTGAAAATAATTACAAAGTAAAAAAAGATGTGAAATCAAAATAAGCTGCAAACACATAAAGATGCTTTCCTGCAGCGTGCAACGACGACACTGTGTAACACAATAAAAGACAAGAAAATATGTCCGCGGCCTGGAAGTCAAATACTTGGCGTGGTCAGGCAAAGTATTCTCAGATCATCAATACCCATACCTTCCCCCTCCGCAGGCTTTCAAATAATTAGTCTATTTAAAACACAGCCAATATGAGTATATTTTCATTATATTGCGTTTTAAAAGAATTGTAAGATCATTCATCGACACCTTGACCTTTCCTGGCCACGCCAAGTTTTGACTTTCAGGCCGCGAACATATTTTCTTGTCTTTTATAGGACGGTATTCATAAACGTGTCTTAAGATTAAGCAAATGCTTAAGCATTCGACATTCTTTACTAGCTACTATGGTTAGTAAAGGATGCCGAATGCTTAAGCATATGCTTAATCTTAAGACACGTTTATGAATACCGGCCATAGTAATGACTTTTGTTATGACTGAACTGGACTGAACGATGCCAGCTTTGGAAGTCACCTGTGTTCAGACGGTTCAGCCACGAGACGCGATATATACGTCACTCGGCGTGCAATAACCGACCAATATTTCAACACTTCGGAAATACGTACGCGTGTATTCTCTCGCGGGGCCTGCTTGCCGCTTGGTCTCCCCCCACCAAAGCCCATATTCGCCGCGGTACATAGGCGGGGCGCGGGGGTCATTCGTTCTGCGGACATCGTTGAGTTAAGACGTTTCAATAGCTGCGTACATAAATGGTACGCCTACATTATCTATCGTCACCTAATTACTCCTATTCATTATTAGTCTTCTTCTTTACTGTCTACCGTCACTTGCTGCTACTATTAATACACTTTCGTCCCGAAATTGATTAAATATCGCGAGAAAACCGTTAGACGTTCGTCGCGTATTCCCTTCGTTGCCTTCGTACCGATATTTCTGCACATTTAGTGCACACATATCGTGTCTCGGTATTCAATTACATCCCTTTTCGGGCATATTTCAAGTTTATTTGTTGTTTAATTGCCTTACGAATGTTTTAATGCTTTTGTTTCAATCTCTTGTTGCATCGTTCGGTTACAGACGTTGAGGCGGGAATCGAAACCAAAGGGCAGGCAACGCCATGACACTTGGCGGTTAATTTGAACGGAGCTTGGATGGCGACTGGTCATTCCTTGGAAAAAGAAGGTGGCAATACGTGTGGTATACTTATTTTTATTGATATTTTATTGAATCATTGTTGGCTGTGAGGGTGATGGGTAACTTCGCATTCGGTTAATATCGGGATGAAATGGGAAAAGATTGAATTATGATAAATTGAATAATTCTAGTCGGATTTGTTTAAACATTTCAAAATGGCGTCAGTAGATGTTTAAGAAATATTGGAATGATCGAATTCTATTGCATTTCGGTTGCGTTTACGTAGAATTCAATAATATTTCAATGATTTTTAAGAATCTATCTCTATGAAGCTAGTGTAATTGCATTTACTTTCGGTTTTGGATGCAAGTTTTGTTCTTTATGTACAGAAACTGCGTAGTTGATCGAGGACATGCTATTCAAGCATGAATAATTAACGAATTTTGATTCTTGCAATGAATTTTGGATATTTATAAAGATCGTGATATAT
The DNA here is from genome assembly GCA_947577245.1 of Andrena bucephala. Taxonomy (NCBI): domain Eukaryota; kingdom Metazoa; phylum Arthropoda; class Insecta; order Hymenoptera; family Andrenidae; genus Andrena; species Andrena bucephala. The sequence goes on from OX387715.1 coordinate 11,937,405, forward strand.
TTTAAAGTATTATTCGAATAACACGAACGTGCTTACAACTTCAATGACGAAAGCCACTACTACGGTTCATTTAAATGTAATAATTATTTCTGATGTAGTATATTCTGGATAATATCGTGTTACTGAAATGTTAAGCTGCTCCTATCGAGCGAGCATTCTGTATTTTCGCATCACACCTTGTATTCTAAATAACAAGGAGCGAAAGTTCCTTGGCTGGTTCCAAGAAAAACAATATTTCCTCGTGACAAACACTCGTTGAAACCACATCCACCCCACCCTCCTATCCTACTTATTTTTCAGAGATTGTGACCGCGTGCAATGCGGCCAAATAGAGTCAGTGTTTATGACGTCCGAAGTTTTTCGTTTTGAAGAGCACAGTTGCTCATAGTAGAGTGTCGTTAACAATTTTCGGATACGCGAGGGTAGAGTCAGTGTTTTCTACGCAATTTATATTCTTTCGCGAGCATCGGGGCTCTGACTTTCGAATCGCGAGAATAGATTCAGTGCTTTGTTCGACAATTATGATCTTTGGGGCGTGTTGATAGTCTATTTCTTTATTTTTTTTACTTTTGAAAGCGAAACTCGTTATCGGAAATTAGAGTCAGTGCGTCAGCTGAAGAGGAGATTTGTGCGCAGAATATTATTGGAAAGATGTAAGTATCTATGTATTTCATTTAATTCCTTTAAAGTAGAGTTCATTCTTCACAATTCCAGAAACAAAAAATTAAAAAATTAAAAGAAAATTAATTTCTAGAATAGAATCACCAAGAAATTCAAAACTAACGAAACTTTTTATAATTTAGACACTTTAAGAAAAAAAATTTGTTAATTTTATTTTTTAATGTTTAATTTTTTCTTAAAATGTCTGAATGATAAAAAATTTCGTTTTGAATTGTTTCGTGGTTCTTTATTAGAGTTCGAACAATCGTAAGTTTAGAAAGAAATTATAATCGTGTTTTGTTCTTTCGTTACAGTCTAGGGGCAGCTGAGCAACCTGATGAATTTTTCTAGCAGCTTGATGACTTCCCCTGAGCAGTTGCAGAGGTGTTGGCGCCTCCGTCACCGGGGCACAGCGAAATGTGAGTGTGCATGCATTACGGTTCCTCTGGTCACTCAGTCATGTCGTAGGACGTTTGGTCCAAATCGACACGAGTGACCGGTTGTATACTTTGGCGAGCATAATGACCGCGGGTATGGTAACCATGCCCGTGAATTGTAACATTTTGTCTGTGTATGTATTTCTTAGACGAGGGCTAGGGTCTTCTTGTGCACCGCGCCTTTTCAATAGAATCAAATTATAATCATAACTTCCAAGATAAACGTTTCCTAACGCGAATGTTTATCATTGATCATACATTGATGTAGATATTTATTAAATAATGCACCTAAAGATGCATAGCAGCTCAGAAGGTATTGATATTTGATATGAATATCAATACGGCTGAATGCTAATTTTTATGTAGCGAAGAAGTCTGATACTCTCAGACTTCTTTTTAATATGTAGTCGAAAAATCGGATGCCCTCCGATTCCGTCATTGCGACGATTATAATGACTTGAATTTATTTTATTTTTCTGATACTACTTACGTGTTCAAAAGTAACTTGATGTCTAAATGATGATAATAGACATAAAAGTGTAATTCCTTTCTTATAAAGGTCACTCGTTTGCGTACACAATAGAATAATTAATTTCCATGTGCAAGAAGACAATTGAGGGTGGGCAAATTTCAGATTCAAAGTAATTAGCATGAGAACATACTTTCTTGTTACCTATATGAAATTTACTTTGACGATGGAATCGCCCGTTTTAAATTCTTAATGTAAATTCTTCATGTTTTAGAATCATTTTCTTAAATAATTCAATTTTATAGTCTTTTTTCTCGCTAATTGAATGTCGAGTAGAGTCCTTTTTCTTGATTTAAAGTAGTCTTTTCTTATTTATCAAACATTAAACTATTCACAAGTTGAAAGTTGAGTAATTTTGCTTTATAATGTAAAATGAAAAAATACCAGCGTGCTAGACACTATACAGACTAATCATATTTTCTAGTTGAGGATTTTCAGGATATCTTTCCGTACCCATTGCCTTTTAACTCATCCACGTGCCGATGCGTTACTTGGGTGGTTGAAGGCAATGGGGCACGATGACTTTCTTTACTAACTAATTACATGTCGGCGGCTGGCATTGCGTTAGTGTATCGTGCACGCCGCATTTTCCACCTGTGTGTGTTTGTGTGTTTAGGCGGTGGAATTTGCGTCGGTGAAAGATTTTTATCAAAGACCATGTTAACGAAACTATAACATTATATTATTATTCATTGCAATAACGATACCAATGTATCATATTCCTTGTTGCACACGATGATCGTTCTAGTAAATAATCTTGGAATATGAAAGTTAATCAATCTCGTACAATCAAACGAGAAAGTAATAACGCTTGATGTATGTACCTAATACGTACAATCGGTACGATGCACATTATCAAGTAATCCATTCTTTGAAATTGAAAATAATTAATTGCTATGTAAATCATACTTATACGCAATGGTCACTGCCTTTGCCAGCCGATTTCAGTGAAAAGTGGTACGTACTTATTAGAGTGTGATTGCGGCCAAGCTCGGGTGACGGAGTCGTCCCGGGACGGTCTCTCTAGTGTAGGCTTTGCACCCGGGCGGTGATGCTTGAGAATCGTGGAGTGGGTTGACTGATGACTGTGTTTGAGAGACTGTTTTGATATTTTTTAAATATAGGTTTTGTGTAGGATAGGTAACTTACCTTCTGGTACGAATGTGTGACTTAAATATAAGTAGGTAGGGCCGGGGCAGGTCGTCGTATTCTCTGATCGCATGTTCCCCCGCGCGATGACCTGCTTTCAGGAAATTTGTGAGAAAAGTCGACGGCCAGACTAGTGCGAGTGGGGTATGCCCTCGCTTCTAGCCTCGCTATGTCGACTTTTTGACGCCAGTGGGACATTGCACATTGTCGCTGGTCGCGGTCGGCAGGACGGGCTTGGGCACGCTATTCACTTTCAGAAGGGCGGACCGCCCGAAACAAGAAGTGGCCAAAGAGCCGAAGATAGCCCGGCCAGAGAAAAGGCCACATCATGTGGGCTACCAAGAATAGTCCTGCATCCTCGGGTGCAGGGTCATTCTTACGTATTACATTGCCATTATGCTCGCCGGTAGTTGTAGTAGTAGTAGTTTGGTTGGCCATAGGCTGACCCATCGAGACAAGGGTGGAACGAAATATAAGGGTAAAATATTTTTTTTATTATTCATCACTTCTAATAGTGGGCAAAAGTTCCCTTTTATAATGGAATTTAAGCTGCCAAAGTTTGAACGTGATCATCAAATTTTTTCAGGTGTCGCAAGTCCTTCAAATATTAATATTTACTGAAATATTACTTTTTGAAAGGCTTGCGGCACTTGAAAAAATTTGTTGATCACGTTCAAACTTTGGTAGCTTAAATGCCATTATAAAAGGCAACTTTTGCCCACTATTAGAAGTCATGAATAATAAAAAAATATTTTGCTCCTATATTTCGATCCACCCTAATCGATACCCCCTCCCCTAAAATTGAGCCCACCGCGTTTACAATTAGAGTTGCGAAGAAGATTACGGGGCCAGTTAATGTTGCGACTAAAATCCACATAATGCTTCAGTTCTATCCGAAATATTGCATTCTGGACAATTGTTAGCTCGAGTCAAAGCAACCTCAGCTTTTTCTTTCAACAGTCTTATATTTTCTCTCAAATAGAATAAGTAGCTTTTCCTTTTCTGCATACACCAATTATACATTTTCATAGCATCAAATCGACTCACTACACATTTCTTTTTCATTTCTGAAAGAAGAGATTTGGAAATATTCTTTATATATCTGTCAGAAGAAAGATGAAACTTTATGGTGTAATTGTTTTTTCGTATCTTTCCGACTTGTGCAATGCGATGTTTTTTGCACATATTGTATTTTTTTTCCAGCAATTTTATTCGTATTTTTTTTTCCTATAATAGTTGCGATCATGATTTTTTCTATCATTAATCTCGGGATTATTTTTTTGTGAATCAGTTTGCAAAATTTGTTCCACCATATTAGAAGGAGTCTTCATTAAGTTGTTATCAATGTTTCTTTGATCATTATAATATTGAAGTACAGGAAACATGTCTATGGCATTATTTTTTAACATTTTGATCAATTGGTCACACATTTAATTACGATCATACTGCACTTCTGTAGGTTAATTTACTCTTAATGCTAGTGACACGGCATTAGCTATTGCGTATACGCCACAATCATTGAAATTTGTTTGCATCTGTACCGAGTGAAGAATGACACCTTTTTTTTCGAAAGAATAAAATGGAAATAATCCTTTTAGGATAATGGTGGATGGCTCTCGGTCTAGGGTTCAGGCTGGGTGGCAAAAAATGAGAGAGAGTCCCTCGATCGGACTTGGCTAAACAACGACGACGAATTCCATGATTTCGTTTTCGATTTCCGGAAATTTCTTTTTTTTTCGATTTTTTTTTTTCGCTGTCGGAACCCGAAGCACACGTTCCCCGGCTGCCACTCAGGCGCATGCGCGGGTATTTTTCGACTTTTCGGAAATTTTTTTATTTTTCGAAAATTTTTCTTCTTCCGCGGTTGGAACCCTGCGCACACGTCCCCCGGGCGCCACTCAGGCGCATGCGCGAGTTTTTTTCGACTTTTCGGAAAAATGATTTTTTTCGAAAATTTTTCTTCTTCCGCGGTCGGAACCTTGCGCACACGTCTGCCGGGCGCCACTCAGGCGCATGCGCGAGTTTTTTCGACTTTTCGGAAAAAAAAATTTTTTCGAAAGTTTTCCATCTTCCGCGGTCTGGGCCCTACGCACACGTCCCCCGGGCGCCGCCCAGGCGCATGCGCGAGTATTTTTCCACTTTTCAGAAAAAAAAATTTTTTCGAAAATTTTTCTTCTTCCGCGGTCGGAACCCTGCGCACACGTTCCCCGGGCGCCACTCAGGCGCATGCGCGAGTTTTTTTCGACTTTTCGGAAAAAAAAATTTTTTTCGAAAGTTTTCCATCTTCCGCGGTCTGGGCTCTGTGCACACGTCCCCCGGACGCTGTCCAGGCGCATGCGCGAGTTTTTTTCGACTTTTCGGAAAAAAAATTTTTATTCGAAAGTTTTCCATCTTCCGCGGTCTGGGCTCTGCGCACACGTCCCCCGGACGCTGCCCAGGCGCATGCGCGAGTTTTTTTCGACTTTTCGGAAAAAAAAAATTTTTTCGGAAATTTTTCTTCTTCCGCAGTCGGAACCCTGCGCACACGTCCCCCAGGCACCACTCAGGCGCATGCGCGAGTTTTTTTCGACTTTTCGGAAATTTTTTTTTTTTTCAGAAATTTTTCTTCTTCCACGGTCGGAACCCTGCGCATACGTCCCCCGGGCGCCGCCCAGGCGCATGCGCGAGTTTTTTTCGACTTTTCGGAAAAAAAAATTTTTTTGAAAGTTTTCCATCTTCCGCGGTCTGGGCCCTGCGCACACGTCCCCCGGGCGCCGCCCAGGCGCATGCGCGAGTATTTTTCCACTTTTCGGAAAAAAAAATTTTTTCGGAAATTTTTCTTCTTCCGCAGTCGGAACCCTGCGCACACGTCCCCCAGGCGCCACTCAGGCGCATGCGCGAGTTTTTTTCGACTTTTCGGAAATGTTTTTTTTTTCAGAAATTTTTCTTCTTCCACGGTCGGAACCCTGCGCACACGTCCCCCGGGCGCCGCCCAGGCGCATGCGCGAGTTTTTTTCGACTTTTCGGAAAAAAACTTTTTTTTCCAAATTTTTCTTCTTCCGCGGTCGGAACCCTGCGCATACGTCCCCCGGGCGCCGCCCAGGCGCATGCGCGAGTTTTTTTCGACTTTTCGGAAAAAAATTTTTTTTTCGAAAGTTTTCCATCTTCCGCGGTCTGGGCTCTGCGCACACGTCCCCCGGGCGCCGCCCAGGCGCATGCGCGAGTATTTTTCGACTTTTCGGAAAAAAAAAATTTTTCGAAAATTTTTCTTCTTCCGCGGTCGGAACCCTGCGCACACGTCCGCCAAGCGCCACTCAGGCGCATGCGCGAGTTTTTTCCGACTTTCCGGAAAATTTTTTTTTTTCAGAAATTTTTCTTCTTCCACGGTCGGAACCCTGCGCACACGTCCCCCGGGCGCCGCCCAGGCGCATGCGCGAGTTTTTTTTCTACTTTTCGGAAAAAAAAATTTTTTTCGGAATTTTTCTTCTTCCGCGGTCGGAACCCTGCGCATACGTCCCCCGGGCGCCGCCCAGGCTCATGCGCGAGTTTTTTTCGACTTTTCGGAAAAAAAATTTTTTTTCGGAATTTTTCTTCTTCCGCGGTCGGAACCCTGCGCACACGTCCCCCGGGCGCCGCCCAGGCGCATGCGCGAGTATTTTTCCACTTTTCAGAAAAAAAAATTTTTTCGAAAATTTTTCTTCTTCCGCGGTCGGAACCCTGCGCACACGTTCCCCGGGCGCCACTCAGGCGCATGCGCGAGTTTTTTTCGACTTTTCGGAAAAAAAAATTTTTTTCGAAAGTTTTCCATCTTCCGCGGTCTGGGCTCTGTGCACACGTCCCCCGGACGCTGTCCAGGCGCATGCGCGAGTTTTTTTCGACTTTTCGGAAAAAAAATTTTTATTCGAAAGTTTTCCATCTTCCGCGGTCTGGGCTCTGCGCACACGTCCCCCGGACGCTGCCCAGGCGCATGCGCGAGTTTTTTCGACTTTTCGGAAAAAAAAAATTTTTTCGGAAATTTTTCTTCTTCCGCAGTCGGAACCCTGCGCACACGTCCCCCAGGCACCACTCAGGCGCATGCGCGAGTTTTTTTCGACTTTTCGGAAATTTTTTTTTTTTTCAGAAATTTTTCTTCTTCCACGGTCGGAACCCTGCGCATACGTCCCCCGGGCGCCGCCCAGGCGCATGCGCGAGTTTTTTTCGACTTTTCGGAAAAAAAAATTTTTTTGAAAGTTTTCCATCTTCCGCGGTCTGGGCCCTGCGCACACGTCCCCCGGGCGCCGCCCAGGCGCATGCGCGAGTATTTTTCCACTTTTCGGAAAAAAAATTTTTTTCGGAAATTTTTCTTCTTCCGCAGTCGGAACCCTGCGCACACGTCCCCCAGGCGCCACTCAGGCGCATGCGCGAGTTTTTTTCGACTTTTCGGAAATGTTTTTTTTTTCAGAAATTTTTCTTCTTCCACGGTCGGAACCCTGCGCACACGTCCCCCGGGCGCCGCCCAGGCGCATGCGCGAGTTTTTTTCGACTTTTCGGAAAAAAACTTTTTTTTCCAAATTTTTCTTCTTCCGCGGTCGGAACCCTGCGCATACGTCCCCCGGGCGCCGCCCAGGCGCATGCGCGAGTTTTTTTCGACTTTTCGGAAAAAAAATTTTTTTTCGAAAGTTTTCCATCTTCCGCGGTCTGGGCTCTGCGCACACGTCCCCCGGGCGCCGCCCAGGCGCATGCGCGAGTATTTTTCGACTTTTCGGAAAAAAAAAATTTTTCGAAAATTTTTCTTCTTCCGCGGTCGGAACCCTGCGCACACGTCCGCCAAGCGCCACTCAGGCGCATGCGCGAGTTTTTTCCGACTTTCCGGAAAATTTTTTTTTTTCAGAAATTTTTCTTCTTCCACGGTCGGAACCCTGCGCACACGTCCCCCGGGCGCCGCCCAGGCGCATGCGCGAGTTTTTTTTCTACTTTTCGGAAAAAAAATTTTTTTTCGGAATTTTTCTTCTTCCGCGGTCGGAACCCTGCGCATACGTCCCCCGGGCGCCGCCCAGGCTCATGCGCGAGTTTTTTTCGACTTTTCGGAAAAACAAATTTTTTTCGAAAATTTTTCTTTTTCCGCGGTCGGAACCCTGCGCACACGTCCGCCGGGCGCCACTCAGGCGCATGCGCGAGTTTTTTCCGACTTTCCGGAAATTTTTTTTTTTTCAGAAATTTTTCTTCTTCCACGGTCGGAACCCTGCGCACACGTCCCCCGGGCGCCGCCCAGGCGCATGCGCGAGTTTTTTTCGATTTTTCGGAAAAAAAAATTTTTTTCGAAATTTTTCTTCTTCCGCGGTCTGGGCTCTGCGCACACGTCCCCCGGGTGCCGCCCAGGCGCATGCGCGAGTATTTTTCGACTTTTCGGAAAAAAAAAATTTTTCGAAAATTTTTCTTCTTCCGCGGTCGGAACCCTGCGCACACGTCCCCCAGGCGCCACTCAGGCGCATGCGCGAGTTTTTTTCGACTGTTCGGAAAAAACATTTTTTCCGAAAGTTTTCCATCTTCAAGACTTCTTCTGTTGCCCGGTTGTGGAGCGATCGAGGATCGTTTTATAACCGTGCATCAGGGGGATCTATGGAAATGAAAATAAAATTTTGCATAAAAGGAGGGTGGATGGGCCGCTGTTAGGGCGGGTCTCCACTCGCAGCGACTCCACGTGGTGAGACCTGGGCAATCTGTATTATTTGAAGTATAATTACTAATCGTATCACAAGTAACATTGTAATACATTTATTAATTACGTGACAAGTAATACGAGCCGATTGGCTGCGATCATCTATCTTCGTCAATCTCTATTCCATCCTCAAACACAGGGTAAGTTGCCGAAATTTGAATTTTGACATGATTAAATATCATCAAACTGTTTTTTATTTGTAACTAAACTCAGGATTTTATTTATTTATATATAGATAATCAAAGCGTAAAATGATGCTAAAATCACACGTATACCAGCACGCACACACCTTTCAGCATCTCAACACATTTCAGTGTAGTTGCTGAGCTGGACGCTGGTCATAAGCAGATGCCAGTACTTTCAGTTCTGAAATTATGGGTCGGTAAAACAATTTGGGTGGTGACACGAAGTCCCATAAGGTGGTAGGTCTATCCTATACTTCGTCGATGGTAATGGGATCTTTCACAGACGAGGTGTAAATCTGTACAAACACATCTTCTGCAATAATACCAAAAATCACTTTGATTTTCATTACATTTTCAAAATTAATTTTGCTATGTATCATTTATTATAATACTGCCCCGATAGTAGAATAGAAATTCACAATTATGAATTAAAAAATATATCGATTTCCGCACGCTTTACTGGCGGGAAAGTTGAACGGTGATTCTAGAAATTTTTCCAGAGCGCAGTAGTGTCGCAAACGTGTATTAAAGCGTGTTGCTGTCAGATTCGTGAAACCCAATGTTTGTTTCGTAGCATAGGAATTACAGTTTTGATAGTGTAATTAAGTGTTAACTGAGATAACAATAGTGTGAAGCACCGGCAAAGTTTTAAGCGGTACGATCTTTATTAATGCCGATTTTTTACTAGAATATATATACCTAACCTATAAATTAAGCGTTTCTGTACTCCCAAAATAATGTCATGCATCGAGGAAAGTCATAACGAAGTAAACCGTGTAACTAATATAATTCCATTTTATATAAAATATAATATTTAAATATTCTAACTACAAGTAAATTATTTTTTTAGTACATTGAACTTAACCTCAACGATTGTATGACTAATAGAGATCACTTATTTTAATTTGTAATTTCTCGCTTTCGCAAAGTACGATGGATATTAAATATCCGATTGTTCGTACTACAGCCCATTTGTTTAAACATTCACGTTATTTTGCAAGCTATAATGTAATTCGAAGTAATACCGAAAGGTTAGGAAATACTTACTGTATGATAACAGTACAGTTCGAATATTATTGGCTATTTAAAAATTCGGCATTGTTAAGTAACAAGTGGTTTTCGTTTGTTTCTTGTATTTTATTTGCCACAATGACAAGTGCCAGAAATATATGTAGTTAGTTAGAGTCCAAGCTTCAGCCGCCACTTTAAATAATACTTCTTCATAATTGTGTGTTAAACAGGTGCTGCATAAAGTTTATTAAAGCATTCCTCAAATGAAGTATCGTTAACAGTCAAGATGGCTGATTGTCAAGAGCCAGAGAAAGCGGAGGACCCTATGAAACAGTATGAATTCGATGGCCAATACTACATATACAAGGATCCAACAACCAACGTAACATATAGATTTGACCAAGAGAAGAACGAGTGGGTAGTGAAGGAAACAGAAGAAACGAAAGCAGATGATTCAGGCACTAAGGAGCCTCAGGCTCGAGAAGGAACATTTGGCTTCGAAAATGATACCCATACGTACACGGACCCCAACGATGGCAGCGTTTACTTTTGGGATAAGGAGAAGAGTGCTTGGTTTCCAAAGGTGAGGTGTGTCCTTAGTAGAAATGCACCGACTAGGGTTTTGGCCGACCAGTCGACTAGCCGATTAATCGGCCCCCAAGAAGCCGACTAGTCGCCGATTACAAAAGTGGATAGATAGTCGGCTTAACTGACTAGTCGGTCATTAGTCGGTACATCTTTAGTCTGTAGTATTACAGAGAGAAAGAACTCTTTATAATTTCGTCGTAATCTATCAGTTTTCCACAGATATAAAAGCAAAATCTAGAATGTTAGCAAATATTTGTGTTTCAGGTTGACGATGACTTTATGGCGAGATATCAGATGAGTTATGGGTTCTCGGATCCAAATGCAGCCGATACGACAGAAGTAGAGGAACCTCAGCAGTCGGCGAAAGTTGACAAGGAGAAGAGGAGGCTGGAAGCTAAAAGAAAAGCACAGGAGCCGCCGTCTTGGTTCGAAGTAGACGAAGCACACAATACTGCTATTTATGTGTCCAGCCTACCGTTGGACATCACTATGGAGGAGCTTACGGAACTCTTCAATAAATGTGGCCTCATAGCGCGGGACGAGAAGGGGAAGAACAGGATCAAGTTGTACAGGGACTCCAATGGGCAGCCAAAGGGCGACGCACTCTGTATCTACATAAAAGTGAGTGATAATTTGTTTGAAATTTTTTTATTTTACAAACGATATATCGAATATTTAAATATCGCGTGCATGGCGTGATTTCGTTAAAAGGAAGTTTGATTGGAGGAGTTATCGAAACAAATGATATATTTCGAGAAAGAAATGATGAAATTATAATATAATAGAAAGTTAAAGGCTTCAGAAAAATATTTACGGAGCTATATAACTTTCGTTGCTGTATATTAGAGCATTATATTTTGCAGCGTTGATTTCACGTACACTTTTTATTGATACCATGTACATTACGTTAGATACAGAAAGTAGGCGTCGACGGTTTTTGCGTCGACGTATTTACAGACAAAACGATGAAAAAGTAGCTCATAAATTATTACGGACGATAGATTAATTTGTCGTAATCGGAGTTGCTGAATGGCGTCTGCCAGTGCAGTATAATGAGCAATAGTAGATATGTAGAGCCTCCATATTTTTTTCCGTTTGTTTGGATATTACACATATATGTATCAGCAGTTTAGATGTATTCGAATAGGATTTTGTATCTATGTAGATATTTAAACACATCGGGCAATATTTTAGAAATATTTGGCTTACAATTAAAATACAGCTTTATCAACTTAAATCCTGAAACGTTGTAGGAGTAAAAAAGTTTTATTCTATCATACTTATCTACACAATATAGATAAATTAAAACATAAAAAATAAAAATCTTTGAATATCTGTCGGTACATCGATAATACTTACTAAATTATATTTTGGGGAACATCGAATGTAATCTCTGATCTTCTGAGAAATATTAATAGCCACATCTACCACAGGATGATTTTTTTTTAAGATGACGTGGAAATTTAAGTATAGTCGAGATACAGTTACTAATTATCAAGCAGTTCGATTACTCGTGATATATTATTTACTACAATGATTATACCGTTACTCTAAACGTGTATTCAATGGGAAAAGTAAAGTACTTTCTCGTGGTAAGAAATCAAAGGCATTTGAGGAGGATTTCTTCCGTAAGTAGAGGTTTCCACGAGAGAAAAGTAACTTAATGAAGTCGAATAATTTGATTAACAAAAGTTTCGAAATTTGCGAAGGTTTCATTTTGAGTCTATACATCTTGAATTCTGTTCGGTACGAATTGCTGTTTTTTTTTATCATAAATGCCTGCAAACATCGTACTCTTATACACTTGAGAAAAATAGTTTCGAAAATGAATTCGTAAATTCGATCCCCCACGTTTCATGCATATTAATTAAATAAAATAAAGTAGAAGAATGAGTGGTCGATGAAATCTGAACGCTTTATATACGGTACATCAACGTTACAGTTATTAATCTACCGATTCCAGGTAATGTCGCTAACTAGACACTAACCTCGAGAATCTAACTCCTATCCAGAGGAAAAAGAGGAACATGAGAGACTGTTTCGCCGATATTAAGTGAATAAATTACTTCAGTCTGTGCTCGGTTTTCAATAACATCTAAAACGGTATCCGTACTGTTGGCAACGTTTATACTATTCACAAGAACGAAATTCTTAAAAATTAACTCTTCACTTGGTGAATTAGGAGGTCATTGAAGAAATCCGTGATCGTACAACCTGACGGTTTAAATAATATAAATAGCATTCGAAAACTTTCCGTATCTCTAGGAAATGTAAAAGGAGGAGGAAACGTGTGCGAGAGGTTCTAGGATGTTAGTATCGATGGTTCAAGTATCAAGTAAAGAGTTGAAATACCGTTGCACCGCGAGCAACGTTTGTTCATGGCTTTAGGATTACTTCCTCGCTCGCCAAGTCGTTCATCCTGCCCGAAATTTGAGAAAGAGCCCCGCTGATGCCCCTTAGACTTTGTGGACCATTGCTAGGACCGTCACCAAGAAACGCTCGGTATTCTCGCCCTCGCGGCAGGATCTGCGCTACCCTTGGCGCAGGAGCATTCGGTTGAGTTCTGTTAGCGCGATGCCGCATTCGGTTCCTCGTTGGCTCCACTCTATTGCTGAACAAAGATTTCAGTAACATTAGCCACATACTTTTGCCTGTGTCACGAGGTTGGAAAGATTGTTGGACGTTTGAGATCCAAAGTAGGATTGACGTCACTTTCGCTTTCGGCTGACGACTACATTCTGATGATATTTTAAAAATTATACGACTGAAATAAGGTTAAAACACAGTGTCGTTTGAATAACTAAGAGCAATACAGAATGAGAGATCTCTTACTAAATCTTCCACTGTATAAATTAATAGATTTCAGCACTTCCTCGCGTTTGAAGGCGCCATGCTCTACTTCCAGCTCTAAAATCCGCAGTGATTGTACCGTGAATTCGTTATGCAAAATAATTCATTGAAATCGTGCTTATTTCAATTGAAAGTAACAGTTCTTTCGTCACTATTCTTGTGTAAGTATAGCTTTGGTTAAATTTTAAATTGCTACCGTATAATTTATAGCATTGCACGGTTTGACAGAACGGAACAATTTCCATTTTAAAATTTAAATTTAAAATTTTAAGTTTTAAATTTTAAATGTCAAATGGAACTTATTTTTTGCCAGGTCTTGCAACGTTTCACGTACATATTTTTGCACACGAGGTTATAAGAAATCTTACTTGGACGGTGGCCTTGAACCCAGCTTCACGCCATGCAGCCAGTAGTTGTTCGCATTCTGTTCCGCCCAATTTCTTCTCCGTGTCGGTCGCGGTTTATTCTGTTTGTTCGGCTTCTGCAGCTCCTTTGAATACTTCTTGCCTTTCTTCCGAGGCTTTAATCTTTGGTTTTGCGGCGCGTAGGGATCCGTGGTCTTCTTGCGTCTTCTGGCTATATTTCAAATAAATCGCAATTCTTGTCAACCTCCAATAGCTTCTTCAATAAGTTATAATATCTTGATTCTCTTCCCACGAAACTTAATATTTAATACAGAATGGTATTTTAATGGCACTCGAATTTTAAACTCGAGCATCAGCTTTTTTCGGGAACGGATGCACAGAAATTTGATATTTTACCTATACGTCCAGCTGGCACTTCGCATATGTAATACTTCCGGTCCACGCAGCTTCGTGGACTCCATTTGTATTTCAGGGTAGGGTCGATCGTGACGCAGTGCCACGCATATTGTTGCTTCGTCTGATCGGATTGAGGCTTGCCGAAATTTTGGAAAACCATTTCCTCGCCGGTTACACCCCATTCCCAAGCCATCTTTTGCCAGTTGAATATCCCACCGATCCATCTCTCCAATTTAGCTGAAATGATATTTAAATATCCTACTTGTCCCCTAGTGACCAGTATCGACACATAATTTCTCCACACTGAACGAAGTTTTATTTTATGTTCCTGATATTTCTAAATATTTCATCTGAATTTGTAATCATTGTCCCTCATAGCGAGGCTCTATATTCGAAGAACGAACTTGTATACGACTTTTCTATTGAGTTGTATCCTACTTACTGAATTGATCGTTCATCAAGTACTTTCTCAGCATCCTATCTTTCCCGTTTCTATCGAGAACCGCCAGGGTGGCGTTTCTGTCTTTGCAGTGAAAATGAGCATCCCTCCAGGTTGCCATGCCCGCGCTTAAATAATAGCAATATCCTTTCAATCGGAAGAACCCTATGGGGCAGGCGAAACGTCTTACGCGTTCATTCTGCCGATGGATTACTGGCTGACTCGCAACCGCTGGATTAATACTGACATTGTACGGTTGTATTATGGCGGCTGATATGCCTGGAAATTTATTCAAAATTTTCGGGTATTAAACTTTTGGAGGTATGAATGTGTTGGAAAGGGACCGTGTAATGCGGAGAAGTCGAAAAATCGGTTTAAAAAAATCGGCCAATTGGCAGATTCTGAAATATTCGGTGTTTGTACTCTTCATTTTTGTATTCCTCATTATTCTGGCTATGTAGGAGATATTTAAATAGAAAACAAAAAATGTATTACCCCCTTACATAACGATGTGCCATATCGTCGGTGATAGTGCAAAACCGCGTATGAGCAGTTTGTAAATACCGCGGATCTGCATTTTACCAATTTTACAGGAGGAAGAAAAAACTTAATATTTTAGCCATTTTAAGCGATTTCTTTGACTGAACTTTTTTGGGACAGTTTTAGCACTCCTTGTAGTAAATACTAACATCAATGGTGTGACTTTTAAAAAAAGCGAAACAGTGCTTGGCAACCGTGGACGCGAAATCTCAATTTTGCTACTTTTGCAGATCCGCGGTATTTACAAACTGCTCATACGCGGTTTTGCACTATCACCGACGATATGTGGCATTGTACCTCGATTTTCATTTTATTTTTTAAATCTCACTAGGTATTTAAGGGAACATTGCTGTAGGTAGATCAGTGCTACATAAATAAGGAAGCTTACATTTGGGATAGTTATAAAAATTTCGGCTTGTAAAAGCTTCAAATCGTTACTAGTTGTTTCTGAAGCTTTGTTTTCGCTTTCCAAAGTGTACAGTGTCAAAATACTGAGTAGCTAGGTATTACCGACATGAAAAAATGTAATATTTTTATTCACCTGTCTTTAGCATTGCAAAAGTGCTTTACACTTTATAATTGTTCGTATCTACGTATTAGTTTCATAGAATGTAGGTACACCTTATCACCAGAAGCAATCCACGCAGTAAGGGATTAAAACTTAAGAAAGGACGATGACTATATAGTATTTTCTTATGGCTGCTCGCCTGTTTACAAACTAAGTCGTATTTTTCTAAGTCAAACGAATGGCTGCCCCAGTGCCTCAGTACATACGCGGTTTAGTTCGACGAATCGAGTTTTTCTTTGAATTGACTTCACGGTTGGTTCTTTTCAAAAGCTGAAGTGGTCCATGGAGTTGAATCGGAATTTAAAGGACTTCGTTAGCTGGATACGAGAATCGATGAACCAGTCCTTTTGACCAGACCACGAAAAATCAAAGAGTGGCACAGGCATTGACGGTGCACAATATTTCTCGTGAGCTCCTACAAAACTGGCAGCCTTCGAACATATAGTTATCTATTATAGAGTCAGTACATATAGATAACATTTCACTGCACCTTAAGTGGTTCTACTGTCAGTAAGGCTGGCTCGCTCGGCAAATTTCTAGTTCTGATATATGTATGCACATTTTGAGTTAGGTTTTCAACCTGTATGTATAAGTGTAGTTTTATCGAAATTTAAGATAACATATCGTCGGTGATAGTGCAAAACCGCGTATCAGCAGTTTGTAAATACCGCGGATCTGCAAAAGTAGCAAAATTGAGATTTCGCCCCCACGGTTGCCAAGCGCTGTTTCGCTTTTTTTAAAAGTCACACCATTGATGTTAGTATTTATTACAAGAAGTGCTAAAACTGTCCCAAAAAAGTTCAGTCAAAGAAGTCCTTTAAAATGGCTAAAATATTAAGTTTTCTCTTCCGCCTGTAAAATCGGTAGAATGCAGATCCGCGGTATTTACAAACTGCTCATACGCGGTTTTGCACTGTCACCGACGATATATCATTTCGGTTTTAATGCTAGCATTAGAATCGCTTAGGAAATAGGTACTAGTAAATTTCAGTTGCCAAGCACAGAAGCTACTTTTCCTGTAGGAGTATAATTATTCACAAAAGTATCCACCCACTATATGTATACGTCAGAATGTATACATTACTATTTTTAACAAAGTGGGTTTTAAATTCTGCAAATTAATTTTATATGTAATGTTGTTGATTGTAGCCCAAATAATGTCGGGTTTGGTATCATTTTCATCCGGAAAACACAAGGAATGGATTGGTGTCATTTTCGTGAAGATCTGATGAGAAATGTGGAACTTGACATTTTTCCCTTCTTGGCTAGTGCAATTCTTCTCTTCTCCGTCCCCTATTCTGGAGCGTTGATGGCCATAAAACTCAATAAAGCGTAAAATCGGAGGTGTGAAATTCGTCTACCCCCCCGGATAAAAGATGTTCTCTGGAACCCGAAATTACCAACTTATCCGGGCAATACTGTATTCGAGAAGCGTGCCCCTCACCCTCATTTCGCTTATTCATTACATTTATTCGTCGCTCAGCTCTAACGAATAAATTCTTATTCGAATAAATCTGGCTTGAATAACGATACAAATTTACTCTTCACTAACGAACAATCTTTCGTTGAATAAAATCGTTAATCGTTATTCACGAATTAACCTTGAGGAATTATTCGCGATTCTTCATTCCTTATTCGAAACGAAATTTCAATGTTAAAATAAGAACTACCAACTCCCATTCACGTTAATATAAACCTTGATTAATATATTCTAGAACAGTGTTTCAAATTAAAAAATTATACACAGTTCATTTAAAACAGTATTTTTATTCGTGAAAGTAGCAAAAAAGGCGCACAAAAGTATTCGCTCAAAGCCAGTGTTTATTTCACATAAATTAATTAAAAAAATATCAGAACTTTTAATCTATTATCCATAGATTGACCTAGTTTCTGAAAAGCTCGCGTTTAATTAATTCCATTTTTTAATTAAAATTCGTTTCACCATTTCTTTGGTAAAAGGGGCTGCCCAAAAATATATTCATTAACGTGAATTAGAATTGGTAATTCTGACTTTAACATTAATTAAATATGTTAAATACTGTATACATATGCGGGGAGAGCATACATTTTGTGGGTAACTATATATTTAGATATATCTCCCTTGCGGAAGGAAACGCAGCTGATGAGCATTAAACTAACATTTCACAGTTATACAATTTCTACTTCGCTGAAATAATTGATACTTCCAATGGCAGCCGTGGTGAACGCAGTCAGGTATCAGCGACAGCAAATTTATTACGTCATGCACCGCTGGTAATATGCATTCAAGCTATGTAGTTCAGTGTTACGGTCGCTCTCTTGCGTGCAATAATTTCTTTCATCTTGCGCCTCTCCTTTTATGGAGACAATCGGAGGAAATCGAATAAAATATCGAATCGAATACTAGCCGAGCCTCCGCGGCGATCGTTACAAGTCGGTTCATTTGTATTTCTCGTCCTTGAACGCTAGTTCAAAGATTATGCAACGGTGCCCGTGTTTTACGGATGAACAGTTGCTCTACGCAGTGGAATAAAATTTTGCAAGCGTTGTGCTTGAAGAAAAGCGTCGATTCGGCTGTAAAACCGAGAATCGTGATACCGGCTGCGTCAGTAATTGTTTTTACGCAACTGTGTTTGTGATGAAATATTCGTTTTTTAGTAAGTTATGTTACTTAGGAATATTGCATTCCCTTTCAATTCGTTATATAGTTGCATGTTTTTTTTTAAGTTACGAAAATGAGTAGATGGCAGTGTATTTTTAATAATACGCCAATGTCTGCTGGTTATTTTCTTTGGGGAAATATATTTTACGTTTATTATCATAATGGCGGTTGAAATTTAGGAAACTATTTAGAAGGAATGGTTTGTTTGCCCGAGATTTGGCTAGTGGTGTCTAATAATCGTGTGAAAGTGTATATTTTTCCTACACGCGGCGCCCGCAGCTAAGAAGGTTAATAGTCTCTGGTATTTATTAATAGTTGTACGGCAGTCTATCTTAACAGAAATGCATGGCCCCTACTTTATCCTGCACCGCTGGTGCAACCAACTGCAACTAAACCAGATATTACACAGATATGTGGCATGTAAGGCGTATCATTACAGAAAATTGATTTTATCCTTCGCAAAGAATGCTTTTTTAAATCAAACTTAGTGAGTAAGTGGTAACTGCAATAATTTTTACTAAACAATATTAAAGTGGCAACAGGTGTCTGAGAATTCATAAAAAATACAGTCCGGCGGTGGTAAAATCTGTAGTTGAATAAATCAGTTCTCAAAATTTCAATTAAAAATATAAGTGTCCAATTTCAGGATACACCGATCAAAATTAAGGGAAGTAGGAGTTGTCTCACCAAACAAATAAATTTAGTAACTTATTCACTTGACATATTAAAATTTATAAAAAAGAAAAACATTGCTGAAACTTTTCCTTCAAATCAGGAGAAAATTTGACGATACAATTTTACTGAAAATTGCCTAGTGAAGCTGAAGATATTAATGGTAAATGCCAAAGTCATTAAACGGTCAGGCAGCAGTAAAAACTGTTCGCAATAAGAATCATAACGACAATGATGATAACAGTGAAACAAGAGGACGGTCGTTACTTCCTGAAAGTGGATCACGGATAGCTTTGAAAGAGGGTTTTTACGGTATTCGCTCTGGAGTGTTAAGGCGAATTAAACTTCCGCGTATCGCCAAGTGTTCCTAACACAGTTCAATGCGTTTGATGTTGTCCGTTCGTTCCGTGGACTGTGAATGACATCATCCGAGAAAGTTATGTGGTGCATCGGCTGTAACCGTACCGTGTTCACGTATGGTAATTGCTATGGTGGAAACTTGAAGTGCCATTTGCACGGTGCATCCTCCCCTTTCGTTTATCAGCAGAGGAAGAACCTAGGGGAATACTGGCGCGCTGATCTAGGTCGACAATTGTTTCGGCTATTTTCAGGAAACCTAAACCGCGTCTGAGTATATTCTGTGGTAGTATTTGCTGTCATTCGTTTAAAAGTTATTTAGCAAATCTCTAATGAAAGCTTTTCTTAGAGGAGGTACCTAGAGCTTTTTGTTGGGTCAGTATTTTCGCAAGGCAAAATGGTCACTCGAATTTGGAATATTATTGCACCACCGCAGTGTTACTGATACAGTTTGTGTAAAATATTTTTCTAAGGTCAAAGTTACTTCGTGCAGCTGGAAAATTCAATATTTTCCATTTTTTAAATTTAGAATATATAGAACGATTGCTTTAGCTTTTGCTGCTTCAAGTCACTTGGGATTTGAGAAACACCAAGGTGTTTTCTAAATGTATGCAAGAGTAGCTAAATTGATGACACCCTAATTAAAGAAACATTGAATTTTATTCAATCGTATTTAGTTTAAAAGTCCTCTATCTACATTCGTAATCTAAAATTACGAGCGTGTTGGTGTATTATCCTTAGAGCAAGCCCCGTTACACCTTGACAAGGTTTAGTCCTCTGTTCCCCTTATCATATACGTTCATTTATGCATGCGTCTCGAGATTTCCATCGTTGACTCATTTAAATTCACGACGAATCGTTCCAGAAAAACGGTTTATCACGATAATTCCGTCGTGTCATCCCCCCCAACAGTATCCAGTCTAGAACCAAAGTTATTCCTTGCGTATCAAGCATTACGAAAAAATTGCGAGTGCTGTAAAGATTTGCATTCACTGTAAAACATTCAGTGGACGTTTATGGTGGTCATAAATGACGCAACTGCAGGAACGCGAGCTTCATTTTTTCGCGGATTCATTCGCGATCGCGTCGAACGCGCTACCGTTCATACTACGGCTCGCACGCTGCGCACATTCAATGTAAATTCGCGTTTCAGCTGGCACCATGCACAAATGGTCCTTCGGTTCGAGGCGTATTACGACAAATAAGCGGCTGATATAATGAACGTTAACGCTCGCATGTGACTGTCGATCCTTTCGTTCCTTTCGATGTCGAATTCTCATTTATACGCTCGCGAATTTATACACGATTTGCTCGTAAATCGACGATTCTTCACTGTCGCTGTGCGCCGTCCCCTGGGCTCGGGGCTTGTTTCATGGGCGAGCATTCCGTAAAGCATGTCCTCAAATCGGGAACTGCCGATCCCGGGATACCTAAGCTGGCTCCACCACTGCTGAAGCTGTGCAAGAGGCTCGACTTGGAGCGTTCTGTGAACGCGACAGCCCCACCCAGGCTTAATGGAGAGTGAGGGTGTTGGGAATCGGGGTTAGACCAGGGGAAATCCTCTGTCTACTCCGCAGAGGTGTGTAAAGGGTTGATACCCGTCGTGTCCCAAGTCAGATCGAAGTTTCGGGAACGTGGATGGCAATCATGAGCTTGCCACTAATTCGCTTGGTAATTGGGGTTGGAATATTGTAGGCAGTGGTTATGCTCCCAAAATACGCAGCAAGTTGGACTGTTGGAAAACATGGTGGTAGGGACTTGCAACTCTGGTAACTAAGTAGTGGGGAGGTGCAGTTAGTGTATTAACACTGGCGCAAGGTTTAACGAAATATCGTTTCGAGCCGGTAGGCCTTTCCGAGCGAATACCGTCACTGTTTTTTTAGAAAAAATGATCTGAATGTGGTTTAAGTCTGTATTAAACCTTTTCTGAGATTTGTTCAATAGCGAATAATTACTAGATTGGGAAGTACGAATTGAGTGTTTGATATAGAAATTGAGCATTTTTGTTAAATACTGTTCTTCAGAAAGTTATTAGATGGAATTTATCTGCTTATTAGGAATTTTTTAAATGCTAGCTGTTGAATATTAATCGTCAGTTGTTCAATTTGTTCTCCATTCGCTTTGCTCATGAACCTGTGCGTGGAAAAGGAGTAATTAATTTTGTAGGAACGTGGGACAAATGGAATTGAAGTGATTCGAGTGGAGCTTGAAGTTTTTATTGGTTTGAAAACGACGGGACATGTAGGATTAAAATAAAATTGGAGGTGATGTGTCAGCGTTTATGGGGGGGGGGGGGGGGGGTGAAATCTCCCTTAACATTTCAATGGTGCTTTAGTAATTGCAAATATTCTATATGATGGAAGGGTAATCAAGATTCGAGGGCTTGTATATATAAACGATGAAGCGAGACATATTTCCAATCGGAAATATCTCGAATCTCTGTTGCAGAAATTGTTAGAAATGTCAGGGAACCAATACAATATTTTCAAATAATATTGCACGTTTCTCTTATCTGCGATTTATCGTCGAAGAATTTTAGGTTGCTGACATCTGAATCCTCTGTTTAAAATAAAATTCTTCTGCCTCGTATTCAGACATCACAGTGGTACTGTATTTATTCTATATCCATCCTATTTTTTAAAATGATGTATCTCCATTTTGCTTTTACGCTGATTGCAGTATCCTTTTCCAAAATCGATTCCAAATAGAATAATACGTTACTTTTATACCACTGTGATTATATTTAAGCAACGAAAACATAACATATTTAAAGGAGAGATCCAATATACGGAGCTCTTTCCAAAATACGGTCTCGTATGAATTTTATAGAATTTAGAACACAGTATCGCGGAATTCCGCAATTAATACTCAATTCCGAGCATTCGCAAATACAATTTATTACGAAAATGAAGAATTTATTGGGGAAAGTCAATATTAATCGCAAAATCAACCACGAAACAGGTGATTCGAAGTGTTTCCCAGTGGCGTGCCCAATCTTTTCGTAAAACTTTGGGAAAATTCAGTTCAATAGTTCAACCTGTCACATCCCTCTGCCAAGAGTACCAAAGTAACACTGCCTTGGTCGGGTTCTGCCGTGTTCGTATAATTATCACGCCATAAATCTGTTCTCTGCTTATTGTCGATACTCAAGTAACATCGAATGTCCACGATAGCTGATTTTCAAATCAGCTTGGGTTTAAACGGCTGGCACATATCGACGTTACGCGTTTCTGGGAACGTGTAATTCGCCGGTGTGTAGGTTGCTGGGCGAACTTTGATAATTGAGTTACACCAGTCCCGAAGGCGTCGTTAATTAGCGTTCAAATATTATAGCGACTCGTTATTTTTAGGTCCCCCGTCGCTGTACGTGTGCCGTGCAGAATTCACGAACGTCCGCGCGCACGCCGCGCTCGTGAATAATGCGGGCGCTGTATCTTCCCACGATTTTTACTTTCATTCATCCGCTCGAGAAAGAACCGTAGGATACATATAGCACAAGGCTAAATTGTGCACTTTCTACGCGTAATTGTTCCACGATCGCGGAGCTGTGGAGAATTTTGTCACAACCTCTACGCAATTATTATCTGATGGAAGTTTTTCGCGGTTGCCATTTTTGGTGAGCGTTCAGTGAAGTACCGCGTAAGTTATGTTTACATAAAAATAAAGATTCTGTGAAAGGTTTTTGATGATAGTTGTTGCTACTAAAATAATTGAAAAATAAATCAACGAATGGGTCGTTTTTAGGAATCTAGTTTTAAGAATACTGTAATAAGTTTTAGGGGGTTATCGTGCGCGTATAATTTTATCGATAAAAATTTCTTTCTGATTACGTTACTTTTGCTACGCGATCCAATACTATCCTGTCTGGCCTTCGGCGTGCAGATTCGTGCACCCTCTAACGAAAATAGATGGCCGATCTATTCACTTCGGACTTCTAGGTATTCAATAGCTTACGTGGCCTTATTTTTTATTGGGCCTATGTCAGGTTATGTAATCGAATATTTTAGATTCATGTGTCAACGAATCAAAATTCTTCCCATTCTTTTAGACGTTGAAATAAACGGGCTTTTACTGTGGCAATGGTTGAAAGACAAAGTGCATACGGAAATAGACGAGCCTTGGCTCTGCAATGTATTGCGTTAAGAGTTACTGGAGGGAAGGAAACGAATTGTTCCAAAGTAGGTAAAAGTGAATAGTTTTTTTTTAAATTCCCCAAAAATTATATTTATTAGCATACTGTTAAACAAATGCAATGGGAATAATTTTTCTTCTCTTCACTTAACTATACAGTATATTTATAATATTCATATATTACTTAGTAGATTTCAGTCTACTGCAATCAATGTTACATAAAAATTGTTTTCTATCGAGTTCGCAAAATCTACTGATAAGCAAAACTTAATTATCAGCATGCGAATTCTTCTGAGTACCTGATTCGTTACATTCAGTCACGATATCATTGCTTCCTCTCTATTATCTCACAGCACTCCGACTACTTTGGAGCACAGAGATAAGGATCTTGAGCAGTGTTATCAAAACCTCTGGTTTCTCTTAAGACTATTATTAGTCACGATTATTTTTACCGCAATAATTAACATAGCGTGTAACCGTCGATAACCGCATTTCGTACATATATATCGTATGGCATTCCATGATTTGAATATTGAACCTGGTGAAACATAAATTGTGTTGTCGATAAAATGTTTAAAAAAAAAAAAGCTAAAATTGTGCTATCTTTGCCGAGTAGTTTTTCGTTAAATATTCAATGGGGAATCAACGTTTTCCCCCTAAAACCTAGAAACAGTATCGAATAAAAAAAGCTGGGAAACTATTTCGTTTCCAAGCTTTTATTTTTCATCCACGGTGAAAGAATGATACGACATTGCGAATTGAAATGCATTTGTCACAGCAGTTTAAATGGTCTCCGTTCTCACGTGCCAACGAAATTCTCCGAGGAAATAATTCTCGTGACAAATGATTAAATCTTGTGAAACGTGAAAAGAGCTGTTGGTCTGAAAACGGGGTGGATGCAAGAAATTTTGTTCGACTTGTTATCCTTTAATTTACTATTGCGTTTAAATGTTTTTGAATGGAGTTCGCTCGGATTTATATCAATATCGTGGCATGTTGCTTTTAAATTTCGTCATATTTGTTCTTGACCATGTTATTCATCTTTTCCGGGTGTTAAAATTAGAACCAATATTTAATATATCTCGTTAGATTGCAATGGAAATAGCAAATACTATTAATTGTTAGCTTTATCCATTTAATTGTTCCACATTCGAGAGGGCAGAAACTTTTCTCACAACACCTCTTCCCCTACAATTTTGAAAATTAGCCCCCTTTCTCGTACCAACGTCTTCAGACCTCCGTTGAAAGGACTCCATTTCAAAGGACCCTCCCGCATTACACGTCGCAAATACACCTTACGGTGAAATTAATTTCCCGAAGAAAATGATGCACGCCTCGACCAAATTTTTTGTCGCCTTTCACTAACGTCGGAACTCGACGATTTCAATCTAAAGCTCAACCAACAGTACAATACAAAAAAAAAAATCCCCAAAAATTCCAAAAGTGCAAAATTAAATCCCCAATTCGTCGATCTTTTTGTTTACGCGATGGTTCACACAGTTTTCCACCCGATTTCCCAATTACCCGCGACAGGAGCGCCAGATTAAAATTACCCGCGCCTTCGACAGTACCGGTTGCTTTACCTGTCGCGCAAAGGACCAGAATCAAGCACGGAAGTCGCATGGTCTCCAACTTGGTCTCGATTTACTCGCCGAAGTCGTGAGTGCACAGACACAGAGGTGCGAACAGAATCGTCCTCATCCTCGTTCACGAGTCACACTTTTGGTCCTCGCATCAAGACCTTATCGTTCAAAAGGAGTCGAACCACCTGTGTGAAACGGCACCGATCGTCGATCACGATCACTCGTCGATGATTTAACTGCGCGCTGGATCGATCGCGATCTGTTCGTTGGGTGTCCGGATGAACGCTGGGCGCAGGTTCCCGCCGAATGGGCGCGAGCCAGAAGTTTCCACGGTGGAGGCTCGCGGGCGACTGAAGCTGCCGCTTCCATTCCGCCCGTCGTCGCCAAGGTACGTGGAGGCGAGCTTTCGATCCAGACTCTCGCGCTTCCCCCGTGTGCCGCATACTTTCTCGATCTCCCGGCATTTTTCACGGCCCTCCTGGCCAGCTGCGCGTACGTTCCGTTTCGTTTCGTTCGTCAAACGCCCTGGCCTGGGATTCTTGACACTCGACGACGGGATTGTCGTGAATTTCGCGGGTCCCCTCGACCCCGTCCGCAATTGGATCACGGGGCTCGACACTTCCCGGCAAAATCCGAGATTTTCTGCCTTTACGCGGGAAACTGGGGGTCGTTTTCCTGTGGAGGGGCTTCGGGTAATATCTGCTTCTACGATTGTCACCGTTCTTTCGGTGCTGCTTTTGCGATTGGCTGTTTTATGTCGTATTGATTGCCGATGGTGGTTGCCTTGCAAGGTGGTATGTTTAGGTTAGATGGTATGATTTGATTTTACATTGATTTGCTCTTTTCGGGCGAGGTTGATGTGTTAGAGATGTTCTTGGTGCTGTTGAAATTATTCTTGATATTTAGTCGTCATTGGAGTTGGTTACTTTGGTGGGTGCTTGAGAAATTGGGGCAAGTAAATATGGTGTGTTTCTTAACAGTTACAGGTGTTTAGTAATATTGCACTTTTTGTGGAGATGTGGAGGATAATTTTTGGTTGCCAGGTGGTAGTGTGTTGATTTAGTATGTTCAAGCTTTAGTTTTAGCGATTATTGTATGGGCGTTTCTGTTAAGATTGTTGAATAGATTCGTCTTGGAAAGGTGACTCTTTGTGCGAAAATTGACGATGCATCTATTTCTTTTACTGGCACAAGGGAACTTTCAGTATTATAACTTGTGGTAAGAATATATTTCAGAAGAGAAATTAACATTACAAAAGTAGAAGGATGATGCAAATTAGGGCAGTGCAACAGTCAAGTTTTAAATTCTAGCGCGAAGCATAGGTCTTTTGAAATTCAGATTCTGTACAAAATAATACAGTATTTCGACAAACAGAGCTTTTCTTCATGGAAAAGAAATGAATGTCTTAATTTTCTAGGTGATATGAAATTCGATAATTAACTTTCAGGCAATTAAGTCTCGCTTTAGAACGATCTTCTAATTTTACATATGTAAATAATAAATAAAAAATAATGGAAAAATTGCTGTATCTCTTATCTAACAATTCAGGGCACCTCTGTGTCCCTGAGCTACTTTTTTAAGTATGCAAGGGCAATTCAATTATTGTCAGATAAGTACTAGCTTCAATTATGGTTTTAATATTCGAAATTAATTTTTTCTTTCATAACAAATGACTCTAAACATTCCAAGCGCTTGAATCACAACAGGTACCGTTCAAAAGAATGTGGCAGAGTTTCGTTTAGCAGAATCCCTAATTCCACAGCGGCTATCTATTTTTTTCCTTGCGCCGTTTTTATAAAATAAATGTGTTTAGGAAATATTTCCGCTATAAATTGGGATCTTGAGTGTTTCGAGCTTAATGCCAGCTCGGTATAATAAATCTAATACGTAAGAGCGTTCAGAAACACGTGTAATGGATCGTGCTGTAGAAGCTTCAGTCAGGAAACAACGAAAATTATTTAGGTCTTCGCCTAGCGTTTTTCTGGCCTCGCAAAAATGCCCGCTACGAGGAAAAATTATTTCCATTAGGGAGCGGTGTCTAACATTTCTACCCAAGGGACTCTGACAGAATAGCGGCCAATGTACGCTCTTACATACGCCGCTAAAACAACAAATTCGTAATTGCTTGGCATAGACATTATGGCGTTTCAGTTGCGTAAAAGTATTTAATTACTTGCAAATCGCGACAGTTTGTCCTCTTTGTTTCTGCAATTCTTCTGGGGCGAAGCAGTGGGCCGTAAAAAGCGTGCAAATTGATCAATTTTATTTTTAATTTTATCGATTTGCAGAGCGAAATACTTGCTGAGTAATGAGTAAATCGTCCGTTTTTGAGCAAAATGTAGGTGAACATTCAATTGCGTTTAACTAAATTAGCATATTGCGAAAGTAAAGTGTGTACGGAATATTCAATTTATTATTTTCCCTTCACTTAACTTCGTATGACATTTATTATTAAAAATTGAGAAAAAAGCTGCAACTTCTTCAAAGATACCTAAAAACAAGGTCCAAATTCCAAACGAATCGAATCACTAGTTTCTTAAAAAAAAAATCTCAAATTTGTCTATGGTTTTAGCCGAAAAAATAGAATTTCCCTTTAAGTTTTTAGAATGATTTGTCATCGCAGAGAATGCTGCGATTGCTGTACACATTTAAAAAGCTCTCGTGAAGAATCTCATGAATAATCGAACAATCCCACTTGTATCCCAAGAATCAGAGCAGAATGCCATAAAAAATTGACATAGAAATTATATTTTCTATCTGCTCCATGAAGATAAGCGATATCAATCTCGTCACCAGTGACGTTAGTCCCTCGCTATTGCGTTCCGGTAAAGAATGGCAAAGGAACAGCAATCGCGACACGCTCTTTGGTTACAAATCACTCCACACTTTCGACGTTGCTCTTCGTTAACTTTCTTCCCGCGTATTTTTCTGGAATTCGTGAACAGTGAAAAAGATAACTGTACAGAAGATTTCATGGTTACTTTTGAGTACAAAAGACACTGTCTTTGGCCATCTATGGTGGACAGTTGTTCAAGTATTCCTGCCGCAAGATGGACTGCAATAAAACGGTTTCCCAGTCTTCGTGGGCCTTGGTAATATGAAGGGAAAGGGGGGGGGGGGGAACAGGGAATGTCACAAAACAGCTTTAGCGAGAAAATTAAGTTTTAATACTTTAGTCCGCCAGTAAAGAAGCAAGGTTGGTTCAACGTATTTAATTAATAATAAATAATTTCTTGTTTTACCTTGACGACAGAAAGTTGAAGCTTATCCTTAGGCAAAGGGTGAGGACATTCGATATTTTACTGCAGTGCAGAGTGGACATTTCCCGTTTTAACCAGTACCAATATCAAATATTTAACTTCACTTTACGGTTGTATTTGAAAGTTATAACCCTTTGTGATTCGACAGTTCTGTAGTCCCAGTTGCCACCAACAAAATATGTTATAAATTGCAAAATCACGGAAAATGGATATTCCATGTTTTTCCCCTTATCCTTTATATCGAGTTTGCATCGCCCGAGGTAATATAATTTCAGCATGAAAATGAGGAGGGTAATTCAGTTCGGAAAGAGATGGAGCTGCATGGGATTGGAATATACCGAGCAGTATCGCTGCTGACGATTTTTCACTTGCACTTTTCAGATGAATCGTAGACGCGGGATGAAACGCGGGGGTACCTAGAATCCGCGTAGCATCGGGAGTCGGGTTAGCCTGGATGTAGATGAGTACCATTGCCGAATCATTAATATTCCCGCGAAGTAACCGAACAGAACGGTAACAGCCGACAAAGTGTCCGTGTTTTCGACTTGCTCCTAATTGGAACGAGAAACAGCTCCTTCCGAGCTCTCCCGGGTTTTGCTTCTCCGAATGTATCGCTGGAAATTTGTCATGCCGCTTGTGTTCAACAGACGCCACTTTCCCACGTAGAGTGCGTAGGTAACTGTAATTAGTGTACTGTCTTGTGTGAAGAGAGATCAAAGAATGGATTACCGTGGTTTTTAGGAGGTACGCGAAGAGTGAGGCTTTTAGTTACGTGTTCTGTAACACGCGAGCAATTAGGCCAGTGTTTGCCAGTCATTTTTGAGTCGCGACCCAGTTTTGTAATATTCAAATAACCTGCGATCACCCATCCCCATATGAGGTGAATGTAATAAGGCAAAGAAAGCACATTAAAAATAGGAATTTCAGAAGATAATTCTTATTTAATAATATTAAAAAAATAACCCAAAAACCGTGACAGCCCCGCAAAAAACACTTCCCGATAGGTTGGGAATCACTGAATTGGGCGGTTTCTCTTATATTTTCTGGGTCCTTGTGGCCAGAATGTTTTCAGTTAAAATTTGCAGATGTTCTAGATATGAAATTTTCCTCTTCGGTTTTGTTTCAGCTTATTTATGCTGAAGTATCCATTTCTTATATCGTTATATAGTATATTAATTTGTTTTTGTTAGTGTTAATATTATTGCAGAAGAAATTTACTCTATTCTTGGTAATTTGGGCGGAAATTTTCTAGTCAAGTACTTTTTTATTATTTTTTTTTAATAATGCGGAACACTCAGCTTTACTCTCGTTATTGGGAG
Source organism: Andrena bucephala (assembly GCA_947577245.1). Classification (NCBI taxonomy): domain Eukaryota; kingdom Metazoa; phylum Arthropoda; class Insecta; order Hymenoptera; family Andrenidae; genus Andrena; species Andrena bucephala. Next base: position 11,966,762 of record OX387715.1, read on the forward strand.
TTATAAAAACTTCAGAGCCAAATTAATTTTTTATACAATCTATTCTGCATGAAATTTAAATTTTGTAGAATAACAACGGCAGTAGGATTCGAATGGTTAATCTTCAAACTCGAACTACATTCTAATTTTAACTAACGCATAAATGTTCCAACGACGGTGTTAACCTTGCTAGTTCGACAAAGTCGTTATCAAGCCATAATTTGTAATATTTTCTTTAGCTTAGTGTTTCATAGATTAACAGCATTCGCAACTCCAGCGAGGGTAACTATGTAAATCAGTCAAACTTGTGCAACAGTGGCAACGTTTATTCGCGAACGAATCGATTTCAAACGATGGTACATAAACAGTCCCATCATTAACACCTTATCTGCAGCTCGTTTTGAAGCAAACTTACGCTCGCTGATTACAGTTTGTAAATACACAAATTATTCGTTGATTGTTGGCAATCTTTGCGATAAAATTACATTTTGCAAATAGGAAAGAAATCTTGCAATGGCACTTTCGTCATTGATAAATATGAAATAATATTTAATTCCCATGCTTACTTCAAAAAATACTCTCAAATTTTTCTATCGAAAATTATCCAATTATATTTTACAACTTATTTACCCGCAGAATAAACTTTCTATATGTCTTAACAATTAATAGAAGACGAGGGATTAAATTAGTTCCAATATTAACAAACTATCTGTCTATTAAAAAATTTTACTAAATCTTACGTCGACCTAATACATACATCGAAACAGTGAACTCACGTGTACACGTGACAGCGGCGGATAGCGTCAATAATAGAAAGTATAATATCGATTCCATGCTGTCTACACAATTGCGAATAGTTGAAACGTTACGTCAGCTAGCAAGCGATCAGAATTGAGTGCGAAAGAAGTTGAACTAGCTCGGTCTGGCATTTACCATCAGTCAAGGATGCGTGAATTTGTAATTGTATACGGCGAGGCAGAACGACGCCAATTATTCTAAGTAAATTGCAGCGATACGCGGCTTGCATAATTTCGGGAAGGTCGGGAGTTTGCGCGGCGTTTGAACGGTTCGAGAGCATTTTAATTGCTATAACGAGAGAGAGCCTCACGAATTGATGCTTGCCGTTGAGCAGCTTCTAGGTTCGATGAAACGTTCGTGCATTACCGTCGTTCGAAGAATCTTTCCAGTTCTTTTTGGAATTTTTGAGGAATCTTAATGATTCCCGAGTTCGACGACATGGAAGCACGAAATAAACGGTTGGAAGATGAATATAGAAGGAACGGCAGCGAGAAGCGCGAGTAGGTATCGTGCCCGTTGGAAACTCATCTTAAATTTAATTAGCTTTCTCAAAGAAGATGCTGTGGAAAAATGCAGGGAACTGCATTTGTTTAGATTTAATTCGTGGACCCGTCGTGTTTATTTATTTTCACAGAATTTACATAACACGTAAAGTGATGATTCTGAATTCGCGAGGAAAAGATTCTGCATATTGGTATGAATGGAAAATGTGGAGTACAAATTTTCGCTTCGATCTGCCATTTTTCAGAAAAATCATTTTACGAACGAAGCTTATTGCACTTTTAAATAGATTAAAATTTCGAAACTTCGGAATATTACATGTGATAACTGCTTAATACAGATAGCATTCACTTATCTCACATAAAACTACACTCACAGTACATACTTAATATAGAGTAAGAAATCTTGATTGATAAAGAAGGATACGTATCTTTATTTCTACTAAAAGCTGTTTGTCAGAGAATCCATATGTGCGCGAATCAATTTTTTCCAGCCATTACACAATTCTTTCTACTTTTTTAAATGAGAATATTAATTCTCGAGACCGGTTAGCGACGAGTTAAGGCGGATTCACACGTATCAGTTCCGTGATGGGTCAGTGACATCAGCGTCAGTGGTGAAAAATATCGTTTCCCTGTTTTGGAATGGAGCAGCTAACACTGGTTCGTGTTAATTCCTGATACTGGCGGAATTGATATGTGTGAATTCGCTTTTAGACGCTGGCACCGAAGGTGGACAGTTAATGGTGCCTAAGTGGTAATTAAAGATACACTAAATTGCAGTCGAAAGAGGAATAGTCAATTTAACAGCTAAGACAGGTAGTCTTATAACTGGAATGTGGCTGATTGACTGTATTTGTAGACACGTAGGTATACAAACACTCATAATTTTTTTATCTAACTTTTTTTAAATGTATTTTCGGAAGCCATTTGCACACGGCAGAAAAAATTTCCGTTAACTTTTGCAGATATGATAGCTGTCGTTCAAGACGACACGGTTGCAATTCGCAATTTCCGTGTAAGAAACGGCTAGAATGTGGCCTTTCCGGTAAACCACATCTTCGTGCCTCTCTCCTGGCAACAGCTGAGCAAATATTATTATCTTTATCTTTATTTCCTCGTTCTTGAACTCGAATATCCACTCTACAAGTGCTAGTGCATTAATAAAAAGTGCTAAAAATAGATGTGCATACAGACGGGTGGAGTAACGCGCATTCTTTCGTCGTATGTATTTTCTTTACGACAATTCAAGTGCTTACTCTCAAAACACTTTAAATCTAGCAAACACGAAATTGAGAGAATCGTGTGCTTTTTTCAATATTTTAGGTATATACATTTTGCATGAATCAGTGTGCTTTATTACAAAAATGTAAGATGTACAGTAATAATATAAAGGGGTCGATAATAAAATTGTGGATGTTAGAGATATTAATAATTATACATGGAAATAAGACGCAAAGAAATAAATTTTTGGGTACATCGAAGTGGGCAAAATTGCTATTACATATTAGGTCATCCCATAAGCTTGTGTCGAATTAGGATCAATATTTCAAACATACCTTTGAATTTTATGAAAAAAAAAGAAACAACGGAGATAATATTATAAACAAGATGCATCGATCTCTTATCGCTCTGTGCTTGGAAAACGTATCGTGACGTATAATAAACACACCGCGGCACGAACTTATAGCATGATCTAAAATCTAATAGAAGTAGTATATCAGGGGAATTGATTTTTGTAGTTTTCAGGCTGTAGTGGTTAATGGAGTTTGTCTTTACGATTATCATTATTTGATATGGAAGATGCTAAAACATAAATTACATTAGCTTTTAACCTTTATTGATGTGTGATATGAACAAGTTTAGTTTCATTTATAAGATTAGCATGTGTCACTAATGGAGAATAATGTAGCCACATGTTCGCGTCTTTAAATTGATTTTTTATTTAAGATAGCCTTACAAACGCTAATTTGGTTCTAGAGTTTTAACATTCAAAACATTTTTAAATATTTCATAATATTTTCTTGCTAAAAGAATGTACATTATTTTTCTTCAACGTATTTTTTACCTGAACAAAATTCGTAACCGTAAGTTAAGCGTACATTTTTAAATTAGTTTCTTCGCGTAGAAACTTTTTTAATAGGAAAAAAGATCGATAAAAAAATAAAAAAATAAACAATACACGCTCAAAAATATTATATGAAGCTTTCCCGCGCGCAATCTTCATTTTTTAAAAACAGAAAGTAGCTGTTTAATTCTCTCTACGAAGATCGGGGAAATTGTATTTGTAGCGAAAAATAGAAATATAAAATTTTGAATGAAGCGATATCTGTCATATCGACGTGCGTTACAAGAAGTGGCACGTTTCATTTTGCTTACGATAAACAGCACGTTTCAGTTTGCCACGTAAAGAAGCACATTTCATCGTTTCTGACGAGTATTAGTACGTTTGGTCTTCAACCGCGCAAACTAACATATTTGACTGCTTAGCCACGAGGAATAGCACATTTCGTACTTTGTGGCGAAAACTAGTACATTATCCTGTTTCGCCACTAACAATAGCACCTTTTGTATTATACTGCAGAAACTATCACGTTTCGGCGCGTGGTTAGTTTAAATTGTTGAAGTGCATTTTGCATCGAAGAATTCAACTTTTGAAAATATTGTTTAATAAATAATAACTCCATCTAATCTCCGAAAGGAAACACGTATAAAAATTTTAATCTACATAATTTAAGTACGGTATTTTAATTATTAATAAGTTACTGACCTTTAGTATTAAATAAAAATCGCGTCGGTATTTAAGTTGACACACTCGATGTTTCGTAGCCAACCTTCCAAATGTGCTGCTTTTCGTCGTTACAAACGGAACATGCTACTTTTCGTGGCAAACCGCTCAAACGTGAAACGTGATAGTTTTCGTGACAACGAAAACAAATGTGCTGTTTTTGTAAGAAAATTAAAACGTGCTACTTTTCGTAACGCACGTCGATATGATCCCATCGAAGCTGATGCTTGAAAATAACTTTCGCATTCGTAAGATACTCGAAATAGCCAGTGTTGCATCGCAATTTTTCCTATAAATATTCCGCAACTTCCAATATCGATTTGATCGTCAATTTCATGAAGATCGATTGCAACTAAACGTAGAACATTTGTTCCGCGCAGCGAATATCCGAAAATCAATGGCGATCCTCGTTCCAGGCTATTTCGAACGTGCAAGATATTTCAGTCTTTCGAATATTTCCAGCGGGCATTCTCGAGATTCATGAAGCGTGCCTTTCGCAGGTGTCGTTAATCATCGTTTGCATTCTAGCGAAATACTCTCCTTCGCGCGCGTTTTTCATTTCCAACTCTGGATGGGGTCCAAAGGAACAGAGAGGCTCCGTAGTTAATTCGTATTTACTGTCACGTAGCGCCGTGTATTCTTATTATGCACACGCAATCGTCTATGATGCATTCTTGCTTCGTTTCACTCGTGATCGAGTATGTGTTCTGCCTTAATTAAACCGTTTCATCTCACTTGATTTTCGCTGAATGAGTCGCCGGCTCACTCAGGTGCCGAGCTTGCCCCGTCGATTCCTTTTCTCGTTTTGCGCGCTTGTAGTTTACGCCTTAACAAGCTCCATTTTTCTCTTAATTACATAAATTGCAGAGCCTCGTACACGGGCAACGTGACTTCGCCTCTATGGGCTCGTGCACACGCTGTGTCGAGAATTAAACGCGCCACGATTCGATACGTCGTATTTATGGCTGCGACGGGTTCTTTGTTGATAAGTAAATGGTAAATGAGATAGATGATAATAAGGAAATTGATAAATGAGGCTCCCACGTGGAACGTAAACGAAAACTACTGCTCTTCCGAATTTCGACACGGAAACAGAAATGTCACTTCCTTGCAAATTACTGTACTAATTGCACTTTCAACATCGTGTCAGCGAGAGGTACTTGGACAAACTCTGTCTGGAATATTATTAGTACCTCCTATTTATACTTTAAAATTTTTAAATATTTATACTTTAAATTTATTCTTTTAGAAATATTCCAATGTCTATTTTTTAATTATAACCTTGCAGTGGATATAGCTTGAAGCATTAAGATATTACAGTAGATAGAATTGAGAATATCTTACTAAGATGCAAGAGTAAGGGGATTTTAAATATTTCAGTAAGGTGTTAGAATATAGAGAACTAACCAAATTTTATATTAGACATCTTACTAAAATATTCTGCGGCTATCTTCTCCTGTCTTAATAAAATATTCCACCTATTCGTCTATTCTTATACTTCAGCAAAAAATTTCTGAGTTCAACACATTCTGATACTTCAATGTCAGGCTAGACGGAACTTGGAATATTTCAGTAAAAAGTTTAAATAGATAGAAGTCTGAAAATGGTCAAAGTTCTATCTGTTCCACTAGTTTACTGAAATGTTCAAAGTTCTTCCTATCTTTCTATCTTAACTCTATATTCATGGGTAGAGAGAGTAGGAGGCGAACAACACGCCAAAGTGTCATGTTTTTATTTCATATGGAAGGTAGCAATAGATTCATATTAAAATACATTTATTGAAACATTAATATTACAATCTTTCTCAGATAATGTTAAAATATTCCAAGCTATACATTCTTAGATAATTTTTCAAAGTTCCATTCGGTCCTACATCTTTCGAGAATATTTAAAGTTCAGAGGTATTAGCTTGGTTATCACCCATTATCAGGTCTTATGACGAGGAGGTAACTGCGAGCGGAGGTCCCTTGAGAGATAGAAGGAATCAAAGTTCTATCGACCTCCCTTTACAGAAACCTTAGACTACTTAGCTAAAGAGATAGCTGGAATTAGTGATCCTCCAGGGAGTGATCGGAACAACCTGTATCGTCGCTGATTGGTTGCCGTCATTTGTGCTAAAAGCAGAAGTAGACAGAGAAAGAAACTGTAAAAAAGGAAGAGACAGAAATACGGATAGAAAGAGATAGATAAACAATTAGCTTGGAAAGCAGACGATTTAATGAATGTTTAGGTTATGTTATTTCCGGTTTTGCTACAAATGGCTGCGGTTATACCGATCACTCCCTGGAGGATCAGTAGCTGGAATGAAAGTTCTAGGGACCTCAACAGTTTAGACTTAGACTCTGAGTCACTTAGTGACTTAGAGGCTAAGGAACTGCCAAGTATTCACCCTGTTGGAATAAATTCAGCAAAAATAATCTCACCCAAATAGGCTAAGAAATTCCTCGACACTAGATTTTGAAAGCTAGTCCAGGAGGTCCATAAAGACCAATGAGACCGGATAGATCAGGTAGATTAGATTGACCAGAGAAAGCAGATAGGGTAAATCCGGGAGACGCGGTCGGGCCGGAGAGTTGGTTGAGTCGCTATATTTCAGACTCTATACGTAAAAACGCGTTAAAGTGCAGACCAATTACTTCTCTAGAAGCCAAATAGTTAAATGAATAGCGTCATTTCGCTTCCTTCTGTGTTTTTCTGGATTTATAGGCTGTAAAAGGTAAATTGAGGTTACATTTAACCTCTTTTGTCAAACAGCGGTGTACAGAATCGAATTTAAAATATACTTCTAAGTTTATTTTGTGTTTAATGTTTGGGATAATAAGATAGTAGAGATATTGAGGGACAATGCAGCCAAAGTAATTTGGCCATATTAACTCTTCCTCTCAAAGCTAACGAGAAGACCATCTCTCGCTGCAGAAAGGAGAGATGGTCGAATTATGATTTTTTTATTTTTTATTATTATTTTATTATTATTTTTATTTAGTTTATTTATTCACTTGCTAATAGACAGTAGGTAGTTCACTTTTTCTTTGACGTGTTTCTTACTTGTTTAGCGTAAACAAATTAAATATCAATAAATCTGTAGTTGCATTCACTCATAAATAATTTTATGTACTTTCTTCTTTGTTATTTTTCCATGAATAATTATGTCAGTGGTCTCTGCCAACGACGAAAACCATTTCTCTCGGCACCTCGGGAGAGGTGGTCAGATGTCATGACTTCAGTTTTCAACCCGACTTACAGTAAATATCCTCTTAAAACAAATATCGACCAGTTTTTCTGAATCAGCATAAAATTCTCAACATATAGGTATGTTCTGATAAAATAAGTAATATCTATATTAGTTTTAATATCCATTTTATATTAAGTCGACCGCGTCTCCCGGATTTGCCCTATAGATCAAAACGACTAAGTAGACTGTCTAGACTCTAGAGTCTAAAGAGACCAGAGAGGGAGGAATTCAAAGGGAAGAGTTCAAAGTAGGGGAGACCGGGACTAGTTGACTAACGAGGTTAGTTGACTAATTCCCTTTAATTGTAAAACGCGATATTGAAGCATATGAATGACCAGCTTGCCATTTAATGTGTCGCCGTGACAAAAACTTGCGTGTTCTATCAGTGACAATGAAAAATCTAAAAAGGTCGGCGGGAAGTAAATATTTTTGTTTTGACTATTTATGAATTTTTGTCCACTAAATAATATTTTGTGGAAACGTGATACATTGACTAATAATTTCCGGTTTTTGATTTTATCCAGTGCATGGGGATTTTGTACATACGGCCCTTAACATGTTAACAATGTCGGACGGGGTTTCTTGACTAAGCATAGGAATACCACCAAAAATTGCATTTTTTATCCTCTAGATGCAGTCGGGGCAAAGAGTTTAGTTGCTCAAGTCCACTTCCCCCACCACAAATCCTTCCAAACTCACCCCTACCAGTTTTACACTCTCCCTTCAAACTCACAGGCCTTCCAAATAGACCATAACAAACAGGTACAAAATAATTACAGTATCTAACACCATGATAATTAATAAAAAAAAAATAACACTGTGAAAGAGTGAAAAAAAATTTATTGGGCTTAGTATACATATGTACGTTTCGTATACTATATTGATGGAATTGGCAGCGTATATATACGCTTTTCGTATATATTGATGGAACTGTGACAGCGTACATATACGCCTTTCGCAGGCACAAGATTAAAACTGAAAAGTAAATGTCAAACCAACTAACCCCATCATATTTGCGAACTAATCCCGCGGCCGGGGTTTGTTGACTTATTCGTCACACTACTCTAAATACAATAAAAACTACAACCTATACTCAATTAAAACGATTTTAAAACTTAAGCCTGTATACCTAATGAAATTTGTAAACTTTTGGTATGCAGCAAGTGAACAAAATATCAATGGTCTATTTATAAAAATTAGAAATGTTAAAAATTAGTCAACTAGTCCCGGTCTCCCCTACTTATCTCAGCGAATACAAATAAAAAAAACCATTCAAACAGTAGTTATTTTCTACCATAACCGATGAAATTTCATTTAAAATCAAAATAAAATATAACAGTTTCTAATAATGTATGAACCCTGTCTCTGCAGCAATATCACATAAAATTAAGCAAAACTCCACTTCGCTCGAACCAATAGAAATTTCATATTCCTGTTTAATGCTAGGCGATCCCTAATTAATAGCCCTCAGCGCACGCCCTCTTTCACCCACAAACGCGTTCCACATAGCCTCCTACCATTATCCATTATCGCAAGCAATATTCCTAAACAAATTTGAAACGAATATCCGAAGACTCGAGATGAGAGATTCAGAAACCCCTTATCCAACACGTCCGGTGATGTCGACGAGCATGCTTACGATCGTTGCCGCTAATACGAAACGATGTCGAGCAGCCAGATAAAATCCGATCGCGAGCCACCCTCCAGAAAGCCCACCCGTCAGGGACGTCGATTTTCCGCGATGACTTCGTTAGTCACGGAATTGTCCTCCTGAAGCGTAATTCCTCGAAAGCGACGTCCGATCACGTCTGGCCTGGAAGAGACGGGGAACGGCTCGACGAGACGTCCCGTATTCCGTCGTTCGCCGAGGCGATATCAATTGAACGTCGAACGTCCGGCAGATGCGGCTGTCAGATAAACGTCCGTCTATGTAATTGGCACCGGGCCATTCCATGGCTGGCCATCGCGGCGGTATTTTCGAAGTGGCTTTACACCTAAGTTTAGTTTCCTGTGGTCGAGGCGGCGGTTCTATTTCGTCAGGTTTTACTGGTTCCATCGCGATAGAAATAAAGTTCTGGCGGTTCTTCGAAGTGGTAACAATCGATTTGGGTTGAGAGGATGCTATTATGAGGATTTGTGAAGCGTAGGGGTAGTTGATCATCTTCATATACGTTTGGACACTTTGTGGTGCCTTATTTATGATATTGTAGTTTCTAGAGATGTAACGAGCACTTAGTTTCAGATACACTCGAGTGTCGTGTAAAATGATATTCTAAGGGTGCAAACTACCAACCACCAAGTGTTTTTGGTCACTTATTTTAAGGGACTTATTAAAATAATGATGTTGGAATATTTATGTAACTGAATACGTCCCTAGGTTCTTGACTTGTCGTTAAAGTATTCTAGGGATCTATTGATCTCGCCTTTGGGAACGTCAACGAGATCATTAAGTACATCTATGGAAAGCATAATACTTCAAGGTGGTTGCTACCCTTGTAGATCAGACCACACACAGATCAGATCACTTTTTCAATAATCTCATTCGATATAATAAGTATCTTTAAGTAGGAAGGAAATGAAGTTCAATCACTGGTCAAGTTTAAATATTTCCTTAGGCTAAACTGATTTTAGTAATTTAAAAGTTGTGGGCTCTATTTGTTTTATCGATGTAAAGTGCAAAGCTTTCGATGACATGTGTGTGTGTAAGACAGCTTGTCATTAGACAGTACGCTTATATATAATACTCGATGACATGTGTACGTAACACTAGCTTGTCATTAGACAATAAACATACGGATGCTAAAAATACATGGCATGTGGTAGCGCACGTGTAGCAAGCAGATAATTCCATAACATTTTGTATTCATCGATTAAGAGTCATAATGCGATAATTTACAAGGGAACACCCCGAACCCGGAAATTCAACAAATTCTGAAACTTTCTGAATATGCAGGGAATTTTCTCCTCATTACAGCGCAATTTTTGTTTGCTGCCCAAATTCACTCTAAGGGGATGTAATTGACCCCTGAAAATCCGGGTATTTTCCGATTTTGTGTTATAACTCCTGAAATGTAAAATATATTTTTTACCAAATGATAGATCTAATTAAATGAAGTAACTTTTGTGTTGAAATTTATTTTCTATCTCTTACAGCTGGCGAGTTATAACGCAAAATCGGAAAATAGACGAATTTTCAGGGGTTAATTTCACCCCCTTCGAGTGAATTTGGGCAGCAAACAAAAATTGCGTTGTAATCAGGAGGAGATACCCTACATATTCACAAAGTTTCAGAATTTTTTGAATTTTCGGGTTCAGCATCTTCCCTTGTTAGTCATTTGTTAAGTCTTTAGGATCAAATGGTACTATATTTTTCAAAACGACAACAGGTAGACAAAAATCTCTACAACAACCCAATGTCATAAACCACGATATTACAGTAATATAACGTTTCTATTATGATACATCGTGTTTCTGTGGAAAATCCAATTTGCTTGACGATTATTTCTTCAAAAGCATCACTGATGATGACGTTTCATACCCACCTCCTTTTACTGCTTCATTCACCACGATCCTTTTACCCTTATTTTAGTTCTGCTCCTGACGTTGAAAATTTTGTTCTTGGCTGTTGCAAAGTGTTCCGGCGTACATACAGTACGTTTACTCGACTTTCCTGGAGGCATTGCTTCAGCCGCAGCTTATTTCACCATCATTTTCTATAACGAAGTTCGTATCGATAAAAATTATGACAGTTGATGTATTCGCAAGTAGTAATCGTCACACTTTCTTGTTATTGAATTTTTCTGTTCAAATGGTTGATTTTTAACGCGACAGTATCGTAGAATTGATAACCTTTGATGGTTTTCAAATCGTTTGAACACAAATAATAGGTATATTCATCTCTGTGCGACTTCTATGCACAGTTGAGATAACATTTTCCTTCAGAAATTGCTTAATCACGAAGTGTTTATCATTCACATTTTGCAATCACATTTCCCTTAATAGCTCGGAAATATGTAAACTTTTACTTTATGCATGATCAAAGTTTATCGTCAAACAGCAAGCACATTTCACAAAATACATATTTAGAGGATCGCCTACGTAAAGTAGTTAATACTGTGAAAAATACTTATACTGTAGAAATTGAAATTTGAAAAAAAATCTTTATATAGTATTTGCTGAATTTTCGACATTTCGTTTATTCTTCCCAAAATTAGATATCAGGCACATTCTGTAATTATTCTGAGCACCATATCGAATTTTATGTTTAATTTTAATTTTATTATTTAACAAAAATTCTTTTACCAGCCATGGATATTTGTGTACCTATTAAATACAATTTCTTGCTTTTCCACTTTTCTTCAGAAAATGCCTAGTTAAGTAAGCTGCATTTATACGAGCAGAATTTATTTTGAAAACGTTGCTTAAAAGAGTTCCATGGGATTTTCAATGCACCTTAACAACTGCAATTTGCAGAATACAGGGGGGGGGGGGGCTATTGGAGTGAAGTTGAAAGGGCCCATCTTATTATTTTCGATGTCGCGGAAGAGAAAAAAAGATCGCTCTTTAACAAGCCCGTCAAGGCTCTCCTGGTAACTAGCCGAGAAGCATTCGAGTATTGAAGTTCTGAAGAGCGTTTTCGACGCGTTCGTTTAATCCTCGAGGGCCGTTGCGTTCGATCGTTTAGCTCGACGGACCCGTTTTTTAAAATTAAATGATCCCAGCTAAATGTAAAATCCGTGGCCCTTTGAAGGCACGTTTTCGCGTTCCACTTCAACGCGTATGGGTGCGCTTTGTCGCAGCAGGATGACGTAGAGCGAAAGAACGTCGCCGAAACTGGATTAGCGCAATTTCGTGACCTGTATAGGAAGCCAATTCATTTTACTGAAGTTGAAACGCACGACGGGGCGTTGCACAGAAATGTCAAATACTTATGCAATCTCTCTGAGAAACGTAATAATAACGACAGCAATGCGATATCATTACACATATAGTTATGAGAATTTACAAGCTAAGGGATGAAAAGGAATATAAAGTTTAAACTGGTAATTATCTAGAATATTTTCTTCAAAAAATTTTAACGATATGATTTTAATCGAGATTCGAAGATTTCATGTTTTCAAATCATTTTCAAAGCAGTCACGTGACAAGTGTAGTCATTTATGGTTGGTAGATTATGCGATGAATGATTTAATAAAAACTTAGTACTAATAATTCTTCCAGAGTAATCAAGGAAACAAAATTGAATAACGCCGCCAGTAATCGTTTGCTCTTACCTAATAGGTAGGTAGTACCTATATCCAGCGAAGTCCAGCGTTTGTTGATTGATTTTCTTCTTGCGCGCAATACTTCGAAGTTCATTAACGACGGTATTGTTATACCTTTTCAGCTGGCGTTATTATAACTGCGCTATTATAACTTTATAACTCGCGACCCTTATTACAACCCGGCAGTAATTCCTGGGGGTGAAGCAATTTGTGAAGTCATCTTTAGGGTTTCCTTCTGCGGAAATGACGTAACATTTGTCTCGAATGGTGATGCAAGGTTATTTTCGAAATTTTACAGGAACTGCTTAAGAAATTTTGAATTTTTTAAACGCATAACATTGATTCTTTTCAAATAATCTTCGAATAAAATGAAGTTATTCGAATATAACGAATCAACTTTTATTCCAATAACGCCTAACTCTGGTTAGATTCGACTAGACCGCCCGTGGATATTTTTGTTCGCGAATGGAACACTGAAATTGGTAGACCTTATGCGTGCAAACAGGTATTCTCCTTCTCATTCTTCATACGTTCAATTTTTAATGGCACTCTGTCGAAAATAAATCTTAAATCGATGGCTTCGAAATTAAATTTCTGTTATTCACTATATGCACCGCTTGGAACAGCCTGATATATAAAACCGTGCAGTTGGGCAATGATTAATAGTATCACGGGGCTCGCGAAGTAAATTATGGGCGTTAAAATTACTACCAGCCCGTTCTGTACATTGAGGAAATTCGTATTACATGTGATGCATTATTGAAATATAAAAATTTGTTTCGTGCAAGTCCCTTGATAAATCGCGTTAGTAAATTATGAATTCAGAGGAAACGAGGTCGAGCGATATTTAGGTTAATGACGTAAAATGGAAAGAGATTTCTGATAAAATAGTGTAACACAGTGCGCCATTCAAGGTTTCCGCGTTAGTTTAAATGAAACTCGCGATTTCGATCCCCTTTTTGGAATTGAATAACAGTACCAGGACTTGCTTCATTCATTTCGCCGTATCTCTGGTGTTACGTTATCTTTATGGAGTTCTCTAACTGTCCCTCAAAGCTTTTCATGCTCACTGAGTGCAGTATGGGGCAGCTTGATAGTGAATGACCTTATGGTTCAAAGAGCCTTACAGGGGTATTCTACCGTGACATGCAATTTTTTAAACCCTTTTTTAGGATTTTTTTTATGAACTTAATAAAAGATTTTTATGCTGAACTTTTTACTGTAAATTTATTATACCTTAAACTATGAATAAAAAATGTTTTGATTGAAAATATGAAACAAAGATGGCGCCACAGTTCATGAAAGCCGACCACCTCGAAAAAAATTGCTCCATTTGTTGCCATGTTTTAGGTCGTTCTGTTAGTCTGAAACAAAAAAACCATAGAGGTTCTTAAATTATTCAGGCGTGACTATCGCAGGTAGCAGATTTGGACTGAAATGTCGAAAACTTTTAAACTGGCATTAATTTGAAAATTAAGTGTCGAATCTTGCGGTTTTTCTTCGTCCTTTCCGGGCTATAAAATTGAAAAAAAAATTAGAAAAGAATAATATTTTGGTTTAATTCTACCAGGGACGATAGCGACACATCTGCTGAAGATGTGTGCACAAGATGTGTGCCAATCGTTCAAGTAGAATTTGGGATGTCGTGACAATCATTTTCTAAAACACCGTCTTGAGAAGAACGCGTTCTGCAAACAGTTCTAGTGAAGAAAATTCTACTTACAATTAATCTGCCACGCTTGGTCCGCAGAGAACACCTTCCTCTTCCCCAAAGAAGTCTTGCTGGGCCAATTTTTCCTCTCTGCGACCGTCGCAGTAGAATACCCCCTTAAGCTTCCGTCGACATTCTGTAATTTCGCAACAGCGACTCACGCGTGCAAGAATCCACGAGTCCTCCTCCTCCCGTGTCACTTTTATTAAAAACAGAAAAAAAACCCAAATGCTCTCTGTGTACAGTAACACCGAACCGTTTCCAAGAAAGCCGCGTTTCACACGCTGTAGCGTAAATAAATTTAAGGGCGCTTCTCTGGTTGAGTCACGCGTCGCGCAAAGAATACGCAATTCCTTTCCTCGTGGCTGTCCGCCAGATCGATTAAGGCGGATTCACACATATCAGTTCCGCGACGTGAGGAGTGGTAGAAAATATCGTTTCCCTGTTTCGGAACGGAGCAGTTTACACTTGCCCGTGTCAATGTCAGTCACTGACACAAAGGGGCCATTGTCACAGACGGCACCGAAACGTCACGGGGCTGATAGGTGGGAATCCGCCTTTATTCAGATGCGTAGCTGCATTACGCCGTGGATATCGCACAGTCGGTTCTTTTGACTCTCTCGTTGCAGTCCTTTTTTCGCTTAACGGGTTTGAACCGGGGCCGCTGTGAAACCAGGGCGAACGAGCGGCCCGTCCCGCGATTTCGCACAAGAGTTTTGCTGAAATTTTTATCGGCTCACGGCGAGATTTCAACGTTATTTTACGCGATCGAAGATAAGCGAAGTGTCTTGTAGCCTGCCCGTCCGACTGACGCGCAAAGGTTCCCGCTCGGTCCGTGTTTTCCAGCGCTTTTTCCGAACCAGTTTCAGCGGTCAGCGCTTGGACGCTTTCTAGTCGTTCCTTCGGGTAGCTCGAGCTTTTGGATGAATACTAATATATTCGTCCTCTTAATTTTTCATATTTGAATGTTCTGCGGTAGGAAGCTTTTATCATACACGTCTTTTCTATTCTACGCCTGTAAAAGGAGGTTCAAATAGGACATTGTAGTGTGGAATTGGTGGTGGTAATAATGGCGTCAAAGAGGACGTACCTATGTAGTAGCGGTATTTATAATAATGGAATAGGAGATCTTAGAATTTTATTGAGCAGGTTAGTGGGATTAAAAATGTTTTTATTGAGAATGTTTGTTAAGAATTCGTGACGGCCAGAGGAGGTTTATGTTAGATGGTTTGAGGCACAGGAGAATGGTAAGTCTTTTCTATTAATACGACGAATAAGTGGCAAATGGTTATGGGAGCATTGAATTTTTAAATCAATTTTCAAAGAGTACAATTTTTAAGAAATCGTTCCTTTATATAATTCTCTTTATTTCAGATATTAATGTTTGTCATTAATCGGTGCTAGTGAGCAGAATTATTAGTTCAGATAGTGGAGGTTTTTAGTATTTGTAGAATATCTTTCGGAAATCGATAATTTTTTTGGTTTTACAGAGACCCGAAAATTACGGAGAAAGTGTGAAGAATACCCTGAGGTCTTTGATACTCACTCATATACGATTACTCAAGCCATTTAAGATCAGAATAGAACGAAAGTTAGATAACAGTTTTCTAATTTACATTACGCACAGTGCTCTTGAGTATTTCTGAATGTTTTTGCACTTGAAAGCTCCAAGAGATTAATGGAACCTGTGAATCTTTTACATTTTCTTTTATCTATCATTGGAAGTTTTTGCAAAACAAGGTATCTATTATTTAAAGAAATGTAATCAGAATAGCTAGTTATTTTAGTAGAATACATTTCTATAATTCCTACTCCACTCGTCTCGTCTCATGAAATGTTTAATCCGACTATTTTGGAATAGGTATTATAACTCATTGATGAGCAACGTCTCGGATTTGTATTAACATTTTATACAGGAACCCATGCGCAGTCTCCAAAAGCTGATCCATTTTAAAATACAGCGACGAATGTATTTTAAAACAGTAAAATTGGACTTCGTAGAGGAAAATGTAAGATGAGAGTTTTTCTAGAAAGCTGCCAGCTAGCTTATGACAAACGAAAGCTGGCATCCTATCGGAATATCCTTTTAAAATGAAACTTTATTAATATCCCCCGGCTCCCTCGCTTTGCAAAGATAATGATAACGTGTAGTTTCGCGAGAGGATTATCTTCAACTAATAACTAATGGGGGTATTTGCATTTTGGGCTACTCTATCAGCCGTGACAGGGAATTAGTACTCCAAATCCGTAGCTTGGTAACTGCATAATTAAGTTCGAAGTTAAAGTCGCCGGAATACAACCCATCGCTGTATACCCAGTTGAGAACGCACAGTGGCGTGTTAATGACTAGGCCATCAAACTTTCACGACTTGACACTTCTGCTGTCATTACCTTTATTTCACTTATGTCTACTTGGAGTATATCTTAGACTTTATCACACACTACAATCAGCTTTGCAACTGGAACGACGACGTCGTTGGAAATTAGATAATATCGTAATAAGTAAAAGGGTAACCGGATATATTACCTGGAGGGCGACCAGGTTGTCGAACACTGTGCTAAAAAAACGAGATTTGTGAAAGCCTGAAATTATGATCCTGAATTAGTAGGATCTAATGCCAATTACTGTTACTGCAAAATATTCTCTATTAATGGCTCTAGAACTATGCGACGCAGTTCGGATTTTCATGACGTTTTTTGATTTTTAAATTGGGGATTCCAGAAACATTTGGTTCCTGCTGAAGCGCTTAAAAGGTCTCTGGGACTCGCCGGAAAGTTTACTTCGCGATGTTGCTTTTGACGAATTAGAGGTTTGTGTTAAATTCAGGAATTTGTGGTCGTTGGTGTTGACTTCTACGAATTCTCTAAAGTAATCTTAAGTTTGTAGATGTTAGGTTTTACGAAGTTGGGTGATATGAAATTTTCCAAATTCGAGGGCATTGGCGTCGAATTTTACGAATTTGGGATCCTTTGGATGAAATACTATCAGTTTGAGGTTGTTCGTGTCGATTTCTTCGAATTTAGAATTGTTGATATAAAATTTTTCAAATTCGAGGTTGCACGTATCGATTTATACAAATTTGGGTCGACTGTGCGGAATTTTACCGACTTCAGGTGCTTGGTGTTCTCTAATTTTCGTCGTTGACGTTAAATTCTCGAGATTCGTTTTTTTAGCACCCAGTAAAATATCCGTAATCACATAATCCACTTAATACCCAGGATCAATTAAGAATGAAATCGCTGGCTGTCCGTGGACCGCAAAACTGCTCGTGGGAAAGAAACCGCTACGTGGTTAATCGGCAACGAGCAACAGTCGAGCAAACAGTCGCGTCTGGGAAGAATTAAATGATAGTTGAATCCAAGCGACAAACACGATTCCTCGAGCATCGCTGCCGGATACCCGACCGGATGCGTTCTTCTTTGCTGCCGGGGTCGATTCTCTGACCGTTTTCCGCGAAAGGAAACACGATCACCGCGTTGAAACGGTCGATGCCAGTCAGTTCAGGTAGAACTGGAATTCACGTATCAATAATTTACTGGCGTGTTGCACAGACGTCGTCGGATCGCGCAGTTAACAACCGCGGCGGAATTTCTCCGCGAATTAATGGCTGCCAGGAAAAATGTTAACCAGATGCGCAGGTGTCAAGGTGCAAGATCGACGTGATGTTAACCAGTTCCGACATCGGCCTAATCGTTTCAGTAATATTTCCAGCTGGTTACGATAGAAACTTAGCCTGTCTATGGAAGAAGTATGATGGGAATACACTTCTGCGGGTACGTCGCCAGTAAATGGGTATAATTATAATCCTGTTTGGCGGGCGGCAAGAAATAATAAAAATTTCAAAGCCAGATGCTGCATGTTTCTTGTAACAACGTACGGCGCGCGCTTAATTAATATTTTTTACTGAATTTATTTGCAGTATTAATTTACGATTAAATGATGACTGGGTTCGGGAAAGGTAATTGTTTATAGAGGATTTGAGAGGAATTTGAATTTAATTGGAATTTGATTTACCTAGTTCTTTTGACGTGTGGAAGTAGGAAGATAACTGTAGCTTGAAAACATAACTGGGGAAATGCTTATTTCCTTGGATGTTAGTAGTGTAGTAAACGTTCTTATGATATTTCTTTGAAATTTTGTCAGAGTGTATAAAAATGTAGGATTGCTGTTAATGGTTGTAGGTAGATATCATTCTGTTTGTGCAATCTCGTAATTTTATGATAAACTGTGAAAAATTTTCATACTCGTGAATGTCGTTTATTTTATATCTTCGTGGAGAAATGTTATTAAAAATTTTTGCCTACAGGAGATTAAACTACTGTAATTAGTAGCATATATTATTACATTTTTCATTGACACTTTGCCTTGGCGGAAACGATAATTGAAAAACAACCACTTGAAACTGTTCGTTGCTATAATGTAACTTCAATTATGTAATTTTTTCAATTTCGAGTCTCTTTGTATTGTGTGTACCTACATTAAGTTTCATTTGAAGTCGTCACTAATTGTCTACATAAATAAAGCTATTCCTGCATGAATATGTATTCTATTGTTACTCTTTCCATTGTTAAATTAATTCTGATGCAATTGAAACGCAAGGTTCCTTTCCAGTAACAATCTCTCTTGCCACTTCTGCTTTCAAAGAAACTATAATACTTTAGGTGTCAATGTGAATATAATATAGATTCAGTTACGTCAAAGTATTTTTACCAAATTTGTAACATATAACTTACAATTCATAATTAAAAATAAAAACACCAAATTTCCCATTTTTACGACGAAGTTGAAGCTTTAACATTAAAAATTTAAAACACAGCAGTAGTAAAAAATCTGAAACTAATAAATTATTTTCACTACAGTATAATCTCAGAAACAGTAGTATTAATTATCAAATCTACTTGTTTCAGAACCAGAGCATCATATCATAATAATTCATTCTGTAATTGAATGAAACTAATCCTTCCATATAATTTGTCAAACAAGATTCCATTATACTCAATTGTGTTATGAGTTTCCCATGTTTTACATACATTTTTAGAAAAATTGAATTCGTTTTCTTGTCACTTTCCAACCCCCTTTGGTCCTTTATTTCACTGCAGCATAAACCGAGCGAATTTAATCTTGTAAATAGTGGACAGATAGATATTTTGTGTGCATAGACTCTATTATACGTTGTTGTGATGGGGCCGGAAGGAAGAAAGAATTTATGGGAATTCGATATATCAACTGACCCCACGAACCTCATAACTGGTCGTGTAACCTGTCTTTTCGGTAATTTAATCTTCCCTGTAAATTACGACGTTCCCGTGGCATGATATTAATTCTCGTTCGACGGTCGTGTAATCAGCGACTTCATCCTGATAAGTATAATCGGCCTTGCTCTTCTATAATACATCGCTGGGATTATCAACGCAAGATGGTTCTGCGAGATCAGTTGAAAGCTGATATTGCGTGGCAGTGCGACAGATTCTGATTAATATCCTGAAATATTTAAATCCACTGACGTGAAAATAATCATGTCTAAAATGGTCTTGTTTTTTTTATGTAGCTTATTACCAGTTTTAATATTTCGAAGTACAAAAACCCAGCGCTGATGAGGTTTACAGAATTTCGCAAATTTGCAATTTAATATTTTCTTGTTCATTATGGTTGGGAAAATTGACGTGGTCACACAATTTTTCATCATGTCGGTAGGCAATTTAAGCACGAGGGGAGGACCGTATTAATTTTTTGCGACAATCGCTAACTGCGAAATTGGATTCGAAGATTGGGGTCTGGAAAAATTTTATCCTGTGATTTGCCTTCATGTTACTTCAAAACACTCAATCGTTACATTCTAATATATTAGAATCATAGATTCTACATATGTCAGAGTAATTCAATAACATTGTCTACCAAGCGAAGTATTGCACTTATCAATAAAAGAATTAAAATTGACAATTAGCACGAAAAGCCACTCGGTGAAAATTTTCGTTACTCCTATATCGTCCACATTTTATGGACGAACTAGGTCACGACATTCGAGATTAAGTGTGAGTTATTCGTTGAATCTTTAATGTTGAATAATATAGAGAAGGTAAAAGAAAAATGTGTGGCATTTATCGTTCGGTTGGGCACGTGTCCCAAAATACATTGCTCGAGTGAGGTGAATCAGAGTAGTTCCACTCGAGCTGCTTTTCAATGAGATACGCCAGCAGAAGCGTACCAGAACACTCGACTGATCAGATGGTCCCTCTTTAACAAACTAATCGATCTGGATACATAATTGCTAATGGGTATCTTATCGCGACTGCGCTACCATGTATGCAGATAACGATTGGACGTCGCACAATGTAATTTAAACGAATCTAGATCGTTGGTGTGTCGTTCTGTAATGGTTCAGGGGATTGCGCGAGCATGTTTTCCATTTAAACGATAATAATTACGTTGCGGTGGTCTCTTTCTGGACGTTCGTGGTCTCCAGACAAAAGTAGGTATATATCTGCGATACTTTTTGCTCTGGATTATTACAAGGATACGTTTGCAGGAGTGGTTCTGATCACTGTAATATCTGGGATAGATTTTTCTTTTGTCGAATTGAAAATAATATGGGCTACTCTTGAATAGATCGAAAGCTAGGGTTTTTTGAAAATGGAGTACCAAAGATGTATTTTGTAATATATGATTATAGTTTATTGTAACATTGCCTTGGTTTTAATATAACGAGGAGGAATTTAGTGGTCTGCATTGCTGTAGATAGCTTCTCGGTTAATTATTTCATTATTTTTCTAGTGGGATATTGTTGCTATTATAGTTTCTTTATTTGGAATGTACAATGTTCTCTCAAAACATTAAATAGTTTAATATATACAAGTACAAGATAAATTTATTATAATATTATAGTGGCAGAAAGTACGTATATCAAATTCACGTAACTACCTTTTTTGGTCTTTCTCCAAAAATTGCACTGCCCACTCTGATGTTTGTGCTGCCTAACTCCACCGCATGCTCATAATCCTTTGACATTCCCATGGATAGTTCTATAGTTGTCGAATCAATATGTAATTCTTTGGAAACATTTTCTCTACATTTCTTTAAACACAAAATATCAGGATTTTGTTCTTTGGTCACATCATATACTGACATACCTATTGTCATAAGTCCCATAAATTCCAAGTTTTCGCAATTATCAATAATATTTTTTACAAGTGAACAAACTTGTGTAACTTCACAACCATTCTTTTCTTTCTCTTCACTAGTATTAACTTGTACCATTACTTTTAATTTTAAATCATCATATTTTCTAAATTTAGACCAGGATGTATTCAATGCAGATGAGAGTTTTTCATTTCTATAACATATAAATTTAGCACATTTAATATCTTGTTCACCTTATTTCGCTGTAAGTGACCAATAAAGTGCCATTGTATCTCTTCACATTTCTCCAAAATGCTTGGATGATTTCCCTTTTCTATTAGCTCATTTACATAATTCTGACCAAACTGTCTTTGGCCTGCTTCATACGCATCTGTAATTGATTCAGAAGGTTGTAATTTACTTACAGCTACTAGACGTGGTTCAAAATATTTATGTCATTTCCACGTGTTTGAATTAATATTTTTCGATCCGGGAACGTATGAGCGAGATTCTATTGCTCATCAATCTTCGTTTTATTACTTAAGTTACATAAATTATACATCTGAGAAATTTAACATCATCGTAAAACGATCGTTAATGACTGATTCTACGCGCAGTTAGGCGGTAATTATAGATGAGCATAGTTAATGGTAATTTTAGTTGTTTCGTGATATATCGGTGGGAGAGGTGGTCTTAATTTCTGGCAATTTATTCCACCAAATTTTAAATGGCTCAAAATCAACAACAGATGAACACAAAAAATTCCAATATTTTTCCAAATTCGACCATTTCGATCAATGAGGATATCGATACTTTTCCCATTTCCTATCAGAACGAGCATGTTCATTCAAACATTTCAAACCACTCATAAATTGTAATTACTTAGTTCCACACTTAAAATGGGATCCTCGTTCGTAAATAGGAATGCATCGATCGATTCGATTTTCCAACGTGCATCCCCGATCGCTGGAATGCCACCGAATGAATCATCCGTGGAATTGCAGGCCTAACGTGTGCCGAAGGTGAATTGCGTAGGCGTAGCAGCGCACGAGCGAATACTTCAATGATAACACGATCTCCTCATTTAGATAAATTAATCTAACTAGTACCTTGTGCTCGTCTAGCGAGCTTCGTTCCTCCCCTTTATCGATACATCCGCCGAGCATGGAGCTGTAATCATCTTTCGCCGATAGTCGTGTCTCTGAAGCGCAACGACGCGCATGATACGTCGCGATACCTGTTCCACGAGGATGCAATTAAAATAATGGTGGCAGCGTGGTCCCAATTTCGTGCGGGTAACGTAGCACCATAACGATGAGAAGCTTCTCATGCAGAATTTTAAGGGACCCATCTTTTAAAATTTTATATTATTGTAATTATCTCGTCATTTCACATGTTTAAAATATTCAAGTCGATCGATGTTGGGAATACATGCAGACGCGTGCAACTCTTTCTGAGAACGAAAAAGGACACACCAGCTATTTTGTGTACATTTCATTATTTCGAAGGATTTCGTAAATTTATGGAGCCGAATTTCGGTATGTTGCAAATGTATAATATGGAAAATTGGTAAAAGAATGAATTATTATACATGACTTATTGATTGGAAACTTCAAAGCTGAATCTGTTATCTGCGAGTGCTCTTCAGGTATTGAGTATTCGTGGAACAGAAGCATGGACGGTGCATGCCAAGCTTTGTAGATTCAATTTCGTTTTATGATGCAGGTTCGAAAAACTAAACTGCTCGGAGAGGAAATCGTTAAGAACGGTTACTTAAAACCAATAAAGGGAAAAGAATATTCTAGTAAATATTAGAGATTAATGTATTATTCGTATTTCTTGTTATGTGAAGCATTTTACGAAACTTTTGCAGCATATTGATTTCTGTTCAGCTTTCGATGTAAATGTAAATGTGTGTATAATGTGTAACGGATTTATTAGCTTAAATAAGGTAAGAATGTGAATATTATCGTAAGATGAAATTACTTACTGCGCGATGAAATTGATGTTGATTCATCCTATACCTCATATTTCAGCTGCCTTTGACACGGGAAGAATGCGGCATATTGATTTTCATAGCGTCCTGCGATGCAATTAACCGTCGATAGTTGAATCAATGCTGACTCCCATGCAGTTCTCGAGATTATTAAAAATTTTGCATAATTGATTGTGGCGCATAATGCGCCGAAGTGAATAATTGCGTGGCATCCTACTAATTATTCACATCGTTTCTGCGTTTGAAATACTCGTGATTGTCGACTGGATAACGGTTGTAGGGTTGAAAAATGTTCTGATAAACATTTTTCACGGGACTCTTCATTCAAGAATTCCGTTGACGATAAATATATGAATATGAATCTTCATTAAGCAGAATATAGTGTACTTTAATTTTACACGAATCGTTCGAAGATTCTCATGAAGATTAATATTAAATGTTAATTCTAATCAGAGAGAAAACTTCAGTGATTATAAAGTTGTCCTTTAAAAACCACATTACCACATGGTAAAAGGAAACTTGATACGTAAAACAGAATAGATACAATTTTATGTTCCGAATTTTTTTTTTCGGAATATCTCGTTTACGTCCTCCAAGTGAAGTTACTATAGTATCACATTGTATTAACGCTATCAACAACATGTAATAAAAAATGTGAACGCTATCGTCGTCTATTATCGACGTTAGTAAACCGTTCACCGCACGAAGTTGTGTAATTTTCTTAAATCACGTTCTAACGTACAGAAGATTCTGTACGTCCGATTCGGTAATTGGATAATGGTGGCGAGGATGCGGAAACACGCTTCTGCGGCCTCATGCACCTGCGAACATATGTTTAAGGACGTTTTGTTTCTTTTGTAAATACCCATTTAAGGCAGCTGCATGTACGCATTGACACTGACCCTGTAATTATTGTTACACCGGCCATCTCGAAGAAATGATAGTGATTACCACTGATCATTGGTAGTTGTTCGGGCAGCACAATATTGGATTGTTGAAGACAATATCGTTCTTTAAACCCGAGGATAAAAAGGTGAAATTTAACTCCCCTTCTGTTTTATATGTATAATACATAGTGCACAAAGGTTTGTATCTTTATGAAAAATTCCCAATCGCACACTTGTATGTGTGTGTGTATTTATAATATATAATGTTAATTCACTAGTTAACGAGAATAGTTTTTCAAGTACCTAGATAGAAGAAGCTTCACAAAAATCTGTTACAATAAACACTATGCATTTAAAATCTTTACCAACTTTTCAGAATAAAGTAAATCATACGTAATTTTAAAATTATTATCGATAAAATAAATCGTCACCATGTTTGTTTGCGTTACATGGAGCGCCCCAAAAAGATTATATAAAGAAAAACAGATATTTCTCACTGATATAAAATAAAAAATCGTTAATTTCGTTCTTGATATTTTACTTTTCATTTGTGCAATTGCATTGATGGTCGAGGTATTATATCTGCTATCGTTTCAATAACTGAAAATCAATACCAAGGAATAGACGCAGCAGAAAGTTACATAATTCGCAAGAAGTACGATGAGGATAATAATTAATTGCACATGACGTAAATGACGGTGGAAGAAACGCTGATAAAAAAGAGGCTGCACGTTCTGCTATCGATTCAGTGGAGTTACTAATAAAATGATGTGCCATGGCACACGTGTTTCTCAGGAAGCATTGGTTTCAGTCGAATAGATTCGAATAGAACGCGTAATAAATTTTTAATAAACACTTGTTGTTGTAATCGTGATAAGTAACGAGCACTGCTGCGTGGTATTTTGAAATATAAATCAACTTTTCGAAAGATCAATAATACAAACTAGGGATTATACAAAAATCGACTTTTGAAAAAATCTATTTTCGAATTCTAGTATTTCAAAAACCGGTTAAAAATGTATTTATACTGATCTTAAATTTTTCATTTTTTTAAAATAATTATGGAATTTTTTAGTTCATTTATAATGTATGGAACTAAGTACAAAATATAACAAAATAAAATATACTCCATAACAAAACCAAATAAAAAGACAACTAAAATAACGAAAATCCGTACAAAATATAAATTATAAATCATTATTTCATTTAGTATTTTTCTGCAGAAAATATGAACTCATGAAGATTAGTTTTGCAGTAAAATTTGACCCCAATATACTTGTGGTAAATTTAAAAACCGGTCTCGAATTTTACAAATTTATCCCCCCCCCCCCCCCCCAAACGGGTTTTAAACCTTGTTTTTTAAAACCAAGACACCTTTTACTCGAAGATCAAATTAATTGTTTCAATTTAACGTTCAATATTTGGAAATAATGTCTTACCAGCCGTTGATACTTCTAATTAAAGCATCGGTATGCAGTATAATATTCAAAATGTGATTCAATTTATACACCAATGCGTTCTACATTGATATTCGTAGCCAATACGCGAGTAAATTCGAACATTTGGGAATTAATATTCATAGCTGGCATAGCAACATATTCTATCATTAGTTCAGTATTTACAATTTATTATACGCAAGTAGGAAATAATTTCCCTAGTTTCTCCTAGAAATTGACAACGTGTTTGCATACTGTCTTCTTTCCAATTTCATTTTACGTCCACTTTTACGTAAATTCTAGTGAAAGGAGGTAATAAAGACGGTTCGCTTTGTCGTGGCGTGGTAGATCAAGTCGTGTTTGATCGGCGACTAGTCTTAATTTGCCACACTCTTATGGCGGGTTAAAATCATAAGAGGTCACTGAATTTTTTATTGTAATTGACGCGTAAGAGATTTATTGCCGACAGTTACAAATGTACCGTGAATGCTATTGGAGCGTACAATTATTAATTTTTTACTGAGTTCTCGAATAGTGTGATTCTGCTTACAAGAGGTTGAGTTCTCGAGTCGTGTGACTCTGATTAAGAGATATTGATTTCTGCCATTCTGGTGTCGTGGTCGCGTAAAATAGCGGGAGAAAATCTAACAAGGAGAGTATTTTAGGTGTCCGCCTCCGATCATTTTGATTTTTGGATATGTTATAGAGGACCGAAAAATAGGAAATACGTGTTTTTTTATTTTTCCCCGTTTTCATATTTGGCGGGTGAAAACTGCGTTCAAAGTTAGGGTTGAAAAATCATTTTTGTGGAAAAAATGGACTTTTTGAAAATCTGGTGAGTCAGTCATATTTCGCATTCAAAGACACAAAATTCGTCCATTGACACTATTCCCCTATCTCTAATAGTTCTCGAGATATTCCACAAAAATGATTTTTCAACCCTAACTTTGAACGCAGTTTTCACCCGCCAAATATGAAAACGGGGAAAAATAAAAAACACGTATTTCTTATTTTTCGGTCCTCTATAACATATCCAAAAATCGAAATGATCGGAGGCGGATACCTAAAATACTCTCCTTGTAAGTCCCTCCTGCGTGTCGGGGACCGGTGAAAAACTGCAGGTATACGCGACGCGGACTTTGGGCCTTGGTGTGGTGACCCCGCGGCTGCAATAAAATACGAATCTGCTTGCTGTCCTAATCCCTCGGAACCTTCCAAATTGGCTGCGCTAATAGCCACACTCAGTAGGCTTTACAATTGAGTTTTAATAAAAGTCCTGAGTTTATGGACGAGGACGGCAAGCCAAGTGTCCGCCAGAAGACGGAGGCTGCTTCAGGGAAAAACCCTGACTATGGTTAAATTATAACGTAGCTCCTCTCAACGCGCTTAATGATATCCAAAACAACGAGATACCTAAGTATAGAAAATGCTACACCACTCGTACTCGCGTGCACACTGGCAATCAGGAACCTTTAATGTGCATCGGTGACAGATTTGGATGCTCGCCAACTTCTTAACGATGATAGACATTCGCTAACTGCATCTGCCAACAGAGATGTCACGTTCAGTTAAAACAGTACCGCATACCGAAGATTTCGTACACTGCCTTCGTATTAATTGATTCCGTGATTAATGGTATTTCGGGGTCTCATCGCGTGACATCAGCCAGTCACGTGTACTGGGTGTAAATACTTGACACCGCTTTCACAAAAGAATCTATGCACCTGAACCGACGAATTTAAAAACTTAACGTAAAGTTTATCTTGATTGTGGAATTCGATGTTCCAAATTTTTTTTATTTTTAAGTATTTTCTTCGACAAATTTTTCTGACATGACTTTTATACATATCGAAACGATTTAGTTTAGATATATGGTTCCTTTTGAGCTATTCTTTCAATATTTATTCTCTTATCAAGTAAAATATATACAAATAATAAATATCTATCTAAATTTTCATATTCCAAAGTAGTGTTTTGACAAGCTCTTTGAACGAATACGTGTATTTATTTTCGGAAGCTGTGATTATTACCATTTTCACACCTTTCATATACTAACATATACACAATGTGCATCACATAGGATGCAAATAATGTGTAAGTGTAAACCCTTACAATTAGAGTTGATAGAACTGGTTGCAAGAGATTAAAAATGTTTTAATACTGATATGTCCGGAACCAAGTATCTTGAAAGATATCTAAATAGTTAATTGTATTGTAATTTATATAATTCGTTGTAGGTCACGCGATACGCATTTCCTGACAAGGATTAAAAATTTAGATATGAATTCAAATGATAAATTGATTTTCGAACACGTTCGAAAGTGGTTGGAGTATCTTTCCTCCTTTTACAACTAATTTTAGTACAAGCCTAAGTTGGCTGGTACCTATTTCTCATAGTGCTTGAATACGTTAAATAGAACTATCTGTCTCTGAAACAATTAATTAACAACGACGTACTAATACAACCTGTTATTGCCTTCATCAATTCAAATGATTGACATTCAGGTTCACAGGATTGATATTGGCTTGCGTTAATTAAACCCGCACATAATTGAACGAGCATCGGCACCAGCGTAGCGAGGAATCTTGTTAAAAATTTTCTCGTTGGCAATTTTTACATTCGGTTATTTATCACACCAATGCCACGACCTTTTGCGAGTAAAAACGCTATGTGATTAATAACCGACTCGTCGTTACTCACCGTTACGCGTGCTCATAAATAATAATTAGCCTATTGAAACGCTTAAATTTCTGACCGATTAAAGATCGATCAACCTTAAAATTACATTACCCCTTGTTTATTCATTACGAAATAAAGGTCTTAATAATTGCACCGATATTCAGCGTGTATGGTGGAAATTAAGTATGGAAATTATAAGGAATCCAAGGGGCTCTGAAGGAATAATTATTAATCATTTGTTCTGTTATATCTGCGATTTTTTATTTAATTTAGATTTTTAAATTCTCCATTATCCGAAAAATCTTATTTCTGTTAGGTAATTCTATTTCCACTATTTTTATCATATTTACTTACATATACTTACTTCTATTTAGAACTTGTTGCTTCCATTTGCGCTACTTTTATTACTTCCACCACCTACTTTCATTACCTCCAGTAATACTTGTAATTTTGCTATTATTATAACCTCTAGTTGTAACTCTACTACTATAATTACTTCCACATACACTTCTACTGTTTCTATTATTTCTACTTGCCCTTTTACTACTTCTGTTCTTCCAATCGCACCCCCACTAAAATCAAACGACATGATTTCCCCGTATGTCCGGATGTAACGCAGCTGCAGTTGCGGCGTGCAGCTTCTGTTCCCGTTGCAAGTCCCTCGTTATTAGTAATACCAGGAACAGTGCGTGCTGTAAGAAGTCCACGCTCAAGGGATACGCTTCATGCGAGCTTTTCTTTCCGGCAATGCATGTGAACAGAGGTTTCACTGTGTGTAAACGTGCTTAATAAGTGTCACGTTGCGTGCAAATCTCCCGTTACGCAATGTCTGCCCCAAATACTGCACCAGCGGGCTCTGACACTTGCACCATGTGTTAACCTTGATTACATTTCTTACTGCATTCGCTAATTACCCAAATCGGTGCATCTGACTGCCCTGCGACGTGTTTCGACACTCTTCTCCTCCTTCGTATATTTTTTCCCTTCCTTTTTCTGCTGTGTAATTTAGACCATCTGTAATGCAACAAGTTTGCTTGTCCTCTTTTATATCACGACCGAGAAAGCTTAAGTGGGAATTAAAAATATTGATATAGGTACGCTATGCCTTTAGAAGTTTGGATGTAAGTAATTGTAAATTTTATTTCATGCCCGTGTGTGAAACATGTGTTGGCTAGATTTCATGTGACTGCGCCCTGCTTGCATATGTGTGAAACTAAATGTGGAATTTAAGAAATATTGAGGAAGAAACAGAAAGAGTTAATGAAGAAGGAAAGGGGATATTTAGAGCATATTTCAGATCGCTGCTTCACGATTAATTGATCCTCGATCTACTTTAAATAGATCAAGGCTAGCTATTAATAAAGACCAGCATTCGCTTGAAATTAATCGTATCGAGATACCAGAAATCTTTCTTCGGGGAAATTCTACCCATGTTGCCTTGATCTATATACCATGTCTTCGAAAAATTCTTCAAGGTTTATTATATTGGAGATAATTTGCGTATATTGCTAATTATTAGAAGGAGAGTGACAGAAAATACCGCCACATTTGCATTATAACCATTAGTTCATATAACAATTTCAAATCGTACAAACATCCTATTAAGAATAATTTTTTATAGCCTGAAAACTTTTTTTCTCTCAACCTACATATTTTAAACAATTTTTTCACATAGTTCTATAGACCTATGCAAAACCATTCAATTTTTACTGTAAAAATTATTTTATATCTACCACAGCTTTCAAGATATAGGCACACATTAACCTTTAAGGGGCGTTTCTACCCTAAAGAATCAGAAAGTAGCAGAAAAAAATTGTGCAATATTTCTATTGAGGTCCCCTACAATCCTGCAAAGTCGGAATTTGCGGGTTACCGAAGTACCCTTGTGAGTGCCCCTCGCATAAACAGTCTGTCTTATTCGCCGTGGCAAGGACAGAAGCAGCAGGGAGATGGCGCTCATCTTAATTCTAGACAAGACTGTACGTATTTCGAAAATAGTCCGCATACCGTCCCCTTAAAAAGTTCTCCATCCCAGTCGCACCAGAAATGAGAAATTGGCACTAGACGTTTTCTCAAAATTACGTAGGAAAAGTTCTTCGATTCGGCATACGAAAAGTTTCTTGAATGAGATAATTTCATGTGTATGAATTATCGCGCCACGAATATGCTGCAAAACAGAACGCTAATACATCAGGCTGTAAATATCCGGCGGACGGTGTCCCAGGAAGAAATAAATAAAGTTTTATTTTAACGGGGAGGTTCCATTGATAATCGCGTGCACGAAGGTCACTCAACCCCCCTGGTCATAATTTACTTTACCAGACGAGCTAAAACTGCATGCTCTTGTGCATACACAGAGAAGACGGTAAACTTTAGCTGGGCGGGTTTACACTGCACCACCGCGACACGTACAGCGCGAGAAGATCAGGCGAACCTCACTGTTCTGTTTGGAATACCTCGTAATTTACACGAGTCTGCTATTTTCTCCAGAGTCGTCGCAAGCGTAAGAATCGAGTTTTGCCTTTATTATAGATTCCATTATGCCTCTCGTTCGAGCTCTTCCCGCGTCTCTGTTTTTTTTTTCCCCCTCGCCTTTGTTTAGAGAAGCAAACGGTTCCGCGAAGCATGGAGTCCTGTCACAACTTTCGGTAGACGCTGCGTCTCGATCGTGATTTAGGAATGTCACTAGAAACTGCATTTCTGCAATGACTGAGAAGGGTATTGTTGCTTAGAGCTCTATTTCCAGTCTACATATCCATAATTTTTGGAATCTCAGTATTGAATTATTAGTTTTTACTTGGTTGTTTTCTGTGCAAGGTATCAGTGCTTATCTCTGTTTTGAAATATCCAGACTAAAGGTCTAAAGATATTCCACGGAAAAAATTCTGAATTTTTTTCATGGGGTGATTTCACCCCTTAAGACTCCACTCTGTCACCAGCAAGAAATGGGTTTGTCTTGCGCATGAAATACTCTACTTGCGTACAAAGTGGCATAATTTTCTGAATTTCTGGGTTACCTAACTTCCCTTGTCAGTAAACATAAGTTTGTAAGTCGATCCTCTCAGAGTAAATAGTTCTTTTGCATTTTGGTAATCAAAATTCTTTTGATTTTAGTCCCATTTTTACTAGAGTACTACTAAGTATAGAAATCTTTCAATTCTTTTAATTCTGCACTCTCCCAAATATTTCCATAAAACTAGCGATGGGCCGCTTTTAATTTCACGAATTTATATCGCGTGCAATTCTTCGCATTCTTGACGAGGCAATGGTAATTAAACGCGCTGAAAAATTCACTCCGCGTACATCTGACCGTATTAATTAAATTGGAAAATGAATTGCTCTTTCTGCCGTACTCTATTATTTTTACATACCGAACGAAAAATTCGCTTTACCTCATGCAGGCCTTTTCGGACAGCTAATCGTTCGTTTTGTTCTTTTAGGTGTAAACATTAAGGTCGGTTAATACAAAATCGGTTATATGAAGGTTCAATAATTAACAGAATAAAAGCAAACTGGGAAATGGCCAAATGGGGGGCATCGTCGATTTTCACTCGTTACTTCTTTGCCATTATCGTCACACTATATCCACCAGCTGATCGCGTGCATGCGTCAGCGTGTGCATCTGATTTAACGCGCTGCAGCAATTGCCGTAACGCAAGTGACCGCGGAAGGTTGCACTGGGTGGTCCGATTACGAGATCTAGGTCTTGACAGTAAGATCGCCAGCATTGCACGCGTGGCCCCCGGTTGCGTCACGCGCGGGAAATCGCTCGAGCTTGAAAACGCCGCGCCGCCCTTTAATTTCGAACTCGCTCGGAAGCGCGGCGCTTCTCAGCTCTCTGAAGTCAAATATTTGCGTCGGAACGGAGTATTTTCCACCTGGCGAACGGTTCGTTAAGAAGATGCGATTTCTAGCTGGGGTGCACGGATTCACAGTAATTTCGTGAGCTCCAGTCTGGCAGCTTTCGCGAGAGACGAGGCGAAGGTGTTAGATATGATCTGAAATAAGCTCTTAGGTAAAGAAGTTATGATTATGTGGGGAGGTATACGTTATCAAAATTTTGTAAGTGAATTTGAAGTAGGCATTGTTCGAGAAAAGTATTTGTTTAATTAATGCATGGGAGAAGTTTAAAATTGTATATGTTTTGTGGTGTTTGGTAGTTCAAATTTTGAAGTGGAATGAAAAAATCGTTTTATTCTTAGGTATCAGGGTGACGAAGTATACGCTATCAAAATTTTGTAAGTGAATTTGAAGTAGGTATTGTTCGGGAAAAGTATTTGTTTAATTAATGCATGGGAGCAGTTTAAATTTTTATAGGTTTTATGGTGTTTGGTAGTTCAAATTTTGAAGTGGAATGAGAAAATCGTTTTGTTCTTAGGTATCAGGGTGACGAAGACAATAAGGGATAATGAATAGGGTATTAGGAGTATTGATGTAGAGCAATTGAAGAGGATAAAGGAAACTTGAGAGCAATTAAGTAAATTCTAATTTGAGATTGTCAAATAAAGCATAAACTGAAGATTGTATAGGACATATTTAATATCATCTTGAACTCCACCTGTTTATCACTCTGATTTATCACGAATCTAAAAATTTAACAATTAATATTTACTTGTTATTTAAAAATTATGCAGCTCGTGTTTACTTATTGTTAGTCCTTCTTCGTCACCTTTCTGTAACTTAAAAATATCAAGTTTTATATATGTATATTTACATTTATTTAACATTTGTATAAAATGCAAATGTACCTACGAGAAGGTTTATGTAAGTTTATGTTGCAAAAATACGTTGGTCTGTGAAAATTATAATTTGTAACAAGGCAGAAGCATTTTGTAATTGTGCATTCATGGTTTTCTTCTCACACCGAATATTTTTCTCGTCGTCACTAGGTTCTCACTTATTTTCGTCATCAATGCTATCGATAGTGGTGAAGCTTTCTGCGAAACGACGCTACTTTCAGCAATAGTAGCCCAGTTTCAATTGGGCGTGAACGACCGCAGAAACGGGTCAACTCACGAGGCTAGTTCTGTTCGGGTTTTCGATGTTTATGATAAGAAATAAAAATAGTATAGAGGGTCGATAGCCAGGCATCTGCTGGCCGATCGTTAACCTATAAATGTCGAGCTCGCTAATCCTGACGTAATAATAGCGATCAAATGGCAGGGTGTCCTATAAATTTAGAAATGTCTCTCATTGCTCCAATACGAGCAACGCCGAATCCTGTTTTATTTTTAATTGTTTTCATGCTTTATCCCGAATTTTATTTTACGGGTAAAGCACCATTGTGTTCATACAGACAATAGAATAAATGTTGGAATTTTGTTTAAGAGAAAAGATATTTTAGAAATTCAATATTAAAAATTTTACTCCTGGGAATGTATAATTTACGCTGCTTTCAGTTATTTCGCAGATTGACTGCGTTCCGAAAGGGTAGTCGAATTGAATTGACGATTTTTTAAATCTATTTAGCATATAAATCTTTCTCACATATCTTAAATTATACTTGCGACGATTAAGTAGAAAAAAGGTACATAAGAAAATACTTTTTAAATACTTGGAAATATATTGAACCGCTAATATAAGTATAAACATCATAACTCCGTTCAGATTTACGTATTGCTTCTAAATTATAATCCACGAATTAGAGATTAAAAATTGTTATTCATAAATTATATTATAAATTGTCTAACTTGCCATTTCCCTCGTCGCTTTAATTTCAATTTTCGACGTAGGTCGTACCGTATTGAATTTGAGCCACGGGCAGCTCGTTGAGCAACGAATGCCTGTCTTTATTGGCCTGTCGAACCTGAAATATAACTTATTTCCAATTAAACACGGTATGTAGACCTCTGTCGATACTAGGTAGTTCAATTTATAACGGAAAATTCTAAAAATCTAAGCAGGATAAGTAAAATAAACCAACCTTTAGACTTTGAAAAATGAGCCTTCATATCAAAACTGATAATATTTCATATCCTTAAAATCATTTCCATTTTTTTAAATCTACGATTCGTTTAGTATGCGCCTTTTATCATGAAACACTTTTGTGGCTCATGACTGACATATTTGGCTCTGTCACACACTTTCTATCTTTTTTAAATCAGCGCCACCTCTGTCAAGAGAATATATTCTAAATACTTAAATCCCTGAACAAGTAAACCAATACCTAATATAAATGGATGTTAGGTACATTCATTCCAGATAATTAACACGTTTAGATTATCTAGATTATTAACACGTTTCACTTATTACTCTACATCATTCCTAATGACAATAATATCATTCAGTAGTTTAGAAATCTAAAGGTTTATTTATTGAATGCGGTCTAAAGAAAAGTTATAAGCTTCAGGCGGTGGTTTGTTGATGATCCCCATGGAAATCAACAGTGGGCGGGTTTTCACGCCGAGGGATTTGCATGCTGTGCATAATTTTTGCGTTTTCAGGTGGATATTTTCTCGAAAGCATTGAAAGTATTTTCCGAGAATCCGAGAATATTTAGTTCGACAACAAACCGAGTTCGAAGTTTGCTTTGTACAAGTGAGTCTACAAAGTCTCACAGCCAGTCTTTCAAAGCATGACGTTCTCGGGTCAACTGTCTTGCCCCGCGAATCGCCGTATTGTCGTTATTTGCGTAATTACAGAAACTTCAATGTTTGACTAGTGGCGTCATAACTAAGGAATATTATCGTTTAACCACAAATACAGAGGTTGAAATAGGACGAGCTGTGCAAGAAGCTGGCTTAAAATATTTGCTGACCAAGTATAGACACAAATGTCACTGTCCTTTTACCTTTTCCCATGTAGTAAGTCAAACAATTTTCATTGGGAGCATAAAAGCGCTTTCACAAGTAGGTATATTTCTCGAGATTTGAAGAACACATAGTGAAAGTATAGTTTAAAGAGTAGTATCGTTATAACTATTTTTCAAATCAATTCACACCTTTTGCACGTTAAACTTTCTTTCCTTTAAGAATTTATGTGTGAAATCTGAACCCTAATAGAGAGGAGATTCAGTTGAATATAAAGCAAAGTGCAACTTGTAATGGTTAATATAAATTCGTATTTGTACGTCTTAATTCTATTTTTGGAAACTTTTTAAGAGTTACAATTACTTTATAAACCTATTATAATAGTACTTGAGCTACAAATATTTTTTTTAATGTTCCTGTTCTCAGACTTCTTTTGCTCGTGATCACCTGATCGATGGTCAGCAAGTGATATTGAGATTTGATTACTTAAAAGATAGTTAAAGGTAATTTATTAAAATGATGGATCACTTATTGAAATCTCTTTAATGCCTATTAATGTATCGAATACTCTTGCAATACTTAATAGTTTCAATTCATTCAACGTGTTAGACGTTTGGTAAAGAATAATACAATTATAAAATTCAATTACTTTAAAATTATTCAGAAATGCTGCCTCCTCTGCTTTTTGAACGGTATAAGTTCCTGCTTTATATTTTGAAAAGGAAAAATATCGAACACTCTTCTAGTAATCCATGCGTACGATATTAAAATCGTTCATTTGATTTTTAATTAAATTCAAATTCAAATAGTCGCTCGTCGCTGCGATTCAATAAATTTAATCGACATGTCAAATTTGGCAAGGGCATATAATTTGAATTCCTACATATTACGGTCAGAGAGTAACCTAATATCGCCGCATAAAGCCACTTGAATGAACGATACATATTTTATCATTCCTGGCGGTATTTATAATTAAAATGTTTGTGCAGTTAATTTCCAATATTATGTGCCTGTCCAAAACATCGTTACTGATACCGAAAAATCATTTCATATTCCATGAGGAATACATCAGAGCATAGGAGAGAGAATAATTAGTAGTTTCCAAAAGCATCATCGAGTTCCTGTAAACTCTGTTCCTCGATGTATCGCGTTCCCTAAAAGGGATGAAATAAATTGCACGTACAATGCCTGCTACGATGTTCTACAACAAGCCGTGATGTTAACTTGACGTATTACTGCACGGAAACATAACGCGTTTCGCGTAATTTGCATACAATAGAATACGGTTTTGAGTAGCAAAACACGGTAGGTACACATCATGGTATAATGGAGATTTATTTGAATTCAATGGAGACGGAATAGGTTCTGTCGAGATATTATTGATATCATATTTCAAGGGTATTCAATGTATTCATTTCACGACTATTTTCTAACAAACATGGGTTAATTTGATGGTAATCCCGTGTAGCCAGTCCCTCGTCTAATTGAACCAATCGCGGTACAAAATGCCATCTGGTACTATGTTCTACCTTTCAATGAGTTCTGTTTGCATAATAATATTGTGCAGAAACTACGATGTAGAGAAGGTAATTCGACTGTTGTTAGGAAAATTGGAATCCTGTCTACCTACAATTATTATATTCCACATGACATTTCTATTAATTTGGTTTCTCAAAACTGGCCTACCTTTTTAATAACAATATTTGATAGAAGAGATTTAAATTTAGTTAGTTGTAATCAAAACAAATAAAAATTAGTATTCTTTAATCGATTCATTTTTTGAAAAATTTCTTTGAAATTTAATGATAACTGGCTTCCATTTAAATATTTTTTTAAAAAAATAACTTTTATTTTGGGTCTCTGCTACTCGAATTTACGGGTCAACGTACTCAAATTCTTCGATCCGTACTATGAAATCTTTGTCAAGTTCTTAGCTCCCCCTAATCCACACAAGTTTCCTCAGCCCGCCCCTAATAACTCAGTCAGACCACTCAACTACTTCCTTCACCACAGGAACGCTTCAGCCGACAGAGTCAGGCTTCCTCCGCGAAACTATACGAACCTTTAGGGCCAACGCAAATAAACTGACACGCTGGTCGCACGCGACATGCAATTTCTGCATGTAGACCGGTGGAGGATCCCCTAAAAATAGTGGCACGCCAGTTTCGCACCTTGTCTGCGGTGTGGCCCCATAGTCCTAGCGCCCCGATAAAACGAAGGCGCAGACACCGTCTCGTGGGCGGTCAGACGGTACACGGGTTGTCGTTTCGTGCCCACTTGGCCGTGGTGGAAACGAAACGGCGAGATAGATGGGAAACAAAAAGCCGAATACACCCCATAGAAAACGAAGGGGGCAGGCATCCGGTCCGTTGATGGGCGCGTGGGCTCATTCAGCGTGGCGCGATCCCACCATTTTTACCTGTCGACGGTCACCGATATTATACTCCCGCGATCGTACGTCACAGCGTGGGTGGAAATATGACGATAAACCGGTGGGTGGGTCAGGCTCGAACTGCGTATTGTTATTCCACGGCCTCGTTTTATTCCTCTTCGGTAGCCAGTGATATTTGAGGTCACGTAATTCGGGGACCAGTTTTCGAGCAGCTGCATTTCGGAATGGAGCAGACTGCTCAGTTTTTTATGCAGCCATAAATAGCGACTAGGTATTATTTTTTTTCTGAACATGTACATCCTACAGTGAATAAGTACGTTGAAAGGGTGGACAATTGTTCTAACAGGTGGCAAGGGGAAAACACCCATACAGAAAAAAAAAACAACCGAAAGCTATAGATAGCTATAGAGAAATTCTATAAAATGAGTCAGTAGAACTTGTAAATGTATAAATTCCTTGAAACTCTTGTGTCCAATGAAGGGAATCTGCTTTTCTAAAGTCATTATATTCTCCCTTTGGCAAGAATCGTTTATCGATTCGTAACAAAAACAAACAGCAACTGTGTGATTGATTCATCGATAGGTAGTTTTTGATTTGTAGGTTGTTTGTTTCTTGTACTGTTTATTTTTTTATCATTCGGAGACAGTATCGTGCGAGAAAGGAATCCGATTGGAAACTGTATTGAACGTTACATTTTTAATCGTGAGAAGTAAGTGTGAAAAGAGACAGTGACAGAAAGGAGGATTAAGAATGTTACATTTCTGAAAGTAATATTCGTGCATGTTTATAACAAAAAATTAATTTTGAAGTATTCATAGCTTCAAAACCTATTGAATTACTATAAAGCGGAGAAAAAAGATTGATTCGCAGAAATATTTGTTTTAATTAAAATATGTGAATCGGAGGATTCAGAGGAATTGAGATATGAAGATAACTATTATCATATCTTGCAAATGAGAAAGGTTCTCTTTAAAGCTAAAACAATCAGGAAGCCAGTAGACGAGTAAAAAATAATAGGAGCTAAGGAAATTATTGAATTCTTGTATATGTAGTTTGTGATTTACGAGTACATCTGAATATCAAACACTCGAATTACGACAATTTTATATTCAGAGTTTTTATCACCCAAGTTCGTACTCACCTTCTTTTTTTAGTATCATACGTACACGAAGCCAACGATTTGCATTAATGACATCAATATGATCGATCTACTCCCTGCCCATTTATCTTCGTTGTATGATCGAATTCAATAAGTGTTCAATTGTTCAATGGAATTACTTCATCAGGATCAGAAAGCGCATTCCAAGCATTGCTTCCTAGGAATCGAAGGTCACTAAAAGCCAGTACAATACTGTGAACTAATAACATGATTGCATACGCTGTAATAAGAATAAATAATAACGATTGTATAATATATATTTCTATAATAATATAATTGTTACAAAAATATCCAACTATGCAATCCAAAACTGCATCTCCCAACTTTAACAGGACAAATTGCTTTTAATTTTGAAATTTATTGCCTTACCACTATCATAATTCACCATTCACTACCAACCCTTTGCAAATTCGCTATTTTTCTAATTCCTATAAATTTTAACCGCTGTGTTAGTCAGTCATAGTGTTACAGAAATATTTAACATACAGTTTTTCATTTTGCTTTTCTTTTTACGGGTATAGTTGACATGCTATAGTCACAGTTATGGTTTATTCGAATTTTAAAATTCATGTACATGACACTTGTATCAAAATTAGCGTCGAATGAATCACACGAAGGAAGCCTGAATTGTAATTCCCACCCATGGGTTTCACAAGGCTTTACGAGCAAGTCGGTAGAATATTTTTTAGGTCATCGTTACAAGAGATACTCGCTGGGTATTGTTACGTCATCGTCCATGTCGGCGCCACTAAATCTGCATATTTACCCATTGAACGACATTGCTTGTTTACGAACTGTGTCTGCATAATCTTGGTTCTCGGGAGTTTTACATCGTTGATAGGCAAAGTAACCACCATCGCACCAGCTAGAAAGTTGGGAATTAAAGTTAGAAGGTGAACATGGAATAATGGTAAATCTGATCAAACATGATGTCAACCATACCTCATTCTCAGCTGTTTGAACCATTATTATTATATAGTGAAGGGAGTTCTGCAGTTATTATTACGTATTAAAATAATTTCCATTGACAAATCTAACGGTTTCTTATAAAACTTTTGCAGAATCTGGTGGGTATTGCATCAACAGAAGTGAAATATTTTCAACAGTATAAAACAAATAGTCGGTCGAAGTCACTGGTTTCTGATGGAAGCTATTTTTATAAGGACATATTGGGTTTGAGTACTCAAGTTGCTGAAAATCCACGTTCACATCATCTGCATTTTCATTTAAAATATACACAGTGGTTCAGTAACTATTGGCATTGGAATATATTTGAGATTGTGGACGTCAAAGGAAAAGTTTTGGCTAACAAGAGTTGCAGACTATGGAAGGATCTTATAAGTTATAACAGCATAGTCTCCTTTTGTACGCAAAGGCCCTTTGAGATATGAAGATAACTATTACCATATATTG
Source organism: Andrena bucephala (assembly GCA_947577245.1). Taxonomy (NCBI): domain Eukaryota; kingdom Metazoa; phylum Arthropoda; class Insecta; order Hymenoptera; family Andrenidae; genus Andrena; species Andrena bucephala. Next base: position 12,006,863 of record OX387715.1, read on the forward strand.
TAAATGAGAAAGGTTCTCTTTAAATCTAAAATAATCAGGAAGCCAGTAGACGAGTAAAACATAAAGAAGAACATATTCTACTTATCATCAGGTTCTAAAATCTGCGTATTAAAATTGACGGTAAATGCAATCGCTAATAGATACTGCAATAACATTGACTTTTTCGCTACTTCCTTATCTACTTTCAGAAATTCAGTTCTCCGTATTCTGAATGATTAAGTTGCAATTTTGGTACTATTTATTTAATCTATTTCTGTTGTTTTTTTTTGCTATTTTTGTACTTTAATCTTTATCTTAATGTTATCTTATTTCTTCGTCCTCTACTCGTGACGTTTCATATCATTATAATGTACCAAAGGGTTGTTCCCCGTAATAAATAAATAAACGTGTATTATTCCAATATGTTTCAAATTTCTCTGCGCAATAAAAATTTAGCACAATTGATGAACATTAATCAACAGGTCCGAGGGTACCCTTACTAATAAAGATAATAAAAGTCTGAGAATTCTGAAAAGTCTGAAAAGTCTGAAATGTCTGAAATGTCTGAAAAGCCTAAAAAGCCTAAAAAGTCTGAAAAATCTGAAAAGTCCGAAAAGTCTGAACAGCCTAAAATGTCTGAAAAGTTTAAAAATTCTAAAAAATCTGAAAATTCTGAAAAGTTGCTGAATCTAGTTGCATTAAAATGCAACTCATCAGTTTAAAATCCATTAAAATTCTTAAGTAATTAATATCGCAAAACACAAATAACGTGACTGAGAAATTCTAGATTTTTGCATCGGAATTTAACTGCGTACGTCCCAGAATTTCACTTTTGCGCAAAAGATCCTTGTCAGCAGACGAGTCTAGCGTACCCGTTTGATGTACACGGTCTGTCCTCGTTTATTAGCCAGCGACGTTATCTATTTCTTAGTCGTGGCACGTCGTTCGCATGACTCTTTCCGCGATGAGCAGGGACTCGCCAAAAAACCATGGAAATCGTGCTCGACGGGATACCGAGAAACTGTACCCTGCACAGAAACCGCTTGGTCGTCAATTGTGAAAGTTCAGTTGTTTGTCCGTACACGTTGTAGAAGCGCAAGGGAATACGAGAGATGCATCAGAAGTCAGTTAACGTTTCGCCGTTTTACGACTTTCATGACCGTCAAGTTCCTTTTATCTGATTCATCAAATTGTCACTCGGACAAAACATTTCAAACGTTATTCTGAGTAATTGACACCTTATCAGGGGGCCGCGGATTATTTCGTATTTAGAATTTTGATGGGCGTAGACTGATCAGAGAATGTCTTTCCCGGTACTCGAGATAATTGCCGCAGTTGTCCTCTGATGTGAGACGTGTATTTCGAGCAAATCCTGAACAAATCCAGGACAATATTTTCGCTGGGATGATAAGTTCCTTGCAACTGACGAAGGAACCGAGTGACAAGTCTCTGCAAGTGAAGTGTCTACTTATTTTCCACTTGGCTTAAAAATACGGAAAAACCGCAGTGAACGTAAGACCATGAATCTTTCATTTAGACCTATACACAACTGTTTTAAACTATAGTGCAATTTACGTTAAGCAATTTTAAATTAAGCAGAGAAGCTACATATGTTTGTTGCATCCAGTACAGATTGGTTTGGAAATTCTAAAATACACAAACGATGTGTGTTATACAACTAGGAATTAGTCGAAGGTATTCAAACACTCAGTAACATGGCTTACAGACGCGTGCAGGGTTGCCCATAGAAACTGTTTCAATTAAGCATCCGCCATTGGGTACATACTGTTTCGCCTGACATCATAGAAACTAAATAGAAGGAAACTAGATTCGACATCCTACATTTAACAGAAATAGAGAAACACGCAAAATATCCTCCTTTACAAGCTGAGTTCTTCCACAAAGCATATTCTTCGCCTATGAAGTTTCACGATTGACGAAACTCTTAACAAACCACAAACAAATGATCATCCAAGTGGTACACAAACCACATTCTCCCCACGAATAGATTAATCCTCTATCTTACCCAAGGATTACCACCCCCTCGGTTTTAGGACGACATTTTCATCCATCACGACGCATCCGTTCCGTTCTGTCCCATATTTTCCTGCCCAGGAAATACCTCGAAGATCAACGCTGAAACTTTCCACCGCTTCGACGTGAGATATCGAAGGCGAGCGAACACCAACCTCATCAGGCAGCTCGATATCTTGCCCGCGGAGAAACTGGCAGGCAAGGGGATAACCGTTGGCTGATTTATTCGCGACACAGGGCTTGTGCAACAGCAGGTGGCAGGCTAATATGCATCCTGCGAGAATTCAAGCCCGTGATCTGACATGGTCATCTCTTTGCCAGTCCTGTCGTAAACGATATGAAGTCATGGTTAAAAGCGCCACGACGACATAGCGGCTCAGCCGTGCAGGTTGGAAATAAATCTGACAGAACTACCGGCTCTGTCTGCTCCAACATATTAGCTGGCGTTAACTATTTCTAGTGCGTGCCTGTCGCGTATTTTTGCACGCCTCGGATCATGCCTGATGGCTGTTTTAATGTGCTGTAACTGGATTCCCTGTTGCTGGCAATTACGGCCGTGATATACGCGGTGTTTCTGTTCGGGGCGATGATCTGGTTTAGCAAATTGAGAACATTCTGGTTTAGAAATGGGGAAACGAGTTTTGCAGATACGATTTCTTGAAGGATAAAATTTCTCAGCATTGATTTCTTCAGATTTTCATTTACTTATGAATCAGTTGCTTCTTCTCTTCAATTTCTTGTTTGGTGGTAGGAATATAGTTTAACGAAAATACGATAAATTCTTCTCCAAAGAAGAAAGTAAGATATATTTTTAGATATGATTTTTTGAATGATAACAACTTTTAAACGATTTTTTTAAAAAAAATTTCTTAATTTTTAACGTGATTTTGATCCTTTTGTGCGTTGCTGCCACTCACTGGCATTTAGTTACTACGGTGAATGTGGTGTTTCTTGTGAAGAAGGCGATTTAGTTCCACGAAATGATTAAGAACGCTTTTTACGCGGATGAAGAGTCCAGTTCGGATTTAAAATCTTTCAAGTAACTTTGTACTTTAAGTAATTTTGTAAACGAGTCTTCTGCTTCTTTTCGTGCTATTTCTTCCGCGTGACTCTTGTAACTCGGTGAACTGACCAAACTTTACGTTCGTTTGTGTAACAGCTTTAACAGCTTGGTTACTTTAATAACTAAAGTGTATCAAATGTTTAACGATAGCGTGTGCTAACTCAGAAGCTCCGTCATTCCGCCCTACGCTTTGATTTCGATGCATCAAAGTGGTAAATCGGCGTCAGTTTATTTAAGCGCGGCGAGGACGAATTAATTAATATCGTCGGGCGTAAACTGCTGGCAAACTAGGCTTTACCGAACGCTTCGCTTTGACTGCTAAATGATTTGCCTGGGGGTCGAATAGTTAGCGAAAAAATGCAGCGTGCTGTGAATTTTACTGTCAGGAAAACTGTAATAATAAGGAGAAGGAAATCGATATCTGGTGTAATATATTCACCCTGCTGCGTCAATCAGTATGACAAATGTGAGACGCTAAATGCATCAAGACGTCATGATAGAGTTAAGATGTTAATATTTATAGAACGTCGATTGAATGAGTAAATATGTAGAGTGATTGATTAACTGTGTTAAGTAAAACAGATATTTCAAGAGAACTCCATCAAGTTCTTCATAGCGAAGTGGTATAAAGCAGAATCTGTGTCATCATAAATTTAGAAATTTTAATTATGCAATCGAATTTGTTATAGAAAAATGATGGATATAAAAAATAAACGTGTTCACCTTCAGACATATTATTATGAGCCTATTGTATTTTTTCAAATATTATTTTGCATCTAATTTCATATAAATATGAATATAAATTTCACGTAAATATGAATATAAATTTCATATAGATATGAATATAAATTTCATATAGATATGAATATAAATTTCATATAGATATGAATATAAATTTCATATAGATATGAATATGAATTTGATATGCATTTAAATATGAAATTAAACGTGAAATATGATGAGAAAATATTTATAATATTGGTAATTTTGTATTTGATCAGCTTTTAGGAATCTTAGCGGATAGCATTATTTTTCCTGTATTACAACTGTACCGTACAGTTGTTCTCCTAGTATAAAATACAAGAACACGTCCCTTACTCTCATTGACTACACATTCTTTTGTAGTTGTCATTGTCACGTTTAACTGACGTTTCGTTGCATTTTTTCCAGGTCGAGTCAGTGGAGTTGGCGTTAAAGATCTTAGATAAGTCGCAGATCAGAGGAAAAACGCTGTCTGTTCAGAGAGCAAAGTTTCAAATGAAGGGTGATGCGTACGACCCAGCCTTAAAACCGAAACGGAAAAAGAAGGATAAGGACCGGCAGAAAAAGTGGCAGGAAAAGTAAGTTGCATTCATAAATTATCTTATTCATAGAATTTCTTTCTTCTATCATGTTTTACTAGTCTTTAACAAATCATAAATAGGTACTGTAACGGCATAACAAATTGTTCTCTTTCTTAAAAATGTTATCAACTCCCTTAGTTAATATGCCAAACGACAGGTAAATCATACAACAGAAAATGAAACTTAAATTCATGACAAAATATAGTATAATATCTTCTAATGGCTATTTTTCTATATGTAATTTAAAAGGGGCCATTTTTTAATGCCATAAATTCGTCATTCATCAACTTAGACATTTGCATAAATACATTAGCACTTACAGAAACTTTAGAAAAACACATCTTTCTCATATGAACTATGACCTCGGCCAAAATTTGTATTCAAATTAAAAATTAGTTTTCTGATCTAAATTGTTCATATTATACCTTTCATATTTCTCGCATTAGATCGAACATGTTTCTTTTATACACAAGACTGCTTAAGGGGGTAGATCAGCCTCGCTAGCCCTAAAACAGGCCATTTTTCAAACGCAAATTGTAAAGTGATAAATAACAATAGAGACAACGTCTTTTTTCTAGTTTTATTCGTTATTCTATGAGCTTTAACACAAAAAAAGAAAAGCCTAAATATCTCTATGTACATAAAAGTTGTGAGTAAAAACGTAATGGCGTGTATGCGGTGCACCATTTGATGGTGTACATAAAATCTCGAAAACCGCTCCAATGATTTGGATGAAAATTTAATGAGACATGCAGAAAACCATTCCCTAAGATGTGTTGGAAGCAGATTTTCTAAAAAAAATAATACAATTTTTATGTTGAAAAATACGATTTTAGTGATTTCTTGTATGAAAAATATTTTTTATCTTCTTTTTAAGAATTTATCTCGAAATTCTGCTTCCAACACATCTTAGGGAATGGTTTTCTGCATGTCTCATTAAATTTTCATCCAAATCATTGGAGCGGTTTTCGAGATTTTATGTACACCATCATACGGTGTACCGCGTACACGCCATTACGTTTTCACTCACAACTTTTATGTACATAGAGATATTTAGACTTTTCTTTTTTTTTGTGTTAAAGCTCATAGAATAACGAATAAAACTAGAAAAAAACCTTGTCTCTATTGTAATTTATCACCTTAAAATTTGCGTTTGAAAAAAGGCCTGTTTTAGGGCTAGCGAGGGTGACCTACCCCCTTAAATCTATTTAACGCAGATCAGAAAACTTTTCAATCGATCACAAACTGATAAAGAAACTATTCCCATTGCCATTTTGTAGAATAATCCTCCACGAGTGTGTGCTAAAAAGCTTTTTGCTAAAGCATAATCGCGATTCCATCTTCCTAGCCACGGTTAATTTCATATGCTCTCCATTTTCGTTTCGTTCTTTACGTACCCTCTTCATCCCCTGAAAACATGAAGAAGAGTGCACCCAGTCGTTTCACGGTCGCGAACAAAGGCGCGATCAAAGAAAAACCTTGTCAGCTTTTTCATCGTCTAGGCCCTGAGGAATCCGTGAAAAGAGCAAATTCTCACGCTCGACACGCCTCGTGAAATCGCGTCTTAGAGCATTTTCGTCGTTTCTTTTCATTCATGCTTGTTCATTCATCTTTCCTCGTTGGTAGCCGTGCGAGACTGCGTGTCATATGTTACCGTCCAAGCCCCAGGGAATCGAGGCGTACACTTCATTTGTGGGTTCTATTTTTACTATTAAACCTCTGGTTACGTTCAGGGTCTGAGCAAATAGAATTTGGTGCTCTCTGAGGGTTGATTTACGCTTTGGAGCCACATTACCTCATAATCCTGGCCAGACATTACTTAATGGACTTTATTATCTTTCCAAAAGATTTTTCTTCCATCTCTAATGAAAATTACGAACTATGCAGAATTTTAAAGGAAACGTACACTTGAATAGCTTCGTCACGTTTAAGCTTTGAAACTTTCTCGGAGAGAGAAAAGTTTCTTACGAGTTTACGGAGAGGAGTATGATAACAGAAGGATCATTTTTACCAAGATTATTTTCTGTGAGTTTTGGAGATTTCACTTAGAAACGCAGTGATTATATTGGAAGCGTGGAAACGATGATGAAACAACTGGTATTTTTATTATTATATCTTTTATTTAAATCGATAAACTTTTATTTCTTCCACCTTTACCTGACTTCAAACGTAACAGAGGTATTCAGATATATACGTATACTTTTGGGAGCCCCAACCTCTATAAAAATGTAAAGGCATATCAAATAAGCGAAGATCGTATAGGTATCTATAAAATGAAGGCTGCCTCTCAGTTTGATAAATGCAACCAGCCATTTGCTAAAAATTGAAATCATACAGTTTTACTACGAATTACACGGTGCACTGTTTTACTGTTAATAAAATCGACTTTTTGTTGCATTTTTTTATCCGCACACAGGAGTTGTGCATAAAAATTCGCGTTCTACTTTTATTTTTTTAAATAGATACACGCTGGACGTTTTCCCAGCTAGTGCTCCTGTCACATAAATAATCCAACCTTTCCTAGTATAACAAATCCAAGGAATCGATTCCAGGGATCGGTTTGCATGTTCTTAAACTTTCTGCAATTCCATGCAACAACGAATTCAAGTGATGCAAACATAAGCAGTGGCTAAAGTCAGCTGGTATCGTCGTTGCATCTTCGTTGGGAAATCGATGGATTTCGAGTGGTTTCGTGGCCGAACGTGGGATATTCGCGGGCTCGAACCGGATGCCACGAAGCCTCTGGACCATGCTCGACGCGGGCCAGACTGCTTGGCGTTGGCGGGTCTCTGTAAAAGCAGCTGCACGACTCGATTACTCACGTCGGGACGCTGCAGCTCGAACATATAACGCGTCTTGGCGCATCAGACCGCCGCACTTTCTTGCACGCGGCCACTTTCCTCTCGGTTACGAGCAAAAAGGCGCGGGTTTCTCCTTCCCCATCTCGCCAGACGCATGTGATACGTTGTCTTGCACTGGTCCAGATTCTTTTCCTCCATCCCTACGCGAAGATCGGTCGCGATGATTCGAGCGTATGGACGGCGTCTAGGTTTATCTAGTTCTAAGTAGTAAGAGTCCGGCATTGGTCAGGCAGTCAGGTGTAGCGGACTCTGGCTTGCTGTTTGTGCGGCTAGTGGAGATTTTTTATCGATTAGAAGCGAAGATAAGTAGAAGTGAATAGGGACATAGATTTTGTTTGTTTAGGTACGAAATGGTAGGTACATGGTTGATAGTGGAGACTTGGAAACTCGAGTAGGTACTTGAACAATAGAGTTCTGATATTTAGGGATTGGTGATTTGGGGGACTTGACACGTGGCATGGTTGTGGTTCGTGATTGGTATTTGAAATAAATTCTCTTGGCAGAGATAGGTCTGGTTTAAAGAGGATGGAAAATGCGTGATTATATCTAAAATGTCAGATGCGAGCTACAGAAGTGACTTGTGTCAAAATGTTCCTTTTTCTCATGCAAGCTCATTCTTCTGCAAGGTTTCAATGGATACAGTTGTTATTTTGTTTTAAATCACTTGAAATATTACTCGAAGTTATACTAATAAAAGTGTTGATATATGTTTACATTTTTTAAAAGTCTCAATTAATTAGAAACTTCTCAGAGCCTTGAAAATCGAAATTTCTGTAAATGTCTATTAAAGTTGGTCAACGTTTTGGTATAAATTTTGCATGCGTATAAAACTCATCACAATCACCAGAAAAATATTTATAGACACTGATTTGAGAAGCAACCATCTCCGGACGATAAAATAAAAGTATATTCTAGAGAAGTATTGCCTAAAACATATAACTTTTTTGTTAATTTCTTGATAACTGGTTTAAAATATAAAGTGATAGAAAAAGCAGCTGCATCATTTTTTTAAATTTATTCGAGAGAAACGGGAGACAGTTTTATGAGGGTGTGTTGATTTTTGTCGTTGAAAAATTAGCGATGTTTTATGCTCGCTTTGCAGGACGTGATAATGTTTAGAATCTTTTGGGAAATATCGTATGAATTCATCGAGGTCCGTTTTGGCGGGAAAAAAGGAACAGAGTAGGTGTTCTTGTTAGCGATGCTTAATAAACATGGGGCAGATTTCTATGAAATTGGTTGTCCGTTTCCAAACAATGAACAGGGAAAATCGTATGAACTTCTCAAAAAGGCTTTAATCTGATTACTGCGATTGTTTATTTTCGGTGTATGAACAAAACCATTCTGGGTTTCGATAAATATTTCAAAATAATCGTTAAGGTCGCGTTGACCTATATATTAATAAAACAGAGGAACCTTGCACGAAATTCCAATCCTTCGGTTTTTATATTTGGTTTCAAACATTCACCACCATTCATTAAATATTACTCTACCCTTCTATGCGTTATAAATGGGTAAAAAGAAACACAACTCCAAATTTATAAAAATTTCTTTACTGATTCTGACAGCAAAATAAATAACATTCTTTGTTACTACTATTTCTTATACTTAGTGACAATAAATTTATGACTATATCGATAGAGTAAATTAAAATATATAACGATCCTAAGAACAGCTTCTTTATATTTCTGAAGGAGTTATAATTCTGATATTAATAAAGAACACTTGGATAATTGGAATACCGTCCAGAATTTTCCTAGATTTTCAGTAGAGAGAATATCGAACGGTAATCCCAAGTATTTCAATCTAAACTCACCGTATTGCATATTCATGTCGAGTTGCATTCCTCCTCCAGCCAGATATATGTATACACCATAACGTATCTCTAGAACACGCGCGGAAACGTTAGAGGCACAGTCTTTATCTGTTCGCGATATTCGCGACTGGTCGATGCAGGACTGCATTTCCTTCGTTACACTCTCCAGTCTTGCGAATGCATTTAAGCTGTCCACCGTTCTAGAAATCGTTCAGAGGCGAAGGTACTTACGTAACAGGACAGCATACATTGACGGTAGAAACCAAATTCAGATCTCTCTACATTTTCGAGTTTCATTTAAATGGCAACGCTCACGATGATAGGCTAAAAATGGTAGGATAACTTTGGAGCTGATTTTAATGAAATTCATTAACTCTCCTGTAATATAGGAAACTCAACGTATTCTTACCTTTATAATGAAGACTTTGGTTGAATAAAGCGGACGAATTTTTGCACCGACCTAGTATCTACATTTCAATCGCGATTTCTTAATATAGCATGGGATATAAGTGAAATCGTCGAGCTAAATTGAGGAAGGAAAGAGAGTAAGAACTGCAAGTGCTAGGTGCTGAAGTACTGACCCCGTGTCCCGCTCCACGAGGTATTTAAACAGTCTCCATCGTGTATCTCCGAGTTCACCGCAGCGTAGGCCAGGGCAAGGCGTATCGCCCCGGAATCCACGGGTACACGGTGAACACGTTTCTTATCCGTCCATGGTGTCTGTGATCATCGGTTACTCGAACGTTTGCCGTCTTCATCGGCGCGCACGGGTGTCTGTCGTAGGACGAGAGCCCAGAGTTCGATGGCCTGGACTTCGTGAAAACCAGTTATTTGCGAACGAACCAAGGAACAGGGCCCACCTCGACTGTTCTCCGCCCGGAAGTCTTCGTTCTAACGGTCTTTTCGCATACACGAATCGGAGCCGCTATCTCGTTTCCTATCCAGACGATTTCCTTCTATTCTGGCCTGAATGTCGATCGGCTTCCCCTGTCGATCCCCTTGGTGGTTCCCACGCTTTCAGCATACACGGTCCCTCCGCTGAGCTGTATTCGCTTGCACGAGGATTTCCTGATCCCTCCCCCCCCCCCCCCCAGCCGTGCGTGCAATTTGGATCGGGACCGCGTTTCACGTGGCGAGCGTGACAGCCGGGCTGGAAGCAACCGAGTTCTTTCGGCGCTCGGGACTTCGGTATGACGCCGTGCTTATTTTCGAACGCTAGTCATTTGATCGCCTTGAATGAACGAAATGCGTGTAATTGCGCCGGGGAAAGCCATTGAGAAACCCCCTCTCCGTGATTTAAATGTCAATTCGCCAGGCGACGTGCTGGTGATGTCATCGGGATAATTTGACTGTTGCAGCAATATTTACTTCGTGGGGGGAATTAATTGAATAAGGTCAAGAAAGTGCGATTGCATAATGTAATTGTATGTAGTAAAAGAACAGTGCGATATTTTTTATTAAAAAATCGGATATAAATTTTTGTATAATTTCTTTGCTTTTAAATTTTATTATTATTGGTTTCGTGAATTTGTGTAAAGTTTGCAAGCATATCAAATTGTCATGCATATTTAAATTTTATATTTAATTTATACGACGCATTCTGCATTGATAATCAATGCAGACTCTGCAAATTTTAACCACAATTCCTCTTGTTATTAATAAATTTTGCTTCAGGTATTGACAAAGTAACGCTTCATCGAAACTTCTTTTCGCTTCAAAATTGAATTGAAAATGTGTTATGCCGGTCCTATGTGAAAAATAAATTTGTGATAGGAGTGTGTGTCACGGTTACCGGAGATCCCACTGTGATCTCATTCGCAAATTAAGGAGATAACATTCCACGCAATCTTCTCTCATTACAAACATTTACTCTTCAGGATATTTCGCAACGTAATGTACTTTCATTGCTAAGAAACATAATATGTACTACACGCAGGTGTCCCCTTTTTTATTTTTTCGGTTTTTGAAACAGAAATTTTATCGTTATGTAATTTCGGGTTTCTAAGCTGCATCAAGCGAATAGGGAATTTATGCAAATTCTTTTCAAAAGTAATATACTGGTACAGATAGTAAAGGGAAATTTGTTTTCACATCAACAGGTTGCGTAAATTGCCATTTAAACTTATATGGAGTCTGATTAATGCATTCTCTGGAAACATTGATGACCAAACACAGTATTTCGTGTTCGCATCGTTTGAGTTATCAACGAGCATTATTCTCTCACAAAAGTAGGTAGCTTGTTTTTTTCACTACACGAATTGTCAGAGAATGATTAAACTCTACCATTTTACTTTCAAATGAGGTTAAGGGAAACGAAGACAACAGTACACCCAATGGTTTCTCTATAACTTAAGTGTTCATATGGAGTAGTTTATCTTACCTTAGGGCGGGCACTAGATAATCTAATATACTAATTAAATTTGGTCGAATTTTTTATTTCTGACGAACCAGGTCAAAGCTACAGTGGTCACCGTAAAATGCTTAAATAAAAAAAAAACGCTGCCAAGAGATCGCCTATAATTCCTTTATTTATTTATATATTGCATTGAAAAAAACCTACAAGAACTTTAAAATATATACATTCGAATACACAACCGTTTATTTAAAAAAGTGTTCAAGTTTTTCAAAAAGCAATCCCGAAAATACATGCGTTCTCAGATCTCGCAGGTAGGCATGACTCCTTAAAAGAACAAGCACGATAAAAAATTTATTCATCACAAATTCCTTCTCCAATTCCTTATCTCCAGTAATTTCTTCTTTAAACAAACTAAATACCTCCATCTTCTACACACTGCAATTGTCATCAAAGAATAATTGCGTTGTAACTTTAAAATAACTCACAATTTCACCTAATTCCTCGTTACGAAAACTATGGTACCTTTCACCCGGCAAAAGGACGAATCAGTAATACAATTATTTACAATCGTCACGTTGAAAGGCATACCTAAAGCTACCCACGAGCATCCAGCCACAAAGCACAAATATAAATCACGAAACAAGTCCACGAAATATGTACCTACTCTTTCTTAAAAATTCAGTACAAAATTCCCCTGCACAGACAGATCCCATCACATTTCGAATTTTCGTCGTCAATAAGCACACAAGTGCTCCGTGAATAAATCCTTGATCCAATAAATAATCGGGGAAAGAAGCGATGGAGAAATAGCTCCCACATATGGTAACTCGTCAGCCTAACGCCGTAAATCTATCCCGAAGAATGTCCTCCCCAACGACAGAGATTTATTGCGTGTACGCTGTACACGTAACGCGGTGTGTTCCACGCGTGTCCATTTATCAGCATAATCTGGTACGGTACAAAATTATCGTATTTAATAACCCGGCCGCACGAACAGGCCCAATAAACCGCGCACCGGTGACACCTTATCGATTTATCTTTCGCGTCTACGGCAAGTAACAGCGGCTCGAACTTTATTGAGTGCAGCAGCGTGGCTCGCCATTGATATCATTGTCGATTTCACACCCGGTTAATTATGGCAGAAATCACTGAATATTAATGGAGCCCCGACACGAGAGGCCGTTCTAACCGGCGACGATGCCGTGTCGCCGAGTTAATTGATATTGTCTGTATCGGTCTCTGATCGGCTTAATTGACTGCGCCGGAGAGGGTTAAACACGTAATTAATTGTCAGTGTCAATGTCGTAATTTTCTGTGCCGGTAGTACCTGCGAAATGCTATGTTCCATCGAATGTAATACTTGATTTACCGATACGTACAGTGGGGTTACTGTGTGTATGTGTACAACCTCTGTTCGTGACGGAGGCGTGGGCGGACGATTCTTGCGGTAGAACTGGTGATTGATGAGCGTTGGAGCGTTCGTCTGGATGTACCAGAGTGTACGTGTTTTATTTCGGGTTTAGTGTACGGTGACGGGCGAAGGTAAGCTTGGTAGGTGCATCGTGACGAAAATAATGTGTATTATGATTCATAGGGAGGGGCTTGCAATTTGTATATATGTCGCGTAGAGACGGGGGATGCCAGAGAAGTGACTGGTGGTGGTAATACAACAAACTGTAGTAGGTATTAAAGATAGCTATATACACACATGGAAAGATGTATTTTTAAACTTTCTTTTAGAACCACTTTACATATTCTACTGCTTGTAAAACTTTAACCCCTGGTTTCTTTTACCACCACTTTGGAAAGCCTCAGAGCTACTGAGGTACGAGTGTACAGTTGAGAGGGTTGTAAAAGAAGGAAGATTCACGTATAGTCATTTGAAGCACTAAGGGCATGAAATGTAAAGCACTTTGAGTCGAACAATGATTTGTTAAGAAGACAGATGTAAAGAAAGAAAAACATTATTAGAAAACACACCTTTTGCTATTCAATCTTTATTGAATAATGCTATTAAGGTCAGCAGCAAAAATATAGAAGTTTAGAGTTACTATAAACTCACATTAAATATTAATACTTTCGTGTATTATTCAATACAAAACGCTTATCTCTTCCAAAAAATAATTTCCCTTAAAAAACAATATCCTTCTTAAAATAAAAAGAGGCAAACCCCATCAACTGCTATCTCACATCGCTTGTAAATATTTTTTAAATAAAATAATGTTAACAAATACTTTTAAAATGAAAACAACGGTCCATATACTATGAAAATTTAATCGCAAAATATATTGAATACATAGATATCAACGATTAAGACGTGCAGATATGCTTAGTGTTGCTCATGCATAGAAAACGATAGTAGAACTCGTGTTTTCCTCGGCTGCAAAAAGGTTAAACGCTCCAGTTGTAATACGATGTTGAACAAATGTGTTAAGGCTTCCCATAATGTCAGAGCTCGTTGAAAGTCTACCACACACGACGCCGCGAAATGTTACGGCTCATTAATTCGCCCAGCAAACTGAGCTGTGCAGTTACGAGGGGATGAAGTCAGATCTATGCCCGCGGTACAGGCTGAGGAAGAGATTGATCCATCATCGTTTTATTCGCGCTTGTGATCTGTATTTCTTGGATTTACTACGAGATCAATTGTTACAATAGAGACGAATTTGTAACGTGACACGTGCCACTTCATAAAGTTCTGTTCCATAGCAAGCAGTATTGCTTCAACGAATCGATCACAGTTACTGTTAATTAGAAATTGGAAGCTTTATCTAAAGATTTGAATCTTTCGATAAGCTTCAGACAAGCTTTGGCTTTGAATCTTTAACAGGGTCGTGTTTAGAAGCAAAAGTTGGAATTAACTTGTAACCAGGGAATGCAGAATATTAGAAAACTATGGAGTACTATGAATAAATAAACACTAAGTAGAAGTCATTGAATATATTTTCCAATTTTTAGATCGTTACTTTTCTCTTTTGGAGTTTGTTATTTATTCAGCACAGTCCTTTGGTGATTTAAGGAACGTCTTATGCATAAAAATGTGATATAGGTAACTGAAGTTTAGAACAGGTTGTTAGTGTTCATGCACATGCACCGTAACATCGTTGCACGTCAGTGTAATCTCTTGTTCACACCTCCTGGTTTACAAAAGGCCACACGTACCGTGTACACATGAATCATCCCGCGTAATATTCATTGGATTAGCATGCAGGTCATCGTGTTTCATCCATGCAAACACACTGTCCTTTTGAAAATTCGTATCTCTACTTTAAATATAAATTTCCTTTCCTTCTACGTTGCTTCATCGCAGTATTCTAAATGAACGATCACTTAATACTGGTGATCGAGCCACGCATAAACGACAGAAACTGATATTGAAATAAATAAAATGGAAATGGTTTGGAAATGTGTATTTTTACAGAAGACACTTGTCAACCTAAACACATTAAAAGTCATTCAATTTTATTCTTCATTCGTGTATGTATTCCAAACGGTTTGTGTTGATAAATAAAAAATAATAATTTTGACACTTACAGTGTTTTCTACAAGGACTCTTTAATTATTGATACAAAATATTTTATGGCTCCGTTTTAAAATTATATAGAGTTATATAGTTAAGAATTAGGTATATTTATAATTTGAAGGAATTTAAGAAGCAGTTACTGAGGGGTTTTAATTTATTAGACACAAAGGAAAAACATTGAAAATCTCATCTTTGTGTGATTCTGGTCGCTTTATAGAATAAATTTAATACGATGTTAACCTTCTGCCACAGGTTATTCGATTGGAGGCCAGAACGTATGCTGGGCGAGCCGCAGAAGCACGAGAAAGTGGTGATTATAAAAAATCTGTTCTCCCCAGAGGACTTTGACAAAGAAGTCGCGTTGCTGCTGGAATATCAGCAAGATATTCGATCCGAGTGCCTAAAATGCGGTGACGTCCGGAAAGTGGTCATGTACGATGTAAGTACTATTTATTTATTTAAAACAAAAATAGAAATGGTTGGTGGTTTCGTATGTTCATTACTACATATTTTATTTAAATTTTTTTTACTATCTAGTATCGTCATATATTACTTTTTATAACACCATTAATAAATATATTAAGTTGGTTCGCGATATAAATGCAATTTCTTTCAAACTTTTCGTTTTCTCACCGAGCCGAATATTTAGGCGCAGAAAACAAATTTTGAAGTCGAATTCCAAGTTTTAGTAAACATTTCTACTGCCCTTGATGTGTAGATGAATCTGTAATAGTCGCGAGCAATTATTTTTAATATTCTATACAACAGAATCGTCTTATCGCCCATCTCTGGCGCACGCAGTGTGGAGACCTCATTTCTCTCAATACATTGCATCACCCACTCTGACAAATATTAAATATTCCTTTGTCTCCTGTCTTATTAGCTTTTTATTACTTACTCGACATATTGGATGATCGATTACCACAGTAATTGGACCTAATGCAATGCAATACCAAAGACCCGGTCCAAAATGAATCAAGAATACAGTCACTGTAGTAGGGTGACTGTACCTAATATCGCCTATCAAAAGTTAAATCGCTGTCAATTGAATAATAATTGATATTTTTGCATGCAATTTGCTTCAAAGTAAAGAGAAATTATTCATCCTTGTAGTATAAGTTAGAATCGTTGAAACCCATACATTTTTAATTAGGAATTAAAACACGCAAGACATGCAAAAATCCGGTCCTGAAAAGAAATATTGATTAATTTATTCATGTATATATGAGTTTTTAATGTCATTTTCACATGTGGTTTTATTATTTATTGCTCTATAAATTTATTTTTATCCATCTTTGATTTTATTTTTATTAAAAAAATATAGATTTTCAAAATATTTTATTTTTTACGTTCCGATGTACATATTGGCCAAATAAAGTTTATTTCGGTTGCTCGGCACATTTCGTAACCCCACCTGTAACAAACAATACATCGAAACCGTTGTTTTCCTGTAGGCGGTAATGAGAACACCCATACTGCTAAAAGAAAAACACCTTAATATATTTTTATAATATATTTTTATTACGGAAAATATTTTAATCGATTTCATTCCTTAAGTACATCATTAAATAGGTATTTCTTACTAGAATCTACTGATATTCTTGCATTCACGAAATTATTAGACTTACCTTCTCCGAATGTGATGTAAAATTGTGGCAGTCCAATAAATTTTTACACTGTTAAGATTCTTTAAAATCCTTCCCTTTCTGTAATTACTGATCATATGACGCTGCAATTACAGTATGTCTTCCTACATATGTTTAGGTACTAATTCAGTGCATAGCCGATAAATTTTAGTGCTTACTTTGCGAGATATAGCGAGTGGCGATATTAGGTACGGTCACCCTAACAAAGCACTGCAGAAAATTTTATTAAAGTTTACGAAGGGACCATGAAATTACCTTTTAAAAATAAAACAACATTCTCCTTTAACAATACGTAATTTTTAATACAAAATTATGAAAAGCATTTGCATTGCAATTCTCTAGACCTCACTATTCAACATCTATATCATACCATCTCCACACATCCTGTGTCCTTCACTATTCGTATCCAAATTCGTTATGCATAATTTTGAATCTAAAAGCATCAGTTTTCGTAATAAATCTTCGACGCGTCAATGTATTAAAATACCAAAGATCCCTAGCATTATGCAAACTTAAGTGATCACGAATCAACTGATCCTCTTCGCCGAAGAAAAATAAAGGAATAAGTAGTGCAAAGAAGAATGCTGATTTTAATAGTTCCACTGAATTTCGCGCTATGGGTGGACCCTTTCGGTACAAGGGTCCGCTAGAAACAATGAGGGAGATCGATCCCGCTAACGGAAGAGTCGAGCACAATGGGTGGACGAGCAGCAAGATACGCCAGATCCACAAAGACGTTGCCGTGAAGGTCCTCCATGGCCGACGCAAATAAACTTTCGAAAGGGGATGACCTAACCCCATAAATTCGCAACGAGACACTCCCAGTCGCCGCGTCTCAGCCGTGAATCCATTCAATGTCAAAGTGAATGCCATCGTCTTCTCCAGCCTACTACGGTCTGCCACGCAGTTCTGGGTAACATTAACGCGCGCGCACAGGAAACATGGCCCGGAGATCAAAAGCGGCGCGTAAAAGGAAATTTTGTGGCGGCCAATTTACCCGTGAACGTCGTGTCCCCCGTATTTTCCTGGCAGTCTTGTAACGTGGTAAAAAAGCCGGTCGATGAAAAAATGATCAAAAGACCGTCGATGTGCGGCCCGAATTTACGAACAGCTGAGGACCGTTTTATGGCTGACACTGTTTGCCCCCACTTCGGGGAATACCGTGTCGCCCTATTTTTCTCCCTGCTGCCTTTATATTTGCCTGCTTCCTCTTGTTTCGCTTTTTGCTCTCCTTTCGTTCTATTTATTGCTCGCGCGGTGGGAGAAAAGTGAATAAGTGGAAAGCACTTTCTGGTGTTATTTAATTGGCGTATGACAATTTTTTAAAAAATGTATTCCAGTTGAACGAAATATTGGATACTTCTCTCTTTTCTGTAATTATAAAACGTGACATCGCAGAAGGGTGCACGAATCAGATTCAAAAGATTTCATTCAGAAGGTTGTAGATGATTTTGAGTTATATCTTTGAGAAAAGCAATTGTTTTTCGTTTTGAATAAACGCCTGTATTTGTGATATATATCGCGCAGTAAATCAAGGATAAGATGAAGGACGAATGGATTGATCTAACGAGCCACAGCGTGGCAATGGAACGGAAGAGTGTCATGTAGTACACGGGGTCAGACGGTGAAATTAATGTCCAAACCGGGGGCCCATAAATTGTGGTTTAAGTCGTGACGAGGAAAGTATTATGGGGAACTGTGGGCGACGCAAACAGCTTTAAGTCGTAAAAACGGGCGCACTCAGATTCGCTGTGCAACAAAGCGCGCGTAATGGAAGTGGAAAGACGACGAACATTCGTTGTTGCATTACGCAAGCTATTGTTGCACTGGCGCATGCGTTTTACCGGTTTCATTTCACGATTGAAATAAGGCATGAGAAAAAATTGTGCTTTGTTAAGGACACGATTGTACGAAACGAAAATCTGAGATGGAAATGTAAGATGCAAAGTAAGGGGAGCAAGATCTTTCGGCAAATAAAAAACGACGTCTTCCCTCTTTTATACAAAGCTCGAACAGAAACCGGTTTGCCAAAAAGTATGCATAAATTCGTAAAATAGTGGATCTAAAAAATGAAAAGGTTTTTCAGATATAGTTACGAATGTGACACAATTTGCAAACGCGTTAAAAAATATTACGTTAAACAGGAGAGCAAAACCGAAGACTACAAGCCAGAACCAAAGAGATAAAATTTACATGCAACAGCAACTTGAATTTTTACTTCTTGTTCCACTTCATTAATTTTGCCCAATACAAAAAAAAAAGTACTATTGCGAGTGATACATTTCACTGAACAACGTTGAGGGGAAGAAGTATTTTTCTGTGCAGGAATTTGTTTTAATTAATTTATTACATTGAAATAGTTGTAGGTTCTTAATTAAAATTCATATCGCGATCGGTTGCAAAAAATTGAAGCGCAAATTCCTTTTCATGCTTGCAGAGACATCCTGAAGGCGTTGCACAGGTGACATTCCGTGAACCTGCCGAAGCTCAGGCATGTGTTCAGCTACTGAACGGCCGCTGGTTCAGTCAGAGAAAGATTTCTGCTGAAATCTGGGATGGGAAGACCAAGTACAAGTGAGTTTATCTGTTGCTTTCCTTTCTATCGACTCGTTTACCGACGTCGTCGGCTGTTAACCGTGTGCCGGCTTCGACTAGGTTGGTTCTCTTCAGCTACTCAGTTTCTTTTCATCCGTCACGAGTCTGACTTACCGACGCAGACGTTGAAGGGCATTGCCTAGGGATGTTATCCAGGAATAGAACCTTTTCTGCTAGGAAAATTTTGTTATCACTGTTTCGAAAAAGCCTTTTTTTATATTTTTTCTTTTTAATTTCTTTTATTTTCATTTTATTGTACCGTGTTTATGGCAATGTTAAGATATTTTTTTAAATAATTTGGGGATTTTTTTTTATATCACTCGATCTTCAGAATACTTTACAGAATATCGCGGTTGGATTTTGAATATCTGATGTCGTTTTGAATTTAATTTTTTAGCGACCGAATTTAATTTTTCGCTTACTGCAATGGCAGTGAGTTCGATGCAAAAGTTTCTTTTAATATTGTTTAACTTTTACTAGAAGATAGTTAATCTTTGGCTTCTTAGTTTTCTAATTATTAATCATCACGATGGAAATTAGAAAGGTTTCATAGGCAGAAAGTGTTCAGATTTTTATTTGGCATTCTCCAAATGTACGTTATAGATTGATTTTCTGAAGTTAAAGTTATGTTGAGCGTATGTGTGCTTTGAATGAAGTATTCATCAAGAATATCGTTTACTTTTTTAACTAATTTTTTCTATTCGGTAAGAATGAATCCTGGCTTTTATCAATTTATAAATTATCAAGAAACTGAAAGACTAGGTGACGTATAAATTAATCCCGATTCATTGTATTTTAAGTACCAATTTGGTAATATGTCACGGTAAGAAGTTAACTTTCATATAATTTATAAATTCCTATTTTAATTATTCTTTCTCAATCATTTCGATTCTTGAGCCACTATATGCTTCCTACAAGAACCTCCATTCAAATACAAATTATTAAACTTTCGTTTTCTAATTTATTCTTTTCACTTTAGAATAGTTCAGAATCATTCAATCAACGCTACAAATTGCCGCGCATGGGTCCGTCGAAGTCTAGCTACTGCTTCTTCACATTCACGTTGTCAAATACTGATGAGTCATGTTGCGTATTTTGATATCTCGTAAAGATAATTTCCAATTTTGTTTTGGGAAGAAAATAAAAGTTTTTAAAATTTAATTTAACAGTTAGACCTTGACGATCGTCTTACAGTTTTAACTAGCTAGTTTCGAGAAGGCGATCATAGGCAATCGATCCATGTGTACGATTTTAGGGTTAAGATTAAAACATATGCGTTGATGATTGAGATATTGAGGAGGTGTTTGCAGTCATCATGATATCGATTCGTTTTATAGGGTTTCAGAAACTGACGCAGAGATTGAGGCCCGAATAGCGAAGTGGGACGAGTATCTCGACGGCGAGGAAGAAGAAAAAGGGAGGTCAGGGAAGAATGAGAAAAGGAGGGCGCAGAAACCAGGGGAGGAAAATTCCAAGATTTTGGACAAGGTGAAACCATCCAAATCAACGGACAACTGGAAAAAGATGGGAACGCCTGAAAAGAAGGGACGCTCAGGCAACGTACAAGTGCAGGAGACAATAGAAGAAACTGAATCCTCGTCAAATTCCGACTCGGATGAGGCACCTGAATAAAAAGATCAAAATAGCTAAAATCCCACGTCAGAGGTTTTATTGCAGTGTAACGACAGAAACGGAAATTCGAGAGAACGTTTTAAACGAAATTTACATAACTAGGAGTAACGTTGACGATCACGATTAAAAGTATTTTTGCCAGATTACAAAGTAACTACTTGTAAGTCTCGTTGTTGATCCAGATATGGTACTAGTTGCGTCGTCACGTATTGCTCGAATAAAAATAAAAGAAAACGAACAGCTCCTATAACCTGTTGTTCAATCATTTCCAATTTTTTTTCAGTCTTGCTTCTCGTTTCGTCACATGTCTCTGAATGTGCAACGGATAGAAAAGGAACCGCAGGTTTGAGATCTTGTAAGTCTCAAGTGTATTAAGTTCAAGTTATTCTTATAAAGTAATTATAAGGGGTAGAAGTTCTCAAAACTATTTTTGTTAAGTAGTTTTAAAAACCGAAATTTTTTAAAAACTTTTATCTTGATAAACGTCTCATCAGTTCCGGCATCCTCGCCGAAATATTCCAAGCTCCACTTACTCTCCTTTCTTAACACTGTATTCATATTCTGGGGTAGGAATAATCGAACAACACATCTTTATTTCATGTAAAAATTACAAACACTTCAAGTTACATTTATTCTTACATTATACCAAAGTATTGCAAGTTAAAGAATTCTTATATCTAACTAGAATACTTGACAATCACAGCCATCGGATCGGTTTTCACCGATTACCAGGTCTCACTACGAGGAGGTTGCTGCGTTTCGAGACCCCTAGTAAGATGGATGGAACTAAAGTTCCATCGATCTCCATTTACCTGAAAACCTTAGCCTACTAAAGCAAAGAGATAGATGGAAACAAAGTTCCTTCGACTTCTCCAGTTTAGATAAAGAATCTAGGGAACTGCCAAGCAATCACTCGATTGAAAAAAACTCAGGAAAGAAGGAATGGCAAAAGGGGTAAGCATGAAAGGAGTATTAGATGCCGAGTCGAAAGGGAAAAGCGTTCGGCGCCCCCGAGGGGATTCCTGTTGCTACGAGTGACCCGTCAGGAGCACACTAGGTCTGACCTGACTCAAGCCGACTAACGGGGAGATTGGGCAACCGATCCAGGTCACTTACGCAAGCACTGTATCTTTCGACACACCCCTTGCACCCGAAACTTTTCCCTTTCGACAAGAACACCAGGGGACGAAACTGATCCACCCATACCGATTCCATTCTCAGTCACTTGCTTCCGAAAACAAAAGCAGCCGTGACCTCCTCATCCGAGATGAGGACCCAAGAAACGAGCAACAAAACTAATGATTCGGTGACTACTTGGTAATTTTAAATTCAGCCTTAAATACTTCATAGTAGGTATAATTGTTCCGTATTAAATTGTCTGCGGCACCAGATTCATGTCGCTGCCGCACTGGCGCCCCGTGCACCGTTCGCGACGGTTGCGCGTCTACGTAGATCAAGTAGCGCGAGCGATACGCGAGCCGGTTTACCGCTCTCTTGCCTTCCTGGCTTCCAATTTTACCCGCGTTGAATTCTAATTCCTACCACGCGTAGCGTTACAATCTGTTTCGAGACTTTCTCGGTAACGTTGCATGTGACACTAAAATGGTAATAGATCCTGCCACCCCACAAATCCGAGGAAGAAAAATGCATTGGATGTTTCGTCTACCCTATACCTCGTTTGTGGGCTCAAATAATTTGCAAGACGGTAAGTTATTTATCGCTATCCAGAAATATTATAGAATAGCTTATTTAACAAATACCTACAAATTTTTATAATATTTAAAATGCTCCATACATCTAGGTATCCATAATATCAATATCAAAAATATGTCCCGATAGTTTCATCAACGATATATCAGTTCTTTCAAAACTGGTTGGCTCTTATCACCTTCACGGCATTGCAAAGTATTTATTCACACAATCACGATGTTCCTAATATGTAAGTTAACGTACCTATTTTTTTTGTGCAGTGTCACCTTTTTGTTATGGTTCAATAAACTCCAGCATTTACGTATCATTTCAATTAAACCCCAAACCTCCACTCCTCGCCCCACTTTCCCCTTCACCCACGAGCACTTTAATTCAATCGACCGGAAATTTTGGTATGACGAAAGTATAATTTTCGGTCAATCGTGGCGTCAGCCTCACCTAACCGAGGAATTCCTTCCGTTTGAAGGGTTTTCATCGTAGATCCGAACCGGTCGTGCGGTTCCCATCGTTGACCGTAGCTGGTCCTTTGCTCGTTTTCGCGGCTCGGCAGAGAAGAAGGAGCCGGCGGAATCGCGTTTTTTGATAGATCAGCAACAGCCTCTCACGAGCCAAGTCCCACGAACGAGCTCGGCACACGGATCGCCCGGAATGCCGAAATAGCAAATTAGGGAATTCCAGGATATCTGCTGTCTCTCTTCCATTTCTTTCTCCCATCCGTTCCTGCGCTTTGCCCTCCCCGTCGCGAGGATGCGTTCTGTGCCGCTGCCGCGAACCCCCCTCGACAAACTTAATCTGGTAATGATCTATTGTTCCTCTTGGCTCTAGAAATCTTCACACCTCGCCTCGGTATAGCGCCGGTTCGATTTCGATGAACACAAATATTTGAATCTCCAAGGAACATCATTTTTTCGAGCAGTTCTCATCGGAGAGAAGAGGAATTCCTTCCCATTCAGCAGACATTCCTCTTGAGGAACTGAGAGGGGTGGCCCGCAGCACCGGAGTAGTGAATTGAGAAGTCGAAAATTTTTCTCTTCAGGTTTCATTGGGAGTTTGTCTCTTAGGCATATTTAGGCACAGAAGTTTACGCGGAATTAAGTAGAGTGAGAAATATAATTGGCAAAATGGATTTAAAGGATTCAGTAAAGGTTTTGCAGATTTCAGAGCGTATCGAAATGCGAAATTTATCAAACCTGAGCTGACGATGTTGGGAACTTAAATTTCTCATTTATTTCTTCATATATTTTAGAATTGTAGTGTATTGAGACTTCTTTAAAATTCTCAAGGTAACAGAAGAGTCTACGCGCAAAGAAATATTTACTTTCTCGCTAGGAAGATATAAATAATATAGAAAGTGTACAGAATGTTCGTATTATAGGTGACCAACGTTTTTCTTGGAAGTACGTAACGGATGCAATAGGTAGGCGAAGAAGAAAAAAGTTTCATCATTTTTCATAAGAAATCCAATGGCTCGAATGAATTTTAACAAGTTTTAATACATTCCTAATTGTGAGCATGACCTTCATTCTTTCCCAATGGCAAGTTATACATTTTTCATGTGATATGAAAGTGACTATAAAGATGAGTTTACCTTCCATTGATGTTCTTCAGACTATCAGTCACCGGCGAGAAGAAAAATGTGTCGCCGTACAATCGATTGTGCATGAAATATTAATGCATTTTATAGAGAAATATGCGAGCGGTATGTCATTCTTCTTGGACGTACATGAAAGCTTAAGGTGACCTTCGCTCACACGGTTTACGCATCGGAGAAAATTGCGACCAAGCATGCAGTAATTACTTCAAAGATCCATATTTAACACAATACCCGCATAACTGCTCTTCAAGATAAATCCCCATGCCATATTGTTGAATTTATAATAGCTCAACGCGACACCTGCAGCATTACAGACATTCAATAAATACTTCAGCCTTTTTCATCGGTTAATTATTCTTCGCGGTATCAAGTGAAATAATTATGTCGATATCGTTTTAATTGAACATAACGAGGGATATTCTATTAATCTATTTCACAACGGAATTATGTAAGCATTAATGAAATAGTATACGGTTGCGCTTTACTTATTAATCCAAAGAAAATACTAAAAACAAACAGGTTCTTATTTTAATAATATCTACATGACTATAACGTCAGTTTTACTTAAAATTATTACTTGTACTTTCATTAACACTATTGCAATATTTTTTATAATACCAATTAAAGATTTGAATATATTGAGTTAATGCAGACGTTGACTAAAAAGGGCATAATAATTTTACGTAAGTACAGCTCAAGTTCCAAGCCTATCGATAAATCAGTTTTCCAGTACCAGCGTAATTCTCAGTGTGACATAGGTATTTAATTATTTACAGTTCAGTAAACGCACCAATCTACCCAAAGCCGCGTACTTCCCCAATTCCTTAAATTTCAACGTAAGACTTTCAAAAAGTCGTTCAGAAACCTCGTTCTTCAAACAACCACCTTTCCTTTCCGACCCGACAATGGGGCTATAATTCTCTCGAACAAGATTGAACGAGTCAGGAACTTTGCCTTCCTCCTGATCGCCGGCTTTTTCAGTTTCGCTATGAGAACTGTATGCCCCCTTAAAACGTTAAATCCAGCACTGTATCGAAAAGGGCTAAGCCTCGCTTCGAGGGTTGCCGGTAACTCTATCCAGATCAGATTATACACGAAAACAGCGCGAGCAAACAGCATTGGTGGGGAAGTGGGACACTTGACCGTGGTGAATCGCGTCGTAGATGGCGCTTAATCTCGCGTGTAACACGGCAGGTCCGTGCGGGGCGCCCCGTAGCGTCAGCCAAATCCAATAAACCCCCCGATAAGTGTGACACGATGCGTGGTAGTCTTTTTTTTCTTTCAGTCGCAGTTTCGATCCGGCCTCGAGGGGGGCGCCAACCCCGAACGATCCTCCACGTACCAGACGACCCGGTTCGCCGATCAAACGTTCTCTCCTCCGCGCGAAACAGTCATCCTGCACGTGGCCACTCGAACAATGCGGGAGGTGCACCCCGCTGCTAATAGTCGGGCATTAAATTTGTCCGGCGATATTGCTGAACGGGGTCGTCTCCCCCTTCGACTCGGCCTGAATGGGACGAGACGTCTGAAATATGCTTCCTCGCGCTTCACCCCCCCTCGAGGGGGTTACGTACACCCGGGCGAATAATGGACAACGACGGGGACAGAAGTAGACGGAGAGGGATAGCGGATGGGTCTCTTGGGTGGGGGTTGCACGGTTTCTCGAGTTAGCCCTATGGAAAGTCCTTTTAGAGGTGGATGCGCCTCGAGTGTGGCGTTTGTGGCTCTGCGACCAGCTTTGTAATAACTGGCGTAATTTTGTAGCTTGGTGGAGTTGTGGTTCGATGAATTTGATGCGGGGCTCGAATTATTAATAATGCTTTTGTTCGATTGGGCATGCAGGGTGAGTGGCGGGGATTAAGAGTGTTTGCGCGGGAGGCAAGGGATGGGGTGTTGAATGAATGGAGAATCATTCTATGTCTCTTTTAAGATTGTATTTTTTAAATATAATCGGAAATTTACACGTTACAGGAAATTGGTTATTATATAGGTGGGGAATTTTCTGTCTTCTGCAGCTCTGTTTCAGACGGTGTTTTGATATAATTGTACTGGATTAGGTTTTAGGTAGTAGGGGTGAGTTGCCAATATCCTACTGGTTTCCTAAATTGTACCTCAGCTATTTCTCAGTAATTAATGAATATAAACGACATCTGATGATAAAAATATCAAGTAAATGCGAAATAAGAAATAGAAACAAAACCTTTTGAGCTTACACCCTATTTTGTGCGTGCTATAAACATTTAAAAAAATCAGGTATGATTGATGTAACTTTTTACCAGTTTATTTTAGCAAATAATAATCAAACTATGCAATTTTATCCTGTATTTTTGTATTTTTCTAAAAGCGGGTTTCATGTAGAATATTTTACATTTATTTTAAGTACATATTACATTCATTATAAAGTTTAAATTCATATTTATAAATAAATTGATCATGTTTCCTAAATCGTACCACTACAATCGTAGCAGTAGGATTTGACAACTCGTATGTTATATAGGTTATGTACATATATCATATACATAGGTTATTGCGGCCTGTGTGTGATCCATATACATATGTATATGTAACTATATAATAACGATTACTTTATGTTGAATATTTTCTTCTCTATTTGTTATTGATACTATTTTTAGTGGAGGTACGATTTAGGAGACCAGTTGCCTAAATTGTACCTTTTACAGTATGTGACATAAAGATTAATAACAAATTAATTTGTTCTGAACAAAAGGTCAAGCATATAATAGTAGGTGCCTAAAAGATCAAGCTACAATATCCAATAGTTATTTGCGTTCAAATTAGTACCAAATATGAAATATAACGTAAAATGTCTTAAGTGGTGCGATATAGGCAATCCTCCCCTAACTCTGAACCATTTATTTATGCATGAGCTACTCCTTTTTCTGAGTTTATTATTATTTCCTCGTGGTATAGTGTTATACACAATATTATTCATCTTAAGATATTTTTTTCGATATATTTGATAGTGCATCGACTCTATGTAGGATATACCCAGAGAAGGAAAATGGTAGTGATCCAAACCAAATCATATTTCTCATTATGTAAGCAGACTATGACATAGTCAGAGCCTTTTATTGTTACTACATAGAATATTCTTAGAACCCAATAACAGTTCGTGTTTTTAAATAAATGAAAACTGAATGTAGGTCTTCCTCAAACCCTCAACGTTCAACGAAGCATAAACTCTCAAACACAAAAATGAAAATTCTCAAAACCACAAAATTAATGGCCAGGTCTCAAAAGCGTCATTGGAAGAAAGTCTACGTCTGTGCACAGTGAAACCACGAAACTCGCGAGAGGCATAACCATCAACCACAACGGCCACGATCTCCATTCCCATCCATGGCCAATTGAGATCAGTCACGGAACTCGATCAGTCACCGGAAGTGCCACCTCCAGCCAGATTTTCCCGGTCAGACGCGAGAAAATTCCCGAGCGGAAGCCTTGGCCGTTCGTCTCTCCTTCGAGGCTCTGGCGGCGCGGCAAATTAAGCTTCCCAAAACACCGCGAAACTGTTAATTAAGACTCATTATGCGCGCGGCCGTCCGGGTTTGGGGTTGGAAGCGGCGAAAGGGTGGCGAACCGAGCTACCTACAGACGGAGAAAGGGAGAGGGAGCGACAGGGGGGCGAGAAAGTGGAGAGAGAGAGATAGAGAAAGAGAGAGGAAGTGAGAGAGAACGGGCGAAGAGGGAAGAAGTAGCCAGAGGAGATGGAAAACGGAGTAGCTTGGTCGAGGCAGACCTGCAGGAGGGAGAGCAGGTCTGCGATAAACGCGCGGAAGAGGAGGTTGGCGAAGGTGGCGGTGGGTGGGAGGGAGGGGGATGGTTTAACCCGAGTAGGAACTTCTTAATACCGCGACTGCAGTCGGGTTCATTGTGGGATCAATACAGAGAGGACTGGGCGTAGGAGTGGCAACCGTCCTCTCATTGGACGTGCCGTTCCCGCGCGGTGATTGGCCGGCCGTGGTACTACCAGGAGGCGGTTCCTTTCCCGCTAGCCCCTCTTTTGGGGTGAACGAAAAGGGGGAGGCAGGCCCTGACCCCTCGCTAGGAAGGAGAGAACACGCGGCAAGCGAAAAAGACGGAGCGCCGCCGCGCGACCAGTTGGAAAAAGACGGCGGACCGGTCTACGGTGAGGGTGACACGAGGCCGGGGGGTTCAGTCTGTGTTTGCCCATCAGAGACACATCACCAGCCACGATACGGTCCGGTTACGTCTCGTCGCCGCGAGGGTAGCTCCCTGGAACCAGGTGTACACCGCCACGCTAGCTCTGATCGGCCTCTGGACACGTCGAGCCCTTGAACTTGGCTGTGCCCCCTGGATGACACGATCGCGGGGGATTTGGTCGGTGACGAGGATTGCCAGGCGGTGCCCGACATCCCGCTCGAACGAGGACCGGAGATTTTTGGTGGTTTCAGACCTAGGAAAGGTGTCCGAGGCTATCCTGGCCCAGTGTCTGCAATAGTGACGCAGGTTTTAATTTGGTGTCCCGAGTTTTGGGACTCGTTGTCGTAGAAGTTTAGTGATCTGTGGTTGGACTGTATCAAGGATTGTTTGTTCTGGGGGAGAAGGATTTGGATCGACAGTGATTATAGGAGAAAGCTATTTCGAGGAACTCGAGTGAATGTTGGTAGTCTGAGGAACAACATCAACCGAGAGCCTAGTGAGAGCCTACGTTTCTTGCTAGGGAGCAGCGTGTTTGGTCGAACAACTGATCGCAAGAAACTCCACTTCAGCTGTAGCTAATCCGAGCCGGTGTTGTGTTGTCACTTCCGCCGCAGAAGGACTCGTAAACGTCTACGCTTCCTAGCGGAATCAGTGTCACACGTGACCGCCAGTGAGCCAGCTACACCATCAACCACCCAATTACTCAGTGATCTCAAAAGTGTGCTCAAAACCGTTGGTGAATCCCGCGTTCGCTATCAAGTCTGCTTCCAGCATCAAAGTGAATGACAACAACTGTGTTAACCATCAGCAACTAAAGCTCCAGCGGACGCTATAACAAACCTTGCCCCTGAGTCGTGCAAAAGCCTCTACCAAACAACGTTGACAATGCGTCGAAAACTAGCGTAACGCAGTCGAGAACATTCTGTGCGCGCAGACCTTCAAACGTCATCATCCCCGACGCAGCAGAGCCCACTACAAACGCGGGACGAAAGTTAACTATCGCTTGACTAGGTGTTCTGGGGCGAATGGTACACAGTGAGGATGCTCTGTTCAGCGTGACGCAAGGTTTTTGAGATCGACGTATCTGGGAAGCATAAGTAGTGTTCGACGATCGCCCAAAGGACCGATCCAGCAAAGGGGCGAGTCAAGGTGAGACTAGAGGGGTAGGAGGCGAGTGGACAGAGTGGAAACAAGGGATAGTGTACGAACGGGTGGTGCGACGTTCGGGTACGCAAGTCGGCAGGCCGGCTCTGGGGTGCCGGGCCCGGGCGGGGTGATGAGCTGTTCCGAGGTGATGTATCAATATTATCCTTACCTCTATCAGAGGCCACCGCCGCCGCCGCACCCGACCCACTCTCATACGGCCCCGCACACCCATGCCCATGCGAATCCGCATGAGGCGCCTTTTCAATCCTTCTCAGCGGCCACGGCGACGCATCAGTACGAGAGGGTGAGTGCAAATTACTCTTCTTCTTACTTCTACGGGCGAGAGTGTATTTTGGTTTATCCAGAGCGGTGCGTTGTTCTCGCGGGGACGGGTGCTTCTTTGGCGGATACAGTGGGATGTGTAGCTCTCGCGAGTGGGGTACTCTTTGGCGTATACAGAGGGATATGGGGTTCTCACAAGCTGAGATCAAATTTGGCGTGTACAGAGGGATGTGTACCTCTCGCGAGGGGGGATACTTCTGGAGCATTTAGGAGGATGTGAAGTTCTCGCGAGCAGGGATACTCTTTGGCGTGTACAGAGGGATATGAAGTTCTCGCGAGTTGGGATAGTTTTTGGTGCATCCAGAGAGAGATCGTGACGTACACAGAGGAATGCATCGTTCTCTTGAAGGGGGTGTTTCTTGGCGCATCCGAGAGGATATGTAATTCCCGCGAGCAAAGATGTTCTTTGACACATCCAGAGTGATGCAGTGCAAGCAAAATTGAAAGAGTTGAACAACAGAAAAGTGAGAAAGCTACTTGGTGGAGCTGCACGGACTTCAAACGGCTGCTCTTCTTCTTCCTTGTAGCTTTCCAATGCATCCCAGTTCTTGCAAGGAGTATTTATATTCTCCTCGCAATCAGCTGTGCTTTTTGGCACATGTAGAAGGAGGTATATGTAGATCCTTCAAGAAAAAAGGGGCTAACCACCAAAAAGTGAAACTTTGTCCCGTTCCAAGGAGTTCCTGCCAGTTGAGGGGATAGTTGCCATGTACCATTGAGTAGCTCGTAGCAAGAGACAAGTCACAAATTTTTTTGTTTCTTAACTGCTTCAATTTTGCTCCTCATACTGGACATAGAGTTCTGTAATGGCGATAATAGGTCCTGCGGGAAATGGGAGAGAGTACGAGGCTCTGTTGTTTTACTATGTACACTAAAAATAGGTGTCTTTCTACTGTATTCAATTATATAGGTTGACCACTTGTTGGTACTGTGAATAGGAGTAATTGTTAAAGAGAAATAAACCGAAAGTAGACAATAAAATGTTCATAAGCAAGGATCTGCGCCTGGGAAAGGGAATTTGAAACTTCTTCAAGCTGACTTCGAAGATGTAAAATTCTCCTTCATTACTGTTTTTAAATTTCATTGATGTCAGGTTAATACGGATTTATTTGGAATTATTGGTGTTCAAAACTGAATTGTCTGGATTTCATTCTAAATTATGCATGTA
This sequence comes from Andrena bucephala, assembly GCA_947577245.1. Classification (NCBI taxonomy): domain Eukaryota; kingdom Metazoa; phylum Arthropoda; class Insecta; order Hymenoptera; family Andrenidae; genus Andrena; species Andrena bucephala. The sequence goes on from OX387715.1 coordinate 12,037,856, forward strand.
AAACGGTTGATAATGGTACCTACATTGGTATTTATACAACTATACTCTGTGAAATAAGTCCGTAGAAAAATGTAATACAGTAACTCTTAGCGCAGTACCTACAGAACGACTCGATGAACATTCGATGTTTTCTTTTACAAAAACAAACACTTGTGTCAGTCTCAAAAACAAACACTTGTGTTCTTCTCAGTTATATCGCCAATTACAGGCCCACCTGAACACACTAAAATCTTAAAATATCGTATCATAATTCTCAACGCGTCCAGCCTGCAATATCTGTCAAATCGAACTCCGTAAATTGATATTAACCGTCGGGAAGGATCGCCAACCGTTTTCCATCACTACAAGAATTGTACGTGTTTTATAAAAAATTACTGATACACAGCATGCAAGCAACACTGTTATAACATAATTCTGAAATAGTACATTCAACTAAAAACGTTTATAATGCCATAATCTAGATATTTATGTCCAAAGTTACTTACTACCTGTTACTCTTTTCCAAATCGTACTTTCTTACCGCAATATTTTGTCGATTAACGAATCGATGCAATCCTTCACATCACTAATACAATTGGATCTTAATTTCTCCTACATTATTCTCCTTACAACGAAACATAGACTCAACACTTTCGACATCTATCAAGATTTCAACAGTTTGAAATACTCCAACAGTATTCAAACTCAAGATCTTCAAGATGTACCAAAACTTTAAAAATTTTAGTCACCCCAGTAGTCTTCAAACTCAAGACCTTCGAGGCATATCAAGATTTTAATATTTTAATTACTTTAGTAGTACATATTCAAAATTCAGACCCTCGAGACATATGTAGCCGTTGAAAGTTTGTAATACTCTAACAAGGGAACACCGCGAACCCGCACTCACCGATTGGATCGCAACTTTGTAGAGTGACTTAAGACAAGAACAACGGTGCGTTTCATTTGGGCCCTATCGCCCTTTAAGGGGGTAAAAACTAACCTCAAATTCGCATAGGCATTTCCACTTTTTCGCCTATAACTCCTAAAGTACAAGAGACACAAACAAATGTTTCAAACAGAAGTTTAATTGTACAATAAGCGCTGCAAACTTGCGTTAACAAAATTTTGAAAAAGTTTTTTTTTCGTCCAGGTATTTTTTTTTTTAAAGTCTTCAAAATTTTGTTAACACAAGATTACAGCGCTCATTGCACCATTAAACTTTTGTTTGAAACAATTTTTTCTGTCCGTTGTAGTTTGGGAGTTATACGCGAAAAAGTGGGAGTGCCTGTTCGACTTTGAGGTTAGTTTTCACCCCCTTAAAGGGCGACAGAGCCCGAATGAAACACACCGTTGTTCTTGGCTTGAGTCACTCTATAAACTCACAGAGTTGCGTTCCAATCGGTGAGTGCGGGTTCGCGGTGTTCCCTTGTAAGACACCAAACAAGCCACTCACTGAATAAACTGAAAATTTGTAGTATAAAGCAGTGGAACGGCGACAGTGGACGTCCGCGATCGTCGGGGATTTAGACGTCAACGGCTCGTCAGGATCCCGTTCCTGACACATTATTCATAACCTTACGTGCTGTCATACGGGACGTGTATCGCGCGGCTTGTCTCGTCCCGAGATTACAAGCTGGTCGCGTTTGAGCGCGCGCCGCCTCTAAAAGGACCACGACGGCCACCGTGCTGACTGACTCGACGAACCCGACATCAGACTTGAAATTCGACGGTTTTCGGGGATAACGAGATACAGTAGAAATCCATTTATCCGAGCATGTCCGGGGGAGGGGGGGAGGGGGGGAGGACAAAACGTTTGGATGCTGTGTGCTCGTCATTTTGCTCTATCAATGATTCCTCGTTTGGATAATGCGAGCTGACTCTGAACGGAACCTGTTCGCGAAATTGGGGTCGAGCATATCGATTCGATTCATGTAAATTGATGTTTCAAAGCGATTAAATTAGCAGCTGAGATTACGGAGGAAAATAGTTGGTACCTACTTTGGGGAGTCGTCGTTTGTTTTGGTGATGTATTGTTTGAGTTGGTAGCACTTTGATCATCAGGCGAATAATGGACCTTGCAGAACGAGGGGTGCAGCTCTTTACCAACTTCGAGTAAATTAGAAAAATCTGTTTGTAAAATTATTGCATTGACTTAACGTTGAAAAAGAACAGTAATTGAAAAATATATATTTTCACACAATAAGTACCTAGTGCATAGTTCTGGCTGCAAGGTCCTTAATTGTGAATTTTTTTTGTGATTTAATCTTGGATTTGTGTAAGTGGAGACCAGTGGTGGTTTGAGTAATGAAGGTTTAGAAGGTTTAGATTTGATACATAAATTGTGTAAAAGTTTGCACAGATAAGTGAAGTTTTCTGGGGATATTTGTCTGTGTTATTGTTTGACAGCTTTTGAAGACCCTGTGTTTTTTTTGGTACCGTTGGTTGGATGTTAAAAAGAGTATTGGAAGTGGAAGTGAAACGTAGAATGAGAGATTATGTGGTTGGCAGCCAGTCATTGATTCTTATCGATTATGCTTATCTGAATTAATTTCATATTAGCGTACCTACCTACACACCTTTGAAAATATATCATTTCTCATAAAGAATGATTGTTCAATCTGATTGTCTCCTGGAAGATAAGCATGGAATATCTAAAGTAGTAGCTACAAAATTTGAAATCGTAATATACTAATCCCTGAAAGCACTGTGAATATACGGCTGTTTTTAAGCTTATCATCATATTTTTATTTGAAAATTGGGGAAATGATATGTAACACGTGTTAGCAAATCCACTAGACCGTCGTTATTAAAGGACGGTGGAAAATTTGTCAAGTCACTATCACGAGAATTTCATAATTATTATACACATGAATCTTATCATGTAAAGACTGCACTGTTTAAAGATTTCTATGTTTCTACGTGCACTTTCTCTCAAAAGAGGCGCCATCACATGTGCCACGTGCAATTTTAAAATGGGCCTCACTAAACAATAACCCAGTCTAATTTCCAAAACTATCTTATGTGTTCTCGCATTTCAATAAAAGATTAATAAATCAACACACACACTACTATACACCCAGGTAATATATAATACATAAGTGACTGCATTGTGGGAAATCCACGATGCAGTGCTAATACGCAAAACTGGCGTAGGAATTCCGGCATTTCGGTGCTGCGTATTTCAAGTCACCGAATGCACTGAATTCCTCGCTGGTCGATCGCAATAATTTTCATGCTAATACCGAAGATCCTTCTCGCGTCGATATCACAACGATCGAGGATACATCACGAGCGTTGAAATCTCGCTGGACGAGCCCCAGTACAGGGTTATGACACCCCGCGAGATAGTAATTGTTTCGAAGGTACTGGATAGAAATTAGTGGAGTTTGTTTGGAAACTGCAGGGGTTTGGAAATTACGTATTTTGACGTGTAATTCATGGGGTTCGTCGGGTGAAGTGAAATTTTCATTAGCAAAATTTTTTGTGGAACACTTTTGACGTTGTGAACGGTACAAGCACAATTCCGTTTTTTAACAACGTTGCTCTGTTGATCACAGTGTTTAAAATTGTACACTTTGAAGTTTTTTTATTGTCATTTTATTATTGACAGACTTGCCTTCGATTTGAAAATAGGTTTCTACAGTATTTTTCTACATAGAGGCTAAAGATAGTCTTAAAAATATCGTACCTGATAGAAAAATTATATACCGCAATTCGTATATTATATTATACAATATAATACACCATGGGGAATAAAATTAAATATAATAAAAGGTAAACTTTTAGAAAGTAGGTACTACCGAAGACTGCAAGCAAAATTATTAAATATTTTACGTATTAATATGTTTATATTTTTGTGTATAATTGTTATGTAGGCAAATGAAGTCTTTAAAGAAAAAAAAAATACTGTCAATGCTTTCCAAAAAATATGGAAGATATATTCACAGGATGGAAATCCCTCGGCGTGTAAACACGCCGACGCCATTCAAAGTATTAATCTCCTTAGATAACGCTTATTCACCCAAGGAACTATACTTTTACATTAATCTACAACGTCAACTGATCGATCACTTAATACATGCTTCACATCAGTCGACCCAAGAAGCACGTGCTAATAGAATCTTAAAAAGCGAGAATATTTGGAACAATGTCAAAGCTTGTAAAGACCGCCCGTCGACGAGGGCACGTTTCCGAAGAAAGTTGTCACTGAGGCATTCTTTCATCGGTCGTCGTTCAGCAAAAGTGGTCTCATTACAAGATGTTTACAAACAGTAGGATAGAGGCCCCGAGGTGTTTTACTTTACGGAGAGTCCCTGAATTCCCGCTTTTGGCCGCGCGTCCTGAAATAGTTCGGCAGAGAAGGGACCGAACGAGAGTTTCGGCGAGTTTCACCTCGGGTATCCTCTCCACATCATTTTAATATGTCTGCTGGCAGGTCAGCCGTGCTTTCTGCCCTCCCGTGAACTCATCCGTACACCATGGGGTGTCGAGTACCGTTTTTCTCGTTACTTGTACCCCGGCTACTTTCTTATTCTTTCTTTTTCGCCACCGTCTTCGCTTCCCGCGTTTACCTTCGCAGTTTGCCGAACACTCGTGCCGTCTTTCGCGAGATTATTTTCGATGTCTTTGTCAAGATTCTGAAGGATATCGAATTCTGTTAAGGCTTTTATCTGTTCTGCATGTTTCATGAAATTTAGTCATTCATTTGAAGGTGGCTTCCAAGTAGGTTCCTTGAATTCCGACGTCACTACAGAATCCATGCAATTTTCAACAGACCACGTGTCTTCGATTTTATCGAAAAAGAAATCTACCCAATTAAGGAATTTTCTGAACTTTCACTGATACGGTGGACGCAGCAAAAATCTGATAAACACTTAAATCGCAACACTCGATTATACAAAAATAGGTAGTGATTGCGCTAAATGTTTCATACTTTCATTCTCTTCTTTGCTTATTTATTCCGCCTTGAATTTGAAGGAAATAGATATTCAGCTAATTCAATCTCAGTTCCCTCCAAAATTTAAAAATCCCCAAACGGACGAAGTAGTGCAGCACAGTATCCTCCAAATACATTCCACTAATCATTTGCTCAAACACTCCACACGTAATAGGCCTGTCGTCTCACGGAGCTGTTAATTTCTTCACGGATATCTCTCCCATCCGTTGCACCAAGCCAATAGGAATCCTCACAGAGAATTGCAATAGGAGAGCCTGCTATGTCTCTCGTTCCTCCACACACTGTTACCGCCTGGCCTTCAGCAAGCGCATTCGTACTTCCTCCTACCGACCACCTGACAAAAGTCGCGGATACGTCAACGTGTAACGCGAATGAAGCTGGACACACAGGCGCTCATCGAGCTGAACCGCGCACCGTCGAAACCGATAGCTCGATGCAGCGATAAATAATAAGCAACTGCCATCATTACTTACTTAGCCGACATTGAAAGGAATGTCCGGACGACGATGAGGTATATCACGCTGCTTACCTACTTAAACTGTTTATCATGCGGTAAATTATACGAGCGGGGAATATGCTAATGAGAGTCCCGGAGATCTAACTGCATCTAAACGACGTAGATCGCTGATACGGTGAGGACTAGTGAAGAGAAATTTCTGAACGCCGCCGCTGGGGCCCGACAGTAGTGGTAGTTGGACGTCCTCCAGAAAGAAGAGGCGCACCGCGTCCCGACGACCGAGGGCACAAATCACTTTCGGTACTGCGCGCGCGGCCGCGTGAGAAAGCACCCTCCCTTGGCCGAGCATTCTTAATCCGTCTAGCGGTGGCCGCGCTGCAATGTTGGTGGAGTTGTAAACACAGTGTGGGATGGAAAGGATGATGGAGTATCGAGAGTAACTTTTGGACACTGTCACCATCACGTGTCGCGCAACAAATTGAGTCTTGACCTGGATTAGAGTTTGCGTGCAGGCTTCCTTATAGTGGACACTTGGATTTTAGTAGACTAGCTGAAATGTTCGCTGAATCTTGAAAAATAAATGTGGAAGAGAGGTAAATCTTGAAATGCTTTCTATGCAGTCCATGTGTGGATTTGGACGCTACTCGTCGCAGTTACCTGGACTAATAAGGCTGTTGATTCTAAGGAATGTGATATATCTTGTCCTCTTTAAAATACATAACGTTGGATTTCTAAAAGAGTCTTTATTGAGTGAGCTGAACACTGCGTGTCGAATATTGTTGTTAATATTGAAAGTATAAATAACTGCTGCAGGGAGGTATAAATGTCGCGTGTATTTTACCTCCTGCACAATATTTAGAATATTTTTACCATTTATTCACAGTACCTACGCCTATACAAGATTATGCTTTCGTTTGTATATATAATACGTATACAAGAATTAGAAAATAGTGCACATGTTTTACTATGAAATGCTTGATGATTCTAAACTTCTTCAGTATCTCCCCTACAATTCTCCCCTGTCTGCATGAAAGCCATAAACTTAATTCCTCTAATCTTATTTTATTATTATACGGAAGTGGCGCACTCAGGATTTAATCTTGGTGGGAGCCGAGTTGAAGGGATAAAAATATGTTAAATGCAAATTCAATAAAATTTATGAGGTGATTATAAAAATTGATTTAATGAATAAAATCCAGGGTTATTTTCTTTTTACAAAGCCTCTTCTTTCCTAAAATACCCCTAGGTATCAGGACCGTTTCATATAAAAAAGTTTACAAATTATTGTGAAGAAATAAGTAAGAAATAATTCCGATGCTATGGTAGTGGAATTCCAAAAAAATTTAGTGTGCTATATAATATAGATATTGACTAATTGCAAGTTGCAAGTTGCAAAAACAGTATCTACACCAAATCTCATTCTATCCATATCCAGTACTCCCTAACCCTGACCCCGCTACTCTGCTACACATGTCCCATGATGCCACGCGTAATGATCACCCAACAACAGTAACAAAAAGAGTTCTCTCGTGATGCCCACTCACGCCCTGAAAAAGTCACCTGTTCAGACAAGAAGAAGAACACCACAAGCAAAGGAAATCGGTAAAATCATGTCCAGCTAGTTGCCCAGCGAGAAGAAGAAGAGACCGTCTCGGGGCCCTACGTAATAAAGCACGTACGCATCTTCGTGGCGGCGTGAGAAAACGGCTCGGGCATTTTTAACGCGCTGGTGTAACCGTCGGGGCGCATAGAGGCAGTGCGTACACGGCAGAGAGGGAAGGTGGCCGCGGCAGGAAAAGAAAAACGAGGGAAGCAGAACGACGACGACGACGACGACGACGAGAGGGAAGAAGGAAAAGAAAGAGAGAAACGCGTTCGCGCGAGCGCGAGCGTATATTAGCCAAGCACGGCGAAAAACGCGAGGCTATTAATTCAGAGCCGGTGGACACCGGTCAGCGCCGGCAAAGGAACAAAATGAGCGCCCTTGGGTCAGGCCCTAAATAAAAGGAAGGAAGGAACGTTTAAATAAAAGTAAACTCGTGTCGCCGTGCTGCCCCGTCCGCCGCCGCGGCCTCAACTTCCCCGGCGAAAGGGGAGGGGCGTTTTTGGGGGAAGAAAAGTTGCCCGTAGGTGAAGATCGCAGAACTCTCGCGAAACCTGTCCGTGCATCGAGATCTCGACCTTGCCCGCGTCCGCGATTCCCGCGAGCTTTAACGCTTCGCCTCCGTTATCTGACGATCGTCGAGAATGCGACCGACGGACGCGCGAGAGGGAACGGAGACGAGGCGTTTCTCGCCTCCTCTGGCCTAACGGTGCTTCAGACGCGGTCTCTGCCTCGGGACGCAAGATTCTGGATAACAAGACTGCGTTGAATCGCGGGGTTGATTTCCCTCGTGTGGTTGCTGCCGACAAGGAAGTTGCGCTCTGGGTGATTTCCTTCATGGGGTCGGGGGTAGCTCTGCCGCGTTCTTATTGCCATGCAGTAACATTGATCGTGGCTGAACGCTTCATTCGTGGCACATGTGCAGTGATGGTTACGGTGGACGTAGAAGAAGAAGGTCTTTATCATGACACTTCCCAAGGTGGATACTGATAATAGGTACCAGTTGAATACAAAAAAATACTGGTGGCTGGGAGAGGAAACCCCACATTGATTGTTATAAGTGTAAATCTGAATCTACAGGAGGTTGTTGAATAGAGGGATACTGATGTTCTGATCACTGTATAAATAGCATCCCTAAATATTATTGTTTCCTTTGCACCGTTGTAAATATGTACATAAATAGATATAAGGTTTACTATATAGGAGGTATGAATGTGTGGGTGATGGTATGAATGTTAATGTTAATTGTTTTCCCTTGAGTGAGGCAAAAAATATCGTTCCGGTTTTATCAGACTAATGTCTACTTTTTTCCGGAACATAGTTCCTGAACATGTTACCTGTACCCGACACAATCGGGGAACCGCAGAGAATTGAAACTATTTTACAAGTATCTTATGAAACAAGCTGTACAGGTTGTGAGCGTCGTCGAAGCGATTTGGCAATCTATCAAAAATAGTATAGGAAGTAGGTTATTCACTACACTGACCAATGTGACACATTCTCATTGTATTTTTTGAATAAATTTTAAAAAAAAATTAGGGTGGACGTAGATCTGCGAAGATGGTATCTCTTTTTGGGGTATTGGAAGCTTTCGATTGAATATGAAGAGTAGTGGTGTATTTGAGGATGCAAGAGAGCGTATATTATTATCTACAGCAGAATTTGGATGATTCCAAATTCCAAACTATGTTTTTTCCTGAGAATTATTTCATTTCGAGTGATCACTAATATCCACAATTTTTCTTCGGCACTCCTCTACTTCACTTCGCGTCTAAATTCTCTATTTTAGCGTTTTCAGGAGGAATCATAAAATCATAGTCCTAACCTCACTTTTCCGCTCCAGTCACATCGCCTGATTCCTCCAAGTTAAAGCTTCGTTTCACCTCGGCACAATATTATCGCCACGGTGCCCTTAATCAGCCCTATTAATATTTACGCAGCAAGCCTCGCGGCAGTGTAAATCAGTGGCGACACGCGATTAAAATCCCACTCGGGGGCGCGTTATTTTTCACGCGCGTGTCTCTCCGGCCGCGCCGTTTAAATCGCCGCGGGAGAAATACGAGGGACGGAAGCCCGTCGATAGATCATCGTGGGGTAATGGCACCGCGGACTCCCGCGTTATTCGATCTTAATCATTTTTATCGCGTGATGGGACTCCCGCGCCTTCCACGACCACCTCGGGGACCCTGGTCCGCCTGCTCAGGTGGTTGCCCGCTTAACGCTTCGCCGTTTGTTATCTTACCATCGCCAGCGACGAGAACGCTAAATGCCGATAGCAGCGGGGCTCCTGGGGTTCGCTCGCGTCGGCGAACACCGAGATCCGCATGTAAAACAACCGATTCGTAATATTTAGCGGGGACGGATCGTTAATTCTTCGCGTCCGCGCGGCGCGCGAACCCGCGCGGGAACAAAGGCCACGCGGTAGGATTTGATTTAACGTTCTGGTCGACGATACCGCCGCGCCGAGCTTCACTCGGGCGATTCGATGAATCGAACGTAGATAACGGCGCTTTTCTTCTGGCCATGTTATTGGCCACGAAATATCAACTACTTTTCGCATTCAACCTTCCTCTTTTTCTCTAGTTTACAAAAAATTGTGCTGAATAGGATCTCCAAGCTCAAGTTCGAAGGCACTTTGCACCCTTTGAATATGAATGTTAGGGAGTTGTCAGTTGGGTGTTCCTTGTGAGAGGAAGGTTTTTAGCTTTAATTACAGTACTCGTTAGTATGAGAGACAAGGGTAAAATGAGCTTTCTTAATTTGTCCATTAAAAATAGAATATATTTACAAATTTTGGAGACGTAATAAATGTATGTAATATAACAATGATAATTATGTACATTCAGATATCGAAAAATGTAATTTAAATTCATTTAAAAACTTAATTAATTTTTAGAGAATTGGTTTTCTTTTCAATTTAGCTTTTTGGATAAATGAGTCACAAATGTGTTATTTTAACTCAAAAATTTTTCTACGTGTTTAAAACAACTGTATAAATATACATGTATAGGCGTTTAAGAAAACATTAATCCCAACATTATTAAATAATTAATTTTCAACTGAGCACATATTCGGAGTAAACTGGCCGAGATAAACTGAACTGCAAAGAACAGATGCGCAAGTGATGTGCGCAATATCCTAACCTGTCAGCTGGCTAAAAAACCACGTAGCGTGATGGAACAGAAACTAACCTAAAAAAAAAATTAAGAATCTGCCACAGTTTTTGACAACCAAGGTGCAAAAAAGCCACAAGCTGACATGCTACACACGTCATCCCAGCGCAGGGGGTTGATAATTACCTACATCCTTAATTAAAATTCTTACTTTATTTCAGCTCATTTTACCCCATACATGGGGTATCCCTCTTGCATAATTTCTTTCAAGTTGAATTTTAACATACTCTAAGTTTATTTTAAGTATTTCTATTTGTCATTTATCAATAGTAATGTTTAAATTATATTATAAATCTATTTCCACACATTTTTATTGAAAGGGAAAAATTTTATTCTACTTCAAACATTTTAGGCTCACTTTACCCTAGCCTCCCCTACTCGGGGGTACTCGTTAAACTGAGTAAAATATGTTTACTAAACATGCGTCTAAAAATCAACCCTTTCAGAGTTACAAAGCTTCCTTCTTTATTAATCGTAAATCTGTGGATACTTTCGACTTCCACGAAATCAATAAGGACATGAATTAATCTCAGAATTAATCTCAGAACCGAGAAGAAGTAATTCCAGAACATAAACTCATTCCCATGATCCCTTCAACGCATCAAACGTATCCTCGCGCTCCCAGGAAACGTTGAAAGTGGACAAAAATTGCCAGACTCCCAGGAACACATCCAAAATTCTTCGCTAATGGCTCTGTGCTAATTACGACCCTTTCATCGATGAGCAATAACGATGCGCGCGTTGCTCTTTGCGACGTTTCAAGTGGACCGCGTCAAACCGCAAAAATTGCAGCTCGGCGTCGATACTGGCCCCCGTGCCTGAAGAAACGGCGTCCCGGTAACGACAGCGCTAATGAAGGATAGCTACGTTCTTGCCTCTGCTCGAGAGCGGAGGGGTCTGCACCTGTCTCCTCTCTTTGTACACGAGGTCTCGCGTCGCGATCAAACAGGCCCCAACTTAACCTCCACCCTCTATTTCTTGTTGACTAATTTCTTGCCGGCCCATCCACACGCTCGCAGGAATTTATATGCGCGAAACGCCCACGTGAAACGCCAATAAACGCCCGCGAGCCTTTCGGGGACATCGTTCCGTCTTAACGGACCAAACTCCAAGCGTGTCCCTCTTTTATGACTTTATTGCGCGAACCCCCGACCAGATTTTATATGAACTGTTGTCCTCGTTAGGAATGCTAGTCAAGGACCGTGTCGTCGTTGGGTCTGGCAGATTTTATTGGGCCCCGTTTAGCGTCGGGGTTTGCCCGCCGTGTGTGACCAGCGCCCGGCTGATGACCGTAGCTCCTATCGTGATTTTGAGCAGGGCGCCTCAAATTACGTGGTGTGATTCGAAAGTGGGCGATATTCCGTGAATAAAATATGATGAAGTAAACACGTGGAATAATTTTTTTCGGGAAAATTATTTCTTTCCCAAATGGGGTTTTTGGAGAGTATGTAGTGAACTTATATGTGTGTTTGGTTGATAAGCCCCTCAAAATTTTCGACTGTGAGCATGCTCAAGCCTGCAAAATGTGCGCGTGCGTTTGCTGATTGTGATGTACCCACTCTGAGAAATTACAATTCCGCGTTTGATAAAATCGTTCTTATTACGAGACTCTCGTGGGAAACTCGTGTACACTTATGTTCTTCTGTGGAAATGAAGGGAAAGAAAGCATGTTGTAGACATTGCTCGATACATGTGCCGATATAGAAGAAACGGAGGAGGATTTTTTACATTAATCTCAGTCACCCTAAAAACACATAAGAAATCACAAACTTTGACGCGTTAAAGAGCGCGGCATTACTTCCGGTCCCCCTTTCAGATTCATTAATCAAACGGACTCTGGAGAAGCCGACAATGTATTCTTAGGGGAATTCTCGTGGTGTAAAATTTAATGAGCGATCGAATGAGTATCATTTCCCGTATAATTGGGCAGCTCGAAACCGGCGAGGATTGTGCGTATATGCACGATTGACCGTGCCTTTAATAATTAACGGGCGACAGTTAATTGCTGGTAGAACTGGCGGTGTACGCTCAAGATGGTGGCCAACTGATTAGAATTTATCGAAGAAGCGAACCGTAAAGATGTATCTCTCTGGGAGATCTGCTCTCTTGACTACTTAGTAAGATTTCAGGGAACTTGGTAATTAATAAAAATAGCAACCTTGTCCTCTCCATTTAATAATTTAGTAAGCATTTTATAGTTTATTAATTTCTGACCGTACGCACATTGTACTCTAATGACGATACTGTAGAATGATTAACGAGAAAGTTATTATGTATCACTTAAGAATTATTAGTTAAATTAATAGTTAGAATGGGGTTCAAGTTAAATTAATGTATGTAATATTATTATGCTCTATCTATGCTTAAATGCACGTTAACTTCAAAGAAAATTAGTTTGGAAATTTTTGGAAACTCAAACATATTTATTTAAAAATATGAAGGATTTTATTTTGCCCAGCATTTTTAGCTTAAAATTCAATACTTTAGTTGCTTGAAATTTCAAGTACGGTCACAGCAAACACCCTAAAATTTAATAAATCATTGTCGAATTATTCCTACACGATTAAAGGTAAGAGCCACATTTTCCCTCTTACTTTCATAAAATTCCTCGAATGCTTCTTAAGTTCTTATCTACTTTTAATTTCACACCCTAACAACCGCAAAACAAAGGGACAAGTCTAACGTACTCCCAGAAGCATCGCCTTAAAAACGAACTCCACTCGCTCCTCTCATTAACGCAAAACCAAAGATGAACGCCCGCTGCCATAACACTTGATCTCCACTCACTGCTCCATAAACCTAATAACCGTGTCACTTCTAACCAAAAACGTCCCCTCATCTCAAATCACATATCTAGAACCTACGAAATCAAAACAGTCCCATATGCCCGCAACACACGTCACACATTTATGTTAAGGGATGAAATTTGCCAGGCTTGTCTTCAACGTAACACATGATACTTTATTGTTTGTAAAACAACATGGCGAAGTTCCAGCCAGTTCGAACGACGAATGAAGAGAAGAAAAGGGAAAGTGCGCTACGCCAGGGCTACATAATGACCTAGCTCAAAGCATCTTGGGCGCTGAGTTCAATTTTGGTATCATGCTCAAACACATACACCATACTACGCTATTTACAAGCTCCCTATAACCTCAACTTGCAAAGAATCACGAGTGGACTCGTCACCATCCAACAGGGTCAACCAAACGCCCGAGTGCAATCGCTATCTGTCCAGCAATCGTTCCCCTGATACTGCAATAAGACGAAAAGAAGATGCAGGGCAGCTGCTGACAGAGCTGGGTGGATCGCGTCACGGTGTGCGCAGCACGGCTGCACGATCGGGCCCCGCCGAAGAGGTGGGGCCGTAAAAGCGCATTTTTCTCGGGTATCTGGCCGATTAATGAACCGATGTCGTCGCGGGGACCACCCCGAAGGGAACACGTACGGTACGTGCAGCACCCCTCGCGATAGACCGACCAGAGGAGCAGTCGTCCTGACTATAATACCTAAACTATAACCAGCTCCCGTCCGTCCTTCTAGCAGCAGGTCTCAAACGGGCCGCGCCTTTACCTGACCAAGTTTTACGATCGTCGCGCCGAGGTGGCGATGTGTCCTCCCGTTATCGTCCAGGCGGGATCTGGCCAGGCTAAAGCAGCCTTTTGCCACGGCCGTTTTCGTTATTTCTTTTTCCCTTCCGCCTGGTCTTGTTGCTCCCGTTGTCCTCCTCGCTTCTTCCTCCGCGGCGGAACAGCCGCGTCTCGGGGTCTGTGGGAAACAGAGAGGTCCTCTGGCCCGTCTCGACTGCTCCAACAGGCGACGACCTCGTTTGCCAATTTCATCCCGATCCCCCAACCGTTGGACGATCGATCTGGGACACTAGGGCGTTTGTCGATCCCTGGCACCGGCGATTCGGCCCGATTTGTCGGTTTTGGGACCGACACGGGGGAAAGCAGATCTCTGCGGACGTCGGGGAGAGGGGTAGATGATGATGGATCCGCTTTCGGAGCCTGGTGATTGATTCGGTTCGGGAATGGATGCTTGAGGACGTTAGCAACATTGATGTGGTGGTGGAGGGAAGGTTGATAGGTGTGGGATAAGAAAAATGGCAGAATTTGAAGGTAAAGGATCATATGTGTACGTCTGTTTTCGTCAACTTAGGTGTGAGGACTCAGTAGAAATCTATTCTATCTTAGTTGGTATTAAATAGTGGTTAATCGGTCATTTGAATAGCACTGCAAATATATGTACGTGTTCTTTGGCTTTTCAGAGTGGTGTATGTGTGAAGATGAATTTAGCGTTAAATAAACAAGTGTGAGCGTATATTAGTTCAACGTAATCCATAAGGTGGACTGATATTGATTGCCTCGTTATCTTTTGGATAGTATTGGAAGTATTTTTAGTATTTCAAAATCATGTTTTTCTTTGCATATAATATCGTAGTAGGGGAGGGTTGCCTATATCGTACCACTTAAGACATTTTACCTTATATTTTATATTTGATACTAATTTGAATGCAAATAACTATTGGATATTGTAGATTGATCTTTTAGGCACCTATATACTATTATATGCTTAACCTTTTGTTCAGAACAAATTAATTTGTTATTAATCTTTTTGTCACATAGTGTAAAAGGTACGATTTCGGCAACCGGTCTCCTAAGTCGTACCCCTCGGTTTCTAAAATCGTACCTCCACTAAAAATAGTATCAATAACAAATTATATAGTTACATATTCATATGTATATGAATCACACACAGGCCGCAATAACCTATGAATATGATATACGTACATAACCTATATAACATACGAGTTGTAAAATCCTACTGGTACGATTGTAGTGGTACGACTCAGGAAACAGGATCAATTTATTTATAAATATTATTTTAAACTTTATAATGAATGTAATATGTATTTAAAATGAATGTAAAATATTCTACACTAAAGCCGCTTTTAGAAAAATACAAAAATACAGGACAAAATTGCATTGTTTGATTATTATCAGCTAAAATAAACTGGTAAAGAGTTACATCAATCATACCTGATTTTTTAAAATGTTTATAGCAAGCACTAAATAGGGTGTAAGCCCAAAAGGTTTTGTTTCTATTTCTTATTTCGCATTTACTTGATATTTTTATTATCCAACGTCGTTTAGATTCATTAATTACTGACGAATTGATTTAGGTGACCACTACGATATTGGCAACTCTCCCCTATACTCAGCTTGTCTTACATCAGCATTATTATTAAATTTAGAACGACAGTTCCTATATATGATTACGTTATTCGATTACGTTATTTGGTTGTCTACATTTACTTTCCGTGTACACTATTAGTGTTAGTTTTAAGTAGCTTTAAATGGTAAGGTTAACAACAGCTGACAGCTGTACCTCGCCTTTTGCACTCCTCTACTGTTATATGTGCTATTCAAGTCTAACTTTTATTTTTCTTTTCCTCTTTCTCTTTCTCGCTTTCTTATATGTTTTCTTTTGTACAGTGTACTGTGCAATAAAAACTTATTATTATTATGATTATTATATCACTAAAAATACACCTTAACAATCAAACCTAATTTAAGGAACTTCAAACTGTGCACTCCTGCATAACATTATGGAAGAATTACAAATAAATTTTACAGTCAAACGATTAATGATATTAAAGTGTATCCTCCCTACGATTAAGACACACGTTATCACATAAAATTAATTCTTGCCAACCTTCCATTTATTTAGTAATCAGTTCAGTATTCCAGAAATCATATAGACTGCACTAACATCATTCCCCCAAGCTCTCATTCAGATTTCAACTCCTGTGATCGCTGAAACGGCGTGTTTCGCGGCCGGAGTTTCACACAGGAAGCCTGCAATTTAAAAGTTGCGCATACTCCCTGATATTTCTCTATATTCTAAACTTTTTTGCCCCAGTTCCTCCTATTCTTTTGATCGGCCAGATTAGTGTGGTAATTCGCGGAGGGAACGCGCGTGTTCTTCGCCGTCGGCTTTTCATTTACTTTGTAACGCGGCTTCCACGCTCGTCCCTCTACGCCTTTATTCTACCTTCTGCCTTCTTGATTGTCGGATAAATCGCTGCGTTGAACGGGTGGATACGCGCGGAGAAAACACGTACTTTAATGTACCGCTGAGTTTCAGTTTTATTTATAACACCGTTTCTTTTGCCATTTCTCGTGCGTTCGCTTCCTCTCGGCCGTTTTTTATAATAAAGAAAAAAGGAACGAATGAAACGGCGGGGGAGGGGGGGGGGGGCGATCACGTGGCGCGTCTGAGGTCGCGCGGCTCTGCAGAGGAAGAAGTTCCACCGTCGACTTCGTCTTCTTCTGTCCCATAATTCACTTCTTCACGAAAACATTGAAATCTAAAATAGATTAAGCGTCGCTAGAGAAATTGGGAGCAATCGAGTTCCCTGGGAATCAAAACTCGAGTGCGTTAGCTCACGGATCTTTGATTTGTTGGGTGTCTCCTCATCAGTGGCACTATGCAGGTTCTTTTACAAACCTCTTAAGCTTAATTTGAATATTCGAGAAATAATTACGCATGTTTTAACAACAGATTAGGAATTCGTTATGTATATTGCTGACTCTATCATGAATGTCAAATTCGCTTAGGCAGGATCACTACTGTTTGGATTATAAGTTAGATTGAGTAGCTTTAATTAGTTGGCTGTCAATAGACGTTTAACTAGCAGATAGTAAATAGCAATTTATACTGAGATTATGCAAAGTTCCATTCCACTCCTGGCAGTTATTATTACCATCTACTGACATGCTGTGCGATTTTTCCTGAATATCGTCGCGCTGTTCTTGATGACTATCGAAATTTTTTTATGTTAAATTTACTTGATAATTAAAGATTAGGTAATTATTTTTATGTAAGTTACATTAAGATTTAATTGGAGGTTTAAAAATTAACCAAATTTTTCTTTCCCTTGCAATACACAAGAGTCTAGAATAAAAAGCAATAACCCGAAATTTACTTACCTAAATTATCTCCGTATGTAGTTCTAAGTTTCCCCACAACAGTTTCCTTGCGTCAACACCCAACTTCCCCCACTGGAGCAAACGATGCATTTCTTCTTTCCCCGTGGGCAACCTATTCATTATTTCCACTCTCTGTACATCCATTCTCTATCTATCAAAGCCAGCTTCGACGAAGGTCGAATTCCTCCACTTTGTTACACTCCACAACGAAACCAGCACGTAACATCAATCTAACCACCGATACACCCAGCAGCCATACTATAATCATGCCTGCGGGGGACATATTTACACACCTAAAGAGCTGGAAATAACCGTGGAAATAATTCATGATGGACACGAAGTGATCGGGGGAGGGGGTGGGGGGAGGGGGGAGGGCAGTCCTCCTTCCTCCATCTCGCGGCTGTCTCATTCAGCAGGGCGAGCGGTTTCGATTTCAGCTGCTGGCTTCATTCAGACTCGTTCCTAGCATCGTTAAGTAACACGTACCGGGCAACTTTTACCATTCGCCCCGTGGTACCCGGCATTCCTCTCGTTCCTCCGTGTCGAACGTCGTTGGGTCTCGGCGGGGGGAAAAAAGAAGCGGCGGACGAGGGGGGAAAAAAAAAAAAGAGAGTAGCGGGTTCCACGGAAACGCGGGCGATATGAGGGTCGGTGGTTCGCGACGAAGGGAGGGCTACCACGTGACAGGGGAGCGAGGGCCCCCGCCTCGGTGCGCGAGAGGAGAGCTCACGAAACGGCGAAATCCCGTGGCTAGAAAGTGCGCGCACCGTACACGCGGCGTTTTAGCGTATAAATTATAACGGCGGCCGTGGTTTTTGCGGCGTCACATGTTCGGACTTTTTTTCCACGCCGGCTTTCCTAGCTTCCTACATAAATTAAACGCGGAGAAGCGTTTCTACCGGCGGGTAGGCTGCCGCGCGGAGGTTCAGGGCTTTAAAAGCCTCTGCTCTCTGGCCGGAGGGAGACAGGCGGAGGGGCAGGGTGGGAGGTGGGGGGGTTGCACGTGAAATTATGTAGCGCGCATGCGCTCGCGTGCTCGTCGATATTACACACCCGGTTCACCATGTGTGCGCGGCTCTGGTACAAAGCGGGCAGAGAGCGTAATTACGCTTAATATGCAGGTATTGCCTGGCGCGGCAGCCGAGAAAAGTTCCTTAATGAATTCGCGGTAACGGCCGCACTGAAATTTCATAGTTGCCGCGCTGCACGGCCTGTCCCGTGCGTAAAATCGCGCGGTGGGCACCGCCGCCGGCGCACGGGGTCCTCCGTCGGGCCCGCAGGGAACGACGGCTATCGCTGGGCCGCGCGATCCCGCGGGGATTGCTGTTCTTACTGTGCTTTTCATTTTAACTTGTGCTCGAAGGTTTTATTAGTGGACGCGGGGCGTTCAGTTTTGTATACTGTGGGCGTGCGTGGTGGACTGTGTAGAGGAAGGTGGAAGAGGCTCTGGGAGTGGCGTTAAGGTGGATGTTTGGGGTGTTTGAGAAGGGCGGTGTTAAGGGTTAGTGTTTGGGAAATTTAGGGGTGTCAGAGTAGCGTTTGGGGATTATATACTGGGTGCTCGGAAATAGGAAATAGTGCTAGGTGTTTAATAATGTTTAGGAACAGTATGTAGCGACATTAACTGTTAATTTGGTGTAAATTGCAGTATTAGATGTTGAGTAACAAGCAGGTGTGGTTATAAAAATTGATACCTGGGAAGACTAAGTGTTCAGGAAGAGAATGTTGAAGGGTAACGCTTGCAAAGTGCACTCGGCAATTAAGGGTAATAATTTGAAAATATAGTAGATGTCCGAGTATAATGATATTTAGGATCGGTGCTTGAGAATAGTCAAGCGGATTAAACCTACACGATGCTCCTCTAAGTTTGGTCAGAGTGATTCACCTCTGGCTTTTTCTTCCTCTCGCGATTCCATTGAGAGCGGAATAATTGAGGGCTGAGGCACCGGGGCTACTAATTTAGATTAGTGAGCAATCTGTCAGATGCTTAATTAACCACGACAAACCACTTTTAATCTCTCAGAACCTCATCGATATTCGTAATAAATCGATATCCGGAAACAATTTTTACAACCATGAGCTCACGCTCTATTTTCATCCAGATTAGTCACAGCACGTGCCATTTTTACACCATCGTCATTCGAGTCGCCTTATCTTCCAACCGCTGTTTTGCGATCAATTAACAGAAGATAAAAAGCATTCCACGATCGTGGACAGTAGCGATTTGCATTTTCGATCATCCAACCAATCATCGCGAGCAATCCTCAGCGTGTACCCACCTACAATCTCGGAATGTTAATAACCCGACAGTGTCTCATTGAAAAGATCATTTTGCAATCTGGTTTTTCCAGCGAAAGTGGGACGACGCGGAACGAAATGATTGATTTTTCGCGTAAATCAACGCGCGCCGCCGGTGTTTTTAAAACGGTCTCGGCTCTGGATCTGGGATCGAGTTGCTCGCCGAGGCATTCCAGACGCGTCGTATTAGCAAACATCGATTACGGCCAGTAATTTGTTGTTCTCGCTTCGTCGGAATAAATTTCTACGGACTAGTTTCTCGGAGACCGCCGCTGCGTTTCCTATAAGGCGCACCACCGCGCGAAACTCTGTTGCGCAATCTCGATTCGGGAACGCGCTGGAAAACCGCGATCGAATCCGCGAGCAGGTTTCTTCTTTTATATCTTTCTTTCATTTCCACCTTCTCCTGCTCCTTCTTCGTCGCCCTCCTCCCACCCCGCCCACCCTCCCCGTGCCGGTGCTCCCCTTAATGAAAAGTGGTTTCTTGGGATGCGCGTAGCTGACGGACGTGCGCGACTTGGAAACTGAAATCCGTGAGAGCTGAACTCTCCCTTGGACCACCTATCGAGAGGCGGGCGCGCGAGTCGCTCGAGCGTGGATTACGATTTCGACTGTCGGGGAACAGGTCGACGCCGCTAACGGGTCGGGCGCGCTTAAACCGTGTATACTGGTTTTAATCGCGATTTAACAAGAGTAGAGTTTCTGCGATTCCTGTAATTTCCCCGGGCTGGAATTCGTTCCCGCTGGAAGGCTCCCAGCGAGGCACCGCCGGTGCTTGGTACCATGGCGCGTTAATTATGGGTGTATTAAAATTGTTTACCCTCCGGGTGTGTAATTGACTCATTAATAGATTGAGGTAATTGACGTGGAACGCGAAATAGTGTAATAGGGGTAGGACGGGAGAATTTGTGTCGCGCGACGATTGGGAAAGTGGAGATGCGCTGCGGACGGGTTTGTTAGCAATTGGTAAATAGTGAGGACGCCGCCTGAATAGTCTAAATGCAAACACCTCCGCAAGGAATTTATGAGCTTTCACATTATCCTGAATATCTTCGAGACCGTAAAAGATATTGAAAAAAAATTCAATTCAAAGTTTTATAACTTCCGGTATCCTGCAATATATAAATTTTGAAAAAAAATAAGGTTTTTCACTAATTTTTTATCGCCACTTTATGGGACATAAAAAACCATGGAACATTGATTTCATCTTCTTTTTGATATCTTTTGCAGTTTCGTAGATATTCACGATAATCTAAAAACTCACCATTTTTTGTACTCGGTGTTTTCACCCTTTAAATCATTTAAAACGATACTGGCAATTTTATTACACGTGACAGCTAACCCGATACCTATAACTGCTTTTAATTTTCGCCACCAGAACGCGCAGCGACGCCAAATAAATCTGAAATGAGCGTTAGAAAACTACTTAGTTAGCAAAGTAATAGAATACTGGACCATTTAATATTCCGACCATTTACCGCGTAACTTCGCCACTTCTTTGACATTACTATTTAAAAAATTCTCATTTTTATTATTACTAACACTGGTCTTTCAAGCCGTATCGCGGGAACCTCGCTTGATTTTCATATACGCCACAGCAGATAAACCGCCCACCAATTCGAGCAGAAAAAAAGAATACCCCTAGCTTCTCGACGAGCGTTCGTACAACGCACTCCGCGCTCTACGCCATTGCGCAGCCGTGACCATAAAACGCGGCGAAAGAAGCGGTACATTTAAACGCTGCCTCGTATCGGGAGTTCCCATAGGCACGCACGATGCGCTACGTCTTTACTTAACCCCTTGACCACGCGATCAACAGCATTTTTCCGAGGCAGCCAAGCGTAGGAAGTCCCTGTTCTTGCCACGGCCTCTGAGGCGGCAGCTGACTCAGCTTCCGACATCGAAACGTTCGGCGAGCCTCGCGGCCGCTTTCGTGCCGACGACGCCGCCCCGGTGCACGTGCCCCGCCGACGGAAAAACGAATTAATTACGACGAATTCGCGGGAATCCCCGTCCCGCGCAACATGCGCGTTTACGCCGTCCGCCGCGCGGCTTCTCATCCCCGCGGGGCGTGTCCGCGCAACTGGGCCCGGGCAGTTTCAATTATTTTTTATCTGCCGCCCGTCGATGCGGGAGCAAAGGAGTCGACAGTAAAGACCGAGGTCCCTCCGCCGAACGACGTAGCCGTCGATGCGTATTTCAGCGTTTAACGCAGTTCTCGGGCGAGTAACTGTAATTGGAAAAGATTCTCGCGGAATTAAGGGCTCCCGAACGAAATGCAGGATACTCGCCGAGTAGGTACATCGGGCTCGGGCTTTAGTGGAATTTTTTTCGGGGTACTTGGCTGAGATAGTCCGCGGCCGTCGTGGATAACGGGAGGAATTAATTGAAATTGAAACGCGGAGCATGACTTAGCGGAGCATGCGGCTTTTAAGCGCTTCGGTTCGCGAGCCTCGGGAGATTGTTTAAAGCCCTTCGATGGTGATTTTGGTGTTGATGTAGCGTAAAGGTGCTGGAAATGGTAGATGATTTATTTCACTATGGGGAGGTTCTACGTAGGAATTGAAGTAATTGAAAGGATTACTGGTATTGGCATACCAAGTTTGGAGGAATATACGTTCAGAATTATTGTAAGGTTGTGCCGTGTAAATTATTAACTCTTCGGATGAACTGCTGTTCACTGTATGCCGTTAGCATTTGAAGAAATATCTGGACTTACTAAAATTCTCACAAACCACGATTCTTTGAAATAGAATAAAAATCGTTCAATGATACAATTTGAATTCTTTATCTAAAGTTAAAATAAATTTCTTAATCTCTCCCTGTGATAACTCAACAAAATCATGAACTCATGTATACCTATTAAGGATAATAGACAATGTGTTTTAAACTAATAGGTATTCCAATATTAACCATCATTTTCTTACACTCCCCAGTAGCGTGGGATTAATTTAACCTCCCTTCCATTTAATTAATCCAGGTTTCTCAAACAGTATTTCCGTAGAAGTAAATTGGAGTGAATATTCAGAGCCTCTCCATCTCTCGTTTCTCTAAAAATAATCGTTTTCCGCAAAACATTGCGTCAGACTTCGATCCTAACACTATTCGGCCGCCGTTCGATCCTCAGCAGCGTGTTGCTGCCTCGAAATCATCCCAGCGGCCTTTGGGGAATCGGATCAGGTTTTACCTCGCTCGTCCGATCGGTTTTTGCTTGATGAGCAACGGATTGTCCACACGGTGTCTTTGCCTGGCACCCGATGCGCACGGCTGCCACTTTGTGCCCGCCACAGAACCGTTGATCACGGCCGGGTCACGTATGAATTTTTTCGCGGGAACCGGTAAAGCGGGTTCACCTCGATTTCGCGAACGTTTCGGTGAAAGTCTCGTTGCTCACTTTTTCGCGACCGTCGTGTGTGATCGTTAACGAGACGACACTGGGATTCTTTCGGCGGACACGCTTATCTCGCGTCATATAGATATTTGGGGGGGGGGGGGGGGGTGAACTGTCGAAGGGATTTGCAATGCACTGCGTTTGTGTTGTTCTGTGTTTTCTAAAGGAAAAATTTGACGGGTGTAAACAAAATCTTTTGGTCACTTGAGAGACGTCGGATGTTATTGTTTGTGTTGTGGCGAGTAGTACGCAGTGACCCCGTGCTGATGGTACAACCGAGGAGGGGGTGATTCTACATGAAAAAAATAAATCGAAAATGTAGGATAATTTTTTTTCATTTGAGGCTTTGTTTTCGAGAAAATCGACTTTGAATATTGTTTGAGGAGGTACGTGTGCACTTAAAACGTGCACTTAACGATTCCATATCAGTATTATGTGCTATTATCTATCTCTGTTTGCTTAGAGTGGGTTTATAAATGAAAATAAAATATAAATCCTCAAAAAATAAAGCCCCAAATGAAAAAAAAATCATTTTATATTTTAGACTTATTTTTTCATTGAGATACACTACCCTCTCGGTTGTACCATCAACACTGGGACACCACGTATGCAAAGGATTAACGATTTTAGCATTTTTCATAGTTTGAGGTCGATTGGTCTGGTTTGTAGAGAGTAATGTGGGAACAGTTATAAAAGAACAGTAAAATAACTATATTACTCGTATAAGTGGGCTTAATTTTATTCAGGAATTTGAATATAGATAAGATGAGTTTGGATGTGATGCTGGGAAAAATGATTTAAATTTCGATCTGTTTCGTACTTGAAAGATGAATGTAGTTTTATTCAAAATCTATTCGACGAGTGAGAGCTAAGTTCATGTTTTAATATACCTATTGCAATATTTCTTACATATTCAATTAGCAGTTTATTATTAACCCAAGCCATTTAAAAATTGAAGATTTATTACCGAAATTTTATTTTAGCCCTCTCTAGTATTCTCTATTATTTTTCTTATCACACTTACTGGGGCACTATCACTTCATACAGTTTCTTATACGTGAAGCAATAAAATGAGTATATTAACATAGTGAATATGCTTTATCGATTCTTATGCTTTTTAGCTAGAAAAAAATCGATTAATTAATCGGACTATCCCATTGCAATATGCGACGGTCGGTTGATCACCTGTTCCTTTTTCTGGCTCTCTACCGATCATCCTTCAAGCGGATACGTATCTCTAATTAAACGACTTTAATTAAATGGAAAGTGTTTTTGACTTCATGGTTTCTGTTTTAAATTTATTCTCGCTGGCTACCAATAATACGCATAACGAACAAAATCATCCTGCACTTCTCATTGTACCGCTTTATGTAACCTTGAGTTTATTAGGCCGTGCACATATGATCGGCAGCACCTGCAGCTCTGTAAATTTCTTTTATTGTGCGATGGACGTTCATTTAAGTTCAACTGGCATAATGCTCCGCGCAAAACAATTATGTGTAATTAATGATACCCAGATCCATGAATTATTATGTCATATTTAATTTTCACGATAATATCTTTATTTATACTAAGGAAAAGTATTGAAAAATATTCATAGTCCAAAGAAAAAAATATAGTCACTTGTAATTCAATATTAATTCAATCTCTATTTATTTCCATTCAAATATAAATTTTCGAAGTAAGCAATAAACTTGCAAGAGTGATTAATAACAAAAATACCATAATTTCACTGAAATTTCTTAGAACAATCTGCCATTAGACTTATTCAGTTTTAAATTTTCTCCGGCTACCACTCTTCATTACGATTACTATTTGAAATCAAAACTAAAATTAAGAATAGAAGCAGAAGAGGTCGCTCGATGAAAAGTATATAGTCTGGCAGGTCAGAGAATTCGCTACGATTCTTCTGGGCGTGCCGTGTGCAAACTGCCCGCGACATCTTTATTCGTCCACTATGTCCAAGAAACTGTCTACACGTCTATTTGCAACAATCTAGTGCCACAAATCACAATTAACCTTATGCGTCCTCGCTCGGATTCAAATTCTTCCTTACTCCAACGCGGAGTATATTTAAACACAATTACCGGGCCGCGGGCTGTCTCTATCCACCCAAATCGTGAGCTTCTATCAAGAAAGATTAACGGCCTCGGGTACTGGGAAGCTGAGGAGCACGTGATCCGAGCTGGGACGCTGGTAAAAGTTAATGGGTTCTTGTAAACAGTACGTCACGGCCGCGATTCCATCGATGCTTTAGCGATCTATCTATCAGGTCTATGGGAAAGTTCTGTCGTCCTCCTCGTTCGCTCTTCACGGCGTTCTGACGTGAATAAATAATGGGATTAACGGACGCTGCAATGTTCATTGTCATGAACGAATGTCTGCTGTTTTTTTAGGCAGCTCGTCGGATCGTATTTACATAAATAACTGTGCTTTTTCAGCGAACATATTTGAAGATTGTATTTGGGACTTCTCAAGTATCTGTTGAATTTTGTATGATATATAGAATTTTATATTGATTGGAATAGGTGGTGATCTGATAGTGTCAGCAGAGGAAAATGTTGTGCATGTTTAAGTACTCCGCAAAATAAAATTAAGGAGCTTTTTTGAGTCACGGCTGCTGCAGGTGTTTAAGCGTGTAATTGATTTATTTTTAAGAGCAATGCTTGATTCATCCAATTCATGATGATGCCTTTCAATATTAACTAAGCTTTCTCTAGTTCATCGTACAGAAAGGACAGCTTCCGGTCAAGGAAGGCTCGAAGAATCCTTATTCAGTCCATTACATTCTTGAATCAGTTCACGAAGATGCCAAGGCTTATACTTTAAACCAAGTTTCAGACGTTTAAATTGATCCAGGAGTGTTGTACTTGATAGTAATAGGTAGTACTAGACCTCCCACGGCCTGGGGTTTGTCCTCAGTCGAACTTAGCAACCTCGGGAAGCCTGAGCTAACTCCACAGCTTTGAGATCCTGCAAGACTCTCAACTGGGATCAACCCTATAAGCTGCGGAATTCCCACCATAGCTTAAAATGGCGTTAGTACGTACTATATGGATAGGAATGGAAGACACGGCCAGTCAAACTCTCAGCAATTACTTCAACAATGATGGTACCTATCATTAAAAACATTTAGCGCTTTGCAACCTCCAAGTAGACACCTTCCAGTCCACGCATTTTATTTAACTCTTTAATCACACACTGCTAAAGTTACACAAGTTTCAGTCATACACCATACACAAATTAACTCCCCAAGGGCAACAAATGAAGCACGGAATAGTGAATAAGTCGACCGAAAGTTAGCCACGAAATGAATATTAAGATTTATCATTAGGTAAATCTCTCTCGATAACAATAGATTTCCACGAACTCATCGAGCAAAGTCTCCACTTAACGAAGCCATCGATCTTCATCCTCCGATAGACGACAGGAAGTCGTCACTATATAGCATCGGTGCCTCGAGTGGCCGCGCTAATGGAACCGAATGGAACCGAACCGATCAGGAACGGAAGGCGAACAGAGACGGAAGTCTCCCGGGATCTGTCGGCGATATATAAACGATCGCAAGATTTCCAGGGCCTCCGTCGGTTTTTGCTGCTCGTAAGTACTGCAAGTTTGTCGACGGACGTGTCCATCTGTCCATACGAATCTACAATTCAATGACTGTGCCTGGCGAAGGAACGCGTCCGTGGTTTGTCACGAAGGACAGTTAGACGGCGTATAAAGAGCCCTACGCGGCGGTTTCATCGCCGCCACTTCCTTCTTCTTCCTCTTCTTCTGGCCCTTCGTTTTCGCCCGGCTCTTCCTTCCTTCCTTCCCTCACCTCCACGCGGCGCTGCTGCTTGCGTAACCCAAATATTATTCCATTGGCCGACCGACTGGATGGCCGTGCCCGCGGAATTTCACCCTCGGACAAACGCTCGTCCATCTGGTCGGCGATTTGCAATTCCGAGCGAGCCGTTCTCCCGATATACGAGAATTTTTTTCGCCCCCACTTTCCGCTGCTCCCCTCGCGCCGCCACTTCAACCTGACGGCGAGGCCTCGATGGTACTAACCTGGCCAAATTTTCGCTATGGGGATAGTAATTCGTGGTTGATAGAATTGCCATTGAGCTTCGTTATCAACCCTTTAGCTATGAAGGATGTGTATAGACGGTGGGAGCGCCATTCTCGATTGTCTTTTGTGGTTCTTCTATTTTTATTTCCACTATAGGTATACCTAGCAATTTAACACTGAGGAAGGATGAAATATCAGTTTTCACTTTAATCCTGGTATATGTTGATAATTTAATATCGAGTTTCCTCATCGCATAAATTATGGAACGTCGCAAGAGCATACCCGGTCTCGAAAGGGGAAGAAACTGTTGAGGGATGATGATCGTCTAAATGGAATCGTGAGGGCAGTCGAACGCTGGTGCCAAGAAATCTTGCCGCGGATCGGCACCTGAGATCCTTGTGACGCGAGGGAACAATGCGAGTCGTCGAGGGGCTCCCCGTCCATTGTAGACGGAGGAAGGCTCCCGGAAGTGTGGCGAGATCGAATCGATAGCGAGTAACCTGTTGCCCAGCGGAGGACAAAAGAGAATCGTTCAGCTCCGAGAGGGGGGAAACAGTAGAGTCAGTGGGTATCAGGATCAGGAAGCTGAGGGAACCTCGATCAACCTCCGCCGCTTCAGAGCACGATCTAGGACGATCTCAATGCTATAGATCGTTCCAATGCCGAGGCACCGCTGGGTGCCAGCCTTGAATGGGGAATCGCGATGAAAAATGCACTAGTAACTGAAGGATGCGGTGCTTTTGTGCTAATTTCGCAGTTCTCACAGGAAAGACGTTTAATCTTTGCTAAAAGTGTTTGTTGCGCTTTTGCGCCTCACGGAACAAGTTTAAGCGACGACAAATTGATTATAGAATTGAAGGACGAAGATTCTGACGAGGTTGCAAAAAGGATGGAAGCATCAATCTTGATGTGATTTAGGTGTTATTGTTGAAATGCTCAGGTTTTGTGACTTAATTAAAAGTGAGGCATCGACGCAGTTTTTAGCAGACAAACTCTCACAGCCTGTTAGTAGAAGGAGCTAACAATGCTTGCCGATTTCTCGAAACGATAGCAGGAAAGCGTGGAGAGACAAATCGCTGACAATGCTTGATTAATTAGCGAAAACAGCATGGCGACAAATTTTTGGCCTGGCACGCGATTCATCGGTCGCTCGCCAAATTCCTCTCGTGTTTCCGCTGCCGTTCACTCCCGAAATTCACTGACGGCGCGATATGAGCCAGAAAATCGTTAGCGAAAGAACGATGGTCCTTGCTGTCGGCGATTGTATTGGCCAAAAATCTCTATTACGCGAGGGTGCACAAAAGAATTCCATGTAATGGGGACGTAACGTACAATGGGCGTTGTGAAAAATGTGGAAATTCGATGAATTTGAGAGATGGTGAGTCCCATTTTGTTGTTACGCATTCTCCTCTTACTATTTCGTTAATTTAACACGATGGCGGATATTCTAACTTGTCGGTGCGCACAAACTAAACCATTGCATGAATTGTAAAACAACATACGTAAATTAGAAAATGTTTGATTATTCAAATATTTGAGTTTGGAATTTTATAAACGGAGATCGTGATGTGAATGAGCTCTTTTAAATGGAATCGAGCTTAAGTTCTGGGGACCAAAGTTATAAGCATATTTTAGAGTATTTTGATATAAAAATTTTGATATAATCATTTTTATATAAAACTATTTTCAAACATGAAAATTTGTACACGTCGCGTGCTTTACTTAGAATTAAATAAAACTTCCTAAATATTATAATATAAGCAGGTTTTGAAATATTGACATCGCCTGGGTTTTACACATGGTAGTTCCCTTAAGTACCTAATTCTGGAGAATTAGTGTTTTGGACTTTTCTTAATAAGCAAATAATATCTTTTAATTATAACACCCTCATGACTTCTGATTATGATCGTACAGGGACACACGTATTAAAATTAAAGTAAAAGTGACGAACGTACTAAATCACGGAGGGTTGAAATGATTACTAATTTCGTGAACGAAATCAATCGAGTCGTGCTCCCGTTGCATCGTAATTAATTAGAAATCGGTCCGCGGATATCTTGATTGTGATCTGAGATCGACACTGAGTCGGGATCTCTTTGAGACGTCAGCTGTGTCAGACATCAGGACCAGTTTTGCTGGACGTGCCTTTGCCTATCAGTCTAAATAATATACATCTGTGAAGCACGTGTCATTGTGTGACACCGGGCAGGTGGTTAACGAAGTTAATAAAATTAAGCTGCACGTGCCTTCTTGCATTGAAAGTGTTCTTGACTGTTTCCTGAAAAAGTATCAGTTTATTGTGCGTCAAAAATTCCAGTAAAGATAAATTCCTTTTATTAATTTTGTACAATTAGAAATACTATAAACACTAGTAGGTTTCTAAAGTGGTAGTGAATTGGTCAATGACACTGGGGTACCCTGTACGTCTTTTATTTTATACGAATTTGTATCTTCACAAATTAGATATGGCAAGAGCTGATAAAGCATTGCAAACAGTATTCTCATATTAAGTAACTGTTGCATAAATTTAAATTGAAGGGAAGGGCCCAATTAGCTGTACACGTTACATGATCTGCAAATTCTTATTTATTGATTGTACTGTATTTTAGTTTCTTTATACCATTTGATAGTTACTTCTACATTCTACCGCAGATTTCCGTTCCTTTCATATTAACGAATAAGTAGTTACGTGTTGAATCATGCGGAATATCATTAAGAAATTACGACATACTACATAGATTCCAACATGATAACGTCAAAAGGATATGAATTTACTTCGAATACCTATTCCCAACGATTTCCTTTAAATTCTGCTCATTACTAACTTATCATAAGAAAACGAATTCCCTTTCTTTCCCCTTCGATTCAGTTCCCTTCAACCACCATCGACGAAGACACACCATCGAAATGACATTATTAAGCACACGGATAAAAACAGTAAAAATTGCAGCAGAGTGTTGCAAGCGATTTCAGAAAGTGACAATCAAATCTCCGCCTCTCCCCTCACAAGCGATATAAATGGAATCATGAAATTACACCTAACCCAGCTACCTAACCAGCCCATACCTACAAACATTTATCCAATTTGTCATAATTCCCGCGAGATAGAACCACTTTTCAAAGAAGGAGATCCGACGCCATTTGAAAAGAACCAACGTGTCCCGTTTTTAACCGAACTCAGACCTAACCAGCTGATAACTACAAACAGTTACACATTCCCTTCCCCATTCGACCCACTTCATCAGTTCCCTTCGATTCCCGCGAGCGCGGCCCCAAAAGGAGCCGGTGCCGCAAAAACCATTCCGCCCGAGAGATTCCACGAGACGATCATATACGTCGGCCCGCATAGACCGCGCCACCCCTAATTCCACGCCGCGATGCGAGCGAAAAAGCCGCGGCGGCGCGTATAACGAGGACGTCGGAACAATCTACCCGCGCAAAAAAGAGAAGAAAACAAGAGCAACGCGATGAAGGCGGGAGGGGGGAGGGGGGGAGGGGAGGGAGGGGTGGAGGTGGTAGGAAGGGCCCGAGGGGAGGGGAGCCAATTAATTGCAGCTAGAGATGCACTTCACGGCCGCGAGCGTTATTTACGACTTAGCTCGGTTTCCATGGCCGTTTTCCGCGGTCGCGGCCCGATCGTCCAGCGGCCGACTAAACGCGACTAATTCCTCATCGATATCGAAAGAACGAAGCCCCGGGTATGCGCGGTAAGTGGCGAATTAATAAACGCCGTGCCGAGCCGCAGCAGGCCTCGAACTCGGACTTCTGCGGTAGCACGCGATAAGCCTCCATTACTGAAATACCGGCTGTTTAACCCTGCGGAACTCACGGTCCCAGCAATTCCTTGGGACTCCCTCTGCTTGCCCCCCTCCCCAAACCGTCTACGCTTCCCCTCCGCCGCTGCTCCTCTACCCCCACCCTCCCCCCTCCCCACCCCCTTGCCGGCCGCACGGTCCCCGGCGTATCCCTCGTATCCGCGGTTTTATCTATTTCTCTTGTAAACGAACGAAGCGTCTCCTCCGCCGCGGTAGCCTCGGGCTACCTGGCATCCGATTAATTAATGGCCCCGCGGAAAAGTTGGGAAAGTTATTAACCCTTCGCTCGGTATCTACCCGCGGCTACCAGATTGCGACGCGTTCGCGAGGCAGCCGGGCTTTCTTTTCCCTGCCTTTTCCATGATTTATTCCTGGCTACGCTCCGCGGCTACGCCGGCCTGGTCCCGTGGAATTCGCCGCAAAAATACTTGCCGCGAGTTCCCCCCCCCCCCCCCCCCCGTCGCGTAACCCTTTCCGAGGCTTCTTTTCCCGCTCGCGCCGCGCCGGAGTCCCTTTATCTTCCACGCGGATTGGACGCCGCGCGTTCTAGCATCGCCGCGGTTCCTGCTTCCTGCGCGGAATTCTTGCCAGGGTATCTGATCCTCTTCCGTTGGACGTTTTCTTGGTTTCGTGATGGGGTTCGACGCGTGGATTGGGCGATTTCTCTTTGGATCTGGTTTCTGGATTTTGGGGGATGGAAGAATCGTTTCGAGGATGGTGCGCGTTATTTCGTTTCTATTAATTCTCCGTGGTCGTCCTGTGTTTAGAGTGGCTGAATAGTGATTTTATCGTAGGAAGCACTGCGTCGAGAATGGGCAAGGATTATATTACAGTGAGCACTGTTTGTAGAATGGACAAGTATGTTATTCCAGGGCAGAGTTTTAGAACGGAAAATCATTCGACCTCGAAGAAAGTTAAAGTTAATGTTAAGGATAAAGTTATAGTTAAAGTTATGGTTGAGAAATTTATTCGATGCTGAAGTTGAAACGCTCGATGAATAAAAAAATTAACTTCATTCGTCGAATAAAGTTGACCTGAGTTAACGTTATTCGACTGATGCAGAATAATTTTTTTAATTTTTATTCGATATCTGAAATTTTTATTTGAATATAATTTTGCCCATCTTATGCTTTAGTGAGTATATACTGTATCCAGAGTTTTTAAACATCGTGTTTGTCTTGTACGAGCATCACTACGCTTTTATTCTCCAGGAATATTTTGTAATTTCAATGTTTTTAGCACTTTGAAACGTGCAATTTTTCACAAATATACACTATTTTAAATATCGAAGCCCTCTATATAAATCTAAATCGAATAGAAAGGATACGAAAGCGTTCGCAGAGGTCGGAAATAATCATTAACGAAATAATTGCATCGACTTCTTAAATACAGCTGAGGAAGAAACCAAGTTCATGATATCGAACATTTATCATATTGTTTCTGCCACACAGGCTACACTTAATTAAGCACTGTCCTCCTATAAACGAAACTTGAAACATTGTTCATCATGGGACCACATGAACGAATATATACCCCACTGCGTTAAAATTCTTTTCATACGTTCCACGCCCACAATGAACTCACGTACAGTTCCATCACTGTCAGATGAAACGTTGACCTGAAACTTTTACTCTCTACGTATAATTGCCAATAAAGTAAAGAAAATGTGTCGTTTTAAAAACTGTGAGAAATTAATATTATTTAATTTGAACTGTTGACAGTTATAATGACAGCATAAACAATCTTTGGAAAGGGGAAACGTAAAAGAAACTGTGTGGAGCTGTTTGCATAACGAGTGAAAGGCTACATGTACATTGGAGAATTTATTTCTCCTCGTCCATTTAATTACCACATATCAGAAATTCATTAATTAATTCGTGGGTAATGATATTATACCAATATTATAGTGTCTGAGTTGTCCAGTGAGATACTGAAAAATAGCGAAATCTACAGTCAATTTTCCTTCATTCCTATACGTAGGTATAGCACACACTTATTTCCAAATCTTCTTACTCAACCACCCCATTACATAGCAACTGCAACTTCTAGTACCCCATCTTCCAAATCCTCACGTTCAACAATCACATCCTCCTATCTAAGCCAATCCAAATAACACCTCCAAATTCCAACCCTCCAATTTTATCAACAAGGAAACGTTCCTAATCCGAAAATTCTAATATTAAGGGGTAACACCACTCTAGAGGCAGAAAAAGAAGACCTAAATTTGACAATTTATTTTGTAAGTATGACAAACGGAATAGAATTTCTTTTCAGAGGGTTTATTTAACACATATTCAAGTACGAAAAACAATTTTTTTTTTATTGCCATTTTCATGCAAAATGGCGGCAACAGAGCCCGTCGTCGAAAAAAGCTTTTTTGAAAACGCCGCCACGGGAGGACGGATTTCTCGGCATGTATAAGTCCTGCAACCAAAAATAAAAAAAAATTATAATCTATATACAATTGGCTTTGGAAGTACGTAACCGTTTTTTGATTGAATGTAAACTTTTTTTTTTATAAACAATTTAATGCTCATTTTTAGGGCAAAGAATCGATTCATTTCTTAAAAAGTGCACCACTTCCACAAAAATTGATTTTTTGCGGCAATTCACTTCGAGGGGTGAAATACGACCTTAAAGTCATCGCGGTTCTTTTTAATATAACTTTATAACGTTGCGAAATAGGACAAACCTTTAAATATAAGAATCGTTCAATCATGCTCTATCACACTATCCTCCAAAAAATAAATTTATTAAAAATACGAAAAAACGCGAAAACTTTAAGGGATGATTTCAAAGTTCCCCACAGAAAAAACAATTGCTCCTTGCAAGCGTCATTGAAATCGGAACTGTAGGGTTGGGAACGTTACCTTGCAAGTCAACATTAACAACCCCAATATCACCAAAGCAGACTGCATCCAGCTTCTGATTTTTTACCCCGTAGCTCCTAGAAAGCCGCCCTTGGTTACGCCATTGGCTCTCCCTGTGGCGGTTGCATGTGCATGCACACGCGTGCAAGCACGGCTGACTGCAGCGTGTAGGCTGTCCGGCAGGTATGATTTGTCGCATCGCCGGCCAGCTGCTGCCCTCGTGTTCTCCCTGACTTTCCGAAGAAACCCATTTAGCCTCGCAAAAATATGTCTATCGGAGAGGCGAGGGCCCGTTGCTCGCGCGCCGCGCAACGCGCGCGCGTTCCCTCCCTGCCGGCCCAGCAGAAGGATGATCCGCATTTTATGCGCGTCCCGCGTTTTTACCGCCCCCTGATATATGCGCGCACGTAATGGATTGATAGGGGATCCATTGGTCCCGACGGAATCGCGTCCGCGGTTATGGAAATTCGACAGGCGGGGCCGATTCTCACGAATGCATCACGTTTCGTCGTCAACGTGGGCGCATCTTCTTTCTGACCTTTTAGGCGGAGATTTGGTGGCTGATCGCGAGGGCCCCACCGATCATGCTGAGAGGGAGCTGAGTTTTTGGGAAATGGAAAGGTCGTGGTGTTTGAGATAGGGCTGTAACGAATATTCGAATAATGTAAGTATTCGTATATCAGAGAATTCGAATAATGTAAGTATTCGTATATCAGAGAATTCGAATAATTTTTTTCGAATATCAGAGAATTCGAATAATTTTTTCGAATATTTGAGTATTGAAAAACTTTGGAAAACAAATAATTGTAAAGGCCAGTATGAAAAGAATTTCACGATAACGTGTGCAAAAATATTTCATGTTCATATTCCTATTCGGTACCTACTATCCGAAATTCGGTTACTCCAAATATTCGAATATTCGAATATTCGAATACTGCTGATTATTCGAATATTCGAAGAAATTATTCGTATTTGAATATTTATAGATCCAGTTTGAGGGATTGGGGAACGAGTTGGTTGAGTTTTCAGGGTGGATGATGTGTCTTTCGATCGAGGTTCCGGGAGGTGTTTTGTTTCTTGTATTTAGAGAAATAGTGTTTAGATTATAATACTATTCGACCTTGCCACATGTTTGTATAATTGTGGCTTTTTTATGTATATGTAATTTCATCAGGTATTTTTGATAAGCCTTTTGCCTCCAGCCTTTTTGTCTAGTCCATTTACCAAGTAGAATTCTTAAGGAAACGAAACTATTAGTCGCTGTTGCCTTTGCTTAAATCATTTATGAATCTCGCCAAAGTTTAGCACATTTTAATACCTCTACTAAGTAACAGAATCACCTTTCGAAGCAGGATCATGTCATTTCAAATGAACCAGCGTATTCTATTCTACCAAGCATTTCCAGAACTAAGATACTTAAATTCCCTACAAAACAAAAAACGATGGAACAAATACCCTTTCGTTTTTCCAAACCATTCATTCTTCTGCTGAAACTGACAGTTTGGACTCCACTTGTGCTGAGCTGCGTCAAGCATTTCCCGGGGCAAATTGACTGCGTGTGAAATAGTCAGCGTATTTATAATCCAAGTGAGAGAAGAAAGTTTTGAAAATGAAGTTACCTCGAAGTGCACCAAGAATAACGGCATTCCCGATCGTCGTTTTCATCGATGCCCGTCCGGTTTAACCCAGACTCATCGCTCCCGCGGTGACAGCTGATCCTCCGAAAGTGATTTATGCCGACATGACTACTTACCGGTTAACTTATGGTGTTTACCAATTCAATTAGAGGTACAACCGGCCGCTCTCTTAGGACGAGATACATTTGTTTCAGCATTAATTTACCGAAACGCCCCGCTGTCATAACAAAACTATAATAAACCGTTGGCTGGTTGGCGCAGCGCCAGGGGACGCGACTGGTTTTTGGGCTTCATAAAATCCATCGAAACGTTTCGCCTCTATGTCATTGTTTTCGTCGGCTACAATCGGGTATACCTACTCCTTCAAATCCCGATGCCGCGATAAATCTGAGCGTAGATAATGCAGCTTGTTAACTCTCACGTGGCTGAATTTTGCTTCCACGTTTGGCACCTGTTTTACAGTATTGCAGCTGGAATTTTCATTTTCTCATGGCCATGAGGGTTGGCAGGAGAATTATAAAAACCTTGTGTTATTTAGAGGAAACAACTGTGCAATGGCGTACTGTCATTGAGGATGACAAGGAGTGGTGCGGGTAGAGGATACATTTTCAAAGGTGTTTCAGAATATAGCTTACCGGTTACTTTATTGTAGAAAGGGACAAGCCCAAGGACAGCTACTTGTAGAATGCAGATTTGATAGAATAGAAAAAGAAAAACGAAAAGAGAGGCAATTGTTGTTTTACATTTACTGATATATATATTTATACTTTCCCATTGTGTTTTCTTTGATATTAACTGCACCTCCATATCGCCAGTTTTAACAAGAAGTGCATATACCCTTTTCTAATTACTCATTTCTGAAAATGATAGCCTTTAAGGGCTAGCCTAGTGTGGCGGATAAAAAAAGGCTTTTTTTCGGACACGGATTGTGAAGAAAGTAAAAGGTCAATCAATTTGCGGTATGGCATTTTATTTTAGCATATTATGAATCAATAAGTAATATCTCATTCAAAAAGCATGTTTCCACATTTCGTCTGTTCGTCATTACTATAAAATCCACATTTTTTCTGCTAAAAATAGAATATTACAAGAATATACCCTGGATAGATTTTGTGTGTATTAATCGCTTAAAAATAGTAGCATAAGGTAGCGCAATATCTGTTTCCGAATACACACGTCTCTATCTGGCATATTTGGCTCTACCGTTACCCAATTCGAAAGAAACCGAATCGGCGTGCGACGGTTCGTCGGATTTAGAGCACGAGCGCCACGCCGTTATTTTTCCAGCTCGAGCCGCGCTTCTCGAGCTGAGTATGCCGTGAAAAAAAAGGAACGAAAGCGGACAAAAGCACGCGGCGATTTCGGCTCGGCGCTAAAGCACAATGCCTGCGAATTCTTCGAGCCACGACGCCGACGAGCCACGCTCAGCGTCTCTATATTTACGTGCGCTAAAGTCACTGGCCCGCTCGCTTGACTGATTCACCATTCAGCCACGGTTAAATTCGATTCCATCGGTCGCATTGTCACTTGCGATTTAATCCTCCACACTATGCAAAAACTGTTCTGAACTGACTCTATTCTCCACAGAAGTCGATACGAGAGATACGTGTTTTCGGAGGTTTTTGGAGAGTAGACGCATCTGAAAACTTCACTTTTGAATTCAGGTACCTTCTTTGCTAGTTTCCTGGATCTAACTAAATAGTGATGATCGTAGTTAATGATAGTTAAGATGTTTTTGGGTTAATCTGTTATTTTTCTTGACCATAGCTTGCAATAGAAACATTGCAAGCTATGCAATATTTCCCCTTGTCTCATTTATAGTACTCCTTACTATGTTTATTAACGGAGTTCTTCCTCACGATCTAAGAATGCCGATGATGATGAGATTACTGTGCCCATAAAATAATTAGAGCCCTCGCTTGTCAAAGTTATTCGCCTTTATCGACTATACATGCAAACTGGAAAAGCCGTTAAACCTACTATATAGGTACTTACTTCATCAGGTACATACATCTCGCCAAAAATTGCAATTCCAAATCCTCATACATTCATTCACGCGAATGGTAACCCCTTCTCTATATAAGCACCACTAAAAGACCACCGTTTAGAGCTCACAATTCTCATCGTACAATTCAAAATAGAAACTACGAAAATTTATTTTTCGGATAGAAATATCCTTCACCTCGGTGACTTTAATTCCACCTGTTGAATTTTTACTCCTAAATGACATTTTGCTCGCGTATTATAACGTCACCGCCAAACACACGAATTAGGTATACGAATCTTTTCTCATTTCAGTAATAAAATTCTGACTCTAGAGTCAATTCACACCCAAAATTTTAACGACCCTTCCTGAAACACCGAGTACACTCCACAGTACATTAATCTCAAAATAAACTAAACTAAATAAATTCCACTTACAATTATGTAGTTGACCCCATTAATCTGTAATCGCGAAGGGGTGTTATCCACCGTAATACGGATGTTGGCCGCCGCGCCGCGCCGCGCCGCGCGCTGGTCCCTCAACGAGTCGAGCCCGCTCCCCCGTCAGACCAACCAAACGGCGCGTTTTTCGCGCGTGCGCGTTCCAGCGGTCAAATAGATTCGTTTGAAAAAGCGACCGGAGTGGCCGTGTAACGGGCACGGCGTAAGATGGAAAACGGATCTCCGCGCCGATCGCCTTATTTTTCTTGCCCCGGCGCACAGACGGCGCAGAAAGTATAAGTTATAGCGACGAGAGTGAACTCCCTGTAAAATATATACAGCGGCCGGCGGACATTAAGAGAGTCATTTGTAAGCGGTTGTAACCGCGCGCCGAGTGCTTTACGATACCGAGCTGTATTTTATGCCAGAGACAGAGAGAGAGAGAGAGAGAGGGAAAGAGAGAATGAGATGAATAGGGGCCCGGGGAGAGAGAGAAAGAGCGAGAGAGAGAGAGAGAGAGAGAGAGAGAGAGAGAGATCCACGACTGTCCGCGGTAACGCGAGCTCATATAATGAGACTAGCTTTTATAGAGCGGCTCGTTTTTCTCGGGTTTCCCGTGCACGCAGCCCGAAAGTCACGTCGATCCCGATCGAGAGCGGAAAGCGGACAGTCGATGAGCCGCAAGAACCCGTCCGCTTTGCGACAGAAGCGTAAGTATGTATCGGTTTCCAGACATTGCGGAGGATCTACGACCGCGGGTGAAAGTTTCACCCCGCGGTCGGTGACGAGCTTTCGCGGAAATACTGCCAGCTCCTCCACCTTCTTCCACTTTTTCTGCACGCTTCCCTCGTTTTCTTGTTCTTCGCGGTGGTCCTTTCAACCTTGTTGCTCCGGTCTTTGATTGACCTGGCCTCAAGTGAGCTTCGGGTGTTTGAATGATGAATTAACGGGGTTTTTATATTCTCGTGGGTCAGGACGATTATATGGCGTACATTCAGTTGGCAGAGGTAGGTACTACTAGTGTAAAAAAATAGAAAGATGGTCAGTTACAGAAGCGTCTTCTGTCAGACGCCTTTAATGATTAAAGTTTCTTGGCAAATTTCCATGCTTGTTCCTGAGAATTTTTCGCTGCACGATTTTTCTTTGTAATAATAAGTGAAAATAGTTTCAAATACAATAGAAGAAAGAGGAAATGCGATACAAGTAGGTACTTAAAAATTGGCAATGATTTTTCACAATACAATTATCTTACCAGGAAAAATTCTGATTTTAATGAAACTTTGTGGGAATGTAGAACATATTGGGGTATGCAAGGAGCAATTTTTTTTCTTCGGAAATTCATTCTGAAGGGGTGAAATTAGTCGTTACTTTGTATCGCCGTCACAGTTATAGCTATTTATTCACGATTACATCGGAGATAAAAACAATAAAACAAAATTTTTTCATCATCTTAAAATATGTATAAATTAATACTAAAAAGACTTTAAAAACCTTATGTGTTACAGTTTTCCTTTAAAAAATCCTAAATTACACGAGAACGTACCCTTAAAACCTCATCCATTATTATCACAAGTAACACGAAATACCTGACAGTGTAGTCAAAACTACTTTTGCAAATGTCTTATTTTAATTCACAAATTCTTATTAAACAAACGGACAAAATTAAATCGCTATTGAAAGAAGAGTGAAGAAGGGGACGAATATTTGATAAAAGGTATAAGGTGCATCGTATTCAATGGGATTTAATGTAAGTATCTCTTATCTCATTCGCAGCCAGAAAGATCACTTTCATCGGTCACCCAGCAAACTGTCGTCCCCATCATATATAATTCTTTTTTACATGACAGCCGGTAGTTTGGATACAACTCATTAACTCTAGCCGCGGAGAACGCAATATGTTAATGTCACCGATGACAACTAGTCGTTTAATCACTTAACGCCTCTTTTGAATGCCGGGAATCGCAGTCCGCGAACTTGGAGTGATTCATCGGCTGCAACGGCATCTCTTCTAATCTCGAATCCCGAAATTCCTTATAAATCGTCGTCAGTTGGCCGTTTCGCAATTCACTTTTGCATCGGTTAATGAGGAAGCACGCGACGACGGTGTTGATTTGTGCCGTTCGCCTGGTCCCGGCTAGTGAATTGCTTTTTATTAGTCTCCGTGCTCTTACATTACTTACGAGTTTCTCCTTTCATTTTGCAAAATGGGTATCTTTATCAAAGCTTAATGAAATTATATGAAAGTGAAATTCATTATTTTTAATAGCTACTCCAATTACATTTTTGTATGGCGAAAAGTAATACCTAGATATTAAAAGCTCTCTATGCTTTCGAATTTTTTGGATACAGCGAGGTGTTGGACATTTCAAAAATCGAGTAAATTCATACATAAGTCGCAAATTACAAATTGCAAAAGTAAAATATGTAACAAGGGGTACTACGACTCACATGTGAATTAATTATAAACAATATACTATACACATATCCAGTATAATTAAACACAATTAACATTAACTAATGTAAACACCAACTTCTATGTAACACACACGCGCAAAAATTATTAAACCAGGAACATTCACATTATCCCACAAAAATTCAGAATTCAATTAAAAAGAAACTAATCAAAAACTCAGATTGGTCACCGACAAATGATATATCATTTTCTGCAAATAATATAATTTACATTCTACGTGTAACGGAGGAGTGAAATTTAATATTGATGGGAGAGACGTGGCGTCAGATAAGAAAGCAAAGTGAAAAACGATGAAAGGGAAGAGGAGGTGGTCAGTTACAGCGGAAGAGGTCCTCGCGCGCGAGGATCGTCCTTCGAAACACGGAGAAAGCCCAGCGCGTATAGATGGCATAGATAACAGGATATAAATGAGTCTTCGAGAGGTCCGAGGGCAAATATAGACGAGCGTGTTAGCGAAAGGTACTGGCCCGATATGGGCCCGAATGGCACCAGTATGGAAATGCGATCGGCTTTTAAACGTCGAACCGCGCTCAGCTATGTTAATTCCGTACGTGTTACTCGAGGTGTAGCTTCTGTTTATCTTCGAATCTATCCAATGTACCTTAACGAACGAGGAGGACCACCTACGTCAACGCCAGTCGTGGCAGGTTGACTGAAATTCTATTGTTTTGTCGCTGAAACGAATATTTAGATAATACTTCAAATAGGTACTTATTCTTTCGACGAAGCAATAGGTGCTGGCTTTAAATCAATTTGAAGTACCGGGTATATTTTTCTCTTACTATAGCTGCATTTGAATTCGAACCATCGAAAGTACTAATTACAATCGTATGCGAAGTGAGTCCTCCTGAAATTACTTGAGTGCTGCGGTCACTGATAAGAAACCGGAATTTCTGCTTTAACGGAATCCATAATGACATGTACCGCAGTAATAATGTGAAAAGTGGCGATGGTTGTGTTGCACAAGATATCTGATTTAATGTATTATGGATTGTGAGACTGTGGTGGAAAATATTAACATGTCGAATTGGAGATGGGAGGAATATCCTTGTGGATTCTTATTATTCACAAATTAGATGAAGTATTTAGGAATTAAAGTGTGATATGTTACTAAGATTGATCAGAAGCTGATTTATTTTGCTTAGCAATTGGACTTTTTTACATGCAAATGATCTGTTATAGTACGGGACTAAATAATAACCCTACTATTAGTTTCATCTTGCAGTTTTACGATTTACCAAAATACCGTACACTTTTAGTGCCACAAAATTAGGTATTCGAAAATTTCATACACCCCAACTTCCATAGAAAAATGAATTATAATTCCAGAAATAGGAACATATTTGCAAATTCATTTACCATACCTAAGGCAATATGTACTTA
Source organism: Andrena bucephala (assembly GCA_947577245.1). Classification (NCBI taxonomy): domain Eukaryota; kingdom Metazoa; phylum Arthropoda; class Insecta; order Hymenoptera; family Andrenidae; genus Andrena; species Andrena bucephala. The sequence continues at coordinate 12,079,365 of OX387715.1, forward strand.
ATAACATTAATTGCATTCACCTCGATCAATTCACTTTTGGTTAAAAATGATGTACGTGTGTTCTCAAGTTGGTTTCACTACCTGAACACTGCATCTTTCCCCCACAGGTTCACAGTCATAAAACACAAACTTACTATGCACTGTTCGACCTCTCGTAGCAGAATCCATTTGAATTGCAAAGAATTAAATTCGCCGTGGAAATGAAAAGGGGAATAAAAACCCCCTGCGCTACCAATTACCTATGTGTACGATCCCAGCTAGACCAAGTGAAATGTTAGTCGCGTGACTCTTACACGTTCATGCATGAGTTCTGGCTGAGGGAATCTCTGTGCATATCAATCTTAGAAATGAGACACGTGCGAAATTTTTCAGATTCCCGTCCTGAACTATCACACACTTTTATGAGTATTCAGCTATTTTTCCCAGGTTTAAATGAATCGTCGAATAAAGTGTTGCTGTCCCCAAATTTAATGCGCCCCTGTTTTTCAGTTTGTCAAACATTCTTCAAATCATTAATGATTTCGTTCACGAGAATTTGATATGTAATTTATAAAAATAGTAGGTACTGTTTAAAAGTAAAGTAAGGTATCCCTCCATGGAATAACTGTCATAACGTAAATACTTCTTACTCATCGCTGTTAAAATCAGCTGTAATATCAGGTCCCTCAAGATCCTAAAACCAAAAAGGTCCAGGAAACATATAATAGTAACAATAATGTTAATAATAACACGGCTGTTATTACGTGACATCAAAGAACAACCAAAAGCAGAAAGTCAGAGTACAAACAAATACCAATAAAAAATAAAATAGGTACATAAGTGATAAAATTCAAACATCAAACTGTCCCAATAAGAATCTTCTCTCTGCCAATATGGTAGAATATCAAGCTTTCACTTCTAAATTCCCTAAAGATACCCAAAGAGAAATCCCTTCCAAACAAATTTCGGCAACGTTAAGTAAATTTTTAAATACTATTCAAATTCCAATTTGGAGTCGCCCGCGACCTTAAACTGTCAGATAAGGTAGTTGACCCAATCCTCGATAACTTAGTGACGAACGCGGTTTTTTTTCCGGTAAATTACGTTCAAAACTGAAAGAAAAGAAAAAAAATTGTATCAAATAGTCGATTTATGTATTCATTTAATAAGTAAAAATTTGTAATAACACGTGTAGAGCTTTATTTCTTCTTAAAAATTGGATTTGTAAAAAAATATCGAAGGGCCTAATGACCGATAACCATTTTGACGTCGATACTTATAAACTTACCTTTTTCTTGTTATTCATTCTCTTCCTAAGCTCCAAGAACCATTCTTCCCACTCAAACTAATTTATTTTTCGTCACGCGTGCCTTAAACGATACGTAGTTTGTAAACAATATGGCGAACGATATTCGAGATATACCTACCGAGGATCGGAATGAGCTACTTTTCATCATTTTGTTCTTTATAAATGTAATTTATAAATCACTTTAAAATTCATGATATATGTAGATAAAGACTTAAATATTAATTTGCAATTTTATTTTTTACACAATATTGTTCAAAAACCTTATAAAATCTCAATATTAATTCAAATTACGACTAGGTACCTATCGGTGACTGGATCAACTACCTTACGGTGTAAAAGTGTCACAGTGTCGTTTCAAAATTAAAAACCATAACTACTAGAAAATATTCAAGTAGCTACTGGCAGCAGCAGCGAGTGCAGTATGCACAGAACAACGTTAAAACTTAATTAAGGGAAGGTCCTCGCGCAAAGCGTATCAAGCTTCAAGGAAGTGCATTATCGGGGAGCAGCGGGCTCGCGTTGATTAAACGGCGCAGCCAATGAGCCGATCGATCGAAAGGGGAACTTTGTAGCTAAGATTCGAGATCCCAGGGCGGCGGGAGAGGGAGCGAGTGGAAGGCGAGAAGCCTGTATGAACTTAATTTGATAGAAGCCGCGGCGTCTGCATAAAACGAGCTAATACAGAGAGCGTTCCCTCGAGCCAGACATTTTGCACGGCTCTCTAGTTTCCGGGGTTAATAGAGACACACCTCTGTGCGTGCCACGGTGGAAGCACACGCGTGCTGCTCTCGAGCCACCTGCGCCCCTGGATCACAATTAAGGGATCGCGCGTGTGATCATCGTCTCAATTGAGATCGTCACCTGTCGAGTGGCTGTACCGAATCCGACGCGAGTGTGCCGCAAAATTCGTGCGCCGTGTTTTCTGCCGGAAATGGGATTCGACGACTGTCTGTGGCAGAAGCGTTGTTCGATTTGATTTGGGAGAGGAGGTTGGTGATTGAGGGTTTATAAGCTTGAGAAACATAAACTCAATAGCAGGAGACATTTCAATGACCTTTCACTTGAAACACTTCCCTAGCTCACAACTGTCATTTCAAACATAATTCGCACATTCTACTTCACCCTATGTTCTTCAAACCACCACCATCTCTATCAAATAAATACCAGCGACGAGCCAGAAAACTTGCCAACGTGAAAAGAGTTTTAGCGCCATAAAACAGGCAAGAGCCGCAGGAACATCCTCGATAACACCCTCGTTTACCACGTCATCGTCTCCTCCCTCGTGCAACCAAAAATCATCGTCATCGTTGCCAGGTTTCGCGTGGAAATCAAAGCAAAAAGGGGACGGCGGAGCGCGTCTTCGTTGTCGTCGTGGCCCAGGATCAAAGGGGTGGCGCGTGAAAAAGCGGGATTTCCGAGCGTCAGTGTCACCATCTGTTTTTCATTCAGGACCAGCTATCCGCGGATTCTTCGCGTTTTCGCCTTTCGCTCGGTGGAATCACGTCGGCGAACGTGGTTCCCGAACGGCTCGCCGGGAATGTCCTCTCATTAATAAGAGGGCGAACGCGACGCGACCCGTCCACGGCGCGTTATCGGCGGGCCAAGCAGATGCGTCCACTTCGCTCTTCGGCCTGCCAAAGCTGGTCAGAACTCGAAACTTCCGCGGAATGCGCGGACACCGCATACTTTCATCAATTTCGCGCGTCCCGCGGTGCCGCGCGCAGCTATTTCATTGACGACTCGAGCGCGGACACGGCTCGCGCGACCGTCGTCGCCGCGGTCACTGTCGGACACGTGGTGATAACGATGCCACAGATGTGAATGAAAAGAAATCGAGTGTATTGAATATTTATTTATACGGAATTTGGATATTTGGGTTAGGATGCCTACGTAATGAATATTAGGAGTTCGTTGAGTTGTTAAGAATTTATTATATCTTACTATTTAGCTTTACTTACCGGCTTCGCTCGGAATTTAGATTCTGATTTTTTAATTTTTTTTTTATGGAAACAGTCACATTCATCTAGATTAGCCAGGCATAATGAGCTGAGGTACATTTTGTGACCTCAGAGTTTACCGTTCGAAAGTTTTTAGGTGACAGACAAACCCAAACGTATAAACTTTATGCTTTATATATTAAGATGGTGCCAAAACTTCCATATTCGACTAGGGTAACTATGCAATACGCCCCATTTTCAAAGAAAGATTAATGAAACCAATATTTTTTAATAATTCTTTAAATTTTTTGTGTAAACATGTTAACTGGTCATTACTCTTCACAACTACGCCGTAATTGTGAAGAAAACATAACCAGAAATAACCGCAAATAATCATTTTTCTGAAGCTTACGTGGGGTGTTTTGTAACACAGTCGCCAGGTAAAACGCCACACTTATGTGACAAAACGCCCCGACATAAATAAGTAATTACTTTTTATTATTTTTATCAAAATGTTATAGAATATATATTAGCAAAGATATTACTAACAAAAATAGAATATTGAATCAAATTTTAAAAAATTTTCCTTTTTCTGCAGCATCAATTTTCGTTACTTTTTAGACTTTCCTGGTTGTGTGTGCCTTCATAGCGTCTTTGAAGGTATACATATTATAAACTCTTCTTCTTTCATTAACTCCCTTTGTTTTATTTTTTACCTTCTCCATCGCTTCATTAAGATCATTTTCGGACCACGGTGCCCGTAATGTACTCCTTACATATTTACGTGACTTTTCTGTTATCAACGAAAAAAAAAAAGAAATATGTTATTCGTGAACAATATGATTTTGAAGTGGGGCATATTGTAAATTCTTTGCTGAGGCATATTGTAAATTCTGGAGTACAAAATGCCCCGGTTTAAATTTAGCTACAACGTAGTGAAAAAAGGTTTGGGCAATATTACGATTTAAACAGGGTTGTTTGTCTACTTTCGAAACATATGAATAAATTTATCGCAAAAACAATAGTGACTTAGAAAATTGAATTTCTCTCGTACTCACCGCAAATTGTCCGAAAGCAGAAAATATAAATTACTTAATCTGTTAATTTATATGCAATCTTTAATGTCCAGTTTTTTAAATATCGCAGTATCAGAAGAATAAAGACTGTCAAGTTTCAAACGTATTTAGAATAGAAGAAGGTGTAACGTGACTGAATTGCGAAATATTTGAATTGTTCACATCAGGGAAAAGAACTTCGACCGTGAAATAATGTCTGCGAAGCTTCGCGGCTGCGGGATAAAAGGGGCAGAAGGAGGCAAATCATGGACCTCCGGTGGAAAGTTCATGATAAGGCCGCGTAAACGTGCGGGCAGCTAATTTTTAAACAAAGCCCTAATTTCGCAACTTCATAACATGGCTGTATACTGGTTATTACTTGGCGGGATAATAAATGATTATTACGTCGGAGGGAGGATGGAGGAGGCGGAGTCGAAGCGGGGTGGAGGAAGAATCCTTTGATGTCTTCTCGCTCGACCTGCTTCAAGCGGAGCGACAAATTCTTCGATATTCAAGCGATGAAAAGGCTTCTCCTTGGGGGGCTAACAAGGAGACCATACGATGGATCCCCCTCGGATTTTGATGAAATTTTAAGGGATGAACCTCGAGGGATATTTTTCTAAACAAAACTTGAAAATAATTTGCACGGGCATTAGCGGCTTGGAAAGCGAGACCTCCTGCTTATAAACGCAGCAGACGCTGCACAGTGGTTTAGAATGCGATTCTAGCTAAGCGAAATTATTTTTGTCATTAAGTATTTCTTCATGTACGTATGTACTTATACTTGAAAAGTATTTGCTTATTTATTATTTTTAATGTTATTTCTATTAATAGTTATGATTATTTTTTGTGCGTTTTTGTGTGTGTTAAAATGCAGGTGTCCTCGATAAAAGTTAATATTTCCAGATCACAACTCGTTAACTATCACTTCAAAATGTTCGTCCTCGTGAAATATTATACCACGAGCCGAATTAATACCATCGTTTAACCAATCCTATCAAACCGAAACAATGTTTGCACAGACCGACGGTCCGAGAATTTAATAAGCACCGATAACAGAATCACATATTTGAAAATCGCGTGTGACGCGTGTTGCATGCAACCCGCTTCATATTTCATTCCGCACAGAAGTTGATAAGAGCTCTATATCAAGGTTAAATAGCGTGTAAATGGTAGCATTATGTAATCTTAGTGTACCTACAGATAATCATAGCACAAAGAAAAGAAAAATAAAAGAGCGCAGCATTCGGTTGATATTTCTCTTAAAATATTCCCTTTCGCCTCAATTGCAATGGCACATAGGGATATGGAATAATCGAGAGAGAGGGAGAGAAACAATAAGAAAGAGAAGAACAAGGGAAGTTGAATTTAATCACTTCCTCGTACCATCCCGGCGATCCGATCTCCTTGTCCGCGGCGCAAAAGCCTGCCCGTTCGCGGAAACGGCCGAAAGAAACGAAAGAAGACGTCACCGGCCAACGAAACACCGCGGGAGGAAGGGGGGGGGGGCGGGGAGAAGATCGAATCGAAGGGATCGAGATAATTCCATTTCAGTACATCACGCAACAGGACGGTGCAACGGTGAATCGGAAACGGAGAATCCGCATCGGCGATCGCGATCGTCGGGCGTGCACGGTCACAGCTTACTTATTCCCTCGCAAATATGCCGGCGGAGCGTTCCTCTCGGCTTGATGAGTGCGCAAAGAGGATAACGAGGGTCGTAAACCTCTTCAGGGGTCTCTCCGTATGCGATTTCCGATTCGCTTCCACGATCGACTAAACGACGCGACCGACGTCTTATTTGCGCTTTCGCATCCTTCTTGCAGCGTCTTACTTCCTCCTCCTCCTCCTCTGCCTCCTCTTCGTCTCCATCGTCCTTTCCCCCACAGGCTTTTTTTGCTCCTTTCGCCCCGACACGGGACATTTGTCCACGGCTGCACAATGGTTCCCCGCGATTTCCGCGATAGCTGACAGCTTTACGGTCATCTTGGCCGAGAGAAAATATATGCTAATTCGTCGGGAGGGTTTGATTTCTAACGTGCCCGGCGAGGCTCGAGGAAACGTGGACTGCGGCGTGCCACTCGTCATGGGTACACGAGCAAGTATCTTCATTAGCCTGTGTCGTAAATAACTTCCGTTTTCCACGCCTTGAGGGTATTTTCGAATGAAATGTTACACGGTGGAGCCTGAACCTGTGGTCGTTATTATCGGTAACGCGCTTGTTTCACACCTATTGGGGTGCTTCTGCATACGTTCTGCGTAGAAATCGGTATCGAGCTGGAGAAATTTTCGAGGAACGTCCAAAAGTAGATTATTTTTTAAACTTAGTTTGAAGACTCGGATGAAGTTGATTTCTGGGGTTTTGGGGAGGTATCCAAGCTTCTAAAAATCGTTTTCAGCGCCGCTATTGGCAGTGATTAATAACTCTTAGCCTTCTTAAATTGCACTAAGCAGTATATGCGAGGCATAGGGGCGCTTGATGCCAAAGACGCCGACAGGAGCACCTTGGACCGAAAAAAATACTTTTTTTAATTCTCACTAAGTAAGCGGTTCTTTCGAGAACCCGAGGTATATTGTTTATTAACATCCTGAGTCGCGTCAGTGGTGTTCTGTGTTTTCGGGGAACAAGGAGATTTTTTTAAACTTTTATTAAACGGGGTTTTTAAGAAGCCGAGGTATGTTTGTGTGGAAGAAATTTGGCGACGTATTGTCTACGACGAGATCTGTAGACGCCGCGCTTTTGTCGCGATAATTGCAAGGGCGCCAAGCACCCTGACGCCGGCCCTGGCTTTTTGAAGCATGAATTGAAACTTAATAGTTTTTAAGGCACAAGTTATACAAATTGTTTCCATATTTCTTCATCCTCTTAGTGTTTATAATCTAATAATACATCTATATTATGCTAATGATAATTTTGCCACTAACATCTTTCATACCACTGTTTACATAAGAACTTTTAAGAGTTTCCTAATCATCGTATTTATCGTGTCGTTTGTGCGCATCGCATAAGACGACAGTATGTTGCTTGTATCATCTAACAAGTTCCCTCGTTTCCTCGTACTATCAAGCCTCTTACTAAACGCTGATTACAGACGCTTCGATTACTTATTTGCTTAATTGCAAACCATTTGTCTCGGGGATTCTCCATTTCGATTGCACCAAGAGTCTGTTGTATAATAGTTGTGAAATCGCGTCGAAGGAAATTTTCTGATCGTCGATTATATTATTATTTGCCATTAGTAACTCGAGAGAAAAAGTTCAGTCACGTTTGCAAGTATCAAAATAAGTTCTCCACCTCCGTGTCAGTTATAAATGTCGTGAGTGATAAAGGTGTCATGTTATGAAAGATTTTACATGAGAAGGCTTTCACTGCAAAACGAAAATCATTATATTCGCGAGAATGGAAGGAAAATGGCATTGACCAACAATTTTGTAAGTTACACGCGCAAACCAAACTTTGCCGAAATTTCATCAAAATGATACCGACAGGTCCACCTTCATAACTATTTTTTTTTTAAATCGTATATCGTAATTATAAGCCTCTCTTGTAAATCTTGTAATACGCACAAGTTCAATTTATATAAACTGGAAAACATCCCCCCCCTTTTATTTTGAACACTGCGGATATCAAAATTGTATCGTGAGTTATTTTCTTATTGAAAATAGGTTCTCAATTTATCCAAAGAAATTCTTTTGGTCAAAACATATTAATAAAACACGTGCATAAATGCAATTTTTTACCAAAATTTTATTCTTCATAAAGCAAGCAGTTTATGGCTCATCCAAAATAATAATTGCCGAGTTAGAGAATCATTCCCTATAACTGCGGTGGACGTCGAGCAGAATCCGCTCGATTCCACCCCGAAGCGGGTGGGGTTTTGCTCGCGACGCGAAGCGCGCTTCCGGCCCACTCGAATTCACATCGTCTCGCTGCTCATTTACGACAGGTTTACTGCCCCGCCAGAGGAAATAATTTCATCAAAAAGTCGCGTCGAGCGTGGAAGAAAGCCGCGCGCGGCCATGCTTCTCTGATCCGCGCAGGCGCGCTCGCGTCGGCGTAATTGCCAGGCATAATTGCAGCCCCCTTTTGTGTCTTCAATTACGCGGAGTTTAGACGGCAGAAACGGGAGAAACACGGTGAGGGTCAGGAATTTTTATGAAATGGTTTCTGTCGCCCTTGTCATTCACGTCTATTCCCACTGGCAACAGAGGGTTTCTAGTCATTTTCTACGGTTTACTTTAGTTACAGATTTTTCTAAGTACTTTTCATTTCACGTTGTATTCCAGAGAAATATGTGTAATTTGGAGATTGCAGGCAATATGTAGGGCGTATTTGTTTACTGTGGTTGCTATTTTGGCGAAAGTGCTAAGTTCAACTTGGTTTTCTATTTTGTTTATTAGTGTGGAGGATTTTGCTTCCTTCGGTGAAGAAATTGTCTGATCGTATAAACTGAGAATGTCTGTAGAATTTGATATAACTGGTTTTTTTTTAGAGTTCTCTGGTAGATTTAGAAGAGAAGAAGTACTAAAATTCGATACGAAGTTACGCGAATAACGTTAATTGAGGATCTTGCAGCAAGAGGGGTGTAGCTCCATCTTTACCAACTTCGTGTAAATTAAAAAAAATAGCTTATAAAATTATTGCTTTGACTAAATACTAAAAAGAGAATACTAATTGAAAAATATATATTTTCACACAATAAGTAGTAGATAGTTATTGAGTTGTTAAGTTTTTATTTCTATTTTTGTCGAGAATATATTCTATAATAAAAATATTAATATTTTTATTTTCATTTATTTGTAATAAATCGCTCATTTGCTATCGGATTTGTATCAAACGTACACCAATTTTTTAAAAAAATTTTCACGTACCTATATTACACGTGATACTCAAAAACTGTCAAAAATGGAGTGCACCCGTTTTGCTGCAAGCTCCTCAATTCGAAACACAACTATTTTGAAAAGTACGGTCTGCATTAATTTCGAAATTTTTGTGCCACTTCTCCTCGTGATATTTTATTTCATTTGACATCGATAGAAGAGATAGCATTAAGTGGAATCGATTGAATAATTTCCCGCAAATCGAGCCATTTTATTTCCCCTTTTACTCACTTCGAGAAACGTTGGAACGAATATTACCCGCAAATGCAATATTTTTATCGTGAATTCAATCTACTATACGGTTTTCGAAAATTTTAAACTTTATCCGCCGCCACAATGCTTCTTTTTTCGCTTAGAAACATCGTATCCTTCGCAATGTATCAACGTCACCGTAGGATTTATCGAGTCCTGCTTGCCATTTGCAAATTATTATCACCATCGTGAAATCTCCCCTGAACGGAACAGTCATTGCGTAGGTGCGATGACGAATTACAACTTGCTAATCGCTGGTAAAATCTGCGTATCCCATACATCCGAGCGAGTATACATTTGTGAGCGTAGCCGCGCATTGTGGAATTTTCTTCAACGGTGAATTCGCAATTTTCACCTGTGTGGAATTAGTGTAATAAGAATAACGATTGCATATGCAAAGTGGCAGAATAAAAGCGTGCAGAAAATTCGTCCAAGTGCATACTTCGCATCGTATAAGGAAAGCTTTCAATGGTGGAATGTACTGAACGCTATATAGTTTGCAGTAATAGAGTAATTTATTTCTTATTTTTCTTTTAAAAAATAAGAAATTTATATATTATGTGTAAAACAATATTTGACATATTTTGAAATAGAATTCTGAAAAAAAAAAAGATTCGCTGCGGACAGGATTCGAACCTGTGCGGGTAGCACCCAATGGATTTCAAGTCCATCTCCTTAACCGCTCGGACACCGCAGCTATGAAGACTCGGTTGCTAGATTCAGTACTAAGCCTTGGAGCAAGCGATAAATACATTTTGTTTAATATTTCATTACAAATAGATGAATTAACACGACTATAGTATAAATACTAAAATACAGGGATTTTCTCAAATTCCCTATATGTAATTAAAGATAATACCGTTAACAACCAAACGTACCGCAAGAAATTGAAAACCACCAATCATAGGTTATGTACAATTTAAAACTTTGGCGCCAATACTTATAATATTTTCTTTTTATTTATTTTTTTTTCTTTTTTATTTAATTTTCGGGCCCGAGGCCATCAAACTGTGTAAATTTTTTGTAATAAAACAAAATAAATACGTAAATCTTCAATAATTGAAATCAATTCTAAATAAAATTAAATAACATTTAATCATAACGAAAAGTAATGATTTACAAATAAATAATATTCAAAGACAAACACCGAATAGATATTTTAAAATAAACTTTTAGTGCGATTTTTAATTATTTAAAAAACACTTAACAAAATTTCATTCTAATATTTTTTCACATTTAATTGGAAGTAACCCCCCACCCCCCTTTGATCCGGCATTGCTTACAGAGCAATTATGATGCAATTTTAAAAATAATTACGAAAATAAAATAGAACCTCCATAAAGCCATTAACCACTGGAAAATTCCTTTTAAACTATTTCTTTTTTAAACTAATTTCTTCTACCAGAATTTAGTTCCAACATGCAACATTCATTTACCTTTCTTATCCAAAAATAGATCTAAATAAAAAGGATGAAAGGTATACCTACACATTTCAAATGTGATGGTCGAAGAGAAAATACCAGTTCATAAATTTGAATGTACGATATAATTTAAATACAAGCATTAACACGAAACTACCCCGTTCACAGCCACATTGGCTGGATAGCTGCGCCCAAAAGTATCACAAAATCGCGCTACGTCTGTGACGTATTAATTAAGTATCGGTTAATACAGTCGAACGAGTTTCTTTCACGATGGCACCAGCGGCAGTTAGGTAAGAATTTCAATTAGCCAAGGAAACGATCGAACTAAGACAATTACAAGGGAACAGGGTCGCATTTCCGGGTTTTAACGAATGGACTGGAGATTAATTAAACTCGGTTCTCTCGTTTTCTTTTCGCCGGGGGCCGAGGAAAGCGGCACATCGGGGCCGCATTAACGATAATTGAGCCATCCCGTAGTTATTTAATTACGATCGTTAAGCAGAACGATAATCAGACATCATACGCGGCCCCTCGCCTTAAAAAGAGCTGTATAATGCCCGGTGCGCGCGGTGCGTTGTCTTCGACTTGCGCCGCTTGTAAATCAACCGTTCCCAACAGTGATAAGAAAGGATCCGCCGGTATGCCGATACGCGATTAATTAAGCCGTTAATTAACTGACAACCGGCGAATAATGCTCCGTGGGACGTTGAGCGCTCGCGATTTCGCGTTTCCCTTTTCAACGTGTCGGCTTCCATGTAATACACGGTGTTTAACGACAGCGGCGATGATGGCCGCTGGTCAAAAACGGCGGGAGCCGTCGCGGCGTGTGAAAGTTATGGCAGACGCGGCTTAAAATAATTGAAGGCTCGGATTAACCTGGGAGACTTCGTTGCCTAATTTACTAATTTTCTTTACTGAATTTAGATTATTGTGAAATATGTGGTACGATCTAAAACTCGGCGATTCGTCGACCAAAATTAAGTAAAAAATGTGGAGTGAAATTTCTTTATACTATATAGTCTCCATTTTCGAGAAAATCGATTTGCACGGAGTCTGCGCGCTCGACTGTGTGTCAGACTTGTTGAGTTCTCATACTCCTACGCAGAGCGCATAATGTTATAGGACCAGATTCTTCGATAATACCTAATCTTAGTTAACATTTAATTTCCCGGATTCTGTTAATTATCAAGTTTTTATTCAGTGAAATGGTTGAATATAGGTGGTACTTGTGCACGTGATCTAGTCTTGTCTTGTATAGTTTCGTGACTGCCAGGCCCGAGAGGTGAAAGGATCCATCCTTCTCCTCCAGGAGGAATAATGGATACTGGTTTTGTTTCACGCGGCATCCAGGAACCCGTCCCCGTGTTTCGTGTATTCCCCGGGGAATAGCGGACGAAATATCAAAGGTTTTCGCGGATCATTTTTCATTCCCACAATCGCTCGTCTCATCTCGAGCAGCTCGTGACACTGCACTAGCTGACAGTGACGAATCGACAGTTGTTGAGTCAACCCTTGAGACACTGGCCACGACCGGTGTGTGCGTCTCTCTGTCCCACGCGTTTCGTGACTAATGAAAACGTAGTGTGCTTTCGAATATCCTTGTTCGAATCGAACCGTCCAGCCTGGTTGTCATATCGCCGCGGCGTGAGAAATTTTCGATGGCTATCGACGACTTCCATGCGGTAGAGGAAACTGGGATTTAAACATATTCGTTCGGCGATAAGTTTTCTAAACGGTGTTAGGCAGTTAGTTTGATGTGAAGAATAGGACTTCTGAATACAATGGTGGTAGTGTTTGTTATATTTTTGTTAGAGTGTATGCTGGAGTAATTCTTATAAGTTGGAGGATTATTAGGTAAACGTTTGATAAGTCAGTGTTTGACGATAAGTTTGGCGCTGGTTGCTTCTGTGGTACAATTGCGAAACGTTAATATTCCGAAGTAGGTGTCATGTTGGATATTTTGGTGTAGATGTATTTAGATTTTTACTGTAATGTGATGATGGGAACATTCGAAGACTTGGAGGCAGAACAATTTTGAGATTTAAATTAGGAATTAATTCCTGAGCAGAGGATAATAAGCAATTGAAGAGTCCTTATAGAAAATACTGTAAGTGCCAAAATTAAAAGAAAAATTTTGTCAGAAAATATTCTACGTGCCAATGTTAATACTATAGTATAGAATTTGATTTTTGGCACTTACAATGTTTTCTACAAGGCCTCTTCAATTATTTTCCATGATATTCTGTAATTAAAGCAAAGTATGTCTTCTCTAATTGAGCAGTACCTACTAACAAAAGTCCAAAATTGTAATATTTGATCTTTAAATTTATCTAAATGATGAATAATACGAATTTCCTGCAAACAAACACTGAATTACGGCGAAGGTTATCCTATTCTCGTTCACATAAATATTTCAGTCGCGCTTTAGCATTTTATTTATCTTTCATGTTCGTGTTCACGAAATTGAAGAGGAATTTTCAGCAAAGATATTAACACCTATGCCGGTCTTGGAATTTAGCGAGACCAGATGCGCGTTACCACAGCCTGAACGCTTACATAAATAACAAATACGTTCTACCAGCGCTGGTTTTATCGCTCAACGTCATATCTTGCGCCGATAAAAAACAGGAATGTCACGTCGATTCATTATTCATCAGTTCCTGAAAGTGTTACATTGCATAACGTCTTTATACAATTACGTTTCCCTTTCGTACCCTTAATTCATTTTATTTTCAACTTCTCTTTTAAACACATTACCTTCATAATTCTTCTATTCCACATTTTGTACTGTTGATTGCGTTACACAAATTCATTTATGCCATGAAAACACTATTTAAACTGACAATTTAATACAAGTAGGTACCATTTTGTTCTCAAGTTTTTTACTTCCTTTACCAAGTATTTATTAAATAGTCCCTACATATTTTTCAATGTAATTAAATTAATATTACTTACGCAACTGATTGAAACAAATATCGAATCTACTTTGCAACATAATAATCGAGACACTTGTCTAAATGATAAAAATCAACGAAATAAATTGGAGAATCTCTCTTACTGACTGTCTTTAATAGAAAATCTTCTTGTTCCCTCGAAATAAGGGATCCAGAGAGGAGCTTCCTAGGAAGTGTATTACAATTTACCAAACACCTTTGTGCACGTTTCACACTATTTGATCAACTATTTTGCATCACATGGTATACGTTCACGGCAGTTGCAGATTTTAATTGCAACCATGGATGCAACTTTCCTCGCGGATACGCTACCCGTCCGATCGGGAACCGTCGCACGCCGAGCAAGATTTGTAATTATGGGAGGGCATTAATGTAATTACGACTGGTCGCGATCGTGCATTCGACGATTACGAAGTGCGCTTAAATGGCGACACGGGAAGTTTCATTCGGGGCAAAAAACCGTGGCCCTTCACCTGTCCCATGAACGAGCCGAGTCACTTTCGCGTACCATACTGGTTCTGCACCTTGAGCATTGAAAAATGCAGCGCGCCCGAGAAATCGGGAAACTGGGGATTATAAATTTTACCCCTCGAGTGTTTCGCGAGCCTAAATAGTTGGTATACTTCGAGTGTGTGGGCCTGAACTATAATGGCGAAGAGGGCTCATTTAATGGAAATGACCGTTACAACGGAATTTCCTCCCTTTATTAATTAAACAGAAGGGGGGACTTAAAATTGTATTAATTCTTCGTCCAAAATTTTTTACATAGCGTAGAAAGCGAACCTTTTGCTTGGTTTCGTTTCAAAGTTAACAATCGACACGGAAACACACCGAGACAGTGCACAGGATGTAAATACAAATTGTTTTAATAGTGTGGGTTAGTGTGGCATAATGGAGTAAAACGGACAAAATTCCTGTGGGCACTTTGTTTACCATTTCACAGAAATACCTAGGAAACACGGCTTGAACTTCTACCAATACATTTAGTATCGATTATTATCGATATCAGTGAAATGATTCAAATTTCTTTCACCCTAGGTCAGTGTTTCCCAACGTGGGCGCTGAGGAGATCTGGGGATGCTGGCTGCTTCTAGAGGCAGTAGGGGAGCGTTGAGGATCAAGCGGGCGATGAGGATGCGCTTGAGAAATTTGGCCGCCTAAACGTTTTTAAAACAAACACTTACTTTTTACCAAATAGCTTTGAAATTTCAGTTTCTACTTATTCGAGTTTGTTTATTTTCACTCAAACTTCTTAAGGTGGGATTCCACTGAGGCAACACAAGGCAACATGTCGCATGCGATGAGTGCGATAGTGATTGCATGTGTTGCATGCGAAAAAAAATTTGGCGATGTTGCCGGTTGCCAAAAAGTTGTCTCAGTGGAATCCCACCTTTAAGATAAAAAATTACATGCACAGCAACACTTGGAAATTGTGATAATAAAGACAGTTTCCCCGAAGGTGCCGCTAAACAAAAAGGTCGTGAGCCAAAAAAGGCTGGGAGGCTTTGCCCTAGGTGGTTACTCAAATCTTGCATCTTCTTTCCCAAAAATTTAAACAGTACCTACGCCACCGTATCAATATTCTCAATCTCCCGTTCAGCATCGACCACTCCACGAATCCATAAAAGAAAGCGAAGCTTCAACCTCACCGATACTACCCCCCAGCGCGGTAAGCACCCCCCGCACACGAACGCTTGCCCCGCCGTGCCCCGTGGCACCGAGCGTTCCTCGAAGCGGGAGACGAGAAATTAAAAAGCGAAAAAAAAAAAAAAAGAAAATAGCGGCAGAAAGTGCAATCTCGACGGAATCCCTCTTCGCTCAGCCGTATCCAATATAGACGTTCCCTCGGCGGAAGAAGAAGCGACCGCGCCTTCCGCGGAGCGGATTTTCGAGTGATCGTCGCGCCGCAAGGTGGAATGCACCTGCTACGCGCGAACGATCTTGGTTCAAAGGTTAAGTAGAAAATGTCGTAGCCTGGCATGCGGAGAGGAGCGGACGAGGGTGGCTGCGGGGGGCGAGGCTACCGCGGCAGAAGCTAAGCGCATATTAAGGAGGCTCGTAAAATTATAAGCATTCCTAAGAATCTGGTAATACGTCGACGCGTTGCCCGCGACGCTGGCTTTTCAATGCTGGTCTGGCCTGGCCTCGGCGCACGCTGCTCGCGCCAGTGTGGGTGTAATTTATATTAACGGATACGCCAGGCCGACGGCGGCACTTTGAAGGCCCGTAATACCGCGGCTGTCGCGGGAAACGTGGTGAGAATACTCTCATCATTCGAAAGGACTGGCGAGAGGCAGCGGTCGCGCCGGACGGACTTGTCGGATCAACGGCGCAGCGGTGTATCGCGAATGCAGCTATTCGCCCATTAGAATTGAATTGAACGAGCTTTTCCTCGAGGGCCAGTTTCCAGCGAGTCGAGAGCGCCCGCCGTCGAGACGCCTCTCACCTCGCTTTTTTCCCCTCATCCTGAATGTCTGCGCGCTCTCCATGGCCGCGTCACCCGTGCATTTTTCGAGATCGCCGCTGAGTTGGGGCTGAATTTCAACGGACGACTTGACTGGACGTCGTTTGGGATTGATTTGTGGTGGTCTATTGGGAGAGAAGTTTGAGGGTCCGGTGAACAAGATGAGAAGGAGGATTAATTTTACGCGGTTGAAGAGGATACTTGCCTCTTTTATGCAGGTGTGATGTAGGGATAGGTTTGATAGCGATGTAAGTAGGGAATATTGAAAGGACGAAGGAGGGTTTTGAAACGGAGCTGATACAGGCAGTGATCACTACAAATGGCTGCAAGCTTTATCCTAGAGGCTGTGTATTTAGGTTCCGAGTACCTTGCTAAGTGTGCTTTCAGAACTGTCATCTTAAATGGGATAGCTATAACAGCTCTGAAGGACAGAATTTTAGGCTTCCACCTAAAGATCTGCCTGCGCTACTCAGAAGAAAGGAAGTAATATCCTGAACTGTGTCAGCAAGTCGGAGCAAGAGAGCCAGAAATTAGGTCACCATAAATCGCGCTCGCTAAGAAAAACTCCCTTTCATCTCCTACCCGTGTTAGACCTTCGAGAACAGGAACAGAAAAATGCAAAACCCCGTTGAATCGGAACTGGTGATTCACAGCTCGGCACAGATATTTCCTCCGTGGCATTGGGAATGAAATAAGGAAGCTCCTTCAACGTCAATGTTTCCCCGTTCGCCCCTACCTTGCTCTGGGTTGGAAAATCTTCGAGCGAACGGATCGCGATTCATGTCCGCGGAAATTAATTGCCGCTCGTCACAGCCGCATTGACGAAGTGCAGGCGACTCGAACCGCTTCCCAGAACCGCGGAAGCCACGCGACGGTTCTTCGAGTAAACTGGTTTATTGTTATTTACGATCACCGACCGGACGCCATTAATCGCCACAGGCGACTATTGTAGCAGCTGCCCAGTTCTGTTTCGTGTGCCTGGAAAGACCGAGACGGCGCAACCTGCCAGCCAGACCCGCCATTTTCCGAGCGAATTTGTTAAATAGGATTTATGCGTCCATTGTGACCGCCTAGTTAAGTTTCCCGCCCGCCCAATCAATTGAGCGCGATATTTAAGCGTCCCCAAATACGTGTTCCGATTTTCCCACTAATTCAGCCGTTAAGGGGGTTGGTAAAAGGGATTCCAATTCAGATATTGTGCTGTTTAATTTAAGTTGCCACTATATTCCAATATAATGATTTTAATGTTGATAGATTCGCAATTAAATGTTTAACCGTTGAAGATACTTTTGGTTCTTATCAATGATGTTGAGTAATTATAAAAAGCAATGTTATAAAAAAAAATCAATAACCTAAATTAAAAGATTTCACTTCATTGGATCCTACAATTTACGAATTCTATTATACTCACGAAGTGTATTTTCGATTATGGACTATCATTAAGTGCCTATCAACGACTGCCTAAGCTACTTTTTGGTCATTATCTAACGTTACTGAAGCAATGTATCAAGTACTCCGCACTACGGAACTGGAAAATTTATTATTAAATGCGAATGAAAGACAAAGTGGACTGCGGACTTATTTTAAGCACTTTGAGGAATAATCCCGTATTCCGTAATAATCCTAGTGACGCGAGGTGTACGATAATATCTCCCTGGCAACATAGATTCGCGCGTCAAGATCAAACGGGAGGTTAGAATCGGGAGAACACGAACATCAAACACGAGGAAGGAGCTAGGGAACAGTGCTATCCTTGACGGTAATTCATCACACTGGATGACCCGTCGGATTACAGCGAACTGCACCAAAATCGGACCGCAAGCAGCTGTCCTTTTCATTCAACTGCACCCAGCTTTGTGCTAGATTTACGACGAAAATTTCTGCTATTAACATCACGGCCAGTTTACTCTGTAACGTAGATCCTGGCTTGCTACAATGCTGATGTTGTTTAATCGTGATACATATTTGCTTGCACCTAATCACGTTTCACTTCGACTGTTTTTAATAAATATAACTTGGTGTATACATATGTATACGCTCCAGAGATCTTAGATTTGTGTTGCAGTTTAAGTGAAAGTACCTATGCTGTGTGAAATTACACTTGGAATACCAAGTATTGGATATTTTACTATTATTTTATTCAGCCTTCTAATTGGTTAATGTTTTCTTGCTTATACTACTGTGCGCAATTAGTGTAAGAGAAATTTTTAGGATAGGTAGACAAATTTTTGCAGTTCTGTTTAGAAATGTATTTACTTGCACTACTTGTTTTCGTGGAGGCCCAGATAGCGGCTACATTTTGCAATACTCAAAAGTCTAAACAGATACCGGCGAAACTAACTGCCACAATGACGAAACTTCGAAATACATAGAACAGATATTATTACCTACACTTCAACAACCCAGAGACGCCTTCAGCGTAGTTTCTGCACATCGCTCCCTCATTGCATCAATCTCCGATCTATAATCCCCCAAAAACTACTCTACTCTTAAAAGTATCTCTTACCACAACTCGATCAGCCACTCGCCATTCCCCCATATCACTTCCACCATCAATACTGAACCAAACCGTGAAAGCTTCGAACAACCCGTCCGCCTTCACCAAAAAGTGCCACATAACCTCCTTACTCTGGAAACAGTGAAGCGCTCGCAGCGCCATCGAAAAGTGGTCCTGCGGCGCCCAGTAAAAACGACGCTCAAGAAGGAAAAGTAACACGTCACGTGGACGCGATACAGCGTGGTGGCAGGACGGATGGTCGAGGAATTGTTGGGATGTGCGACAATTATCGGCATGGCATTGCCATATCTCACGCATGCCAGACCAGATCGCGTCGGCTGTGTTGGGCCGTGCACGCACGTTTCTGTACCGTCCCCGTGTGAACTCGTGTCACAGGCCCGGGAGCAAGGTGTGCTGCAACGTTACATTCCTTGCCGCTGTTCCGTTTTTAGTCTAGGAACGCCATTCTTTGCGACACGCGCTAAAGGGGGCTACGGCTCCGTGCCACTGCGTTCACCGGCCACCTCTGTTTTCTGAGGATCGCATTCCGATCGCCGATGCCTGCTGGCTCTGCCGATGTCGAGATTAATCCTCGAACCGATACATCCTCGATACCCGACCAGCATACTGCGCTGTCTTCTTCTCATCATTTTTTTTGTAATTTTGGAGAAGCCCTTTTTCGGGTCTGGTTCATTCGAGGACTCTGCTACTATATAGTGATTCTTTCGTTGTTTGATAGTAGAGAATATACTTCTGTAAGGTATGCTGCGAGCGACTTATGGTGCGATTGGCACATAGGTGGCGCCCCGTTAGTTTGAGTATTTGTAGAGCTCGGAAAAGAGATCTTGTGTTCGAGTCCTATCGCCCGGGACTATTTTTTTCGCCTACAACTTATATATCGAGTGGGTTTTTATTTGTTTTGGAAGTACGGTAATGGGTGCTTGGAAGAGTATTTGATGGAATCGGGGAATATTGGAGTGGAGGTTGGTTGACGTACCGTAAACTGGGGGAACATTGGCAGCACGGGATAACAACGGCATACGCCGGAGTTACATTGTTTTACTTCAGATTAGTAAAACTTAACCTGTTAATGCTATTTATATGATGTGCCAATGTTACGAGTAGATTTTAGTTAAGATGTAAAAAATAAAATAAACAAATTTAAGTGTCAATGTATCTTACTCACGTCAGATTAGTAAAACTTAACCTGTTAATACTATCTATATGATGTGCCAATGTTACCCCGGTAAGGTAACGTTTTTAATATGTATTAAAGAAGGAAAAGGACAAAAATGTTATGCAGTTTGACACATGTAGTACAATCACAAAAGATGCAATGTTATGATAGGATACTTAAAGCAAATGTTAATTTTTACATTATATAACAAAATGTTTCAAAAACCTGCCAATGTTTCCCCAGTTTACGGTATCTAATGCGGTGTTAGCTCGTATAGGAGCTTCTTCTGACAGATTGCAGGTATTGTATGGTAATGAGGGAGAGTAGGTATCTGCCCCTAAAATCGCCAAGGTTCTTGAGTTACGTCTTAAATTCGAAGAAGGAGACTTTATTGTAGGTGGTTCGTTTTGATTGGGTTTGACGAAATGGCGAAATTTGAACTGATATGATCAATTGGATTCGTGTGATGCAATGAAGACTGCTGCGTTAGCAAGTAGCCAGGCGAACTAGTCCCTTTACAGGTTTTTATTATTGTAAAGCTTACAATATAATAGATTACTATGCTTTTGTGGAAGGTTACCCACGCACATGGCAATCGGCGGAGACAAAAGTGTAAAAAGATAAAAGACGCACACCAAACGCAGAGGCCCCATGCGCCTGCAATTCGGCCATGGTAGACCGGGCAACTTAACGACTCCACAAAACCACATATGCAAACCGGTTCATTCATCTTTTCCTTTACACCCCAATCAGACTTTGACTCTCAAAGCCAATCATCCTTGAGGATCCCTAAAACTTCAATCCCTCAAGCAACGAGATCATCATCGATCAAGAAAAATGTGAAACATTAAGTACACCGTCGAATGATTAAACCTCCATTGACCAAGCAAATCCGCTTCTTCTTCCTCCTTTCCCTTCACCTCTCGACCACCTATTCCCCCAATTTAATTACCTCCAAGTAACTAAATCGTCACCAGTCGAGCAAATGGAACTGTACCTTCGCAGTAAAACCAGTACGCTCGTTGGTGACTTCCACTGGCCAGTTGCTCAAGTCGCTGGAGCGGTTTCCAGAACTCAATGTAATAAGAGTCCTCGCTGCATTCAGACGAACCAGCGCGTCCTCAATACACTTGCATCGGGACTAATGCAATACCGCGCAGCGATAAAAAAAAAATAGGAAAAACGAAGCGGGGATTACCAAGAGTCGATGATGTGGGATAGAGAGGTCTCGAAGCTATGCGGGGGAAACTTGGTCCGTGGCGGATAGACGGTCGCGTTATAGGCACTCGTTCAATATTAATCGAATCACGGCCAGCGGTGCAAGGGATCGCATTCTCGCGGGCGATCTGGTCGGGCCACGTAACGAATGACAGGTATTTAAGTGTCGCGGGGACCCGGTGGAATTATTTTCGAAAGGGGATCGCGCACAGCGATCGTTTCTTTCGATGCGTCACGATCGTTGGCAATCAATCGACCTGCTTCTATCTGGTACATACGCTCGTCTCGTTCGCGCGCGAGATAATCGTTCGACCTTATTTTCATGCCGTCGCCGCGATCGCGTGGATCGTTTGCCTCGAAGACGACTGGCTACAATTTTTATCCGGTTTAGAGGTGAAGAGATTTATACAGGGGTTGAATGTGTGGTAGGTAGGTGTGAGCTTGGAGTTGCTTTTTGGGATAGACTTGTCGGAGGACAGAATACAATTCGTGATTATCATGGTAGATTAGTTAGAAGGTGTGGCTAGGAGAAAAATTTGTATTAAGATTTGTAACAAATATTTTGGTAACAGTTCTACTTTTTTTTTGCGGTAGGACAAATCAGCAGACTCTGCTCAAAGAAAATTTTCCAATAACTAATTTTGCAATCTACGACATACTGCAATGGCTAGGACAGCTCAGCTTTTAAATTTTAATTGTATTGTATTAAACTGGTCAACATCACGATTTTCCTATTCAAAAGTTATAAACCTTCTTTGAGCGAGTTGATGAGCTGTGTTTCTCGTTTAACACGAACGAATCAATGTCGCCAAGGAGGAAAATATTAGCAAGAAGACACGCGTGCTTGTACAAAGTTCCGCGACTACCGGCTAAATTTTACGGAGAGATTAAAATGGCTCGTACACGGCGGGCACAAAGATAAAGGAATCACGGTGAAACGGCGAGTCGGGCAAACCACGAAGAAAACCACGCATGTCGACCCGCGGAGGACATTCGTCGAATTCCTAGAGTAGTTCGGCCACTGTTTGATGCAATGAAATGTCAGACAGGAATTCATATATCGCGCACAAGTCATAAGGAAATGAAAAGTTTCGCGTATCGCTGTGTAATTGTCGTCTCTGCGTTTTATCGACGGATAAGGAAACAATTAAGTGAGGTTTGAAACGCTTGTACGATGACTATGTACATACCTACTTTGGATTCAAAATTCAAGAGTCCTTGCAGTGCCAAAAATCAAATTCTATACTATAGTATTACCAGTGGCACGTAGAACATTTTCTCATAAAAAGATTTTCTTTAATTTTGACAATTACAGTGTTTTCAACAAGGGCTCTTCAATTGTTGAATTTTATCCAAATTTCAGAGTTGTATCGTTTGAATGGAGTTTGTTGTTTTTTTTTCCTGAAACTGGATTAATAGAATTAAGCTTTTATATTGTCAATACAATACTATAAAGTTTTGTAAGATTAGGTGGAGTGTTTTGGACATTTAAAATTTTATTCTTTGAAGTAACTTTAAACTACTCATCATTTTATCAGTGATTTTTTGGAAAATTAAATAAATAGGAATATTGAGGCAGTGATTTTAATTTTTAACGAGTGATAAATCTTGAATGTGCTTTATAAATTATATAATCCCGATGTTGAAGTCTTAAGTTCCACGCCTGTATTGTTATAAATGATTTATTGTCTGTTGTTTGAAAAATGTTCAATCTCTGTGACGTCAGTGTTTATACGAACTTGTAAAATTGAATATTTCGAAGTGGAATTCTGATAGTTTTTTCCCCATTGTATAAGGTGCTTGTTGTGGGCGGAGTTCCTTTTATTTGAATATTTCAATGGCCCAAGCCCGGGCGCCGAGATTAGTCAAGCTAAATAACAGGATCTATTTCAGAGCGAGAAAATCCGATGGTCACGCTGTCAGACCCTCGAGGAATCAGGTCTAAATTACCAGGACGAATTGGAAATTTCGAACTGGTGTCCTAAGATAGTACAAAGATACTTCAAAGTGTCCGAAATAGAAGAATTGCTTTTCACCGTGAAAATGCGCCGGAAAGTGTCCTTCATTGTTGAAAAGTTGATTAACCATGAAGTATAGATCCTGTTCCAAAGAAGGCAGAGAAACGACATTCGTGGACTAAAAACAGATTCCTCCGCAATGGGTAAAGTTACATTTATATTTGAAGTGACACGCATTGATATTATTTACAACTCGAGGACAAGCTTTATATACGATTAGTTAAAATTAATACTGTCAGCCATACAATAATGGCTTTAAACTTCATAATTTGAGCCTTTCAAAACGAAAGAATGGAAAATTCCTAAAATACAAACAACTTACTCCATGTTCAATACATTTGTGGGAAACCTAGAAAAATATATCTTTATGCTCTAACATTAAAATGAATAATGCTAAAAACACCCACACGATTCCACGAGAAACAAACTGCAAAAAGTATATTTTATAATACAAAAAAGATTCACCTTAATCTCTGACACGAACTCTTCCAGAATTCACACACCGCTAATAAACCCTTATTTTATAAAAATCGCCCTAATTCACGCCAAGAAACCATACCCAACCTCCGACAGATCTCACAAACCAGAACACCCTGTCCCAGCGTAATCCACGCGTCGCGGCGTCATCGTTCAAACGGCCCAGCCGCCGCCGTCAGCTGGTCAGCAAACAGAGAAGCAAGTCCCCGATAAAGTGCATTAAGTTATGCATCTCAGGTTATAGCTGGCCAGCGCGTTACGCAGCGCGGATGTAAAGAGCGGCTTTTTATTGGACAACTATTGGCCGGCGCGAACTTTCAATGAGCCGAGGGACCGTGCACGTACGTGTAGTAATACCTTGGCAAACGGTCCGACGGGCCGGTGGCTGCGGGCCAGCAGGAGCATAACCTTTAGCGAGGCGCTGCGGTAGGTAGCCCAAGTTATTGGTGACCGTATCGGATCGGGCCTGATAACAGGACACTAAAGGCCTCGTCTCGCCGGTATCTCTCGGGGCCTCCATGGCTTTTAACGCGCCTATTCCGCGCCCCTCCGCTGCCCAGTGGCCTGGATAGCGCCTAGCTTCTGCGCGGGCCCCCACGGGGCCCTGAGTCCCCGCGTTGCCGCGCCACTGCGCCCTGATCCCTCGTGTCCACAGGATACGTTTTCATTTATATCGCGATGCGGTAATATTACTCAGGGATACCTGGCTAATACGGGGTGCACGGCGGAGGGACATTAAATGGAGGGACGCCGACACAATTCTTTTTTGGCTGATCGAACGTGCCCTTATCGGAGCGGGCTCCCTCGTTTGTCGACGTCCGACGGCCGCGTTTTAAAGTTCGCGCGATTGCACCCGATGGATGAAGCGAGCGAGGGGGTGACGGTGGGAAGGAAGGATCGATGGAGGTATTGGGAATTTTATTTGATGGACTTTGTGGGATTGGTCTTGTGCGGATTTTTGGAGGTGTGGGGTTTTGGAAATGGAACGGCGGGAGCTTTGGAGAGGAAGGGCAAGATTGGGTTATTTAGTTTCCTGGGTAGAGGCTTAAGGGTTGATTATAATATTCTACACGTTTCAGTTATGTAATGAAATCAGGCCCGGCTCGAGGCTTTTTTGCGCCCTAGGCGAAAATTGATTTGAAAATTGATTTGAAGGATTGAGAGCAACACCGGAATAATCCACATTGTAAAAAAATAATTTTTCCTATTTTATATGACTAGTAGAGCCTATTGGAATACATTATTGCTAATAACTCAATTTCGTAAAAACCGTGGGTTAGTCCGTTTTTGTTCTCAATTTCTCATTTTTGATGACCTTACTCTGACTTTTTATTCGTAGCTTAAAACATTTATCCTACAACTTGTAATATTTCATTTGAAATTTTATTTAAAAAAATGCAATGATTTATTTAAAAAATTGCAATGCAATTTTAACAATGAGAGGACCATTTTGCGCCCTTTGTCAGCTTTACGCCCTAGGCAGCTACCTAATTTTCGACGATTCGGCCCTGGATGAAATAGTGATATTTTACATACTACAAATGTTTATACTAAGTATTAGATAACTCTGTATATGTGACTTTCAGTAATACTTACATATTCAACATAGACGATCTCTGCACAAAAAATATTAAAAATATTTGACCTCTAGTTGATGAAGATTAACCTTGAAATATTGGCAAATAAGTAATAAAAATTCCCATGCGAGTCATAAAACACTCATCGAACTACCGCATGTCGCTAATACTCCAAAACAGTTCTCTCAAAAGCCACACTACACGTTTGCTCATGTACCTCGAACCAGAGACGGGCAAAAATTAATTGAAATATAAATTTCGTACACAAATTTTTATTTTAAATAATTTCTTGCCCATCTCTGCCTCGAACACACACCATCATCATCAAAAGAAACCTAGCAAACCCAGTTAGGTACTCAAGAAATCCCGTCCATCATAGAGTATCCAGGAACGTATCTATCCACCTGACTTTATAAATCATTAGAACCAATATTAATATCGCGGAGCATTTTCCAACATTTAAATCTAATCGCCACGAATCATCCTTCCCGTCTAGACGGTTCCCACAAAACCTGCCACGAAACTCAAAAGAAAGTCTGTCTCAGACGTTCGTACAACGCTAATCCCATCTGTTTGTCGCCTTCCACGCTGGTCGATTAATTAAACCTAGCCCCGCGGTAGGCGAGAATATGATAAAAATGATGGGTTATGAAAAGCGCGAGCCTGCGCGGCGATCCTCGACGCCCTTTGGAATCTCGCTCTATTTAACAGCTTTACGATTATGTTACCGTGAAATTCATAGCGCCGGTTTACACGCGCAATTTACGCTACTGGGAAATAAGAGAGCGGAGAGGGCGCGCGGAATGCCGCATGGGCCGCGTTGAAGTCCAACGATTCTTCGTTGACGCGTGGAACCGCGCGTCCAACTTGGCCGCCACGTGTCCGCTGGCGAAGGCACGTTAGTTGTCGGTGCTATTATCGCTCTCGCTAATATCAATGCCGACGAAAAACGGCCGGATAGCAGTCGTCCCAGCTTGACAGATCGAGATATTCGCTTGATACCGCGGCCGGCTCGCGTGGGAGTGTTAATGCATCGGGCTTTGGCCGGATTCTTGGGATGTCGCGACTCCGTTCCTGCTCGTTTCAATGGTTGATGGTATAGGGCCAGACGCAGAGTTATTGCCATGGGAGAAATTTGAGGAAGAAGTTTGAAATGAGAGGGGAAGACGAATGGTGGGGCGATCTTTATGCTGTGCCGGATTTTCGGAATTATGATGTTACGATAGGTGTTATGTTGGAATGTTAGTTGGCCAGGTAGAGTTGGTAAAAGAGGGTTTACTGGCATAGGTAGGAACAGATAGGAATTGACAAGGCTATTTCAAATAATATGTTAACCCTTTAGCGCCAAACGCATCATATATGATACATTCCTTTTTTTGCCGTTTCGCCGTTTGCATTCGCATTTCGCTGTTTGCAACAGTTTAAGTGATACATGTTTAGCGTAGTTTTATTCACTGAAGAAAGTTGGACCTACCTGAACCCTGTATTCTTTGGTTTTATGCATTTTGATCTCTGAAAAAAATAAAATAAAAATAAATATTTTTGTATAAAAATATATAAATTCAGACTATTTTTAACGATAAAAACAAAACGGGATATTTTTCCTTCAACGGGATCTAGGTGCGGGCGCTGAAGGGTTAATGAAAGTATCGTTAATATTTTTTATTTAGCATAACGTGCTAATAGATTAATATCACACAAAGTTTTTTTACAAGAAATAAATATCAATAGTCAATTTCTTGTGGGAGTTACTTTACTTTATGGTGTCCAAGGATAAACATAAACACTTGAATCACTGAACTCCAAACTTCTGAATTACCACCTTATATAACGATTTTGAATATCAAGAACTCCCCAAAGCAATAAAAAATCAATTCATGCCAACGTGGGGGAGGGGCAACTTTGGGGTGACGGTAAAGAAAAATATAGTAATGCAAAAACAACCCTGGCAATGAGGGTGCGAGTGGAGTAGCCAATTTAATTAAAAATTTAAAACCGGAATTTAAAAATATTCACTTTTTTAGTATAAACATAAACATGGAGATCAATTTTAATAAACAACGGAGCTTTTCTCAAAAGGCAATTGCCCCTCCCCATTTTGCCCCCTACCCCTCCGGGTCCCGATGATTCATGCATTCAAATTACATACCTAAATACATTATAATCGAAACATCTCACCCATCACCTCACGGATTACAACTTTCAGTTCTTCCCAGTACCGTAAACCTCGACACACCGAAGCTTTCCAGCCCTCAGTTCGGACTCGGCAGATTCGACTTGCAAATGTCGACGGTCCACTCCGCGCATCAGGCGGCGGCGGCGCGCAGCGCGCTCTCTGGTGTCCCCAAAGTGGCTGGGAACAGGCGAAGGGGGCGGGGGCCGATCTCGTTGTAATTTGTCGGGCGAACGAGGGATCGCTCCATCGTCCACCTGGCTGGTTTGCTAATGAACTAAGCTTAACTAAAGGGGAACTCGTTCACCGGCGCCTTATCAATAGTCGTAATCCAGCGCCGCGGCGGAGATCTGCAGGCCGAGAAGCAAGGAGTCGGACTCCTCTCATCTTCGTGGAAGATAGGAGAATCGTGTCGACGAATGGCCGTGTCCGGCAAACAAATTGCAAGATACCCCGTGGTAGCTTGTTACTGACCCCCCCCCCCACCCCTCGCCCTCGCCCTCGCCCTCCCCCTCGCCATCACCCTCCATCGGCCCATCGTTTCGCTCCTTTTTTCGCGGTCGACGCTCCTCTTCATCCCTTTTTCGTCGCCGTTCGCCATTCTTTCTCGTATCGCCACTTGTTTCCGTTCTCCAGCGGCTACCTCCGCCTTTTGCCGAACAGATTGACGGAGTTCCACTACGGTTCGCCTCTGAATTGATGTGGGAATCGGCTCGCCCGACGTCCGGTCGTCCGTTTCGCTCTGGAGCGATGGGGGTTGTCCGGTTTTACAACGGTTTTCGGCAGCCGCCATGGTGTTGCCCAACGTGACAGAGAAGTTTTAGCGAGTTTGATGGCTCGCGAGGAGATTGGACCGTGTCGGACGTCCGTGGGACGGGTGGTTCGTGGGGTTTCAACGTTGCATAAGTTTTGGCGACTTTAATAATGTTACGTTTTGGACGGAGTAATAGTAATGTCTTTATTACGTAAATAATAATAACCAAAGAGCAACGTGTAAGTATATCGATTGCTTAGTGCACAAATATTGTATGTCCACTTTTAGTGTTTTCGAGGAAAACAGGTTTAAACATGCAATGGTACATAAAATAGTATTTTTGACAAATTTATGAAATAGATATAAATGTGATTTTTATAGAATATAAAGAAAGAGTTAAGAACTATTTGTTGCATATAAAAATTCAAATTTCACAAACAGTGGGCTAGGTTGAAATATACAGGGCGTTTAGCTACTGATGGTCATCCTTTTAGGGGATGATACTACAGGCAAAATAAGACGAAAAATAGAATAAAATTTTACTTTTTGCCCTTACCTCCGCGTGCCCTCAGGCGCCTAAAATTGTTGGTATTTAAGTACTTTGATGCATCTGTATTTCGCTAAAAATTCAAAGTCAATTTTCTCGAAAACGAAGCGCGACACAAAAAAAAATTATTTTTTAAAGAATAACCTTCTAAAAGAGTGGCTACCAGTAATCGAAGGCCCTGTATACTATAATATCGAGTCTGGCCTGCCTTTAAAAGGGTAATATATTGGAACGAAGAAGATGCAGTGGTTTTAAAGCGTCTTTGCTAGAATAACGCAGTCAGCTCCAAAAAAAAAAAAACATTTATATTGTACCTACTTCTATCGTTTATAATAATAAATATCTATGCATAGGGCTCCGCGAAATTTGCGATGAACTTTTCATAGACCGCCGGGCCTTTTAAAGAAATTTTATAATAATAAAAATATATGCAAAGGGCCCCGAAAAATTCACTATGAGGTTTTCGTTGGCCTTTTAAAGCCTGGAGCCGGGTTCCGTGGAACGCATACTGCACTGTTTATGAAAATTGGAAAATGGAAAACTATTTATACCCGTCACTTTGCGAACCAAAGAGATCATGTCGAGGTAGTCTCCAGACTCTCCACTCCGCTCCGAGTGCCTCGCGGGCAATCCTCGCGACGTCAATACACACTATTAAAGTACTTTAAACTAGAGTAGCTGTGGCTAACTCTTTCTAATCCATCCTCTGAGTTGCCAATACGACTCATCCTGTCCGCCGCGTGTAAAAACCAGGCATGACAGAAAGCTTCCCAAATACTTCTTCACATACAAACGCCATCGAGCAAGAACATTAATGAGCAACGCTCGTGACGAACACAGAATTCTGATCATGGCGAAAGCCGACCAGTGTTCCTCCGTTCGCGAGGAGCATAAATCCGAATCAACGTCGCGGATCATCGTGGTATTAAGTATTTTTGGTGTGGGGGGGGGGGGTGGATTGGGCGAAGAATGGAGAGGGGGGCAGGGAGCGCGATACGAAGATTCAGAGATCTATAAGACAAAAGGGAAACAAATAAAGACGCGGCCTTAGGTTCGCGAAGTGACTCGACACCGGTGGAGGATCGAAAGGGGGGATGAAATGGTGGGGGGGGGGGGGAGGCGAAGGGGAACGGGAGGAACAGGCACTCGCGCTTTGGAATGCTTTGAAAGACCGCGAGCAGCTCTTGGCTAGAGCTGCTCGTTGGTCGCGAGATGTCGAGGACGTGGACCGTTTCGAAGGAAGCCAGCACGCCTCCGGGCGAAAGAGAAAAAGCAAAGGAGGAAGAAGGCGGCCGTCGTGGACAGGCTTGCTTCGATTAATTACCACATTGTCGTACGGCCAACGCTAGATGCTACAGCGTGGTAATCTATGGAAGACTCGCCGATTTAATCCGCCGATACTTTTGCTCGCCTCTTTTCATCCTCTTTCGCGAACACGAGTGCGAATTATTGTTCGGTTTAATTGAACCGATGTAACTGGCCTTCGCGGAAGGGGAGGCTGGAGGAGGGGGGGGGGGGGGAAATGGAGGAATACCGTGTGCACGGGGTTCGCGTTTCCTTGGGGCCTTTGAGGAAATATTCAGCGAATCGGGGATTTATCGTACGTGGACTGGTGTGTTTGAAAGATTTGATTGTACTGGCCTTCTTTTTGTATTAAATGTGGGAAATTTGGACGATCCGAGGTTTTGGCACGGATTTGTAGTGGTTGAACGGTATTGTAAGTGGAAACTGCATTTGTTAGAACATTGCTGTTGCAGGAGGTGGCGGTACTGGTACTAGTAACTATCTATCTGATCGTAGGGATTCCTCATTGGTCGCACTTAATAGATGTAATCATAATGTTACTGAATAGTTTGTGTTTTTCATGCGTCAGCTTACCACAGTTAGTGACACATGTTTGGGTACATACGTACCGAATGATTGAACCTTCAAATTCCAAGATGAATATGACAACGTTTGACGTTAGCAGGGGTTGAAAACGGTATTGGTTCTCGAAAGAGTTAGAAGAACCGAAATAATCTTGAAAGCGTCGAATGAAAAAGCTTCTGGCCTATATCGGTTTCGGTTCCGGTTCCGGTTCCGGTTCTACATAGCGGTTATACATACATATATCGCTTATACAGTAAACTCTCGGAACCGATACATATCTATGTTACTGTTATAAAATCGATATATAACAGTCATAGAACTGAAATTGATATAATCAGAAATTTCAGTTCCTTATAACAATTATTCAGAATATTGGTTTTTACTAAGTAACTGTTTCAGTTGTATAGCATAACAATTTGAAACAGTTATTTTCGAAACCGTTTCAACCCCTGAACATTACTCCCATAGCCCAAGTTTCCCCTACCTTAAACATGGTACCCCCAAAGCAGCTATCAACCACTTTTACACAACATTACGTTTAACATATGAAACTCCTTACACTTCAAACCTGCTCGATAATCAAATCGGCCGACCCTCAAAAACCTAGCAACTACCACCTTCTCAAACACCTTCTCCTAGACACACTTTCCCTAGATCTCTCTTTACATATCACAATACTCAAACCCTCATCCCCAACGAAATCAAGTTCCCAAATACTCCAACCTTCACTCATCACCACACCTCGTAAACACTCCTCACCTAACCCAGAGCAACCCTCTCCCTGTCTCCACAAACCTACTCCTCTCCCCCTTGGCTATCCAGCTTTCCGCCAAAATCGGTTCCGCGGGCGTTGCCGCCAAAAAGACAGCGTGGCGACGGAAGTCGGCGAAGCGGTGGGCGAGGAGCGAAGGGAGCGACGTGCAGCGGGTCTCTTGCTGACGGGGATGCTCAAGTTCATGATCAATTGCACGTTCCCCGAATGTCGGCGGTCATCATTCGGCATCGCTCGCCCCGCGAAACCCACGGTTCTCGCTCTTTGCCGGATCAGGCCTGGTGATCTACTACCCCGTGGAATGCTGGGGCCCCGGTTTATTATAGTAGATAATGATAACATCTCGGAAGGCGTAGCAGCGCGCTGTATATTCGCGTAGCAGCCGCGCGCGAGTGGCTTTCCTTTCGTCCCACACGTCCACCGCCAGCCGCCATCAGTCACTGCATACATCACCGTCGGGCTTATTTTCGTGCGTTGCTACCCACCGCTGATGTATGGACGTAATTGGTTAGGCGGGGTACGCGGTCGGCTCGATATACACGCCAAAAGGTTGCTTGTCAACGGCGGGCGGCGGTGGCCGCGGAGACGACAAACTGATTAGGGGGGCGAGAAACACGGCCGGAACACCGCGGCTACTTTGTTGGACGGGTTGGATATCGCTTGTTTTGGCGAACGGTGCTTTTCCGGGCGATCTGACGGCTCTCCTTTGTTTTATTTCGAGTCTGCTCCGCGAGGGTAGACGATTGCAAGGAAGTTTAAGAAATTCGTCACAGAGTATAGTATAATATACAATTCAACGTCACCGTAATACTATTGCGGTGCTTTCGCTTGAAGCGATCTAGTCAACAAGCCCTTCCTATCAAAAACAGTTAAAGGATGCCTCCTTGCGTTTCGTTTCCTAAGGATCGATGACTATTGACTACCTCATCGATGAACACTCTTCCAAGATAACCCTTTCTCCCGCCAAAAATGCCAGGAAATAGTTCCTCTATTCCCGCGTGGCGTCCAAGTGTCCACATCTGTGTGCCACTCGTGGAAGATGCGACGTTGCAGAAGAGCGTGTGTCGTCACCTCAGCGATTGTTTATCTGTCTCGTTTAACCACCCAACCTCGACCTAGTCCTGACCTAACACAGATCTAAGTTAGACCTAAACAGTCTCGCAGCTTGCAATTCTAGATTGTAGGACTTCCTCCGGATGACCAGATATCACGCCTTTTGCTCTGATGTTCGATGTTTCCTACATGATGCTGGGTGCTGTAACTTGGGAGTATATAAATTGAGGCAGTATAGGGTGGTCGTAAAAGTAATGGGGGACAAAGATAATAAGGATGTTGGGGGTCAAGAATTCTGGTACGCGTTCTACATTATAATACAATATTTGGGAATTGGGACTATAGTTTGGGTACGCCAAGGTGAATAAACGTTTTAGGCTTGTGCGACCCTGTCGGGGTGGCGCAAAACATATTTGGCGGCTTGTGATCTCAAGGGTATCGCTTTACACATCACTTGACTGTGTCCCAAATACCTGACACTGTGTTTCTCTCGCTGATAGGTGCAGGGTAGGTTGGAGCTTAGAGTGACGTTGTCTGTAGACCTTGTTGTTCTTTTTGAGCAAGTCAGGAGTTAGGAGTAATTAACCCTACCATCGGGACGTGCTCGATATATGAGATGAAACCACTAATAGCGTCTGTAAGTTTAGTATAATTATACATACGAGTAATAGATCTTCAGACAGTTAATTTAGTGTACAAGACGGTAAGTTAGACAACACTGAGTTTTCTCGTAATTTGAACTGAGTTTTCTCGTAATTCTCCAAAAATTTCAGTAGTGTCCAGTCTTCTTAATAGAATATAAACTCTTTTAGAAGCATCGGGACCGAGAAATGGACCGTGAACGTTCCTCAGGTCGATCTGCCAAGGTTAAGCTTAATCTTAACTTCATGCACGCCCATCTGTTGACCAGTTTCACTCTGCGCAACAGTAATGGCTGCCGCGACGCATACGCAACCGCAATTGCGTATATCAAGCCATCGAATGATGAGCTTCGGGCACACGTTCGCGTTGCACGACCACGCGCATATCTCCCCAAGCGACCCCAATCGTTCATTAGCGAGTCTGAAAGTCCAATTCATTTGATAAATTGTCTAGTTTCTGCGGGGGAGAGACGCATCCACGCGCCAGGCTTTACCAACTGGCACTTCACTGACTTCCACTCCTACTTATTGAATTCTTCTGACACTTTTACGAAAATATAATTACAGATAACCAAGTAATAAGCATTTCAAGATGACTTTCTTGACGAACAATCAATATTTTAGATTGAATTGCTTTGATTTAGTGGCTTCAAAAGCAAACGTAGCTATGAACAAACATTTTTGGTAACTTCTGAGTGAGTGGTAGCGTTACGTATAACTCGTAATGCAAGGGCATTTCTTTAGAAAATTTGCGTCGCATTTTTTTGTAACTAATTCCTTCCATGGAAGGTATTGGCCACAAGATAAGTTGGTATAAAAGGTATCTCAAGATAAGCTGAAAAGTGGCCTACCCAAGAGGGTGGGCACAAGGGGCTCAGGCACCCTCAAAGGGGCTTTGTAAAAAGTAAAGAACACTGGATTTTGTGTTTTAAATAAATTTTTATAATCACCCAATGAATTTTATTGAATTTCCAATAAACTGAAGCTGAATATACCTAAATACACTCTATCTGGAACTCAATAATTCCAGAAGAAGTAAACGCAAATTGTAGAATCCATAACCAGTTTCCTTCCAAAATTCTATTAATTCAACCAACCTCATTCTAATAACGTAGGAATTTAGAAACATACGTCGGTAGAACATTCCTAATCGTAGTGACCGCTAAACACTCCCACAATGCAAACACTTGATCCCAAAAATCGAACAAAAGTGATACCTTCTATCGTGAAGGAATTTGAGTCCCACCTTCGCGAGGACCAATCGCACGGGTCTCTGGATTCAGCAGCTTATAATTCATGCGTGCCCATCAGACAGATTTATACGCGATAGTTGGCGCAACAATAATGGCTACCGGCACTGTGCACGCAACTACGATCGCGCATCCTTTATCATCGCGTCGAGCAGGCATGCGCCGCGCGCGCACACCAGCACGCGGTTTCTTGGATCATTACGATCGTGTTCGGTACGATCTCGAGGATCGATGTACCGGCGGTGCCTGGCCCGTGGCGTTAGATAGGATTCTAGGTATAATGAATATCGCCTGGATCCCGCGTTCGTCTCCCCAATTTATCTTGCTACTAATACACGCGCGTCAAAGGAAGCGGAATTAATTCACGGGCCTGGATTTCGCTTATTCTGAAAACAGAATCATCATACACAGACTGCGAATTGATAGAGAAAATGGTGGCAAGCTGGTTTGATTATTTTCATCCTCGGAGCATTTGTCAAGTTTTACTTTAGTTAATATTCAAAATTTTTCCACTTTACGGTGTTTATGGATAATATTAAGGACAATATTAAGTCTATAGATTTGTGACTATAGAGCGTGTCGCCATTAGTAAAAACACATTACTAGAACTCTCCTGCTAAGACCTAACAAACGGTACTAAATAATTTTAATTTACAAATCAGAGGTAGATCCTCAGAAATTGATTTAAACTTCCTATTAGCGAACACGGGAACAACGACAACGTAAAATAGTGTCTGTTTAAAAGCGCACTGCTACGACCGATAGTCCTGCAGATCAAGGCAGATCAAATGTATCTCTCACCTGCCCTTACATTTATAGACGGACAGAACTATAACACTCGCTGACAAACAGTAACTAAAGGCGTCGTCTATTACAGCAGCTCCTATGACCTCGGACAATAATACACCCACCTAAACCTTCCACACTGCCTCAAGCTTCGACCATGTCTTATTACTCTCAGTCAAGCCAGAAAGAACGCAGACAATCGTTTCTATCCGCCAATCTCTGCACCCCATCATCGGAAGTCTGACAGTGGAGACATCTGCCACGCGGGAAATCTCTGCTATGGTCGTTAAAACGCGCTAGTAATTCTCTCAGCTGGCCATCATCGCTAGCCACACAAGTACTGCGCGAGGCTCGTCTAGCACAGCCTCTGTCAGCCTTTATTAGCCCGTCTATACCAAGCGCCGTTCACTTTCGATCGCTCGTCAATCTGCCGACCTTCGATTCTCGACGCGTACAGGCATCGATAGCCACCGGGCAACATGGACGCTTGGTAAAATTATGTAGCCGCTGGCATGGTCGGCCGATTTCCTGCAAGTGCGTCGAATAATCGCGAGGCGGATTATACGCGCGGAATGAGTCGGCGCCGCGGCAGGCGGATAGACCGTCTCGTCCAGCTTTCGAGCTGGTGCACCTCGCTAACGGTTTCACCTAGGTGGCACGCAGTCTTTGCCAGACCCGTCTCGGTGGAATTGATCGAGGCATGATAAGAACGTTGAGCTTGAATCGCAATTGACATCAATTGTCTGCGCTCGCGGGTGTCTCGGCGTGTTCCGCGAAGCCCTCCGCGTCTGGGTGTCAGCGGCTGAAGGGGGGGAGAGGCTTTTAAAGGAATTAAACAGGGTTCAGGAGCTGTGTAATTTAGAAGCTGGTATTTGGGAAGCTTTGTTTGCTTTGGTAGTAGGAAGCTGGTTGCTCGGGATAGGTGCAGTAGCAGTTTCGCAACGGGTTCCAGTCCCAGGAGAGTGTGGATTGATGATAGATGGGGAGGATGAGTTTTATGTTCGTTGGCACAGGGATTGTGAGATGCAGCTGACTTGGAAATGGCGACACACGGAGATAGAGATCTGTCTATCACTGAGCTAGAAGTGATACTGAGAATTAAAGCGCAGGGAATTCAAGTAGAATTTGGCTGATGGTGGTCACGAATCAGACATAGATGTTCACAGATTCTGGGGTTGGGACCGAGGATAGTTTATCAAGTAGAACGTTCAGGAACTGATGCAAGGGCTGGGAATGCTGCAGTCCTCGAGTGACTTCAAACAGTCCGTGCATCTTCAGGCAACCAAGAAACTATGGTAATACACTGACAAGTGTTAACTAGCTGACTAACCTCCATTAAACCACTTCACGCACTTCGTACGATCATCTACATATGTACACATCTCTCCGATGATCATCCACCGTCGTCGAAAGTAGCGCAGACACATTAACGACCTTACCACCCCGAAAAGGACCGCAACTAGAGGCCAGCTCGCTGGGAACGACAACAACAGTCATCTAAATCCACTCGCGGTGAGGAATGTCTCAATCGAGCTCGGACTCGAGGCGTCCCCGGGGCCCCGATGCCATCTTTCGATCCGCCCTGGCCGAATAGTTGGCTTGCTCGCGGGCACGATCGTATCGCGACGCGGCCCGTAACGCGGCCGAAAAGATTCGAGGAGAATGCCATGACCCAGCGTGGCATTTGCATCCCTAGGATCTAATGAATAGCGTGCATTACGTCCTATTTGGTCTCGTTGCGAGCAGTGGTGACGATGCCAGTGTGCATAGCATAGCTCTCGCGCTATTTGCAGTCTGACCGACGGAGAAAGGGGAGAGAGGGAGGGATGGGAGGGCTGGGCGCACAATGGACGCCGACGCCTGGCGTCGGTATGTGCTCAATGGAGGCTAACCCCTCTTCTAAGGACGCCTCGCTCTGTACGATTTACCTACTAAACGTCAACCCAGACGCCGCGCTCGCCCTGCAGGGTGGGACTCGCGGGGCTGACGAGGCGGGCAGACAGGGGGGACGGCGAGAGGGGGTGGGAGGGGCGGTGGGGGGGGGCAGCGGGTGGGAAAATCCTTGGAATTATCCGATGCCAGTCGAATATCGAAGCGTTTAATCGACAGGCATTTCGTTGTTGGCGGTCCTGATGGGCCTGCGATATTTTGGCGTGACCTCGACCCGACGTCGATATCACCGTCATCCCCGCCGGTGGTTGCCGCGAGTCGAGGCAGTGGTTGGCACATGCAATTGTCGGTCTTCATTGAATGGTCGAATGGAATGATTAGGGAAATAGGGTGAAATAGGTTGGAGAGCTGCGGTTGGGTATGGTGGTTGTACCTTCGACGAGAAGGCCCATCGAGGTTATTATTGATGCGGTTTTGTTCGCTTTATTTCGAATTTTGGTGGGATATGTTTGCCGAGGATTTGGATGATTTTGTTATTGGCGGAATTTAGAATGGACTTTTTAACGGTTTTACGTTAGTGGTTGTGAAGGAAGGCCGTTGTACCAAGTCAGTCAAGTGGACCTATAGTTTAATTCCGACAATTGTATATTTTGTAAGGGGTTGTATTTTATTCTGGTATAAAATATTTAGTGACATACCTCTTTTTAAATGAAAGTAATACAGTGGAATATTCTCGTTTCGCAAACGAAATTTATAAAGACAGATTTTCTGCCGCTTTTTTTTCTATAGAGAATATGCACAATAGAAAGAGAAACTCGAAGAAACGTTAACAATAAAGGAAAAGAGTAATTGACGATGTTCAACAAGAAATTGAATGATTACAAAAGAGCTGAAATTATAATACAATATGAACATTACATAATGAATCTACGGGTGTTTTCATAGGTTAAATTATTCTTATTCTTATTCATTCGCAATTAATGAATAACGCAGGAATAAACGCTTTCTGGTTGGAAAGTAACTTTTTCAATTACGGTCAGTAGGCATTATTTATTTTAAAATAGGCCTTAGTCGATGATAATTTACAGCTACACATTGCATAAACACAGGAGGCCAGAATGCACGCGCCGCACCTTGAAAATTATTACTAACTCGAACTTTGATAATTGCAAATATCACAACTGCCTGACAATTATTGCGTGCATTGTATAAACCGCGGCAGAAGCGTGTGAAAATCGTTAAGTGAAGGGACATTGCGAAATTTATCAAGATCCGCAAAAGCAACACCTCGTATTCCGCTCAAACCGTGGTTATCTTAATCACCGCGTCTGTAAACATTGTATAATTAATAAAGTTTATCTCGCGTTCATTTATTAAGTGGACATAAGTCACGGAACACATAAAAAAAACACATTGTAAATAATTACATATGTCGATAACATAGCTTCGAAATACTATACAACAGAATTCTTTAAGCATGAAGAAATTCTACCAGCGTGTTCTTTTAATTCCTATTCTCACAGATACTTTAAGAGTGAAGTCTTAAATGTTAAGGTTCCTCCGTTTATATCTGCTACGTATTAATTCTTAATTCGAATTATCCACGAAAGAATACGTGGGAAAGTAACGGAAGCAATATTCTTTTAACAGTTGAACGTTCACCAAAGATCGTTAGAGGCGGCGGGTCTTGAAATCTGCGGCGCTGGCGGAAGTGTTCCTCAAGGGCAGCCCAGCAGCGCCGGTTCCGTCGGCTCAGCACCCAGTCCAGCATCACCAAGGCCAACCCCCCAACCACGGCCAACACCTCAACCACGGCCACCCCTTGCCACGACCACTTCACAGCCGTCGAGAACGTTAGACGACGACAGATCGACGGACGGTGAGTTGGAACAAAAATTTCACGGAATAAAATAAACTCCCGCGGAGTAAAATAAACACAATAAGACCTTGAACTTTGTAAATTAAATGTGCGAACACTTGCATCTATCACATTGTTGATAATAAATACATCCGAGAATGTAATAAAGTATGTAATAAAGTAGTCCTGCATACATGACAGTTCAATCTGAAGGATATTTTATGATTCATTACAAAATTTTAGGTTTTCATAATGAATGAAATTATTCAAATTAGAAAATCGGCAAATTAAGACGCTATTTTTGCGATGTAGGAAAGGAATGTATGTACATATTAAGTTGTCTGTTCTGCCAGTCTGTTTCTGGTTGTTCTACTTATGGGTGCAGGAGATTCAGTAGCTATCTGATCAGACGCACCAGATGAGAGACTGTGAAACGAAGTAGATTGTGTTATTCGTCTGACTCGCGCAGTTTCTTTTCAGACACTCTCTTTTATGTAACAAATTTAATGAAAACTGAAATGTCAGTGTTGGTATTTATAAACAATTATGCAATGTATATTACGTTTCAAGTGTAATAGTAGCTTACTTGCATTCGCCTTTGAAATGTGATATTTGTGATGTAATTATGAAATATTATAAAGTGTTATGCATAATGGAAACTCTGTGGCATTCGCTGATAAAATACAATATTCCTTGATCGAACATAAAATATCCTCATGGCTAAAAAATTGCCAAG
Source organism: Andrena bucephala (assembly GCA_947577245.1). Lineage (NCBI taxonomy): Eukaryota > Metazoa > Arthropoda > Insecta > Hymenoptera > Andrenidae > Andrena > Andrena bucephala. Next base: position 12,118,913 of record OX387715.1, read on the forward strand.
AAATTTATGCAACTATTTGATTCCGTTAAAATCCAGCATGACAGAAACACAAAATTCTGATAAACTTGGACCTGCTGATTTTGTCATAGCCGTAGGTACTGGCACCGCCGCGGAGGATTCGGACGATGGTGAGAGCAGAGCGCAATACGTGAACGCAAATTGCGTGGTCTTCACTCACTACCGAGGGGACGCAGCGTCTGAAGTGGAGGAACACTTTCAAAGGGCACTAGCACACGATAAATTGAAGGGTGAGTTGTTTTACTCAAACCTGTAATACTGGTTTTGAAAGAGAACGATAAGTCCAGTCATTCAACTTTAGGTGTCATACACTTATAAAATTAACGTTACAAATTAACTGTATCAGTCTTATGACGGAGGATGAGAGAAGGGAGGGGGGGGGGGGGGAATAAATTGAAACTATATCTTTTGTGTACGATTAGCTGTTCTAAGAAATATATTAAAGTCCAGACTTTTATAATACTCATCAGTGTTGAGGAATATTAACATATATATAAATGATGGTTGGGAAAACAAACAGTTTAATTAATTTTCCTCAAAATTAGACGAGTCCCCAAGAAAGGGAAATGAGAGAGGGTCGAAGAAGACTCGAGGGACATAGTAGTGGGGCTTAAACAAAGGAGAACACGATTGGGTGAAAAGAGACCCGAAGGGTTAAGGAACAAATGTTCACGGAAACGAATTATCACTTGACGCTGGAGGCAAAGGACACCGACAGGCCTCTCGATTCGCGAAGAATGAAAGCCCGGGCTTTCGGTTCGTTCCAATTACGATCCCGTTTCGATGCCTCATCGAAGCACGCGCGTCGAAGATTGGACAGCGCCGGCCTGTGTACCGGGACTAATGCATCAAAGGCGCGGTGATTTAAGCGCGTCCACCGCGGATGCAACGCCGTTGCCAGCGGGGACCGATAATAAAGTGCGCCATTAGCCCGCGACAACGCTAACAAGCCACGTAACAATTGTACCGTCGTCGTACTTGGAGACCTAAAACCCTCGCTGTCGGCCAGCGTGGAAGGAGACGAAGAAGAAGGAGCGGAGGCTGCGCGAGAGACAGGGCGAGCGAAGGTGAGAATACGAAAGGCTGTAGGGGAGTTGGGTGAAAGAAAAAAATAGGGAACGAAAGCGAGGGGATGGGACGAGGATGAAGTAAAGCGGGAAAGGAGTGAAAGAAGATGGGTCTGAGGGGTGGATGAAAAATTGGTACAGATTTCTGGGGTTGAAGGTGAAGAGATGGAAGAGGTGTAGTTAGGTGAAAGGCGAGAGAATGGATGACAAAAGAATGTCATACCGGAAGTGGAGGTCTAAATGACGGAAGAGAGATGGGGAGGGTGGTTGAATTTTACTTGCAAGGGTTAAAAAAGGGGAAGACGAAAAAATGAAGGAAAGTGAAAAAGGTAGATATATAACAACAGTGAGGGAAGATATAAAGTAAGAAATGTTTAGACGTGAGAAAGGGGTAGAAAGTAGTAACGCAAAAAAGAGCGACTGCTGTTGAAATGCATATACGTAAATAGAAGATTCTGATGAACAATAAACACTGGAATATTTGAGACGCAAGGCCTGCTAGAGTTATCAATACAATAAGAAAACGAAAAAGAACCACGATGAAGAACGAACCAACGCAGCGTGACCACCCCTTATAAAGGCAAGTGGAGCCATGCAAAGAGACAACAAACCCAAGTACCATGCTAAAAAACAAACCCACAAAATAATATCACCGGCATAAGAAGGGGGAGCATTCATAACCTCCAAAAAAGGAGTCGAATGAAGGCGATAGGCCGGGACGGAAGGAATCATCCCGCTGGAGGGCCGCGCTCCTCGTACCCGAAAGAAACGGCCCGCTAACGAGAAAGGGCAGAAGGGGGTAGGGGGTTGTCAGGCACGAGCGGGTTTGGCAAGCGATCGGCGTTGCGAGCCCCGTCTATATCGGTATCGTTTAAGGCCGCATTTATCTCTCGCGGCAGTGCTCAGGATCAGTTCACTAGCCTGCTTAGAATTCAAGACAACACGACCTAATTGTTATGTGCCGTGCGCGTCTCTCCCTCTCTCCCTCCCCCCCCCCCCGCTCCCCTCGCTCCGCTGCCCCCTTGGCTCCTCAGCGTCACCTCTTCATCCCTCCCCGCGGCCGTTTCATCGCGACCACGCTTTCACGGCATAGGAAAGGTAAATTAAGAGCTTCTATGCTCCACGGGCTTCGAGATGCACGCTGGCTCAGGGAGGAGAGTAGAGACGGAAACGAAGGGGGAGGAGGGGAGGGGGCGAGGAGGAAACGAGGAGGGCGGGGGGGGGGGGGTACAGGAGACAGTTTTAGCCGCGGTATGCCGTACGTACAAGGAGTGAACGCCTCTGAAACGGTGAACATGTTCACCGCTAGAACAAAGACGCACCCTCCGTGAGGATCGAGGGTGCAAGGCGCTGATAAGAAGGGCTGGGGATTGTTTGAGCCCGCGGCACGGCGCGTGTTTGCGGTCGAGCTGGGACGCTTCATCTGGGCGTGTTTCGCTGCGCTACCTTGGCTACTTGGTTCGAATAGTTTCGTGATAAGGGGCCTTTTGCTCGAAGATTTCTTATTTCAGTCGGTCAAGTGAGTGGTGAGGAACCTCTGCGAAGAAAGGAAAATATTGTCTATTGTTATTATTATTATTATTAATCGGGTATGCTACGCTTTAGTTTACAATGATGAGCACTACAAAAAGAATTTCGTATAAATTAAAATTAACGCGGAGTAACACAATCAAGACAGAAAGTATATCTACTTTTTAGAAGTTATGCGTGTCAATATTCCTGCGTTCTATGAATCGTGGTTACACTTGCGGGAGCCTTTCGAACCGGGTACGAAAGGCATTAGAAGAACCCCATAGAAATATAGCGATATGCAGATGAAATGGCTACTAAATGTAATTTCAGCGGTGGATCAAAGAACCCCCGAGTTCCTCGCGAAGATCCTGCTATAGCCATCCACAGTATACATTGTATTAAAGAAGAAACTCCAACGACGGTGATTGCGCGACAAAGATTGAGCTTCCGAATCGAGGAGCAGGGCGATAGCAGAACCCAAGAGAAGCACGACAACGGCAGAAAGAGCCGCGTCGCCGCTATCGTCGCTGGCACGCTTATCAAGCAGGAACTGGGCAGTGAATATAATTTCAACGGTTAGATCAAAGAACTGCTGCGCGCCTAGATAGACGATACGCGGGGCCCTTAATCACGCTACTCTCCTTCCCGAGTTATCAATTGCCGTGTCCCGGGTAACCAGGCTAAAGACGTTATTAGCCTCCTTCGCTCGGCTGCCGATAATATATTTCACCGGCTAATGAGTTAAAAGAAGCCCTCGGTGGTTCGCGCGGTAGGACAAAGAGGCGACGTGACCGCGGACACAAATATCCGCCCGCGTGGCGGAAAGAACGTCAGAGATTAAGCGCGGGGGTCTCGCGTCGCGTTTCGTACCGCTCGAAATCGCAATTTCGCTTGGAAAATTGGTAGCGTGTTACCCTCCGTCCCCGCTTGCCGTCGGGGAATCACATCTTGCGACGGAGAAATTGCATCTGCGACGCTTCTGCCTCGGCTACCGGCCGGTACCCGGAGCAAAAGGACGAGGGATCGAGGGGAATGATACGGGGGAACGATAAAACGCTTTGCCCTCGAATGCTCGCCGATACGAACGATCGTCCTGGCTTCTTGAAGACACCGCCTTCAGAGAGCCTATATACGCTCTCCCTGGGATTCGTTACTGCTCGGTGCATACCTACCTATTTAGAAAATTGGTGTAAACTTCTATTGACACATGCGTGAGATATTGTACTGTACATGTTACTGGGATGTGGACGTAGCTTTTCTGTAGAGGGTGTAGAGGTTAGCGAGCTACGATTAGATTTTTACAGCCTTTATGCCAAGTCCGCGTAATGCGTCTGTCACCCTGGTTCATCGCTATTTAATTACAGATTACTACGAACATCGTAGGGGAGAGTTGCCAATATCGTAGGGGAGACCTGGGACAAACGTAACACTTTTTACATTTGGCTAAGCTGCCAATTACCTCTTACAGATATAAAAACGAAAATTATGCCTTAAGATAGTGTGTTTCTTGGTCTATCATTTGACCACAAATTCAGCGTTCCAATATAAGTAGTCAAAGAGTTATGGCAATTTTCCGCAGTGACTGTCAGTGTCACTTTTGTCCTGCACGGGTAGGACGAAAGTAACATACCATGGGGACGAAAGTAATACTAATTATTTTCAGGACAATTAAGTAAAAACACTTCTTCCAAAGCAAAATAGGATTTTTATTTTCAGAAACGATAGAAACAAACATTTAAATAAACATATTTTAAGTAGGTAACGATTAAAAAGCATAACCAGCTTCAAACATTTTTTTGATACTGTGTATTTGATTTAATATGGAATCTCGTGTAATGGCCCCAAAAGTAACTAATATTTATGATTTTTTTTAAAAAACTATTGTTAATATTGGATTCAACTTCTCCCCGTAATGACGTGTTACTTTTGTCCCCAGCCATGTTTTTCAGCATAGAACTGTTATAACGTACAAACTATACAAGATTTATTGAAATCAAATACAGGAACTAATAAAGACATTATCTAAGAACGCTGTAACAAATAATTGGATCAATGTCTATAGTTTAACTACGAATATTAACAAAAAAACCAACAGAGGAGACACTTATCTGAATGATCGAAATAACGAAATCAGCTCGCCCACAGTATACGAATCGTCGTATTGCTCAGCGTCACTCCGTGGAATAAAGAAACATTAAACATGCGTAACTATGTAAAGTAAACGTTTTGGAAACTTTTGTGGAAGGCGGGAGAAGGCGTGTTACTTTCATGACGCCGTTACGTTTGTCCCCGCTCTCCCCTACTGGTCACCTAAATCGTACCTCATCAATTTCTCAGTAATTAATGAATGTAAACGACATCTGATAATAAAAATATCAAGTAAATGCGAAATAAGAAATAGAAACAAAACCTTTTGAGCTTACATCCTATTTTGTGCATGCTATAAATATTTTAAAAAATCAGGTATGATTGATGTAACTTTTTACCAGTTTATTTTATCTGATAATAATCAAACAATGCAATTTTGTCCTGTAATTTTGTATGTTTCTAAAAGCGGGTTTAATGTAGAATATTTTACATTCATTTTAAGTCCATATTACGTTCATTATAAAGTTCAAATTAATATTTACAAATAAATTGATCATGTTTCCTAAATCGTACCACTACAATCGTATCAGTAGGATTTGACAACTCGTATGTTATATAGGTTATGTACATATATCATATTCATAGGCTATTGCGGCCTGTATGTGATCCATATACATATGTATATGTAACTATATAATAATCATTACTTTATGTTGAATATTTTCTTCTCTATTTGATATTGATACTATTTTTAGTTGAGTTACGATTTAGGATACCGGTTGCCTAAATCGTCCCGTTTACAGATTAATAACAAATTAATTTGTTCTGAAGAAAAGGTTAAGCATATAATAGTAGGTGCCTAAAAGATCAAGCTACAACATCCAATAGTCATTTGCGTTAACATTAGTACCAAATAGAAAATATAACGTAAAATGTCTTAAGTGGTACGATATAGGCAACCCTCCCCTACATTACGCAATCTAATATAAACAGTCGTCCTATCTTCCCTCTAACACTGCCTCCTTCCAAGCTACCCTTCGCAAGGAAGCAGCGCGAGAGAAAAATGGTCCCCGTCATTTCTCTGGTCGAAAAAGAAAGACGTCGCGAGACGAGTACGACGCTCAGTCTCTGGGGCTGAAAAATCGCGCGCGTTTATCAGCGCGCATAGTTCCGTTCAAAGGGTTAATTCGGAACGCCCGCCGAGGCTGGTGAAAGGGGGTGGAGGTGGGGGGGGGGGGTCGGAGGAGGAGACGGTTATCGTGGTGGGCGCTCGCCGCTCTGGTGAGAATACAACGTCAGAACGGCGGTAACGTTGAGTTCGGGAAATTGAGCGCGTCGTTCCACTCGGTGGCGTCAAATTAACGCCCCGTTCGCCATGCGACGCGGCGCAACAGAGACGCAATTACTTGACACGGCCCTTACACGACGTCTTGGCGTCTTCAAAGGCGCTGCCGCGGGATCACTCGCGATACCATCTTCGGCCTATGATCGTGCTTTTTCACTGTGCTCGCCCCGATGCGCGAACCGCGCGGATGAAAATTGCCGTGTAATCTATGACACCGCGCACTTTAATGCGCCCCTTAATTGAGTATCTTGCTGCGCGCGAGATATCGTTTCGCGTTCAATGAATTTTCCGCTGCCCCGTCGCGGTTCTAATTGCTGATGGATGATGGAGTTACGAGACGTGAAGAAACGTGGTTCTAGATAATATCTTTATTTAGTGTACCCATTCGAGTGCAGTAGCTGGAAGAAATCTATGAAAAAGAGGTCACTTTATGAAAGTGGTATGAAAGTTAACTTTTTTCTATGCCCTTTCTTCTTTCTACAAAATTCTTGGCAGAACAGAAATTACTTGCAAAAAGAAAAATATTAACATTAAAGAAAGAATATAACTTTAAATTTTTCAGAGTTAGACCTCGAATTAAGGGAAATTCGGATTACCGAGATTCCACTGTATACAAAACTAAGTAGTGTCAGATTTATATCCCCGGATTCATCTAAAAGTTTTTAAATCGCTATCGCTAATTAAGTCGAATAGTCACACTGTCTCGATCGTGCACAAGCTCCGCCGTGTCTGAACACGCAAAAATCGAAAATAGACCGGAACGCGTCATTAGGTGGCGGTCCTTGTTCAGAGGCGTCGTTCCTTTAGCTGCCGCCGCCAATGTGCGAGGTCGGAATCGGAATAACGAGCCATCCGGTCGCACCGCCACATCAATCTGCACTGGGTTACGTTTTGACGAATCGCGCCATCGCGACGCGCGACGTCTTTATAGAGGCACCTTCTGGCGCGGCGCCAGCGCCACGCGTCGACGCCGAGCACCGCGACGGACGCGAGAAACTCATCCAACCCGTGTCAGCCGATTATTTTTCGCGGGCTTCAGAAATGAAACACAGCGACCGGTGTCCCGCGCGAAGATTTACGGGCCACATTTGTATCCGGCTATCGCGGGCTAGGTGGAGCGATCGATGCCGCTGGATCTTAGAATAAATCATGGCTGGAGGAACCGCGGAAATGAATGGACCCGTAAATATTAATTATCACGCAACGTTCGGTCCACCGTACTGGGAAAGGGTCAAATAATGCTTTTTGCCTAAAAAAATACACTTAGAGAAATTTCAGATTCCTACCCCCTCTCGTTAGGGTGATATGGGGAAAAACAAACCCCCAAAAAATGAATTCCTTTATTTCCACCCTTAATGATTGATCTGCAATTTCGGAGATAATATACATGGTAGAGCTTAAAAGTGCCAACTACGTGCATTTTGAAGCATTGAAATATCTTGCGTAATATTTGAAATATCTTACGTATGAAATTCAAATATCTTACGTAATTGTTGAGAAAAAAAATAGTAAAGTTTAGTGTTTTTATCTCCATATTACCCTAACGAGAGTGGGTAGAGATCTGAAATTTCTCTCGGTGGTTTTTAGGCTAAAAACAATATTTGGTATACATAAATACTAAAATTGGTGCTGGGACCGTTTCCCCTATGCTTAGCCGGCAAGACCCTTTGTATCGTTAGGATTGTATAGTGGCGAGGGACGGCAGTGAAGTGTTTGATGCGGATGTTAGCGAGGATAGATAAGGATGATGCTATTTTTGGTGGATTTAAATTTTGGGGAATGATCTTTGCATTTTTGAAAGGGCAGCAGAATTATTGTAGCTATCCAGTACTGTTAAGAGTTCCATACACGTTGAGATCTATATCGATACATGTTGCAAGTGTCACTATCGCGATACAAACTTCAATGTGCATTTGCTTGTCTCGGTATCTTAATGTCCTGAGACGTCGATACCTCGATGGTGCAACTGATACGAATATCTACAATTGAGGATCTTCAGTGGCGGATTTAACAGGGCGGCTGATGAGCAGGGCCCCATCTCCAAAAAAAATATGATTAGGTATACGTATCCAAACATTACAATTTTTTTCGTACTACTACACTCGGCCCGTTTTCAATTAACTACCTCTTCATTTTCCCCCCAAAATGGGCCCCTCAGAACGTTTGCCACCTGGGCCTTTTTTCTTAAATCCGCCACTGAGGACCTTGTAGCAAGAGGGGTTCAGCTCCATTTTTGAGTTCTCGCATTGTTATCTGTATCGATTACAGATCTAAACTTGTATGGGGCTCTTTAAAGATCAGTGGCTGAGAGGTCTGTTGAGTTTGTGCCTTTGGAGAAGGGAACTCGACGTTTCGGTAGCCGTCCAGTAGGTAACAGAATTGAGGAAGTCGCATGGGGAATAATGGGTAGTATGTAGCGATTCTTCGAATTACTGAACACGCAAAGAAATTGCAACTACTCGGTAGCTAGATCCATTACTCATTGAATATTCATTTTGACGTCATCCATTAGTTCTTGATACATGGAGCTCCCGGAATACCAGGGATTCTTCGCCATACAATAATTATTCGAGGAACTCCATTGACTTAGGTACAGACTACCGAAGAATATTTCCTGACCACTCTACCTGTGCACATTTCTTACAACTTTCTTATTCCCCGGTCGCGAGGTCTATTAACCACTTAAATACCTTCCTACCCCCATGTCCCAAGCATCGACCATTAAACTCAAGCAAATCACCGGCACTGTTCCCTCGGTGACCGTAGAAATCCCGGTAACTGATTCCGAGCTGTCGCGTGTTCTCCCGTGAATTCGGCATCGACATCCCTTTCGTGTTCCGTCAGAGCCTCGGCTCGCATAGAATTGAATCCTACCTTTCCCTGGCTGCCCTCCTGCCGCCCCCTCTTTGCGGGCCCGCGGCATCGGCACAGTAGAAAGCCGGCCGTAGGACGCTCGACACTCTGTTTCTTTAATTGCGTTAATAAATAAAGGACAGTCGGCCGTGGCCGGCGGGGCCGGCGGTCCGGGGGGGGGGGCGGGGGGCGGGGGGGGGGAGGGGGAAGTTGGGACAGGAGGGGGATAGAGAGAAGAAAGAGAAACGAGGGAGGCGCAGCGGCCGGGAAAGAGGGAGAGAGGGGTCCTGGTAGAAGGGCGAAGGACGCGGAACGAAGGACGAAGGTGTGCGGAGGCCGGTTCCCGCCGCTATCTCGCATCTTCTCCCCCCGTAAGCAAATCGCAATATTTAACGCGATAGTTAGTCAATCTTTCTTTGATACGTGTGTAGGAGGATGACGCCGCGGCGCACGGCCAATCCGCGGCCAACTATGGTCGGAACCCCCTGCGTCAGCCAGAAAGTATATTTTACACGTTCGTCGGCAACGAGAACTCCTCTCCTCCGCCCCCTCCTACCCCGCTTTCGCCTTCCTTCCATTCGACATTCCACGCGTGGGAAACAATGCGGCCCCATGGCTTCTTTATGCTCGAAGTGTCGCGGGTCAGTTGTTACCGGGACGACCCGATACCCAATCGGATTACAGTATCGTTCCGGGGCCCTCTGGGGACACGGAGATTGCGAGCCGGATTCGAATTTTTGCGTCTTTCGCGCCGACTACCGCCGAGATGGAAACGAGACGGAAGCTCCTGCGGGGAACGAAGCGGAGGCACTGGACGGGGGTGTCTCTGTGGAAAATGAAGGTGTGATGTGGGTTAACGTGGGACTGTTATTAGGCGCGCGAGGGGACGAATCGTTTAAGGAGAATAGTTTTTATTGGCTCATGGGAAAAATTAATTGAGGTTTGTTTCTTAATGGAAATTAATCATTTTCTTTTTGTACGTTGCTGAAAGGATCTTGGGCATTGCTGATTCAGATTTAAAGGATGGTACCTACCTTGATTCTGAAAGATTGATTTTAGATTTTTAATGGTAAACCTGGAAAATTTTGACATACTTTTAAGTGACAGTTATGCGCAGGTGGAATAGTACTTGGTACTTGTTAACAGGTTATTTCAAGATTAAGTGATGTGAGATACACAGGTGTGGACGCCTCTACTGGCTTTTGTATCGTTGGCACAAAGTAACTGCTTTTGTGGAAACTTTTAATTTACAAGAAGCAATGTAGCACATTTTCTAACACTCAATTTAAGAATTCTGTAGATGAGTATCCTTTTGAACACTTCCCATTTTCTTCGTATATGCAAGGTGCACGTTGAACACGCCAGCAAAGCAAGTGAAAGCTTCATTTAATGTAAAGCAGTAGGGGAGACCGGGGCTAGTTGATACGTTATTCTGTTTTCAATTTTTTTCATTTTTTATTTGAATTAATTACTTAATAACAAATATGCCAAAATATACTTTAGTCCTTCCTCTTTAATATATAGAAATACATACAAAATGAATGAAAAAATGTTATTTGGACGATCAATTTAGATGTATCAAAACTACTGTTTCTCTATATAGTATTAAACGTCTTTATTGCGCAACACAAGCAGAAAAACAACGTAAAGAAAGTAAACAAAGACAAAAGCAAAGGCGAAGTTCAGTCAGGGACTGTTTTTCAACTTAACCTAAAGAACGGATACAGTTAAAAAAGATTGTTAACATCAACGTACACAGACGTAGTAAATAATTGAACAACAAACTTCACATATTTCGCTCAAATGGAGCTGCATATATACAGTGTCAAGATAATTCGCCTGTACCAACTAGCCCCGGTCTCCCCTAAACATGAAATTATTAGGAGCTTACACAAAATTGAACCACATCTTTATAATAAACTAGTTGAAACGCCCGGTGTTACCCAGGTTAATGCAAGTTTTAAAATAAAAGTGACAGTATAACAGACGGCGAAATAGTTGACAGCGTTATTAAAGTTAGCGAGAAAGGCAAAAAAGTCCCCATTTGTTTACATCGAGTAAGTCGTTCGCGAGTCATTTTAGAGCATTTGTGTAGAAAATATGTGCCAAATTTAAACGAAATCCGTGCAGCGGTGTAAATTTTTATTACGAGAAAACAGACAGAAAATTAATTTTATATAAATAGATAAAACGATATACAGATAAACACCCCGTTCTAGGAACTCGGCACACAAAACTCTACTTGCACGATATTGAATTTTCAAGCTACGACCTGCAGCCGGAACCACCGGGTTCCAGGAACGTTGCAGCGCGCGATAAAGTAGGTAAAAGATCGAAAGATCAACCAAAAAAAAAGGGAAGAAAAATGAAAGGGAATGAGGGATTATCCAAACGATATCAACGCAGACGACACCTGTAACGTTAAATAATAGGAGCTCGTGGTCCGAGGATAAATTAGCGGCCGAGACGCTTTCCATGGGATAGTTAAGAGCGACCGTGGCGGAGATGAGATCGAGGAAGAGCGAGAGGAGGAATTAGAAGTATAAATCGTCGGCTGGCTCGACCTCGTTGGTTCAACCTTCGAATATGTGTGTTTGGATTGGCCAGGGGAGATTCGAGAGAGAAAAAGGAATCCCGGGGACCAAGGGCCCGGAGACTCGCGGGAGGATACACGACAAGCTTCTGGCTTTGGAGTGGTCGCTTGTAAAACAACCGAGCGGTACCTTTCTGTCGCGCGGTTCGATCCCGTGGGATCCGGCTACTCGTTTATCGTGAGCCCACGAAAGAATCGCGTTCTGGCCCGTGGGAAACGATACAAATATTTTAATAAACATTCCACCGCGGTTCCTCAGGACGGGCCCCCTTCGGCAGAAAATGTTGCGTCGATGGGTCTGTCGATTGGTGAAGACTCAGGGCCATCGATCGTAGATCCATCGCGGAAACTCTATGATTCACCGTCCGAATATGTTAAGAGAGTATCGTGATTTATTTGGGCGTTGGTTTTCTTTCAATTTCGGTGTTCTTCTATCGAACACGACTTGGTCAAGCCTGTTCATATTTACACAGGAAGGAATTTGAAGATGTGTATGGATTACTGGTGGCGTTCGAATTACTGTTAGGGAATAGCAACGGGGAGGTACTAGATTTTCCTTTGCTAGGAAGATTGCATTTCATGCATTGAGAGCTTGAGGTTTTTAAGTGCAGAATAGCACGCCAAGTCTTACTTTTTAAGGGCAAACGGAGGTATGAAAGTAGGATACCGTGGTATTAAAACAATTTACATAAATGAACGCGGAATAAGAAGTTAGAAATGCCCGGATAGTTTTGCAAATTTACATAAGCATGTAACGTGAAATTGTAATGACTTAAGTGGAGAAGTGAATAATATGTCTCTTCTTCTATGTTCTCCTAAAATGGTTATGAAAGGCAGTTGTCTCGATAGAAGCCCTGACGAAATAATCTTCACTGGATCAAACATGTAGCGTGTTACTAACAATGTTCCTTTCTTTCCAGAAAATATATCTCCCATGTCCATGAGGAACTTCCCCGCGTCCTTCTGGAACAGCCAGCACCCTGGCGAGGTCTACGAGTACCCAACGGACCCATGGCATCCACATTACACACAATACCACCACAGGTGAGTCTGCTACGATTCCTGATGCCATCTTTCAAAATCTTCATGCCATGGAAATGGTAACCTTAATCTCACTTCCGTCACTGCTTCAGAAGCTACATTAGTCCTGTTCATTTCCAAGTATTCTCTCGAAAGCATCAACAGTCTCAATAGATCAATCAAAACACAACTTCTCCTTTCTCCAGGAAAATAAAGATTTTTCCATTAGCTTACAAATTTCAGCATCATTTTACAACAGTACCTAAAAATGGTTGCTTCGAACTATCAATAGTAAAACTTCCGTACCCAGTGGCGGATTTGACGGGCTGTCGATGAGCACTTTCCGCCTGAACCCCTGCTCAGAAGGCCCCCAGCGCCCCATCTTCAAATTATGATTTTATCCAAACACTATATTTTTTTTTCTGTACTACTACACTTAACTTGATGTAACGAACTACCTTTTCATTTCCCCGAAAATGGTCCCTTCAGAACGTTCGCCACCTGGGCCCTTTTCCTTAAATCCGCCACTTTAGGTCCACTTATAATAAAACCCTCACTCATCAGAAATACTTATTCACTATTCGTGAATAATTTTACCCATAAAGAATGAAAGCCTCGATAAAAATAGTGTTACATAACCATCTATATCAGCCAAGTCTGTACATACAAAAAGTGACAGAAGCCGACGCGCAGCTGTACACTCCAAAGCCAACTCCAGACAGGAGCTACATTCATAAAGCCCTTTTTTCATTAATCCAATTTGTTCGATTCATCCCCGAAATTATACCCACTAATAACAAAACGGCCCCTCGCGTTGAAGCACTACCAGCGCCGCTTATCGGCAATCAAACAGCCGAGTTCTCCCAAGGAATCCGTGCAACTCGGCGGACGTCGGCGCGCTCCATTTTAAATTCGGCACTGTTTCACGCTCGAAGCTCGGCGGTTCGCGCGAAACCAGGCAATGATAAATCGGCGAGATCCTCGAGTGCGCCGTCCGTTCAATTAACGGGCGATAATGCGGCCGATGCTTCACGCATTCCAAAAATCCACCTCCGGCAGGCGCGACACGCTCATTACGCGATAGCCTGCCGGGATAAACCGTCGGAAATGAATGTCGCGGCGCGCGCGAGACGGGAAACGGCGAGACGGAGGAGGAGGAGGCCGTGAAAAAGGGGGCGAAGGGAAAGGAAATGGGAGAAAAATCGGGCGAAATCGAGGAAAGGGATATATAGAGGGCTGGCACGGAGGACGCGCGAGAATGAGAAGGCAGATTAAATGGAGGTGGTTGGGAGAGAGGGAGAAGGATCGGAGGCAAAGAGAAAACGAGACGTGAAAAATACAGAAAACCGTCGGGAGCAGGTACCCTTGCTGGAAAGATCTTTAGCGCTGATCTCGCGTCGGCCGCCGTATAAATTACCAGTCTGTCACCGTTCTTGAGAGGAGGCACGATATCGAGAATTCTTTCCCTCCTTCTCTCTCCCCCCCCCCCCCCCTCTCTGTCTCTCTCATTTCTACCCATTTTTCTTTCTATTTCTCGTCTCGTTTCTCTTCCTCTTTCATTCGCCTATTTTCCTTCGCGCAGTCCCTGTCTATTCATTTTCGCCGGCTACACTCCCGCTGCTCCTGGTCCTGACGATCGAGCACAGAATTAAGAGGCGGACGGTTTCCACGGTTTGTTACAGGGCTGTGCACGATTATCACCACCATAATATGGCGGCCGTGACGAGTTACGGTGGCCTGTTGTTGGGTGGTGCACGGGGACTCGGCCACCATACGTCCCACCATGCGGCGCACCACGCGCACGCCGCGGCAGCCTACAAGGACTGGACGTCGGCGACGCCGTCGCAGTCGCTCGTCGACGCTTCATCCGCACCCCCTTACGCACACGGCCCTTACCCACCCCTCTCTGGTGAGTAGAACCGCTAGGGTTACTTTAGCACGTAGTCGCGGATATTGAATGGTGGTTGTTTCGATGCCGGGCAAACGGCTCCCTGGTTCAGGTCACTGGCTCACTGTGTGTGGGAAGAAAGGTTGAAATTAATATGTTCTTTACGTGCGCACGATCGACGGTGTTACTAGACTTCGTGTACTCGTGAGCTGGTCTTTTCGGTCCACCTTTAATTACCATTCTATACACCAAGCTTCTTCGTCGCGTTACATTCAAGGGGTCCAGCGAATTTGAAACAGGGGAAGCAAGGATCAACGTTTGCTGAGTAGTTACGCTTGTGGGTTACTGCAGTTGTCTGCCGATCGGTTCCGAATTCTTCCTCGGCTTCTTCGACTTCGTTCTACTTCTCTAGAAGGGGCAGGCTTTCCCCGTCTTATATAATTCGACGGGGGAGCCGCGGGGGTTAGAGAAAGGAGCGGCCCTTTTTGCAAAGACGTGTCCCGAGCACCTCCGCCGGCCGGAGAGAAATGTTTTACGGCCGTGCCGTGGCTTTTTGTCGTCGGCATCGATGATTTCGGTGGGAGAGAACAACGAAGAAACGCCGTCCCGAACGTGGCAGCGCTATATCGGCCCGCGGCCCCCATTAAGCTCTTATTAATTGCGAGCATCTGAGGGGCCGACCGACCTTTCTTGCGCTACCTGCGCGCCATTCTGCCTCCGCTCGCTCTGCCGCTCCTCGGCCTTCCAACTTTGATGTCGAGTCGATCCTCCTCCGACGAGATTTATCATGTAAATCGCGAATAAAAAGCCACGCGTACCCTTTCCCTTGTAAACGGGGACGCTGGTGCGCCTCTCCTTTTTTCCACGGTTCCGGGAGCGCTCGAGGATCGCAGGGGATCGCGTCACTATCGATCGCTCGATCTCTGTCGAGACGCTAGCGGGAGGAGAGCAAATTGACCATCGAGGATCCTATTGAATCGTCTGGCGAACGTGTGAAAATGGGAACCTTCAGGAGTCAAAGACAGTGGACAGTTATTGTGGAAATACGTGGGTGGGAGAAATATTGCGAAGCGTAAATAATAGAAGTTGAGGTTGAAGACGGTAGTAGGTACATTTGGGGGTTGAAAATTTGGAGGCCAAAATGCGTTCTATATAATTTTTGCACCAGCGTTAACTGGTGACGTCCCATTTTGTGACATGAACGGTGGCGTGGAGTCTCAAAGACTTCTCTTCAATAATTTGACACTGTGAAGCCTAAATCTATTTTTAACGATAAGATACTTTTGCATGTTTTGTTCAAAACCGCTGAAAGTTGTCCTCACGACACGACATATTCTAAAGCAAGGTTGAATGACAAGAAAGAAAATATAGGGAAAATAATTCTGCAGGAGCCTCATAGACTCCGCACAGTTAGAGATACTATTACTGCACAGAAAGAAGACCCCTGGCAGGCGATGCAGTCCGCCGCCTGAACCCTTGTCTGTGTGCATAGTAGTAAGTAGATGTGGCCGGTTTCGCAAATAACAAAAATATGTGTGCCCCGTCTTTAAGAGTGTGCCCAATTATGTGACAAAAACCAATCGTCTCACAAGGGAACATCGCGAACCCGTACTCACCGATTGGAACGCAACTTTGTGGGTTTATAGAGTGACTCAAGACAAGAACAACGGTGTGTTTCATTCAAGCCCTATCGCCCTTTAAGGAGCTGAAAACTAACCTCAAAGTCAAATAGGCACATCCACTTTTTCGCGTATAACTCCCAAACTACAACCGACAGAAAAAATTGTTTCAAACAAAAGTTTAATGGTGTAATGGGCGCTGCAAACTTGCGTTACCAAAATTTTAAAAAAAGTTTAAGAAAAAAATACTTGAACGAAAAAAAACTTTTTTCAAAATTTTGTTAACGCAAGTTTGCAGCGCGTATTGTACGATTTAATTTCTGTTTGAAACATTCTTTTCTGTCTCTTGAACTTTAGGAGTTATACGCGAAAAAGTGGAAGTGCCTATTCGACTTTGAGGTTAGTTTTCACCACCTTAAAAGGCGATGGAGCCCGAATGAAACACACCGCTGTTCTTGTCTTGAGTCACTCTATATACCCACAAAGTTGCGTTCCAATCGGTGAGTGCGGGTTCGCGGTGTTCCCTTGTCAGTAGCGAACTGCACCGCCTGCCAGGGGCCTTCTCTCTGTGCAGTAATAGTACCTACTGTTAAAGGTGCCGTTTTGCATTTCATCGCTCGCATCACCGCCATTTACCTTGATTAAACGGGCTAACACGGCCTCGGCTAAGCTTCTCAAAGACTCCAGAGGGCTGAGGGTACAAGTGTCAGCACTTCCGTTCAAATCTCCCGCGCATTCCATTGTCTGGGTCCTGTGAACCGTTCAGGGAGCGCCAGAAGCCCCTGAGAACCGGGGGAATACCGGAAAGATAAAGGTGAAACGGAGGCGCGGAAGTTCCTAAACGTGCCGGAACGCTGCATCAAAAGCTAAAGACGTGTCGGATGAAATCGCGTGAGACTGGCCTCGGGGTGAAAGCGGAAGGCGTGCTGGTTGCAGCGACGTGCAGACAGATGGGAGTGGTCTCTGCAATCACCGATGGGCGTGGTGTTTTCACGGCATGCTGCAGCTGCACCCTGCGTTGCAACTCGCGTGCGCTGCATTTGCGTTTCGAGCGAGAAGAGGCGAGCGGCGCCACGGCAAATTCGTTTGCGAGTAGGTCGTGGGAATTTTGCGAAATCACGGAAACCAATCGACATGTAGATTTCAATACATACATTTTTAATTAATTCTGGTGGAACGAGCTGACTTATTAGAGGGAGGGTAATGACTTCTGCCGTGTATAATACAGCGTATTTGTGCAATTAACGCTGGTGCTGCAGTATTGCCAGCAGGCTGGCTGACCACAGTGCACATTTTGGTGCACAAGTGCTCGGTGCACTTGGAACTAAATAATTGTAAGCGAGGGTTGCGTTGGAAGCTCATATTTGCCTCGATGTCACTGGATTAAAAACCATTTGTTTATTACAAGTGACTTTGCTTGATACATTTGTAAGGGGTTGTCGTTGTATTGCAGTCTGTTATGACGAATAATATTGGGTAGGTGTTTATTGTTTGAGAAAAAGGTACTGGGACGTTCACAGATTTTAGTTTAGCTACAAGATTTATATAAATATTTTAGGCATGATTTTTCGTCCGATGTAACGAAAAACTGTTCAGTTTTCTATATTCTGAAATGACATGTATATTTTTAGATGTAGTATACAGGGATTGACGATCTCCTTATAGAAAGGGAGAGGACGCGGTGTGCCACGGTTTGGTTCCATGTATGGCGAATTCAAGGGTTGGAAATCGATACCCGAGCCTCGCACTCTCATCCCTTTCGCTGCTACCGATTCCATGCGCCATGAGTTCAATCCTCTTTCAGTAGCCATTTTGAGCATTTCAATTTGACAATTTATTTCAAGCGAGATTCCGTTCACACTTTAACCCTTCTACTTAGTTTCTTCATTACTCCGTTTTCTAAAAGTCACCAGAAAATATTCTTCTACTAGGAGCAGGAGAACTGCAAAGAATAAATAATCCTAGTAAAAATTTTATGAAGTCTCAAAACCAGTGCAAAAATAAAACAAATGTTCAAATATTTACCTATCTACTTTAAAAATCCACAAGAAACGTTATTTCGACAGAAATGAATAACCAAAGAGATTCATACCAAATAACGTACGTTCAATTTTGACAAAAATTTGAAACGTTCGCGGGGTCCGCGCCGAAAGTCCAGCGGACCGTGCTCGCAGTGAAAGTCCCCGAAAACGTGCATATATCGACGCTGCGAGCGGGGGAACTCCCGTGAACGAATGAGCAGGGGATTTAGGGCCAATTTAGGAAACGCTCACGTTCGCACGCGCGCGCCTTGCTTTATGGCGCAGATTGAGAGTTGGTTCGCGGATCGGACCGACCAAACGAGTTTTCAAGAATTTACTTGCCGGAATGCCGGCAACGCTCACTATTCTAACTGGCGTGTGCTACCGTAAGGGACGCCTGGTGCACGCTCGCCGGTTCCGAGTAGCCGCGACCTCGTCGTCAAACATCGATTCTGGAAATTAATGAATAAATAAGGAAGGACTTGCGTCCCCGTCCGCTTTCTCGTTTCAAGGGAATACCGATTCTGTGATTCCGGAGAGATGCTAGCTGAAAAACCACGCCGCCGTGTGCCGTGATCCAGATTTCTGTAAATTTTATTCCGGGGCTGCAGGAGGGACGCTAATTTTCGGTGCTTCGAGAGATCTCGCGATCGACTCCCTGTTTTTCTGGATAACCTCCGGTAAAACAGCTGGCTGGTTCTTGCAAATCGAGCTGCCAGAGGATTTTCTTTTGCAAATCAGGTAGGGCAGGAAACATTCTCCGCGGTTCGTTCTTATTTCAGACTTCTGGAGTGTTTTAAATCTTCTCCTCGTTCTATTCTTTATATTCATAAATCTTGTTTTTCCGTGTAGATTTTATCTAGTATGAGTTATTCTTGAATTTGAATTTCTACTAGGCGAGATCCAAGAGAAAAAAAGATTCGAGAAAGACGCGTTTAAAGTTTCTGGGCATCGCTTGACCTTTTTAGCTGCCAAATCAACAATTTTGCGAATTTTAATATAAACCAAGCGGCATTTTATTTAGAAAAGATAGTACTTTCGGAAAATGCAGTTAAAAATCGATTTTTCGATTGCCTAGTACCCTTAATTAAGCAAATTATGGCCTCATCTTTTGGGGCTTGGCGGATGGTAAAACTTCATCAATGGAGTTTTAGTGTCTTTTCATAAAGAATAAGAGTTTTCATTAACTTTAATTTAGATCTGGTCCGAAATTACACATTTTGTGAAGATGCTCGAATTTGTTTTGAATCGATTGGAACCTCCGTTTTTGAGTTATCACTGCAAAACAAAAGAAACTTTTTTTAAAAAACTTCTTTAATGATCCATCTGTAGCGTCATATTTAGTGCATATTTTTGACTAAACAAACAAGTTTTTTTAAAGCTTATGATGTTAATAAACTTCATACCAAACAGCAAGTCTCAGTTTCAAATTGTTTCTTTGTAATTAATTGGAACAGAAATGCTTCATTTTAGACAGGAACGACTGCCTATTTAGTACCCTTAAACACTGATCTTATCAATTTATTTCTTGTATAGCTATGATCACACAAAAGTTTAAAAGTGGTATTGTGCATGTGACAGTAATGAAAGACTTTAGGTAGGTACCTACCTGTTTCGTTGATGTGATCTATCCTAAACAATCCCCTGACTTTAAGCGACAAAGGGATGTTAGCGACAAAAATTTTATTCTTTGATCCTCCATTGATGTCACGTATTTTCTTCAACATCCATAAAACGAGTCTTAAATAGCTATATAGGCAATTTAACACAGTCGTGTGAATGACAGTACCTACATTCAGTGACGGATTTAAGGAAAAAGGCCCAGGTGGCAAACGTTCTGAGGGCCCCATTTTGGGGAGAAACTGAAGACCTAGTTTACTAAAAACGGGTTAAATTTAGTAGTACAGAAAAAAAATATAGTGTTTAGTTAAAATCATAAGTTTCTTTTCTCCGGACAGGGGCCCATTTTTTCGGGAACATGAAGAGATAATTTACTAAACACGGACCAAGTGTAGTATTACGAAAACAAAATCTAGTGTTTCGATACCCACCTAATCATAATTTTTTTTTGGTCATGGGCACCTGCGGGGGCCTTCTGTGTAGGGACATAGGTGGCAACTCCTCATCAGCCGCCGTTTCAAATCCGCCACTGCCTACATTGTTCATTCCGGTATGATTATCGACCTTCGATTAACGTTACTCTTTAAAACAACTTGATCCCCTCGTAAAATACTTCAAATCCATCGAAGTATCCACCTTGTATCACAACAAATCCAAAGGACTCTACCTTCCAGCCCAACGAAAAGGTAACCGATGACGCCCCCAATCGTGCCGCTGCACTTAGAAATCCTCCCGCTTCTGTCGCCGATAAAACCGACCACCTCGGCGAACGTCGAGACTCTTAACGAGTCCTCGAAAGGACTTACTCGCCGTTCGAAGGGTGAGACGGTAATTTCGGTGCGAATCGTCCCAGCGAAGCGTCTTCGAATCTGAAGTGCCGCCATTAGAACGCCGCTTGGCACCCCGATTAGGCCGCGGCGCGGTGTCCCGAGCCCCCCTGGTAATTATATAATTGCGTAAAATTAACTCGGCCGGCATAAATTGGCTGCCGTTTAAGCGCGATTAAGAGAAATAAATCGCAATTACCGGGTGACGTCCGACGACGCCGGGCACTCTAAATGGTCATGGCGCACCGCGTGACGGTTTCTGTCGGCGGTTTTATGCCTCCCGTTACTCCCCCGTCCTCCCTCCCCACTGCCTTCGCCTCACGGCTGTCTATTGCCTCTGGGAAATCATTAATGTAATTGCCCGTCACCGGCTGGTATCGACAAATTCGACGCGTCCGCGCGGATGATTTATGCGACCACGGAAGTCGCCATCGCGATCCCTCAGGGTCTTCCTTCTTCCTCGTTTCATTTATTGCTTCCTTCATACCCACCGTTTTTTTCCCGTTGATGGAACTGATCGACAAAATCGCGAGGGTGGGAAGGATTTTTTAGGAGGCAGTTTTCTGATAGTACCTAAGTGAAATGTTCTTTTGTGAGCAAACGTCGAGTTTGAAATTCATTTAGGAGGGCAATGGTAATTACGCGTTCTCTGTGTTCAAGAGGGGTGCAGCTCCATCTTTACTAACTTCAAGTAAATTAGAAAAGACTGTTTACAAAATTACTGCTCTGACTTGGTATTGAAAAGAGAACACTAATTGAAAAATATACTTATGTATATTTTCGCACAATAAGTAGTAGTTATTGAGTTGATAAGTTTTTAGCTGTATTTTTGGCGAATTTTTCAAATCTGGAGCTGCCCGAAACAAAAATATGGCACAACATAGTAATGGGTGCAGGTTCAAAATTTGCAATAAATCATTCATTTATTATTTTATTTTATTTTATTTTTATTGATAAACGGGGATAGGCCCCCATTATTGTACATAGTTGTTATTACAGTTCTGACGGACAAATCATAAGTTTCGCAAGATTCTGTGAACCGAGTTTCTAAAGCTGCTTATATTAACACCAAACAAGTCTATGCTAGCACAGTATGAGTTGACCACGGAGGAGATATACTGCTGCGGATGAAAAGTACGTGTAAATCTAAACGATCTGTTGGGAGCATAGAAGTTATTATGGGATTTGCATCAAACGTGCACCAATTTTTTTTGCACATATTACACGCCATAATTCAAAAACTGTCAAAAATGGAGCTGCACCCCTCTTGCTGCAAAGTTCTCTCTATTCGAGGAATAGAAATCTGATGGAAGTATAGCAAATCTCAAAATCAGTACTTCGTTCAACCTCGTTTCCACAAAATTCAACGAAATGAACATACTTGGAGCACAAGGGGTTAAAACCGAGGCGCGCCATCAAGTTTCTTGGATGTAATTTATTGGAGGGGGAGGTTGAATACATAAATGATTTAATTAAACAGTGTTTGATAATAGTTTGTGAATAAAATTGTGTAAAACTTTCTTTACTACTGTTCGCTTTTATTAAGTAACTTTGGTATAATCGTACTGATGGAAGAACTGTTCTCTCGATCTCCCAAGGTACATATTTGGCATTTACGATCCTGGAATAGTGAAAGAGTCCACACACTTTGTGTTCTGCAAGTACAAATATAAACTGGAGTCACTAATATTGAAATTAAATTAGTCGATCAACGAAATAGAGCTTGAAGTTGATCAAATTCCAATAATCGTCATCAAGTGGGAAAACTTTTTCGATCTTTTAATCCCCATCATACTGGCAACAGGTTTAATAAAATACATTACTTTGCAACTCTGTTAACATTGTTACCTGGGAAAATCAAGCTTAACTACTTCAACAGACGGTAATTACAAACAAATTTGTCAGTGCTTACAGTGATCTGATTCAACTGCACCAAGTAATTTGCAGAAATTGAATCCACCACATCGATCAATCGGTACAAGAAGAATAATTTCGTTGCCTGGTTTCCGCGAGTATTTGGCGAAACGCTGGTGCCAGACATTTCCCTGAACAGGTAGTTGAAAAGTCGCGGAAGAATGCGCGGCGGCAACGAAGAAATCGCGCAGCAACGCTCAACACGGCAAAACTGGGCCCGGGGATGTTAATTTAATGCTGCTCGCGTACTTTTATCTTTCCCCGGTGAGCATTAATTCCCAGCGGCCGCGAACAGAGACGAATTTACGAGCGAGATTCGCTATCCGAACCGGAAGAGCGACGAACTGGGATCGCGAAATCTATTGCTTCCGAACACGCAGCCGCCACGACGTCGCGAACCTTGAACAGCTTAAATCAAACGCGAGATCCCCCTGCGAATGCAAAATTGAATTCCGTCCACGGTATTTTGTCAAACGATCCTGCTGATTACGAGTGAAATATGCTACCTCCAAGGCATAGCCACTTCGATGAAGTTAGTTTTCGCTCTGTGGAAGAGTAGAAGAGCAGAAACAACACAGTGGAAGTTTTGATGTTCATGTTTATCGTAATGAACAGAATTTTTTTAATTTATTAAATAACGAACCTGCTTAGAATGGAATTTGTCCCTGTTATCGATAATTATGGATAATAATCGAAATACTTTTTTTAGTGAGCAAGCATTGTGTCTATATAATTGCTTCGTTTAATTGTAGTGTTTACAAAGTTTATTTTTATATTTCACGATTACTTGTTGCTCAGTTGGGCCAAGTTGTTGAGCAAATTTAGTTTGAAGATTTGAATTGTTAAAGAAAAGTAGCTTTATTTTATGTCTTGTTATCTTTTTACAATGTTTTTTAAAGGGTTATTTAATAGCGAGTAGGATAATTAATATTGTTTCAAATTTTCTGTGGTTTTTCTTTTTTAAGCGTAAAATGGAACTATGGCTTGGCAGGTTTAATAATTGTATAATGTAAGAGTTGTTCTAAGCGGTGGTAATTTTTTGCAAAATAAATATCCCAAAATTATGGGATCCGCACTGTGAGTAAATAATTTTTTGTCAGTTTGAGGGTTGGTAGATTTCCGCATAACTTGCCCCAGTTATGGAATTGATTGAATTACTCTAATTGACACCTGAATGAAAATTCAATATAAAATAAAACCTTTTTCTGAGGTGCACGCGAACAAAACTATGGGACCCTCTATGCGACGCGTGGTCCCATCCACCGTCCAGGGGTTAACTTCCGCACTGCACCCTGCTTTAAAAAAGCCTCTGTTTACAAAATGGTCCGATAGGACCTGCGGTAGACTACGCAGCCACGCTATCATCCCCAATGCAAGGTCGCCCGTATCGATCGTTCACGTGATCTCGATTAGCAACCTCCCTCGCATCATTGACTAAGGGAGCAGTTGCGTCGGTCAAGCGGCCGCCAGCGAAACAAAGAAACGGGCCCAGCCGGTGTTCTCAATATTTCTGGGGGAATTAATTCAGGGAATCTTCGCTATAAATTCTCGCCCGTGCGGGGCATTCTACGGAGAATATTCTGGATCCGCGGAGTCGGTGCAGGCCGACGGGGCTTTCTGGCACGCGCCTCGAAAATGGCGTCGCAACGCTGACGTCACGTAATCCACGCTTGTGTACCGCTTCTGCCCGGTCGGTGAGAGCAAAAGGGAAGAGAATGGAAAAGAGGGACACCAGGTTAGCCGGGGATGGCTAGCGAGCCTCGATTGGTCAGCCAGCCGGATGGAGGGAGTGGTCGAAAGCTGGCGGTTATATCGATCTCTCGAAGTCGGCTCGTTCGCGGCCAGGAGACACTCCGCGGCGAACGCGCGTCCTCTTCGTCCTTTATCCTCCGCAGGTCAGATCCGCGCTTCCTCCTCCTCTTTAGAGATCCTTCGTAGAGAGGACTGGGTGTTTGGCCGGTAGATATTGGAAATAGAGTTCTGACCTCCACTTGCTCCAAAAAAAGGAATGTGGGACATGGCTAGGGGTTCGGCATTCATATTTTCGAGAGCTCTTCATGTTCATGCAATTGTATCACACGGGGGAAAAATTTACAAATTAACGTGTGTCGCTAACGGTGAGTGAAGAGTTTATGTGTGGAGGGTGGTAGATTTTATCGAACCACGTATTTGTAAACTTTTGGATTCCTCACATGAAGCTGTTATTATCCACCTTGCAATCTGTATGACCGGGAAATAGTTCATCAGTAACTCACGTCTTTGCAGCTTGTATGTTTCAAAATTCTCTTTTTAAATTAGGTGCAGCTGGTGGTACATGTTAAGATACCAAGCAAGATACTTAACTCTAAATCTCTTAATTCCAGACACAAGCACTCTAAAATTTCTTCATGTAAGCTAAGTTACACTCACTCAAGTTTAATTCACTAAGTTATTCTTACTCCGAAGTTAAATTCACCAATATGTAACCTCCAGCAATTATGCACAGATATCCATTCTAGAACTCAACATAGTAGATTATTCGTCGTGAGTTTTACAGTACTTACTTTGAGTCCTGCAAATCAAAATACTTAAACGTATTTGAGAAGTAGTGTGACTATTAAGGTACACCTGGTACACCTTCTTCAAAATATTTATATTTATATCAAGGGCGCATAATTCATTGATTTTGTCACTGATTCTCTCTAAGTGTTCATCGCTGCCTGATAGACATACTTCAAACTCAACTAACATATAAAATAAAGTACTGAACCAATAAAAGGTATCAAAGGACATGAAAGAAGTTTCTTCTTTCTGCATTTGAATGATATATTCTCTCCAAGGCTAACTCATTAACAAACTTTCAACGAAGTAGCAATTACTTTGACCATGTTCACGAATTATTGTTCTCGTGTGCCTGCAATTCTGGTCCCATAAAGGACCAGAGCAATATCGTACGGAAACGTCGAAGACACAAGGATTTGGTGGCTTAATTTCCAATTAATATCCGCTTATCGGTGCATACGAGTTTCGAGACGGGGTCGAATCAAAGTAGGGGGCTCTCCTTTACCACGAGTATATTGGATTTCAGGACTACGAGGGGTTTGACCCCCATTGATAAGGGTCATTTCGATGCTTTCAATACCTATCCCCCGACAGGAGGAAGGGTCGACGGGTCGCTGGGGTCGGATCCTCGGTTTTTAGAGCGGGGGTGTTCGATTTAATTTAATCCCAACGTCCAGCTTTCGTCTTTTGACGTTGAATTTGCCACCCGAAGTTAGAGACGACCGAAAACGACCGGGGCGTGGGTCTTTCTCTTCAAATGGAAATTATGAGGGTGGAATTTTAAAATTCAAACACTCTTGCTCATTTTAGAGAAGCACGTTCAACGGAGTTTTGTTTCTCCTTCTGAGGATTTTGAATTACTTTTTAGTTGCGAGCTTCGTGTTTGTCTATGCATGGATGTAATCAAAAGTTATTTCTTCTGTACGCAATTTCAATTAAATACTTCTTAATGCCAAGTACAACGAGAAGTGAATTTTTGCTAGAAAGTGTTGTGTTTCTGAATTTCCATTCGATTCCACAAATCGGTTTAGTCAGAATAATTCAATACTTTTAATTATCCCTATGCATTTGGAACAAAAAGCAAACAATTTCAAGCTACTGAATATTTTTCAATCAAATTTGTCAGTGCAAATATTACATTTCCCACGTAACTCTTTCAAGGTAAATACTATGGGACTCGTACAGTGTTACACAGGGACGCCAAGATCTATCGGTAATGTTCACTAATTTCCAGGAAGAAACGCAAAGGTAATTAAGATTACATTGGAACAGAAAAGACCGAGTTGCAAAATTCTCGGACTTGGGCGCGTTTCACTTCGAATTTCCGTCGACTTTGTGCGCCGGTTTCTTTGTCGGGAACACCGAAGGGAATTTCTCCCTCCACCATCTTGCTATGCTCTTTGATATCGCGATATTGAATACTGAACATTCATAACAGGTGCGTTCGCCTGTAACTTTGTATTCACCAGACTGTGTGCGTTTGAGGTTTCAAACGGAAACACTCTGTCGCCTATTCTTCAGTCATAAATGATTATTGTTCGCTAACAATTGGTCGGTGAATTATATGCAACCTTTCACATACATCGTATACTGTTTCTTTACTCAGAACTTAATACATTTCTTCGTGTATCATAAATATAAAAAGTGTGTTTCAAAAGGAAAATACAGTATTAACATTATTCCAGTCTTTAATTTAATTTTCTCAACATCTCCAAGATTATCTCAGAAAATTCTTTCTTTAGAAGAAATTAACTAAATTCAATAACACCATTCAGAGGGAAATCCAACGTTAAAACTATCTTCAAAGTAATTCTCAGTGAAACGATATACGAAAAAACACTCTTCAAATAATTACTAATTACATAATGAAACCAACTGTGAAAATTTAGATATTTGCCATGATTGAAATTTAGATTTTTAGTAGAATCATAAAAAGTAATGAGAAAATTAGATTGCAATATTCAATTATAGATAAATAGCAGTTACGTTACATTCTTCATAATTTTATTTTCTTTAGTTCTATTTTGATTTTGACACTGAATTGGGAAATACCTTTTTCCTTCGAATAAAAGTTTCGATTCCGATAAATATCGTGAGCCATTTGGCACTGAGGGTACTAAAAATTACATCCGTCTGATCTCCATCAAATGCAAAAATGATCTGACTAGAATTCCATCGAATTAAATGTCACCTCCGCTCTCGAGTCTCGGTTAAGGGAGTCGCTAAACGTTCGATCATGATCTCCGTGAGAGAGCATCCCCAATTCAATACGGAGGGCCGCGGCCATCGAATAATGTACCATAAGTGTCAGGGCGATTTATGCCAGCCGCGTATACGTGCCTATTACGTTTTCACGGCCGAGGATGCCAGACCAATATGCTGGAACAAAATGGACGAGGGTGTTGCTGGTAAATGGTGTGTTGGATAACGTGGACAATATTGCCCAGTATCCGCTGGCCTTCCGAGTCACCCCCCCTTGTATTTATACGGAAGGACCCACGTCGATTATGGCTAGGGGGCTTCGCCACTTTCGTCTGGAGCAGAGCGTATTACACGGGATTTGTTAGCCGCGCCACCGCAACGATCAATTATTATATTTGCCCTTTGGCAATAATGGGAATTACGTGACCGAAGTCATTTTGATATTTCTAAGTGATTTTAATTTTTACTTTTAACGATCCCACTGATTTGAAAGATGCCAATAATTTAAAAGATTGTTATCAACATCATCATCGAAAAGGGTATACATATTAATAGATGCTGGCGATTTTTATTGATATTTTAAAAGTATGGTATAAGTTTATGAGAAAAGAAGGGTAGGGGGGATTTTAGATGGAAACCAAATTTTTGGTTTGATGAATGTGTTAATGTATTTAGGATGAGTATAATACATACAGTATAATAGTGATTTAATGTGTTGAGCTGTAAGAGTTAGATGAAATACTAAAGAGTTGATTGAAGTGTGATAAAAGGGTACATGTAAAAAACAGGTTGTTAGATGTAAATGAAAC
Organism: Andrena bucephala; assembly: GCA_947577245.1. NCBI lineage: Eukaryota > Metazoa > Arthropoda > Insecta > Hymenoptera > Andrenidae > Andrena > Andrena bucephala. The sequence goes on from OX387715.1 coordinate 12,146,850, forward strand.
TTTGGGATGTAGTAAGCGATGTTTAGACAAACATGGAAGAATAATTTCGTAATTGGATTTTATTGTGTATCAAATGTATCGACATTGTATAATGTCCGTTGATAAGTAGCTTTACTATTTAACGATTACTTCTTATATATCGCAGTGTATTAGTATTTAACCACTTATAGTTGATTAAAAAGTTTAACTGCGATGCTCATAGATGCGATTATGGTTCGCCCAATTCATTGCACAGGGGTCGCTCGTCGAGTAATTCAGTGTTTGCAGAGTTTCCGGATTATTTGCACAGGGTGTAGATCTCGTGGGAAGTATACCTAGCAGTTTTAATGGTGCAGACGTATTATAGAAGTCATGCAAATATTACACATAGTCGAAAGGTCTTTTAAATGCTGTTCAATGCACAGTGTGCATACTATATACACAAATTCCAATTAAAGTATAAAAGTGACAACATTCAATATCCATAAATTTCAGAACTGTCATAAATTTAAATTTTGTTGGTTAATTAAAATTGAATTAAATATCCAATTTAATTAATTAGAATTTAGTTATAAAATTCACTTAATTAAAGTGTGCTCAAGTTTCTATTCGTCACTATTAATGCTTCATACCGCATAAAGTATGAAATTCAAAATATTTAAAATTACAATTTGGAGACACCTGTTCTAAAAACATACCTACATTGAATCGATACTCCTAAAAACATTTACCTCTGGAATCGTTTGAAGCAATCCATCGAATTTTACCAACTTCCGAGCGAATTCGTGTTTGAAAATCGAGCCTTTCAATTTACATCATCGTTTCGATCGAAGTCTCCTCCTACCACCTCACTGTATTTCTAGCATCATTTTCCAGCCCACTGACTTTCTATCAAACTGCGCCTCGCATTCCCGTCGCCGCCCGTAAGATCAAATCTTTTGTGCTTCCTCCCCGTGTTTCTTTCAGCGTGCATGCGCCAATATGGTAACGTACGGGGGCACACGTTGCTGACTTTGAAGCAGGTAGATCCACGTGCTGACACGTGTGCGCCGACAGATACGAACTTAATCGTCCGTGACGAGCGCACCACGTGCCATGAATTTAAGTACATATTCGAAAACGTCCATCTTCTTCGATTGCAACAGGAAACTTCACCGATACGGGGAGCAGACGATTAAAAGCCTTTTCACACGTGACACCTTTGTGACTCACGATTGGTGGTTCGCATATATTAATTTGGCAGAGGTGGTGTTGGTTCCAAAAGCACAGAATATTTGTAAATGTATCTTAAACAACAGTTCGTCAGGTATAAAAGTGTCTCGTGTAGAAAGGCCTTAATAAATGGGCCATAATTTCCTTGCTGTTTAATACTCACAAAGCATTCCCTTAAGTTTACAGCTTAGAGATGTGTGCTACAATTGTTTTTGGCAGGAAGCAATTTAATTTCGTGGAACTCTTAGCAGATTAAGCAACGCCTTTGTAATTATTAGAATCTCAAAAATCAAAAAATTATCTATGATAGTGACAAGATAGTCAAAGCGATGTATCTATCATCAATATGAAAGAAGTTATCAGTTCCTAAAACATTATCATTTTGTCATTGTAAGAAGCACAGAGATAGATACAAGAGAAATGAGTCTGATTTGCTTTTGAAAAATCAAATATGTAGGGTGACTCGGTGTAATATGCCACAGTTAATTTTGAAACGGGATATCTCGTAAGTATAATTAGATAGAGGGAAAACAATAAAACTATATAGAAGTATGATTAATTATGTTTATTGGCTAATAATTACAGATATGTAGCTCTTATAGTTTAATAATTAAATAAAAAATAGAAAAGTCTTCAAAAGTGGCATACTACGGCAAGGTAGCATATTACACCGAGTCACTCTGCACGAAGCTACTAATTTCTTTAATACCGACAAATATCTAATTCGAAAATTGGGACAGGTAGGGTGGATGTACCAGTAAATGAACATTCTTTACTAAAACGAGTAAAATAAATTATTAAAAGAAGCAACTACAGTAGTGGGCAAAAAAGTTATCACTTTTTCGAACCACCCTACGTCTATTATCTTTTTAATATCAACTTAAAACTGCAGTATGTGCCTAATAAACATATCCTGAAAGAAAATTAAAAGCTGTTTAAAAACCAGTTACAGTTGAATTTATTTAACTAACAAACAAAAACCCTACATAACATTAAACAAGACAACACATTTTTAAAACCAACAAAAAATTATCACTTTTGATCATTAATGAAAAAAATCTAATGTTTCGTGGGGGGGCACCTTTTGCTTTTAGAACAACCTAAAAAGTTACTAAACGTGGTAACTTCAAACAAAAATATGTTATCCCGTTCAATGTCATATAACAGTTTTGTTTGTCAGTTAAATAAATTCAACTTTAGCTGGGTTTTATACAGCTTTAAATTCTCCATCAGCATGTGCATATTAAACATAACACAGTCTCAAATGTATGCTAAAAAATAACAAAAATAGAAAAAAATCGAAAAAGTGGTAACTTTTTGTCCGTTAGTGCAAATTAATTAGAGATTTCTTTTAATTTCTTGCTTCATGTCCAAAGAATTTTTGCAGCACGAGGAGTCAATCGCGCTGCAAACATAATTTTATTACAGTGTTTATTCATTACCCTTAAGGGGTCATATACGTTTCTCGGCGCTAAAACGTGGTCAATGTTTGGGAGTAATTCAGCGATAAACTATTAGTCCGATTGGTTTAATTATTTTTAAAAATGTGGCGTCCGCGGGCAGTGGCGTAGAGCATGTCTTCTGGCGCCGCCCAAAACAGTAGGCATGATTCAGCCCGTACGAGTGGTCCGAAACAAAAATCACCGATTTTTCAACAACTTTGGGATCATAGTTATCCAGTGACGCCGCCATTTTTTTCCGAAAACAAAAATTGCGACAATGGTAACACTTTGAAGAAAAGAGTCGTGATTTTCGCTATAAAAGTCGTACGTTTTTGCTTGTTAATAAAAAATGGTACAATTTAATTGAAAAAGCTCGCCGTCACCGGATAACGAATCTTATGTAGAATATGCGTGTAAATAATGAAGTTAATCGGATGAACAGTGAGGCAGTTATCATACTCACCGTCTTGGAAAATGATGTTTCCAGAAAAACCCACATTCTTAAAAATTTTCCTATTCTCATACCAGAGGTTTATAACCATAGGTATATAAACATATACCTATAAAACACAAAAAGAATTAAACCAATCGGATTAATAGATTATCCCTGAATCACTCGCAAACATTGGCCACGATTTAGCGCTGAGAAACGTATATGACCCCTTAAGCTGTCGATAACTATATGATAAATCGATTTTGAACTTTGTACAAGGGTTTCTTGTATTCCAAATTAGTTTTGAACGAAATTTGAAAGAATTCTTGAATTTAGTAGATTATTCAGTAACTACCTTAAGTGTGCATTTGTTGGTGCGTTTGCCCTAGTGTACAATCCTATAGAAGCAGTTGTATTAAACATATCGCGACACATCCTCATCTTACCACAAGATTACTCGCGTTTACTCAGGCCGAACAGATTCCCACAAACCTCCCCTTAATTACGAATGATTCTCGAGGGACGGCCGGATCCTCGAAGAGTATGTAGCTACATAACGTCGAGGACCAGGATGATCCGCAGGGCTCCTCTTCGGAGATATCAAGATCGAAGATAGCCATGGACGCATGCGTGCAACCGTTGTAAGGAACATGAGATCTTAACTGGTCGATCTCGTGACATATTCCGCTGGTCCCCCCGTCCGTCTGTCCGTTCGTCCGTTCGGAACCGTCCGTTCCCTCGGCCCGTCCGTCGGTTTGTCCGTCCGTGTCGCTCAGCGGGTGCCATCACCAGTTCTGCACCCTCGCATCCGTCAAAACGTTGACTCTTCTTTTATTACGCGGGCTGGCCGCGTTATAAATTTCGATGAACGATGAGCCGGCGGCCGGAAAGAAAAAGTCATCCCTACCTCTCCGAATAACCAATTACTTGTCGTGTGCGTGAAAGTCCTATCCCGCGGGGATTGTCAGTGGTGTCGTTCCAGTCCAATTGATGATTGACCGTGAGCGTGCACATCAAGTATCGGGGCAGTCGCCGGTGGGAAAAGTCGCCGAGTTCAAGTACCTACCGCGTTTCTCGGCCACAGCGAGTCCCTTCGGACATCCGAGCCAGGGCATTTCCAATTCGAAGCATCCCCGAGTGTTTCGGAATATTCCTATGAACCTCCAGCTCCGGTCACCTCGAAGGCTCTAAGAAACCCAAGTGGTAGGCTAGTTAGCTGCCCAGAACACGGTTGTCAGGGGAATGTTAGATGAAGCTGACCGAGGGAGAAGCTCACCCGGTAGGCAGAATATCGCCAGTCAACGTCAGGGACACGATCAGACACATCTCAACACATCACACTTGTGCATAAGTACCACGCGTTTGCTGTGAATAGACCTCCCAGATAATTCGCGTCCTGAAACTCTTCTTCGCTCCATCGAAACGACCTCCATCAAGAGACGAGGGATTAAATAAATCGCATTAAATCACTCCGTACCGTGCCGCGAGGCTAGCTCCTTATTTCGGACGAGTCGCAACGATACTTAGCTACGCCGTTCTCTTCGCTACCAAGAGGCGTTCGAAGGCGTTCAAATTAAGAATCCCCGTTCCGTTTTCGCTGTTCCAGGTCTCGAGTCTCAGGTGCAGGATCCCAAAGACCTCTACTGGTTCTAGAAGCGAGCCCCGGAGTCTCGTGGGCCGAACTAGTTCGCGACACCCCGTCGGGTGTGACCGCGGAAGACACGAGCTCGATAACTACGGAACGCCAGGTGACGTGGAAAAGGAACACGGCGAGGGACGTGGAACACCGACGAACGGAAGCGACAATATGGCGGGCGTGCAATGGTCGAGGAACGGACAACCAGAGGAGACGGGCGTACTTAGGGGACGTTAACGTGATATTAGCATGCTAGGGGATCTATCCGTCGGGGCTCCTGGCGAACACGCGAGTGAGGGAGGAGAAGAACGGACCTTTGTTATATGACCGCGCGGACGTGACGCCGACGCGGTCGAGCAAGTGTACATAGTGTTACCTAATTATTTTAAGGATCTACTATTAGCGTACAACTGGAATAGTATTAGAGGTATACTTTGCGCGCACTATTACCTTCGTAGCGACTGATGTCCGACCGGCCGCTGGAAGAGGAGAGCCTCTAGTTCGTATAGGAGTGTAGGGGATTAGGCCACCGAAACGCGCGTCTAGATTTCCCAAATAATTGCGATTCCGATGGATCGATCGCCTCTCGGCGCCACGCGATCGGGAGCTTCTCGTTTGCCGGACGAGCGCGGGTCCATTCCGACTGAACACTGGAAAACAGATGCAGCGACGGGCAGGGGAATAGGAGGATAGAGAGCGAGAGAGTGGTCCATGTTCCTTGAATAATATTATCATCGTTATAGAGTGTATTTTCGTTTATCACGTGGATTAAGCAATTAATCGGATGTGCCGCGATAGCTAAGTTATTGAGGGAGATGAGAAGCCGGGAAGTATGATCGAGGGGCTAATTATTTGGTGAATTTAGCTGCAGACGTAAGTGAAATATTTATTGACCAATGATCTTGCCATATATATATATATTATAAATATATATATATTACTATTATTATTATTGTATCATAACACCGGGCGCTGCAGAAATTCTGAGATATCTCCGAGTCAGCAAATTAAAATAGTCATTACCCGAAACGTCACAAATTATTCTTTACATCACCCACCACCACCCACCCAACCCCACCACACCCCACCCACCCACTCAGAAAGGTAATCATCCATCGTGAACACACGCAACGCACACACCGTCATTTCGCCTAGCGGATTATTCTACCTTAAGCGCATCGTATCCATCTCATGTTATCGTCATCATAGGTGTTAAATAAATGATGCATTAATATTATACACTTGCGTTTTCTCAACTCAACTTCTCACCCGACCACTTTGCAAGCTCGCTCCCCTCCCATCGCGTCGATGGCTTCAATCAGACAGAAGGTACGTGTTGGTTTTTAGTCCCACTTCTCCTTCTTACTTACTTTTCGACACTTTCCCGTAATAATTTCGATACTGTGATAACTGCGTTGAACGGATCAATGCAAAGTGTCGCGACACTTTATCGAAGTGCAGTTACCGGATCTGGTTTTAATAATTTTTTAGTCGAACGGTGATGTTCGCGAATGCTGTGATATGAATTAGGGTAGATCCGGGGTTGTCGGTGCACCTAACATAAAATTGGCTATTCTAAACTAACACTGGCGTTATTTATTTTATCAGAATAAATTGATTTTTTTAAGAATTTTATGCTTATTCAGAAAAACTGGTCGATATTTGCTTTATGGCAATATTTGCTAAAAATCCAGTTGAAAACTAAAGTCATGACATCCGAGGGGCCTGGTGAAATGGGACGTGTCGTTTGGAGAGATGGGACGCCTTTTTTGTGAGAGATGGCCCACATAATTATTCATGAAAAAATAACAAAAGAGGAAGCAAAATTATTTACAACTACAGAGGTATTGAAAATTTATTTGTTTACGCTAAACAAGTAGAGAACACATGAAACAAAAAGTGAACTAGCTACTGGCGATTAGCAAATCAAATAAATACAAAGGGGAACAAATAAAATACATAAACAAAAATAAAAATAAATAATAAAAAATAACTGAAAGAATAAAATTTTAGAAAGTGAGTCATCCCTCACCCACAATTTGAAAGTGATTCTTCCTAATCATAATTCTACCAACTCTACTTCTCGCAGGTAAACATTAAACAAAAATTAATTTAAAAGTATATTCTAAATACGATTCTGTACACCGCTGTTTGATAAAAAAGGTTTAATGTAACCTCAATATTTATAGCAAAGTGACGCTATTCATTCAACTCTTTGGCTTCTGGCGAATTGGTCTGCACTTTGGCGCATTATTAAACGATTTTATTCAGTTTCGATCGTCTGTTTGTTTGTTTGTATGGTTCAAATCTGGCAACTCAAATTTAACCCACTTCCAACTATCCAATTGTCTTGAAACTTTGCAGGCGTGCGTAGTTTGGATGACAATACAATATTTTAAAAAAAAATTACCTCGAGCGGGTGAAAAAATTACCCAGTCGTCAATAAATGTAACCCATAACCACAAATCCAAATGACTTGAAGTCAGCCACACGATCTTTACGAAAACGACAAAAAGCCGCTGCGCGTTCGGGTCGCTAGTCGCATCGCGATTTAAAATTAAATTTAAAAAACTAGAAAATAATAAATATACAAAAAAAATTTGTATGTTAAACAATTTTATTAAAAATGCACTAAAAACTAAAAAATAATTCTTTTCTTGTACTGCAATTTCGATGGCGTTTTTTCACTTTAAATAAAATCGTGGAGTAGGATTTTTCATAACAGAATATGAGTCAATTTAATACAGCATCAAGCGTCGAAATGAATTTGTTGTGAGATACCCTGCTCCACGGTTTTATTTAAAGTGAAGAAACACCATCGAAATTGCAGTACAAAAAAAAGAATTATTTTTTAGTATTTAGTGCATTTTTAATAAAATCGCTTAACATAAAATTTTGTTTTATATATTTTTTATTACGTATAGCGTCTGAAATGTGGCAACTGTACCAACTCCCCTGCCGCGTACCGACACCCCCGGATTTACCCTTGCATGAGTAAATTTTATATTAGGAATATTCAAAGTTTCTTTCATATATTTTGCAACGATTTGATTGGATTAGTATTTAACTAGATTTAGTAATAAAGTGGCAGGGATCGAAGACAGTTGCCTGCATTCACCGCGATGACGAGATTCTGCCATGTCTTGAGTCTCCTGCAGCCCAACTATGTATATTCTGCGCTCGTTTCCTGCACGGGAACATGAGAAACGCGTAGCGCCCCGTGGGCGTGGGCCCCGTATCCGCGATTATGTTAATAATGTAGAGATTACAGTGATAAGGCAGAAACAGAACCGGGGCGTACCTGACTGAGAAAATAGAATTTTATACTGCTGCGGTTCGTTACGCCGCTGCTGGTTAATTACACACCGCTGAATTTAGTGGCTCCACTCACGTTGGAAAGTTAATCGAGCACGTAATAAGAGGAAGTAATGGGGAGTTTAATCTTCCGGAATTCTACGTGGAACTTTCGTTTTCGTTGAGACCCCGCCAGATGTACCTACACAGCGATCAACACGTTGTACTATTTTGCTAGGTTGGGGGACACTTTCCCCAAGGATACGTTTTAAGGGTCTTCTATTTTTAATACTAAGTAAAAGTAAAAGTAAAAGTGAGTACGATGATTTCAGTCACTACTCGCCTACTGAAATAAAACTCAATTGTCATCCACCAATAGTGCACAAGCTAATTATCAAGCAAATCCAACGTTTGAAGCATGCTAATTATTATAAGGTAAAACTCTTCTTCTATCACAAAAACATTTTTAATTTAATAAAATAAATTTTGACTGATTGACACAGTAATCTGATATATGATGATATGAGTAAGAATTTGATAAAGGATTTACCAGAGATAAGCATCCAGAGGGGGCCAAGCTAACTAGATTTAATTCTTTAAATCTATTTTATAATCACTTAATAAATTTTATTTAATTTGTAGTAAATAAATTTTTCTTAAAAATATTTTTATCCATTCAACTCGGCTTCCCCAAGATTAAATCTTGAGTCGCCATTGCTACTCATAAAAAATTACCAAACTATAGCGCTGTTTTCACTGTTCTTAGTGTAGATCTGAAAATCGACAGTGATTAACGTCCATAGGGCCGAAATTAATGGAGCAGGCGAGATGTTTGAATAGGAACACGTGTACAGATAGAACTAATATTCGAAATGGCGATGAGAAAGGTCAAAAGACATGTGTCCCGATCAGCGAACGATTTCCTTTACACGTGCGTGCCCATGCCGCTGGTAATGTTAACGAGATGAGAAAATGAGCAATTAACTTCGTCACCTAGGGGAAACGGCGTCCCTAGGATTCGGACGATCGTTGTTATCACGTGTAAAACATGTGTAGCCTGATTGGACGCGGCACGAATGTAAATGGACCGGGAGCGGACCTACGGAAGGGCAAGGTGGCGAGAAATTTTAATGAGATCGCTGGAGATATTTTCGGAAAGAATAATGACGATTCTCAGCTTCGACTTTAACGAAATCACATTGCATTGCGAAGGAAACGGTGCAATGTCGCAAAGCTTCAACTGGAAAGCTTGGGAACGATTTGCTGCGTTAAGCAGTTACTTTTCTGTCAGATTTTTACTTGTACTGGAATCTCAAATATCATTCGAATGAGCTAAAGGAATTTCGTAAGAGGGGATGAAGAAGTTGAGAGGAAGCTGCAAAAGCGTCATAGTGGAATTAATATGTTAAAGAAAAATAGTGGAATTATTTAAACGTGGCGTCGATAGTTTAAAACGACGCTGATTTAAAAACAAGATAAAATAAAAATTGTGTAAATACATACAGAACAACCAATGAGTGTGCATATTTTTGGGGAATGGAATGCTAAGTTTCTGATATTGATCTTCATATATTTTGGAATGAGAGAAATGATGAATAATAAAGTCACACACGATTAAAAGGTCAATAATTTAAGGATCCCAAACCCATTTAGCGGCTGAATCAAAAAAGTTTCTTCACAAATTCAATTTAGTACAGTTAATCTTATATTCAATTTCATTATTCGAGACACATAGAATATCATATAGGTATAATCTCGTTAGGTATCAAATAAATAGGTTTCATGGGACTGAAAGAATTTTTTTAAGATCAACCTTTTATATCACAATTACCACATCCTGGGATTACAAGTAGTGCGAAAACAGTGTCTTCAGTTGTTTCACTATCTCTCACTTCTTCGTGTACTTCCTAAATATCCTTTCTCCCATCCCGCATTCAACACTTCATCAATCACCTTCTGCTGGTTAGAAAACCATTTTCATAAAACTGTCCCACCTTTTCATCAGTGAATACCACCAGCAATTGCGAACAAAAACATTTATAAAAGACTTTCTGCAACCAATAGTTCCACCGACAGACTTATACCAAATTAAATACCGCACCTACACGAATATTGAAACATCCAAACAGTGGAGTATCCATGTAAGAGGAGCTCGGTTAAGAGAGCTTCCACCGTATACCTACCGCAAATTTAACTACCCAGCCGTGTGTCAGAAAATTGTCCTCGACAAACGAACCCTTGCCCGCGCGACGATCCAATAGGCACTAATCGATCGGTTCCACGGAAGCAATCGACTAGAGCGATTAAAGCGAAACCGATCGTCGCGATCGGCATCACCGCGGTCTCGATACGTCGATCCAGTTGCGCGGTATGCGCGGATAAAGCGAAACAACAAAATCCACTTACGCGGTCGCGGAGGAGGTATCCCGCGGAACGCGACGCGCTGCCCGATTCGCGCGACACCGATAGCTCATCCCGCCGACGGTAATTACCCGTTTCGTAACGCACCGGGGACAGACGTGCATCTGGATAAGTCGGCTCGGCTCATAATCTCCGATCGACGCGGATTCCAATAAACGGTAGCCGCCAGTAAATCTACCAAATAATAAAATAAATCGTCGGCCGTCGCCAAGGGGCTAGTCCCGATCTCTCGGATAAGGGGAAAGCTGAAGATATATCGGGGGGAGGGGCCGAAGCAGGGGAGCAGCATAGGTGGCTGGCAGGGGGGACGTGGGGGGAGGGGGAGGGGTAGAGGAGGACAAGCAGGGAGGGAATGGGAAATGGTGAGATTTATTGCGTTGACCGAGGTGTTCCATCTTGTTTTAATTACCGAGCTTGCGTTGCTCGCCTCGGCCTTTATGCCGGTTCGTTCCCTTTTTTTTTTTCTCCTCGTCCTCTGTTCAGCGGGAGTGATTAAAGGTGCAAGGTTAAATTCGAACGCGGTCCTTCGTTTGATCGACCCTTTTCCCCACTTCAACGATGCTTTCGAGTGGTAGTAGGATGTTATCGCTTTGTTTTTTATTGGTCGAGCATGCGCGTGCACGGGCAGATCCTTTGAGCGATGCTGATGTCGCGGGGTGCGTTGCCTCGTGAACGATCCTTCAAAGGGCGCCGTGACTCTCGCGATAATCGAGGCCGTCGGTGCGATGTGGATCGATCTGTTTCTGGTGCTGTTCACGATGGTGGCTTTCATTTCGCAGTTGGATGGATGTAGGAAGAAAAGTAGTGGCGCTATTAAAGAAATGCAGATATGTAGTCCCACGCGTCGTTATTTTCTTGGGTGACCGTTTTCCTCTGCCTTGCACGCATCACTTTCTTATTTAACTTGCAAATAATGCCACGGGCATGTAGATATAGTTACCGCGAGATGGTCCTCCAGTTCACCTATGTTCTGCTCACATTCATTGGTGTCCGCGGGAGGGGGGGGGGGGGGGAGCTGTAAAAGGGACAGTTACCCCCTCTGGCTTTTCAGAAAAATTTCACTTATTTTTCAAAACTGATCTTTATTAAGTTTATACTAAAAAAGGGAATATTTTTAAATTTCGGTTTTAAATTTTTAATTAAATTGGCACTATAAAATGGGTTAAAAAAGCAAGAGGGGTACATTTTTCTTTACCATCATCCCAAAGTCGTCCCCCCCCCCCTTCTCCCTTGGAAAAAAGTCTCCGGACGCCCCTGCTCACATTTGGAATTGTGTGATAAATTGAACGTTGGAATAAATGTGCAGTCGGCAATTTTGTCGTTACAGAGTACCTATCTGAGAACATTTGACCGACTTGGGGGGTCACTTACACGTGGCTCGGTGTGCACTTTTTTTTATTTTATTCCTTGTCGTGCTTTTATCACGTCGCGATACGGTGGCTTTTTCTTTGCCATCGTTTGTCGAAACGATGGTGTCCCATAGGAAGTTGGTCGTGTCCAACGTCTGAACCGACGCATTCCTCAGCCCCAGTGACAGTCCGTTCGTTACCGCGGGTCAAACTGCATTTCGTCAGGCGAATGCAGATAGGCCATCGCTCCCCGAACATAAATCAGTCTGTTCTGTTTCTTCTGTCGCGCGAATGATTTGTGTGTTTTGTTACGCAATCGTGCATATGCTGGCTAGACATGGAAAAACCACGAGCAGGAAACCACGTGAGGGCCACGTGAGGCAGACCACGAGAAACGTGTGCGCGGTAACAGACTTCCTGGCTCTCTTTTTCGAGAATACTTATCGCCGGGGTGAATTCGACGGTGTCTGAAACAATTGACGATGGACGTTGAAATCGCGTGCCACGAGGCTCAGTTTGCTACTTAACAAGGGAAGATTCAGAATCCGAAAATTCAAAAGATTCTGAAACTCTGTGAATATGTAGGGGATTTCCTCCTGATTGCAACGCAACTTTTGTTTGCTGCCCAAATTCACTCTAAGGGGGTGTAATTGACCCCCGAAAATCCGGGTGTTTCCCGATTTTGTGTTATAACTCGTGAACTGTAAACTAATTTGTTTACCAAATGATAGATTTAATTAAAAGAAGTAACTTTTGTCTTGGAACATTTTTTTTATTTCTTACAGTTCGCGAGTTATAACACGAAATCGGAAAAATAGCCAATTTTTCGGGGGTTAATTTTACCCCCTTCGAGTGAATTTGGGCAGCAAAAAAATTCATTGTAATCAGGAGGAAATCCTCTACATATTCACCGAAGTTTCAGAATTTTTTGAATTTCCGGGTTCGGGATCTTTCCCTTATAAGTAGTTAGTCGATTGAAATGGAAAGTGTCTCCGCGAGGTATTAGTCTATTCACAGTATCGCACACGATATTTGTCGATTCGGCAGATTCCCCCAATTCTTTGGTTCTGAATGTAACGGAAAACTATAATCTAGGTGGAATTGGAGTGCAGATATAGAACTCAATAAAAGTGAATTATTTAATTTTGACAAATAATGCATCGCACGAATGGAATTTCTTATGAAACATAGAAAATTGTGAATTTTGTATAAAGAAGTATTGTTATAGATCACTTTGTGGAATATGAGGAAATTCTGAACTACTTAGTGGTTAACATTCAGCGACCAGGAAGATTGTTTACAGAATCTTTCTATGTTTATTTTCTGCATTGAAAAGATTAAAAGAAATTAAGTATTTTAATAATCGCAGAGCGTTTTATTCGTTCCGAGGCGATTCTTTAAAGAAGAATTGGCTATCGTTTGCGAGAACATTAAACAATTTATAACGAAACCGCCGCACACTTGTACGTGGATCAGCCCCTCGATTCGCGGTAATTAAATACCGAGTGCGTCCCCTTTTCGCGAGTGGCACCCCTGCGAGGGGGATACTAGTAGGGTCAGGTTATTGATATTGCACCGGGGGAACAAATGATCCAACCGTGAATATGAATATTAATTTTACCTTACCAACCTTACGTCCTGCCCGTCCTTTCCCCTATTTGTCACCATTGCAGATGATCCACGGTGCCCGAAACAATTATATAGAATTACGCTTCCTTGGACCATGATGATATGGATAATAAATTCTCGAGTAAAGCAATATATTATTGAAATGTATATAACTATCTTCAAAGTGATTATATTTTAAAAGTATTTGGAAATTTTTTACTGACAATAGGCTCATTTCAGTGCATCATTTTTTTTTAATAATTTTTCCTGTTGTCTCCTTCTTTAGGTTGGGAGAGAATTATTTTAGATATCATAATATAAAAAGGTATACAAAATTAAATAAAATCGTTTAACGATGCATAACGAATATGAAAGGAAAGCGGAGAACATTTAGGCATTATATATTATAAAGCTTTGTGTAAATGCCAAAAATCAAAATATACATATACTATAGTATAACCATTGGCAAGCGGAACAATTTCCGATAAAATTCTTAAGTTTTTTTTTAATTTTGACACTTACAGTGTTTTCTACGAGGACTTTTCAATTGTCCAACAAAGTAAATCACGAGATTCTTTATTATGCTAATGAGTAGGTACGTATTATGTGAATTACAAAATTCCAGTTATAGTACTCAGGTGATTTAGCTCGGATTTATGTAATATCAACATAAAAATCGTAAATGCATTTTGGAGCACCTCCACTGATCTTAGCCACATGATTTCGGTATCCAAAGCCTATCGTGCAGTGGATATCACCAGATCAACAGGGTTCGAAGATTGGAATGATCGAAGAGATCCAAAAGCTACATACGTCTGGACTTCGAATCGCCGCGGTCTCGATGACACAGTGACGCCATGCTTGACAAAGACCGAAAAAACGTCTAGGAATGCCGACGGGCATATTTCGACTGTGTCACCTGAGGCAGATGCCTAACCCCTTCTATTCTTCTTCTCCGTCCCGTCTGTCCCCTCAATTTAATTCATGGCTCTCTCAGGAGTTGAAATTCCAGATAATAATTAACGTTATTCGTTCCTCGGACTTCATTTCTTTTTAAAACACTGTCGACATATATCTCTGTTTCCGTACACTCATGGTTGCGTGTGAAAAGTGCGCGATGCACAAAGGCGCCGCAAGAGAAGAAGCGTCTAAAAGAGGTAAAAAAAAAAATATGAGATAAATTCTTAAGCAACGTAAATTTGTATAAGCAGGACTAAGTAGGGCATAAGTAAGATCGTATTGTAGAGAGGATCTCATTTGACTTTCATTTCCTCTTCTTTTTATTCGCAATTAATTCGAAAACACATTTTTTAAAAAGGCCCCAAACACTTATCGCACACGCAAGAAAAATACCACGCGCCGGGCCTGTTTATTACACACGCGAATGTACATCACACTTAAACAATAATAAGAAGGTAGATGGAAGAGAGAAGATACAAGATTCTAAGTCTAATTTGTCATATAATCTGCGAGATCTGGCGGAGGGTGCATTTCTATACATTGCAGAGGACGTGCTACTAATGCTCTTGCCTCCTTGATGAAATGAATACTTCCATCTAAAATTATCAATAATTTAAAAGCTATGTAAGTTTCAATTAAGCAATTCTTACAGATATAAAAGTAGAACAGATTAAAGAATTCCCAAGTTCTGCAGTTCAATTTTACATTCCCTTCTAATGATATCTAAATCGAGGAGTAGAAATGGTAAATGATGCCAGAAGTGAACATTTTCGGTATTTTTTTCTCAACCACAGCGACGCAGATGCCAGCAGCGCCTACTTATGATTTCAGATCTATTTTGCGACACCCATAGAAAGTAAAATAAATTATTCTAACACCAACAGCCTTTGCCACCGCATTCAGCATGGAATTTAAATCCTCTTCCACTAAAAAAATAACTACCGATTTCTTCGGGACTTGCGTAGTTTACCATTTAAATTTCTCAATTGCTGATGAGCAATCGATGGATTTCACTCCCTTCTCGGAGGAGAATTTCCCTAGTACCTATTCTACTCTTTCGCCACCCATCGCTGAGGTTCCCCGCCGTCGTCTACCTGCAGGAACACTTTCGGTTCGGCATCGCCTCGGTATTGGAGGCATCTCTCCCTTGTGTTCCCACGGGCTCGAACCTTTGACGTACGATGTCCCGGGTACGCGGTACACGACGTCCACCTTCCCGATATCGTAGTCCGCCCCTCCGTGTCCTCGCTTGTTTCTTTTTTTTTTACCTCCATCGCGGTCCCCGGTTCCCTTTTTGTTCGCGTGCAGTCGCAGAAAACCGGTAGCCGGCGGGAGCTTTTGAAAGAACCGCGACTTCCGGATCGTCGGGCGTCTTCGGTGAACAGGGGCGGTTGGCTTTTAAACGGAAGGAATTCTTGGGCAATATTCGGTGAAGTGTTTCGACGTGACGTTAACGTGGTAATATTTAATAGCTGGTGTTTCATTTATGATGTAGACAACTGATTGCTTCATGCGCAGATTTTAATGCAGCACATAGGGTTAAGTGGAATATCTATGTGTGGTGATTGGCCAGTTTCTGAGGAAGGGTAAGGATTATTTTGTATTTAAATTGTCAAACAGTGATCATTCAAAGTGGTACTAGAGAGGAATATTACTTTTCTAAGAAACTAGCCTGAGTTAATTTTCTATTTTTAAAACAATAGTGGACATTAAGGATTGCATATAAATTAATAGGTACATAACAATTTTATTTCACCATAATTGGAATTGGTGAACATGGAATTTCTGAATTAACATCTGTAATATAAAACATAGATAATATGACATGTTACCCTAAAGTAACAAGGTGTTATAGAGGATTAAAGATATTTATCTCACGGAGCTCAATATTAGAACTACAAGAATCAAACATCATACTCATTTCTTTCATAAATCAGAGTGTCAATAATACCTAGGCGGTGTACATAAATATTTACTCATCATTAATGATACGATTAAGAAGATATACAGAAACCCAACGAAACATTTATTACAAATATTTACAGCAAAGAAATTGACAAATATACTTATCAATTTCTTAATTTAGTTAAAACTGATTAAAAGTGAGAATATGTTCAATCATATTCGATTATAACCTCGCAGCATAAAAACCTCGAAGAAATGATATGACAAATGATAGATTTAATAAAATTCATTCTTGTGCTGCCTGGCGGAAGAAAAAAAATTTTTGTCATCGAATAGCCAGGAACAATAGGCTCCCACAATTCTCCACGCTGAAAACGACAGGCAGAATTGGTTTATTCGCTAATAGCCGTAACGCATCGGAATAACGATTAAGTGGGTGCACTGGGTGCACGTGTTCGATCTGCCGGGACCCCTACTAGTTTTCAAGTCACGTCTCATTTGCGCCGTTCAATGTATCGGGGGTGCGTCGAGCCAATAAAACCAGCCACCCGAGTAAGGGCAGGTGCATCGTGATTCGTGAAAATCACGATGTGACTGTAAAAAAGTCGTTCCTCCGGCGGTGAGCGAGATGTTGCCTGTATCTTAATTTCACGAACCACTTTTACTGGACTAGGGCGAATGCTAAATAGACTGACGCAGAGTAATCGATAATGAGTCGTCCAAGTGGAATCTCTGTCGCTTTGAATGGCAACGTCAAATCGAACTTCAACTGTGTGTTTAGTAATCGGTGTACTTAATAACATATTTCATATCACGGGGGGGAATAATATTGGGAAACTACGTTGGCTGATTGTTTTGTTCGAAACAATATTCAGGGGAAGTACTTGCTCTTACTGGAATCTTTTTAGGTACCTATCTCATGAAATACTAATGTAGGTAGGGTAAGGTGGGGCTAAAAAGAATGATAATATTTTCTAACGTATATATCGCAGAAACTATAGAGGTACCATTGGGGCAAAAAGTCCCTCAGACTGAAAATATATATTTTATCATTTGTTTTGATAATAAGATGGCCAAACTATAAAGAAATGATTTTGTTTTAGTTGAGCGATTTTTTTTTAGTTTTTAGTTCAAAGTGTGCCCCTGACTTATATGTTTATTTTTTGGTAAAGAAGTCATGCTTTCAATATTTAAACCTTTCAATATTGTAAACCAAAAAGAATTGATTTAATAAATATTTGTTGATTTGAAAAGAGTTTTTTACTTATTTAGTTTAATATTACACGAAAAGACATTAGTGACTTTTTACCCTGTGCAATGGACTTTTTGCCCCGTGCGTTGGGCAAGAAGTCCATTTTGCGTTGACAAACATTTTGTGCTATAACTCATCAGAAAATAATTATGTAGCATTATCAACAAACGAACTTGATGAACGTAAAGTATAATAGTTATAGTTTATACAAAATAACACCAGATATCTCTAGATTGTTAATACTAAATTTTACATAGGTTTATACGAAAAACGGGACTTTTAGCCCCACCCTACCCTTTGTGTCGGCCGTTCGGAGGTCGAATCGTTTCTATCGTTGTAGAATCTATACCGTTACGAATTTCGTCTTATAACTTTTACCGAGTATTCTTCAGACACTACACTACAAATATTTGTAAAAAAAAAATCGATTTTCTGAAAAATTTTAATGAGAATGTCCCTTTAAGTAATTTGGATATGCTGCTAATATTAACCCTTACATTATTAATACTACTATTACTATAGCTGCAATTTTATTCTCGCTACCTAAGTGCTTCTCTTCAGTCCAACTATATCAATACACTAATTGCCTTAAACCCGGAACATTGGGAGCTTAGTTTGGTCTGCACGAAGGATTCCGATCCAAGTCACTCCTACCTAATTCCTACCACTGACTTGTCACCGATAACTCGAAACCATAATGGAAAAAATTCTCGCACTCCGCTATGGCCTTACGAGCAGGAAAAGTTCCCCAGAAAAGATGGGAGGAAGCTGCAGGAATTCCCCGCTGCGGAGTCACATTTCTCGGTGGGAGCAGCAAGCAGGATCGTCGTGAAATAATTGTGATCGGGTGATCAACGGGGCCACGGTAGCACGGCGTACCTGACAATACGCCAATAGAGCAAGGCGGAGCAAAGCGCGGCAAGGAACGTGTCTATTCAAGCAGAGGTTGGCCTTTTCCTCTTTCTCTCGCCGTGCGCCAAGGAGCCGGCGAGCGGCCGTGGAATGTCTTCATTAAAATACCCGAGCTCATCATTTATGCAGAGCAAAAACACAACGAGGTGAGCCTCGAACGAGATCGCCGTGTCCCGGACGGGATCCGCGCTCGCTCGGCCTTAGCGTTTAGTTTTTAATTTCCGCATTGTTCACCACCGAGACGCTCCGCGATTTACAGGCGTTCCGGGAACGTGGCTGTTGCTCGAGGCGCGAAAAATCACGCGCAACGAGCGCCGATTAATTGGAAAGCTCTGGCGATGCTGGTGCAGAGGATTTGTGTCAACGATTTGGCACTTTTTAATACAGTTAGTGCACGTACATAGGTATAATAATTATAATTGCGTGTTAAACGTATGGGTGCACTACTGAAATTTTTCGGAGAAAATGGACTTTGAAGATTCTGTATGTGGTGAGGTTAGGTATATGTAAGAATAAAACTGGTTTAAATAATTATTTTCTTACCTACAATACCGGACAAAAGTATCGAGACATTGAGTTTTTTTTTAGAATTAATCCTTCTAGCTTCTTAAAAACTCTCAAGTCGTTTGGACCAATTTTAAAAAAGTTATTCTGTTTTAAAGGGTGTCACAATACTTCAGTCCGGCACTGTATATGCTGCAACTGGAAATTAATAATGGTATCGTTCTTAGAAGGAAACGTTCCCGGCCTGAAGATTCTGATTTTAATGAATACTGGAATGCAAAATTTCAGAAATAATCTGTTTAGGCACGTATGAACTGAACATTTTATTATTACAAGTCTTATTTACATAGGGAAACTGACGCGTACTATATAACCTTTTCGATAAAGACGAATGAAAATGAATTCAGCCTCGTCGTTCTATTTAGAAGTTGTCACATTTGTATCTACATCTTTCTCAATCGTATAACTTTAAACCCTGTGAATACCCGTGCCAACACTTCACGAATTCCTGCATCGTTTATAATTTCAAAAAGCTATAGGTATAATGATAGAGACGAGTTTTCTTGTTATCGCAACCCCCGGAAATAAGCGCTACATTTGTGTGATCCGGGGGCGATCGTTCCAAAGGACCCGTTTTCGCATTCGTAATTAAGTAGAAAGTCACAGGTATGACATCTTGTACGCTTGTCGCGTTTGTCATCGTGCATCAATCATGAGGACCGAATTCCGATGTCTTGTGCGTGAAATCAATATTGTAAATCTTCGATACGGAGGCGCCACATATTTTACAAACAGCAGTGGCCCGATAAACGAGATTTCGAAGTTACGTCTCCTACCGAAATGGGATTAGTAGGGTATAAAATTAATTTAGAAACGTGACGTTTCTGTTACCTTCGCACCCGCTTCGGGAAAGTTGAAAGCGCGGTGTACAGAGACTGAAAAGAATTCTTATAAAAAAATTGTTGAGTTTCAGGTACCTCGATAATATTTAAAAATAAATTACCTTCCAAGTTATGTTATACTGCAATCTATCTTTTCTAGAATCCAATTCCCATTCGCTTCTATTTAATCTCCACTCCACTACCATGCCACTGAAACGTTGCGAGACACACTTTCATACTTCTCTACCATTTGAATATTACAAACTCCCCTCTCAAAATTTCTATCAAAAGCCACTCACTCCAATATTCAAAGCCTCTCGAACCAGTGGCGTACCCCAACATACAAAAAAAAAAAAAAAATCGCACCGCAGCTGATCGAACGCTCATTCCCCTCCACAATGTGTCAGATACATGTCCCAGCCTTCAATTACAGCCAGTGAGACCAAGTGAACGGAAAAAGGACAACGGAATCACGAAACATTCGTAGAAACCCGCCCCTCCGGTCCTCCAGCTCTGCCGAGCCGAAAATCCATAACCACGAGCCGGCAGCGGCGTGGTGGATCGCGACACGGAGGAATGCTCGAATCATGCTCCCTAATTCACCGATGATTCTGGGCCCGGTCCCATAGTGGTGGGGGCGAAGGGGGAGTGGGGGGGGGGCGGCGATCGGGGACGATCGTCCCGCGACACACGAGGCATCCCGCGGAGCAGGTAGCTACGGGGAGACTTTCTGTCAGCGTGGCGCATTATCTAGCCGTTTATCTACGCCTATGAGGCTCCCTCGGCTGCCCCATACACCGCCGTCCTGCGCATGTACACGCGCCGTTCCCTTATGTAACGACACAACAGGTACACATCCACCCCGGGGTCCGCCATCGCCGGGGACACGGTTGTCTCTCTATTTCCCTGCTCATAAATTCATCTCGTGGGAGAGCGCTGGCCAGCTTGCGTGGGGTCCGCGCGAAGATGAAGGTCACTGGATTCTTCGGGGCTGGGCAAGGAGCACGGGGGAGGCCTGCGAGGCTTTTATCAACGGTTCACGGAGCTCTCGTGAGGGGCATGATTGCGGGGAGGGTTTCGGTGGCCGGATCGAGTGGACAGCGAGGGTGAGCCTGGAAGCTTCTGCAGCTTTGTCTTTGGGAGGGGCGAACGCTCGGGGGCGGGGAATGTTTTTGTTCCGCGTGGTACAGCGAGCTTTGGATGAGGGAGCGAATTTGGACGCGGCACACTTGGAGTTTTCTGCGAAACGTTGGATGGAGGGGACTTTGATGGAACTCGGCGGAGTAGTCAAGTTCGGAGGCTTGGTGTTTGGAGATTCCGAGGTGCTTTGGGTTGTGGGTGATTCGATTGAGGAGGATTAGTGGGATTGTAAGTTTACGAGCATGGGAGCTTGAGGGACAAAGGGCAAGGTGTGTTTGTTCCGTGAATATTTAGGAATCTTATATGCAGAGATCCAAGGTGCGCCAGAAGTAGAACAGTTGCAGGATCCAGATGTCTCGGGATACTGTAATTTGCAAGACTTTTGAGGTACCTACAAGTGCAATGGCGGTCAATGTGAAGGGTATGTTTCCTCGCCCATTGCCCAGCTGTCTGATATGCATACAATGTTACGAATGCCGTATGTCCATCCGCGTGCAAAGCTTCAATGTCGCACTATTTCAGCACCCTTCGCTCGTGTGACATTGATGTATGACAGTGGAAGCACGTAAACGGGAATGGACGCGTCCTCGCGAGGCCTACGCTTATCTCTCTTCCTCTATCGATTATGTTAACATTAATAGTTGCTTTGATAAATTACTAGCAAAATACACCTGCGCTTCGCTTCGGGGGTTTTATGAGATATTAAGGACTCCTTGAAAATACATTTCACTCCTTTTCACCACCCCCTTAGGAGTTGATTAGGGCAAAATCCTGAAATTAGTTTTTAGGCATTTGTGTGGGTAACCTTTGTAAGTAAAAGCCAAGTTGACATTTAATCGAGCCTAAGAAATAATAAGGAGACCGAGAAAACATATTTCACCCCCTTTTACCCCTTTCGGATTGGAATTTAAAAAAATCCCTTCTTATCGAGCACCTACGTCGCAAAAGGAATATACCCTTCGAATTTCATGTTTCTAGGGTCAACGGTTTGGGCTGAACGGTGATTAATCAGTGACACAACGATTATATAAGTATAGAATATTATATGAGATTCACTTTTATTAGGATTCACCACTGTGCATTATACTGATCAATATAAATATAACGTCGATTTCTTCACGTCACATTTAGTTCGGCTTGACGTCCTGAGTTCGTTGGTTATGTTAATCATCGTAGATCTTTGTTTCGATCAAATTTGTACAATTTCTATTTGCTCGAAAATATGCAATTTATATACAACGGTATATACAGAATCATAGCAATTGACGATAAGCAGAATAAGAATCCATTCTTGGCGCGTTAGACGCCTCCTAAGTTTCCTCGTAAGTCATCTTGCTGGTAGAAATGGCAGTGATTTAAACTTTGATAGGGTCGAAGTCATAGTCCTGCTTCTCTCGCGCAAGATACAACAGTACTACTGCTGCGAAAACTGCAAGCTTCATTGCTCGAAGCACCTGAAACTATTGGTTTGCAATTACTAAAGTAGTTGAACAAGGAAACGAAATAAAATTGTATATTAAATAAATAATTAAAAGAACGTTATGCGCACGGGAATTTCTTTGATTTAGCAAATGTTCGTTTAAAGTTACCACAGTCGTTGTTTAATTATTCTTTATTCCGCTTTTGTTCATTCACATTTTAAACATAAGAAATAGTTTAAGAAATGTTTATGTACAATGCAACAAAAAAATTAAAGTCTTAATTATTAGAAACACATTAAATGTTATTCGATACTTCTATTTGTCAATATAGTTCCTTATATTATTTAGATCAGAATAAATTATTACCAGAAATTCATAATAGACTTCAAAATAACAATTTTAATATTGCCAAACAATTTCCATTACGCACATTTCTAATTTCTCAAACAGCACTGAATTCGATTGAAATACTTACTTTGCCCATGATTATCACGCGTATCGGTGATACTTCCTCTCCGAATTCGATTCGATTTTCCAGTGACACGTCCGATAATCACACACGAATATTTATAGCGGAGATTATCGCCACCGGGAACATCTGCGCAAACTGACGTGTCGAACGGAGGCGCACGTTTACACCTGACGTCAATAATAATTAAGATTCGCGGAGAAGACATCGATTTCGAGTGTATGACTGACGTCAAAGATCCTTCTTGAATATTTAAATGTAGCTATTCAAAACAGATCTTCAGCTATGTATTTCACTAATCATCATAGTTGCAATTCTACTTTCGAAAAAAATAAATGGTAATATAAAATGACTGTTTCACTATGTACATTATCACTAAATTTATTTTTTTTAAAATAAATTAACCTGTAAAGTCTCTACTTTAACTATAAACCCAAACAAATTCTGGAAATATATATCGAGAAAATAATAACCAATAATTAAATTGGAACATTCGTGAAATTTTTTCGTTAGAAACAATAATCGCAGAAAAAGAAGTAACGAATTCCAACGAAAGAAAATCCAAGTTATCGTAGTAAAACATGTGAAGCTACTCTCAAATACTTTCCTATCTTTATCGACCTACTATCACATTCTATTTAACAATATGCAATGAAGGCACATCATTGCTTCCATTTTCTTACTACAAAATAATAATCAAAACTAACAGTATCCTCTCAAACATCAGCCATTTTCTTAGCATTTCCCTCACGAAACTGCAGTAATTTCGACGCTCTCTGAAGAGCGAATTAAAAACGTTTCCCGGTCATTATAGGCTGATTCAGCGATCTTATCCAGCGCCAACTGGCCCCATTTGATCCGCGGTGTATACCTACCGCGAGCACACTCGTCCATACGCGACAGGGGAAAGAAACAAATTTCTCGGATTCATCGGTACGTCGGCCGTTTTTATTAAATTCTATTAAACCGATACTCGGAATTTACGAGACAATTACATGCTCGGTTTCGTCTGTGATCGTGACCGACCGGCCTGTCGGCCCAGCCTGAAAGCGAGCGAGCGAGCGTGTATTGAGATCGTGGCCTGGCGAAGGGACAGCAGGAAAGAAGTAAAGATTTTATCTCGCGCAGCTGATCACCACTCTCGCTTCTTTGGCCGAGAGCCAGGGAAACATTCTTTTTTCTCCTCCCGCTCGGCCCGTCCACCGGCTCTCTCGTGCGAGAAACGCCGTGGATTTGCATGCGATCAGTTACCGATTAAGCCAGATAGAATCGGAGCTACTTCGCGCCGAATCGGAGCTTGTTGGCTCTTTTGGCCAGAATAGCGAAAGGTGTCTAAGCTCCCAAAAACATAAACATGGAGGGATATAGGGGAGCTCGAAGTTCTTTTAAAGAAATTCTAGGGAATTTCGGAGGAAGATTTACAAATGCTCAGGACATGTATTACTTAACCCTGCATGGCATCCAGTTTAGCTATACATTTAGTAATCGAAGGAAGGAAAATGGTGCGCTCAATTGAAAAGCCTATGTTACTAAAATTGAGGAAATTTCAGTAAAAATGAGAATTGAGCTGGGTCAAAGAAGACCCGAAGTACGTTGTAGGGTTAATAGCACGGGAATTAATACTTCAAAAACCAGTGGCGGACTGGGTAAAAAATATTGGTTGCCAGGAGACAAAGGTGGCTCATCTGCAACTATAAGGCTATCATTAAATTTTTATAACAAATTAAATAAAATTTTCTAAAAATACCTAACTGGCGAGAAGAGAACACTTCACATTTTTGGGAAATAAATGTATATTTTGTTGTAATTACAGTGTTTAAGAAGGCCCATTAGGGTCCACTTGCCATCGGGAAAGTTGACACCCTGGCCGGTCCGCCACAGCCAAAAATTACTCCGCGTGGTTTTATCGATTTATCCGGATAGAAGTAAGTGTCGAAGCCCGAGGTGCTCAGGAAATAATATTTGATCTCAGAAGAACTGAAAGTAACCAGTAAGTTCATATCCTCCACAAGCCTCTCAATCCAACTCGCAGCCATGCGATCGAAAGAGAAGAATCCACTTAGCAGGATTTACACTACGAAACGAAGAGCGCCGCGGCCGAGTGGGCCACGAGAATAGAAAAGCCATGCGACGGGCACGGGTGAAAAGAAAGAAGCTCGCTGGCAGCGGGCAAAGCCGTATCTGCGTCTCGATCGGCGATCACCGTTTCGAAGCTCGCGGGATCGGGGTTCGGGCGCATCGATCAGCGGTCGTCTCGTTAACGTATCACGCGATCGAAAAAGGACGACGTGGACGGGGGAGGCAGGAAATCGGCCCCGGTCGTCTTCGCCGGCCGAATGGAATTCAACGGGTGACACCACAAGTCGCCGGAATTTCAGCGTTGCATAGCCCAGGTTGCTCGCGATCCGGGGGCCCGCGCCTCTTTCTCCCTAGCCCCCGTAGGCCGCCGTGGGGCTGTTACGCGCCGCGATCGGGCTTGTTTCTGTGCCGGTGCATGCGTGTTACTGCGGGGTCCGGATCGGGAGCCAGCACGATGTTCCAGTTCCTTCGGCTGCATTCGCGGAGTAAGTAGCGTGCCGGGCGTGCTGATACTTCAGCTTCTGTTTGCACTACTTTGGTCGAGCGGTATGCAGCCGCGGGAGGGTCCCTTTCCGTCTTCGCCAACTCGCCGTATCAGAGCTGCCGTGTGCGTCTGCGCGGCGGGCCGCGCGGCCGGACTCCTGATAGGCGGGCGGGAGCGCGCGCGTTCGTCCTGCACGTGGCACCCTCAACACTTTCCAGACTAGATCGATGATGCCAGGCGCATGATTGCGGGGAAGCTTACTGGGAAACGACTAATTTTGTGGTCTGCATCGACGAAGCATATCAGGTTCATTTTGTTCGAACGTCGGAGTTAGATAGCCTGGGGGATAGTTGGAACATGAATTTCACTTTGTCACGTTCTGTGGCTAATTGGAAATGGGGCTGTATTAAATGAAGCCACTTGGAATGTGGCAAATGATTTTCCAAATGTACGACCGCCACACGTGCAATAGCACGTCGACGAGCGAGGAAGAGGTCACTGTGCCGCTAAGGAGGAAAGCATATGATGTTTTTAGTGAAATTTTGTGAGTTGTAGGACTTCTGTAGACATTTAATATGAGATGAAGCTTCAAGCCGGGGTCCAGCTGGAAGTTGGAAGTCCAGCTGTTTTAAAAAATTAGCTTCAATACATCCTTATGGAACCGTTTCCAACAAAAGCTAAGCTAAGATGTGCTATGTTTTTTATATTTTATACCACAGCCAGATTTATAGCATAGCATAGTTTAGCTTAACTTAGTTTCTAGGTGGATCCCCGGCTTAATGCTGGGATTTTGAGATCGCACTGCTCCGAGCGCAACTGTGGAGCTATAGTTCTGCTTGGCGGAAATTAGAAGTCGTAAGTACTTACAGAAATTGCGCAGGAAATATGATCTTCATTGCCGAATATTTCCTTTGAGTGTTTACGTAAAAGTCTGTGATATCAGATCTGGAGTGAGATTAGAATTGCTTTCAGTTGAGTATCCACTAGATTTAAGTTAAGTCTGAGTTACACCTGCAATGTATTATTTTATTGCGAATTTATATCCCGAAGAATCTGAGACTTACTAAAATTTTAATTATTTAATTTACTTTCATCCTTTGAAATAGTGAATATATAAACGTTTACGAGTATTTGTCGCAATTGGAGCCGTGTGGCTTCATTCGCGTCGGAATGTGCACTTAAAGCACATCTACTGCAGTGCGTGCAAATGCGTTTCGGTGTTCCTTGACTCGTTGCCAATTCGAAGCGTGCGTGAAATGCGCGAATGTGAGTCACCCGTTCGTCGAAATTACGATCGGCTCTATTGAGGCAATATTAATTAACTATCTGAAGCTGATAACGAAACATAGATACCGAAAACTTGGCGATTATAACGAGAACAAGTTGGGAGACTTGAAATAAAAAAAAAACGTTTTACCTTTAGGTAATCGTTTGGAGAAGGGAACTTAACATTTTATAGACGATAAGATTGTAACTCGCGTGGAAAAGACTCAAGTGTTACTTTATTTGCTAAACGTGTTGCTTTATCGTGAAACTTTTCCACGTTGCTCCACAGCAGTGCTCCAGTATATACTTTTTCAAGGATGCGTAATAAATCGTGTGAGAAATAGCTTGCAGATACGCTTATCAAATTCATTAAAACACTATTTCTTTTTTATGTAATTATTTTTAATTCTAACATGCTTCTGTCTTTCTTGTATGACCAGTTTCTGAATTTAGGATTAAAGTAACTTTTCTGGATATTACAACAGATGGTTAAATAGATTATACAGTCAAATAATGGGTAATGAGGGGATTTAGATATCCAAAGATTAAACGGCTTCATATGGCCAAGATTATTGAAAATATAGTGGAAGACGTACTTAGCGAGTACCTACGTAATTTTTTTCATTCACTTAGACATTTTCTACTGCCAAGTGTTGCAGAGGTATCAAAAGGTGGAACCACAGCTCGTCCTACATGAAAATTCTCTCCTCAAATTATATTATATAATTGCTATACCATATTATAAACCTTCCCAGCCCAGAATTCGAGCAAACACATTTTTCTTTCCACCTGTTCTGATTTAAATCCATCCCAACCCTCGACTATCCTACCTCTGCACAGAAACGAAGAAACAATTAACCTATCTGCCCGAGTAAACAAATAATCGAAAAGAGGAGGCGATCCGGCCTCTCTAAACTACGGCATTACCTGACTAAATGAAAGCCAACTTGGAGGGCAGTCCGCTTAATAACAGAAATCTCGAGGGCGCCGATTCAGCTCACCCCATCTCAACGGAACGGAAGAAAGAACGAAAACCACCACCCGCGCGCCCCTTTCCACCCCGCCCTCTCGCTCGTCCCTCTGTCGTTTCCCTCTGCCTCTGTCCCCCTTTCGCCATCAATTATTATCGTCTTCCACGGCTTCGTAGGGCTGACGCCGACATCGCAGGCGCCCCACGATTGGGCGTCGGAGTACTCCGCGTCGCCATGGTGACCGACCCCCTTCGACGAGGGGTTGGCCAAGGTGGGGGACGAATAACTCGCGAAAACACGTAAATTAAACGCACTATGGGGGTTGATGGGGCGGAATGGGGCCGAGTGGGTGTCTCAGACCGTGAAACATAGCCGTCATAAGCGGATATTAAACCGTGCTTCCGGGGTCAGGGCTGGTTTGGGCCGGCTCGTAAATGCTCGCAGAAAAATCCTCGTTCCTTCCTCCATTTCCCTCACTTTCGCCTCTTTTTCGCGACCGTTGCCGCTGGATTCATCACTGCCGCGTGTAAATGAAATTGCTTCGTTCGGGCAGGATTGTTGCCCACCGCTTTGTCAATTAATGGAGGGGTCGGCGATGCTTACTCTTTCGGCGTCTGTATCCCGTAATTCGTTGGTACCCGCGTAACTGCCGTGTCTTCCTTTGCTGACTGCTAGGACGCTGATAGGTATCGCTGGCAGTTTTCAAAGTTGCGCTGATAGCGCAGATGCAGTTTGCCTTGTCATTTATGATTTAGAGGGAAATGAGAGACTTAAACGTGTGACGTATCTATTTAAGTAGTTCGTTCATTTTATGGGTGATTTGTTTCTCTGATTAAGGGGGTATTCCACTTTGAGCAATTAAGCTATTTTTAAAGATTTTTTTCTCAGTAAATACAACATATAATGAAATAAATCTTTTTGGTATTTATTAAGCTACTCTTTTACTATTTCAAAAAAATTCAAAAGAATATTTTTAATTTGTGTTACTTGTATTTTTTACGGTATGTTCGTGGTGCAAATGATTTCCCGGCTTAGGCTTATCTGAAACAAAAAGATCGAAAAGATTCTTAATCTGTATGAGTGTCGCTATCGCCCGTAGCTCAATTAACAATTTTTGTCGAAAAATAATCGAGATTTTTCTCGAGGAACATTCGTGAAAACTCATTTGTTATTTCACAACAAAAATTGTTAATTGAGCTACGGGTGATAGCGACACTCATACACATTAAGAATCTTTTCGGACTTTTTATTTCAGATAAGCCTAAGCCGGGGAATTACCTGCACCACGAACATACTGTTTTTGTTTAGGTGCCATATCGACGCTGTAACAAAAACATGTAAAACAAATTAAAAATATTCTTTTTAATTTTTTTGGTATTAATATAAGAGTAATTATTTAATAAATACCAAAACTAAATAAATACCAAAAAGATTTATTTCATTAAATGTTGTATTTACTGAGAAAAAAATATTAAAAAATAACTTAATTTTTCGACCGTTTAAAGTGGAATACCCCCTTAAGTATGATTGTATGCAGAAAATTTTGTAAAGTATTGATTTGCAAGTGGGTAGTTGCATCGTGTAACACTGGACATTATTATATGCATTGTGACCAGTTAGGAGATCAATGTCTGCTATCCTCCACCATGAACGTATGATTACACGCACAGCATTCACAAATCCATAGAAAAAAGTTTGCATGAGCGTACTACTAATTCAAGCAATAAAAATAATGTTATTTCAAACGAGTTCAAGAATCGAACATTTTCGAGTTAAAATATTCATGTTTGCCTTTCGTAGCAGATGACATTCTAAAATCTAAAGTATGATATGATAAAATAACTATCTCAAGATTCTTCTCGACAAATAAAAGGAAAACTGGTGTTTCTGATTAGGTGTGCAACAGAAACGTTCTCGCTTTATAACTCCTAAATACTTCACAGTCTAAACCATCTCGTCCATTTTACCATTGCTAGATTCAGGCAAAATTCTGTGACCTGCAAGCACCTTCCTTATTCCACAGCATTTCACACATTCGCCAAGCACACCAGCGAAGGGTGTCTGCCCTCGTCCAAGGGAAAACAGAGAAAAAAGCCAGACGAGTAAAAGGAAGAGGGGGTCAGAAAAAGGAGGAAGGACCCCGTGGACGTGCAGAAGCGTCCCGAAGTCGCGCGACAACTTTCCCTATATGCGTTATTTCGTGGCTGCCAGTTTTTCCCGTGTGTTGCGCGCGCCGGTACGCGGTGGTATGAAACTCGCGCCAATTACCTTGTCAATTACCTCGATTGATGGTCGCCGCCATATTGATTTCACAAGCAATCAAAGGTTCTGCTGCGTTTTCCTAGGAGACCCGCGACCGGGAGCGGGGGGGGGGGTATACACACGGGGACCGCGATCACAGGCCAGAGTGAGCAATAATTCTTGCTTTTGCCATCGGATGCCGAAGACGCCTGGCTATCGAACCGATCGGACCAGTAATCCCAAGTATTTCTCACTCGTGCTCGACCGGGGGATACCAATTCCGCGTATCCACGGCGAAAGATTTACTGTCTCATAAGTCACCATCGAAAGTCGCGGCTGCGGGGCCCGCAAAAAACTCTATCGACACGTACGAGACTATCGTACCGAGGGATCTACTTACTGGTGTCTTATTAGCTGCCAGTCTCCGTCTGCTGAATCGCGTGAATTCCCCTTCTTTCTTGCGCCGTCGGCCGCGCGGATGGCGGATTTAAGGGGCACGAATGGAACCTGCAGCCCCGAGATTCGAGATTAGGGATAAATACGGACGGCTCAGATTCTGTTCGAGTTTCCACTTATTTTGGCTTCTCTGTGGAACAGGGTGGGACAGCACTTGTTGATACCTCAGAGCTTGCGGGGAATTTTAATCTCTTAACGATTGACTAGCACACTCTTGAGGTCTACTACATCCAAGTCTCTGTTTATGGTACAAGTGACAAGGAAAAATTAAATCCTTCATAGAGTATCGGGGAAACGTTTTCTAGGGTCTAGTAGCAGAATCTATGACTCTACTCATTCTGTCACGTTCAGACGTCAAATCTTGCGTTCCCGACGTCAACACCTTCTTCGTCTTCAGACCACTGCCCCAGTTTCAACCGGTTTTCTGTCGCGGATGGAGCTACCTGAATGTTCCCGAAACTTTCCCAAAGCACCGAGCGCGCCACGGTTGCGCCAGCTTTTAATGGGTCGCCGGGAAATTGTTTCCTTAACGAGGTTTTAACATTCACGCTCCGCGTATCGACTTTTCGCGCTAGCCGGGCGCACAGGTGTCTCTCGGGCAACGGCGAGAGCGCGGTCTTGCATAGATTACCGTCGCTGGGCTGTCGTTTCACCGAGAAGGATTGACAAGTGGCGCAACGGGCCCCTGGGGCAGCTGACTGCCACCGAATCAAAGTGCGCAAGGTGTCTCGACATTGTCACGCTCGTTAGAAGTACAAATGCGCCGGGGCCAGACGCGTAATTTATTTCCCTTCGATTGCAATCTGAAGGTGTACCACTCGCGGCGCTGATCAGAGGCGTGCCGATGTTTTCGGAGGTGCATGCTTATCCTTTCACTGATAACGTCCCGCGGTGAATATTTTTAATTGAAGACGCCAGTTGTTGAATGTTGCTTCGTGACGTGCTTTAACTTTGTACCACTTGTAAGTCTGCTGTTTGACACCAGCAGATTTCTCTCTCCCGTTCGGCCGCGGGGATTAATCGAAAGTTAAGATTGTGGAGATATATAAATGTAGCTTTCGCACTCGTAGGTTGAATTTTGTGTTGATCTTTTTGTTAAAAGGTAATTCCGTGCGAGGAATTTGTGATAACAGGGAAAACTCCAACGTGGTATCGTGAAAAAATTTGGGAAGACTATGACAGGACGAATGAAAACTAATATTAGGATTATTTTGTGATAAAAATTTGTCTATAGAAAACTGTATTTTCTAGTGTCTTGGGGGTATTCTCAGCATAAATTTGTTCTACACAAGCAGATTCTTTATCATTATTGCCAGCTAATTAGTTCACTTTTGTTAGAATTCCAAATTCATTCTTAGCTGAACATTGTACCATCAAAACAGCTTTCAATCATCAAGTAATTTGTAAAGGTAATACGACTGTCTGTTAATATCGGTTCAATAAATTCCAACGCTGTATGAAAACAGTGGTGACAGAAATTCTTCGCTTGAGTTCTTTGTTCCTACGTGTTTTTGGCACTGTTCCACGACGAAGTGTGGGAAAAGAGTATGTACATACATATAAGATGACAAAGTCTGAGTAAAACACAAAAATGAAACCAAGAAAGGAATATTTTTTTTTTAATTTAATATATCAGCAATCAGAATTTGGTTCTATAGGCTGATGCGTTGACTTAGGACCTAAAATTAGAATCCTTTGTGTGGCATGATGAGGGCACTTCCAGTGAAGTGATCTCCTATCTCTCATCTGAGGCCGATTGGCCAGTGTTTTTTCAATCTTCGGTTAGCGCGCCGAAAAATTCAGCGATTTTCGGGAATTTATTGCGACGAAAATAATTATAGTAATGGAATAAAACTTTTTTCTATTTATTTAACTACATTTCTACAGTAAATAAAATAGTATAAAAGTAATAAAATTATTGCTGTTCAAATGCTTTTGAAAGTGGTCTTGATGACATGTTTAAAAATTCATGCCTCGCTCGTGCAGGCGATTTCAGCTGTTAGACTTATCTGAACCTAAAAATCCAAACAGATCCTTGATCGGTACGTCTGTCGCTATCGCTCGGACTATAATTAGTGGTTTATCTTCAAAATTAGCAAAATGGCGGGTAAATGTGCAAGAAAAATGTTTTTTCGGCTTTTTTCTTTTGCGATTTTCGATTTTAAAAGTAGGTTAGACTCAATGAAAATACTTGGTTGTAGTCCCTGCGAGAATCACAGGTGTGCAAAATAAGCAGTCAAATTTATAAAGCAATTAATTCGATAGATTTTGAGATTTTATCTTCACCATATGGACAAACGACGTTTCGAGAAAACCGTGTTCAAAATTTTCATCTATAGAGGCCGAGCCTCTGCGCTCCCTACAAAATGCCTCTGTAGAGGCTAAAATATTCGCAATTTTTCCACCAAAATTTAACAGTATATTCTTGAGGATATGCACTTCCGACAAAGGTTTTAAAAAAATCGATTCTTTCAACCCATCTAACCGGATTGACTCCTTAAGGCTTAAGCTGTACACTACAGGCCCGGTACTCCAGTCAACAATTGCCCTCTATTACCTATCTCTCCCAATTCACGAGTCATCAACAAAGGTGGCGCCACAGTCCGCCAGCACCTGAACAACCTTCTCCAGAAGGCAGCTCTAAAACAATGAAATTCCTCCAATATCCCCACAACTGTTGCCTAAAACCAGAGATGGGCAAAAAATAATTTGAAATAAAAATTTCGTACACAAATTTTTATTTAAAATAATTTTTTGCCCATCTCTGCCTAAAACACGTTCCCCTTTATCCGAATTACACGCAAGAAACTGTGAAAACAAGTTAATTATGAATAAAATTCCTTTGCAGGATCCTCCAACGACCAAACCGCCTACAAAAGGAGATACCACAGTTTGCCAACGACCCAGGAACGAGCTCTGAAACTGTTCTAAAGGCATCGATATCATCGGGTTGGCGCACTCCTCACCTCTGCACCATAAACAACCTCAGAAAAAGGAGAAATAAGGGGCCGGAACGAGGCGACAGGGAACGAGCGACGACGTTCGCGTTTTGCTAGCCGCCCGCGCCGCGGGAAAATACGAACGCGCCAGACGCTGCTGGTAGCCGAAATCGCCCCCAGTGCGTCGTAAGTTACGCTGGCGATAAAAACGGCCGCTGGTATATTCGGAATAACCGTGGAATGTTCGTATATCCACGGGGGAACGTTAAACGGCCGGCCGGCGAGCCGGTTAACGCGCATTGACCACATGGTTCGCCTTCGCGTTGTCAGCGTGTTCCGCGGGGCCCTCGGCGAACTTTACGCCGCGCCGGTTCGGTTCGTTAAGGCTCCGCGGGCCCTATGGGAAGCTGGAGGGCAGCAGTTACACGCATTCCGCCCCTCGTAATGCCGAAAGTTTTAAACGGGCAAGAAGCACGGCGGGGGCCGCCGCGCCGTTTGCGGCGTCGATTCCTCCGCCGTCCCAAATTAGTCTTCTTGTACGTTGACGATTTAATATTTGTTACCGTGGACAGGCCGCGTCGGCTCGCTGGATTTCTTGTCCCATGCGGGCTCCGTTTTACGAATGCGAGCTGGTGACCGCGCGCTATGCCGCGGGGAGAAATTCATGCGACGCAGGAGACAACGTGAACGCTGCTTTCGGGGAAGAAAGGAACCGAGCGGAACGAACTTAATTTCCCTTGACCCTTGACTGATTTTCTGGACTCACGGTCACTTCGGCGAGTAATTGTCATGGATTTGCCAGAGTTAGTTAGATCTTTGGAAATTCATCGAGTGATATTCTTGGCGGTATTGCAAGTTCGTAGTTATGGAAATTAGACCCCCGCGTAGGAAGGGACGGATGAGGCAGAATTACTCGAAGGGAATTCTGTTATCTGCAATTGCGACGGAAATATGTAACTTATTCGTGATGTAATATGTGATAGTAGTGCACAAGTGAGATCTAGCTTTCACGCAAAGTGTATCAACTAGGGGCGAAAGATATTTCCTGTATTTGTCTTACATTATTCAACGCGCTGCGGGGCTTCTTCCACTTCCTTCCCATTGAACATGCAAACGACCACCGGTGGATGTTTCGCACGAAAGAAATGGGTCTAAATCGTCGACGCCGTAATTTGCAAAGGCATGCCACATTGGTGTCCCAGTTTCCTCGGTACCAGTTGCAAGTGAACCAGGTCCCACCGAGTACTATATTTCCATTCGCGTGGAGTCGTGCTCGCCCGGCTCTACCGACTTTCCGCTCGACAATAACAGTACAATTTTCCGCGATGCGCGCGACGAGTTTCCAAGAAGAGACGGCAATCACGGTTTTCCAACGGGAAAGAAGGTCAAGTAGCGCGTGAACGAAATAACAAACGTACAAATTGCATCTGCGTTATTGCGTTATGGGAGCGGCGGAGCGTGTTCCGCCGAAAGGAATTCTTCGATCAAGTATTCAGGATTCCCACGTAACCCAGCCCCGAACGCCTGTGCAACGAGCTCGTCCAAAGTTCGTAATTAATTTCCAAGTGATTTAAAAGTAAAGAAGCGTGAGGGAATACCGCTGGATTAGTGAGCTTGTGCTGTAACGTCCATTTGACGAAATATCACCTGCGCCTGCGACCAGTTTCTTGGTAGGACATCGTTCACTTTTCACGAGGAATTACTCGAGTATGAGTGTTCGTTTCTTTGCGTAGGTTCTGTGGAATTGAGAGATTAAATTTCCCATTTTTCAATTCAAGAAAGTTCGTAGTAATTCTTATGAAATTTGTATTGTTTAAAATGACGTAAGTATAATTGTGAGAATTATTGTTTTCCGCCGGTAATTAAAGATCGCTTCCGATTGTATTCGCGATAAGATGAATCAAGAGCGACGTAAAATTAATTACGTAGGAGAATGTGACACGAACTTTTATTAGCTTTTTGCACATTTAAATCGTCGAGTATGCGGGAAAAGCGAAAGGGCGTTGAATTATAGGGCAGCTTCGGAAGCAATCAAGCACATAAGCAACGTTCTAATTCCTCGTTCATCGCGAAAGCAATTAACGATCCTTCGAGCGTTTTTCCGGCCATCATGCGCGTACTTTATGACACCGTAATTGAATAGTGTCGCGATTATGTGACTGACTTGACATCGCTATGACTTCCCGTGCGCGTCATTGCGCTTCAATTGACCGCCATTTTTTCCTGCCGTAATTGTACCCGTTAACAATCTATCTGCTCTAATAGGTAGCTGCCGATTTCGAAACGAATTTGTACACAGATTACTGTCTCAAGCGTATCAAACACATCGTTGACGTTCTGTAAAGTAACGACTGAGAATACATACAGAATATTGAAAATTGTAATTTTTTGACAAACTGAGCAGCTTCTGATAGGTCCGATTGAAAAAATAACCGTACAAAGGAAGTAATTACATCAAATTTAACCACAAATTTCTTCACATATTTAGTAACGACATTTTTATTTACCTACCATTACTTTATCCTCTGATTATACATGATTCTCTTATCATCTATATAAATAATATTAAATAAAAGAGAAAAGAAAATTGGGTTATTTCCGTTAGTGTTATATGTATATATTAAATTATCTGTGATTCGTTGAAAAGCGAATTTCAGCATAAAATAGGAAACATTATTCGACAGTAAGTAAAAGAAGAAAAACTGTACAAATTATTCATTTGGGTGCTCTAAGAGGTACCTTATCGTTTTACAGAAATTATAGAAAATAAATTACATCTGTAAAATTGTGGTGCCATGGTCATATGTGAGATTTGTTACCCTCAAATGGACTAAGTAGGATAAGCTCTAAAAGTGTGCTGATCTGCTCCCGTGTTTAATATAGGGGAAAGGTGGGATAGTTGATCATCGGGGATACATGATTACGTCAGATTTTTACCTAATTAATATATTGGCAATTTGTGCCTGCTGTCACGTTATCGTGGTAATGTTTGCATTATCGCAACATTTCACGTTGCAGGTTTCTTTCGGGAGCATAGAATAATGTAGTTAATAGCTTCGATATTATTTGCAGCCAAAAAGTAAATATTTCGGTCACCTTGATCTTCCTCCTTTTCGACTGAATGTTGTATTTTCAACGATTTAAAATATATTAAGTAAAAACAGCCATTTCTGGTCTATTAATGCTATTTATTGATTGATGTAAATATTTAAGGTAGGTTTAATTTTTCACTTTTTTCAAATCGAGTGCATTGAGGGATACTTGATCAGTATGTGAGGTGGGGTACTTGAACAGGTGAAAAAGCCCCAGAAAAAATCATAGAACGGCTAATGAAACAGAAAAATACGGCAAAGAAAGTGAAAAGGAAAATATTTTCTTCATCATCATCTGAATTAGATGGCATCTAACAGTAAGTGAAGTGTCTTTTAAGAATGCATTTATGTTGTTTTATGTCATAGAGTTTTATGTCATTTTTCGGTTTTATTTTTTCAGTAATTCTTTCAAGCTAGTTATAGTTTACTTTCCATTTATGATATTCCCTTTATTTCATGATATTGACTAAGATAAATATTTTTTTAAAAATTAATGTTATTTACTCTTAAAGTTCAATGATCAAGTCTCCCCTTTAGTGGGGGATTCTTGTGCATAACGGCACTGCCGTAAAATGTTTAAATTCAGTCATTAAAATTAGTTTCCACCTCTCAAATTTGTACAAGTATATTGAGAATAATCTAAGAATCACAACTTAAGTAATTAAATAGAAACAAAGCAAATCATTATTATTATTTTCATAAAATAACAAAACTGTGATCAACTATCCCACCTTTCCACTACTAGGGTAAACTATACAATGATTGGCACCCTAAGCGGAAATCCCAATTAGGAAGTCTATATTTTTTTCTGAAGTTTTTATATGGTCTTAATTTTCAGTTATTATCAATGATAATAACTAAACTTTGAAGTTATATAAAAAAAACATATTAAGTTAAAAATGAAGTTTAAAGTGTTTAAACAGACAATTTCATTAACTATTAAATACCTACAATACTTAGTAAATCTGTATTTCAATCCATTACTTAATTATAAAGCGACAAAGTGTATTATCACAATTTTAAGAAAACGCCTAAAACTCAGGCCTTTGTCCCACTTTGTGGTGTTGCCAGATGTAAAATGTGTAGTTCAACTACTGTGCTTTGCAGTGTTGTAGCGAAAGAAAAATAAGAAATTGTAAAAAAGTACTTTCTAAGCTTGTACTTCTTAATATCTGGCTTTTTAATCAGGAGTGCCAATGATTAGTGCAGTGCCAACATTAGTGCAGTTTACCCTATATTATAATGCTTCGCACCGTACTCTACCGCCTGATACTCGTTTCAGCCGTTGCGTTCCCTCCAACTGACACCGGGCACATTTACGAAGACTGGCCTATTACAAAATGGCCAAGGTTTCGCGTATCCGCACACCTCCGCGTTCGTTGGAATCAAAAATCGGCGTGTCCGAGCATTCCGCGGGGTGCGGCGCGCGCGCGGTACCACCATGGCCGGGTCCGGCACGAAATGGCGGCACCTTTGTGGGGCCCCCGTCCGAGCGGTCATCGCCGAGGGTTTTTACCCCGCCGGAATCCACGAAACACTTTTACGTACGCGCCGGGCCCATTGAAATGCAACTCGCGTTCCTGGTTGCTCCATCAGCCCTTCCTCCCCAGCGGCCAACCCCCCTACCCTCCCACACTCGATGTCTCTTTGGAAGATCACTCCCCGATAAACCACTAATCTGCCTCTGTTCGGTGCCCCGTGATCAATCTTGTTGTTTTTCTCGATCCCCCGAGGAATATCGACACGGGACATATAAGTACTGTCGGACAATAAAGACTCCCCGAAATAAAAGGGGGGGGGGGGAGAGGATCAGCTAGGGACAGCGCAGAGGAATGAGGGGGTTGAGGAGCTGGCGATGCTTATTAGTCATTTTTGGTACACGGAGGAATTCTGTTGAGCGACGGCTTCTTGGTTGCCTTCGTTCGGTGGGTTTGGATCTGCTGAACCCTGGACCATTGGTGAAGTCAGAGGAGCGCTTAAGTCCACGGTTCCTAGATAATTTTATATTAAGTAGGGGAGAGTAGGGTAAAATGGAACGGTTGACTTTGGAGAGTGGTAACATAAAATTGGAAGGAAAAAAAGACACGGGACTTCAACAGAAGGCTTAAGTGGATCTTAGACTATAAGAAAATGGAAACCTTTATTAAGAAAAATATTTGGCAACAAAGGAAAATGAGATTTACCGGAGGTATTGAAATCTTCGCCTCGCTCAAGTGGTAGGATAAAGCGGAACACCCACTTGAAGACCATGTAACCGTACAAAATCTTTTTTTTATTATTTAAAAAGTATTCATTTATGTAAAAAACTATAAATATATGTTTTAGGTATGACTGAGAATTTTTTTAGTTTTTAGTGCATTTTAAATAAAATTGTTTAACTTGAAAATTTTTTTGTATATTTTTTTTATTATTTACTTTTTAGTTTCTAAGTTTTTATTTGTGGTTATATGCTGATTTCATGTCGATTGAATAGGGAAGATGACGCAAAGCTCGGCGCAGAACGCCACTAGCGCATGTACTTCGGTTTTGCATGAGTGCGCATGTGTGAATGGTTTGCGCGCGAATTTTTCATTTGTGGAATGTATGAAGTTGGTAGTTACATATTAATGTTTTATTAGAGACACTATAATACGAGTCTGGACACGAGAAGGCCACTTTTTGATTGGTCTGCCATTTTTTATCGAAATCCTGCGAGAGAGAAAGAGATATACACCATTTCACTCTTAACCACTCTTAACAACTCTTACGTTTATGTCGGTATTTTACTATCTATTAATCTGAAAATGTGCATTTGGGTTTTTGATTGGCCCGTCATTTTTCATCTAGTCCCGCTGATTTTCTAAATCTGTCAATTATACCAAGATAATGAAGATATAAAGTAAAAAACCAAATCTTGTGTTCTGTTTGATATATGTTATTTTATTATATTTTAAAATACCGCCATAAACGTAAGAGTTGTTAAGGGTGGTTAAGAGTGAAATGGTGTATATCTCTTTCTCTCTCGTGGGATTTCGATCAAACATGGCGGACAGTGGCTCCTGTCCAGACTCTTATTACAGTGTCTCTATGTTTTATAACACATCGATGACAAGTGGCACGTGTGCTGGAGGCATCACGGGTGGGAAAAAGTTGTAGTCATCTTCCTCGTTGATTTGATTTATGGTTACAGGCTGATTTCAAGTCATTTGAATATGTGATTATGGGTAATATTTATTGATGACTGGGTAATTATTTCGCCCCTCCCGGTTTTTTTCATACTTTTGTATTGTCATCATAACTACGCACGCCTGCAAAGTTTCAAGACAATTGGATTGGTGGAAGTGGGTTAAATAGGTGTTCCGTTTTACCAGGTAAAACATCCAAATGTAGCGCAAGGGCTATAGAATCCAACGGTGTTCTTGCTGTTATAAATTTTCTAAATCCAAGTGAAGAAAAGTGGTCGAAACTACAACACAATAACGAAACTTCAATACCGGAAATGTTTACAACACTGTTAATCGAAAAATAACGAGTGCACGGGTCTATGGTCTGTCAGGAAATGCTGTGAGGACCGTTTGGTCCCATATCACGTGACACCAACTCATTCGCAGCTCTCATCTAAGAGAAACATTAATATTCCGTTTTACCCACTCGTTCCGCTTTACCCTACTCTCCCCTACCTGTCTATCCTGAATTTGAGAAAGTGATGTTTAGTAGGAAGAGGGTAGAGGTATCAGGCGCATTGACTGATTTTATCCGCGTCAAGTGCTGTATACATGTACCTACTTATATCGTAATACCACCTCTACCCCCTCCGAACGGGTACAGCTAATAAATCTTCGCGACAGGTTAACGCTTCCTGCTCACTGCAAAGGTATCCTCAAACGATAAGACAACTAATCTCCCCTGCTAACGAGTTAACACGTAAAGTCCCTCCTGCACTGCTCCACTGCTCCCCTTTCTATCCGAGTAAACTTCCCCAGTCAGCCAGCACGTATAAGTACCTACGCGCCAACCTTCAAACAACCGACACCCGTTTTTGCCCAGCAAACAAATACGTACAATTTAACTGAGCAAGCTTTCTCATCACGTGCCTAGGGACCCACTCTTGTTTGCCCTCCCAGTTCGCCCCCTGGGGATCTCGCTGAATTGATCCAGCGGCTCCGTTGTCCAGAAGAAGAGAGGTGGCCGCTTTGAAATCTAGATAAGAGAATGGAAAACGCGTAAACGGCCTGCACGGTTCGAGTCGTGGTCAGGCACGACCAGAAAAAGGCGGTGCTTTTTAAAAAAGACGACCAAGGGTCCCTCCCTCGGAAAGCGAGCTGCAGGCGTGTACGCGATAGCTCCGTGCAGCCAGGACACAATAGCGAAAGAGGGTTTATAGCTCGTAAAACGGCTCGTCCTTGCGCGACTCTGGGCTAAGCTGACCACACGCGGCATCCGTGGAATTTGTTAATTTATTTCACATTAAACCAGGCCGAATTTTATTGCCGACTAAAGTCAGCCGCGACAACAATGTCGTTAAGATAGCTCCGGATAACGGATTTATTGTGGCGCCGGCCACCTTTCGCGCTACCACCTTATCCCGTTCCCACGAAACTCCCTTGTTCTTGACACAGTGCTGTCCCTTCGTCATAAAAAGCCTGTCGATCGACGTACGAACACGTTCGGACGGGGAGTCGCGTAGTTTCGTGGACTATGGTGGACGTTCTTCAATTCGGGACCTTGGAACAAGAGGGGTGCAATTCCATTTTTGACAGTTTTTTTAGTTATGACGTATAATTAAAAACGTTTGACACAAAGAACCAGTGTATATTAAAGTGATTTTTAATTTCATTAATGTTTATAAATTTTTATGTAGTTAGAATTAAATTTTTGGTTGTATGATTATTTCATATTTTTTTTATTATTTGAATTCGAGGGGTTATACCACGTATTCGATATGATGAATTAATATATATATGTTGAAAAAATTCCTTTCTTATGCACTAATTTATTTAGTTTTTATTTTTTGATTAAAATTGTTTTTTCAATTGGGATTAAGTTAATTAAAGGTCTGAAATTAAAGATACTTGAATAAGTACCCCATGATTTTTACAGATTTTTTGAAAGTCAAAGACAGTAAAAAAAACAACCATTAAAAAACGTTAAGAAACTACTTAATTGTGTATTATATATTTGTAACTAGTACCCCTTCTCCTTGAACATTAATAATAAAAAATAAAACCAAGCTTAAAAATCTTTCTTCTGCAAACAGAAAAGCAAAAAGTGAGAAATATTCGATTCGCCTCAGAACTTACTGGTGAACTGTTCGAAACTATTCTGTCAGATTCGAACCTACATCCAATACACCTACTTCATCCCATTAGGTACTAGAAATCAGACTTTAAAAAATTATCGCGCTTTTTCGTTTTTTAATATACCTGGGAATTTCATTTTCGCAAAACTGTTCAGTCCTCTCCTCGCTAATTACTGAATAACTTTCAATCGAATTGCAGCATTTGATGGAGCACAACACCGATTCAATATCCTCGACCGGTTAACTACTGCCTCGTCAACGTTCAACAAGCATTTATCGAATTCACTCGCGCGATAAATTCGAGATATTCCAGCGAATTTCAATCCCCCTATATAATAATTCGTTCCGGGGGCGATGATGTACCGGCAGTATACTGACCGGCGACCGTCGGGACGCGGGCTTTCCACAGGAAATCATTTTTATGACTTTCTACGTGACCGCTAGCGAGGCTCGCGGTTTTCTGTCGTACTTTGCATCGTTGACCAAGGAGCACGCCCCTGTTGCTCCCCACGGGCGGCACATTCAAAGAGCGAGCCTGCGCCTGGAAGCCGAGATTGCTGGAGTTCATTATCACAGAAAAACATGGCTGGCTGTTATGCCGTCGTAGAAAATCGAAACGGCGATTAGCGGCGCGAGAGGAAACGGTGGAGTCGTTTAAAAAGGAATGCGCCAATCAATCGACACTTGCGCGAACCTTTATAATCCCGCCAGTCATG
Organism: Andrena bucephala; assembly: GCA_947577245.1. Classification (NCBI taxonomy): domain Eukaryota; kingdom Metazoa; phylum Arthropoda; class Insecta; order Hymenoptera; family Andrenidae; genus Andrena; species Andrena bucephala. The sequence continues at coordinate 12,189,190 of OX387715.1, forward strand.
ATCGCGTTTTTTCTCCCAAGAACGTGACATGGTGGGCAGGAACGGGGGCCATTAAGTTCGCCGAATGTAACGAGCTTCGTTTATTTATCCATTTACGCGGGACAAGCGGTATGATATGTTTCAGGAGAAAAGGGAAACTTACTATTTTGCTTACTGCTTGTCACAGTTGTGCAGGGTGGCATTAATAAATGGGCTGGGTTTTTATATGCAGGGTGAGTAGAGGAATCGATTTATTTAAAAGAAGTTATTGGATTTCATTAAACCGCCGTGGGCACAATTATTTTAGCACCTTCCGCGGGCACACTCGATCGTTTATGTTCATGGTTGTTTTGTTTACTGTTTTTGACTTTTGAAAAATCTGAAAAAATTATGGGATACTTATTCAAGTCTCTACTTTAATATACGCTTGTCCTTTCAAATGTTTAAACGATTAATTAGGAAAAATAAAAATCCGGAAGGAAGTTTAAGAAAAAAGGCAATTTGCCCAGACATAAACGACCCAGTGTGCCCACGGCGGGTTAAGAAAAATGTGCAGTTGCATTCTTGTCAAAAGAAAGAAATCATGTCATAGGAAGGTAAAGCATATTGAATAATGCAAACGTTTCCTCTGAATCCCTCGAATTGTTAAATGCAAAGTGCGGTGATGAGTAAGTTTTTTTTAACCGAATTGCTACAAAGCATTTATCCAATAGATAGGTACTTATATTATGACTAAAAAAATTCTCGAAGAAAGCTTGTTACCCAAAAAGTCCATATTCCCAAATCTGAATATATAAAAACTTTAATAGCTATACTACGCGGCTTCGCCCGGAGTTTAGATTCTGATTTTATAAAAAAAAATTATTTTATTTCTATTTTTCTCTGAAAATGGTCACATTCATCGGGATTAGCCAGGCATAAAGAGCTGAAGCACATATCGTGAGCCCAGAGTTTACCGTTCGAAAGTTTTTAGGCGACAGACAAACACACAAACATTTCAACTTTCTGTTTTATATGTACATTGAGATGACTTAAATTGAAACATGACAATTTCAGAGTTTCGACTCGCACTCCTACGCCGTACTCGAACTCCGTGTTTTATTACGTTTTTGCGGGTTCATACCTTTCTTACGCCCGAGCTGTCGAAATCGCGTGGCGCGATAGAAGCATTAGAACAGAAACAAGAGGGATAAGCGTGTACACGTGTTCGAAAGATTGCCAAGTGCGCTCGTGTGTTCGTTAACTACGGAGATAAGGTGGCCTACACGTAGGTGACACGTGCTACGAAAATACACGGGCAAAGGACCACGGAGGGAAGCAGCAAGATAAAATTAGAAGGAGAGAAAACCGCCCCGTCGAAACGTTTGTTTTACGGTCCCGCCCGGTTCCACGACATTCACCGCAATTTTTCTTTCCACGTCCACTTACGGCACGGTGAAGCGCTCCAGTTCGGTGAATAGAAGAACCCTTCGAGTTCCGGGGAACGTAAATTAATATCATTCGGAGACGTGAAATAGTGTCTCGAAGGGATGATCATGGGGATGCGTTTAAGGATTTGCAACTGTGCTTCTGCTTCGGCAGAGAGCGCATTTCTGCTCAACTTTGTGCAGTTTTTATATTTAATTTCTGACTTATTTGAATGCAAGTTGATTTTTAATGAATAGAAAAAGGTGGAGGGTTTCTTCAATATTTAAGGGGCGTACAAAGAAGAGAGGATCCTTGCCATTTGGGGACAATTTTCTTTATATTATATACATATATAGATACGTGCTTTGCTTGATAATGGCATTTGATAATGGCTTACATTACATATACCTATGTAGAATAGGGTGGAACGAAATATAGGGGCAAAATATTTTTTTATTATTCATGACTGCTAATAGTGGGCAAAAGTTGCCTTTTATAATGGTATTTAAGCTGCCAAAGTTTGAACGTGATCAACAAATTTTGGCAGCTTAAATATCATTATAAAAGGCAACTTTTGCCCACTATTAGAAGTCATAAATAATAAAAAAATATTTTTCCCCTATATTTCGTTCCACCCTAATGTAGAAGGAATAAGAGAGCTCTGGGGAATGAAAAAATTGTATTAATGTTTACAGTAGAATTCATATGAAACCAAACGTTATGTATTAGGAACCTGCTTATTCATAAAATTCCTTAATTTCTTGAGCAAGTATTAAATATTATGTAACTAATTCCAAGTTCTACTGAAAATTAGTGTAAAACTCATTACAAGTATGTGCATAAAACTGTCGTTGCGTAAATACGTCGCGAGAAATGGGTTGAAGTAGTAAGCTCGATGAATTATCTGACAGTTTTGTTACTCGCGGAACTCATTTAGCGAACACGCAGTCTCTTGTACTCCTCTTTCTCTTTGTATTTACTTTTTCGGAGGGAACGACGCCTCTGAATGAGTTATCGCGGCGAGGCCTTGCCTCCACTCAATTATCTTAATGAGCAGAAACGCCAATAGCGCGCCACATTTTCGGGGGTACGTCTTATTTTTAAACCTATTCCCGCGTTGACGAATTTGCGGACGCCAGTCATGCTGCAAATGGAACCTACCTCGGAAGAAACTGTCAGTAAGAAAAGTTTCCTTTCCAAGATTTTTCGGACGCGAGGTCATAATTAACTTACACGAATAGCTACTTCGCTGAAGCAGAACCATGACCTTGTGCATTCGGAATTACATTCAGAGCTTTCTTCGGCAAGCACTGAAGATGTAACTTGGAAAGGAATTTAAATAAATTCTTGTCCGTGAATTATTGAAAATGAAATATATACATTCTTTTTATAAGTGCACCGATAGTTTATAAAGAAGAGGGATTGGTGGTTTCCTACACACAATTAAATGCCGCACCATATTTTACATCGAAAGTATGTTACCTTGGGCGTGTGAAATAAATATTAACTAACGTACGGTAGATCGTTTTTTAACAATTTAATTTTTTTAATTAACCACCTTCTACACGAAATTGAATTATACATATATAATATTATATACATAGGTACTTTAAATCAAGATGCACCCTAATTTTAAAAGGAATTCCTATGTGCATAGCTTGTGATCGGTCTTTAGCAATTTTTAGCGAAGAATATTTTCGTGCAAGTGAAGAATATTTGCAAATTGGTAATATATACTTCTGCTTGCAAAATTCATTAATTTTTCACTGAGGTATTTTGTTCTCGATAGAAGACGATATTTTCAGTATGAAGTAGGTGAAGATAATGGTCAGGTCTTCCTTCTGCTCTGTAGAACAGTTAGATACCATTACGTGTTCATTTTCTATCGAAATCAGCTGACACAGTCAACTAATAATACTTCAATTAAACGTTAAATGTCCCCTGATAAAATCAATATTTGAAAAAGAATATAATGTATTACGAAACGACTCACGACGGAAGCTGCCATAGCGAAGAATGTTAACCCTTTCATAGACACGCATAAAAAACAATGGTATGAAAGTGCAAGAATACTGTATAGACAGAACACTACATAGTTTCTTAATGACGGACAGCGCGTTTGATCTCCGCAGGGGCAAATATTCCATTAAATTGACGTTCATCTATCTAACGGTAGTTTCCTGCACAAGAATGGCGTACACGTAACGCGTCACCTATTCTATACATCCATGTTTAATAGCTTTCGTAGCAATTTCTTCCTCAAACACTGCCATTAATGAAACTTTCCTCCGTTCTGCTTGATCTGTCTGGTATTTGGAAGTACGGCATTAACCCTGCCGCTCTGTTCAAATCTATTTGACCCTAAGCGATTTTTATTCGATAATTGCGGGGCCATTTAAACAAGTAACTCGTACAGAAGCTACAGCACGCGATACGAATCAGGCATTCGGATAAAAACGTTATATAACATTTTCTTCCATCCCTGATATTTGTTCGTATCCCTCAACTGTTCAAAAACATAATCCCCTAGTTATTGACATACAAGAAAGAATTTTCTAACAATTATGGTATTTATATTGTAATGGAAAATAATAGTTTATAATATTGAACGAATCAGCAAATTTAAGGTGGAATCGAGAATGTCTCTGGACGTTACAGGAATCACTCCAATTCTTCCAAGGACACTAAACGCATCTACGTAATCGCCGAAAGTGTTCAAAGTGCCGCGATTTATGAGATATAACGAATTACAGGGACTTATTTTTGGGAAAAGGAGGAAATACGGGGAGATAGGGGAGAAAAAGGAATACGGAAATCTGAGCGGCGTCGATCCGTTAAGATTCCAAAGGGCGAAAAACTATTTCTGGTAGTCACGTGCGAACCGCAATGTCGAATACGAAAGTCCCCAGCGTCGCGTTTCCCATTCCCTGTGTCGGTTAACTTAGATTCCTCGACGACCCACCCATCAAAATGATAAACTTCTCTCCACCCATGAGAAAGAAACCGCCGGGGCATTTATTTTCATACTCTACTTTCCTCGCGGCGCGGGGATAATAGCGCAGAGGGTTTAAAGGACAAACCTGACATCTTACGGGAGCATATGCCACCGCGAACTGAAATACCGGCTTCGTGAATGGTCGATCGTTTTGTGGCGCACTCTACAATTAAGAACGGCGACTCCGGGAACTATACTCAACTCAATCACGGAAGTCTGTAAAAAAATGTTCTTTTTTCTCATTGCAAAGCTAGAAATTCTATAGATCCTCTAGATCTTAAGAATTCCATGGATTCTACAGATTCTCTAGTTCTTCCCAGACATTATACAGCGTCTAGAGCCTTTACTCTGCCTCTACTGCCTCTAGCACAGACGAGGTATAGGATAGACCTATCACCTTATGGAAGTTCGTGTCGCCACCCAAACTGTGTTACCGACCCATAATTTCAGAACTGAATGTAGTGGCATCTGCTTATGAACAGCGTCCAGCTCAGCAACTACACTGAAATGTGTTGAGATGCTGAAAGGTGTGTGCGTGCTTGTATACGTGTGATTTGTTCAGTGCGAGAGTTTGACATAGATGGCAGGGCTTTTGCTACGCTATGCTTTGGCACAGCTTGTCTACGACTCACGCGGATTTCTTTCCGAAAATCCATTTCGGGGATCAAGAGACTATGAAGCTCAAGAATGGTATTTCTTCAAAGCCCGTGTAAGCTATAAATTGCAAGATGACATTCGTTATTAAGCAATAGGGGAGACCGGGTCTGGTTGTCACAACCGTTATAATAAAGAAACTATATACAATAGGAATGTACTAATAATCCATGGCGATGCGTAAGCATATCGCCGCCTCCCCCTCCATCCCACAAGTCGTTGTGGAGTCCCATGGAGACACAATGTACCATTGTTTGTTTTCGTGCGCTCGAAGTAAATTTTGCGGCATTTACCTTCAAGTAAGTATAGGTTGTTTCTTAGAATTGACTATAACATTTTTGGATTATTCTCGTTGTTTAAAGTTTTTTCTAACTTATTGTATTGATTTTTTTACATTTTTTAAACTTTTTAATACATGAATAGCGAGGCGAAATTGTTTAACGGTTTGGGGCAAGTTGTCACAGAACATTTGGGGTTAGGTATTTGCCGCATGTGACAACTAATCCCGCTAATTCAGCAGATTCTGATTAAGATTGCTGAGTTATTAATGATTCCCAGTGATTAATATGTTTTTGTTAAAATTATATTTAATTTGATTTTAATGATTGTTCAGAATATGTTTCTATAATAGAAACTGTTTTTTAATAATGTTTATAAGTTTAATTTTTTGTTCAAAAGTATAGTATTTATAATTATAATAAAAAAATGATATTACTTTCTTAATTGAATCGACTTTTTATTCATAAACTTAGCTATCCAAATGTGTGACAATCAACCCCAGATACTGTGACAACCAACCCGGCCTCGGGGTACGTTGTCACAAAATAGTTCCTGCAAATAATATGAATTAGCTCGTAATCTGGTGGACAAAAGCCACAGGACCAATTTTTTTTATAAAGTCGGACATACGTAGTTTATATTAATCTAAGTTTAAACAAACTGCCCTGCAGCTATGACCCGTAAAAAAATCAAAATAAAAAATTGAGACAACCATACCCGGTCTCCCCTACTTCGCGTGTAGTAGAACTCTTTTACGTATCGTACGCCGAAAAGTATTAAAAATTCACGCCGTTACTGACATTCCCGCAAGTTTCTAATGCACTGTTTAATCATTCTAGTGAAGTAATAATAATTGGATTCTATTTGCTCCGAGTATTAGTTTATCACCGACATTGATATTTACAGTAAAACCTAATTCATAAAAGCAGAACGTTGCATGATGCATGAGTGGCGTGGGGTGCATGGATCGAAACCCGCGTTCCGAAATAAGATTTAGTCTAGCCCTGAGAAATTCATCGGTTCAGTGTTCAGTGAAGTGTGTGCATATTATTTCGTGATTTCTCAATTCGTGCATCAATTTCATTGATTATTGGACCATGTGGGAGACCCTTTAACAGGATTCCACTGAGATATACTCATTACCAAGAAGACTTCTCGAGCAATTCTTTTCTCGTGTCCTATCATAGATTCCCAGTATTGGAAGACATACGGAAAGTGCAGTTTGCATAGCTGCAGCAGCGAAAAGTGCAAGTGACGCAATCAGCGTTGCTAGATAAAATTATTTCCGGCCTTGACGAATTTCAAGTTAGCTGTGAGTCGTTGGAGCTGGACAAAACATCAACAACCTCTTCCAAATTCGTGATATGCCAGTTGAACTTTACCTGCGACAGTGTTTGGATCTCAGTGAACGCGTGAGTCTGTTATTTTGTGAAATCTCGATTCCTGGATTAATTTCATCGATTACTGGACCATGTGGAAGGCCCTTTAACAAGATTCAACTACAATTCATCCAATACCTAGAAGACTTTTCGTGCAATACATTTCTCGAGGAGCTGGGAGTCGTTGGAGCGTGACAGAACGTCAACAACCTCTTCCAAATTCGTGATATGCCAGTTGAACTTTACCTGCGACAGTGTTTGGATCTCAGTGAACGCGTGAGTCTGTTATTTTGTGAAATCTCGATTCCTGGATTAATTTCATCGATTACTGGACCATGTGGAAGGCCCTTTAACAAGATTCAACTACAATTCATCCAATACCTAGAAGACTTTTCGTGCAATACATTTCTCGAGGAGCTGGGAGTCGTTGGAGCGTGACAGAACGTCAACAACCTCTTCCAAATTCGTGATATGCCAGTTGAACTTTATCTGCGACAGTGTTTGGATCTCAGTGAACGCGTGAGTCTATTATTTTGTGAAATCTCGATTCCTGGATTAATTTCATCGATTACTGGACCATGTGGAAGGCCCTTTAACAAGATTCAACTACAATTCATCCAATACCTAGAAGACTTTTCGTGCAATACATTTCTCGAGGAGCTGGGAGTTGTTGGAGCGTGACAGAACGTCAACAACCTCTTCCAAATTCGTGATATGCCAGTTGAACTTTATCTGCGACAGTGTTTGGATCTCAGTGAACGCGTGAGTCTATTATTTTGTGAAATCTCGATTCCTGGATTAATTTCATCGATTACTGGACCATGTGGAAGGGCCTTTAACAAGATTCTAGTACATTGCACCCTGTATCTAGAGAATTATTTTGGAAACACTTTACTCGAGTCCAAACACATCTTCCCACTGTTAAGAGATGTTTAAAAGCGTGAAGTACTTTTGTAATCGCGTGCAATACGGTTGTAGAGTCAGTGCTTATTTCGCGATAAAGTATTTCATAGTGGACAGTGGTCCTGCGTGTTAGTAATGTTAACCCGAACGTAGAGTCAGTGTTTTAACGCATCTAGAACTAATTCAGAGCACCGCTGTTCATATTGCTTCTTCATCGCGAAATTAATGCGACATATTTGTGAGTGTGACACATTCTATTCGGTACTGACAATGCAGCTGCGAGACATTGGCCTGCAGATCGAATAGCTACTGCTGAAGGGGGATGCTTGTCTGCATGGATAGCAATGAGACTGTTTGCAACGAACGGTGAGTGATACTTTTTCATTCTTTCAATCTTTCTGCATGCCATCGAACAAAATGATTGCTGTAGCGAGCGTAGACACCACGAATAAATACTTAGGACTCGCGAATAGTAACATTAATGCCTGTGCTTGCAGATGTTTAATACGCGTAGAAACATACAATAAATAAATTTTAAATTCGCAATTGATGTTTTACTATCTCGTTTCAAACATTCTAAACTACTTTTCTTTAGTTTCACAATCATTCGGAATGCTTAACGTATCGAATACGAGTTACATTTCTGAAGTTGAACTCTTCCGTGTGAGATCTTTCAAATCTTCTGTAGTAACAGTAATTAGATTCGAGTTATTAGATTCTCTTAATAAGGCGCGAATAGAAAGTATTAATTTGATATAATAACTAACAATGACAGTCATTGTTTGTACTACCTGCTCACTATGCTCGCTACTTTTGCTTGACCGTTCCATCTACTATATGTATATAAAAAAACACTAGTGGCAATATCACGAGATATCAAGAATGCCCCATTTACCATATAATAATAAATGACAGCTGTCAAAATGGCTGCTATATAAACTTAAATTTCTTTCTCACTTGCATTCAAATAATTTTAAGCTACTAAACCTAAAATTTTATACATCGCGGAAGAACTTGCACGCGTGCTTAGTTTCCTAGCGTCCTAACAATAAGTCTTAGTTTAAGAACTTTAGTCGTAAGACTTTTTCCAAATTTGTCGAAATGCACAAAGCATTGGTCGAACATGGATCAGAAATATTTCGTAGAAATGGGTCACTTTCGTAGGTACCTCCATGTCGGTGTGCTCGGATAATCGGTAACGTTTCCCAAGCATTGCGACTTGCGAAACGGAATCAAAAACTAAAGCCTACGATCTAGGTTAAGGGTCCAGATCGAACCAAACTTACATTCGGTGAGTTTGGTTCGATCTGGACATCTATTCAAAAATGCACTTGCGTAATTCGAGCGATAAGCTTCTGTTCCGTCTCGTTCTTTTTAAATATAAGAGTGCCAAACGCATTCTTCTAGAAATACAATTCGCCTTCGATCACTGATTTCGATTTCGCGCATGGTGTGCACGCCCTTCATAGGCCGGCTGTGCGAGGTACAACTTATTATGGCTTTACACAGAGGACCATTGTTAGACGATGATGTGCGCCAGTTCATGACCATTCTGATTTTCTAGTTATCGCGTCGATACCGGGCTTCGGTCCACCTCGTCCCGCTCTGTGGTCTCAGATGGCTCGTTCTCGGCCACACACGCCATGGCTGTGTAAATTCGTAATATGGAGCACGCCATGTAGAAACGAAAATTCGGTGCATCGAGGGTGAATGTTCGCGTCACGTCGCGTCTTTCGGTCCTTTAGTCGTTTAGTCTCCTTTGCAATCTCAATCGGGAGATTCTTAGCTTTCGCATATCCCTCGAAAGTTACGCAAGTGCATATTTGCGATAGATTATGCCACTATGGCCCATTGTAAAGAGTGCGATAAGCTAAATTTAAGGGTAGAGGTACGCCTGCTTGTCGAGAGTGACACCTTTTGCTTTTGCTTTCTCTTACAATTAACTTCATCGTGCACCGTGTCGTTTCTCATTTAGCATGCTTTTAAACACTTGTCATTGTGACCTTTCTATTCCCTACTTTCAATTCTCTTTTCTTTCTTTCCGGAAGTATAATTCGCTCTCGGGAGAGATCTTGAATTAGCACAAGATGCTCGGGCACGATACACTCGCCTGTGCAAATTGTCGGCTTTGTGGTGGGAGCGCGTATTGCAGCTGCATGTGATTTAATTGTGAGGCGGGCTGCTGTGAGTCTGACCCTCTCAGGCGCGGCCCCGAGCGGGGAACTCCCGTTAATGGGGGGGGGGGGGGGGCTGGGCGAACGGTGGTCGCGTAGTAGCGTTTTGTCTGTGCAACTGCAATGCGTGAGTGTATCGAGCAGCTCGAGATATCAAGCGATGGTGAATCCGTGTCCGTTTGTCAATTGTTTTTCATCTCGGCAATGAGATACTTAGAATCTGTTTGGCACTTGAAAGCAATGCAAGCGTACCTTTATAATATGCGAAAGAAATTGTAATCGTATGTATGCAGAAAGATCGACGAGAACCTCTCGTCTATTTCTCTCACGTGTGTTTTTTAACCCTTTGGACTTTAAAGTAAAGTCTTTTGAAAGAATTTTAGTAGCCTTTTACCGTATATTGCAATCTCAGTCCGATGGGTTAATATACCGAAGCATAGTCTGTTATGCTTCCACAGAGTGGTGTGTGTGCGTGTGCATGTGTGCGGGTGCTGCGAAACTTAGAAAACTTGGGCAGGCAAGTCTAGTTTTAAGCGTCCCATCGAAAATTCGCCGAGGGATTCGCCGAGGGATTCGCCGAAGGGTTCTCTGGTGAATTCTTTAAGAGATTCACTCAGAATTTTGATTCAATAAAAATTTCGGATGGAATTATATCTGGGTTAAGGTTTACTAACATTGTAGAGTAGAATTAGACATTTTTTTCAGGCATTCTATGCCATTAGCGCCCAACGAGGCTGCTTCTTTTTCACATTAATTTTCGTAATTATTATGCGCCCAATGAGGCTGCTGTTCTTCCGTCTTCTGACTAGGCATCGTTAAGCGCCCATAGAGGCTGCCGTTTTTTTTTTTCATTAAAATTGAAAAGCATGAGACGCACAAAATGGCTACTCCTTTTTCCTATCAATGCGACTTGCAAACCTACGATTTACGTTAAGGGCCCAGATCGAGACATTTTTACGTTAAGTGAGTTTTGTTCGGTCTAGACATCTAATCAGAATTTTATTCTGTTTCAGATAGGTATTTCGTCGATGGTTTTACGTAATTTGTTCCATTTCATGCATTTCGTATATGGTTTTGCTTGATTTATTTTATTTCATGTCGTGTATTTTATTATGTTTATTTAATGTCCTTTCATGCTGGTCCCACTATTACTAACATAACGTAGTTAATTGTTTCAGCTTGCCAGGTTCAGCCATTCGCGGCGAAGAAACTTAATAAAATAATATATTTAAAAATAAAAGAGATTGTGAGAACCAATAGTGAAACGAGATAGTGACAGAAGACATCTAAGGAAGCCTAGGCTAATTTATTATAGTATGAAGTATTTAAGGCCCCTTGTAAAATTGCCAAGTAATCGCAGAATTTTATTAGCTTTGTTGCTGGTTTGCTGGTTTGCTGGTTTGCTGGCTCCTCATCTTGGATGAGGTGGTCGCCACTGCTTCCGTTTTCGGAAGCAAGTGACTGAACATGAAATTGGTACGAGTGGATCAGTTTCATCCCCTGGTGTTCTAGTCGAAAGGGAAAAGTTTCGGGCGTAGGGGGTGTACCTTTTGGTACACTGCCTGCGTAAGTCACCCGGTTCGACTTCCCAGTCTCTGTGTTAGACGGCTTGAGTCAGGTCACACCTAGTGTTGCTCCTGACGAGTCGCATCGGTGCAAGAGGAATCGTCTGAGAGACGCCGAGCGCTTTTCCCTTTCGACTCGGACATTAGGGTGGTAGGAACTGCGCCATCCAATACTCGTTTCATGCTCACCCGTAGTCTTTCCTTCCTTGCTGTATTTATTTCAATCGAGTGATTGCTTGGCAGTTCCCTAGATTCGATATCGAAACCGAAGGGATCGATGGAACTTTGTTTCCATCCATCTCTTTGGTTTAGTAGGCTAAGGGTTTCATGTACAGGGAGATCGATGGAACTTTGATTCCATCTATCTCTCTACGGGTCTCCAAGCGCAGCAACCTCCTCGCGGTGAGACCTGGTAATCGGTGAAATCACCGAGCTGATGGCTGCGATTGTCAAATATTTTAGTTGGATATAAGATTTTCTTTGAGTTGTAATACTTTAGTGAAATGTAAGGATAAAATATGTAACTTGAAATGTTATTGGATTGTTCCTACCCGACCCCAGAGCACGAGTATAGTGTTATGATAGAAGGATAAGTGCAAGTTGGAAACTTTCAGCGAGATACTGGTGGGTTTTATGACAATTTTAAAAGTCATCTCTGCTTCAGCACCTTATTGAATTATACTAAGTTACAATTCCTTTGCGAGGTATCACACGTTACATCATGAAAGCATGTCTTCCACAAATAATGTTGTTGTTTATATATATTTTTATGTTAAATAAATTTATTTTGCTTTAAATACACTCGAATAGGACAGCAAGGTTAAAAGGCGTATGTGTTCTTGTTGTGATCCTTTTTTCTCTGTCGTTGCACGGAATACGTTTGTAAAACGATCTTTAAATTGTTACTCTAACAGAATTATTTGTAAATCGCGGGTTTCGAATGTCTTATTTTTAATTTCTAATTCATACCACGCGTAGCGTTATAATCTTATTTTAGACTGAATCGATAACGTTGGGTGTGACACGAAAATGGTAAGGGGGCTCGCGAGCCCTCCGAGCGTGTGACACAAAATTACATTGGGTGATAGGTCTGTCCTATACTTCGTCGTTGCCTCTAGTTTCGAAAGTTTGTCGGAATCAGTCCAGCAATGGCGCCACCGATCAACGGGCGCCTGTCGGTAAGGCAGAGGAATCGATCGGCTTGCAACGTTGCCGGTTCTACGAAGCGTTAAGGCTGAGGAGTGGGGGCTAGATACGGTGGAATCGCAAATATTCGGTGACGGTGGTGTAGCGGATCAGGGTGCGAAAAAAAGCGGTGTCACGAGAAACGTGATTTCGGACGGGCCAGGTGAACACGTGGGTCATGTGTCCGTTGCGCGTCGCGGTTGAAAGCGTCGCGACGCGGTCACGCGGCGTCCCGGTGCCTTCGCTCGCGGCGTTCCTCGCAGTTATGCAATGACGAGTGGTCACGATGTGGGACACTGCGTGTGATGATCTGCCTTGTGCCTCCATTTCGCTGAAAGCTTCATTGGCGGTTGCTCGTGAATGAACAGTGCGTTCGTTTCGCTGATCGAGGCTCGCATGCTTAGTTTAAATTCCGTCCTCTTGAACGAGGACTACAGAAACGTTCGGCTCTGACGAGGATGGTTCCTTGTGTTCAAGGTTACCAGCATGAGCTTTGGGTCACGCAGGCGATTTCGTATCACTCCGCTACGAGCGTTGGCGGTGTTCTCTCTGATGGTAGTGCTGTTCTGGTACAACCTCAGTCGGCAAGATGCGCCCAGGCAACCATGCAGCGTTCCTGAAGAATTTACGGAGAAACTGCACGAGCTTGCCTACAGGTCCATACGGTTGAATTCTAACTCCCGGCTGTAGATAAGTCCTCGTATCTGAATGTAGCGTGGATCATGATCTTGAGTATCGCATAGAGATGACTTGCTGTAGCGAGTTCAGCCTGGGTTCCGATTATTGCACGCTGTTTGTCTTCTCTATTGTAACGCATTGCTTGAATAAAGTGTTTCCTTCTTTTTATTTTGTGTGCGCACCAACTGTTTTTTTTTTCATTGTCTTGTTTAAGAATATAGTAGCTCGTCACTCCTTTGAAGCAAACTTATGTCTGCCTCTAATTTCTGAAGTACTTACTAATTCTTAGATATTTGGAACTGCATCTTCCACTTATGAGCAGGATTGAAATATTTCAATTATAGATTTTGGTTAGGTTCTGGTAGTTAGAGCAGTAAATATTGAATTTCAATATTTGTTCACGGTATAATAGGATAAAGTACCGAACTTACGCATATTTATGAGCAGCCAATAAAGTGTTGAAACCCATACAAATCAAAGGGGCTTTCAAAGAATATGTTATTGGTAGTAATTATATTCAATCACACAAAAATCAAATAAAGTGTAATTCGAAAATATTGATTTAATATCACATACAAGATACTTCATTATACAGCTACAAATTTGCTACAGAGCCATTTCTATTTCGAAGCTGGTAATTTAAATAAAATCACTAGCGTAAGTAAACGTGCCTACTCAGATGCTTCCATTCCGTGCAATACTGATGCTATTAACACAACAATCGCACATCATTATATTCATCATTAATATTATATTGTCTGCGTTCGACCTTCCTGCAATCTCCCAGTGAATTCGAAGAGCCTCACAAAGGCTCTTCTACGATACTAGCCATCTTCCTTAACTATTCCACTACATCCTCCGTCCGCCAATCGTCCATCTATTAAATTTGTGGATCCCCTGGACAGTGAAAGTGAAACCAGGTCGCACGTTGATCAACGAAAGTTCCTTCCAAATTCCAAGTGGCGAATCGTTGGATTCGGTTTCACGGTCGAAGCGTAACTTTCACTGTCCAAAGTTTCTCTTATGATGAGTTTCACTGAGCTAGACTCTGCGATCCTATTAGGGCCCACTTGGTGCTGGAGAAGTTGGGCATCGTGCACTTCTTGTGCCTTGGAGGACTCTGGGGTCAAGTTCGCATCGGCCGTGCGCTACCCTGGGCGCGCAAGGTCGAATTGTGCCTCGTGGACACGCTACGCGATGACGTCCTGATCACGAAAGCCTTTCGCGAAGTTGGCCTGAGCGCCACCTACTTGCACGCTGCGGGGGTGTATCGTATACAGGAGCACGAGGTCGGCGAAGATGCGCCCAAAGTCGAAGTGGTGGTGTTCGAGGAGGACGCAGTGGTAAGTTTAGTTTGAACACGCGGAGTACGTGTTTTTGAAAATGAAAATGTTAAAAATGAAAATTCTATTTTATTCTTGAATGCCTGAATTTAAAAAAATGGTTAAAAATTTATATTGGCTGTGCTGATTGCAAATTACTGGTGATGTCGTAGAATTAAAGATTGCAATGTCTCCCGAACCTACTGTTTTTGCCATTTAAACGCCGCAGTGTTACCTACGCACCAGGAGTTATAAATCCGCCGAGGAGTCGTGAATTTTACGTGGTGTAATTAGTACAATGGAAAGTTGATGCTGGGTATAGCTTTTGGCAATGAAACGATGTACTTTCTTTTATTAACATCGCGAGGTTTTATGACGGTGTAACTGTTTGAGCGTTCTGTAGAAGATAAAATTTTAGAACGTGAAAACGTCGATGGCGAGATATAGCCAAATAACATACTTTCATAACGAAGGGAGTTTAAAATTTGTGAATGCACAGAAATCTTCAAACAACAGACAATTCTCCTCCTTTTTATTGTATAACTTCCTTTACTTACCTTAATCCAAAAGATTACAGTAATTTGTCAGTTTTCCAATGTGATATTACACTATTTCTGTTGTTTTGTAACTGATTATTAGCAGTTTAAATTGCATTCTTCATTCATCAATGTATTGACAAGGGAAGATTCCCAAGCCGGAAATTCAAAAAATTATGAAACATTGAGGATATGTAGAGAATATATATAGTGGCGTGCAAAAGTATTCGGCCACCTCTTAAAATCGCATAATTTTTTAAAATTAATCCAAACGACTTGAGTTTTTTCTGAGAAGCTAGAAGGATTAGTTTGCTAATTGGCGTGTTTCGTCGTTTTGCAAAAAAAAAATAGTAAAGGTCCTTTTTTAAACTTTTTTGTGAGTATGTAATGAAAATTAAAAAAATCCGTTTGTAGATTGATGTAAGTTGTATACATGCCTAAAATTTCATAAAAATCGGTTAACGTTGCTCTGAGCTATAAACGCTTAAAGATCGCAGAATAAGGTCGCGAATCTCGAAATTCCCGAAATCAGCGAAGTTACTTCAATCTACAAACAGGTTTTTTAATTTTCATTACAGGCTCACAAAAAAAAGTTTAAAAACTGATCTTTATTATTTTTTTTTGCTATTCCGACCAATTGCATTTTCCCAAAACGACGAAACACGTGACCTAGGAGACTAATCCTTCTAGCTTCTCAAGAAAACTCAAATCATTTGGACCGATTCTAAAAAAGTTATGCGATTTTAAATGTTCTAAACTTTCTTTCGTCCGCCACTGTATAATAAATTAAGCGATTGTAGTTAAAACTCAACAACTCCACTTCACATTTCGACCCAGGCGCATGCTCGATTACATAATATTATTACAATAAATATCACCACACTTCCCCTACACTATCCTGTTGTCCAACTTCCCACTTGTGTCAATATTTTATGATTTACTATTTACCTTCTCCAATTTGCAGACGCAAATGGTAAGGCGAGTGGGTTGGACGAGAAGAGTGCTGCCTCCAGATTGCGAGTTCTCCCCAAGTCTGCAATGCTTCCCGCCTCAACTCGTCATTCCCCCCTTATCAGCGAAACAATTTGGCGGTCGGCTGATCCCTGTTCCCAGGGAGGGCATCGAGTTACAGAAGTACCACTACCCCAATGACTGGTGGCTCGAGGTGAAACCCACCGATTGCACCGAGCCTGAAGAAACGAGCGCGTAGTACGGGATCCCGAGGATTCGGGATGGAACACTAATCCTATTTGTCAGCCACCAGGGGCTGTTTCTTAGGACTGCTAGGAAAGGCTAGAATGGACTTCATACTATGTTCGTTCGCGTTCCCAAGCTGTTTCTATCTTTGATGTTGAATTTATTTCGCAAAGCCATTACGAACTGCAGTAGCTCGATGTTAAAACGTGAATTGGATTGTGGAGGGTCGTCGAACGAAGACTTGGATTGTGGAGGGTCGTCGAGTCGTCTGAGTGATGAGTTATTAAATTTCTGTGTCTGATGGGAGAAGGGTATGGCATAAGTATGATGAGTTTATGTGCATTTGGAAAGTTGTGTAAAGTAGCGGGACGAGTTACCGGTGAAAGTTCGAACTTCCATTTTTAGAAGTACATATTTCTGTTCTTCCAGTTATTAATAAGTTGATGGATGTAATTATGCGTGAAGGTCGCTTTAAAGGAAGAACGATTTATTGGAGTCAGATAAAAGGAGATGTCTCAATATGGATGTATCAGGTTAGACAGTAGGCATTGTAGTAAAGAGTACACCAGAAACAATTCTAAGCTTGTCGTGTGGCGCCATCACGTTGATCTCGTCTTCCATTGATGAATTTCAGTTCAGACTCTATTTTATAAATGGAAACCAGTTTACAATTATAACTGAAAATTAGAATGGAAGGGACTTTTCCCTGTAGACAGTCCTCCTTAAATTATTCAATTAAGAGAGTGTCTTGGTGATTATAGGGTTCGTTCTTACGAAGCTCGATTTATTTCCACTATTGCAGTAACCATCTCCAGAAATCCATTATGGTTAACAACTACATCACTGGATATAAATTTTATTTCATCCCAGGTGTAAACAATGTCATTGGCACAACTGTGGATCGATTGATTTTTGTTCAAGCATTGACATCTTTCTACATACAATGCTTGTATTCAAGTTCTACACTGCTAGTACAATAATGTGCTCTACTTTGATAAAGTAATTCTAATCTATTGGTACTTTTGAAATCTCAGAAAATGAGACCCATGCTTTTTCTGATTTAAATCGAGATTTAAATTGGGGCTACTTGATGTATCTAAATCACACGCAGCTAGCACCCTCTCTGTGGATACTACTCTTTCTTTTATTCACTACCACGAAAGTTTTCATTAAAAAAGTTTCTAGCATACGCAAGTCTCAGTGTGACCCTTCTTTACGTTACAAATCCGTACATTTTTGTAAACAGAATGGAAAATCGGATTACTTTTCCAGATAATATCTGAAGTTCCATTAAGTAGGAACTCAATGTCATTCTGGAAGAGCATCCTTGATCGACATAATCTATCAAGCTCCATGTTGCCCAATCCCGTTGCAGAGTCCCCTCGAATTTGAGAAATTAGACTTCGAGAGTTGTTCACGATACGTCATCGCGATGGTGCTTAACGATCAGTGCCACAATCAAAGAAAAATCGGCGTAGCTATCGTCTAATCCCTGATTAATTGGATAATTATGAATAAACACGGTGAATTCTGAAACACCAGCTACCAGAATAGCCACGATAAAATTGTACTTCATTGGTTGCAACTTACACGATGGGATAGCACTAAATAAGTTCATAAATAAGTGATAATTTCCTGAAAGTCTGTATCGTCGTTGGAGCTGGTGCATAGAGCACCGAATTCGTTTCAGAACTTGTAAAGAAGTGTGTTTTGAATGCCACGTCTGTTGAAAATGGCGATGTTATAAGGTGTCGGATATAGATAGAAAATTTCTTTTTGACTATCGAGTTTTGGTACTCTGATCGCTGCTTTAAATTCATAGTCGGTTAGAGAAGAACAATACACGATGCAAGACTGGGAAATTAGTGTGCCGGGTAATCTAGGCAATTAAAGATTTTAATTTTTTTTTTCTTTGGAGTGGCTGAATATTTTGAAATGAACGTTTTTGAATTGTACACATCGACTGTTATACTATTTAGAAACGAGGCTGAACGCGAATCCTTTGCACTTTGTTAGTCGCGGTTGTGGTTCCATAATTGTGTGTTTTACTTATTAAGGGGGAACCCTATTTAGGACGCTAGGAATAAGGTGATTCTTGGGAATTTTTTTCTAAGAAACTGTTAAGTGGATCTTTTCCAAACTTTCGGGGTATTTTAGTTCAAATTCAAACAATAAAAATTCATTTTTACGTTACAAATTGTTCGGTAGAAATGAAGATATATGAACACGTTTGTTAGGACTCGCGCGCCGGAGTTGCAAATTAGCAATTGTAATGATGGCCTGATTTCTTCCCTAAAATAAAAAAACCAAGCATTTTCTTATTTTTAGTATAATTACATTGTCGATGAACCTAACAAACGAAAAAAAAGTTAAATGTTGGCAAATTGGTGGGACTTCAAAGAAAAAGTACGATTCCGCCCCAAGATATTTCGTACTATTTATGGAAAAAGAGTTGTTCCATTCAATTTATTTATCAATGACTTAGGTTCATCGACAATGTAATTATACTAGAAATAAGAAAATCCTTGGTTTTATTTCAGGGAAGAAAAAGGGCCACCATTACAATCGCCAATTTGCAACTCCGGTGCGCGAGTCCTAACGAACGTGTTCATATATCTTCATTTCTACCGAACACTTTGTAACGAAAAAATTAATTTTTATTGTTTGAATGTGAACTAAAATACCCCGAAAGTTTGGAAAAGATCCGCTTAACAGTTTCTAAGAAAAAAAATCCTATGAATCACCTTATTCCTAGCGTCCTAAATAGGGCTTGCCCCGATTAAGTCACTATTATGGTTTCAATTCCTTGTTCATTTAATATTCACCGGAATTCTGTAAGTTGGGGCTGTATAATCTGAAGTAGGGAATAAATTCTGAAATCGAAACTTTGAAGTAATTGTAAGAAAAGATGGATCATTAAATGAGAAAAGAAAAGATTCACAGAGGGAACTATGCTCACAGAATTCTTAGCATCAGTTCAATCCTCGGTCCATTTACTCTTTAGTCGAGTTACCATTAATTTCATTAATCGAATCTCAGTTATCCAAAATACAACCCACTTCACATATAATGTATTATTATTACATTTGACATATTATTATTTTGTCTTATTATAATAGTACCAATGCAACACCGTCGTGTCAAAAGTGCAAAGGATTAAGTTCCCTCTTAATTACGCAAAGTCAGAATTGTAGAAAAAGATGCAAATAAGAAAAGAAGGGACCTTCATCTGATTAAATTTTATTAGCGCAACGATTTTATCTTCACAACTTATGTGGATTAAGAATTAACTTCCATGTTAGTTACGTATAAGTATTATGAATTGTGTCAAGGAAAAGTCTCTTCCACTTTTTTATACAACTGTATCCTTTTTTTTTCTCTTTAATTAAAGAACTCCAATCTTACTCAGGCTCTGTACTTACAATGGCTACTTAGCCATCGCAAGTGGGATTTATACTACACGTAATTTATAATCAACATTCCTAGTAATTGCTTTGATTCGAAGCGTCCAAAACATGTAAACAGACCGACATGCTTCCTTCAAAGCTTCAATGGTACAATTGTTTATACGTGTTTATACTGCTTTTTATACGCGACGTTGATGAAAACAATATTCGTTGTTAGCGTTTCATAAATTTTCCACGTTTCTACGATATCAAATTAATCTTTCATCCGTACGATACATCGTTGTGGTTTCGTCTGGTTGTATTTTTGTTGGCGATAAAATGAATTGTAGAGCCTTTCTGACAATAATTATCGTCGATTGCGTTACGAATGCTGAGTATCGACCGGGGTGGTCGCATTACAACGGCCATGTTATCAGAAATACGTGCGAGATGTGGAAAAACGGGCGTCAGCTGGCGCCGATGGTTTTTACTTTTCGCGTAGAATCGAAGGATCGATAATTGCCACTGTTAAATTAAATTCTGCTCGAGAAATAAAAACCTGGTTCAACTGCCGAACGAGAATGACCCGGTTTGTGATGAACAGAAGTGTGTTAATTTCGCGTTTTATGCATTTTTGTTTCGTCGATTCCTCATACTTTCTTTTAACACTTTCGATGCTGTGGGCACACACAAGGATCTCATTGAAAATAGTAGCGCGTGCGTTGACCGCCTATGGGCGTTCACTTAGTATGAATAACGATATATAATTAATGATTTCCGCATGTGGTTTCTGCTGAGGATTGAAATCTCAGCATCTAAAGGTTTAAAAGTCTTCAATAATATAATGCATAAGAAAACTATGTATTCTAAAACAGTGTAATTTATACGAGAATATTTTGCATATTTTGTAGCATTCGATATGCTACTTAATATTCTTCTTTTACATTTCTAATTTAATGCACAGACCTGCTGGCTGCCTTAAATTCAAAAGACTTCTTATTATTGTCATTTTTATATCCGGAGGTAATACTAAGTGTAATGCAAGATTGCATACTGTTTCATTTAATTGAACAAATATCGCTGGACATTTAATTAAGTGTCATCATCTCGTTGCCACTGAAAAAGAGATCGAATGAAAAGTAATGTCGCAGGGAAATCGGGACGAAATCATGTTTACCGGCGTTCGACTTATTGTTAGTGTACTTCCAGAAATTGTTAACCTACATTACAATCTTTATCGTTTCGTATCGAATTAAATGCGTACACCACTCGTCGTATTGTATATGGATGCACACATTTGTATGCAATGTATTCCGCGAATAATGGACAGTCTGATAAGGGGAGCGCCCAAGATTTGAATCATCAATTTGGCTCAAAGTTTGCATATCGTTAGTGTGCTCCATGCAGAATAATATATTAAACGTACAGGGTTTACTACCCAAAATTTCGCTAGATTCTATGTACGAGATAGATTTAAGTAAGCAATAACAAAAAGAATTATAAATTAAGAAATGTACGTATATACGCGTTGAAAATGAAATTTAGTATATGGATGTTTTAAAAAGGGCAAACCTTGGAACTCGACTTTCTCGAAAAAATTTGAATAACGTGCTCTATACGTTTAATATTTATTTATACACGGCGTGTACTAATTATATGTAAAATTCGAATCCAATCGGTGACCCGAGCTTAATGTACTCCCCTCGTGAGTAATTGTGAGTAGTTGTCTCTTGAAACCTTTCAAGAGATTCAATAAAACAAGTATGAAACGAATAGTAAAATTCTAATTAAATTTTTCATTCCTTTATTTCTTTACTATTCCTACCATAACTTAAATTTGAGTGTTATTAATCAACTACCATGTAATATCGACTGAATAGACCTAAAATTCCAGAATACGATCTCCCCACACACATTTCCGCAAGTGTCTATAAACAATTCTTCTGGCTCTCCACGTTTACAGTCGTCTCCAGAGGAAAGCACTCTCTCCTCTCCCTTACTTTCGACGTCGTTCGACGCCCAGTTCCGCGTCTTCAGCGCAACGTTCAAATTAGAAGCTTCAGGGTAAGCTGTCCCATTTCATCCTTAATGCGTGGCAGTGAACAGCAGGAGACGCTCAGCGCGACGTCCACAAAACGTGTCGTCAGTTGCGAGCAATTCTATCCTCGCTCCTTAATTGCTTCCCTTTTTCCTCTTTACCTCTACCTCCCCACGTTCTTCTTCCCCGTCGTTCGTCCCGCCGTCTGAGTGTGCGCTTCTCTTGCTGCGAACGCGCGATGGGGAAAGTCAAAGAGAAGTCGAGGCGGGTGCAACTTGGGACGATGCAGCGCATTGCACTTTTGTGCAACGTCCTCGCCAGCCGATGGATTCAGCGAAGCAGGACTGCAACGGTTGGGTGTTTTCGGATTTACGGAGAGAGGGGGCGGGGGCGACTGTCTTTCGCGTCTCGATCCCATCAAACTTTTTGGCACCGACGCTGTCCCAGTTCCCGCTGATCCTTTTATTATCCCCGCGCAGTTGCTCGGTATTAAAGTCTATCTTCGTGAAATCGCGAAGGCGGCGGCAGACGTAACGGAAATGAAAACGCTTCGCCGCATCCGGCACGGGCTTACCTACCGTGTTTCATCCATTACCAGATCCCCCCGATTCCGGGCGTGTTTTTGTGACCCACTAGACTTTAGGGCAAATTATTTGATGCATAAATTAACGCTTCGAGTGGCGCATGTTTTGGCGAAATAACGTATTAAGTCACGGGTATTAAGTTAAGGGGCCATTCCATGCCAAATCGATTATATAGTTCCCAATAAATTGGGGGAGGGGGGTTAAGTCATCGTTTTGCTGATTCCGAATTTGTTTAAAAAATACAGGCCGTGAAATTTTGCAAGTTTTTCGCAGTTTCCTGAAAATGGGGTATTTAAATGAATTTTTATCTCCGGAATTATTCATCCCCCGAAGTTGGTTTGTCTTTTAATTTGATAGGAAGAATTGGCCTTTTTGGAAAAATTAGTAAGACTTCGCCTGGGGTGGAAAATTTTAAATTTGTTACCAATTATGTAATACTTACCTATCTCTAACATTATTAGAAATTTAATTAAATTGATACAAACGTACAGTGAATGTAACATTCTTGTCACATAGAACGGCTCTATTGGCAAAGAGATGTTGGTCAAATTCTTCATATTAACAGACATGCTACACAAGTCTCGAAGTGAGACAATTCTCTGTAAGCAACGGCTCAAAGTAATACCTATTTACAGAACACAGTATTATTAGCTCATAATATGGGTACCAATCAGTCAAACACATATGTCCTTAATTAAAATTATACACTTATTTTCATTAAGTGACATTAATTCATAGATTAAAGCATTACTACGCGTACATATTGCACGTGATAATAATCAGGCGTAGCACGAATGCAATGATAATTCAATACTTATAAATTATACTTTAGCGTATTTTTTTCATAAACCGAGAGAAAATTAGAATATGTACAAAAATAATGCATTAACAGAAGTACTAAATTATATAAAGTATTTCATTGGAATTTTGTCTAATTCATTACCATGATTTAAACTACAAATAATTGAGAAAAAGTAAAGTAAATGAAATACCTTTTAATTAATTACAAAAATGTAAAATAACGACTAAACAATTTGTCTGGTAAAAAGTAAATACATTGTCATACATAGTAAAGGAAATAAATATGGTCGTATCCTTATCGATTAACGATGAGACTGAAATGGAACCATGTTTGACAGAAAAATTATAAATTGTGCCGTGGACGATGCAAACGATGATTTATGTTCATCACGATGAATGATTTATAGTATGATGTATAGAGTGATTTAGGTTCGCCGTGTACACTTGACACATCATTATCAAACAAACAGCAACATGATTCTTTCAAGTTACAGATAAATCATCTTCGCCAGTGCAACCGGGAATATCGAATTTACATTTGTTCCGTTAACCCATACAAACGAGATTAATTGATTTAATTGCATTTCCAATACTGGCCACAGCTACGAAATTGCTGTCCCGAACGTTTTGTTTTACATTTGCTTCCGCAAAAACGTTTATTCGTTAAAACATATTACAAATACACGTGGATAATGATAAATTGGTGTACCCAATGAATTGCACGCAACAGGAAATATTTTGGGCAGAGTCAGAATTTGGAGACAATAGGGGATTGTTGACAATAGGATATTCGCGACAATGGAATGGAGGATAGAGGAGCGGGTAGCGAATTCGTAATGATAGGACAAAATGGACAATAGAGGGTTCTTCACAATAGCACATAATGGTTCGTTATATAAACATCTTGAAGTTTCGTTCATTTCTCTTAAATCTACCTTTCCATTTACTCACAAATTACGATTTATATAAATGGTTCCATTACTGCACACACGAAACGAAAACGATGAATTTTTCAATTTAAGTAAATTAAGTTTCTAAATGAATTTTAAATTTTACATAAAACATGAAAAGTCTTTTTCACATCGCCTAGGGCCTATTATTTGCCAGCCATTTTACAAGTTTACAGATCATTAAAGAATTATTTTATATTTTGATAAAAAACAGTATCAATTGTTTTTTTTTACAAATTGTTAAAGAACACAATTAATATACACTTCCTACATGACCATAATACATGTTATAGTAAGTAGATACAAAATTTTTTTCAAATACTACTTACAAAAAAACGGACAGAAAGGACACAAAGAATAAAAAAATCCTCCTGGGCATTATTTCGTTAGCAGCAGCACAGCATACCTTAAATCGCGCCGCCCGAGATTTAGCCCAGATAAAAAAGGGCTATAAGACGTAATTGAGATTGTCCGACGTAGACGAAGAAGAAGAATTTTACGTAGAGCCAGCATTCGCTCTCACGTTTTCAGACGACACTGCCACGGAGCAGAGTGGGGAAAATATAAAAGGACGTTTACGATGTCCAGACTTTCGAATCATGCTATGACAGTGAACGCACGTGGACGTTATATTATATGTGCAATTGTCAACGACGCTGGACACCTTGCTCAGAAATGCGCATAACATGGCAACACTTGTCTCTTCGTTTCCCTAACGACACCTGATCGAATTGCAATCGTTTGAAGACAGTGAAGTGCGAGTGAAGTTTACAGTCATTAAATTTGTTGCACTGCGTTTTGACGTTTGGAAATGTGAATTCCGTTGTAATAAATATAGAAAGGGACAGATTAATTTGACGGGGTGTGAAGTGTCAAGATTTTCAGTATGAATATATTTAGAAGAGTAAGTAGTTTAATATCACTAGTGATCACAGTTTATATCGTGCATTGTGGTTATATATTATTTGTATTGTCAAGGTGTTGATTGTCTTCTTCAATGACAGTTTTTTTTTAAATTACGTGGGTTTTTTTTGTATCGTGTACGTTGTATAAAACAGTAGATGTAAAATTTGAGTTATATATTTTGTCCAGGTGAAGGTTTTACCTTAGCTTGTACAGGTAAAATTCTCGTATCCCTGTCTAACAAAATGCTTTGTATTTAGGACACAAAAAGAAAGCAAAATTGTCCAAGAAATGTCTTCTAATTATGTACATATGTGTACGTGTCTCTGCCCTGTTTCTCTTTTATCCCATGTTGCGTCTCCAAGATGCTATGAACTCTGATTTCTCTCGTCCCGATAGCATCGTCGATGCTTATCACGATACACCGTTACGGGAGATGCCTTTTGATTTTCGAAGTTGGAAGGAAATTCAAAGGCGATGTATGCTTTCTAGAGAAATTCGCTGCTAGCGAGCAGAATTTCGATAACTAGAAATGCAAACTTTATTGCAAAATTTATTTATCAAACAGTGATAATGATTTCGTTACTAATTTTCGACTCATAATCATCGAAATACACAGAGAAATATTAGTAAACATTAGATTTGACAACTAAATCTTCCACAAATTATGATATAAGAATCATTTTATACATCGTGTGCGACATGTAATATGTCTACCATTTATTTACGATGAACAAACTCAGAAACATATTTTCCATTTTTTTTTCTCATGTATGATGAAAACGAGTAATACAAATAGAATCTTTTGATAGGTAAAGAAACTTGTCCTCGTGAACTTTTACGTCCTTCCATTTATCGTGACATTTGTGTAAGATTAAGAGTGTCATTTGACGTAAAATGTTTTACGTGGAAAATGCTGTAGGTATCACACGTTTTATGCTGTACTGCTGCGGAAGTAATAATTAAAGTTATTATCGGAATTGAAGGGTAGATACATTTTGTTGGAATTGTGGTTAAATTCGGTTCAAAGATTTGTTGGCTATTTAGCATATTTCCAGGTGATTGTAAATGTAATGAATAGCACTGCAGTCATACGAAGGGAACGATAAGCTAACAATTCGATTATTTATGTGGGGATAAACGAGAATAATCGAAAGGAGGTTTATATTAGCAAGTAAATTACTTTGCTACATTTAAATATTGATTCGGAATGTATTTTAGCAGTTCAAATTTTAATATTTTTGAGACAAACCATATGAAAATTAAACAAATACTGTTTAATTTTGACTTATATCTAAATTTTATATTTTCTATACTCTTTTTAAATAAAATATTTACACACTTCTTATTTTCATATTTACTTGAACGTATTACATTTAACAATTATTTTAACTTGTGCTATCACTATATACAAATTTACTAAAAAAAATAAATATACATCTCACTATAGCGATAACCACATGAATGTTTAAAAGTAATAAGTTTATCGCCTTTGTGCGTGTACAAGAAACTTTAATTACTAAACTTTACTCATCATGTTAGTATCCTTGGTTTATCTTCTACCTTTATACAATGCATATAGATACAGTTCTTTCTGTAAAAGTGTACTATTTTAAAAATTTCTTTTCACCGTCACTAATTTTCTACCTATAAACGACACGACGTTAGCATATTATTCGGTCTAAATCAAGTTCAAGTTCCCCACAACTTTCACTGACTCCAAAGATTTCCTGAAATTGTTCCTGGAAATGTTCGTGACAGATAGGCCAATTTGATTCGCCGTCGTCTTAATAGCATGAAAGATAAGATTCCAGTGAGCAGCTAGACTCGTGGAAAGTTTCTATTGCCGGAAAGTTAGTGGCGCTTAAAGTATTCCTATTTAACTTATCGCTCGCGAGTAAAAATTCTATTGCACATCCACGCGGGTAACAACAATGAAATGACATACTTGTTGCACATTTACTCGCGAAACAATTACAATCGCCGCAGGTAAATTTATAGTGTGGACAATGCGATTAAAAATTTTCATTTTACTGCGTCCTTTCAGTTACTTTCTCAGGAAATTATACGGTGCATAGGTTTGAAACAACAGGGCATGGTAATATGTAGCGAAATAAAGTAAAAAGCCAGGGCAAAGTAAAGCCAAAGTCAAATTGGAATGCTGCATTTATATGCAGGGTGGTTCCTTTGTTTCGATCCCTGTAAATATGTTTGTTACTTTTTATGATTGAATAGGGTGTTAAAGCAAGATCCTCTTTAGCTCAATATAGCAGTTACTTAAAATAAAGATTATAATCTATATTTTTAAAAATGTCGAACTTGTGATTTTTTGGCAAGTAGGATTGTTATAGTTTTATTGATACTGTATTATAGGTAATTTCAAGTCGAATTCAAGAACCATTTACAGGGAATTGTTTAGCAATTATTTAATAGTACAAGCGCAGTATTACTAACGCAGTACTCTTTTTAAACGATTTTATTTAGTTTCGATTGTCTGTTTGTATGTATGTTTGTTTGTATGCTTCAAATCTGGCAACTCAAATTTAACCCACTTCCAACTATCTAATTGTCTTGACACTTTGCAGGCATGCGTAGTTTGGATGACAATACAATATTTAAATAAAAATTAACCCCGAGCGGGTGAAAAAATTACCCAGTCATCAATAAATATAACCCATAACCACAAATCCAAACGACTTGAAATAAGTCACTCGCGTTCTTTACGAAAACGATTAAATAAAAATTATTTTCTTAAAAAAACTAGAAAATAAAAAATATATAAAATTTTTTTTTTATGTTAAACGATTTTATTAAAAATGCAATAAAATCTAAAAAAAGAATTCTTTTCTTGTACTGTAATTTCGGTGGTGTTTCTACACTTTAAATAAAATCGTGGAGCAGGGCATCTCACAACAAATTCATTTCGACGCTTAACGCTGTATTAAATTGATTCATATTCTAATATGAGAAACATCCTACTCCACGATTTTATTTAAAGTGAAAAAACACCATCGAAATTGCAGTACAAGAAAATAATTATTCTTTAAATTTTATTGCATTTTTAATAAAATCGTTTAACATAAAAATTATTTTTATATATTTTTTTTATCGTATTGCTTTTAACATGAATGAAATCAATAATTTCTTGCTTCACCAGCATTGTTTTCTAGTCGTGCTTGTTACCCTGCTGCTCGAGATAATCGAAACTGGGGAAACTCATAAACTGATTAGACCTTACAAGTACTATCAACGCAGACCATGGCGTCGGCCACGATGGTATACAGGTCACAGATCATCGAAGTTCTACCATTCGAAGAGGATATCGCCTGAGGACTATTATTCTCACAGGCCACGATACTATAGGTACGAAACGACTGCTAAACTTTACGATAGTGGAGCTTAACAGACAAAGTCAACAGCATTCTGTACCATTCACAATGGATAATGTCCACGCAGAAGTGTCTTCGAAATCGCATCCCCTCAGAGTCACACCCGTTTCTGTTACAAATACTATTTGTTCAGAAACAAATAAGTTGCTCAACGCGGTTATTTCTAGCTTACAAGGAAACGTTCCCAACTGGAATATTCGGATGTTAATGAAACCTCTTATGGATGTAGAATATATTTGAATATGCAAAGAGCAATTTTTCTTTTCTTCGGAAATTCACTCTAAAGAGGTAAAACCTTCCCTTAAAGTTATCACATTTTTCCGTGTTTTTAAAAATAACTTTGTAACGGTACGAGATAGTACAAAACTTTAAATATAAGAGCTGTTCCTTTTTTCATGCTTTATCAACAAAAAAAAAACGCGATAACTTTGGGGGCTATTTCCCCCCTTCAGAGTAAATTTCCGCAGAAAGAAATTGCTTCTTGCATACTCCAATATACTCTACATTCACAGGAAGTTTCATTAAAGTCCGAATTTATGGGTTGAGAACGTTTCATTATTAATTAAAAGTTATGTATCGAAAACCATGTACTTGCCATAAATTGTCTAATATATTCGAAAAGAGATCCTACGCGGGGAACGGGTTCCATTGCGAAATCGATAGTAGGTCGTTCGCACTGTGTACGGCATTAAGTGTCTACTGGTATTTTGCAGCCCTTCGTAGGGTCGCCTCTAATGGAGCGTAACAGTTAAGTCGCTCGTATTATTCTCTATCTTTCGAGACCATTCGGAAAGATTGCGGTCACGGGGTGTTTTCATGACAGAAAATCACTGACCTGCCCTCTGCTCCTGCTATTAATCGAGATTAGCTTTCGTGACGACCACCCACGAGTGACTGTTGCTGAACTTCTTTCCCTTCTATCTTCGTTTACCACCGTTTTCTTTTAATGTGAAACGTGTCTTAGTTCGTTAACACGAGGATCAGTTGTATACGTCTTTGGGTGTTTTGAACATTTTGCATTAAATGGCTACTAGTGTTTAAAAAATAGAAGATGATTGATGGAATATTCTGATGCTGTCATACAGTAGATGCAAGTATCATAAATGACACATTATTTAACTACAGTTTCAACTTTCAAAAACCCCTGTGAATCGAAATTTTAAAAAATTCAGATGGCTCAGCAATAACATTTTTAATGGTTTGATAACGTATCAGGTATCATTCTGCAAGCGAAGACTTGGATGGTCAGGTTGAGAATAAACCTTATACTATAGTGATCCAGTTACCCAAAAGTGACGATAAATTCAGCCATAATGATTACTTGGACAGGAAGAGGAACTACGAAAGGGACTCGATCCCAATGTTCACTAGTGAAAGTGATTACATAGACGACGAGGAAGAATTCGAATCCAAAGTAGTTAACGTTAATAATAAAAAGGTGCAGATAAAAGTAAGTGTTACACACAAAGCTTCGTTACTTTATTAATCCATTGAAATGAGTCTAAAGAATGCTACCTTGTGTTCGATAGATATTAGAAATAGTTTTATCGAATGAAAGCACGAATGTTTTGAATCTTCCTTGAAAAATACAGAAGGGATAAACGTTTCAATATGTTCATTATTAAAATATTTCTCCGATTTGTTTGTGAATTGTGTGACGTTAGTGTTTCTAACCCGAGAATTTCAGAAATTCAAACCTGCACTGGAATTTTCAATTATATTTCATTATGCCCCTTGAGCATACAATGCATCAACATTTGGTTTATATTCAGTTTACGAGATGCATTCACGCTTAATGTACCTACGTTCGCAAGGAATTTCTCTGACAAATACTTCACGAATGAGATATTCAAATCACGGGCCACTGTGCGCTTTTCATACTATTACGGACTTCTCATAAAGTTTCATAATATGTATCATCAGAAATTTCTATACAGCTTCAGTCAGTCATCCGAGGAAAAATTGACATTAAATAATGCCACACTCTATTTCTAAGATTACTTCAAAACTTGCTTCTAGTTTAATATGTTTTTGTATCCACGCAGATGGTTAAGGGAGAGAGCCCAAAGTTGCACATCAAAATATCGAGATCTGACGACGACAAGGACATAGAAATTATGAATAAATCGAATATCAGTGATGTGGATGCACTTTTACCCACGAAAATTTATGAAAATTTCACGATATTCACGCAACAATTGGAGGGGAACTGGACGTCGCCTGAACCCTCCACGGTCTATCCAGAAAACATTCAACAGAAGTGAATCAAGCTGCGTAGTCGGGATAAACCGAAAAGTAAAGACAGTTCACTTTTTGTTTATCGAACGAAGACACAAGAAGGTACGAAAACCTCAGTGTTATTTTCTTCCGCGTGGTCCAATTGTTTCAGCAAACACTTCTCGGTCGGTCAACAAGCTTTAATGCTGTCCAAGAGAAACTTAACCTGTGGTTTGATAAGCCACTTGTGCATTACTTCATTGAACCAGCAATTTCTTGAAAATCGACGTTCACAAAATACCTTTATCCAGAAACCAAATATGTGATTGTGATTAATAGTACTAGAACATTTTTCTACATATTGTGCTAAAGTTGGAAAATCCTCAGCTGGTCAATCATGGCTGTTACATAATATAGTGGGAATACAAATGCACTCTGGTTCATTTTTTTTTTTCAATCAAAATTTATGAGAAAAGATTCGAACGAACAGTTGAATTCATGCAATTGGAATGGAAAACCGTCATGATTGCGCGGACCTGGAAACTCAATTAAATTTTATATGTTACGACAGGTATAACTCTGCAAGTGTAATATGTCATAGTTGTTTTACACACAAGTGTCATCAACAGAGTTATGGACAACGATACACACGACTATTTATTATGCAGTATTTTGTTTATTGTAGTTGTAAATTTTACTGTTGCTAGTTAAGTTATTGGATAATAAAAGTGTTATATTCCTACACAAACATAGCAAAGAGCTGTAATTGGACACTTCGAGTGGCGACGGCGTGCTTTCACGCCGGGACGTTTTCGTTCTGTGTATGGTTTTGGTGTGTTTTCGCGTTGATATTTTCCGAAACCATCCAAAGTATTTTTCGAGAATAGCCTACCGCACTTGTAGCGGCATTTATCAAAACCTTGCGCCACTCAAAGTGTTAATTTCATTCGGTGAGAAGAAAATTTCACAGCTCTTCAAATCGAATACCTGTAATATAAATAAAGAGTTAATATATATACTAGGCTGTAGTTCAGTAATGTCCCTGAATGTTAATGAAATAATTACTGCGCAGCGCATGTTTCAAAATTTCTTATTCCTAAAGACACATCTCCGTTTGAAAGATTTCTTACGACCGACGAAAGACGCGGGAAATTATGTTAGGTGAGAGTAAACGAACGAAGAAGTGAATAAATTAGCGACTGAGTGGACGCATAAATCGAATGAATGAATCTGCGTTATAGAGGGGTGCATCAGACGAGCTCAGATCCAATTGAAACGTTCAATTGGAATCGAGGAGGCTATAGAAACCCTGGACTCTTCTCGAGCTCGTAAGACAAGCTCTATATTCGAACACGTTGCACTAAATAATTATAAAAAATAAGTGATGTGAAATAAAATATAGAAGTATAATTGTATCATCAGGGTTTCCAAAATCAAAGAATAAAATTGGGAATACCAAAATCGCGTTTATAAAAATTGGTGAAAATTCTTCATGGAATTTATTCGTATTCATCAGTAAAAAAAAAATAAATTTTATACGTTACCTACATTAAAAGACCTGCGCCTGAATTGGACAGAAAGCATTGTTTTAAAAAAACATTGTTTTAATATATATATTGTTTTAAAAATACACTTTCTACACTTCCTCACCATTTTATAATATTTAAACTGGTGTCTAAACTGTTCAGATTCTGAAACGAAAAATAGAGTCTGTTTCGCACTGAGCTTTTGCATTGGACCATCTGTCAGTTAATGGTATCCGAGCGAGTAAATGCCACACGAATAGAACGAACCTGGCGGAATTCTTTAAACAATGCTATTGATTTTCTCCCGTTCCAGTTTTCCCGTAGAACATTGTTTCGTGGAAACGTGATCTTTTCCATTGCTTAATGGCGGACCGTGTATCTGAGCGATCGATTTTAAATCCATTGGGTTTATGTATGTAGAATAATCGTCTACGAAAAAGGGACAAGGGACAGAATGTCACGCATACCGTGAAAAAATTTATAACTGGAATTTCATACGAGTGTTGAGTAGAAAAAGACCAGTAAGTAGTGAATATAATTCTCCGAATAAAAATTCTACTAAAAATTAATTCTATTTTTGTAGTAAACATTTGAGGATCAAAATTCATACTTCATGTGGAACGTTTTTTAAAATAATATTTCATAGCGTCGATGGTTTTGTTCGTCGTTCCCCTACGTCGAAGACCTTTTTCAGTTTTCAATTTTGTTGTAATTACATCTGGCAACCTTTAACAATTTTTTAAAAATCTTCCAGAGAGAAAGCACGAAACTTCGTTAGCTCCTGGCAGGAAGGAAGTATTCCATAAGCTTTGAAGCTCTTAAGAGACTTTAGAATGATATCCCATCACTTAATTCGAAGGTTACCGATCTTTCTTCAAATACTTGAAGCATGCATTTATACTGCAAACATACAAATCACATTTGACGATGTTCTATTGTTGAAGAAGGCCATGTTTATTATCTTAATAGTTTATCACACATTATAAAATCTCCCTTTGTTAATTTCATTACGCATATCGCCACATAAAGACGACCCCTTTATCTTGTATATAAAATAAATTTCCGAACTCTTCACAAGATAAGCTCGTGATTAAACTTGAGAGTCGTAAACGAAATTATACATGCACTTTCCTATCCTTACGAAGTCTTCATTAATCTCACAATCAGTAACCTTTACTCAAACTAACCTTGAACATATACATACCTTAATGAGCTTCCTCGAGCAAACAATTCCCTCCCAGCAAAACATAAATTCATGCGGAAAAAAACGGACACACAAGCATCAACGGAATAAAGCAGAGCAGGAATTTGTGAACGGAATTGGTTGAAAAGAAAATTCAGCTCCCCGACGCTTCGCCTTCCACCTCGACGGCATTCTGCAGTCCCCTTCGAATTTATTCGCAAGAGTCGTCTCGTATCCTAGTCGCAGTCGAGACTTGTGAATTTAATACCAGTGATCGGGCACTCGAAACTCTCGTGAAATCGTTTTCGAGCCGCCTGGACGATGAAGAAACTGCAAATATTGTGTTTCGAAGCGGGCCTTCGAGCCGCGCCTCTTGTTCCGCTTTTCTTCCGTTTCGAGTGCCCTTTACGCTTCCATTTCGTTGTTTCCCCGAAGCATACGGAACGAGAAGGCTGGAGGATGCGGTGACAGGGGTTGGCGAGAGGGGTGGAGGGTAGCAGGAGGGGGACGAAAGGCTTATAGCTCGAAGAAGATAGGCGAAGATCTAAAAGGGTGTGTTCGATCAGAGACTACTCACAAGCGGTTTCTCAATGTAGTTTTTATTTCTAACATAATAGTCAACGAACATATCGTAATAATAAATAATTGTAATAATATACAGTGCTGTTGTTGCCGTTCACATTACTCTGTCTCGCTTCTCGTTCATTCGTTCGTACATTCGTCCGTGCGGATTTTCGTTCTCACGTTTATGCACGCCTCAAACTCTCCATTCTCATTCGCGATTCTCTCGATAACGCGAAACACAACGTCGATAAAGACACTCTTTGGGGTTTCACTCACACCGTGGGCCACCGCGGTCCGTCGGAAAATACGATTTGATTAAGGAAAATGTTCCTCCTGGCCGACGGGGTTACTTTCGTTTACGCAGAAAAATCACGCGATGGGAATTCCAAAGGAGGAATGAAGGGAGGGATTTTGCAGCTACGTTATGGCTTCATTTTTCAACTGTCATTGGAATAACGGTAGACGACTTTTGGGAACTGAATTAGTTTGGCGCACGCATGTACGGGAATTCTGTTGATAACGGTTTGTGCTTTGTTTAAATTAAGCTTGCTGTTTTGCCAAAAACAATTCTTACATTTAATGATCTTCTAAGAGATTCGTGGCTCTTTGGAGTCTGTCCATTTGTAATTTTCCGCAGAGAATTGCACTTGAACACAGTGGAAATAATATTATTTACCATCGTAAAGTAATGTCTCATTATCTCTGAGTAAATAGGAATAAAACGTTGTTGAATAGCTTTTAATTATTTTCTTTGCGTCCTCTTAAATTAAGAGGATCTCCGGCATGTCTCAAGTGTAATGGATTTTAATAAGGACTGATTACAAAATATTCTACCACTGGAAATTCCGGTTGACTCAACGTAAGTTAAATTCCTCGCAGCGAGATCTTTCATTTTCTGAAATTCGCTGCAGTCCACTTGGAGTGAAATAAAGAATTAATTTTCATAGCGGATGGCGCGTCCATTGCCTCTTGTAGTTATTAACTAAAGTACTTTGCGTTAAGTATATATGAAAATAATTTTAAAAAATTTTAAATTATCTGGTGAACAAGGAATTTCAGTTTCTCAATCTTCTTAAAAGGATAAGCTGTGGCACAGTTAAGCAGAATTGATGATCAATTTTTGCATATTTATAAAGTTCCTTTGAATCCATGCAACTTTTCTTCGAAACAATTTTCAAAATAATGCAAGTATCAAAGGATACAGTAAATACAGAGAGATATGATTGACTCGTACTACTGACGTGCCGGAGAAAAGCAACGCGTGAGGCAGCTAGGGAAGACGGTTCGTCTGTGGTCAGACGCGCTCTGCAAACCAATATGATTGAAGCTATATCTTCCCGTAACATCATAGACGTTCATTATTTAAAAAATTCTTTCGAGTAAAAGTTATCTAAATTCATGGGAACTTTAACATCACGCAAAAATTAAATAACTATTCCACTTAAAATTATTAGATTACACCTTACTTTTCCCCTTTAAAATAAGGGTCAGGTTTTCTTTTCAGAGAAACTCACTTAGTACCACATAATTTGATAAAAAAAAAGTATGGTACATCTTTGAGAATCTCTTTGTGACACATATGAAGTAGTGATATGAAATTGATCATTGAGATCATTTTGCAAATGTATATGTTGGCTTTAAAAACAGAATTCTTTTATAATACGCTTGATGTAACACTATGTAACATTCAAAAATAACACGCGGAATGAGGAACAGTGGAAATACTTTATGAAAAAATGGATTCAAACGCTTTTAGTTTCTTTTGTTTTTATAAAACAGGATTCTGAGAATAAAGAAGATTTTTTGCAGGAAATTTTCCGAGAAGTCGCTACTTGGGAATCGGTCCGTTTATCCACGGAACACTTCATGCCACTTTTCAGCGCTTTCTGTAATCGTTTCCATCGATTCGTTTCAATCACTTTAGGAATATTCATCGAGGGAGGCGGTGATAATCGAAAATCGATGAGGTACGTTGGTAAGCAATGTACACAAAGGATGAACTAAGACCTGACACTTGATACGCATTATCGGTGTCTCCTTGACACCGTCGATTCAAACTAAAATAACAATTTCTATCGTTACGGATCAAGAGAACCGTATTTAACTTGATGAACTTTAATTATTATATGCTTAAAATGTTATAAAGTGCTTTTATATGTAACTCTATTTTGACCAAACAATATCGAACAAATATAAGACTAATAAAAACTGAATATACGTATTATAAATTATGCTCTCGAAAATCATAGCTTCAATATTAAAAATAATATTCTTCTCCGATTTCTGCTTGGTTTAATAAAAACAAAGAAATGCAGTCGAAGTCTTGTTCCATTGCAATATGAATATTTTCCTAATTAACTACGGAAATCAAAAATGAAAAACTGCACATCAATTTACAAAATTTCGTGCTCGGTAATCATAATGGTATTAATTATCTTTATTAAAAACTACACATGGAATAAATATAAAAATAGAAAAAGTGATAAAAAGTATGGTCTTCGAGGTCATCAGTGCCAAAAACAGTAAGAATTTTCAAGTTCTCTTTGAAATAATACGTACAAAGAATCACGAAAATTAAGGATTCGTTATGCTACTGCATCTATTTTCGCAAGGGAATAACAGAAGCCACCGAAATTATACACCACACGTACAAGTTCAGAAGCAGATGTGGCGTAACAATTCCACGAGGCTTCGTGTGCACATTTTGTTTACTATAATAATCCACGAAGCAGGATCGAAGGATGCATAAAAAACTCCGCCAATTTCAACTGTTAATTACGTTCCTGCCGTATTGCCCGGAAACAGTATTATCGGTTAAACAATTAACGGCTCGCTGCGCGTTCCATGAATCACCAGCTGCCACGACGATCGCGTTCCCGTTTGCATTATACGCGGCACATTGTACGATCGTCCTGCAGATGTCGAAAATATTGAGCGTGCCCGACGAGTAGAAAAAAAATGTTTGGCAAATGCATTCGGTACACGGTCTCCATTCGTATGTAAATAACCCGGCCTAAAGTCAAGCCAGATATTTGCCGCTCAGCTGGTTTCATGCCAATATCGACGAATTCGTAGAATCGGGACACGTGTAATGCGTATCCATCACATTCTATCCTCATTACCGGAATCATAATTGCTAACGACTTTGGGTTCCCTGAAACATGTGATTTCGCGGAACCGAAGGTGGATCATTATTTCTCGCACTATAAAAAGCACGATTCCCTTGTAGCAACGTTCTCAGAAACTTTGTCGCTTGAACGGGTGAGCTTTAATTTAATGGGATTATTGATAACATGAAGTGATTGCACAAAAATAGGCTTGTGATAATAAAACAAGAGGAACGATAAATTGTAATATAAAGAATAATTAGAGTGGTTATAAAAAGTAACATGGGAAAAGTAGAATTGTCAAGTGTGTGTATATTAATATATAATTCTAGAGGATATGAGTTCTTTTTACGTATTTGAGGTGCCTTCGGAATTTGATATGAATGACTAGAATAAAATGAAACAGAATTTTCGTATGCTTAAACCACCTTTTAAGTGCATGTCTTTTTGAAAAGCGAGGCTTTCGAAGTACTTCAATTGTGTTCTCGTACCGAGAGTATTGATCACGTGGGAACGTGGCTTAAAGGCTTGGATTTGTGTCTGACGAGTATGGTCCGCTACTACTGCTGCCCACCGACTCCGAGCGTATTGGTTATTGCGGCCAATATTAACTCTTTGACTGGCAATGTCCTAGTGAATTAATTGCTGCCCTGTGAACAACTTTGTCTGGGGGCCAGTTATAACTGTTAGTGACACAAAAGCGAAATAATATATAACTTGTTGAGTGGTTTCCCTAGTAGTGGTAAATTCGAAGTTCTATTATCGTGAACCTTTTGCAGGTAAAGAAGTCAAAGAATGGATGATTTTTGTGGTTTCGATGCAAATGTTTTTATCCAATGCTAGTGCAATAGAACTGAGAATTGACTACTAATAGGGTAACCACTCAACAAGTTAGATATTATATTTCATCTAATTTTTGTCAATCATCGATGGAAAAGTAACAAGTATTAAAGATACGTTTCAATTACATCTATTAGGTACTTGCAAGGGCTTAATCGAAGCTTTCGTAAACTACAATTTGTAATGAATATTATATTTTCCTGCTTCAGAACCAAC
Source organism: Andrena bucephala (assembly GCA_947577245.1). Taxonomy (NCBI): domain Eukaryota; kingdom Metazoa; phylum Arthropoda; class Insecta; order Hymenoptera; family Andrenidae; genus Andrena; species Andrena bucephala. Next base: position 12,227,147 of record OX387715.1, read on the forward strand.
ATTGATCAGAACTTGTGGGTTTCTATGAGAGTTGAAAAAATTTATAATAATGTTTTACGAGACGAAAATTAATTCTGCAAGACGAATGATGATACAATTTCAACGCACCGATTCAAAAAGCTTCGATGCCTAGTGTAACGTAATAGTAATTTTAAAATGTCTATTTAACACTGGATAATTTTATTGTTCTAATAAATCTGTCTGCCCCTCCTGAAAATACACACTTCGCATTACAAATTGCAAATGGAAATTGTGGAATAAATAGCGATGCCAGTCAAAGAGCCACTATTACTGACAAAATAATTCGATTTACGTAAAGCGATCTACAAGATGGATATTCGAGATACTCGAGATATTAAGTATTCGGCTAGCGACACATGAAAGTTTGAAAGTGCTCGAATGCAATTACCACGACACGTAATACTGTCTCTTATGTACAATACTATCAGTACTATTTTACAATCCTCTTACTATACATATATAAAAATATAAGCGCGTCAATATGTATGATAAATATGTCCGCCATCGTGTCACGGCGACGGCGGAGGAAATCGGATTTTTGAGGTCTCTACCACTTATGTATTGTCATAGAAACTATACATTACGATTCTATGCTCTCGATAGTGACGCTAATCGATCGAGAACGATCGAGAACTCTTTAGTTTCCTACGCGATTAAATATCGAATATACACAGTAGCGTAAGAATGAAAAGCGATCTACGATCCCAAGCTTCAAGAGGCCTTTTTACGTGAGTATCTTCACTCCAGTGTAATTAATTTCTGTCAACCGGTACATTAGTAGCGCACCGTATCAGTCAGAGACAAAATTTCTGAACACAAGCTACGAAATCTTTTATATAAATTAATTAATAGTGTACGAGCCCTTTGTTCCTTTTTGTTTTGGTATCTTCTTGAAGGTGCTAAGTTTTAGTTTCTCTTAATACTGCATGAGTGGCCTGATTAAACAAGTATCTACCTTCGTCAGGTTTATTAATTAGTTACTACATACTCTTCGGTATGCAGTTAGCTGGTACTAACAAATCAAAATGTTATGAAAGAAATTAGTGCAATGTTTCCTGGAAATTATTTTCAAGTTCAAGTTAAATGGTAGACGCTTTTGGTTGAACACGTTATTGGTTAGCTAATGGTCTTTGTATAAACACTACGAACGTAAATAAAGGAAAAAGTTAAGAATTCTACGCATCTTGGAATTTACTTCTACACTGATGGTAATCACACACAGATATGCGTACTTCAAGATACTCGAAAAAAATGTTTTCAAGCAACGTGATATACAGCAATATCGCAATGAGGATGCATCGTGTAAAAGAAAGTGCAATTTCGTCTACAATAAGTATATGTTTGAAGTGTCCCATTTTTAAATAAGAAAATGAACAAATTCTGTATTCAAAATTAAGTCGAACCAATGGAAAACAATTTTCTCGTAGCTCTGTTGTTTTGTTCAGCCAATTCTCAGTCAGATTTCTTTCAAAAAGGAAACTACGTAGAAAGCCGTTTCCCTTTGCATATTCGACATACTTTTGCAAGCATACTTTTGAAACTTCTCCTTAGCGATACCAGATTTTACAAAACGGGCCACAAAACTCACACTTCATTGTATACAAATTTTGCTTTCCAAATCATATAATAAAATTTAGCGAAACATACCGAACCCTGATTATCAATGATAATTAAAGATACCTATGTAAATAATACACAATAGTCCACATCAAATTTCTTGATCTATCTCCCTACGCTTACAATTTTCACAGCAGTGGACATCAGTGTCAACGTTTCGTTTCAATTAAACAGACGAAAGAAGTATCAACTGTGTCGCAATAACGTTCTACCAGGTACGAGATATATTTTCCGACGAACGTGACCCAACGTCAACGACTACACTCGCTACAATGCCTGTCAGCACAACGCAACGCGTTTACAACCAACGTCACGCCCCGTGATCGTTATTACATTAAACACGCACCTGCTTCCGGATCTCTGTCGATATATCGGGCCTCGAAGCGTCTCCTGTTGCCGCATCACGGTCCTCCGCCATCACACCAATTCCCCTTTCGTCCATTCGTTTTAGTTCCATTTCGTCGTTACGATCGTTTGTGTGTCTTCTAGATCTTCTACAGCCTCGCTCTCACACGCGGGGATTATATAAACATAGAAACATACAAACACACATTGTTTTGTTTATCATTTTTTGTTTTTTTTTCTCGCCTCCTCCCTTGCTACGTGTATACTCCTATTTATAACGCGCGACGCAACGTTAATTTAATTAGATCTTAGTTCGCCTTAATAATAACTTTGCTCTTTAACCCTCTCGTAATCAACTACATTTTTTTCGAAGCACTTTATTGCAGGTTTTTTTTTTTTAATTTAATTTAACGAAGCACTTATTGCGTTACGTCTGGAGATTACGCTCCCTTTCATCGTGCGCTTTCTCGCGTATTTTAATTTATTTATTTGTTCGCTCGTTCGTTCCTTCGTTACGTTTATTTCTTCCTCTCGCCCCCTCTACGTTCCTTCTTCCTGCTGTCGGCTGTTTCCTGCGCTCGTTTCGCTCCGGACCTCGGTTGGATTCCAAAAACCGCGTTGCGTTCGCGGCGTGTCGCATTGTTACGTATCCCACTTTCGTTCTGTTTTCCTCGAATGTGCACTTCCCCTGATGGGGGATCCTCGGGATCGATAGTCGCGTTCAGGACGTCTGAACTGACGAGCTTCCGGTAGGGCGCAACGTCGAAACGATCGCTCTCCTTCGAGGGAAATTAATCGTTACATTTTCCGTCGAGCGACACGCTTCGAGGATTCCATTCAAGTTTTCTTTCGATTTCTTTCGCCATGCTGCCGAGTGCAGGATTTGTTTTCGCGATGGCGAACGACGTTGCTTAATGAGACGAGTCGGTCAACCGAAATGAAAACTCAATGACAGAAGTTACTATTAACAAGAATTTCTTGTAATGCAGTACTTTATAAATTCAGATTTGAAAATCAACTTCGTCCCGGTATCATGAAATGGAATTTTCCGTTCTAGCACTGCAAGTGACTTGTGCTTCTCTGGTTACAATACAATAATATTTTTGTAATATAATAGTATTTTATGCAACAACGAAGACCTGATTTATATTTATTACACTCTTTTTTTCATGATGATATTGGGAAGACACAGTACACTAATATCGAATGGATAACACTGATTTGTAATATCAAATAGGATACATGTCTCAAGCAATGTTTAATAAAGAATTTTTCCAATGCATCACAATGGTGTTAAGTTCAATGGAATTTACAAAGTATAAATTCGAGGAAGTTACAGGCTAATATCTCCGAATCTAAAAGGTATATGAAATTTTTGCTTTTAATTTTAATTCGAGACATTTATTATCAAATGGAAACAACAAAGTCCCGATATTTAATAAATTTCCAGAATTGCTGGTAGCATATTTATATTCAAAGAAAAACCAACAATTCTATAGTATCCTTAATTTTAGAGATATTAAATAGTAACCCCCTGTATTTTACACCATGATTTCACTTACAGTACTAGAACTCAAATACTTTATTTAGACGAATTTAATTCTTGGACCTACGTTTACACATTTAAAGCTTTCTTTAAATGAGTACTACATTTCCATAAAAAAGTAAATAAATATACACTTTTCATCTCAACGAATAGAATTTCTGCAGATCTGCTCACAAAAACAAACACCGAACAAGTGTCAGACGTCTGAACTTACCGAACACGAGGATTCCCCCAGCATTCTGTAACCGCTAATTCGCTGTGCGTCGTGTCCCTGTACGTGTATTTAATCAGCTCGATTCTCTCTGAAAGACTTAACAATTATATCCGTTATAATCACAGTCGATGCAAGGGTGTGTACACAGCGGCGCCGTCGAAAGTATACAATATAATCTACACAATTGCCTCGCACGGAATTGCCCCGGTGTTCGCTGCCCGTTCAGCGACGCGAATCGCAAAGCAAAAGACCCGCAACGTATCCTTTCAGGGTGTGATGCCGATCGACCTCACTATTCAACGCGATTCATTAGTTCCCAATCGAAAGGAGTCGGCCGCGTAAACGAACAACGAAACCAATCCATCGCGAGCGAAAGCAAGGATAATGAAGTAAGCGTCGACCGCTAGGGTGCTCCTCCCCCGCGGAAATGAAGACGGAAAAACGATAGCTCGGTTCGGATGCGGGTAATCATCCTCCGCCGAAATCTGAAATTAAAGCAACCCATTCCATCCGCCGCGAGATCTCGGCTCCCTTCTCCTCCCGCGATGCACCAGACACGAGCAGAGGACTCGGTGTTCCCCGGCAATCGAGCGTGCGGTTCGAGGAGCCTCCGTTCTCCCGCCTTCCTGGCTCTCGCCTCGATCGCGAAACTCTCAACCCCCCTCTGTCGTCCTAGTTTCCCTCTGCACCCCGACGTTCCCGCCTCGACCTCGCGCCTCGACCCAGGATGATGAGAAGCAGAGGAAGAAGAAGGGGACGCGCTCTCTGGGACAATCGACGTTACGGGGGCACCGTGCACTTTCCTTTCACTATGATCGATTCGCGGACACGCGGCGTTGATTAGGTACGCGCGCGTATCAGGCGCGGGCTGCGTGTAAGGCGTAGCACTTGCGGGATATGAACATGTGTCTTGTGGTCGCGCGTCACGCCGGGACTCGACCGGAACGAGGCCCTAGTCCCGGCCGTGACCGTGCCGTCGTTAGTCCGCAGAGCACTGTCACTGGGCCCCCACGCGTGGGCCCCTCCCCCACCCCCCCCCCCACCCCCGCCCCGACTCGCTCCTCTTTCAGATTGTCCGTATGTTTCGTGGTGTCGCGTGACCATGACGCTCTGTCGGCTGATAGGCCGTGCGATTGGTAGCTCGACAACGCAGAGACGTGCTTCAGATGACGAACCGTGGAAGCTGGTTCAGCTTGACGAGGTCTCGACGGGGTTAGGCGGAACGCTGCGGCGATAGAGAAAGTAGAGGCACGCTGGCAGGGCCCTCCCCGTCGAGCGACCGTCATACGGGCGTCTCGAACGTCACCTGGAACAATGTCAAAGGAGTCCTGGTCAGGACGCTGTACAGTAGTGCGGGACACTTTTTCTATCGTGAATAAAATGACGGACGGCGGTTGAAGGGGGGAATCTCGCGTGGCATCCCCCAAATATTAGTGGTATTTATGAATATTTGAAGAAAAGCTATTGTTAATGTTGGATTAAACTCTTTTGGGATATAAGGAGGCGTCTTTAAACTTGAAGACTTTTTTTTCCAATTTTTTTTATCGTATGTTGATGTGGAAGTTTGTGCAGGATATTCCATAATGCATTTCGGCAATGCTGGATATTCTAATGCTAAGAGTTGCAGTCGAAATTTATTCCCATCCACTGCTGATGGTGAAGCAATTAGACGACCGTAATTAGCAACAACTTAGACACATTGTAATATTAATTCAAGTGCAAATTCAAACACAGCTGTTACGTTTAGCGCTCCGAGATAATTGCTCTATCCTTCCCCCATCTTTGGTCACACTGTGCTGCATACGTGTGTACTTAATAACGATGTTATGCAAAACTGATTGTGGTGGTTGTTAGGGTCGTTAGTGCACGGATCTGTCGCGAAGTGAAATACATAATTGGTACCCGTTACCGCAGAATACACATTAACGCTCTGTAATCGTTTCATGACTTATTACCTTTCTGAATTCCAATGAATTTAATACGCCCTAAGTCCCCGTGCCATTAATTTGCTATCAAGTGTCTACAAGTGCCACTCAATGCATACGTAAATCACCGTGAAACAACTCAACTTTGCATATATGTAAGTGGGTAGAAAGAAAGTGCTTTTTGATTGTTCACTTATTTGCATTTCTATTTTTCTGAAGTGAAAGAAGAAAAATAGGCACTTCCAGGAAAATCTAGTAAAATGGTTTACCTAAACAATAACGTTTCTATGCATCTGTATTAATTAAAACCTCCATTTTAACAAAATAAAATTTATCTTACTTTTTAATAATCTTACTTTTAACCCCAAATTATAAAATTCTTTTCGCAACATAATAATGTCAGATTCACGACACCGATTTGCCAAAGTGTCGTAGGAAAAGGTCGCAGCTAAAAGCCAAAGGAGCAGTATTATCACGATTGTTCCTGAATAGCTGGAGAAATTTGTCATTTCTAGGTGACAGGCTTCGTCGCCAAATACTTTATAATGGAAGGTGTGGCGCGCATAGGGGAACGGTTACCTTGCTGGAAAATCGACCAGCGCCATCAACAATGTATGCATGTAGTTCTAAACGCAGCGTGTAAGGGAAAATTCCGTCACACCTGAATGCATTAAAATTGTTTCAAACTTCTAATACTCCCTGTAAACTCGTTTCAGATTCCATTTTCTCTCATGCCATCTTTTCTTCTTTACACTATTTAACAGACTTAACTTGTTTTAAGTACATCGTCAATAAATTCATACCAAAACCATAGTGAAAATATTTTTTACTTTTCAACTATTTCATTTATTTTATTTCATTGAGTTTCAGTGACATTTCTTGAGTTGTAAGCCAGTAAAAATGTTCAATTCTTGTTGCAAAAAGTGCTAGGATAAACCAACCAGTGAATGACCGAAATGTTGAATTTATGGACCTTTGAGATTAATATTTGAATATATTTATGTATAACAACCAAACAACCGTTGAAATTGCATTTAAATTTATTTTTCTTGAAATTTCTATAAAAACAATTACTTATTCTTATCGTAATTAAAAAAAAAACGATTATAAAATACAAAACGTGTAGAAGTTCAGTAAATGACCGCATACTTTTAATAAGAATTGTACTTATTAATGTTTGCTTAATACGCGTAACTAAAAATATGGGATATTAAAAGTGCAACTACACTCCATTTATACACATATAATATTTTTAAATTTATAATTGACATTTCTTTGCCTAATGGTCATTCACTGGTATGCGGTCAATTACTGGTTGGTTTACCCTAATTAAATCCCAGAAATAAGCTACAACACGTTGCATGTGCTACGAAATAAACCTCGATACGTTTTCACGAGCAAAGTTAATTACCATGAACTACTAAGAGCCCAGCAGAATCTGACAAACACTAATCGTATAAAATATCTCATGTTTCATTCATGATACACTTTTAACAACAACGGTATCTTGATAAATGACATTTCTTAACTCCCAACAAATCTCTTTCGAAGAACGCTGCTCTCTTTAGCCGCCGCAGTACATCTTCCCGTGTTGTGTCGTGTTTACTTGAAATTATCAGCTTTGTCGTGCGCAAAAATAGACGCTACCTTTTAAAACGCTGATACCAGCAGCCCCTTTCTTCGCGTTCTTCCTATCAATCTCATGTATCAAGGGCCACGGCTTTGTACTTACCTTTCCTGCTTATCAAGCCAAATTAGCCCTGCCGATTGAAACGCTCCGTGCCTCTTCTACTCGAGGCGCAACGTTGACGATCAGCGTTGAATCTTTCCCAGTTTCTCGAAAATCGTAGAACTCTTTCTTCCTCTACTTTCGAGGACTTCCAGTGCTACGTGCGAAAGCGTATTAATCACGCGAGTGTGCACTGAAATATTCCAGCGTCACATGCGATCGTGTCGTTCTTAACATTCATACTAAAGACGCGGTCTTTTGCCCTATCAGCCTCCATCGATCATGTTTCCACAATAAATTTGCTCGGCGTCACAGGCGTTTAATCGGCGACCAGGGATTTGACATTTCGCTCGAAGCACGCGCCATTCCGCCCCGCGAGGAACGTGTAAACGTCTCATTACGCGCTGCTACCAATCCGTGCAAGGGCGAGTAAGCGTGCCCTTGTTTTCGTCCGAAGGATTATCAAATCGCATTATCATTTGTCGGGTCATAAAATATTTCTTCTAGTTTCCCGGTCTGCGTGCAGCGAGTCTGGCTTGCAATTTTCTTGCGGGACTTTTGGCCTGCTCTCCAAGGACTATTCCTGACGTCTTCGACTCTGTTTAACCATAAGTATTCTATTTACGCGCGTCTGAAGCTGCGCAGGATTTTGTATAATTACGCGAGCATTATTCCGCGTTATTCCAAGTTTTCTTCTCCTGTTTTGTATCATGCGAACGAGGGAACTGTGATTAATGGCGGCTTTGAATTGCGAATGTTCATAGGGGAGGCGTATAGCAAACGCAAGTGGAACATAATCGTTCGTGTCAGACATCGATTTAGGAACCGATGCCCGCGATACGATTGCCTCTATTTTCGGCTGATTTTCTGCGTTTGGGAGGAGGTGTGTAGATAGTCGGTTGAGGAATTATTGGAAACAGAGCTGAGTTTATCTGAATGTATTGGGGGATGATGCGGTTGGAGGTTCTCCGTGTTAAACAGTTTCGTGAGTTCTGAATGGCGTTTGAGATTAATTCAAACGTTTCCCACTGATCGTTCCTTTTTTATAATAGTGCTGTATCTGTCTAGTGAATATGTTTAAAACACGAGTCGTGAGTCGCAGAAGTCGCTCGTCTGATACTCCTCAGAGCTATAGAGATATTTTCAAAAAGACTATAGAGACATGTTCACAAAACTACATTCCAGGATGTTCCTTTTTCTTTGTTTAAATTGATATCTGAAGTAGACTGAATTTATTTTTTTTAACGTTGACTCTATGGTGCCTTTGACTTCCTTATATCCCAATTACTTGGACTTGGTATTAGAACACTTCAACACTTTTATCATCCGTTTTAATCAAGATCCCATTTTCCAGGCAGCGCATTATCCTACATTCCACCAAAATTCAATTTTCAATATCGATAACGCATTCCAATTTTAATAATTATGAAACTAGAAGTAGAGACAAAGCGACGCGCGTACAAATGGGCAGAGCGTTCAAGCTAAAGCGTCGACTACTGAAATCTCTACAGAGGACAAAAGAGGGGAACGTGAAACAGCCAGACGCATCCAAGCCAGCGCCATTTGTCTCTAGGAGGAAGCTAGTTTTCTGACACTTGTGACCAGAAGAGTCTCTCCCAGCCCTTCTCGCGGCAGCTGCTCCATTCACGAGTGGACAACAGTCGCGTCCCTGTTCATTTTGTTATCCACTTTTTGCGTGCGAGGTCAAGAATAAAGCTATTCAGTCGTGTCGTTGAAGCTGACCCACGGTAACTCAATATCGGTTGCACTTTTCTGGCTCGAGTACGCAGGTAATTGAGTTCTCCCGCAGCGACACATCTACGTACGTATACACAGGGTGTCCCGAAAGTAATGGACAAGCTGGAGCATGCAAATGCCAGGTGACAGAGGAAATGGCAAAGTGCCTTATCGTTTTGCAATCTGAAGCTTCAATTTCGTGATATCGGAAATTCAAATTTATAAGCGCTCTCATTAAAATTCCGAATTCAGAAAATGTTGAGGGGATAATTTCGGAATGGGTGCCTTTGAATACTTGTTTGTAAGATTAATGACTCACTGAGAATAAAAAATGTGTCATGGAATCGCCCCCTGTAAATAAAATTGTTTCTTTGTTTTCCGTTCTTTCAGTTTCTTTTAGAAGAACATCACAACGCCTGCAGTGCAATTTACAATAGTAGTAACGACCTAAAGAGCATGCAAGTCGGAACTTAGATTTTATTTCATCACGAATATTGCAGAATGGCATCATTCGCTTGCTTTTGTTGGATTACTATTATTATTAAAAGGCAAAAGTGATTCCACATTCAGGGAAACCTGAATATAGTAAAAGATAATATTGCGTTTGTAGAGCGTCTTTCTCTTACAAGACCCGGCAACGTGAAAAACAGTCCGTTGTCAAAGAAGAGCTCACTTCCGTCCGAAATTGCGTTACAGAAAGACGTTTTTTCCTAGCCGTAAAATAAAATCAGAATATCAAATATAAATCGCAATAGCTTTCCCCCTCCTCAATTATTTGCTTCATATTGCTTGTGCATTATTATACTTTGAACTTTAGACGTCCAACTCCTCTGCCTGATCTGTTTTTAGCTAAAACGGGAATCCTGGTATTGCAAAATGGTAAAGAGCTGTTCGATCACTTTTTTTAATACACATGTTGCAGCTTGTGTCATAATTTTGGAACACCCTGTACTATATATTCCTCGACCTTTTTCTCTTTCTGTGATTTATGTCGCGGTGCAATCCCGCCGTGGTCGCCTCTTCTTGGCTCCAAGGTGCCATTTTCACATCGACTGGGCGAAGACGAAGGAACGGTGGGGGGGGGGGGGGGAGCTGCTTCGTTTCGAGATACTTAATCATGCCCGATCGCGGAGGGAAGAAGCGACGAAGCTTGTCGCGACTCCAGAAGCAATCTGCTTGAACGTCAGACCGGAAAGGGAGGGGCAAACAAAAGCTTGAGATACATGTAAAACGTACTCCGGCTATTGAACATCGGTGCTGCTCGGCGTTTTTGCGAAAACAGTCGCCTGTCGCCGGGGCTAGACAGTTTTTGCTGAGACAGGGGGAGTATGAAGCGTTCGCGTTGAAGGGATTGAACAGATGAGAGTGTGGTTTGGGATAAGTAGGTGTAATGATTGATTGAATCGTGCCAGGATGAATGCGAAGTGATTTTTATGTAAGCGGGGGTAATTTTTCGCGAGACTTGTAATACTTGCTCTTCATTGTTAAGTGACATGCTGTTGCAAGTGAGATGAATGAGTTTCATATGAAGCAAGGGGCGCTTATTTTGGTGTAAAGTGTTACAGGGTTTGTTGAATTGTGCTAAAGAATTTTAAAATAGACGAAAAGGTAGAGAAAGCTTTGAAAATTTTTGACGCTGAATTTTATGAAACTGCAGATTTGTAGAATGCGCAAGGGAAAAGAAAGGGGCATTTTTAACTGCTGTAGTTCATGTTTGTTGCATTAAGGGGACCGTCTGGTCAAAACGCTCGAAAAATAGGTGATCTTTAGTATTTTTTTTTTGAAAAAAGTATACAACTTGCAGTAAAAAACTTTATGGGCTTTCTTTATTCGTTCTTCAAGGATATAAAAACTTCTTTTTTTTCTTCATTTTTCTATAATGGTTCGAATTTTACTTGGCGCTCAGTGCACTGCTGCAACAAAAGAGGCGGAAACGGTAGACAATAGAACTCGAGGTAGAATTGTTTGATATCAAAAAACCAAATATATTCTTATAGGTTGTATCCATCACTATCGCGTCAGCCTTTAAGAAGGCAAATAATGGCGATGTTTGGTACACATTTGAACACCAACATGCGAAAAAGGAGGTAATTCTGCGCCTAAAAATGTTAATAACGAAGAACTATGACCTCTAAAATTGATGGTCAAAGGGTGATGCGATAGTGAATTCATTTACAAAGAAAATGCCACCCAGTTTTATGGAATCGGTTAATAATTTCTTTTGTTATGCTGTCTACCGTTCGGAAAAATCATGATTCGAGAAAAACGCGTTTAAAGTTTTACGTGAGTGCCAAGTGGCCGGGTTTTACCTACACATTTCCCGCTATTCAAATGCCTATAACTTCGAGAATTTTCCGAATTTCAACAAATCCTTTTAAACACGTATTCTTAAAAGGTTAAACATTCGAAAAATGAAATAAATGAAAAATCGATTTTTAGACCGGACGGTCCCCTTAAGTTTCAAGCATAAAGTGAGGGGGATTAAAAAAAATATGTACAAGTTTCCACAATATTGTACCAGCAGTCACTGAAAAATTGTTGTTGCGATGGAAAAAGGGAATGCGAGGACCCACAAAGTACACTTGTACCGAATCTCTTCACACCTAATTTTTGTTCATTAAAAAACTATAATGATTTCACCATATTTTCCTAACAGTAAGTATCACATTTCTATATAGAACAATCTAAGAATTCTTCATTTATCTACTTCTTCCTTAAAATAAAACACCAAAGAAATCCCAAGACGAACAAAAACAATGTACAATACAAATGCCTCAGACATAAAAAAATTAATTTCTCTTCAGCTCATATAATTAAAATCTCACCATTCTCAGCATCTCCCCAAGAAACTTCACTCCTAAAAAAAAAAAAAAAATAGAAGAAAAGCCACCACGAGTTCCAAGCGACCCAGCCACCACCTGCCCCTACATTTGTCAAAAACGTCCGCCGGCCGAGGGTCGAAAGGGTGTAGCGACTTTAGCGGAAGAGCGTCGTACTCACCTCCCTCGTCCCCTTTTTCGAGCGTTTCCTCTCGAGCTTCGGTGTCTGAGGTAGCAGGGTGTAATCGCCGCTCGTGCCGCCGCTACGCTGCCGCGTCAACGGCTGATGCGACAGTAGGGGTGCCCGTGGCGGTGGTGAAAACTGAACACCCTGCGGCAGTAACGAATAGCCAAGGTTCTGGCCCTGGGTGAACGGCGAAGTCGGCGGGAAGTGATTTGCCACCACGGGCGCCCAGTACTGGTGCGAGTACCGGGACGGTGAACTCCCTGTGGACAGTCAATTTCGCCGCTCGTCAGCTCGCCATATCTCACACGCGACCCGCGTAATTGCTATTCGATACTGATCGATCGAGGCACCACGTCCACCGACGTCACGTCTCGGTCCACGATTTTAGCGGGGCTACCAAAGGAACGAAAAGTCTCGCGCGAAACGAAATGATTAAATAAATAGAATTTATTAATATCCTTAGTGGGTAGTCTTTGCGGATTTATTGAATTTGAGGGGATAAAAGATTCATACAATATTGGGACCAAAATTTGCGACCACTCGCTCTAAATTCGGTTCACTGATTGAATGCTGTATGACACTGAATTCATGCTCGAAAAAGGAACGAACGTTAGAATGGTATCAGCAGAAAATAAACGCATAGAATGTTATAACTGTGTCTTACGAAATACGCAAAGACTTTTGAAATGACCTGATAATTCCTATTGAGAAATTTGGGTTTTATTTTGTTATAAGAATTTCTAAAAATAATGTTCCTGCAGTTGGAATCAGTTCTTTTACTCACTAAATAATCGAAATTATAGTGCTGGTGGAAAAAAGTTTAATTTCTCGTGTGGGTAATTCACTGTATAGTGTAAAAAATCTCCACATTACATGCGATATATTTCTTTTGTTTAAACTATAATTTCTGTATACTTTCTTTCGACTACCACTATATTTTGCGTCTGGAGACAAAACCTTACAGCTCCAATTTTGATCATATTTCAGATCTTAACAAATACCCCAAATTTTTTCTCTGAAAAGTCTAGTTGCTTTAAATACAAATACTTTTCTCAAGGAAAACCGTTATTCGGGTTACGTATGAAATTATCCAAGATGGATTTTCTTCTACTTTTGCAGATTTATAGTTTTATTGAAGGGTCATCAATATTTTTCCAAGAATGGATTATAATAAAAATCGATATAACTAATAAATACTAATCATAAGGTACGTCAATTATACGTCATTTAAAAACGGTAATTTTCTCCTATTTTTTAGAAGAAGAATCATCTTTAACCATTCAAAAAGTATATCCTTTTCTGTATTTTGCATGAGTAGTTTCACCCCTCCCTGCGTCTTTCCTTGAAGCTAAAATAGAAAATTAATATCACATATCAATGACCCTTCAACAGAAGTACAAACCTGCAAAAGTAGAAGATCTTGGATAATTTCATACGTAAACTCAATAAAGTCCTCCAAATACCTTTCGTAACCGAACTTTATTACCCAAAAAGTGCATTCAATTTGACATAAAACTTTCATAATCCGAACCTAAAACAACATCATTTATTTATGTTTGCAGTCCACAAAACATGCATTTAAAACTCAAAACGCATACCTATACGACTACCCTTTCCCCAATTTCTCCGATATTCGTATCAACGGTTTTTGTCTCCAGACGATTTTCTTTTAATAAATAGATGAACTGGTGAGCGATTTGGAGATAACGGTAACACTCACTGTCGCTACGGGGATTACTATGCCTCCTCTGTGCGGTCCACGTCGTTGAGCGTACTCTTCCGGCAGTTTCAGTGTTAACAGCGTCGACGCTAAGACTTCTCGCGACGCCCCTGTAAGGATTCGACGTGGTTGTCTCACTGGCCGCGGCGACACCAGCGAGCTGCTCGTTAAGGGCGTACAACTTGGACGTAATGTCCTTACCGATGAGGGTGTTGAGGACGACTTTAAGTAGCGGCCTATGCCTGAGTACCCTGAGCAATTTCAGCCTGGTCCAACAGATGTACATGCTGGACTCCTCGGCTCTGATCGTCACTTGGAAGACGTCGTCGATGTTCTCGTGCATGGCCTCCCATTCAGGCGAGTCGACGAACTGATAAGCCTTGATGTGGTGCAAGTGAGTCCCGTCGCAAGTCACCTTTAGCCTGCGCTCCCAACAACGACTCGTTACAGCAAGTTCCCGCGTAAACTGCGCTCTCGATAAGGTACACGGAAGTGTACAGGATGTTTCGTAATATGAGGGCATAGTTTCGCGCGTGAACGAAGCACACCGAAATATGTACTGTGATTCATGTAAATGTTTGTTTTGTATAACGTTGTTCCGTAATTACAGACGCTCCTGAGTTTTAATAACCCGTGCTGTAACTTTGTTGTATAATTCATCGTTATAGTGAACTGTTGGGGGTAATAGTAGTAGTAGTAGTAGTAGTAGTAGTGAACTGTTAGTAGTAATAGCTGTAGTGGACTACTAGTGTAATTCCTTGCAATTAGTTGTTTTACTGACAACACTATCACTTTAGGAACTCTCTATTTGTACTCACTGGAATTTTTAATGCAAGATTAATCGAAATCTGTGGTGTACAGTTCAATCGTGGATAATGTTAACATAACCAGGCGACGTGTAAAATAGGTTGCCAGTAGGGTTTATACAAAAACTGACTTTTGAAAAAACCGGTTTTCGAATTTCACTATTTCCCAAAAACCGGTTAAACCGGTTTTTGAACTTTCACAAAAAAAATGTAATTAAAATAGTAAATAAATATTTTGACTTATTTTAAAAATTTTCAATTTCCTTAATATTATTGAATTACAGAAATATAACAAAATAAAATATACTGTATCTATACAAAACCAAGTAAAAACAAAATTAAAATAGCTAAAATCCGTACGAATACGTACAATTTTTGAGTTCATCTAATATTTACAGATCTACAAAACTATAGCAGAATAAAATAGACTACATACAAAACCAAACGAAAATAAAACTAAAATAACTAAAATCCGTACAAAATATAAATCTTTTAAAATGTGGTACCAAATTATAAATCTTTATTCCATTTCGTTTTTTTTTCTGAAAATTTGAACTCATGAAGATTAGTTTTACAGTAAACAGTTACCTACTACAATTTGCTTGTGTCCGAGGTGATTTCAAGTCAAAATGTTAACGTTTTTAATTAAATAATTAAATCATTTCTTCATATTAATTCTAGTATATAAAACCGTTTTTTTTTTTTAAATTTAAAACCCGGTTTTCAAATTTTACAAATTTATTATTATTCTTAAAACCGGTTTTTAAAAACCGACAAACCCTAGTTGCCAGTGAATTAGAGTAACTCTTGAAAATTTGGAACGCATCAAAACATCAATGGAAAGACGTTCAGGGGCTTGCACTGCATCCCAAGGTAGTCAGTTTGAGTACACACGAATTTCCTACGTTATTTTTTTGTGCAAAGTTGACTTCTAAAGTCGTGCACACACGTTATGAAACATCCTGTACCTATAGACGCGATGCAGCGTTCGCAAGGAGTGCACATCTTTTGTACGCGAAATGTAAACAGGATGTTCGATGAGATGCGAATTTCTTGCGGAGGAAAAGCTTCTCCGATTGCCAGGAAAGAGGAAAACTCGAGAACTTATGTTGAAGATTCAAAACTCAATGGGGAATAATTTTAAGTAATTTTATTGCAGTTCGAAAGTTTGTGGATTGAACACTGACATCGAGCCCTTTATATTATCGGGCTGAAATGTTGTTTATGTTAATTTAGAATGCAGATTTCACCTATTTTAAAAATGGAACTGGAAGTAAATGGACTTGAGAATTTTTCTTTTCTGACGTATCTAGGCGTAGGTTGGTCCACGAGATAATCGACCAACGTTTCCAGCAGATCATTCAGAATAAGAGAGAGATTGTATACACTTTGGGACCTCTATTCCTCCATCAGATAAACGTATTCTTTTTGTATTGCTGTATTCCTTTGATGTCGCTTATCTCGCGGGACGCCCTGTATTTAACCCACAACAATGAACGAGGTTCTCTTTGAAAGCACCATGCATTTAAACTTCGTAAGCAGGTGGTACGAGACTTTATGGAGATATATAAATATTAATGTGTGTAATGTGCAAACATTTGAAAAGAATAATACCATTCACATTGTCAAGCATTTATATCTGGCATTATTACGATTAAAATACAAATTTTCAGAAGTTTCAATCATTTACCTGTTGCTCCTATATATACCAACCCAACTATAACAATGCAGATTTCACCTATTTTAAAAATGGAACTGGAAGTAAATGGACTTGAGAATTTTTCTTTTCTGGCGTATCTAGGCGTAGGTTGGTCCACGAGATAATCGACGAACTTTTCCATTTAGACTTACAAGGAAAGATCTCCATCCATGAAATTTAAAAAATTATGAAACTTTGGGGATACGTAGAGTATATATAGGTATGTATTACGCAATTCTTTTGCCGCCCAAATTCACTCTGAGCGAGTGAAATTGACCCTTGAAAAACCGGCTATTTTCGGATTTTATGTTATAATTCACGAACTGTAAGAGATAGAAAAAAAGTTTTCAAACAAAAGTTACTTTTTTTAACTAGCTCTATCATTTGGTAACTTATAGTTCTTACAGTTCGTGGTTGTGGGTCTTTCCTGTCAGAAACTTGGTTAATAAGTAGGTTAATAAAAAGTTCCATATTAACCACCACTTCAATAACCATAAAATTTGAAAATCCCACTTGATCATCCACTACACATACTACTTAACATCGCACCGTCCGTTCGCACAACCCACTACGCAGCTACACAATACCACTTCGGAGCCTCTAAACCCTCCCCCGAAAAGGGGGATGCGCAAACCACATTACCAAGCAACGACGAAAGCACAGCCAGAAAAAAAGCTCTTCCGAGCGCGTCGAAATGACTACGAAAGCCGCACACGGGGCACGTTAATGCCTTCGATCGTCTCCCCGATCGATTCCACGACTATCTCGCAGGGGTAGCACGACCGCTTGGGACACTCACCTGCCGCGCAAGAGTATGGACAGCCGTTCGTCCGCGGGTGTGACGCCTTCCGTGGCGTACGTCTGGCCAGAGTCCAGCTTCAGTATCCTCGCCTCCTTGGCCAGCTCCTGGAAGTGCTTCTTGCTGACCTTGTACGGCTTGAAGAGTTTCAGATAGAGCTCGGCCAGCTCTGGGCTGAGCGCGGGCGGCAGAAATCGACAGGCTAGTATGAGGGAGTGGATGCCGTTCAGGAGGCCTAGGGCCAAGCACCATAGCATGGCGTCCAGGGCACATATGGTGATCCCAGCCCAGAGGGCGGCCAGCATGAAGCCAGCCGTCAGAAACGTGCGAAGAGCCAGAACCGAGGCCTTGAAGGAGCGCGGCACCAGAAACGCAGCCGCGAAGAACAGATTCGCCGCCTGACAAAACGCAAATTGAAACGGTTTCCAATGTGAGCATCTACGGCAGGGTGGGGGGGGGGGGAGGAGTTTGTTAGTTCGTTTCGCCTCGAGGAACGAGATAGAGAAAGTTCCGATTGCAGCGGAGAAATTTACTGGTGTCTCCTGATGGAGTTTGCACTGATTGTGAGTTATGATGGATGTGGGGGGCTCGAGCGTTGTTGATCGTGCAACCACGATGGGAATCATTTGTTTGTGAACAGATGGCTCGAGTTCGGGGAATACAGTTGAAGCAAACAAGCCTTCGTTTTGCAGACAATTGTCGTTGAATGCCAAGGAAGAGTTGTTCCAGCCTATATGCACTCTGCTCATAATTAGAGTGTTTCTGACTGGGGATGACAGTGTGAGTGCTGGAGTGCTATGAGAGGTAGATTCGTGACGATATTTTCAAGAAATTCGCAGAAGGTTCGAGCATGTTATTCTGAAGAATCGATTTTTTAAGCGAGATTGTCTCATTTCGTGGAATCCGCCACTTTCGTCTCGTGGAACAGAATATTTTTTCTTTGAGTAACTGTTGATTACTACAATTTGACGGTGTTTGAAAAATATTGGAGGAATAGGATAGTTGTGAATTTACAGTTACAGCCTCTTGAATATTAGTCCTGATATTTACGACGCTGTAGAAAGGTGAAGATTTTATTTTAAAAACAGTAAATTCTGCTTTCGTAAGGCCTGCCTCTAGGCAGTAACGCATTCTCGAACCCCACAGTATTCTATTATACGAATTTTCTCGTTACCCAATATTCGAGTGGCTTCGCCCTTCTTCCATCTAAATGGTTCCACGGTGAAAAGGTTTTCCATTAGTTATTTGTAATAATTCTCGCGTTAGAATGTCTTCCAGAGATGAATCTGTCGCCGAGGAAGACGATTATTCCACGCGACGACAATGGTTTATCTCGTGCAGCCGAAATTCCAACCGAATTTAACGAAATGTCTGTTATGTTGGAGTAAAGCTTCCGAGCTCTTGGAATTTTAATGAATAGCCACCGTTCGGTGGCACCCCAAAATTTGAATAGAATTCTTATCTTTTATCTGTGAGGCTACAGAATGTAGCTTGTAGAGTCGAGGCAAGCGATCTTTCTTTTTAATTTTTAAAACGACGGTGAACTTTTAATTGTTTTAGTATACGATATTCTCTGCAGAGTTATGCTTTAGTCGATGGAAGCTTGAAAAATATTGCTTTTCGCTCGTAATTGCATGGCGTAGATAAATACTATGCTGGATCAATTATTGTCCTGTGTATTTAACGCCTTATCGTGTCATTTAAATCGATTGCTGGTTAAATAAAGCAACGAGAACGGTGTGAGTTTCACGATGCAGCGATAAACGCGTAACGCGATATTGTTATCGGTCACTGAATCGTGTTTATGTAAATCTGCCAATGCCAGTGGAATATGTTTCTAACTAATTAATTTAATGTGACAGATAATCGTATAAAAATTTGAAAAACTACTTTACTGGTTGAAGAATGTGATGTTTTAAATATCTACGAATGTATTTTTAATATGACACATTTTTTTCGTAGGTACTTCTAATAATTTATTTGTGTTTGCAGTTACAAATATTATAGTAACTTATACTACATTTTTTTCGTTCATTTTGCCTGTGTTACTATATTATGAATTTCAATTTTACGTTAATTTGGGGAGATAAAAAGAAAAATGGAAGGGTGATCATGTCAAGTTTTTTAAATTACAGGAAGACTCTTTCACCTTACTCTTAACAATTCCAAAAATTCAGTTGAAAAATTCATCCAAGTGACAATATTAAAGAACACATCATCAGATGAGGATCTGATCCACTTTACCACCATGAAGCTTTCATTTGGATCACAAACACACTTGCTTAGTCATCAGCTCTACTTACAACTGCCACGTTTCCTTCAATCCTTAACACTATCCGTGACGTTTCTAAATCTATTCCTAGTTAACACGCTATAATCTCTCCTAACTATCCCTACGTACCTGGTGAATTCTATTTACAAGTGACACTACTATGTTTCGAAGTACTCGTATAAAATCCGACCAAATATCTGCTTCTAGCACTACTCGCGACAATCCTAATCCTATCCCACAAGGAACACAGTGTACACCGTTCTAACTACATTCTGTGGCACACCTATCGTTACACTCATTGTCTCTACAGGAACTGTGCGAAAACGTAGATCAGCGCTCACCTGGAAGAGTTTGTGCTGCGCTGCCTCCCATTCGTCGCAGTAGCCACCTCCCGATGACAGTACAGTGGTATTTAACCTCTCTGTCACGTTACTGGCCTCGGTGCTATTCCAGACGTCCACCCAGAACTCCGTGTAATTCACGTCCTCCAACGAGTAGCCACCAAGGCTGGGCAGGCCGCTGTAATTGAAGGTTGTATAGCCCTCGGTGGAGTAGGTTGTCGATGTCGGGCTGGTGAACGGGGTCGCCGTGGTGGACGACAAAAGGCTGCTCGCGGGCGAAGGGGCATCAGTCGTGTTCGCCATTTTTCGTCGCGAGCGCGTGGCACGGGCCATCACCTTCTTCCACTGCAACAGCCATGTTACGGCGCCGTTAATTCCTCCGGGAGACATTCACAGAGATATTGGTTTCTTAAGGTGTACTAGAAGGTGAGGAATTATGCTGCACAGGGGTATAATGGTGTGGTAAAAGCAGTAGAGGGTGAAGTCGCTAGTGCCGTTGACCCTGCTATGTATAACGGATCTCCGGTATTTTTTTACCCAGACAAGTTTTTATTTATGTAATTCTACCATGGACCTTGGGTCTATTTTGAATAAATTTTTTTCATATTTTTAACCGATTTTATTTAGCTTCGATCCTCTGTTTGTTTGTATGTTTGTATGGTTCAAATCTGGCAACTCAAATTTAACCCATTTCGAACTATCCAATTGTCTTGAAACTTTGCAGGCGTGCGTAGTTTGGATGACAATACAATATTTAAAAAAAATTAACCCCGAGCGGGTGAAAAAGTTACCCAGTTATCAATAAATATAACCAATAACCTCAAATCCAAACGACTTGAAATCAGCCACTCGCGTTCTTTACGAAAACGGCAAAAAGCCGCTGCGTTCTGGCCGCTAGTCGCATCGCGATTTGAAATTAAATTAAAAAAACTAGAAAATAAAAAATATATAAAAAAAATTAAACTAAAGAATAATTATTTTCTTGTACTGCAATTTCGATGGTGTTTTTTTCACTTTCAATAAAATCGTGGAGCAGGGTATCTCACAACAAATTCATTTCGACGCTTGATGCTGTATTAAATTGATTCATATT
The DNA here is from genome assembly GCA_947577245.1 of Andrena bucephala. Classification (NCBI taxonomy): domain Eukaryota; kingdom Metazoa; phylum Arthropoda; class Insecta; order Hymenoptera; family Andrenidae; genus Andrena; species Andrena bucephala. Next base: position 12,248,017 of record OX387715.1, read on the forward strand.
CTAATACGAGAAACATCCCACTTCACGATTTTAATTAAAGTGAAAAAGCACCATCGAAATTGCAGTACAAGAAAAGAATTATTTTTTACTTTTTAGTGCATTTTTAATAAAATCGTTTAACATAATTTTGTTTTTATATATTTTTTACTTTTTAGTTTTTTAGACTTAAAAATAGGATTTGTTTTCTTCTCTTTTGTCGTCGAATGCAGCAAAGCGCATTTTTATACCGTTTGAGAAATCTTTTGACCATTCTTCTTCTTAATTCCCAAGACAATTCAGGGAAAATTGTTACTAATACAGGATGTTCAGTTAAATACCCTAAAAAGGGAAATCATTTCAAAATTTCCCCGTTGATTTTGCAACCTTCGTGAAACACGTGTATTTACCTCGTGTATTTACGAAGATTATCCTCATATCTTATTTACATATCGCCCATATCCAGTACGCTTTCCTGCAAATTACTTTGGGTAATTCGCCAATCGTTATCGTAATTACAGCAAACAGATTAGAGATAAAAGCATGAAACACTAGGTATGGGTTCCTAGTCACGAAAGGCGAACATCTAATGGTTTCGGTACTTGATCACAGCGTTAATAATAGGCCCTCTCTAAATAGGTCAAATAGTTTGTTTCCTAAGACTACTTTATGTGCAAAGTACATTGCATTACTTCTCTTACTATTGCAATCACATATCAGTTTAATTGAAAGTGAACAAGTGATGCAGTGTATATAGAGTTCATAGCAACAAGGAATGTTATGTCCAGAAGTTATTTTAATTAGTTAAAACGAAGAAAGCGATTACTAATGGCTAGGTGAAAATACCAAGGAGTAAAATGCTTCAACAGATGTTCAAGATCTTGGCATTCATAGCTGGCTTTCTTGAGCCAAGAGCAATCGATTTTTTTTCAGACTGTCGTGGTGTTACTCCTTCCTAAAGTCTTCTACGATAAAACTGAAATGCTAATCTAATGAATCGACAATAACCAAAGTTGCGTCCATTGCAGTTATAATGATCCGAATTACTTGGCAATTTATTAAGAATAAGATTCTAGTTTTAAGGTGCCTTCACTGTGAAAGTAAGTTTTGAGTTAATTCTTAGCCACTTTTTATAAGTACCTTGTTAGTTAATCTTTATTCTGTAGTGAGTTTTCGGAGAATATTATTTCACGGTGTATTGCTACAAAAAATCCTTAAGGAGCTTTGAAGAAAGTGTGATTAGAGTTTTGGAAGAACTTCCCTGAAAATGAGTTACGTACTTCAGAAATCTCTTTACTATTAAAACTTTCAGTTGATAAATCAAATAAGTCACTACTTCATACATACGTTAACCCGGATTAACTTTGTTCGACACATGAATAATTTTTTTAACTTTATTCGTTATTCGAAATTTTTATTTAAATAAAATGTTTGCCAATTTCTGGCAAAAACACATTTAGCTGTTCATACCCTTACGAATAGTCCTTCACAGACCACTCGAGTAACTCTCAAGTTATTCGCTACGTCTCTGCAAGCAACAACACCACATTCTACTCCAAACACATCCCATCCCCCTTCCACCCCAAACCAGCATCATTTCACACAGAGATTTCCAAACTCAATCTCCTCGCCACCAACTCGGTCATCCCATGTACCATAATATCTCAACGCGCCTTATAAATCCCATGACAATGAAGGTGTCAGTCCCCGCAGCATCGAACGTGAACTCCGTAGTTGACTACCTAGGTCGCAGTCCAATCGAATCTTTCCACTACGCTATTCGTAACGTTTCGTGCCCTGGTAATCCGTCTTATTCCCGTCACTTCGTCAAATTGAAATGGAAATGGGCGAAGTTTTCCGTGGTGTGCGCACGTGTGAACCGCGTCGCGAAGGAAACGCCGTCGGAAGGGCGGTGAAACGCGTAGAAACGGTTGGGGCGGCGGACAAATTGCATTAAATCTCGATTCGCGTCGGGTGGAAAATATCGACGCGTCCGGAGCCAGGCGTTTCGACGTAAATATTGATACGGCCGACCAATGAATCGCACTGGTTGCATCTTTCATGCGATCGTCTCCCACCTGCCTCCCACCCCCGATGGGGAAATCGAATCATGGAGGACGCTGGAGACACGACCGACTATATAGCTGTGCAGTGTTTCCTGGCTTGATGAAAGAGTGGCCGGATGAAAATTGTTGGACTGTACAGGGTAGGAAGCTAAATTAGAGCGGGTAGCTTCTGCTCCGTCGTGGATAGAAAAATATGACGGAGGGAAACGATTAAATGGGACAACAAGGTCAGCTTTCTCTGTGTCCTCACTTGTCTTGCGACTCGAAAGCAGAGATGGGTAAAACTTTTATTTAAATAAAATTTCGAATAATGAATGAATGTTAAAAAAATTATTCGTCATATGTCGAATAAAGTTAACCCGAGTTAACTTTAGGTAACCCGAGCTAACTTTAGATTATTTGACAAATAATGTTAATTATTTTTATTCGACGATTAACTCGAACATTATTTTTATTAACTCGGTTTAACTTTATTCGACATGTGACGAATGATTTTTTTTATGACGAACAAATTCTCGTCGAATAAAAATAATTAACTTTATTTGCCAAATAATCTAAAGGTAAAGTAACTTAAAAAGTATATAGTTAATACCGAACTTTGCTCCAACGACTCACCTGCAGAACATAATTACGACTTTCTTAAAAAAAAAAATATTCACATAACGAGCATGCAAATCGTTCCTTGATACTTGGCATGGGGGAATGAAGGTGGTTATTATAGGTGTTATACCGAGTATTTGATTAGAGGGGGCATCCTTCTTTTTGAGGATGATTCTACGGGCCAAAATAAGACGAAAATCAAGAATGTAGAAATTGCATTTGGGGCTTGGTTTCTGAGTTATTAATTCTTGAAAACATGCGTGAAAAGCTTCTGACGCGAGGAACTTAGACTACTGCGCGCCGGCAGTAGTTCATAGTTAGCTAGGCCAGGCACGGTGAGGGCAGTGCCGTAGTCACCTGGAAAGGCCCATCTATCTCATAGTCGAAGTGATGTCATACGACGCCGCGTAGCAAGTGGGTGTTTCTAGGTGTCTACGGTATCACTGTCCTCGCCGTGTCTGACCAGACTAACTATGTACTACTACGCGGCGGCAGTAGTCTAAATCCCACTTCTCAGACGCTTTTCACGTGTATTTTCAAGAATTTATATCTCAGAAACGAAGTCTCAAATGCAATTTCGCCATTCTTGATTTTCGTCTTATTTTAGTGTGTAGAATCAACCCCTAAAATTTAGGGGCTAGTGCCTAAAAGGATAAAGCCTGATGTCCAAAAATACATGGTTTCATTTGAAAAAATAAAGTTCTGTCCATCTCGCAATGGGCTTCTTGGAACAAAACTACTTTTGTCTCACACATTTCTTCCTATCTCAAAAATTATAGAAATTATTCACGTAGTTTCTCTTTGGTGACACCCTCTATTCCTCAAATTCTGAAAGTACTTTTTCCCCTAAGTGTAATATTCAATACAGTTGATGTACTTTTACTATTCATTTAATAATCTCATAAAATAAATAAATGACAAAAACAGGAAGAAACTCGGAAGTCAAATAACTATTTTATTAATTTTGCGTGTTATTATTCACAAGAAATGGTTATTGTTCGCATTCGCGGTGAGCGAGGAAACACGAAAGGTTGAATGTAGTGATAGAGCAACTAGCGTATCGGAAAATCTTTTCCACGAATTGATTTCGTTGGAAGAATACTGGATCGACGAGGAAGATTTGGCCGACAGACAGTTGCAACTTCCATCGGGAACCGCGGTCTTACAACAATTGATTCAACTTGGGAATGATCCAGACGTATATTTCATTTGCCCAGCACAACGGCGAACCGTTCAATCTGGCGGCGGCTGGAGATTTTTGTAGCCAGAAACGCGGAACATTCAACCTTCCCTGTATTTCTTTACATTTAATATCAAAGTTACAATTGATGTACTTAAAAACTAACTGGTTCAATCGATATCTTTACATGTTTTAGACAATTAAAAATTTATAAAGAAATAGACAGTAGTAATTGGATTTATTGATTCCGTTTCGAGCAGCTCGAGTTTTGTCTCGACAAAAATTAAATCCCCACATTTGTTTCTTCGCCTGCGACTTCGAAGTTGTTGGGATTGCAGCTTTGAGTGAAAAATGTTAGAGTTGGAACTATTCCATTCAGAAGTTCGAAGAAGTAAAGTGCTGCAGGATTTCTTAGGACATAGCACACCCGACGTGTTTTTGTAAATACGTAAAAGACTTGGAAACTCGCATTTCAATCAGGACAGCCGGAACGGGAACCTTGTTAATCAAGTGTCGTGTGAGGAATACCCCTTATTTATCAGAACCAGCTTCTGACGAGTGTAATTTTATGTAGAAAGGAGGAACATTAAAATGTGTTTCTCTAAAAGAAGTTTGACACAGAAGAATGTATGTATATGTAAATTATACCATTTCATCCTCTTTTAATAAAATTATAGTTTCATTAATAACCACAATAAATCATATAAATGAAGTTCTGCAATTACACCAAAGTAGTTCACTACTTCATATCGTCGTAATTTAACAATGCAAGGATTCATCTTACCACTAATTTCATCCCATAGTGAAAATTCAGATTTTTTTGAGGAAATATAAATATGACGAGAAAAGTAGATTGCGTTATTCAATTATAGAAAAATAGTAGTCGTGTTATATCCTTCATAATTGTAGCTTTTTTCTCTTTTCATCTCGACGCTAAATTAAGAAACACTTTTTCCCTTCAATAAAACTTTCACTTCGAATAAATATAGTCTTATTAAAAAAAGCACTATAAATTTCCAAATAAAAAACAGTCACAAACAAAAAAATATCGACTCCTTCAATTTTGAACTCAATTATACGCCCCTTAACTTATAAATATTACGAAAAATCTATTATTCAGTATTTCAACTCAAGTCTTCTCCAACCAAAACTATACATATGTATAATATTCCCATCACGTATTATTATTTAACAAGAGTACTGGACAGTCAAACAGCTATATCACATGCAAATGCTACGAAGGAATGCCGAATACTTGTGATTGTCAGTATTGATCAGCGTGACAAAGAATCTGCCTGGAAAATTTACATATCGAAGCATAGACTTCGGACGTGCGAACATACCTACTCCATTTTCTAAGGGATGCCGCCTGAATGGGTCCGCCATTTCTTTCCAGGAAACTGCTACCCACGGACTTTGAGGTGAGGTCTCCTCCAGTTTCTTTCTTTTTCTAAAGGTGAGAAAGATACGACTCTTTCATTGGGAAGGAGAGGCACGCGTTGCACGAAACAAGTGAGTAGTCTCCTTTTTGCCTCTCTATGCAGCACGTACGGCCATTCTTTGGGCAACGAGCGCGTCCCTGCCTGCATAGACGTTGTAAGGAACTATATAGCTTGCGCCATTATTTACAGGTTTATGTTGCAACCGTGACAGGCTGCTTCCGATAGGAATAGATGTGGGTCATGGAAGGAATAAAAGACGTCCCATTTTAATCGATGTATGTGAACCTCGGAGGTATTAAAGCATGCTTTATATAAAATTCGAAAGGAGATGTTTCATAGATGGGGTCGTTTCGGTAAACTGATAGTCACTATTAATTTTGTCAATAGATTTATATAGTGTCCTTTATGTGGTATTCTAGAGGTGTCAGTGAAGAATATAGAAGATTATTTTATCGGTTAGTGAAATACTTTTGAACGTGTACAACCACGCTTGGAATTCACAATTTCATTTCATGACTGAAAAACAACTCTTATTGTTTTCCTTATATGTAATACAATCATCAGAAACACTTAAAACGTCTTCATTTTCTATGAAAATAAATCTATAGGTAGCGTGATTCGGGATATACTCCCCTCGAAACTCTAGAAAGCTTCATAAAAATTGTCTGGAAGTGTTTCAATTTCCACAAGAAATTTTCTTTCATACTAACAATCTCGCCAATATTTGCATCGATCGTTCGTAGCAGAATACTCTGTATGATAATTCGGTCAGCAACAATAGACACATCCACATACGTGGACTAAATTTTATCCACGCGACGGACTTTGATAAAAAATTAAAAGCAAGTGTTGAAAATCGCACTTCGTTCCTAAACGTAATTTAAACAATGCGGCTAATTGAACCAACGCAACGGTGAGTGCACAGAGTGCAGGAGCATGGAATTAACAGGGGATACATTAAGACGAAGCTTTTTACCTTCACCCAGCCAGTGAAATTGTCGGCCTAGTATTTATAGTTGAAGCAACTCTCGATCGAGCAACGATTACCTGGGTTAATGGCTAGCGAACCACTTCGCGGCGAAGTTCGTTTAAATAAATAAATAGTGACGGTGGGGGGTAGTAAAGCTGACGCGGTTTTCACCTGCCCCTGTAATTAACGTTCGAGCTCTGTTAGGGCTAATTTACATTCGCTGTTGTAGCTTTTGCCCTGCACAGTTCTGGCTGAATAAATGTTGCGTGTTATTTGTAGCAAATATGCATGGAAGTTTGTAATGCTACAACTTTTTCATTCTTGCTTCTAATTCACGTTTCCTCTGTCTTGTTGCCTCCTATTTGGGACAGGACGCGAGTACTTCGCTTTGTGTATGTCACATATTCAACTGAGAAGGTAGTAAATGTGAAGCAGAAGTAGGCTTCATTTGCAACAAGGAAGCTTCAGTGTTTGAAAGAAAAGATGGTTGTTCCCTTGAAGAGTTTGGCGTTGGTAAATGGTAACGAAGCACTGCTAATTCGAGATCTTGTGACTTAAAAATGTTTGTAAAATATCAGTGACTAATGGGAATCTTAGTGCATTTTGAAACACTTGGACTAATCTAGATTGAATTCTGAATTGAGAATAAGTCGAGTTTATTTAATAAATTACTGATACAATTTTGAGGCTTATAAAATTGACATGGTCCACTCTAGAAAATACTAAGAATAGTCTACTTTAATATATAATTAATATATATTAAAGTAGAAGCTAGTTAGTAAATTCATATATATTTAACGCATAACTACTTAGTAATTAAATAGTAACTAGAACTTATTTACGCGGATTATGTTATCAAAAGCTGAATGTGCTGTATAACATTTTTTTTCCCAGCAATCATTAGCAGTGTTTCAGTTTGTACTTACAAATTAAGTGGAATGAATCCTCCTGAAAGTTGGTACATGTTCTTGGCACTTTAAAGAATTTTTTACTCCAAGAAGAAACTTCGTGTACTTTTATAACTATATACTTTATGAAACTGACTTTGTCTGGTACTGAAATATCCAACATGAATTTTCGACAGCCCCATCGTAGCAGGGAAGCACGCCAATGCCCTGGCTCCAGGCATATTGCTTTCTCGTGGCAAGCACGCCATCTTGGACGGCCCCCAAGCAAAATTACTGAACGTGGGAATGATCATCGTGATAGCAGGACAACGCGTAAAGTTACATCGATTCAATTCCGATTAACGATCGCTCGAATCGCGGGCCAGGAGTTCACCGCCTTGAGCGAGTTGAATTTGAGGGGTCCAAATTGGCGGGGTAGGAGGCGGGAAATGAAGCGGTGTAACTGCCAGTTTTAAGAGGAGCTCAAACAGAACTTCCAACGTCAGATTGAACGAGTTGTTGTTTGACTTGCTGCGAATCACGCTACGTTCCGCCCGGAGCTTAAAATATCGTAAATTTCCAACAACGATCGGGGGCCGCTGTTGCCCCGTCGTTGCTTTGAAACGACTACTTCGGGCGATGACTACTTTTCGGCTGGAAGTTTTCAGATACTATCAGATCTGATAATTTCGGTTGGCCTGAAGAGCACTTGGGAAACGATTTTCATGGGGCACACGACAATTTCACGCTGCCTGATTCCTGGGGAACTGTAAAGGGCTGTGGCATTGTACTGTGTGTGTAATTCTGGAGTATTTAATACAAGAAATATTTTTTGTTATTGGTAATTTTTACACGGAGGTACGCCGGAGGAAATAAAAATACAGTTTTGTGAAGAATTTTCTTTTCTCAATTGAAAATTTTGAAATCGTATCTCGCTTTTAGTGTGACTTGAAAATCCCGTTTTACTTTTAGAGGTTTTGGTAGTGTAACTGTCAATTGGTACAAAATTATTCAGTGATGTAAAATAAGAAATGTTTTGCAAGTATATTATTCTGAAGGATGAATCCTCAGCCTCGCTAATTTAGATGATTATAATTTAGATAATAATTTAAATGATTATTAATATTAGTGTAATATTTTTGAAAATATCCTGTAAATATTAATATATGAACAGACCAGCAACTGTTTGTTAATCCGAGGACGAAGAGCATCAAGACAAGAATGCTACTCACACAGAGATCTATCCCGGTAGTTAGGTATATAGTAACTCAATAGTTTCGCGTTACAAAGTGAGCCACAGTGAGTTCACGTGCTTACTTAGTCACGAAGTGGCTATTGATTTTCACAGAAATTCGTCAAAGAGTACCATTAATGGTACTGGGGTACAGGAATTTCGATCAACTTCTCACTTTGAAGGCTGCGCGCATCGCGAACATTACACGCCTTTGTCGTTTATTCTTCTATGCAGGATTAATTGCTAAAAGTGAACACCTAAAAGAACCTCACACCTTCTAATTTCTTGTACCGAAAGTAAGTGGTTTCCAAGTGAAATTAATTTCACACTTTACATCATAATCCTGAAATTTTCCATTCAACGTATATCACAATGTGACATTGAAAAGACCTCCAATTTTGAGAAATTAAAAGAAATTTCTTTATAACTGGAACACGATTAACTACTTACTGTACAATAATGTACTATTAATACCATATCACATTGTCGACGGATTTCTTCACCCAGTAAAGTGACATTGTCACATGAATTGTCACTCCTTCCGTACTTGCAACAATTTATTAAAAAAATTTTATCTTTTACAATATTTACAAAAGAAAAGAAGAATAGTATAATTTACTATACCTAAGTGACAAAGTGTCGCAGTCCATAAATTTCGCAGGAATTAAATCCAGATCCATGCCAAATGGAAAGGGTGTAAATGCAGCACGAAACGTCTCCCCAACATAAATACTAATTCGCTGGGAATAAATCACACCGAGCGTCCGTATTAAGTTTGCTTCTTCGACGCTGATTACACGGTTGCATTCGAATCCGCTTGGCAGATGGACGAGTTCTCGCGTTTGGCACGGGACAGAATCGATGGCGATTTCATTCGTCGACATGCCGCTGAAAAACACTCACGTCTATCTTCACGATCGTCCATATCGTGCGAGATCGCGTTATGCACTTTCGAACTGTCAACAGATCATATTTTTTCAACCCCTTACCCACGTGTCGCGGGATGCGTAAACAAGAATGCAATTACGCCCTGATCGATGGGCAACGATAAGTTCGCAATATTGCCGCGATCGATTTGTAAGCCAGTTAGAACTGAGTAAACAGAATTAGCCTCTACGGTATCGTGGACTTTAGCTGATGGCCCGTCGAGATGTTGAGATATGTTTAGCTTTTTTAATGTCGAGCCGTTTACCCTTTAAGTTTTTTAGTCTCACATGCCTCGGGCGTAGTTCTAGGAAAATTACGCCTAGGAAATACTTAGGCATGGATATTTAGAAATATGTGAATTTTGAAACAACTGTGTGTGAACTGTGAATTGAGGGAGGACACAAAAATCACGATCGAGACACAAATAAATTTAAGAGGAGGAATATTGTACAAATGTATACAATGCCGGACAAAAGTATTGGGACACCCTTTAAAAAAATTTCGGCGAAATCGGTTAACGTAGCCATGAGCTACAAACAGTTATAGTGGTGGAAATCAGTTTTCGGCCTATAACTGTAATAAACCTAAAGATTTTACATATTTCTGCATCAACCGATTTCGAAAATTTTTTCAGGTATAGAACAACTTACTTAAATTTACAAACAGGATTTCTAAATATTCATCACAGGCTCAGATAAAAAAGTTGAAAAAGCGACCTTTACTATTTTCTTCGCTATTCCGACCAATTGCATTTTTTTTTTCAAACCGCCGAAACAGGTCGCCTTGTAAACAAATCCTTCTAGCTTCTCAAAAAATCTCAAGTCGTTTGGACCAATTTGAAAAAAGTTACATATTTTGTTTTAAAGGGTGTCCCAATACTTTTGTTCCAATTGTTTCGTGGGCACAACCCATCAGAAATTCATTTTATATCTGAACACGCTCTAGAAGTTTCAGCAGAATCATCAGGTTCAATGAACACTCGTAAGTCGTGTGTGCTGATCCTGAAAATCACTGAAGTTCCAGAATAATCGTTCCTGTTGAAATTGTACTTGACGACACGTATGAATCGATCCGCTATCCAGATGGCTTCGTCTTATGAATATTTATGAAATGTGCGAAGTTTCCCAGTGAGAACTTGTGATACACGCTCCTACTTTTTTAAGAAACTAAGTATATAAGACGGTTGAAGCAGTCCAAAAATGTGTCCCAGTACACGTTGTCAATAAAAATATCTTTCAAAATTCCAGATTCTTACATTGCATCCAATTTCTACATACTTCTTATAACTGAAATCACAGTAGTTTGCATGTTTCTAATATTCTTACTTCAATGATCTTTCCCAACCATAAAATATTTTTAAAAAAAGTCGAAGAAATTCCACGACAAGGAATTAACTGTTCTTTTTTTAAATTGCGTGCGTCCTTCGCGTAAGATTTTCGAGCAAATGTTTTATAATTTTCTGTAAATCTAAACAAGTCAATTTTGGATTAGTGTCAGATTTATATCGATCAGTTACGTGTCGCACAAATAATAAGCAATGCTCGTATCCACAGAAACCCATTAATTTTAATAAGAAAGGAGTTTCATTGAATGGGAAGGAATTCCGTTGAAACGAAACGAGTGACGATCAGTCACGTTGTGAGTAATAGATGGATACGAAATCACATAAACGATACTACGTGGCGAGATTAACCCTTGATAATATTCTCGTATGTTTCACCATGCTTTTGACGACAGCATGGGAATTATGTATTTCTCCAACTGCTTTCGACTGTGATTTGAATACGAATATCATGGCCGACTGATTGTATTGAATTCATATTCCAGAGTTCCCTGTTCATATTCGTGGCATTAATTGTTTATTCATCAGATTGATAACAGCGAACCGTAAGCGTACGAATTCCAACATGTCATAGTTGTGTGAAATATTCTTTTACTAAATAATGGATGACTGAATAGTTTTTTGCGTATTTTTCTAGAGATTACCATGGTATCACTGTGCCTTCTGTTTCTATAAATAGATTTCATTTCATATTTACAGTGACTTCACACCATTTCAATTCTTTATGAATAGTAACTCAAGAATTATTAGCGATACCTACTCGTTCACCTTGTATTACGAGCATCGCAGCCATGTGAAAAATAGTTGTCACATAATGGCTAGAAATGAAATTACACATCAACTTACCATTCGACATACAATATTATCATCCCACACATAGACTACACAATAAATATCACACTACTGATAATGTAGCATGCTCTAAACGATAACAAGAACCGTAGAAGTATGCAATAATCCTTTTATCTGTACAAAATTATATTCACAGCACCAAAATGCAGTCCACAATCCTTGGAAACTAGAAAACAAAAATACCGTAGATCCTTAATTATTTCGTAGTATTGTATTGTACATATTCGAAATTACATAGGACCACCAGTAATGAAATGATAACAAATTCCTCGATCGTCTGCATTGTCGATCATGGAATTACACCTGCAAACAGTGGGTGTGTAGTAGTATAACAAATTTACATATACAGATGTTCTATTATATCGGGGTGCGCTGGGTCACCAAACAGTAAGCGGCGTATCTACCAGACGCAGCGTGCTCGCGAACATTTAACGAGCCACTCACCAGTAGTTTGTAAGTGGTTTGCATCGGAGCAAAAATAAAAGTTATTCGCGAGTTACTTGGGTGTTGCTGCGGTCACCCAGTTCGCCCGCATTCTTGAATAATTATTATTATTGCGCCCCGTCGCTGCGGCGCGGTAGGTATTAATACCGTTACGTCTGGATTCGACACTCTTGACACATTTCCCGCCATTTCATTGCGCGAATTGCCTGCCCTTTGACATCACTGTGCCTGTGCAATAAACGAGACGAATTTCAACATATTGCTATACCCGAGGAGCACCAATCCTGGTGTGTCTTGTATACTTGATCACTCTTGTTAATCTCTTTCGGAAGTAATTATTTACTTTAGAACGGCTTCTAATTGAATTTTTACTTTATGATATAGGGGTGTACCAGTTCAGAATCTTCAGAATTCTATTTCCAAAGTGGGCAAAATTGTGATTACGTGATACAGGTTAACCTAACCCAGGTACAGCTACAACCAAGTAGACCTGTACCCAGATACCTACACATGCGCCTAGGTATATCTGCACCCAGGTACACATACACCCAGGTACTCCTATATTCCACACCTCTACTAATCTACCACCGCAAAAAATGACGCACAGCGCTATCTACAATTCCTTCCACCGCCACAAATAATGACGCAGTGCCATCTACAATTCCCCCACCACCGCAAGAAATGACGCACAGTGCCATCTACAATTCCCCCACCACCGCAAGAAATGACGCACAGTGCCATCTACAATTCCCCCACCATCAGATATTACGCGCGCAGCGTCGTCGAGGATTCCCCCGTCTCACTATACCCCCTCTCCAACAAACTCGATACTCCGACTCCCCGGCAGTGCACCCTCTCTCCGACGAATTTGATGCACCCCTCCCCGCTGTGATCCTCCCTCCCCCTAATAGCCTAAAACTCTCATAGTATACCTACTATGTAGGCAAAATAAGCATCATACACAACCCACATTATCCTCGATAGCCAGCGCACTTTCCACCGAAACTAAACAACACCAGTCTCGACCAGGGATGGGAATACACCCCCTGTGCACACGAGCTTGTTACTACAGAATCGCCCAGCAAGCAGGCTACAAGAGGCCGTTACTTCGCGGGGCACCCTGTACATCCTCGTCAGCTACAGGTAAAGGGTAAATAGACCTAATAACACGTAAGCATGTAATGGACGGCGTAGCAGCCGCGCGTTCCATGCAACGGCCCAATTAATTTCGTTCGCCCTCGTGTTGAGCAATGCCGAAGGATTACATTACCCAGCTGCAAAGCAACAGCCAGTTACACCCCGGCGTATCCTCCAAGATATTGCACGAGTTATACACAGTCCGTTACATCGGTATATGGGGCAGCTCCTCATAAATGATCAGCTGGTAGCCAGTCGCGTGACTATGAATTGTTACAGGCTCGCTGTCTAGGAGAAATACAATTCTCCAGGGCTTTACGAGCAGGTTAGGCGGGTTTACGAGCCGAATCGTATTCGAATTCCAGCACGGGTCCGAAGTAAACAGCGCTCGGGGTTTGCATGCCGAATTCGCCGCATGCCCACGTAGGTAATATTTTTCTTTCTAAATAGGACGGAAACGATTCTGTCGCATTATCTTCCTCCGAATATGAATTTTATCGGTCGTATCAATTTATTGTACCAAAGTTAGTGGAGCGACACAGACATTATTGTGCCCTTCGTTGGACTTGGAGCTCGATTAGACGAGCTTCTAAGTTGATGATGTGTAGAGCGGCATCTGCGATTCGTGCGGACCTTGATTGGCTAAGGGGCCGAATTTGCATTTTAAGTTTCTGATGTCTCTTTTAGCTTGTCATCTTGAAAATGGGTGCCTTCGGCGACGTCAATGTTTATTTATTTATTTATTTATACGGGTAAACCCTTTGGTACAGAGAAAGTAAAGGAAACCAGTAGAGGACTAATGAGCAAAATTAAATTGGCAAAAACGAAATACAATGAACGAATGTAACATACGTAGAAGTTAATGAGAATTGTTAACTGCCTTCCTCATTGACATGAGTGCTTAAATGAGTATACTGAGTTCGAAAAAACATCAACTAAATGCGTAATAGAATTTGAAGGTCTACATAGTTTATCTATGCAGTTATTCATGCCAAAAAATTTAGTTAATCGTTTTAACTAAATTATGCTTTATTTACTAACAAAGAATTTAATTCCAGAAAGTTGCAGCATCCAATAAAGCGAAACTACTAAAGACGTTGCTGTTACTCCTTAATGGTTTTATTTCTGAAAGGCGAGGAGTTTCCATTGAATAATATAACTTTAAAGGTAATAAGATTGCTCAGAATTGTATTAAACAGCTGCACGAACGTAATCTCCACCAAGTTTAGGAAAGCATTACAGACACTTGTTGCCAGAACTGTCACCATGACCCGGATATGCTTTAAATAAGTATTTAATGCTGCACGTTTCATCTTGATTTTGTCTCAAAAATCAAAAGTGGAAATTGTGAATAAAAAAATTCTAAAAAAATTAAATAAAAGTTAATCAATTCTGGCAGTAGTCAGCATAATCGAACATTGGAACTGATTCACTTATAACAAAAAAGAAATAGTGCAGAGAATTCACTATAATTCAGAAATTACATTATTAAGAAGATTTTAAGGACAACATCAGATTCAACAAAATGAAACTTCATACTTTCCAGCTTATAAATTGATAATTTTCCTTAAGATGCATTAAAAAGCAACCTATTGTACAAACTTCACACGTATCACACAAGAAAGTGGAAGGTTTAAAGATGCCTTGACAAATTAAAGGTTGAAACGTTGAAGGTACTTTTGAGATCATTCTCTTCACCCTATAAGGATCACTTGTTAGTACATGGCGAATGTTGTATCATCAGAAATCAGAGATAAGTCCACAAGAAAAGAGCGCAACTTAATAAAAACGTACTTTGTTATACCAACTGGGCCTACATTAATTTTTGCCTTCTAATCGAACACTCATAACAAATTATTAGGTCAATGTAAAAATTCGGTTGCTTACTGTTAGGTGATGTTAGGTTCATGGAAATGACTTTCTTTACTACACTTACTTGTACTTTTACCAGGAAACAAGCAAAAAGTCGCAGATACCCAAGGAAAATACTTTGATTAAAAAAACATGTAATATATTTTTACTTCCAATAAAGACTACGGTTCAATAAAGCGAACGAACTATTGCACCGATCTGAAAATATCTAAAAATTAACGGTTGTTTTGGCCACAGCGTATCCATTTTTGCGGGGGCCAATAGTCACCGAGTCGGCCGAACAGGCAGCTTTCCCCTCCGAGTTTTGTGCTGCACTGGAATCCAGGGTGAGCCGACCGCTATCGATCGAAGGGTGAAAGCATCGTAAGAGTACCCTAAATCCTTGTGGTTCCAGAACACACGTATACATAGACGAGCCTATGTATTCGCCTCTGTCCAACCCAGCTGTTCTACTCGAGGTGCTATATAGCTTTCGTCTTTGGCATTCTACCTGTATGTACATCCGCGTGATACACACTGGCGGATTTGCATATTTCAACAATTTCCTTCGGGCTCACGGGAATCCGACGAATAGCTGTCCCCGAGGAAAGTAGAAAAAAATATCCGATTCGTTGACTTCTCACGGAGAACAGGAATGCGCAGTCGCCGAGGACATGCATAATTCTATTTTTAGAACAGTGAATATTAAATGATTTTTTAATAGCAATCGAACTGGACTATATATATGTAATAAATTAATCAGTGAAATTAATTTTAATTATAGTCCTCTCAGTTGTTTTTACCATTATTTTTATTATTTTTTTACTATTTGCATAATATTTGAAAAAAATATAGTCATAAAAGTAGTCACATATTGTGTCATATTCAGGTTCATGTATAGAGTCAGTTGGCCAACATCGATTCACAGAATTTACCATAGCTCTGCCATTTTTAAAGATGCGATAAAAGAATGAGGAATCTAATTACGCATTTTATCCAAAAAGAGCCTGAGTGTCCCGAGGCCGTTCTTGCATCCAACACTACAATCGCCCCAGGGCTGCACACAACGCTCCCATCAAAGCTTCAACTCCCTACACACACAATCCCTCTCAAACATCCCAGCGTTCCACCAAATACCCGCCCAGGCTGGTATCCATGCAAACGATCGAAAAGTGAAAAACACGAGAAAGCTGGACGGCATCGATCCCAGGACGGAGCCTTGATCCCATCTATCCGTGATTCATCGCCTCAGCAACCGATGCAATAGCAGAGCTTTATTATCTTCGAGGTCGCGTAAAGGCTGCGTGACTCGGGCTCCGTCCCGAAGCGTTTTAGTGGCCGAGTTTACGGGTCGGCAGATCTTGCAGGATATTTTCTGGCGGCCGCTAGAAAATCTGCCCCACGAAATAACGGTGCTGGCCTACAATCAGCCACGTCATCGGACCACCTACCAGCCAGAAAGCAAACGATCTTATCTGCCCCGGAGGCGAACGTACGCCAACCGTATCCTCGTTCGGGACGAGGCTTCGGCCACCGATTCCGCCGCGCCGGCACTTGTTATCGGTAGCAACGATGCCACGACGATATCGTTTGCTCGGCCGACACGGATACGCGCCTACGCCGGCGATTGATTGATTTGTTAATAAAGGCTGCTGGCGCGGAATTCTGATCGAGAACGCGAGATAGCCCGGGACCGGTGATTTCTAAATCCGTTGGGTCACGGACCATCGCCTTTACGTAATCCCGCCTTCGCGGACGAAAGGCTGATCCGCGGCGTGGTACCCTGAGCACGTTAGGGGTAGTTGGACTCGACCAGGGGAGTTTGTTAATTGATAGTTTAACCAACACTGCTTGGTGGGCTTTTAAAGGAAGTGGGAGGTGGAATACTGTTACGTTTCTCATAAGGACACGTTCGCAAGTAGAAAATTCTGATTTTAATGAAACTTCGCGGGAATGCAGAGCATATTGGAGTATGCAAGGAGCAATTTTATTTTTTGCGGAAAGTCACTCTCAAGGGGTGAATTCGGCCCTTAAAGTTATCGCGTTTTTCGGTTTTTTAATACAACTTTGAATATAAGAATTGTTCAGTTTTTTATGTTCTATCGCACTACCGAAAGAAAAATAAAGTTATATTAAAAAGTAAATTATATTAAATTATTTTAAAACGTACACGAATATGCTCTACATTTACACGAAGTTTCATTAATATCAGAATTTTCGGGTTGGGAACGTTCCCTTGTCACTTACTTCTTTCTTTGGTCGACTATGTGGATGTTATTTATGCCCTTGTCTTACCAACACTACCCTTTCCCGTATCCAATCTATTCAGAATTCCTGTCTACGTTTTTCTTACTCTGCTAAGAGATATGACCACGTCGCGCCGCTATTACGGGAATCCAGTTGTGTCAAGAGGAAGCAAAGATGGGTCTTTCCCTATCCATTTTAATTCAAAACTACATACCCGTGGTGCACACCAAGCAAGTAGCGTGTTTTTTATCGTGGTTGTGCTTCACTACTTCTGCGCTCTTCCCAAAAAGTTCTGCGGACTTCCTACATTTCCTTCTATCAAATCTGCCGTCGAAACTTATCTCCTGAATCACCCTTCCCTATTCCAATAGGATCTAGTCGTGAATCGCACCCTTGTATGATATTTCAGGTCAGGTTTAAAAGCAGCTATCCAAGCTGAACCTCGCTTTTTTACATTTTCTATTCCTTTTTTTCCTTCCCTACTATGTGAGTGTAATAAAAATGTAATAATCAGATGTTGGGAAGTACCTATATTCTTTTTTTATATGGTGTTTAATGTCACCACAAGTCCTGAAAGTATTATAGTTATGAGAGGTATGACGAGTTTCGAGTAGCCATTATAATTTAATTTGACAGTCATGTATCGAGTTTAGGTTTTGTTTCGGAAAAATTAGTACATTGCAGATTCGTTGCGGAGGTTGTTATTTAAATTTAGTGCTGAGTGAAGAATCTGCCTAGATCGAAAGATTTGTTTGGAAATAAACTAGGAGGAAACTGAGGGAAACTGGACGCAGATATGAAGTATTACTCAAGTCATTATTTTCACAAGACTGCTTCCAGAAGATCAGCTTTTTGATTAAAATCGCCATAAAAATCAAGATAAATCGCAAAATGGTGCTGCCACATTTAAAAAATGAGAAGCTACATTGTGCGCGACTTGGTGGAAATATAGAACTACAAACATAGTCAATCATAAACTGAAAAATATTCAAATTTATAACACGCCATGAACTCGAAAAGAAATCGGCCACCGTTATCAAAATATTCTTATTAGAACATTCCATGGAGAACGCCAGTAAAGCAGTACTTACATCTGTCGCCTGACTGCCAGCCATTCCCAGCAAAGTGGCAAAGTCATTTGCCAAATTGCACTTGGTCAGTTATAATGAAATTATTGATTATGACACAGACTTCAAGGGGCTCGAACTGTTGTTTGGCGTTGAACCAGAGGAAATTCATTCAGAGACTAATAAGATTTATCGTTCCAGTATTTGATTGTTACCCAAGCTACAAAGGGAATTTCTTTCCCTTTTAAGAAATTCATGTACCTTTCAAAGAATTAAAAAATTGCTGTCCAAATATTTAACTTCATACAGACACGTATACAGTTTCGTGCGCTGATTAATCTCAGCGCAAACGTGGTTATCGAATAATTCCTTCTCTAAGCACTGATCGACAACGATACCGTTTCGTTTTGTAACGAATCAGATGACTAATGGGTTTTAATTATACGGATCATGATTTCACAGTTTTCTCATAATCCTACCTGCGCAAGAAATGTTGGGTAAAAAGGTTCACCTAGCCCTCCGTGACATTTCAAATTCCGGGTCAATGAACACCTCGTTAAAGTGGAGTTTCTTTCCGCTATCTAATTTTATCGACGTCTCTCAATTTAGTGGCCAGCTGACAATAAAGTTTTATAATAAGCTTCGGGTATTGCGAATATGAAAACGATAATTAGGAGAGACGAGGAAATGTCAACTCAATAACTGGTGGGTAATAACTTTACTATAGTTTGTTGGGTGAGAAAAGGAATATCGAATAAATTACATGGACTCGGAATAAAGAATTACGAGGAAAAGAAATATGAGGAATATAAATAGAGAATTACAAGGAAAAGTGATACAGGGAATATTTTTTTCTCCATTATTTTGTGTCGCATCAACCACTGGTATGGGTTATTAGCAACCTAGGGTTTGGTTTACGATGTGTTTTACAGTTTGATATGTTTTGGGTAATCCAATAATCTTTGTATTAAATCTTTGTCATCTAAATTGTCCTTTAGGGTGTCCTTAAGTTGTATTTTTGTCCAATATAAGTAATATTAAATACAATAACTTGAAAGTATTTCAGAATTTAAAATTACGAAATTTTATTTTCGATTTTGAGGAAAGCATTTCGAAGAATCAAACATCAGATCTCAGAATTAAACCCTCAGAATTGACGTTTCACTTCTGATCGTGCGTGTATTTTTTTTACGATTACCTACACGCTGCAGCAGAATTTCAGTGTTTTCTGTCACTCACGAGGGCGCAACGTGTTGGCTTGGTTTCGTTTTCAAGTAAAAAGAAAAAGAGAAAAAAAACACCATGACACTCATGGCAGGCCACGTGTTACTTTTAAATAAGTAATGGGAGCAGACTGGAAAAGTGGGTCAATAAAACGAATGGAAACGCTACGGTGGATCCACCGACCAAAAAGGGAAAACAAGGAACACGAGCAATCGATAATAGGAGTAGGTAGGCGAAATCCTGTTCGAATAAAAGCTACCAGAAACGATTCCGCCGTTTAAAATAATCTGTTGTCGCACAAGGAGCAGCCACTCAACGTCTTTTGTGACGTAGACGTCAATAAATCGAAAAACAATTTGTTCAACAACACGTTCCTTATTTTCTCGTTTCCATCTTCGCAGAAACATAATTTAATATGCATTGTAAGCACGTTAAATGGGATATTATCGTATCAAACAATTTTACAATATTTATTAAAAGAAATATGTACATGATACTAAAGGATGAAACAGAGATCGCGTTAATGATTTTACTAGAAATTGTCAAGATATCTGGGACTCAAAAGAAGGCGATGTACATGATAGACACAATATGCACATCGTAATAAAAAGTCATGAGGCTAAAGAATGTAGAATATCATTTGATGACATCAAAGTGAAACCAAAGTAATACAAAGAGATACTTTCCCTAAAAAATAAGCAACAACGAAGTATACTCTAGTAACATCAACAGGAATGCAGACTCTCACTTAAATACCATCTGGCACGCCCACTTTTCTTTAATTAATGAACTGAGTATTCAGACCCCTGTACTTGGTGACTAATAATTCCCTACATGAGCCGAGGTACCTGAAATAGCTAATCACAAAGCACGCAGCATTGCGCCATGAGACCCCTCACAAAGCAGCTCCAAAACTGACAGAACCTAGGAACCCATTTCCAAAATTACCCAATTTACATCCACTAATATCAAACACCATCAGCTAAACGCTTCTAAATAATTCACATACCTTTCAACGAGTTAAAAGTTGCTGTCCAAATATTTTACTTTATACAGCCATATTTTTAACAGACAATAAAAGTGTCACAAACTGTCTTACCACCCTCTTCATCTCACATGACCTCTGATCAAACCATTCCTATCCAATATTCTCTACCAAAACTCCATATTGTCAAGTAAGCTTCACCCTACTTCATCGCTCCACTCCAGATTCTACTTTCTATACCGAGCTATATTAAACGGAAACGAAGTGTGGTCACGGTGTACTATCGATCCTGAAATAAGCCAAATTGACGAGGAAACGATTACTCACGCGGAATAATGTTTACGCTAGATTGACCAGATCGCAAAATCCGGCAGCTAGAGTGCCCTGGCGAATTTCCGGCTAGACGATGCAATCTTGTCGACGCGAAATCGGATTAGTCAGTGGGCCCCATACGGAAATACTCCGAATCGAACGGTAATATCGAATTATCTAGAGATGTGGCTGCCACGTGCCGAATTAGCGCTAATGCCGCAATCGCTCCTTAATCCGTTAAGCGATAATTTCGTTTATTTTCGGTCACGCGTTCCCCGCAGCTCGCGGAATAAGCGGCTGAGGGACGAATCTGAATGATAAAGAATGGAGATTGAAGCAAAACAGGATGGAATGCAGCCTGAATGCGGCGGAGGGAAACGAGTTCGTCGCTTTAAGATTCATAACTTTCTTCAGCACAGAATTCGGTATGACTTCCACAATTTCGTAACAGTGCACAGTAAGCTTTAGTTGAGTTATTCGGTTGTGGTGTCCGAGTGGTCTTGAGTGACTCTTCCCATACAGCACACTCCATTGCAGAAAGGTTGCAGTTATGTTGCGGTGCAATGTTGCACAGGGGCGTACATAGGAAGATTCCTGCAACATTTCAGCAATGCTGCGGTGCAGTATTACTTCTGCAACGTTTCGGCAATGGTCACGCAACGTTTCGGAGATTTTACAGCAACTTTCTCCCAACGTTTCTGAGATTTTATAGCATTTGTCCTGCAACGTTTCGGAGATTTTACAGCAACTTTCTCGCAACGTTTCGGAGATTTTACAGCAATTGTCTCGCAACGTTTCGGAGATTTTACAGTAATTGTCTCGCAACGTTTCGAAGATTTTACAGCAATTGTCTCGCAACGTTTCGGAGATTTTACAGCAATTGTCTCGCAACGTTTCGGAGATTTTACAGCAATGTTCACGCAACTTTTCGGAGATTTTACAACAAAGGTCCCGCAGTAACCAGGGCTCAAAAACTGTTATAATATCGATTTAGTATATAGATTTAGTATAATATCGTAGTATACCCAATATACAGTGCATATTAGGTTACGCTTTGTGTAACATAATATAATTTATGATAATTTAGTGCAATTGATTGTATATTTTATGTAAACTATGGGACTTGTCCCGTTTATAACTGAAAGTATAAGATCTCAAAAATACGCGTTGACGTATTCCGTGCGATATAAGATGAGCCTCATGTAAAATCTCCGAAACGTTGCGGGACAATTGCTATAAAATCTCAGAAACGTTGCGAGAAAGTTGCTGTAAAATCTCCGAAACGTTGCGGGAGAATTGCCTATAACATCTTGGAAACACTGCAGGAATATTTCATGCAATGTTGCACAGGGGCGGACATAGGAACATTTCTGCAACATCTCAGAAATATTGCCTGCAATGTTCCAATCTTACACGTAACGTAACTGCAACCTTTCTGCAGCCTTTCTGCAACGTAGTGTGCTGTATGGGTTAGGTCAACGCAAAAGTTCTGGTTTTTCGGTGTAATGTTAGTGCGACACTTAATTGAAAATAAAAATAGAAGTTATTATGCGAAGGGAATAGTTGTGCTACCTGAGAAATGGCAAAAGAAGTACATTATTTATTTTTAATTGTGCCATATTTTCATATTATATATATACGAAACTCTAACAAGGGATGTTCGACAAGTCGAAAATTCAAAGAAATTTGACACATCAAAAATTTGACACCCTCAAAGTGATTGTGTGTTTTCAAAAGCAGGAAACGGATGGTGCCTGGAGTAACGTCATCGCCTTGCGACAAAATAGGAAGACAGTTGGGGGGGGGGGGATCCGAGTTGCGGAATGAAATCACGAACCCAGCTTCGTTCCTGTTGAGCTGTACACGCGATACGAGCCCAGCACTGTGCAGATAGGAAAAGGCTCGTGGCGTTAATGAACAGAAGAGAATTGAATTCGGCGGGGACGAGTGAAACGAAATACTCCAGAGGATCGGGGGCGCCGCTATGTCGAAATGAAATAACAACGGCTGGAATATAGTGTTACGTCATCGTACGTGCCAGGTGAAAGTTTTTCCGCCAAGAAACGCCGGCGAAAGTCTACTGGGACTTTTCCAGGATTAAGAGCACTACCGTGTTGTTCTCTGTGCGAAAGCCACAATTTATCGGCCGGCGGCACAGCGTTCCTGTGTCTAAGGATACCGTGACAAGATATATGCGACCCGGCACCACACTTATTGCCTTTTGGTTCCCCTGCTTCCTTTATATCGGCCACGTAGCCCAGGGGTGCGTTGCCAACGGAGATGTAATAAACGGTTGGTTAGAGGAATGAAATTTTAATAAAAGATGAGTCCAGTGGTTGTCTGAGACGAAAATATTGGGGCACGGCAGTGGTAGGGTGGGCTATTAAGGGGTTAGGCCACCTTGGACGGAGTAAAATTGCAGTCATTTTTTTTTAAGGAGATAATGAAATAAACAGAAAATTCAATATGAAGCGTGAATTGTACAACTCTCGCCGTAAAAAATTGTACTTTTTTTCCTACAAAATCGCAGCGGTAGAGCCGTGATACGCAAGATCTTGAGAAGCGACATTTTCCACGGTGTCCAAACTTACGACTATACGGTTTGACTTAGAACAAAAAAACAAAAAGCTTTATATTCTACATGCCTAAAAGTACACATGGAAATCCATAAATATTCATTTTTCTTGAAATGCGGAGAAAACGTGTATTTTTTTTTTTTATAAAAGTGTCAATTGCAATGAATATGCTCAAGATATCGCAAAACCCATATGTACTTCTGTAGTGAAATTCTACTTGCTTGCTATGTGCTTTTAAATTACTGTTGTTGCTTGCAATTCTAATATGTGTGCGCATTGGAGTGATTTATATTAATATTATTCGGATTCAAATAATAATGTGTGATGGATGTTTCAAGTTTCACTAGAATTTCGTGTGTCACGCTCTCCTCCGGTGAATCGGTTAATCGCTAATCATAATTTAACAGCTACGAATGTCACGCGGTTTAATTACCTGACGGTTGTGGAAATGGGTGCCCACACGAGTGATTGATGACACGTGATTTCGATAATGCACGCTGCTTTTCGTCTGCGTATGCCATGAGCAATGCATTTCTGACGTGTGACTTGCTGGGTAAAACTGTCTGGATTGTATAAGGACGGTTTATAGGTAAAAATGCAATACTGATTTTTTATTTATAAAGATCTGTACTTGATACAGAAGATCATGGACTACAGGGTTTGGACATATCACGATTCACACAGGTGTTTCTACAGTTCCAGATCGGTACAGATGTGTTAAAAAATTCTGCCGAAAAATTGATTTTCACCTCAAAATTTAAGATTCAATTTTGTTTATTTTAACGTGTTCTAATGAATGGGGATATAAAATATGTCAAAGGAACAATTTTGTCGTTCTTCGTATGAAACATTCTTTGGAACATACTCCGTTTGACACTATTTCCACATTTAATGAGTCAAACACGTTACAATAAATAAAAAATTGACCCTGAATTTCGAGGTCGAGGTCAATTTTGCGGTATTTATTTTTACCAGACTTCCACCTATCCAGAAGTGCAGAATCGCCTGTGCGAACCATGACATATAATCCTTTTACAGCCAGTGCAATTGATCATAAACACGAAGAGCTAGATGTGGGTAACTCCGAAACTTTAGAACGTGGTATATGATAGGTATCATAGACCTATGGATCGCAGTTTAGACGTCGATGAAACTCGATGGAGTCGAGTTCTCACTGTGGAACTCGATAGGGTAGATGGCGATGTGGTCTGGGGCAAGTACTAAAGATATTGCAAGGGGTAGTTCCAAAAGAAATATCTATCTTTCTATTTTTAGAATGCACCCTAGAGTCCTAAAGGCTCTGGAATCCCCAAACATTTTTGGAGACGTAAAGTTCCTCGGGAACCCAGGTGTTCTAGAAGTTCTATAGGTCCCAGAGCTCTCAGAAATTACAGGACATTTACAGGTCCCATGCGTTCCAATGCTCCCAGATGCCCTAAATATCAGACACCTGCTACGACCCACAGATACCCTAAAGCTTTCTAGTTTACAACTTTCAAAACTACTACCTCCTCTACCAAAATATACAACCAATCACTTTTACCACATTCCTCCATAACTCTGCTGAATGAAAAATCGTAAAGTCTCTACCAACTGTACAACCCTGTTTGGTACCCTCTGAAATGGTGATCCCATTCACGTAACTTATTCGATCCGATTGAATGTCCCTAACGTAAATTACACCAGCATATTGGTCCAGAATTTTACTGTCACTGCAACCATAAACGTAACGAATGCACTGCCGGCAATACTGTGATAATTCGCTGGAGAAAAACCGATGCTAGCTCGTTCTCGTCCAGACATCCCGGGGCGCGCGGGTAATTTGCATGCCATTTGTAAACCGTAGCCGCAATAAATATCCTATCGTGCACGCCGGCAATCAGACACGCCGACGATGTGCAAATGAAAAGGGAGAGCAACGCCGCTGAGGTATCACACCGTTATGTTTCTCGTGGCTTCATATTTTCTCATTAATTACGCCCGGGCCTGGAGAATCGCGCGGTAATCGATTAGGCGGGAGGGTTGCAGTTTCTGGCGTTTGCTCCGAGTTGCCAAGCGCATTCATTGCTTTCTATCGGTGGGAGACCATCGTTCGCTTCCTCGATGTAATCCCTCCCTTGTGCAATTATTGTGGCT
Organism: Andrena bucephala; assembly: GCA_947577245.1. Lineage (NCBI taxonomy): Eukaryota > Metazoa > Arthropoda > Insecta > Hymenoptera > Andrenidae > Andrena > Andrena bucephala. The sequence continues at coordinate 12,273,472 of OX387715.1, forward strand.
TGCAACTGAGGATGCAGAAAATTTAAAAATATTTTTAGATTCTGCTATTTATGTACAGGACGTAAAAAATTATATGTCATGGTTCACACAGATGTCTCTACATCACTGGATCGGTGGAGATCTGTTGAAAAAATGTCCCGCAAAATCGATCTTCACCTCGGAATTCAAGACCCACTTTTTTATTTTATTTTAACGTGTTCCACTCGCTGGGAAGATAAAAAGTGACAAAGGAACCATTTTGTCGTTCATTGTTAGAAACATTCTTTGGAACATAGCAAACACGTTGCAATGAAAAAAAATTTATCCTGAATTTCAACGTGATGGTCAATTGTGCGGGATATTTTTTTACCAGGTGTAGAATCACCTGTGTGGACCATGGCATATGATTTTTTACACACTGTAGATGTTTAGGCATTGATTCCAAATTTTACAAAAAGTTTTTTGTATGCGCGACTATTGCGTATGTAAGTCTCGCATCGGTGATTTGATTTGTTGTTACTAAAGGTAGTTGTGAAGTTCAGGGAAATGGAGAGAAGTGAAATTAAATAGTTCTTTGTGCGGTGACTTTGAATTTGCCACACTTGGTGGAAGTTCCCGCTTCATACAGGAGGTCCTGGTGTGCTCATGTTCCTGGCTGATAGTTCAGCCTGAAGGTCGCTCCACATAGACTCACCACATTTGCTGCAAGAGTAACTTCGAACCGCTATCACTATTCATGGGTAAACCATTTTAATCCCAACGCAGTGCAAGACTTTATCTAGCACATTATATACCCTTATCTTGTATTGTGCACTAATTACATTACAATCTCACACGCAGCACGAGAATGGACTTCATTTTCCATAGACGATGATTATTCCAATTCTCTTAAACATCAGGAACTAATAACAAAACTAGAGCTGTAATTATTCGACTAATTTCGAATACAAATAATTTCTTCAAATAATAAATTTAGGGGGAAGAAATAAAAATATAATCCCTTAAAATCGTTTATGGGGTTTAGCTTCCAACAAAAAATCTGATTATACTGTTTGTCACCAGTTCATGGCGGGAAGGGGGGGGGGGTGGGCCTATATGCGTGGGCCATTGAACGACTCAGTCGGGATTGTCCATTCATTATTATGAGAATAATAATACTAATATTACTAATAACCGATGGTTGTTTTCATTTCAAAATGCATAAATTTACCAAAGGTTAATAAAGTTCCAAATTTATCGTTTGAAAAACAAATAATTATAATGGCCAATATGAAAAGAATTTCACTTCATCGTGAAATTCCAATTCAGTACGGTCAGAAATTCGATCGTTCCGAATATTCGAATACTCCTAATTATTCCAAATTCTCTGGTATTCGATTATTCGGTACAGCCCTAAACAGAACCAGAAATAACTTAATACGGCCACAGCTAGAAAGACTCATCTAAACTTTCATCGAATTAAAAAACCGTATCCCCTTGTCGGTATGTATATCAACCCTTTAACGCCCGGCATATCTAACCCTTACTACAGAAACAACGGAACCTACACCAGCAGATTAAGCCGCAGGAAACGCCGCCGTGAAAGTGGAAAGCCTTGAAAGTAGCGGAAGTCGTATTAGCATGCGTATCGCGTAATTGCGTAAAGCATTAAATTGAGACGAAACGAGGGAGATCCATGGCGAGATAATTAGAGCAGCCACCTCCGTGAACAGTGGTAGTTGCCGTCATGATATTCGCCCTTGTGAGCAGGCCAGGCCCTCTTGTACGCGCTCACGCGAGAAATATCTCGGTTCCAATTAGCACACCTCCAGCTATCGAGCCAAGGACGTTACAGTAGGACGAGGGTGGTCGCGCCGGAATCACCCTGGACGCGTATAATTAATAGGGGCTTATCAAACGACGACGACAAGTATTCCAAGGCGTCCACGATCTTTCCGAATTCGAGCACATCACCGGTACCAGCCCCTCGATACGCTTAGCCGAACATCGACGCTCGATAGCATCGGACACGCGAGATGCACGCAACACCTAGATCCTGCGTAATTACGTGTTGAACGGGACCTTGAATCTCAATGGCCGCGGCACGCGACACCGCGCGTTCGACTTTTCACGCGGATTTATGGGACTTTCGATGCCATATGATAATTCGGGGCGTTTGCTCCGGATCTTTTTAGGAGTATTGTGACGGTGAAGAGCACCCGTGCACCTTTCAAATGTAGTCAATACGTAGTATCTTGCGCATTTTATCCAAAGTAGGTAGGGGAGACCGGGGCAGAGTGAACCTCGGGGTAAAATGAGCTTTCTTGATTTATTCTTTAACAATAGAATATATTTACAAATTTTGGTGACGTAATAAATGTGTGTAATACCAGAATGATAATTATGCACATTCAGATTTCGAAAAATGGAAATTCATTTAAAAAATTAAAAATGAAGTTTTAGAGACTTCCGATTGGTTTTCTTTTCAATTTAGCTTTTTGGATGAATGTGTCTTATATGTGTTATTTTAACTCCAAATTTTTTCTGCGTTTTTATAAGAAGCTTATAAACATACATGTACACGCGTTTTAGAAAACATTAATCCTAACAATATTAAATAATTAATTTTCTACTGAGTACATGTTCGGGGTAAAGTGATCGGGGTAAACTGAGCTGCAAATGGCTCCTAAGAACCAATGCCTGTCAGCTGGCTAGAAAGCCACGCGGCGTGGTGGAACAGAAACTAACCAGAAAAAAGTTTCCATAGTATTTGACAACCACCGTGAAAAAAAGCCGGAAGCTGCCGTGATACACACGTCATTTCAGCGCAAGAGGTTAATAGTGACCTATTGTCGAATTAAAGTTCTTATTTTGTTGCACCTCACTTTACCCCGGATAGGACTTCAGTTTACCCCATACATGGGGTAAGGTGATACCTCTTGCATCATATCTTTCAAGATGAATTTTAAAATACTCTAAGTTTATTTTAAGTATTGCTATTCGCCATTTATCAATAGTCATGTTTTAATTATATTATAAATCCATTTCCAAACATTTTTATGGAAAGGGAAAAATTTTATTCGACTTCAAACTTTTTTCGTATCACTTTGCCCCGGTCTCCCCTACTTTAATATAGCTATTTCTACTAAGGCCATGGCATGATTTACACATCATTATTGCTTTCCAATCCGTTTGAACGGTTCATACAGGTCTTTGAAGATTGTTAAAAGCAAAATAAGTAAATGCAGGGTTATTCACTTAATCCAGAACGCGCGCGCGAGAACAGATGAATTGAGCCAGTCCCTGTTGAAAGTAGTCAGTCCCTGTCCTAAAGAAGAAATTGGATTTTGGATGTACCAGCAGCTTGCTAAGGGTTTTTGCGTCGTTCTGCCCTGCGTCTGATGATAAATGTTGAGGCGATTGTCGGGAAAAGGCCACGCAAGGCATCTGTTATCGCGCGCCAGTTCTAAGTTAAGTGGACAACCCTGTATAACAAAATAATATAATAAAGTCACTTGAGAGACTTGTATCCATGCTGCAATATAATCAGTTTGCTGGAAACGAACGAGTGTCCAGTGACTTACGAACGGGAATTTAATTACTATATTCTACCATCGATGTACAATCTTTATAAATTATTCCGCAAGCTTTGCAGATTTCCCAATCTTTGTTAGTAGCATCAGCTAAGTGGCTTTTTGGGTAAATGATTGTGTCAGAAGCCCAACGAAGAAGCCTTTTCTTCCTGCAAACTCTGACACTTGATCACGTCTCAGTACTCGAGTCACAACTGTGGCATGTGCTGGGTTTATGATCTGATCTTTTACTTGTTCCCCAGGCTCAGCCTTTGCGTGCTTCTCCATCTTGACCCTGCCAAGTGTGTTTTATTTATGCGCAAGAAAATTTCCGCCCGTAGTTACGACGTAAAGATTTCCCCTACTTCTTAGTGGCGTCTGAAGTGTCGTAAATCCACGAGTACCCTTAAATTTGGAATAGAAAATATCGCGGGCCGGCTTATCGAATCAAGGGCGTGGGCAGCCCCCCTGCATTGCGTATCTCCATGCCCCATGCAGCAGGTTTGTGCAGACCGTTTGCAAAATTCAGGGAATGTCCCCAGGCCTGGCACTGACACCTCTACTTTCCGCGGGCTTCTAAAAAAAATCTCAAGGGAAAGAAGCCTAAGAGAAACTGAACACGAATTTAAGAGATTGGATGCTTCTGAAATTGAGTTACAAAAGTCTGTGTATTGTTAGAAATAAATTGTATCGTAAATTATAAACTACCTGAAGCTTGTAATTCTAAATTAACTTTTTCATTCGAAGTTTCTTTAACTGATTTAATTTGGAGAATTATTTAAATTGTAACTGTAACTGAAGCAGCGAACATTCGATTCAAAGAATTTATGAAGATCTTTGTGAAATGTTGGAATGTTTGCAAAAGAGACGCACGCAGCAAGCAAAAAGGAGAAGCAAAGGGGAGTTTTATTCGTAAAAAGTTTTCATCCTCTGGTACAAATAATGCCAGTATGTCGTCTGCTTTTTGCAGAAACCGAGTATTTTGCCAAGAACACGAACAGAAGACTATATTGCAGATCACTATAATGATACTTTTATTCATGCTCACTTCATCCATCCTCAAAGATGAATCTCCAACGAGCTTCTCAATGGTGATATGACGCAGCAGAAACTATTGGCATGTTTTGAATAGAATATCAAATTTGGGAATAAAAGGATGTTCAAATTTTGTTATTCCCTATCATTAAGGGGTTATGCCCACCTGTGAGGTCTGAAAAACATGTTTATTCGGTAATTTTTGCGGGAAAAACTTGAAGGCTTTTTTAAAAAAACCTTTACGTATTCGAAAGTATACATCTTATACTACTTGTAGTAATTATTCCAATGAAAAATATAAATAAATAAAATAAATATCAGTGATCTTCCGGCAGCGATTTTTTTTCAGTAGTTTGCGGTGACCACTCTAATTTTGACCTGATTTATCTGAAATAAACAATTCGAAGGAATTTAGTTAGTATATTAAATTATCTTGTCCTTAATCGTTCATTATCCCGAAAAATTAATTTGCTACAAAATGGCGGTTGTTCAAATTAAAATGTCGATTTTCGCCACAAAAATCGCTCATTTTTCGTCTGTAAAGTAAAAATTACGCAACGGAAATGAAAAAGCCACGATTAAGGACAAGATTTTCAGCTACAAAAGCTGAATTCATTCGATGCAGCTGTTCTCGGGATATTTTGGTCACCGATTCTGAAAATGTAGTTTCGAGAAAAACGCGTTTAAAGTTTTAAGTTAGGTTTACATCCTTCAGGACATGCCTGTACTAAAACTCGCACAGCTCCGCCAATTTTGGTCGGATCAAATTGAAACTTTCACACAGTACTTCTGAGATATTGTACTTTAAGAAAATGTAAAAACCCCAAAATCCATTTTCCGGATTTTGCAGGTGGGCATAACCCCTTAAAAATACGGAGTATTTCCCCTCTACTTAGCACAAAAGCACGAAAAGCATGACAATTTAAATGTTTCCATGTATTCAGACACTAGCCTAAGTAGAAAATAATTTTCCAAATTTGGTTACACCTTAACCTAAACTTTACGAAGAATTTTTCCCTCGCTTTATTTCTTCCTTTCTTATCATCTAGTGATCACCCCTTCGTGACACTAAGAAGTTGCGGCAATGTTGCAATACTCGTACTTCTTTTGAAACTTCCACTTCTCCGCCCGAGGCGACCCGAGTACAAGGGTTTCTCCTCTGAAGCAAATAAATCTAAACTGGCAAAATTTATCATCACTCTTCCGCGTGGCCGTTTCTCAAAGCGTACGCTCGATAGAACGTAAAAGAAACCAGCAACACTGGAAGCGCGAACTCGTAATGATTCTGTCCAGTCGAAATAAAGGCTGTGACACCGTTTTATAACTCCCCAGGCAACACTTCGAAACGCTCTTCGCGCCCAAAATGCGACAAAAGCTTATCGGAATAGCGATAACAGATACTACACGAATTTTGGTAAACCGTTAAAGTCTGTTTCATTAACTTCGTCTTGCGCTGCGGCACACACACTCTTCGTTATGTTCTTCGCTTTCAGCCATTTCGAAAAAAAGCCTCGGCTCGATGGTTCTAAACGAACGTGTTGTGCGGGCCGTAAAAAAGCTTGGCACCAGTTAGCGGATAGATCATCGAATACACGCGCTGGAATCGCCAGGCACGATGAATCAAAGCTTTATTGTCCGAGGAGCTACTGGGCTAGTCTTGTTGATTTCGTTGCGTCATTTTCCTCTCGCCACGGCTGAGACGATCGATCAACGGGAGCATTAAATTCGAATGAATACGCGAACCCCTGTAAAGGTTTGAATAGGCGCTCACCGAAAGAGGGAACCAATTTCGTAGGCATTTTTACGAACAGCGATTCATTTTCTGAAAATTCTTTCTCGTCCAATCGCATGAATCACTGTGACTGTACGAGGGGGCCACTTTTTTTTATATCAGAATTAATAGGGGCATGGTTGTTTGGGTAAGAGAAATTTGGGGTAATGGTGTTCAACCGTTCTATATTTGGAGTGAAATAATGTAAATATCGTGGAGGAGGAAATGAGTTCATTGAATATTTACGGCTTCCAGGTTTTTTGACTACTTAGCTTCAGAATTTAATCGTTTCTTATGAAATTGATTAGTTCAGCTTTCCATTCAAACGGAGACTAAATTTATTTTTAGCGTTGATATACAAGCCTCGGTGTTTTCTTTACCACTTATAATTTTTCATCTGTAAAATAAAAACTACGCAACGGAAATTAAAAAGCCACGATTAAGGACAAGATTTTTATATATAGAATAAGCCAACAAAAGCTGAATTCATTCGATGCAGCGGTTCTCAAGATATTTTGGTCACCGATTCGGAAAATGTAGTTTCGAGAAAAACTCGTAGTAGGCGTGTGTATAAGTAATACAGAATGTTTATTGAATGTATCTTGGAATATTTCGGTGGACACTAACTACCGCCGCGCCGTCAGCTTACAAGACAAATTGTCCATCGAAGGACGATCGTCCATTATTGTCAACGATTGACTTATTGCCATCGTGCTCGATCTTCATCTTTCATGTAAAGTACTTACGTGCATCTGTACGGATTGACTTTTGAAATGTGCTGGCCTTCCACGCTCTATGTCCACGGAAGAAGTTATTACGACATCATTTATAGTTTTGTCCTTCCTTTTTCTGAAGCAAAGTTTCTTGAAATATAAAATGGCAAGCTAGGCGCACGAGCCACTGAAAAATTCATTTGAATATTACGAGGAATTACTAAATTTCTCATTTTCAATTAACCTATATTAACATATACGTTAACATGTAGGTACTAGTCAATTATCATATGCTGATTCAATTGAAAGTGACATTAAATAACTTGAGGCATATTTAAGTCCATTTAATCCTGTTAATAATGTCAATTAAATAGTTCCAAATGAATCCACTTTGGTATAGGAAAGAGTAACTGAAATATCGAACGATTCTCGGTAGAATATTAAAAAGACTGCGCACTGCGTGGTATGCAATAGAGCGGAAACCTTGCCGCTTTATTTATTATACGAAAGTACACAGGTTCCGCAGAATCTGTGTCGCGCGGTACGTGGATCTTTTGTGTCCGCCCAAATTTCGACTTGCTCTACTTCGTGGCATAAGTAGTACAAATCGCCTGGCTGCTTAAAACCGCCATCGCTTCTAATACTCGAGCACGTGAGCGTGGAAAAATTATTCGGCGTGCATAATCTTGTAACATTGTTGAAACGCAATATCGAGCAAGTAACAATGAGTACATTTGCATGCATATCAAATGCAGTGGAATACATTATGTATAGTATTAGTTGCTGGGGGGGGGGGGGGGGCTCAAAAGAGAAATCCAGCTTTTATAATGTTTACGCTTGCTTTTAGCTGTCTACATTAATGTGAAGTTTGCAGAACGGTGTATTTCCTCTTGTAAAATTGATTCATAAGTTATTTCCAACGAATACCTTGAATTTCATTCTACACCACTTATAAATCACTAATGGCCAAATTTTCTCTGTCCTACTGACACCTATCGATAAGACTTGGAAATGAATTTTAGTAGAAGTAACAGAGATTTATTAATATTCATTGAACAGACTCAGAATCTGTAGAAATAGAATCTGTAGTATTTGATATTACAACTGTTCCAATTTTCTGTGACGGTATTACTTATGGGACCTTCAATGCCATATACATTTTTTAATTTCGAGCCATATATTCCCACTACCTCTATTTTATTATCAACACGCACATAATAAGTTAAACGAAGTACACTTATATACATCGTATATTTGAAAATTGATGGAACTTTACACTCATCATCAATCTTCAGGAGCCCTTACTCATTAAGGGGTAATTACACTGTAGAGCACGGAAAGGCAGCCTGATTTCGATAATTTTTTATGCGAGGATTGTGAATGGAATACAAAATCTGTTTGAAGGGTTTTATTGTACATACCTTGAAGTGTGATCACAATTTTTAAAATTTTTTTGATACAAAATGGCGGCGCTACAGCCTCAGTTCAGTTCAGCTTTTGCGGCGCAAAAGAAGCTTCTTCTGGAAAACAGTGTTCCGCGGCCGGAAAGATTTTTGACCTAGAACAAAAAACCAAAATTTGTTGAGTACTATACAAGATTATTTCGAGAAGTACACGAGGAAATTAAAAAATACTGTTTTTTGTACGAATGGTGCGTGATCGAATAAAACGTTTCAACAATTTCTAGGTTGTAGCAGTTCCGTGTTTTGTTCAATCACGCACCATTCTTACAAAAATCAGTATTTTCAATTTCCTTTTGTACATCCCGAGATTATCTTATATTGAACTCAAAACTTTTCGGTTTTTTGTTCTAGGTGAAAAATTGAAGGAGAAATCTTTCCGGCCACGAAACACTGTTTTTCAGAAGAAGCTTCTTTTGTTGAGCTGTGGCGCCGTCATTTTGTATTAAAAAAATTATAAAAAAAAATTGTGAACATCCTTCAAGGTATGTACAATAAACCCCTTCAAACAGATGTTGTATTCCATTCACTATACTCGCATAAAAAAATTCTCAAAATCAGGCTGCCTTTCCTTTCCAGGCTGCCTTAAACCAAAAGCACGCTTAAATTATCTTCTTCCGACATCTCACTTACACCTCCCCGTCGCGTGACTTAGAGATGTTTCACAATTCGTCATTCAACATAGCAGACCTGTTTTTCCAACTGAACGCGCATTCAAACGGTGTCGCAAAGATCGTAGATCACCTCCAGAAAGATCGTAGATCACCGACGAGAATTAAACTCGGCGAGAGGCGTTGGACAAAAAAAAAAAAATAGGTAAAAGGGAAAAAAGATAAGGACTCTCCAGCATCGAGGGATCCAGGCTGACCATTACGCTAAGGTATTTGCTGAAGTTACCGAGGCGTGGAAAATGGGGGAGCTTGGAGCAACCTTTTGCCCCATACGTGGAGACGTTTGGCATCTGACCAACCGTACGACTGTCAACGGGCGTGCCAACGGGACGTATCTAAATTATAGTTACGTCACAACGAACGCGGGGAACCCAGCCTCGCCAGTGCCAAGAGATTACAGGGGCCAGCCAGCGGCACGTATCAGACGCGAAAACATGAACTTAAGCACGAGACTTTGGGTAAAAGTGAATGCGATTCTGCGCTACCGGGGCGACAATTTACGGATGCACGCTCTCCTTCGTCACAAATCTGCCGGCAAAATGTACGCAACCCTTAATCCCCACTGTTTTGCATAGCCTTTTCTTATTTCCCTGCCTGGTACAGGGAGGGTAAGAAACTGTAAATAAAAGCGTTTTGCTCAGTATATCAAAAGGAGTGTTTATGAAGGGGCTTGAAATGTTGGGTTAATATTCTTCTTTGAACTTCAACGTGTCAGGGGCTTCCTGTTTTCCAGGGATAAGGACTTTTGATCCTTTGTTTAGAGTGTAAGCAGTGATGTAGATTGAGAATCTTAAACGGAATTGTTGACTCTGTTGTGTGTTACGAAGGTTTCATTAATCTCGCTAATTCTTACTCGTAATAATCTTCAAAATGGCGTGTATGTGTTTTAATGAGAAATATGGGGTAGATGGAGAGTATAATAAAGTTTGGAGGAAAAGCGAGGTATATTGAGAGCAAGGGTAAACGGATTGTCTATGGCCAGACTTTATAAGTCTGTCCTTCACGTCCTCATAACTAAATAAAGGTTCTTTCCAAGAAGTCTTAATTTAGAATTGTCCCGCGACATATATAAAACTCACAGCTTGAAGTAACTAGAAGACTAATACACAATTTGCATCATGATTTATAATAAAACTAGTTAAAGAACGTGACTGAAGTCTGATAAACTCAATAGATTCACAAAATTCTTTGTGACTTCGGAGAAGTAATTGAATAGTTAACCAGCATCTATAAAAAAAAATGTTTTTTACCTATGACAGATGTCCTGTAATAAGTGTTGGTGGACTATTCACTAAACCAAGAGTCTAATGATCTTCAAAGTGTAGACGAAGTTTCAGGGAATGTGTAAAGATTCGGGAAGGGAAGTGAAAACAAAGAAAGGCAGAAAGAGTATGGTTTGAAAAGATTTACGATGAAAGAGGTCGGGTGGCGGAGTAACCACGGTCCAAGTATTTTGCCCGTTTGGGGGCCGTTATAATTAATCCCCAAACGACGAACAGTCCGCGGCAAAAAATGAATTTTCGCAAGAATGTTTGGTGCTGATTCTTACCAACAGCGCGGAAGAATAAATGAGACCCTGGAGGGCCGCTATCGCGGGAATGGTGATTTCTCATCCGGAACTTTAAGTTACAATTCAGAGTTTCTTTTTTTCTGGTCTATTTTTCCGTGGGTGCTGCCTCCTGCGAACGAGGGTGGACGTAGATGTAATGAAAACGGGGATACAGTAGCACTTGCACCGATTTTCCTTAGTTGAAAAACCGTTTTCACGCTTGCTTTTATAACAGCGTTCTGCTTTGCAATAGTCTATGCCACTATTGGGCTTCTATTGTAATTTTTTAGAAGTTTCTTGAATATGCATTTCAAACAGATCGATACTTCTGTTGCTTTAGAATTGTTGTTTTTATATAAAGAAGTTTTACAGTAGTTCTGTTTCAGTAGGAAAAGCATAAAAATATACATTTTTGACAGCTGTTATCGTTTTTTGACTCTACTCAAACCCTAATCAGAGTATTCAATCACATATGGGGGTGAAGTAAATATTATAATATTTTTCATGAAAAATGTTAAACGGTTATTAAAAGAAGGTTAATAAAAACACTTTTTATAACATCGTTCGATTTTCTCCTAAAATCTAATCATTTAATATCATATGCCCTGGCGTGTCTGATCATAGTTTGACTTATTTCACTTGTAAGTGTAAGGGCATAACCATCTTTCTCGTGTGGAAAGATTTTCTACAATTTATCTATTATCATTAATGAACACTGTGCTGATGAACCGTTTCCTTGACAGATAGGAAAGTTTCTTAGTACTACTTCTAAAAAAAGTTATACGATTACCATATAGGAAGCTTAATCTCTCTACTTAATTTAGAAGTTATTGCTATAAACTATGCCATTGAAGGTTCTAATATATTTTTAGATTTTCAAGAGATGTAATCGACGATCAAAGTTAGACGTAAATGTAGACAGGTTAGGGTCACGGTAAAACGAGGGAGCAACCTTGAGAATGTGCCCCTTTAAACAGCGATTTATCTACAAATTGCTGGGTGCACTTTGCGTCGGAAATACTTCGAACATATCCGGCGCGTTGTTATTCATGAAAATTAATTCGCACGACGGTTTCCCGTGGCGCTATTTCAATGGGAATACACGTGATGACTCGTGCACGATACAGTCTATTAAGGGCTGTTATAATAACTAGCTTCTAACCTAGCGGGGAGTTCAGTTACCATTCGTAAAATGTAGCTTGCACCGCTTGGAACATGAATCATTTCACTTTCTACTTCTGAACATTTCCCAGAATTTCCTCCAAAGTAATCTTGCATTTTAGTCTCAGATTGTGTGAACTTTAATGATTACATATTCTTTTGCTTAAATTTCCTATGAATCATTTATACGTTTTAGTATAGAAGGATTTCAGAAATAAAATGGCATCTATCTAATTTCTGGATGATTCCACACTACTGCTTTTGGAAAAATAAATAATTTGTACGATGAATTTATTTTAAATACTTGTTCATGCATACCTTTTTAATGAATCCACACAAACCAAGGTGTCGAAAATGGGGGTGACAAAAAACAGTATCACATTTTTTATAGAGGTTGAAGTTACCTTTGTTTCTTTTCAGGGAAATGCCTATCCATTTCGTATCTGTATTATAGCTTGCGGAATTTTGGGAATTCTTTCGTTTGATTATTAAAATTCTTATCGTATTCAGTGTCTACTCGATCCTCGAATGAAAAGGATTATCCGGGCTTTTGAGCGGCGTTCCAGGAGTTCGATTCTCGCCTCATAAGCTCGCGTCGACATTCGCGGGCATGAACTTCGGCGCTGTGATCGAAAGGAAATGAAATAAAGGAGGCAAAGCGTCGGGAACAATTGGCAGTTTTGCGGAAGCAAAGAGAAGAAGAGCGTGAGGAAGAGGAGAAGGCGAAATGGATGTGTTCTCTATGGCAGAAACGAGAGGATCCGAGGGATCTCATTTTGCTACCCCTTCGTGTCATCCACTCTGGCGAAAAGGATTCGTCCTTTTTACGTTTATTGAGGTTATTGAGAAGCTTCCGAATTTTTCGGGGATACCTTTGCAGATCGAAAGTAATTGCTCGAAACTTGATTAATTGAGGACTGAATGTTATTGAAAATATAAATATATTTCTATCCATACGTGCTTTGCTAATCGCTTTTGTTTTTGGAATCAACGATTGAATAAAGGGCCAAGGAGAAATGGAATTGTCATTATCATGATTACCACCAATGGTGGGTCAACACTGTACTATTATTAAAATTATGCCCAAGTATGCAAATTGTAGTTCATTAACAAAAACACTGCAAGGAGAAGTATTAGTAATGGATTATATAGCGAATGTAAAATATGAGGAGTGAATATGGGATTCGATGGAGCGATGTAAATAAATAACGTCACCATATTTGGCGACCGCAACAAATAAAATATCAGTGTGAAATATTATTTCCAGATATAAATCGCTCTTGTAACACTGCAAATAACAGACTCTCATATTATAATTTCGTAAATGACAAATTATAAGGGATTTAAAATTTCTAACCCACACATTTCTAACAAAACTTATGTGTAGGTACTATAATTCGTGAAGTAAATTGTAAATAGTATACTGACGCTACTTCTCTATTAAAATCGCACAACGTCGTACACTTTGTCTACAGTGAAATCTGCGGGTAAATTAAAATAGAATTTCACTTCCAAATATACTGATTAAAACTGACCTCGATCCTCTCTACGAAACTCGTAATTGCAATCGTAACGATATCAACCTTTAATGGCTATCGTTTCGTCCAAACAAGCAACGTCAACAACAAATGCACTTGTTACTGAAAAATGAAACTGCTGTCGCAATTAAGCCTTCGAAGAAACGTTCGTTAGCAGCAACAAACGTTTCGGTGTAACGAACGTCGCGACTAATACTATTGGCGTGGCTTTGCAATAACACAATCGCTCATCCTCTTCTGTCGCTCTTGTCGATCCGCAACGAATGTGGCCTTATTTCGCGGTTCGAATGAAATGCCTGTCCAATTAGTGACACATGTACGTGGAAATCTTTTAAAATTTTTTGAAATATTATCTTCAAATATTCCCAACTCGACAAAATACTAATTTAACTTTTATAAGTAGTCCTCTCACTGTATTTCTTCACACTTGTATACGTAGAAATACGTAGAAATATACTTCAGCTTGTCAGTGTTAGCTGAATAAGGAATATCGTTTCTTAAAAAGTACGCATTAAAGGGCCTTTTCTCTGCAGTAATCTGCAAAACTTTCGATCATTTCAATACCAACTTCACCTGTCGCAAGTGACTACATCTGAAGTATCGATCAAGACACAATTAACCTACTTAAAGGGGTCATGCTCAGTCAGGAGGCCGAAAAAAGGGTGGTCTTTGGAAATTTTTTACTCAAAAGCTATGACACATTTCTCAAAAAATCTTTTTTCCTTTTAAGGATTGCATTTAGTACCGTGCATCGTAATTTTTTTATTTAAAAATATTTATCAATAACTAAGTTATTGTCCATCACTCGAAGGTTCTCTAAAAAAAAAAGGCTTCTGTGGTGACCACTGCTGCACGAAAGACGATCATCTAAAATAAAAAATTCAAAAGAATTTACTTATTATATTATATTATCTAGTATTTGAACGAAGGATTTTTTTATCCGATGCTTAGTTTTCTTTTAATTGACGAAAATCAGGCACGATTTATGATAAAAATTGAAACTTTTACTTTAAACATCAGCCATTTTTTCCCAAATCAATATTTCGAAAAATCCTTCGTTCAAATACTAGATAATATAATATAATAAGTAAATTCTTTTGAATTTTTTATTTTAGATGATCAACTTTCGAGCAGCAGTGGTCACCGCAGAAGCCTTCATTTTGAGAGAACCTTCGAGTGATGGACAATAACTTAGTTATTGATAAATATTTTTAAATAAAAAAATTACGATGCACGATACTAGATGCAATCCTTAAAAGGAAAAAAGATTTTTTGAGAAATGTGTTATAGCTTTTGAGTAAAAAATTTCCAAAGACCACCCCTTTTTTCGGCCTCCTGACTGAGCATGACCCCTTAAGGGGTTATACCCAGTCAGGAGGCCGAAAAGAGGCGATTTTTTTTTAAAATGCGAAAGTACATATTTTCACAGAACTTTTTGCACTTAAAAGAGCAACATTTAAATAACATTTAGTAATTTTTTGTAGAAAATATATTTACATTTATAATAAAAATACAACATCATCCAAGAAGCTTTTTAAAAAATGGTGAGCAAGATATCTCAAAAACTACTGCACCAATCTTTCTGAAATTTTGTGGGCTTATTTTTGTTATATAAAAATCTACTGAATGACGGAAAGATTTTTTTCAATGTATAGTTTCGATTATATCAACGAAAAATGGCTTCATGGTTATCACTAATGGTGATCGTATTAACAAACCCACACACACGTCAATATAATTATTTTCGCCAGAAGTGTAGACGTTTGGCAAAAGTAGAAAGAATAGAAATTTCCTAAGTGCCTCAGATGCAGAAGCATTACCCACAGTATCGACATCAACTGGAAACCACATCACCTCCACTCGTAGCTTCCCCTTGTCCCCGCGGTTGTGTTCTATCGGAGATTTCAGCGGCAGCTTTCTTCCTGGCGCCGAAGTAGGTACGCTGTTTTTCTCCCCGGGCCAAAAATCTGCATTCCCAGTGATCGTTAGCAAGCCCGAGACGGCCTAAATGCATACGATAAGACAGTCTGTGCGAATGCAACGCGCACAGTGCCTGGGAGACAATTAGGTCTGCGGTCGGCATGTGCATGTCGTAGACCGCACACAGATTTGCTTGCTCCCCTTTCAGCGCCGACCACCTACCGTGAGCACCACTTTAACACTAACGCCTTTATGGCTGCTTACGTCGGAACGACGACGATGGAACTCGCGTAGGACACTTGGGCGTCTACAATGGAACGCGGCGGAGACCAGACATCCACTACGGTTTGCAAAAATTCCTAGACTCCGTTGTGTCCCCTCGCTGAATCGCTGATAAGCCCCAGGCTTAAATTGCACAGGCGAATTTCGCGCAAGCCCGGCTGCACGCTCGTGGCGGGGCGGGTGAATGTAATTCGTGGAATGCGCAACGACAGTGGCACGATAGAGGGTATACTGTTGGGTAAGGAAATCTACTGCCTTTTCTTCGTTCGTATTCGTCATAGAAGGCAAAAGAATCTTGGTCGGTATGGCTATTAGGGAATACGAAGACGTCCAGCAGCAATGTTTTATGGGAGTCGGGGTAGTACGAGATAACGAACTATTAAACTGTATTTGTATTTCGTCGAAGCTAAGTAGTTTGTTCTTTGAAAAAAATCATTCGATATCTTTGTAAAAGTAACTCTAATTTTTATGAAATATCCACTGTTACGAGGAAATAGATCCGACCTTTTCACAGAAAAAGGGACGAGGCAGTCACTATGCGAGACGTAAGAATGAAGCTTGGGAACGTCGAATGGAGCTCCACAGAATTACTGATGAAATGGTAAGTAAACTTCAATCGAGCGGAAATCATCTTCCGCTCGGAACCAGATGCCGTTCAACTCCATTTCTGTTGACGCGCTTTAATCGAATAACGACCGTCTTTTGAGCTTTTAAGCGTCGATGCAGCGACGCGTTCCAGAACGTCCTAAGGGCCGCGATGGCATTGCAAATAGACTTTCACTTTACCATCGGCGTTCGGCGAGCCGGAAGGGGTGGAAAGCGAGACGTGAGCGGGTCTAACTCCGGGGCAAAATGTATCTCTCCGTGGCTGAGACTGTTGCAAACAAAAAAGTTTAGCGGCCCTTTGATTGACCAAGCTATTAAAGTGTCGTGTCGTGTGTTCTCGCTTTCTCATCCCTGTCACACGTTTCTTTCCTGTTACATCTTCTGTCCGTGGCGGTGTAAATTGCACGGCCACGCTTTCCTCCCTTTCCACTCCTCTTTTTTCGGCGTCCCTTTGAGGTAGTGCCAAGTGGCCAGCAGCGACGGACTTTTTGATATGGAACGTTTGAGAAAAAAAGGGCGCGTGGAATGAGAAGTGTCATGTGAAAGGGATGTTAAACGTCGTAGACATGCAAACTCGTGTTACCCGGTTATTTACGGATAGCTTCGAGCTATAGTGTCAAACGGTGAATCGTATACATTAACATTTTCCTATGCTTTTATACCCTTTCTGTACTTTATAGGTACGCTTTGAATATATCGTAGAAATGGAAAATTGAATATGACAGTGATAATTGAAGAGTAACTTAAGGGGTCATTCTGGTAATCACGCAGCAAAATTCGGCAACATTCAAGATTTTTTTTTCTCAGCGAATACAATGGATAACAATGTCAAACCTTTTTTTCATTTATTAAGCTACTTATAATGTATACGGAACGATTTTTTAAATATTATCTGGAGTTAAAAATTGCGCCCTTGAAAATACAGCGGGAGTGATTTCAGCTCACACACTCATCTGAAACAAAAAAAGAAAACTAATTCTTAATCATTATGAGTACCGCTGTCGCAGGTGCCAGAATTAGCCACGTAAGTCAAAATTTTAAAAAATTGCGCGCATTTAAACTTCAAGTCTCGAAATTTTCCATTTTTAATTGAAGTTTGAATGCATGGAATTTTGTTAAATTTTGACTTGCGTGGCTAATTCTGGCACCTGCGATAGCGGTACTCATAATGATTAAGAATCAGTTTGGTGTTTTTGTTTTAGATGAGTCTCTGATTTTTACCTCCAGATAACATTGAAAAAAACAATTAAAAGTGTATTTAAAAAATTGTTCCGTGTACATTATAAGTAGCCTAATAAATGAAAAAAAGTTTGACATTGTTATTCATTGTACTCACTGAGAAAAAAAATCCTGAATGTTGCCGAATTTTGCGGCGTGATTACCAGAATGATCCCTTAAGTTTGTTAAGTTTTTCAAATTTCAAACTTCTCTGCAGGAATAGTGAAAGTAAGTTCAAATCAAGCTACTCCCAAAATGAGACTACATACCGGAACAATTATATTATTCCAACACTTCTCAACTTAATAAAAAAAATGCCATCCCACAAAAGCACGCAATTCTTTTCCCTCTGCTCACCAACCTGCCAGATATTCTTAAAAATTCGTCCAAGCAAAGCGGCACTCGCAGTTCCAGCGTCACGGTAATTTCATGTAATTTAATTCTAAATGCTCGTTTCCGTCGCGTCTTAATTGCAATTTTACATGTCTGAAAATTAAGTGGCGGTGACGAATTTTTTTACTAACGCGTCGAGTGTCATGCAGTTACCCTTTAAATTGGAAACAGGAAATCTCGATACTTCCTGACAGTTTTGTCACGAGTGCGTACTTGAAATTCTGCAGCAAAAAAAATTCGGCCAGCGCTCCTCTGTGTTGGCCCAATTGCGACACGTCACACGGACACGCGGTGCGCGCTCATGCAATGGTGGCTGGTAATGTGGAAGTCTCACGTAAATCACCACACCCTGTTATGACGTCACATGATTTACCCTGACCCGACGGGGCGCAGGGCGAGCCCGCGGAGCAGGCGAAACGGTAACGAACAAATGGTGTCGGCTTCGCCGAGGCATCGGGTCACGAAAGAACGGCTACGCTTAATTAGCATACGGATATCCTTCTAGCTGACACGTTCGGCTACCTTGAAAACATTCAGCGCCGATCTATCGTCCAAGAAAAGGGTACACGCTCGATATTTTTTGATAGGGTAATGAGACTGATGATAACGCTCGGGTCTAGTAATATCTTTCCAAATGGTACGCTCCTCTCATCACCCAACAAAAAAGATAATGATTGATTTACTTATTTATTTTCAAGGTGAGGTATTTCATACATAAACTTTAAACATCTAAAATTACATATTGTTGAATATATTTACTAATAAATATAAATATTAACATTTAGCGTAATCACAGCTTGACATGTTGGATGTCTTTAATTGATGTTTCATGCCAAAATATTCAGTGCATTTTCAGTTACAGCAATTTTTATAAAGCGCAATTTTAAAGCAAAATAACAATTTTAAACGATTTTATTCAGCTTCGATCCTCTGTATGTTTGTTTGTATATATGTTTGTATGTTTGTTTGTATGGTTCAAATCTGGTAACTCAAATTTAACCCACTTCCAACTATCCAATTGTCTTGAAACTTTACAGGCGTGCGTAGTTTGGATGACGATACAATATTTTTAAAAAAATTAACCCCGAGCGGGTGAAAAAAATACCCAGTCGTCATTAAATATAACAAATTCAAACGACTTGAAATCAGTCACTCCCGTTCTTTACGAAAACGACGAAAAGTCGCTGCGTTCGGGACGCTAGTCGCATCGGGATTGCCGATAATACACAATTTATCGAGAAATGATCCGTCACGTATGTACGAATATTAAAAAAAATAAAACTTTGCAGGTGTTCGTAGGATATCACCATCAAAATTATAGTACAAGAAAAGAATGATTTTTTAGTGACTTCAGCAATGTAGCGTTTACGCAAAATGTTAAACACTATACAGCAATGAAAGATATTTGTGAAGAAGTCTCAGCTGGGAAATGTAAATTCACAAACACTAAAAACTAGAAAATAAAAAATATATCAAAAAATTTTTTATATTAAACGATTTTATTAAAAATGCACTAAAAACTAAAAAATAATTATTTTCTTGTACTACAATTTCGATGGTGCTTTTTCACTTTAAATAAAATCGTGGAGCAGAATATGAATCAATTTAATACAGAATCCAAGCGTGGAAATGCATTTGTTGTTAGAAAGTTTTCGCTCGCATTAATGAATCAAACAAAATATTTTACTTGCGGAATACAGATTGTAATGTGACAGAATATGAATCCATTTAATACAGAATCAAGCGTGCAAATGAATTTGTTGTTATAAAGTTTTCGTTCACATTAATGAATCAAACAAAATATTTTAATTGCGGGATACAGATTGTAATGTGACTGAATATGAATCAATTTAATACAGAATCCAAGCGTGGAAATGAATTTGTTGTTATAAAGTTTTCGCTCGCATTAATGAATCAAACAAAATATTTTAATTGCGGGATACAGATTGTGATGTGACTGAATATGAATCAATTTAATACAGCATCAAGCGTCGAAATGAATTTGTTGTGAGATACCCTGTTCCACGATTTCATTTACAGTGAAAAAGCACCATGGAAATTGTAGTACAAGAAAATAATTATTTTTTAGTTTTTAGTGCATTTTTAATAAAATCGTTTAACATAAATTTTTTTTTATATATTCTTTCATTCTGATCATGGATATATGAAGAGTACATAATAGACAACAGACTATAAAGAAAGAAAAAACGAATATAGAAGAAAGCTATTAGAAGAAAGCTATTGGTCTATTTATGCAATTATTATGGTGAGGGATTGTATGGTTTGTGAATTCGGTATCCGCATGGCGAATATTGGGTAATGTTCATTGAAAGTACTTGATACACAATGAAACGAAATGGGTTATACACTATAGAACGGTATATGCACTTGAGTCTATTGGGTTTGCATAAACTATTTGGTCAAAAGCTTGCATGGAGCACGCGTCTCGAGTATAGAGACGCTCGCGGATATCTCGGTTTTCAGTGGCCACTCAAACAGATTCCGTCGATGAACAGAAGACGCATTCTCTCCCTAACATGAGAGGACAAAGAGAGCTTCCCAATATGGACAGGCTTGCAAGTGCTATCTCGAAGACATTCAGGCGATTGACTCTGCTTATCTCACACAGATTCGACAATAATGCGGCACTGTTGTCCAATACAACTGTCAAGGGAGATAGATACCTGAAATCCCATCTCTGGTTCTGTTCCTTATTAAAATAGCTAATTACATTAGGTAATACGGCGAATTACAGCGTGGTGATACGAGAATACTGTGCTTGCAGCATTGTTTACTCCCCGGAATCCCTCAGACGACCCCCTTAGACCATCTGTTGCCTTAATCGTTTGATGGAGGAAGCCTGTTGTCTTGTTTGTGGCGAAGCTAAACGCTCCAAGATCAATCCCTAATCTTCCTGGGTTAGTAAACTTCTTGGAGATAGTTGGAAGAAGAATGTCCAGGAAGCATTACTACAGAATCAACATCTTCAGAGGACTTAGCCTTCAGGATATCCTTACCATTGACTCACACCCTACCTATCCTTCTAATCTTCCTATTTGTGACACCAAAAACTAGATAAATACCTTGCAATACGTTCTAAATCGCTCCCCATAACAGTGCTTAAATCGTCTACATTCCTCCCAACAAATTCATAACTTGTAACTGTTAAAAATACAGAAGGAAATTCACAAAATCAGTTGCTTCGATTGAAAGAAACCAGGCCATCCCCGATGTCCAATCCCAATATTCGAGTAAACAGCGAAAATGTATTGAGCCCAAACAATTGTGCAAGCACAGAGTGGCCAGCAATCAGAAAATTAATTCCTAGCCAATCACGTCTCCAATACAAAGACGCCCGGTCTGGTGTCTCCTATCATTCGTGTTCCGAGCAAGATCGACGGAACCAGCCGATCCTCCATTTCAGGAAATTGTCGATCTTGGGCGAGGCAGATGGCAACCAGCCACGGAAGAGAAGAAATAATTTCGGGTGTACACTCGCTTCGCATAAATTAAGCGGTGAAACACAAACGGAGCCAGGCTGTCTCCCGTGGCATGTCAGTGACCATTTCGTACCAAGGGATTCGAGGGATCGAAGGGGGGAATCCTGGCGGGGTCCTCACGTATACCGTCGCCTAATCCAATTCGACAGCTGTCCAACAGTCTCCCTGTATCTACTGTAAACGAACAGGGGAGCGGTGGTTCGTGTTGGGGGAAATGACGGTCTCTCAAGGGGATTCGTCCGGTAAATCTTTGGCGCACAGGGCCCGATATGCATACCTTTCAGGGGAATTGGCGTAAATTTTCTAATTGAATGCTAGAAACACAATTTATGGAAAGCGTTGCCGTTTCGTTTGTGGGTCGGGGTTTCTGGCAAGAGTTGTATGGTGATCTTTCTGGTTCGATTTCGGAGGAATTTATAAAGATCATAAAGATCTTATCTGTAACGTCGAGAACCGCCCTCCCTCCCCGTTTCTGGACGAGAAGGCATCTTTTGCCCCGTCGCACAGTGGTACATAATGACATTTTTTGTTCAAATCACCCGACAGGTCGTAATTTTTCAGAAAACTTGGCGATTTTTTTTTTAAATTCTTCGCAATTAAATTCTCTATCGATCTGTCTGGCCGAAATTTTGAATTTCGATGCTGATTTTTTTATATTTAGCGAATTATACACCACTTTTAGCAGATCAGTATCTGTGGGCTCTTTTGGCCGCCGGTTCCGAATTTAAAGTAAGATTTCCGAAATTGAAGATGGCGAATCCAATATGTTGAAGCAAAATTTCAGAAAATGGGCTTATTCGGAAGAAACATAGTGCGTCTAGATTTTCGAGGACGCTGATTACGAATATGAGGTAATTATTATAAAGATCAAATTTTTTATTTGTACCACAAATCTAATACTGTAGATCAAATTGTAAAATTTAAAATGGTGGATGGACATTCGTATTTTTACAAATTTTTAGGCATCTCATAAATGTGTACGTGATTTTGCATATTTAAGCCTATTCGTCTGTGTTCATACGCGTCCTCATAGTTGACTTTTCGGATTCAATATTGACAAGCAAGAGTTTTAATGTCTGATAATTTTAGATGGCCTGATTCACTTAACGCTTTATCCCAGTTGTTTTTAGAAATCCGATTTTATTATGTACAATTTTATTTGAGGAGGAGCATTTGTGCTTCTGGAAGCAAATCTCCGATTTTTTGTTTATGTACGTGTTTAAAAATATCAAACATTAAAAATCCTGCTCATCAATATTGAGTCAGAAAAGTCAACTATATTCGGCATATTGGATTCACTACCTTCAATTTCGAAAATCTGACTTTAAATTCACAGATACTGATCTTCGAAAAGTGCTGTATAATTCGGCAAATATAAAAAAATCAGCAACGAAATTCAAAATTTCGACTGGACAGACCGATAGAGAATTTAATTACGAAGAATTAAAAAAAAAAAGCTTCAAGTTTTCTGAAAAATTACGACCTGTATGGTGATTTGTACAAAAATGTCATTATGTATGGAGAGCAGGTGAATTGTCATCTTAAGGATGGAGGAGGAAAAGAAGACGGTGGTTTCGTCTTGGGACGACCGTCAGTCAGAGGTAGATTCATCAGTCGGGCTATAGCCGACAGACTCTGCTCTAGACGCATGGGGACCGAGTGGAATAAACCGTAGGTATCGATTTTCGACGCGGAAACTGTAGGTTTGACAGTCCGCCATTTTGTTCTAAATGTGAAACTTAGGAATCGGATCGGTCAACGACCACAAAGTGCAACAAATTTTAATGTCTTGATTTGTTTTTATGCTTCAGATAGGCACAGAAAGCGGAATTTATGGCACCGCAATTCTACTCATTCCGCGAGGGACCAACTTTGAGCGACTATAGCGAGGGGAGGGAGGGTACTTTTGTTTAAATAAAAATTCTTTTAACACTTTCAAGCAGTGTTCTTTCATTTGCAACAAACCCCATCTTTCTAGCTTTGTAATTTCATATGGAAAAAAATTCATAAATGATGCTTAATTTTCGGGCAAAAAAAGTACTATGCCCCCTTGAGTTAGAAGAGTCCTTGGAAGAATGGATATTCGAGTGATTCGAGAAAGACATATTTAAAGAAAGGGGAATACAATTGGGTCAAGAAAAATCGTCAGGGACGTGGTAGCGTTAATTGTACTGTTGCTATGTTTATGCAATTGTTTGAAGAAGTACTATTAATTGTAGATTCAAAATACAATTTTCTCTGTGTTTAATCGATACTAAAATTCTTTAAAATAAGGGGTCGTGAGCTTTCCCCGTCACGTTTAAAACATTGGATTGCGAGGAATTCTTGCGAATATCCTGTTATGAAACTTAAATACTGTATTTAACTCTGAAACCTGTTGTTTGTAAGTTAATAAGTTTGTAAGTTGCAAGGTAACTCTATCAAATAAAATGGCAACTTCAAGCAGCTGATACTGTTCAAATTCAAAATACATTTCCCACCAACTTTTTTCAGCTTTCCAGCAGCCACTCTCCATCTTCAATGCCTCGTCTTCAACACCTGCTGAATAATACTAATATCCCAATCTCACCAATAAAATTAACAAAATTTGCAAACAATGCTGTAACACATTGAATGTATGTGTTTGAAACAAGACATCATTGACAAAAGTCTTTGTTGCAATCTGAGTTGTCACTGATTCTGCGATGACTCCATTTCATTTTTTACATAGGAACAGTATTTGAAATTAAAATTGGACATGTAGTGAAGCAATTATAAATCGCAGAGGAATTTGTTTCCAGTATTTGCCGCCGTTCAAACGAGCCTCTGTTTATTGTGCGAAATTCACATCGTCCCTTCGACTACGCTCGCAAACAGACGAAATTCCTGCAATTTCTGACGCTCCCAACTCCTTCTTTACCACGTACGCTTGCTTGGCAATATTTCAACGTTGAACTGTAATCAATGTTTCCCGCTGTACCCGGAAAGATCGGGCGGAAGTTTCTAATTTTCCGACGTAAAATGTACCAAGCGTATCCTTCCAAGTTATCGAAGTTTCTCCGATTATCGGCGGTAACTTCGAAATAAAATTCAGCCCCAACTATTCCCGTCTGCCAGGAACCGTTGAACTATAGCTTCCAACTACGTGAACTTAAATCGCGATCGGCGGCGTATATTAATCTTTCGTGGGGGTGACACGTCGCCTGATAAGGTTCACCTGTTTAGAGATAATTCCGGCGAAGCTAATTTGCATGTCTAAGGTAAGTGAAATGCGCATCACTAAATAGACGCATGAATTAATGGATTTCTTTGACGAGTATGGCGGGTAGCTTTGATTTGAGACTGTTTAATTCAAATTGAATTTTTTAATTGAAAGTGAATTCGAACTGAGGGATACTGTAACGGTGATTATGTTTCTTAATCGAGGTGTAATTAGACTTTAGTAAAATATCAAGATTTTATTCTAGGAAGAAAGGAAGAGTAAAATCTCACGAGTCGAATTTAACGTAAGAAGCCGTAAAGAATCATTTGCGAGCTTCGTGTCCCTCAAACTAAAATAAGCTTCATGGAACATTAACCCATTTACCTTAGCAGAACAAGTAACGCTGTTCATATCAAAGCAATATTTCACTTCCCATAGTTAATGTCGACCCACGTGTTTGTGATAAAAGTCCTTGCATGGCGCTTCGCGAGCTATAATTATTGGTAACGTAATTTTCGTGATAACTAACAAAAGGAACTAATAAATTTCATTTGAAGTTGGTAAATGGTTGAAAAAGGAACAGTACAATTAAAACTAACCACCTTCTTTCAAACACGTTCCAATTAAACTGTTAAATATTAATTTATGATATGAAAATGTAATAAAACAGCAATCTTTTCTTATAACATTTAAAACAAATTCAACCGACAAAGAAATTTTTAATTTATTTAACAAAAGTATTAGGACTAAAGATTTGATGCCATGGCCATTGCCTAAACACCCTAAACGACTTGCACGATCACTATTAACTCGCGCTTAATAATAGTCTTGCACATACTGTCTAACGAAATATTTCCCGTTCTAAGTTTCTTCTGCAAAAAAAGGAAAACTTTGGTATTACTGTGCAGAATGGAATCTTTAAGTTGAATTTTGAATTTTGGTTGAAGTTATCTTCACGAAGTTTTTATAGAAGCTTCAATTCCACCATTCACCACAGAAGTCAGCTTGGGTTCGGGATTAATATTAATTGCACACGTTTCATTACTTCTCCGCGTACATCACAGGTACCTCAAAATTAACTTTCTGTTTTACCTCGTATAGGTACAGTTGAACATTT
Source organism: Andrena bucephala (assembly GCA_947577245.1). Lineage (NCBI taxonomy): Eukaryota > Metazoa > Arthropoda > Insecta > Hymenoptera > Andrenidae > Andrena > Andrena bucephala. The sequence goes on from OX387715.1 coordinate 12,299,117, forward strand.
CAGTTTATGTATGAACAATAGAGGCTCGACTATATGGTACCAATATTTCAAATAGAAACTCGTGTCACTTCAGAGTAATGACTATAGCTGCCAAGCCAAGGCAGCTGGAAACGAGGATGGCACTCATCAAAGCCCTATTATTTATTCAAGGCGCAATGTCCAATTCCGAAAGAACTAAATAGTATTTTAATTTGATCGCAGTTTCGATTTTATTTGACAGACAGTAATTTACCAGAACACTTGGCGCTGCGTGCCTGTCACTTTGTGCAACTGACATTAATCGCCGTTCCAAAGCATCGGTAAACACTGTGCTTTCATCGTCCCCTTACTCTCCATTTGCCTTACCTTTATGTATCGAACTCTCCTTGGCATACTTTTCCTTTATTTTTTCAAGCGAAAGAAAATTGTTATAACTGGGGATACATAAGAGTGATTGACAAGGAGCTAAGACACTTTTCACTGCATTCTTCCTATACTATGATCTTCCTTAAGGGGGGGTTTGCGCCTTGTTGGACCGAAAAATAGGTAGTTCTTTGTGCATTTTTTGTACAAAAACGGTTCGACAAATTAATTTCAGGTTTGGCAGGCAGTTTCACTGTATCTTGAACTATTGTTCTGAATTTTGGTGTGACAGTGAAAAAAAAACATGGCAGATACAAAAAGGGCGTTGAAATATAATCGGGTGGTGCTGGCGTTGACGAAAAGTACTGTAAGGGTTGTCCGAAACATAAAAGGAAAATAGATTCTTAATCTATATGAATGTGGCTATCGGTGGTAGTAGATACATTAAAAAAAAATAAAAAATGTTAAAATAGTAGCATTTTGAAGAAGACGAAACGTCCTGGTTTGAGTCTGAAACAGGTTTTGCCCCAAAATCGGGAAAACTTCTTTAAATAAAAAAGGAACGGTAACAGATACGGCAATAAATCTACTACCACCGATAGCCAGATTCATATGGATTAAGAATCTCTTTTCTTTTTTATGTTTCGGATAACCCTTACAGTACTTTTCGTCAACACCAGCACTACCAGATTATTTTTCAACGCCCTCTTTGTATCTGCCATGTTTTTTTTTGCACTGTCATACCAAAATTCAGAACAATAATTCAAGATACAGTGAAACAACCTGCCAAACCTGAAATTAATTTGTCGAGCCGTTTTTGTACAAAAAATTCACAAAGAATTATTATTATTAATTATCCCCCTTAAGGAGACCAGCTTATTTCAGAGTCCATCTGTGTAAAATAAATAGAATAAAACTGGATATGCCACCAGACTCTTCGTATACATATAGATAGGTAATACGTATGTATACCGAAAAGCACGCCTGAGTAACTTTTAATTAATAATTATACATTCATCAGACTCCAGCTCAGTTACTTGTTACCGAGTGTATATTGTATCGATGAATGGTAATTAATTACACTGAGCCGCTTTACAGAGGTAGAATGCCATTTAACAGGGTTACTATTACGATCAAACGGAAACAACGAGAGAAGAGTAAGTATGCTTAACGATGTATCCAATTACAAGCTTTAAAGAGTTCTCTGCGCACCCGTCACTGACAAGTGCGTTGAACAAAGCCGTGTGTATTCGAAGCCAGTCACACTTAAAGTCACGTGTAATTGAATTACACTCGGTTGAAGGACGTGTGCATTCGATGAACGTATTTGTGGCCGAATTGCAGCAGTGAACAGAGATAAAAATCACGAAGAACATTGTCGTCGCGCGAGCAACATTACACCTGCACGTAGAAAATTATTTTTATTATTCCACCACCCGGAATTTGCACACAAAGCCACGATATCAGATTCCAGAAAGGGTAGCTGAAATTTCGTGGCTGGGAAACTAACACTATTAGCGTGTTGTACCTTGCACGTGGGTGTTTCAATTGTGGAATGCAAAATGCACTTTCAAACGACACGCAGGGTTTGTTCTAATCTCTGTTTGGTGCTGCTGAGTTGAAACGCTGATATGCAATGCCTAAATAGTAGCTCTACTGCTCTAAATGAAGTCTACGATCGATACCTAATGGAAGTGGAATCGCAAGGCTCGTGAGACCTGGCGGGGGCGATTCAGGACTTGTAGGGTTCTATAGAAGGTGACTTCGGACTGATGGGACACGATGCAGGTGATCCCGGTCTCAGGAGACTTGATGCAAACGATAATGGACTCGTGATACCCAATAGAGGCATGTACAGGTTGGAACTTGGATAGATTTTGATTCAAGTTCATTCAGATGATTGATGGTGTGGGGTATGGATGACTGTGAACTCTCAGAGTGTAATATAGATTGCCCAGGATTCCTGGGTCGTGGTAAAGACGACCCACCACGTGGGATGTACGTGAGAAAGGATGCAAAAGTCGGAGGATCTAATGAAAGGTTAGTCAGGATTTTTGGGGTAGGTATAGTAAAGTAGTTCTAGGTTTTCATGAAGCATGATAGAAGCAGCAGACCGAGGTTCGTGAGGTATGGTAGAGAAGATTCGTGGCTTATGGAGATGATCTACAAATTGTGGTAAGAAAGGTTGGTAAAAAAGGGTGCAAAATTCGTAGGATCTGATGGAACATCTATATGTTGAAGATCTATAGATCTCTAGAAAATAGATCTAGGTCTTCATGGAGTCTGGTGGAAACACCCAAGCTCAGGGGGCATGATAGAGAAGATTCAGGAATTATGGATCATAGTACAGTCAAAAAGGATATTTGTAAAATTAAAATGCATTCAACTAGCAGTCTTGAAATTAATATAAAATTAGTAGTAAGTTTGTACATATTAGGAAAGTTATTGCTGTTAGTGTTAGCAATACTTTTTAAATTAAGTGTTAAATTAATATTAGTCGTAGTGTATAATAGTTATTAGTGATATTTAAAAACATATCGACATAATGGGCTGAAAGAAATGCGACATTGTTCGTAAGTATTTTGAAACGTGCGATGACAGCATGAAAATGCGATGTATAGTTGAAAGTTGCTCTGCAACAATTTCGGAATGTATATACAATTTACTTTGTTTAAATTTTTAGACACTTAAGGGGGCACCGTCACATTAATAAGGGTTTAACTTAAACGTAACTTAAAAAAAAAAATTATTTCAAACTAATTTTGAGAATCAATTTATTCTTCACAGATTTATTATTTAATCATAATTTAAAAGGCGCTTACACATGGTTGAGGCGAGCCTAGTCCGTAGCGAGAGTTTACTGTATAACCAATATATAACCGTTAGGGAACCGATATAATATCGGTTCTGTAGAACCGGAACCGAAACCGATATAGGCCAGAACCGCTTTCACTCGTAATTGTTTCAAGATTACTTCGGTTCTCATAACTGTTTCGAGAACCGAAACCGATATCATAACTGTTTTCAACCCCTGCATTTGAACTACCATGCAGTTCGATTTAGAGATCTCTATCCACCGTGACATGAAATTTTCTTTTTTCTTTGTTAAAAGTTCGCTAAACTAGTTTCGCGAGAATCGACACGAGCTCCCTTGACCCAAAACAATATCGGCTCCTCTTCTCTCAGATTGGTATCACGTTCTGAAATGCAGAAGTTTCTATGAAACTTACAAATCCGGTTAGCAAAGGAAACGAAATCAAGCTAAGTAACAGATCAGAAATCTTTAAGTAACGAAACGTTCTTTTCCACCTTTCTTCCCGATATAGCCGGGATTTCGAAATTGCTTTGAAAGTTTGTTCAAAGCCCTTTAGATAATCTCTATTCAAACTCCTCCTCCCTCTCCTTTTTCTTTTATGTTTGTACTTCTTTCATATAGTAGCTACCCAGTATTGTCCACAACGCTTAATCGATCTGTGTATAGTGTTGGAATCCTAAATGTAGAATATTATAGATCAGTTATACGTTGACAACTTTTCTCTAAACAGCACCGTTTATAATTTAATATTAAGCTGAATCGATTTAATAGGACGTAAACGATCTAACATGGAAGGATGCACGAAGTTCGGATCGCCAATTTGACTCAACTTTTACGCATCGTTAGGACGCGGTACTCAATATTTTGTGAGAAAATCGAGTTGAGTGGGGAGAGAATAACCATAACCTTCATCAATGGGATGAGTAAATTTATACTGTGTATGAATTTGAACCTTTCAAATAGTAAGTATAGTGATGAGTAATTTGTCTTGGACGAAATTGCTACGAAGCCCTCTGCAAGGACATACCTTAACGACTAACAAATACTTGTAGAACAAATACTTGTAGACTTGTTTTTTTTAAAAATCAATTGTTTTTCTTTGAAGAGCCGTCATCTTGTTAATTTTAGTTTTTTTGGGGATGACTGAGGTATCGATCACAGTCACAGTTCCAAGGATGAAAATAAGCTTTGGTTTTTTTAATTTCGGATAACGGAGATACCCGCTAAAAAGTTTTTTTACGAAGGCTTACGCCATCGACTATAACTCTCTAAATTTTTCAAACACACCTCAATATGCAGGCAAAACACCATAGGAACAATATAAAACAGTTTTCGTGAAATAACTTCCCGAGAACAGCCTTGAAATCGGGCGGTCAAACTAGAGCACCCCTTAAGTGCGTAAATCTACATACATCAAATCAGATTGGTCATAAAAACACCTATAAAAAAATACCTAAAATTGAAATCAGTTCTACATATGAGAAAAGCTCGCGTATGGGACAGTGGAGTTTTTAAATGTACAAAAATGATGTACTTTGTCAGATCTCAGAAAATCCTTTGTTTATTAAGGAGCTTGTACGTATCCAAGTTATCCTGTTCAAATTGAGGCAAACTTCAATAAACAGTTCAACAAAAAGAAAAAGGACTTCAAACCTCCCACTGCCTCTGTTACCTACATCCTACAAACAATCAACGACTTGTCACAATCTTTCAAGACCCGGGAAGGACCACCCAAAAGCCTCTAAAAATCGGTTGGCCACGAAAAGCAGAAACGTCGTCAGCCACTAAAAGCATCTTCTTGCCCGAAAGCATTTGTCCAACACACCCGAGGCAACAATTACTCAAGCCCCTAGAAAACGGCAGACCCGTCACGTTACATCACTCCGCGGCTGCCTTCTTTCTCCAACTTTCGTCTGACGTCCGGCTGACATCGCGAAAGCGGGCAGCGCGGGGGCCGAAAGTTGGGCGCGCACGCGAGATCGATTAGCCCGTGAAAGCGATCGCGTACGAATTCCGGGCACAGGTCGAAAGGTCGCGTGGAACTATTTCCGCATCGTGCCGTTGTTTCACGCACGAGACACTCGACTCAGCCTTGACAAACCCGACCCGGGGCAACAAGTGTTTCTCGAATTGCTAAGTCGTTGGGCTTGCACGAACGAAGATTTCGCACTTTTTAACGGCGCCCCACTGTTCCGCGGCCATCGATCTCGCGCTCCTAGAGAGCGATTGATGCTCCCTGTTGTACATGGCTCGGTTTTATGCTCGCTCATAAAAAAGTTTCCTCCGGCGTGTGCCCGTTCAATTGTCTGCCAACCACTCTCTGCTCTTCTCACCCGCCCGTTCGCCGTCGCGTTCTCGCGATATTAAGCGATATTCAACAAGTCTTCGGGGCATGCGTGGACGATTACGAAGCCTCTTCTGCTGAGGGAACTCGGTGATTGTGTGGAAGTTGCCGTGACGACAGAAAGTGGGACTAAGATGCTGGAAATATTTTTCGAAACACCCCCAAATCTACGTGCTATGAAACAATCCTCTTAAACTACATAATTAATAAAGTAGTTGGTTTAGAATAAGAACTTATTACCTTAGAAGGTTAAGTATTTATTAAAGTATTTAGGGTAAGCATGGCTTTAAACAGTAAAATTTTGAACTCGTTGGAACGTCTTCGTCCTTCTTCTGAATAGTAGATCTTGATGAAAAAAATACGAAAGTCTTATGCAGTTTGTAATATACTACCGTACATTTGCTTGTGGAGAAAATAGGATTCGAATTGTGCAAGGGGTAGTTTCTATTTTTTTTACTTTTCCTTACAGTTTCAAAATTGCATAATTTTCAGTTTAATATCTGAATAAAAAATTTTTAAATACTCGTTACATAGCGGGTGGGCCAAATAAAGTATTAAAAGCTGTATTCTTCCAAACCACTGCAGATATCCTCTTCAACCTTTTTACATTACATGGGACAAGGGGAGGTTCTTTGTCATAACTCGTATTTATATCTCTGCCTTGCTTTAAGTTCATACCCTTAATATATTATACTAAAACTAAACCAATTTCACGCAGACTGGATTTAAAAGATTCACCCTCCATTACAACCACAGGCAAATTCACCAAAAGTGGATTAATACCCAAAACTTCAAAGCCATATATTCGCAACAGATTTATTTATCGAATTCCCATCGTCCCAAATGTCTCAATACATCCGCGAAAATCACGCTGCGAAAAGAATGTGAACGTTTAAAGGTACGTACAAGGTTTTCGAATGCTGCGACGTCATTACGATAATATTCGTGGCTGGCGATTTGGAAGTAAGGAAGGGGCGGTGCACAATGAGGGAAATAGGCATGCAGTCGAATCGAGGATCAATTGAATGGCATTCAATATTCGATGGATCCTCGGTGTTCCTTTTGCGCAGAAGAGGACATATGAAGCTTTTACACGCGAGGTTCACCCGCAACAAAAATTTGTTGCAGAGACACAGCGTCCCTTTACGTAACGCTTTTCGTGAAATAACGAGATATTTCTCGGCGCTCCGCGGCGGAAAATACGAAGGAAAAGTCTTTGAGGGGGATATAAATTGTCGTGGATCCGTAACGGAAGACGGGACCCCCTTGACGTTTTTTTAAATTTCTGCGAGGCACGAGGAGCGTTGTCGTTCCTCGGAAGCTTTGGCCACTGAGCATGACACTTTCCTCGCGAACCGAATATGATGTTGAAAAATGCGTAACACGATTGTGCTGTTGAGTATTTAAAAACGAGTACCTACCTACCTTCAAAATGAATGGATAAATAAATTTTTCAATTTTATGACTGCATTGGGTCGGTGGGAAATAAATTGCCGCTCAGCGTTCTTGTAATAATTCATATGGTACAATTCAGATATAATTTACATACATATATCAATCAAAATAACATCCATTGCAGTTTATACATTATTCCGAACGAGTCACAAGATCATTTATGCCTTTTTTAAAAAATTCTGAAGTTCTAGATTCGGTGCCAAAATTGATTGTCAGTGAAACTCTATGGTAATACAACCGCGTCGCGTTGAGCACATTAACGCATAGCAAAATTGCGTAACGTGTTTAACTAAATTGTCAGAGTTAACGCTGTACACACGCGACATAATTCATTTATTTCCCACCTGAAACTTCTAAACTGACGAAACACTGGCGAGCAAATTTGAGGTACACACGCCACATACCTTTGGCTACACGACATCGATTATTACTCAAAATTAACTCGAGCTGACAGCTACTTTCATTGACAAATATGTGGGTGAAAGGTCTGTCCACATGTCCTGAATTGGAAAAGATGGTCAGAAAGCATCTAAACTTAGAATACTCTGCAGCATCCATTAATAGTTATCGAGAAATCTAACGTGAGTCAAAATCTTATTGTACACATCTGTGATCAAACTTATTTATTAAATGAGACCTTATTTACGAGTTTAGGTGAAGGTTTAGTGAAGCTGCAAGAAAGACTCCACGAGTCATTAATACGACGGCATTAAGAATGATAAACTTCGGTTACACTTGCAAAAAGAGAAGCTACAAATAGCACGTTCTTTTCAGTATAGCAGCAAATTTACGATGGGAATCAATAAAGGAAGAAAATACGAAGGCATCGATCGTGATACAAGTTACAGGGAAATCCCTAGAAATTGGAGTCACACGTTGCTGTTATTTACACTCGTGTCACGAACCGAAACTAAGTAGTATTTACAACTCAATCTAGCGCGCAGGATTTTGTCTTTTGATCAGGATTCAGGACCCGGCTTTCCCATCGAGTATGTTGGTCTTTACTGGTGGCGTCGAGTTCCTCGCGCTAAATTCTGGATACTTCTTTCTGGTCTCGTGCGATTGATAAATCTGCCCGTGAATAATGGTAACGAAGTGTGATCTAAGAGAAAGGTTGAAGGGTGTGCGGTATACAGTATTCATAAGTCAGATATGGCATCTGAGTCAGTATTCATAAGGAGATAGAGATTTGAATTTAGAGCCTGGAATATGGAGACTAGGACCTATTTCGAAGCTAGAACATAGGAGCTTAAAGACTTGGAGACTTGGAGCCTGAAAGCCAGAGAGCCAGAGGGCAGAAGATAGAGAGGAGGGAAGCTAAAGGTAGGACCTACAAGCTGTAACTTGGTGTTTAGCGCCTATAGTCCCAGAATTCCCAAAACCTAGCATCCTGGGCTCAGAACCTAGAACCAAGTATCCACAATGCAAACCCTAGTACCAAGTACACAAATGCCAAATCTCAAAATCTTGAATCCAAAGTCTACACCCATGTATGTATCTAGACTTTCGAGCTCAGAATCTAGAACTGAGAGCATAAAAGCTCATATTCGCTAGCTACTCATTGAATTTGTCAAACAAAAGTACCAAAAGTTTCCTACCCTTATTTAGACACTTGTCTCACCCTGATATTAAGAGGCTCCCACGGCAAACAGACACAGGCACTCCAGATTAAGAAAGATTAAAATCATCATGGCCACGAGGGAGAGCGATCCAGAAACCCGTGTTGGCTGTGTACACACAGGTCCCCCTGCAAGCGTGTGTATGTGTGCCCTCGCGACTGCCTGTGGTATGCGGATGGCGCGAGCGCCGTACGAACAGGGCTATCGACCCTTTCTACTTCCAGCCAGAAGCCACGCGGTCTGCTCCGTTCTGGCTTTCTCCGCCACGGCGAATTTACCCATGAATATATCCAGCTGGATTCAGGATTACCGTATTACATCACAGTGCTATCCTAATGACGGTTTTTATCCGTCCTAGCTGGTGCATTCATTGGAAAATTCAAAGGTCGGGCACTGAGAATTCACTCGTCCGTGTCGTTGCAGTTTCACGGTAATGACGAATCCTGAATCGTACAGCCGATTCCTGTTAACTTTCGACGTCCTCGTTCGAAGATTTAACTTGGAGCTCGTTCGGGAGCTCGTGTCATTTATTATCGAAGCTTCAACGTGTGTTGGTGAGATTTTTTAGTATTCTTCTTGAGTTCTTTTTGGGAATTAAATTCCAGGATTCTCTTGGACTGCGTGGATTTGATACGTGGTAGCACATAACATCAGGATTTCAAGTTTGGCTTGGCAATTGGGTGGTTTTTTGGAACTTCAAAAATGCTTCCCTTTAGTGTAATTGATATTGTATAGTTAATATTATCGCAGTATATAATATATAATACATATTTTTTAGATGAACTTATTATAGGTACAAAATTGTGGAGAGTAATAAATTTTTTTCAAAGAAATATTTGCGTATATTATACGTATATTTATATTAATCTTCATTATTAATAAAAATGGTTGCTATTATTATAATACCACAACGCACGGGTGATCTTATACACAAACATTAAATCATGTGGATTAACCAATGACGCAGGTCGTAGACGTTTGTATTACCTTTCTGTACGAATTCATAGCAAAATGACATTTGCTCATTCAGTCGAAACAAGAAACTGTCAATTATTTATATTCGACTGAATAGAAAATTAAAGCTTCAGAAGGCAACTGTGTCAAAGTAAATACAGAAAATTTCTGTCACCATGAGGAAACAAAGAGACAATAAATTTTATTCGCGGAAATATAATGTCGCATGCGATACTCTGTTATTTACTCTTGCATAGCCACTTGTGGATTCAACGTTGATCGCGTGAACGATTCACGCAGTATAGTCGTATCGCGAAATGTCGCAATTGTTTAGATCATAAATTGATTTCGGCAGTTAACGATACAGGGTACACACGTTTACATGCATTTCCACTTTTGGCATTCAAATTACTGTTGATTTAAATCTGTACCTGCTTATCACAATCAGCAACTCAAATAATACTGAACAATTACTTTTATATGTTATCTCGAATTTCAAATAAATTCCGCTGCTATGTTACTTAGTCGGACAACAATTTGTGCAATGGTTTAATTATAGCAGAATGTAAATGCCACATAAATTTATTGCACTGAAGCATCTGCTATGGATGTTTTTACGAAACGAGATTTTTAACAGTTGAAAAAAGCTCCTGTTACTTGAAATTATTAGGTCCAGCTATCCAAATGGGAGAAGCAATTCACGTAATTCTCATGTTAGTACACCGTCAGATTGTTATAAACAGATGTGTAAGATTTGAAGTCAGAAAGAAATTCAGTTTCCTCCATCAGCAACGATAACATTCATGTTTTACGTAAAAAAGGTCCTTCCCTCTGTTATCGTAAGAGATTGGAAAGAATAATCTCTGAATTATAGAACCCTCGACCCTTACATGATCCCTTTGTTAATGAATCGGGGCCTAAATCTCCTGGAGATTAAATTGAGTAAAGTGTCGGAAAAAGCATTCCTGCCGACGAAGTTTTAATCACTAATTATCTTTTAATGACCACCTAAAGTAAAGTGGAGATCTTGACGTCTATCTCCACGTAACACGGCGTGTGCCATCTTAAAATCAAATTATAATAGAGAGGAAAAATGTACAGAGGGCGCCAATTTCATTGCTATTTTCATGCACGAAGTATTTACATGGAAACCCATTTAGATCTCGAAATAGCAAATTTGTTGAATTGTATGCGCGTATATAGAAGATAAGGGGTGTTCCAACCCTTCAAATTCATATTGGGAACAAATACAAAAATATTTATCCCTTACAGCTTAATGTTTATCTCGTCACTGGACATTATACCAAGGTGAAATAAATTAATCTTGAGCAATTAGATAATGACCTCTCTCGGATTGCAAAAAAACGGCCACAGCTGACTGTATATACCTGCCTACGGCGAAGAAGAAAGGTTGCGGCAAGCTTGCACAGCTCTGATTCTTCTGGACGATAGCAAAAAAGGTATGAACAACTGTGTGGTCAGATGGCAAAACCTGATATGTCCTGTTTTCCTGATTTTACAGTTTAGCCATTTTAAAAATTCATTTTCATCTTTTTAGTCATTTATTATGAAATTTTAATCGAAATATTAACTGAACATGGAAATAGTAACTTATGCAAGGAAATTAATAATAGTAACTATTTTTTACGGAGAGGTGTGAATTTTTTATAAATTTTCATTAATTTCATCATTAAAATTTTCCAGTTCGTTGAATTTTGCAGTCTTCAGCAGCAGGTAATGTCCTGTGGAACTTCGATTTTTTCTAAAATACACAGCGTAGAGATGTCATTTGCATTTTACAAGCATTTAAATTTCATTTAGACGCACATTGAAAAACACATATCATAATTTTGTTAAAAAGTGAGCATACCACAGTTTGCCCCAAGACCACAGAACTAGCTCCAGAGAAAAAGGGAGAAGAAATTTCGTGACAACTTTCACACGCGTGAAAAAAACAAAAACCCAGGGTCGTAGATGTGTAAAAAAAAAGGCTGTACACAGTTGTGCACGCTTGAAGCAAAAAAATGGGAGGCCGAGGCTGAATCGTGGCGGTCTTTTTTGTTATCCGCACTTCATATAGCGAGAACAAAAAGGTGAGAACAAGCAGTTTTAGGAAAAGGAGGAATGCAGTTTTACACGCTTGCAAAAAGTACGATCGTACCCACAGATTCGTACAAGAAAGAATAACGGAGTTGCAAGTGCGTGAAAAAAGGACAGCGAAGCTGTTCGCGCGGGTTTGAAAAAAGCTATCAATTTAGGCTGAATCCACTCGATCTGCTGCCTTATTAGTGTTCGATAAACTGCGAAAGCGTGAACTGCCAATTACAGAAAAAGGGGGACAGAGTCTTCTGTTAGATGCGTGGAAGATCGACGAGTGAAGTTGCAAGTGCGTGGAAAAAGGACGAACGATGTTGTCAGCTCGGAATGAATTTTTATATTGTAGGATATTTATCGTGGAAAATGAAACGATACATGATGCGTTGCGACGGGTATATTCTTTGATAGAGAATAAAAATAAGGAATGTTTGAGGTGAGTTTGAGTCGCAGTGGAGAAAATAGAAATATTTTCGCAGTCTTCCAGGGGATATTATTAAAATATTCAGTGCTGATTCTTCTTCCTCTGACATGCATTCTTTAAAATGTACTAAGTTCATAGTTGTAAAATTTCTAGCGCGTGGCACGATGACTACGAATACTGGTAGATTGTAGTAAATACGTTTCCCCCAGCATCGTTTATTTTACAGAGATAGAGAATGCACGGAGAAAAGAAAGGGTCTGGCACAGTAAGGAAAGCAATATTCGCAACTAATGTACTAAAAAGTAACCAGTAGGTATAATCAAACTCTTATCTGATTTGCCAATCCCTACCTACGTAAAAATTCACGATATTCGTAAAAAGAAACAGGCTAGATATATAGTCTCTAACAAGATTGTCTGGATTTTCGAAACGATTTTGGCAGATTTTCAAAGTCGTTTTCTTAGAAACCAAAATCCATTTGCCATCTCGACCATACTTACTCTGCAAATCTTCCACTTGTTTCTTTATGAAAATATCAACGGGAAATTATAAATCCAAAAATGGCAATAAAGCGTAAATATAATTCTTTACAGAAAACAGGAGTACGAAGTCTCATAGGGAACATTATTCTAGAATGCTATTAACCTTTATTATAATCGTAGAGCCGTTGGAACAGAAAATGAACCATCGATTCTGTCGTAACGCATGAGCAGATTAATAAAAACGGAGCACTATTTACTGTTTCGCGCTTTGAATATAAAAAATCGGGGGTGGACCCGATTTGCTTGCGACGCGAGTACACAAAAGCGCAGAATACGTCCGATCTCGGTTCCATTCCGTTACATTCCGTTCCATTCCATTCTATTTCCATTTCGTCGATGCATGATGGTGGCATTACTGGCCTGCACGCGTCGCGTTGCAATTATTCAAGCTCCATTGGACAGTGTGTCCAGAACGCTACCATCCACTGGCATTTCGACACTCGACGCCTGTCTGAACGAATTAGCCTCGTTTGTCGCGAAGCCTTAATTGCTCATTAATCCATCCTGGGATCCAATTAAATTTTGATGGGGACCAACGTCTCCGCGACAGGTGAAACTGATCGTCAATCGATGTGCTTCCCTGAAAAGGCTCGAGGTCCAATGGTTTGATGGGAGCTCAAAATAACAAAAAAAAAAGAAAATACTTTTCGAAGGTGTTTAGTCTGTTTTTCAGAGAGTTAGGTAGGTACTTTTAGGTTTTGGAGTGCAATGTGCGCCTGAGGATCTTTATTAATATCAAAATTAGTGTTTTTCTGTGTAAAAACTAGGGTGACATTTTCATGAAACTCCTACTTCGTTGAACTGTTAAACATCGAATACTGAATGAAACTTTACTGACCCATTGACAGTTTACTTCGCGGCGGAACGTCGAGTACCTAACAGTTTATTCCGTGTGGGGCACGGACAGACGAACAAGAAAAAAGAAAAATTTACCACTTGTAAAACATGTTTTTATTTTAACATTTTCCCATAAAGGGAAATATTTTAGAACCGAAGAAAAATATACATTTTTTTAACCGGAGTTGAAAATTGTATTAAAGTGTCAAAGGGCTAACTTTTATAAATTGTGCTCTACTAAATTCTTTTCATAATTTTTCTTTGATATACAAAGTGATTTAGTTAATATTGTCACCTGAGATAACTCGTTTGTCATTTATTATATGAAGAAACGTTTGTAACACTTTGACTACATGGATCCAGTAGAAGATACCATAATGGAAGTTTCTCAAATGGTATAATTTATAATTACAATTTCCCAGGAATGTCTTATAGAGCCAATTGCAAAGTGTATAATAAACTCGAGTGTAATAGCTTCTTCTGGGCCATCGTGAAATATGGCTTCTTAAAGTATCTAAATCTAAAGTGGAATTCTGCAGGTACACGGTGACTTTCCAAAAGAGTGCAGTTCCGTTACAGTGGCAAACGGTAAGATGCCATGGCTGACACAACAATAGAAGTCGTCTTTAGAAAAGGAGAATTGCAGCACAGAATGGACGATATTAACCAGTGATTTATACAATTGCAGGGATGAACGATAGCAAGAACTTTTGCAGAGATCAAATAAAGGTTTGGTGTACACCTGTCACAGAATAGTGAGCTCAACATTCAGTTGCCACATAAAGTTTCTTTTCAGACGCCACTGTGCTAGGCGCTGTCTCTTCAAAGTGATCCACTTTTAATGTATCGAGTGTGCTAAGGAATCAAAGTTGTACAATAATTATTTATTATTTATAAGCAGTTACAAAAATATAAGTCACTTTCTTTTCTCGCAATGGATCTCTGCAAACAGAACTTCACTTCGAGCAACAAGTTTCTTCCTCGACTTTATTTCTCTTCCTTCAAACACTTTCTGACATAACAATTAATAGGAACATTACTCGACGCGGTAGGTCATTCTGTAAAGCAGGTAAAAAATTTGGAATTCATTAATTTTATTCAGTATTATTAAACTTGAAGTACTTAGTGATAAATTATACTTTAGACTTTTTATAATCCAATTCGATTATAAAAGTCTATTCGTTTGCCACAGCAAGGGAGTGCAATTGTGAAGAAGTATATCTAGAAAACTGGCGCAGAGGTCTTTATCACAGAGGAAAATAATTAACGCAGCCCACAAATTGAACGATTGAAATTCGTGATAGGAGGTGCAAGCCGCTAATCACGGTCCGCTGGGCGAAATGTGGTAACGAGGACGTGCAATTCTACGCGAAACGGACTGTTTAGAAGCAGCATTACGTTCCATCTACAATAACGAAAACAACTGCGAACCGTATGTGTGCAAATGTCACATACAGTAATTATACGGTCGCAATTGTGTTGTGCAATACGCCGCTTACATGTGACACCATTAGTCCACTCAAATCGCCATAACAACATTATGTAACTCTGAATACTGTAGAGTACATCGTAGATTACATTGTAGAAACAAATATAGTTATTTGTTTTAATAAATAAACACACGCAGGACAATTCGAAATTGAATTCAAACATTTGCGAACATTTTCATTGATAATTATCTTCTAAACTAATTTAATGAGAATTTAACATCTGAACATGTGGGTTGGCAACGTAATGCATATTTAGACATTGTATGTAAGGTATATTGAATAATATTTAGCAACACCATTGAATAGTTGAAGTAGATAATCACGTGGAAGAGATTGCACAATCTTTCAAAAGATAAAAATGGATAAAACAGACTACCGTTAATGAAATACTTTCTGATCATTTTAGAGAACTTCTCGCTTTTTTATTGATTTTGACGTAATAAAACCCTGAATCATAGAGTTTTTTTATACTAAAATATGAATTTATGTTTGAAATTTAAGAAAAAATTTAAAAAAGTTGAAAATAGTATAATGTAATTATTTATAAGCTATGGAATAATAGAGTGACTGGGAACTAGTTTTTGTTCATATAAAATACATGGAAACTAATTTTTGATCATGTAAATTGTAAGGGATTAATTTTTGATCAACTAAAATGCATGGAAACTAATTTCTCATCACGTAATGTGATCTCTTACTTCGGTCAGTAAGAGATGGCTTCCAACAAGGGCTTTCTGCAAGTCTATTATTACCTTCCACATTTATTTTCACGAAAACTCGCAATAACAACTGCTTTCACATAAAACACAAATATTTTTTAACTATTTTTTATTTCAGAGATTATTTCAAACAATTATTCGTTGACACAAACTTTAAAGAACGATGTAATTTATGAACTGATTAAAAATTAGTGCATGATCAAGAACTAAGTAGTTCCTCAACGGTATGATTGTATAAAAAATACTAATCACCAACCACAAAATTGTCCCGCGTGAAAAGGCCCTTATCGCACACTCGTCCCATTCATTAAAACTCGAAGCAGAAACGTTTTCAGGCATACTTCATACCAGCGTTGTTCCGCGTTCCCTCGCACACATTCCCAAAGTTTCGGGACAATCATTTTGATATATTCCGTAGAAACTAACTTTGCTGCGCGTTTGTAATTGTAATTTCGGGACGACGAAATGTCCTGGAGGAAATGTCCTCTTATCCGGCTTTCAGCGTAACACGGATATGTACTTTTAAGTAGAATTCAGGTGTTACTTCCGATAGTTGGATATCCAGACCGGCTTGAGTTTCGAATTTAAGTAAGAGGCTTAGTTTATATCGCCGTGAAACGCGAGCGTCGTTCCTTCAGACATGCACAGGTAGGTACGCCTCCACATGTGCGCGCCTGACTTTGAATAAAGTCTTTATCCCACGCTGTGCCGCGTAAACGGTGCACGTTTCGCTTTTCAGGCTGTGTCCTTTGAAAAGCGATCTTCCATTCAGCTAAATGATATTTATTCGCAAAAGAAAGTTCGGGGAACGGAGTTTCTGAGAACGTTTAAATTGCGAAAGTGTGTAAAGTAAATGTTGATGGCGTCAAGGCACCGATATCAGTGACGCTGGGCTTGAGTAATATCATTGCAGTCGAAATCCCGAGGAAAAGCTAGAGTACGTACAATTCTTGTGTTGCAAAGCAAAACTGAGTATTGCATTTGTATAAAAGATTTTTATAATAGAAAGCTGAGCTTATATGGAGGTTTATGGAGATAAATCACGCGGGATTTAATGCAGCTACAAATCATAAAGCTGGCTTTAAACGTCATACATCTTCATTTCGTAAGAACGTTCTATACAATATATGCCACAGATAATATTTCCTCAACAATTTGTAAGTTAAGATTTCAACTAAAAATGCACTGACATATTTATATCAAAATCGCATTGACTATTAATAATGATTATCTGCAGTATGACATATATTGGTAACTTTGTATAACACCATTGTACTTAACATTTTACACAACCCTTCCACCAACGTCCACTTCAGTTCAAAATTCTTCCCTAATTTGAAATTAGTAATTAGTAATTTCCCCTAAAAGAACACCACTAACAAAAAGGAGCACTTGGACGAAAACACCCGCGCAATGCATCCCCCAGAAAATACTTTCCACCCAAAACCGTTGCACGTGCTCTTCAGCAACAGTGAATCATCAAAAGTCCCAGAACACAATGCGAAGGAGGAGGGTGCCGCAGATTTTCCGGCGCACAGGCAAAAGGGTGAAGAAACTCGGTGAACGCGTTATTACTCGGATTATAGTCTGTTGCGAGGGGGGTAAAAATAAAGCCTTGCCCTTGCAGCCTATAATCTCGTTTAAAGCGAGGGTCGCTGACGAAAGCAAACATTACTTCCGCGCAAACGATGTTAACCGAGCAAACTGTGCGTTGTTTGTCCCGTAATGGCGTTGCAACGATTAACAAATATCGTTCGATTGGGCGAGTTACGGGACTCCGTTCCGGTGTGTCCACTTGCCGAGGATCGACGGGCCTCGTCTTCGAGGCCGGGTCGATCGACCGTGCTGATCAGTGAGGAGAAGAGGGGCCGGAAGAAACAAACGGAATGGAGACGCTGGTCGAGGCGATTCGTGTTGCTCGCGAGACTCGACCGGCACGTCTTTTTGCACGTCGTCACGAACGTGCAACAGGTAAATGGTAATACACTAAGATCGCATGCCGCAATTAATTTTTTAATACCCCGCGGCTCGTGACCTCGACTTTTCTGGTGCTCGCGAGGAGACGCGCGTCTCGGCCCGCGGAAACGACGGAGACCACGCAGCGACGCGTTCCGGGGGCGCGTTAAATGGATTGCGCCGAGGAATACACTCGCGGGTGGTATAAATTGAGAGTCACGGCTCGGAGGAAAGAGGAGCGAGTGTCCTTTCTGAGCGTCGGAAGTGCTGTGACTGGACGCGTCCGTTTTCGGGCCGAGGATATTTGTGGGAACGATTCTACGCGGTCATTTATAATATTTATGTCCCCATGTGGTCGAATGAACTTGAAATACTTGCTTGAGTGATGCGAACAGATATTCAGAAATCGACGAAAATGATTCACGGGAGAAGATTAGGGAAATTTCTTTTTATAATTGAATCCGTGATTTGCAGTTCCTGAATGGTGCAATTAATTCTGTTTCATTAGAAGTGTCACTTATTTGGAGATTTCATTTGGAAGACGCTTCTATGTATAATGTAAGGTTTTCTATTTTGTGTTTTACCTTCTTCAAAGTTCAAAGTAACCAACAGTTTGTATACGAAAGTATTTAATTGATGAACTTAAGGTTACTATCATTTTTTAAAGTGGAAAGGTATATTTTCAAAGAGGGAATTTTGATGCTTTATTTTATTTACGGCGCACTCGTTATTGTGCGTTTAAAAGGAAATGGTAGAAAATTATTTATGAAGTCGATTGCCTGTGTGTAATTTACTGAATGCTGGTGTGTTCCTAAGCCAAGAGTTTAATGAAAATTCATTTTTCGATGAATGAATGTATCAATACAGTATAAAGCCAGATAATGGAAATTGATATTATACCTAAATTCAGACTCTGTGAACTGGAAGAGCATCCAGCGACCGCGGAATTTAATAAAAATCGAACTGAAGTGCCTGTGTATAGGAAGCTAATGAAAGCGGAGTGCACCGAAAATCGAGAAATCTGGCAAATCGCATATGAAACGAATAACATCGAGGTTCTCGTAATTTTATCGCAGCAGTAATACAGTATTCCTGGCAAATCCGATAGCTACTGTATCGACTAAAGATTGTTAGAACTCGGTTAAAAGAAATTAAATCACTAAACTGTACAGTTGTAAAAAAAGGAGCAGTAAATACTAAAAGTATACACTGTAGGACAGCAAAAATATTATTAAAAATAGACTCATATTTGTATTACACTGCGAATACGTAAAATACATAAAATAAACATTTCGATTATAACAGTAATTTTCTTTGACGAGTCGAATCCACTATCAACAAATACATAAGTATTCTTAAAAGAAGTTTCACTGTACTAAGTTATTTTTCTTTATCCCCTATACCGTACCGAAACAGAATCTCGTTTTCGTCCAGCTATACACCATGCTTCTTTCACTTATTCTCGCGTATACCCATAGTTTATTTCCCCTCTTTACGATATCCACCCGCTATGTCAACAGTAGAACACATTGAAGAGGTCGTTAAAAATGATAAAATTCCAGGGAATCCCTTACCTTATGGTGGATAAGCGATATGTTGTTTGGAATGCGGAATGATACACTTCAGTCTTCTGTGCGTATACGTCAGCAGCGTGTGGCAGCACAAAGGTGTTGAGCTTCCTCTCGATTCGGCAACGCAGAAGGTCATCACTTCGTGCAACACCATTGCAATTGACTTGCTTCACTAGCGAACTCCTCACCGAACGGTTATACAGAGTCACGGCGTCCGATCGAGCCCCGCAATCGATTGTTAGCATGCGAACACTTGCGTGGATCGCGTTGTTTCTCACGTGAACGCGCGAGTCACTGCATATCGCGTCTCGTTTCTCAACTCGAAGAAGCCGCAGGCTCGCCTGAAACATCACACGATAGAGCAAAATCAATTACCCCCCCTGCTCCCGGTGGGGCCGTAATCGACGTTAGACTTTAAGTGCTCGCTACTGCTTCGTTTCGGTAATTTCCCCTCAACTTAAAAAAATCAGATGTTACTCTTAAAATCCAGCAGTTTCAGTGTACACGATTTCAATGGGATACGATGGGAAGTCTGTTACGGTATATTGCTCTGTGAGAATGTTATAACTGAACGGCTGTGAGTTATACTGTCTCGTGTATCTCCTCCTTAAATCCCTACATCATCCTGCAACTCTGATCCTGCAATTCTGGAGACCCTCTACCGAGCTGGAAACTTTCAGTCTGCTTCTATGGAGGCGTATCGATTCCTATGGAACGAAAAGCAACCTTGCTAGGTGGAATCCAAATCGTCGAATTTAGGAAGCTTCCAGAGTTCAACACGAAAGGATCAACGCTTACAATCCTGAGTGTTTCGAACTTTTTGTAAGAATACAGTGATATCAAACAGTCCCGTGAGTTAAGTGTTTAATTTATTGCAGGAGATTCAGCTACAGAAAAGTTTGTGTTATTTTTATATAACTCATCTTTAATCATCGATTTCGAGTGGTTGGTTCATTAGATTAATGGATGTTCAAGCTTTCGTTCACTGTGGCCAAGTAACTGAGGTATATTATTCTGGGAATTGTACAGTTCTTGAGTAACTTGATGAGAATTTGTCAACATACGCTCCTGATAGTCTAATGGATAACTAAATTGTTCCAACTAACTTCCTAAGTTGTCATAGTGAAATGAAATTCCTCCCTTCGTCGTGGAAGGTGTTCGTGACGAGTATGTCGATAATTCCTAAGTTGTTGATACAATGCGAACAGCACACGGGACGTGACTTAAGTCCACATGTGACAACAAGACGCGTGGTAAATAATTTATGCGGTCATAGATAAAAGAATGAAGTAACCAGGATCATTAGAACACTTGAGGATAGGCAGATAGTAACAAAATATAATTTTGCAGAATATTACCAAAGTGACAGTTATGTTATTATTTTTGAGTCTCATTTAATAGGAAATCATTTTTCATTTTTGTAAAGATATAAGGCACAAGAATATGCAGAAATATTCGAGGAGCTAAGAAGCAACACTATTACAAGCAGTTCCAAGAGTTTCTTCATTAATTCTGTATGTACTCGTAAATAACAGTCACTTTGCGCTTAACAGGTCAAATTCTAAATCGAGAACCTTCAAATTTAAACATTTATGAGTCACGAAAATAGTTTCCTGGCTAAAACAAAGTTTTATTTCCGTTTTCCGCTTCTACAATTGAGGAAAATAAATACTGCCCTCTGATATCGACATTATTGAATTAAATAGGGTCTCAGTAGCAACGATGCAACGATGCAGCGATACTAACAAAATTTTGATGACGCGGGAATCAATTTTCAATGTAACATTTGTTTAGTACTATTAACAAAAATTTTATTTAAATAGAAATAGAATTTTTGGGGAGATATTGAAATCAATTGCTCAAATATACTAGAGGATAAAGAGAACGTTGATGAAACTGCAAACAGAACAAAGGAAGGAGGACAATTTTGCCAGAAGTCTTTGAAAGATTTGCACAGAGCCACCTGTCCACTGGAGTTCGACTGTGGTCGACTGTCGAGCTTTGAAACGCATACAAAGTTTCATAGTACACATGTATTGGTAGCCCCGTTATGAAAATGCTGGTAGCCCCGAAGATATAAGGAACTTGTACAATTAACACAATAAAATCGATCGAATAAACTTCGTATTACTAAAGATTATAATATAAAAGCCCGGAATTCCAAATACAGTATACACGAAATTGTCCTATAGTACAAACTGCACTTAGCAGCTTCTCCTTTCATGTTATCAGCAAACTCAAAACGTAACTTTATAATGAAAAGCTTCATTACACGAAAACAATCTCGTGCCACCATCGAATCTACAACTGTTTTTGCTCACCCGACTGCTGCATCGCTGCTCAAACGTCTCTATTACAAGACAGAAACATCACTATGTTCAATTTACGGAACCACTATTTGTTCACAAAAACGTACCCAAGAGAATCAATGAAACTTCACAATAACGACCAGCAACTAACCCCCCCATCAAATCGAAACAAACTTCTACCATGGAACTAAAACACCATTCAAGAATCGAGACACCTATTTCACCTGTCTCCGAAGTCACCTTCAATTCCCAGAACTCCAAAAAAACTGCACGAATACGCTCCCCCGTTCCAACCAGCAAAGCGTCTTCAAAGAAGCGCAGAAAGAGAGTTTAAAAAGAGCCTGAAGAAACTTTTCCACATGTCTGAAACGTATTCCTGTCGTTAGCCGCGTCGAATCCAGAGAAAACGTGACGGGACGGTCGTGGCTCGTCTAAAGCGCCGTTTTCACGGTCCACGTTCGACCAGGTGACATGTGTTCTCGCCAAGCTCTGACAACGGTCCTACCCATCGTTTCACTAATCGAAAAAACGAACGGACGAGATCGGGCGAGATTCAATTGGAAAGGGCAGAAAGGGCAGGCTACAAAAGAAGAAGAAGAAAAAAAAGAGACGATCGAGAGGCTACAGATAACACGCGAACGATAGGCATTGGTCACGGAAACGTGAACGTACTCGTTTCTCACGCTCGTTACCACTTGTTAGGTGGCGGTCGGATGCGTCATGCATCAATCACGTTTGCACGTCGCTCCGGGGGCTCGATTCAACGTCTTGCACGCGCATAGAACGTTCGACGGGGCGGCGAGCAACGAGCACTGGGTCGGAGCAGCACGGTTTCGCGCGGCGGCGGCGACGACGGCGACAACGG
Source organism: Andrena bucephala (assembly GCA_947577245.1). NCBI lineage: Eukaryota > Metazoa > Arthropoda > Insecta > Hymenoptera > Andrenidae > Andrena > Andrena bucephala. The sequence goes on from OX387715.1 coordinate 12,321,453, forward strand.
CGACGGCGAGGACGAGGACGAGGACGAGGACAACGGCAACGCAGCAGGACGAGAATCATGACTCGTCCCGTCCGTCCATACCGTCTTGCCCCGGGACGTCTGCGATCCTGTCAGCCTGGCGAGCTGGACGGCTGTTCATCGGTTTTGGCTCGGGCCGACGTGAACGGCGACGGCTGCGGCAGGAACGACGGTAGCGGCACCAGGAACGCTGCTCTCGAGGCGTGCGTCGAGCGTGAAACACTGTTTACATGCGAGGAGGGGCGCCATGGTCACTGCCGCCACTCTCTGGTCCTCCCTCGTAAGCCCTCAGCACCGTGATCCTGGTTCCGTCGTCCTTCGTCCTGGCGGCGCCAATCCGCGCCGCGTCCACCGTTCGGTAACTATCGATGTCATCGCGACGTGCCGCGTACGATCGGCCGGTTCATTCATCTCCGCGACATCACTCCTCTGTCGATCCGCTTCTCCGCTTCACGCGTACACCCATCTCTTGCTACCACCGTGTTCGTCACCCTCTCCTTCTTCCACCCCCAAATGCTTGCCTCCGTTGTCCTTCTTCCTCCTGGCCGCGCGCAACGTTAAACTGTCGCCCTTTCACTCTCTCTCTCTCTCTCTCTTTCTCTCTCTATCTTCCTCTCTCTCTTTCTCGCTCACTCGCTCTCTCTCTCTCTCTCTCTCTCTCTCTCGCTCATCGACGTTACCCACCCTCTCTGTCACTCTCTCGCTCTCACGCGGCTGGCAGAAGCGACGCAAGTGCTGCTATCCCCGAGTCGTGCTACGCGTGCCAAAGCTCTCGTTAGACTAAGCTCCGATAGAACTAGCGCCACGCCCTCCGCGTAGGTGGCAGCACTCGTCACCAGTCCGTGAAACTTACACGAAACTCGTTTCCACCCCATCTTACCGGGCTCCTGTTTCACGACCGTGCGTTCCTCCCGGTGGCCACTTCTCTCTTTTAGGAGTTTACCTTTGCCCTCCCCTACGGTGCCCCTCGTTGTCCGCCCGCCCCCCCCCCTCTCCGTTTCGCCTCGGATGTTATTTACCCACGCGTCTTGCGCTCCGTATTTCTTTTTTTGCTCCTGGGTGCTTAGCCTCCTTTCGATTTTCCTGCCTCAGCCAGACTATCCTTCTGTGTCGCTCTTTCTTCGGGCGTTTATATGTACCATTCTCTCTAGTTTTTTTGCCACGTTCTATGGTACATTGTTACACGCACACGTTACGTTGCCTTTTCTTTTGTTGGGTTTCGTGTCGAGTTCTGGGTAATGCGTGTTTCGTACTTCTTGGTTCTTCTCGTTTTGCAGGGATACAGTGTGCAGAATTTATTAAATCAGTTGTCAGTTAGGCTACATATTCCTCCTTGCTACTCTTCGTTGCTGTTCACATATACACGTCCACCCTATTTCCGTACCTCTATCTATAGCTGTCTGTAGCTATCCTTCTCCAATGGATCTGCGCCTCCACATGCTCCTTTTCAATTTCTTGCCATGCAATTTTCGTCAGCCTTGTTGAAATTTTCAGATTTTTCTTCGTTTTGTTTGTGAGTAACATCGTGTTACTGTGCACTTCGTTAAAATTGTTGAATGTATATTTATAGCACAAGTAACTTGCGAGGGCGTCACGCGTGTTTCAAAGGGGCTTTACAGTTTTCCCTATTCGACGTACACCCGCGGTATCATTGGTATCCGCGCGACTTTGGAAAACGCCATGGAGGTTGGGCTCCTTAATGGCCCAACTGACCCCGACTGGTCTAGAGGTTGGGTGATCATATTGTGTAGAATATTCCGGGCCAATGCATATTTTTATAAACAATTAATACTCGATATATATTCAGAAATTGAAATTGTTTAAAAGGAAGTGTGTTGGGTAGTTGCGAACAGCACCTACCGTTTGTTTCATAAACGGAAATTCTGGGTTCGATACTCGTCAGCGCCAATTCTTTTTTCCTAGCCAGACCTGATAAAAATGTCTTTAAGGGGTTGCGCCACCCTGAGACGCTTAAAACAGCACCAAATTTCACTATTTTTTTTTATGATACAATGAGGTTGAAAATTATTTCTATACTTCATATGTTTAGAGCATGTATTAATGAATATATTGTATAAATATTGTGCAGGAATATTAAAAAATGGTCGAGTTATGAGTTGTCCCGCGAAGCTCCTAAAAAATTATTTAAATAACGTACCAAATAAAAGATACCGTCGTCGAATAAAAATAACTCGAGTTATCTTTATTCGAAGCGTCACAGAAGAACTAAGTAGTTTATTCTACGGGAGTTCATCCGATGGCTACAGATACTTTTATTCGAGAATTATTTGAAGCTCAAATAACTTTGGCGACAGCGTTTATAGGCAGCCGCGCTCTTCGAGCCTCGGTCCTCGGTCTTATTGTTAACCGCTTCGTTCCCTCGGACGTGTTATGCCGCGACGCCTATGCTGTTAGTATAAGTTCACAGACGAGTTGTGCGATTCCACAAACGTGTTATCCCGCGTCGCAATACCGTTCGTGTGATGTCACAGACAACATATCTCGCATATCTTCATTATTAGATTAAAAGCTTTAATTCGAGAAAGTGTCAATTCCGGAAACGGTATGGGAAAAGAAAAACATATTATTTCGAGGACAACTGGAATTTATTATTCTTCTGTGTGATATAATTCAAAACATGGAGTTACACATAATGGTACATCGCAATTTTTTACAATAATATCTTGTTTCTTTGCGGATATTTTTTATTTTGCACCATGCACAACTGCTTCTCACTGATTCTCACATTATAGAAACAAGCTAAGTGTTCGCGGAGCAAAAACAGAAGATGCGTGTTTACTCGTCTGTGGCATCGCACGAACGGCATCACGTCGCGTGATAACTCGTCTGTGACCTTATAGCAACAGTATCGGCGTCGCGACATAACACGTCCGAGGGAACGAAGCGGTTAAGGCGTATTTAGAAGTCTGTAGACGTCCACAGACTTCTGGACTCGGCGGGGCTTTGAATAAATGAAAATAGTTTAGAAAATGTTTCTAAAAATACCACACGCATTCTGCAGTCTGTCTCATAAACCTTAAGTGCAGAACGTGCAGACTGTGTGAAATAAAAAGTGCATTTTCAAAATTCATAAATGGCGAAGCAACTGTGTTACTGAATTCCATTAAAAAAAAAGAAACACTTCACCTTCATGGCACAAGAATATGCATTAGCATAAATATTCATATTCGATTCCGAAAGAATTGTAAATTGAGTAAGTAATTATTCCATTTCCTTATTATTATCTTCTGGGTTGCATAAATTAAACGAAGTGGGCACTAACTGCTCTTTTACGATATGTAAACGATAATAACTTTCTTCATGCGAATTTCTATGGTATATTCTAAATGGGCGATATAAACGGTTGTTAAAAAGTATAATAATTTATTTCGTTCTTTCTGTGTATACAGCACAGGAAGGATTTTTCTCGTTTCCTTAAATTCTTACCTTCTTTTTCTATTACATTTTTTCGAATGCTCGTGATTTCGATTGTCGCTAAATAATTGTAAGTATCGTTCCGCGTATATGCTATTATACATATTACAATGCTCCTGGTTCATGGTTTAAGTTCATTGGCCATTGTCACGCGAAGTTTTGACTACCAGACAGCCATGAAACAGGCAGGGATAGGTACGTTCCTTTCGCTATCAGTATTATCGTCTGATTACATGAAATCGATCGATTTTCGTCGAGTATATACGACAATCGTTAAACCAGACCTCACTGTCCCACAATGCGTTTTGTGTAATCCCAAGAATAAAATGATGATTCAAAAGATCACCTGTTGACTGGCATCGATCGTCGTAATGGAACACATTGGTCGTAATTCTAAATGCTACACCAGTAAAGTAGAAAACTCAATTATTTGCCCTTATATAAGCGTTCAATTTTAAGTAAAATATTGTCATTGACACTGTTTAATCCGTGTTCTATTTTAGAAAATCTAAAATGCTGAATTAACTAGTAAGGATTTAAATATTTAAAATATTCTGCTAGGTAATTCACGTTTTATAGATAGGTGGTCATTAAAACAAGAATAAACAAGAGATTTTCTACCCTGATAAAATCGACGACGCGATAATTAGGCCGTTTCAGCGAACTGGCTAGCAATTACACATACAGATGGCCCAGCCAGAGTATTCGTCATCAGATCAATCTTCTTTCACTGTACAGTACAGGGCCGTTTCGATTGCCCGTGCTATTTCGAGGCTGTCTGTCTGAGTTAGGCTAGATAATACACCCTCCGAGAAGATTGAGCGAAGAGATAATACTTTAAATGTTAATTGCGACCCTACGCTCGTTTTTCCTAATCTACCAGATTGTCTCGAGTTCCACGGAGACCACGTGGCCTGAATAGATCCTTTATTTCGTATTTTTTTGTATCACATCATCAATGCAAAACTTAATCGTACGGGGAGAGATGTAAAGTTCTAAATAAATATTTAGGTGGATTTAGATCCGCGGATGAAATTTTTTTAAGAATAAATGACGGGGCAGAAAAGAAGAAATGCGCGTCTATAATGGTAATTTTAGCTAATTTAAAATAAAATGTAATGTGGGTAATATTAATTATACCCACTGCAATTTGTTTATCAAATTGAGACTCTCAAAACAATTTTTTGGTCACTTTATCCGTATAATTCTGGATAAAAATCTCCAAATTAATACCTTTTCCTAAAAACATTTCCATCAATTTTGTACTTTTGATAATTCCATATTTCCTTTCCATTTTCGAAGGAACGTTGATTTTTTTCACTTAATTCTTTCTGTGAATTTTGTTCTTCCATTTCGTATATGTAGATGTAGCTCTAGCTTCTTTCTTCATATCAAAGGAACAGTATTACGGGTCATAAAAAGAGTTTATTCGATGAGGCGCGTGGAAATAATACCAAAGGGTAAGGCGAGGAGGATAAGAGCAGCGGGTCATTCTATACTTGCTCAAGTTGCAATGTTCCCAGCATAATTTGATGGGCCATTAACGAAATTAGTTGGTTATCATCCAAAGCAAATGTCTCAAAAACTCATTGGACGCATGCCATGAACCCATAACGAGTAGTTAAGCCTTCATTATATAAAACTGTCTTTCAGGCAACAATTGCAACGAGAAAAACACTTTAATAACCACCCTGGGAGACTTTCTGTCATTCCAATTACAGGGAATATTCTAAGTGTGTAATACTACTCTGTGAAAAACATCATACTTTTTTTCTAGTCATCTTTGCAAAAGTCTGCAGACTTTTCAATCTATTTTTTTAAAGAGTATGTTTTACTCTGTTCTCGGGTGTCTCTCACCCTTTGTAGTGTGTGCTTCCTGAGAACGCCCTTAGGCTTCATCGACTATAGTTAAAAGATACAGCTAGGAGAGTTCCGCACGTAGCGTGGACTCAGCGTTCAAATTATCAGCATCTACTGGGTTAAGGATATTTCTGGGAATAATCGATTTGCAATCGTGCGATGTGGACTTTTAAAATAACTTGCCAGAAGTAGGTATGTTTAAGCATATTATCATTCGTACAAAACAAGAATTTGTTAGAACTTACCACTCTAAAAATATAAATTAATGACTCAGGTGATGACCATTATTCTGTAGATAAGTAGATAAATATAACTGATATGAGTTTTTAATATTAACCTTCATTTAAAGGCTGTTCTGATGGTGCAGTAACGCGAAGTCAGAAGCATATGAAATTTTCACTTCAGTAGAAAAATGTGTGAATATCAACTTTTAACTTTGACGAGGTTGATATCACATGTTTCGTAGTAGCAGACAGTGAATCGATGATGTTTGGACAAATAACTTGTAACAGGATTTTGTGTCAACTCGTGTTTGAACATTGCATTGTTTATTAACAAGAAAACGGTACTTAAAATCTGTACAAAACACGTATTTCAACGCTACGAATTATATATCTCGAATCTGTTCGATCGAACCTCCATATAGCCATCGACGACGCTACAGTGCAAAATTAACAATGTATTTACATTAGTTCCTGCGGTTAAATACTTTTTAAGATGGAAACTGTAAACCATAAACTAGCGTTCTACAATAACATCTCTGTCCTAAATAAATTACTTAACGAATAGCACCTACAGTAATCATTTCGCAGTCTAATTTGAAAAAATATTTAAGAAGCATTTAAGAATCTTGCATGGCAAGCATCTCCTTCTACGAAGAATTTAAAAATATATTCTTACAAAACGTTATTACAATGTGTTTAAACTATCCATTAAATATATATCACCGAACATTAACAATTCCACTGTTTTCAATTATCGATAAATAATAAACTAATTTGCTCAGGAAAATTTATAAAATGTCCCCCGAAAGCTGCCTAATATAAACGACTGTATAATGTTTAAAAAAAAAATAAAACACATCCTACAAATGCGCGTCGTAAAATACGAAGCCGTTTGTGCTTGGATTTATCCTGATATTTCGATCATTGTTTATCTTAATTAAAACTTCTTATTTAATAACTTATATCAACTATGTGTATAGTACACGTAATTATACATTAAGATCTCTATGAAGTACTAATACAATAAAAAATGCCCACAGCGTACAATGCTTTTAAAAGTCACCTATAGTACAAAATGTTATGAACTAAAATATGCACATAACTAGGATATTGTAAACAATCTTTGTCGGAACAGTGTAGAGGCGGACGTTCTTTGCTGCATAATATAATACGCGTATTATACAAAGATCCTTAAGTACACGATAACGATTTGTTGTCCTGTAAATATCTCCTTACTTGATAAGTACCTTCATGCAACTAACGCGTGGAACTATAGTTGCTTCAAGAGCACTTTCTGGCGTTTTGTTAGCGACACATCGGGTATGTTCGAGAAAACTAGTTAGTTCAAGTAGTCTGTTAAGATACTACTTACTGCTTAATCATGACATGGGTGTCATTTTCATCTCCTTGTAGCGTAATGTTGCCTTCGAAACTATAGTAATTTTCTATCCTACATGAAAACATACGTCGAGATAACGACGGATTAAAGCGCACTCGCCATTGTGTCGAGTCTTTTGTGCGCTGAGTTTTGGGAAAGACTTTGGGGACTTTAAATAGGATAGTCTTTGAACACTGCACCAGAGTTTTCGATACGTTCATCGAGCGATTCTTGGAGTTGATAGATGCTGAAATGAGATTCTTTGGGCTACGTGTCTGACCCATGACTGATTCACTCTCCTTATTTCGCTCTACTCTGTGTGCATTTATTATATTACTGACAGTTTCTTACGTTGTATCGAACTACGTACTATATACAATACTTTTTAGATGACACTCACTTTTCAGACAGAACATTTTCGTTCTTATCTAGTGAATTCTACTCTAACGCATTTGTTTCATAAAAGGAAACATTTCTGGATATTTAAAACTTTTTATCATTAAAAAATCTTCCTACTTACAAAGAGTCACTTATCTTCGAGCAAGATATGTCAACTATAGTTCTATCAACTTATAGGTAACGCACAATAATGACGGTTGTTAATTGACGTAGCAGAAGAAGCTTAATGATCAAGTAACAAGTACAAACGACAAACGTAACTGTCATAAGTAGCTTAAATATATCTTAATTCGTTTCTTAGAAACACTGACTAACTTATAATGTACAGGTTGAATCACTTAAAGTGGCCAATGTAACTGTTTTCATAGTTTTGGAAGTTTAGCAGAATTATTCGTATGAATGTTGTCAAGAAGTTTTGCTAAATAGAATGCCATATTTTTCGATCTTTGGGATAACAGCCATTTTTAGAATACACTCAGCCGCGTATACTGGAAACATATTGGAGTTTATGCCTAAACACAACAACATAAATATTCAAACCTCCAATTATCGACGTCTAATAAGATTTAAAATTATTGAACTAATTCTGAAGTCAGTTGTCACCCCATATATAATTGTAAAGCACAGCATATTTTACTTATTTCAATTAAAAATCATCTCCTTAATGGTAAGACGATCGACTTCCAATAATATGATAATCCTTTGCACCACACTTGAAGACTAAAACATCCCCCTACATTGATCACTTGCACGAATCATCCTGTTGCCAGACTGCTTCAAAACACCGAGCCTACTAAAAAATTCCCATTCCATCAATGCCCAAATAAACCAATACCCGAAGAACTGTTATAGTATGAAAACCTTACGCCCTAAAGGATATCACGTAACATTGCAAATAGTATTACGAGTAACAATCGACGGAGTATCAACACACTTTTTAAAAAAGCGTTCTATCTGTACAATTCTATATCCACCTAACAAAGCGTGCACCGAAAGCAGTGATTCCCTTAGCCTCACCGAGCAGAGTCAACTAACTGCCCAAGGCCACCGAGGAACAATCCTCATCGCACACTCTCATCTGAACTAAAATCACCAGTCATCCTACTACCATTCACATTTTTAGAGCGACCTTAACATCGTCCTATTTAGATATAGTTTCGCCATTTAAGGACATCGTTTGAACGTTCCTGCCATGACACTGTAATCGAGGCACGTGTCGATACGATAAGCGATGATGAATGTCTCTTTCATCGTGCAACAACCACAGACCAGTTATCGCCGACGTGCGACTACGCGAACATTTTACGTAACACCTTCGCGTAATTGTTAAAAGGCGAAGTTCGTTCTTATCGGGCGAATTGTTTTTTACCGTCCGATTGGGGAACGTGCAGTCTTTTTCAATATGCGGGAGCATATTGTAAACGCCGACATTAGTCGCTGTCCCCTTCGTAGAAGGTGTCCGGCGTTAGCGAGGCCTCCTGCTATTCCTCGTCTACGATTTCGCAGCTGTGGTACTTGCTAGACGAATCCAGCCAGCTCTCCACGCCGCTGGAAGCCAGGTCGTCGCAGGAGGGCATTTCAGGGAGGGGCTCCATGTTCGGTGCCCCCTTTTTCGAGAGATTGTTCACTGGACGATCTTTTAAACTTGCGACCCCTGGAATCGTCGACAAATTGAGGTTCCATTCTTAATGTGGAAGTAAAGGATAGATGTGCACTGTTGCAAAGTAATTTAGTGGCACTATGTGTTTTAAGGCAAATAGGTGTTTTACGGTTGAATAAATGAATATAAGTATCTACTAAAATTTATTAGAATAAAGGACATAGCTATGGACACGGAAATTATTATAATATAATTTCAAATGAGGAGGATATTGGGGATAGAATGTGATTTTAATGAAAAACGGCAACGGATTCCGGATATTGGATAGAAGTGCACAGATATGAGGAAATGAATAACAAAATTTAATGGAAATTGTACTTTTAGAGTATGCTTGGAATGGAAAAACAATTGAATGAAGTATTTAGTGTTATTTTAAAAGAAATATAAAATGATATTAAGTTTTATTTACTATTTGGTATATTAGGATGTAAATATGGTAAGTACCATTATCAGAAGACAGGGAGGACTCTTTTCTGCGAATTAGAGCTTGCCTAGACGCCCTTGGACTCCTGTACTCCCCGCTTATGCTTAATCCTGCGCTGATAGTAGGAAGTCTTATGTCCAGATGCGACCCTTTATCTGTAACAATCTAACCAAATGTCAAGATAAAGCAAAATTTTAACAAAATTTCGCTAAACATATTAGAGGTAATCAATTGTGTTGTATAATAACTGGTGAGTAATTATTTGCCACCTTAAAGCTACTATTATTTGCATTGCGAAAAGTGGCTTTGATGAAAAATATTTTTCCCAGACACGAAGTATCTTTACGTAATTCATTATGTAATCGATTATTTATGTAAGTCTTCGTGTCTTGAGTAGTTGCTACATAACACAATGACGATATACAGGGAGAATTCAGTTTGAATCCGTTAATAAAGCTGAAAATATTCTGTTTCAGAATCATTATAAATGAATTTTTATTTTCCACCCGTTCTTATGTCTGTGACCTTAAGTGAAATTGCCTTGAGAAGGGCTGCAATGGTAGCTGTTCAAAAATACATAGTTCCATTTAAAGAAATGAAGGTGACCCTCAAAACTCGGAAGCACTTCCACCTGAGAAAAAATTTTGTTCACCGCACAATGTACGCTCCCCCCAGAACCAAACAACTTTTGTTTCCAACATTTCTTTCTACCTTAAAAACTGCAGGTGTTATACTGGTGGTTTGTCTCAGGTGTCTCACCTTGTATAAGTGTATACATGTATAATGTATCATGTTATACCTGCATAAGTGTATTCTTATATAAAATGTAAAACAAAAAAACTAAAAATAACAAGGCTTTAATAAATATTAAAAAGTACACACTGCTGATAAAGTCATGACGAAATTGAAGATACATAATCAATTTGAGTGGCGTCAGCGTGTTTTCACGCTGAGGGATTTACATTCTGTGCACGGTTCTGGCGTGTCTTCACGTCGACACTTTATGAAAATCATCGAAGATATTGTCAGAAAGGCGATTGCTCAGAAAGGCCTGAGTAACTTAAAGGGGAATTTCTTAAACCCTTGCGCCACTCAAAGTGTTATTATAGACGAAGTTCTACACATTCAAAAAATTCTGCTACCTTATTGTTCATAGCGTACAATTTTGTGGCTATGTCTCTCGCAACCAGTGTTGTCAAAACTGTAGCCAGGTATGTCTCCTTTACAAGAAGGTACTCCAGTGCAGACCTCTGCCAAAATAAGTATCTGCACGAGCTCGCAGCAACGATCGATACCTGTAACCAATGTGAATTACGATTACATAAGGGGAAATCATTTTTCAACAAGGCGTTTAATACAAAAGATCAATGAATTAAGTAGTTACATAAATGAAATGCATCGGAATTAAAATTATTAAAATTAAAATTATGAAGAAAATCTTCGGAGAAATACGAATATATTTTCACCTTAAACTTGTCGTCGACAGATGCCCTGGAACTTTCAAATTCCGGCGAGTCCAAGAACTCGCAAGGCAGTATGGGATGCAAGAAATTCGAATCACTGAGAACGTTTACTTTGCCGCTGAGCAACAGGCCCAATCTGTCGGTCCGAGTTAAATTTTGCATGGCGTACGCCTCCCCAGCGTGCAGCGACATAATGGACGCGAATTCTGGGGACATCAGTCTTTTAAATTGTAGTCTGGATACCTATTTGATAAAGAAAATAAATTCCCTCTTCAATATCGTTTTATAGAATTATAGTTAAAACGAATGTGTTCCAGTTCATAAAACAGTGCACAAGCAGGGAACGTTCTGTATAATTTTAGTTTCATCAACCATCTTAATTTTTCATACTACAAGTTGTAAAAATGAGTAAAAGATTTTTATATTTAAAATTATAGATTTGATAATATACATAAATATATAAATTATTATACAATCGAGTAGAATGTTTTGGAACGCTTACTTTGAAGGGGTAGAAAAGGGTATGATATGCTTCCTCCAATTCTGGATCAAATCTAACAGGTCTCATTTGGTACACGATGTAAACCAGCTGTCCAATGTTCAACAACAAAAAACTGAAGTTCCAAGAGAATATATCAGGGGCACATATAACGTGCCATGCCCAGCCAGACAACAACATAAAGCCTTGAAAGGACAGATTAATATCATAAAATGCTACTTACAAAATTAATCTTCGAAAATTCTGGGAATATGCTAACCACATAAGGATCACTAACCATACAATTACGACAAATTTTTTGGACCCAAAAATAGTTTCATATCAATAATAATTTTAATAATTCGTTCAATGCCTCTATATGTGGGAATGAAAATTAAAAGAAGAGCATTCTCACCACTTCTGTAATCCTTAAACATCTCCTAAATAAAATTTTCATTAATCGACCAATCAAAATAGAAGCCAAAGAGCTTCAAATTTTGTATTGGTTTCCACATCGTATATTGATACAAATACAAGATTGTAAATCATCTGAGACTAGATCTATCACAAAAATTAGCTCTCACAAACAACAATATAGAATAACATTCCCAGGATCTTATACACATCTTCGAACCCTGAACATATTTTGCACCCCATACGAGTTGCGATTAATTGTGTCGTATCGTGTACTCATTAATCAGCCTATTGCGATTAAATACTTACGTTTGCCTCGAACCAAAAGAACTTACCAATTATCAGGACGGAATGCATAAACAGTATTCCTTTTCTCGAGGAAGGCGCTGAGTAGGATAATGCGAAACAGAAGTTCGCCAATTGGAACAATATGTGCTGCGGTTGTTGCCACAGGCACAGCGCAGTATTGCCTGAAGGTAACAACACCCTTAACAAAATTATGCAAACAGGACATGCAGAAATTGCTTGAGAAAAGATGTAGAGTAGAATTTACCTAATGCAGTGATGTTGTACGAAGGAAGGGGATCGTGTCCAAGACCGGGGCTCATGTTGACTAGATCACTATCGATGGCTGGTGCAAAGGGGAAATAGTTAACAGCTTCCTGGAAGCTACTTTGTGTCCATGCTCACTGGTTTGTTTTGGTTAAATTTGCCAGTATTCTCGTCTCTAAGCAGGGGCGCGGTGTATGCTCCCCTTTGGAGCGCCTGCGCCAACCCCTTACGATCGATCACCTTCCATGTTGGTGGTGCAGAACCAAGCCAAGTGGTGCTTTTGGGGGTGTAGTATCAATTGCAGAAAAGATAGGGTCATGTCGGTAATTTTGATTGAAACAACGATAGGAATGTATCATCGATGGATATGATGTTTCGTAAAAGTAGGTTTCGTATTTAGTCACAAAAGGGGATTTACAGTGGTGGCCTGCAAGGAGGTAATGGTTTGTTGTTGATAGGAATAATAGACACAAAGTGCAGTCCATACGCAATAGAGTGTAAAAGTAGTTTGTAAGCGAAATGTGAAATATGAAATGTAAATAGGAAGAAAGGGCAATTATGGAAATGAGGAACTTTTCTTGGGAGTGACACGGGATGACGGTAGTCGTTTGCAAATGTGCCAACAATGTGTGTCAAAAGCAACCATTATCAAGATTTATTAATTGGTGATCATTAGTTTGAATTAAGGTGCAATTTTGGTTGTTGAAATATGTTGCAATATACGTGGCGTTTATAAATATGTGCAACATTTTTTCAGGGCCGGTTCTACTCACCAAAATAATAAAAAAAAGGGGGGTATACGCGTTTGTCCAATAACGACCAGTTTTCGCAATTATAGGATTTTTATATTTCGTAAAACATGGGCTCGAAACGCCTATTAAGATAGCATTTATTTAACGAAGTGCAGCTGTGTTTCCGCGGATTGATATATTGATTGGCATTTCGCCTTTTTTTTAAAGGCGATAAGGGAAGGATACGAATGAAAATATAGTATATAGGCCAACTGGCGAACACGCCAGTCTGCCGGTTGCCCTTTAAGGGGTTACGCCACCCTGAATGTTTTAAAAAATTGATTTTTTTTTCTTGCATTTTCTTTTTATGTGAAGTTTTAAGAATAATTTAAGCCATGGTAGATTCCCCAAAATAGCCGAGTTATAGACTTTAAACGAGGCTCGCATGTCGATATCCCGCAGCAGGTAGCGACCATTCTACTTTACTTCTTTTGCGTTTTTCTCGAAACTACATTTTCAAAGGTGACCTATCAAATATCTCCAAAACTATTTGTCCAATTGATTTCAAACTTGGTACGCATATTCTTAATGGTATTATCTACGATGTAGCATATCAGTTTTTCCATCCGATACCCCATTCGTATATAATTAATGGTTTAATTTCGTTTTCTTCACGTGAAAAACGTATAATTTTCTTCACTTTGCTCTCATTTGTGCAATCTTTTTTTTTTTCTCAAATCCGTATGCTACATCGTAGGTATTTTATTAAGGAACACGAAAATCATCATGTATTTGATTTCAGCCGAACCTGGGCGTTACAATTTGTTAGGTTAGTCACGCGTGTAACGGCGGACGAGCTTCGCGGGAGAACAAATAACTCGGTCATTTTTTAATATTTTTGTACAGTATTTATACAATATATGCACTAATACATGCTCTACACATAAGAAGAAAATAAATCATTTTCAACCTCATAGTATCAGTAAAAAAAATTGGTCTAGTTTAGTGCTGTTTCGAGCGCCTCAGGGTGGCGTAACCCCTTAATAGACATTTCGAGCCGGTGTTTTACGGAATATAGAAATGCTTATAACTGCAAAACTAAGTATTATCTGACATATGCATATATCTACTTTTCTTATTATTTTGATGAATAAAACTGACCCTGAAAGAAAATGTCCTACATTTTTATAAACACCCTGTAGATCCAAATTTAGCTACACTTAAAAATAAATATGTTGCAGAAGCATACTTCTAATTGAACACTGGTAAGAATTAAGTAAATACTACTATTATACTTCACGAAATTAATTACTTATATCCTACAAATATTAAATTAAATACACTTGCAAGCGCAAGAATGTCAAAATAAAATTTATTAAACTACACCCTAATACATCTACTAGTTCTTACACCTGTACGGGGGTTTACCTTAGTCAGTTTCGGAAGAATTCGAGGGGGTTGAATTCTTCCAAAAGTAACAGCCGTTTCAAACCTCACAAATGGTGCTTTTGCCGATAGCACCGTTGGATTACACACCCTCCTTACCTCTCGCACCCTGTTTATCTCACGCACCCTCTGTGGTGCCGTAGTCCTGGCTTCTTTTGGAGAGTCTGCTCTCAGGAACTCTTCTCTCCTCTGTCTCTCGATGCCTCCAATGTAGCTTCTTGCAGATCGTCTTAGACATTTGTCAGACCTGCAAACATTCATCCACTTTCGTGACACTTGCGCTGCACACAACAAAGACTCAGGATCCAACTTGCGTAGAATTAACTGCGATACCTCTGGTGGAAGTTCAGAAATAACATCCACCTTGGTAGGTTCCAGTAATCCAATAACGCGAAGGAAAGATCTGAAGAACTCCATGTTGTCACCCTTGATTCAAGGACAGGAATGACTAGCTCCTGAAAAATCTGGGGTATATATACCCTTTGTCACGGTTCAATGCACGTTCCGCACCGGTGATTCGGCCAATCACATTCGAGGACAAGTACATAAAAATATAAGTACTTCGGTAGATAGTATAATTGTACAACATTCATTGTTTATATATTAATTATTTGGACATAACTCCTATCACATACAATTATTATGTGATAAGCCTTTAGTGCAGCAGTGGTGTTCTTAAATATGTATTCCAACTAACTAAATTTTACTAATGTTGTTATCTCTAGAGTAATATTAAGAGGCAGTATTTTAGCAAAGTTTGTCAGTATTTTTGTCAGAATATCCCTACTAGTCCCTCCTAATATAATAAATGCAAAAGTGGGTTTGGATGTTTGTTACTCAATCACGTCGCAACCACGCGACGGATATTTTTGAAATTTCGTAAAGGTACACGTAGTCTAGGATTAGGAATAACATATAGGGTACTTTATATCCCGGCGTTTTTAATCGATCTGGACAAATTTTGCTGCTGAAAATATAGGCTACCATGAAATCTGGACATTCTATCCTACTCCCTTATTTCACCCTCTTGGCACTCTGTGAGAATCAAAGTTTTACCCGGGCAACGCCGCGCACTTTAAGCTAGTGTTTGACATTAAAAGGAATCTGTGTTTGATATTGAAAAGAAATTGTGTTGAGTATTTGACCGAAAAAGCGATGCACATAATTGACAGAATACGTATAAGAAAGTTTCTGACAAGTAGTAAACGTAGTAGTACTCTGGTTTTTTTTTAAATGCTAATTTTTCCGATACAGTGGACGCTAAACGTTTGCGCTTCAATTTCACTTGGCACTTATTTTATCTTGAGATAATGTAAGTGTGCCATAAATCACACCGACGCATTTTATTTAAAAGAATTCTTTTAAAAAGGTTGACAGTAATTTGTCGATTGTACTTATAATATTGACTGTATTTATCAGTAAATACAGAGTATTTCATATCCTATCACTACCACTACTACACTGCCCTTCTGGAAAGCCGGGGAATAAATTATTTAACTGATTAAAGAAAAGGGGACTTCTCTTAATTTAAGAAGATGATGATCTATGTATACATACGTATATTTCATACAGTTATCGATTTTGAAATAGGGTGACTGTACCTAAATATCGCCAGGCAAAAGTTAAATCGTTGTCAATTGAATAATAATTGATATTTTTTTATGCAGTTGATTTCATAGTAAAGAGAAATTATTCATCTTTCATGTAGCATAAGTTAGAATCGTTGAAACCTACAAATTTTTAATTATGATTCAAAAAACGTAAGACGTGCAAAAATCGGGTCCTGAAAAAAGTGTACCTAATATCGTCAACTAAGAAAATATTGATTAATTCATGTATATATGAGTTTTTAAAGTCATTTTCACATGTGCTTTTATTATTTCTTGTTCTATAAGTGTTTTTTATCCATCTTTGATTTTATTTTTATTAGAAAAATATAGAAAGTTAAAAATATAGATTTTTGAAATATTTTATTTTTTACGTTCCGATGTATTGAGAACACGCATACTGCTTAAAGAAAAACGCTATTTTCATTACGAAAAATATTCGAATCGATTACAGTCCTTAAGGGGGTATACCCGTTAAATGCCCGGAAAATGTGTACATGTTGTGGATTTTTTTACAAGTCAACGGTTTGTTGCAAGATTTCCCGTTTTTTACTATCTTTACATAGTATTATAAACTACATAAAAAAAAAGTTTCAGTTAAAAAACTACTGTTTTTCGGAAGTTATAGATACATATCCGAAAGTCTCTCGATTTTAGACGTCTAAACGGTGGGCCTGAAAACAGCTGTTTTTCGTGTCTGAAATAAAAAATAATAAAATCTTCTTATAAAGTATGTCAATAGCTATCGTCCAACGTGGCCGATTTTGAAAATTTTGAAAAATAAAGAAATTGTGAGAGATCAAAAGTAAAGTTACATTTTTCTAAGAGAAAAGGCCACCTTTTTTCTTTATAAATAATAAACGGGGAATCGGAATAAAAAAAACCCTCGTTTAACGATGTGGAATCTTATTACGATCCTGCATGCAAAATTGGAAGTGAATTGGTTGAACGTAGCGCGAGTTTTTAAGCCCACCGTAATGAAAAATATAGTTTCGCTGCGATCGGTCGAGTCGCCGCGTCTCGCCGCCCCCTGCTACCTGGGTGGTTCCACTCAAATGCCTATACCTTTGTCAGTCTTCCGATTTTTTACATCGGACTTGATTTATAATATTCCTAAAACATCAATTTATGAAAATATGTAAAAAGAAAAAAATCCGATTTTTGACACTTTCAAACGGTTGCCCTTACATCATTAATTAGGTTTTTCTAGTAGATATTCTTGCATTTACGGTATTATTAGACTTACCTTCTCCGAATGTGATGTAAAATTGTGGCAGTCCAATAAATTTGTACATTATTAAGATTCACTAAAATACTTCTTTTTCTGTAATTGTTGATCACATGATGCTGCAATTACAGTATGTCTTCCTACATATGTTTAGGTGATATTAGGGTGATATTAGGTGATGTTAGTATAACATGGGCGATATTAGGTACAGTCACCCTAATTAATGTATCTACTTTTTCCTGACTAAAATCCTTCACATTAATAAAAAATCCGAAAGCGGGAAATAATGATTCTTTATAACGTTCCTTCACGTAGCTCTACTAATCTGTACACTGCATTATTCAATGGCCATTATCCAAGCCCATTATTGCAGTATCTACATTATAACCCGAGGCACGAAAAGGAAAGTGACGGAAGAAGCATAATTATTACACTTTATCATCGCAATGACATATATTTTCCATTTTTAAAACACCTTCGAATGACGAGATATCCCGTTTTTATCACGTGAATGCTAAGCAGCTCTGTTTTGCCGTGAGCTTTTCAGTATATAAGTGAC
Source organism: Andrena bucephala (assembly GCA_947577245.1). Classification (NCBI taxonomy): domain Eukaryota; kingdom Metazoa; phylum Arthropoda; class Insecta; order Hymenoptera; family Andrenidae; genus Andrena; species Andrena bucephala. The sequence goes on from OX387715.1 coordinate 12,339,329, forward strand.
ACGCTAGTAAATCAAAAGTATCTTTAACAGTTCAAAGGTGCCACTGCTGCGTTACACAGAGCACCAGAAGTCCACCATGAAGTACCTCATTCTTCTAGTTCTGGCAGCAGCGTGCTTCGAAAGCTGTTTCGCCAAGTGTGTAGAAACACATGAAGGTAAAGTGAGTGGTGCGGAAATTACGTCAAGGAATGGTCGCAAGATTTGGGGGTTCAGCGGGATACCTTACGCAGAACCACCGGTTGGTCCACTCAGGTTTGTGTTCGCACTTGTTTGAAATTGTTTTTTTTTTAAGTTAGCCCTTACACTGAAAATTGAAGAAAATATTATTCTTTCTCTGCGAGAACGTACTTATACAATTCCTTCACTGTATTCTTTGATGAAGCAGAAAAATTAAGGACTTCAGCGACTGTCACTCTTACTTATTCCCGTGCAACACTACTCGAGTAATTTGAAAATATGGTCACTATCATCTTCATTCGATTCACTCGAGAATAAATACTTCACAAGTGAATAAATTGTACAATGTTACTCTCGGTGACCTATATCACATAGAAAATTGAATTACTTTCTGCTTTATAAACACCCCTATTTTTGACGTTCAGCATCTGTGGATAAGGCTCTCGAAGGAGCTAGTGGCTGAAAGATATCTTCAATACAGTATGCTCTACCTTTCGCAGATTCAAAAGTCCGACTCCGAAGAAGCCCTGGGGGCAGACTCTCCAGGCACATAAAGATGGCAACGAATGTTTGCAGAATCATGGTGGTCATATAAAGGGTAGCGAGGACTGTCTTTACCTCAACGTCTACACTCCAGACGTAAATATACAAGAATTTTACATTGCCTAATTAATTCTAGATTTCTTAAATATTAAAGTATTCATACTCAGTGTGTGCTCTATTAATACGATTACAGTCACAAAGTATTATATTATTATGTAAATCATTGTTTATATGATCCTGTTTGCTGCAGACCAAACCGAAAAAACTGATGCCCGTCATGGTCCATCTACACACGGGGGTATTCCTAGTGTCAAATGCCAGCCTCGTTTTAACAGGGCCACAATTCATACTTGACAAGGACGTCGTGCTCGTCACATTGAACTACCGATTAGGATCCCTTGGATTCCTCAGTACTGGCAACTCAGCGGCGAATGGAAATTACGGTTTGAAGGATCAGAGGCGGGCGCTTGAATGGGTCCGGCAAAACATTCGCGCCTTTGGTGGAGATCCTAACGAAGTGACTCTGTTTGGCCACGGCGCTGGTGCCGACTGCGCTCACTTGCACACACTTTCACCGACGTCCAAACGTATGTACATTTTCCTACTTTCTCGCAGCCGTACTATATTCATTTTTACATTCTGTCAATTCTTAGTTGGATACATGTGTGTTTCAACAAATACTCAGTCGTCTGTCTTAAGCACGAAGCTTAAAATCAAAACAAATTTTGGAAGCAATAAAATCAGTAAATATAAAAGGGGGATAACATTGGAGAATGTATGATACATTGTCTGTTACAGATTTGTTTAAGCAAGTCATCACTCAGAGTGGCAATGCTCTCGCCCCACACGCGTTCACCAACGACAAAGCTTACTACGACAAAGCAAAGTCACTTGGGGCTCGCTTAAACTGTTCCACCGACGATTCCCATAAGTTGATCGATTGTCTTCGAAAGGTAGATGCTCAGAAATTAGTCGAACAATCATCGTCCGTTTTCAGTGAAGTAGAAAGAGCGGCGTCGCTCGAATGGAGGCCATCGCAGGACTCCAAAGGCGAGGATTCCATCTTACCGGACAGCCCAGCGACCGTAATAAGAGAGAAGAATATGAAGAATTGTCCAGTGATAACTGGAAACGTGAAGGACGAGGGGACAATGTTTGCAATCAGTAAGAAACAAAAATTCGTTAGTTAATACTTGCTCTCTTGCCGATCGACCAGAGGTACTTCTGCTGAACATGTCGGTTTTTAAATACAGGACTTTGATACAGGAAGTAATAGAGAGAAATCAGCATGTAACTTTAATTTAAATTGTGGTGTGTCTGGGGTATTAGAATATAGAGTTAAAGCGTCTACTAATTAATTTTCAAGAGAGCAGATTTTCATGCAGAAAGAATAGTTAATAAATGAATTTCGCTTACTTTGCTAAATTTTTTTATTCAAACTTTGTATGTGACAAATTTTGTTAAATTTAAATGAAAATATGGCACATCTCGTTGAAGCGATTGTAATCCTTTCGTATCGTAAATTAAGCTAACGCACGAATTTCCAGAAATGAAGGAGGACGAGAAATTCTACAATCTATGTGTGGAGAAACCAGTGGATGTGATCAAAGAACTGCTACTGACTTATATGCCAGTGAGGGAACAGAACGTGACAGCTATGGCCATCAAGGTGAAGAACTTTTACCTGGGTGAAAAATTACCGGAAGATAAAGACACCGTAAGTATCATATGCATATTGTAGAATTCATTTGTTCTATATACATCATTAAAGAAACAGGTTGAATCGTGCACATACAATGAATTATAATTTCGATTTGAATACAAATAGTTCTCTAAGTATGCAGTAGTTAAATACAACCTTACATCAAGTTGTTACTCACCCATCACAACCATTTTAAAAATTGATATTTCTTTAAAATTTCAGGTTATCTACGATTACATGCTCATCCTGTCGGACTTTATGTACATGTATCCAGAATGGCAGCTTCTAGAATACGTGCAGCAGCCTGACAATAACATGAAACCGGTGTACAACTACAACTTTGAATATCGAGGTGCTCTGAGTGAAGCGTTACGTATAGGTGGTAAATTAGGACGTAAATGTGTGGCGCACAGAGATGACCTATTTTACGAATTCCCGTTGACCTCGAAAGTCATTGGTCCACAGTACAACATACAGCGTAGTGAAAAGGACTATACAATAGTTAATCTTATAATTGACTTATGGACCAGCTTCTCTGCTACTGGGTACGAAGAAGAACTACATTTTCAACCTCTCAGAACCCAAACTGATCAACTCCACTTTCTGAAAATATGTATCTCAATTTTAGTATTTAAGCATATAATTAGTGTGTAACTTATCAATTTGCCCTATATTTTATTTTATGGTGTTGATTAGTCTGGCTTTTAATAAGGGCATTTATTGGTCTCTACACATATTTCTTATGACATGCAAAAGAGTGGGATTGCAATTTCTCTTTTTGAAAGTGTGATTAATTAATGTATTCTATTTTTAGTGAACCAACTTCATCCCAAATATCGAACGACAACAAATGGGAACCATGCACGTCCAAAAAGTATCTTGAGATCGGAGATGAGTCTAATACAACAGTGAAATCGAAAGATCTGTCTCGTAACAAGAGAATCCAATTTTGGTACCAGAACATACCGCAATATGACTTACGGTGCTAATGAGGAGTCATACTTGTGACGATCTAAGACCACTTCCCTTTTCAAACGATGAAATTGGGAGTTGATCGTGATATGAGGAAAACACATTCTTAATAACACAGATATCGGCTGTAAAAGTTTATTGTATTAAAATCTAAAACATTTATAATGAAAAACGATGATAATTCGAGCATATTAAAATTGATTGCAAAATAATACAGTGATATTATTATTATATAAATTACGTAAATATATTCCAGCTCCCATAAGCCCAGCTCCAATAAAGCTATACTGTAACGCGTCACAATAAATACTAACACTACATCCTAATGCATCTTCTAGTCCTTACACTTCAAGAAGATCTTACCTCAGTACATTGCGAAATATTCCATTAGGGTTTCATTTACACAAAAACAACGGGTGCCTTTATAATAGCACGTGGTGCACCCCTGGGTCTCCTCCTTGGTATCACAATCCTCGTTTTCTCAGGTGGTCCTCCACCCAGGAACTCTTCTCTCATCTGTCTGAGATACTACAGTGATATTATTATAACACAAATTACCTAACTAAATTCCAGCTTCCTTAAGTCTCAAGTCGATCAAACTTACATTTACATCCTTTACAAGGCAACATAGTTTGCTCAACAAAAAGAAAATCTCTACATTATACTTATCCCCTAGATAAAATTAATAAGAGCTATAAAACCTGCAGTAGCAAGTTCGTCAAAACAAAATTTATTAAACTACACCCTAATACATCTAGTATTTCTAACACCTACAGAAGGTCTTACCTCAGTCCGTTGTAGCAGATTTCGAGGGGGTTGAACTCTCCCAAAAACCACCGCTGCCTCGAATCTAACGGGTGGTGCATTCCTTGGCAGCACCCTTGGTTTACGAATCCTTCTTACCTCGCGCACCTCCTTTGGTACCGTAGTCCTGGATTCCATTGGGGAGTCTTCTCCCAGGAACTCTTCTCTCCTCTGCCTCTCGATGCCTCCAATGTAGCTTCTTGCAGATCGTCTTAGACACTTGTCAGTCCTGCAAACATCCACCCACTTTCGCGACACCTGCGCTGCACACAACAAGGACTCAGAATCCAACTTGCGTAGAATTATCTGCGATACCTCTGGTGGAAGTTCAGAAATAACATCCACCTTGGTAGGCTCCAGTAATCCAATAACGCGAAGGAAAGATCTGAAGAACTCCATGTTGTCACCCTTGATTCAAGGACAGGAATGACAAGCTCCTGAAAAATCTGGGGTATATATACCCTTGGACACGGTTGAGTGCTCGCTCCGCATCGATGATTCAGCCAATCACGTTCGAGTACGTATGTTATGTATTGGTGTACGTATATAATATACGAGTAATATATAGAATATATATCATTACGGTTCGGCAGGTAACTACTGTACAGAATACGTTTATTAACGTGTGGTACAATTTTTGTCTGTTCAGTTTAATCTTTAACCAGTTTATGTCAATTCTGCTTCCGGTTGTTATGTACAGCGGCGCTCTCTTTCTCTCTCGCTCTCTCTTGCACTCTCTATATCTACACGCGTTAATAAGATAAACCCTTCAAATTCATACAGTGAATTCGTAGTATGCAGGAAGTACATGAATATTACTATCCTTTTGTTTTATTACTATCCTTTGGCAAGTTTTCGAACATGTTTCCTCTATTAAACCGGTTAACTGGCACGGTCTTTTTCATTATTCGGGCCCGAAGTGGTAATATCGAAAAATTAAGTGAATCACACAAAATTTGGTATACAGGGGTTTTTTGAGTCGCTGAACCGATTCCGGGGGTAATTTTTTTCATCTGACACCCCCAACCCCTAAAAAATAGAATTTGGAGGTGAGTTTGTCAATAATTTACTAAACCTTTTTTTTATTTAAAAATTTTTTATTTGTGAAGTTTTCTTGTCTATAATTGGATTGCAGCAGTTACTTTTTTCAATGCCACCCCCAACCCCTGAAAAATAAGGGTTTAGGGGTTTAATTTTTTAGTTTTTTTATTTTCTACGAAAAAGTTTCGAATAATTTATACCTGAATTCTTCATCCATAAATTTCACCGCAAGAGCTTCTTTTGATCTGCAAGTTTCGGCTTAGTACTGAAAGTCACCGCTAGGTGGCAAACAGCCATTTTGGTTCGGCCATTTTGAGTCTGCCATATTGAATTTTACAATTCCAATGCCAAATTCAGATTCAGCGAACCCAAAAACCCCTATATACAATTTTTCTATATCCCGATAGTATTTTAATGTTTGTCAGCCAATTTGGTTCGACCATTTTGAGTCTGCCATATTGAATTTTACAATTCCAATGACAAATTCAAATTCAGCGACCCCAAAAACCATTACATACCAAGTTTCATTCAAATCTTTTGAAAATCAAAAAAGTTATTCCATTTGATCATATATGATACAATGACAGAATTGGCCAGACTTATGTTTAATCATATATGATACATTGACAGTTAACCGGTTAATGGTAGTAAAAAATTAAAAGTATTCATATGAAAAACTTTATTTATTGTCTACGAATTGTACAAATCGAGCAGATCCTCATGTATGATGTTACATATCACGTTTGTATTCTTACAATTACAAGGTACGATTATAAAGATCGACTTTTAAACCCCGTGCTAATTGTATGTTTTAAAAATGAAATTATGTTATCTGAGGGAACAGCCCTTTGTCCATCAAACACCAATAAGAAACTCGCTCCCGTGACTCCAGCTTCAAGTGAGCTTTTAAGCTCGAGGTAATTTACGCGCGCGAACCTGCTCTCGTCCTTTTAGCACGACCTTGTATCTTTACACGTCCTTTGTCCATACATCTACTTAATTGTAAGAGACTGCCCCCTCCTTTTCTGTAAGTGAATAATTGTTCAACTTTTCGCTTTCGGTCTATATCTATAGTTTGCCGTATAGCTTATTGCCGGATAGGGACAGTCGCGACTCGATCGCCGGCATCCGCTTTTTTCTCTTTCCTTCGTATAACTTCGTCGGTTGTCTGTGCAAGCAGCTACGACCTAAATTGTTGTTGTTTTTCACCTATCTGCTACTTCGCCCTCATTTTTTCTAGACCTACATAGTTGCCCACACCATTTATGGCTTTCCACAGGCTTTTGTCCATTGAACACCGAGAAAGAACCTGCTCACATTACCACCATCCACGATGCACTTCTGTTTCTTCGCTACGTGTATAGATAAACAAATAGAGCGAGTTTAGATTAGGGCTGGGAATATTCGAATAATTTACTATTCGAATAATTTACAAGTATTCGAAAACTACGAATAAACTTCGAATATTTGAGTATTCGAATGTTATTATTCGAATACTGATGTATTCGAATACTATTCGAATAGTGATGTATTCGAATACTGATGTATTCGAATACTATCCGAATATTGATGTATTCGAATAATATCCGAATACTGATGTATTCGAACAGTATGGTGTGAAGTATAAATCGGGTTCTTTAGGTTCATTTTTTTACAAGCTTTTATTTAAAATAAATTGATTAGAATTTCGACCGTATATATGAAATAATTCAAAATTAAAGTGGTTTCAGCGCACTGGTTCGGTCACTTCAAATTTTTAATCAAAATTGTTGGTTCCTTTTTAGTACATTTTAATAAAAGCTTGTTTTTAAAAAAAATTTCACTATAAAATATTTCATGCTTTTTAGTGAAAATATTGTATTGTCATCGGAACTACGTATGTGTGCAAAGTTTCAAGCCCATCGAATATGTTGAAGTGGGTCAAAATTAGCTTACAAGATTTCACCCTGACAAACTAACGAACTCACAACTGAAACTAAATAAAAGCTTGTAAAAAAATGAACCTAATGAACCCGATTTATACTTCACACCATACTATTCGAATACATCAGTATTCGAATACATCAGTATTCGAATACATTAGTATTCGAATACATCAGTATTCGAATAATTAAATATTCGAATAGTATTCGAATATTTGGGTATTCGAATTATATTCGTCAAATACTTGAGCAACTGAAGTATTCGAATATTCGAATACCGAAAAATTTGACAAATAGTCACAGCCCTAGTTTAGATGCAGTAGAAAATACGGATCGGGGAGAAAGAAATCTAGGAATATGTATATGTATACTGTTGCCAGATATCCAAATGGAGTCCGTCGTAAAAATGTTTATATAACCATATGTCCAATTCGAATTTGCCTTCGATTTATTGCGAATTTGTTTTAAAAAAAATTTTATCTGCTTACTTATATAAGATATGTTCGAAATCACCACCTAGCATCTGAATATAAGTGTTCTAGACGTGTTACCAATGACCGCCTTACTCTCTGCATATGTCCAGCCTTTGCTGGGATATGCTGGAACAGTTTTAACACTGTCAAGAAACATGCTGCAGGTATTCGCTATATCGCTAAAACGAAGTAAAATATGGACTTATGTTTATATGAATTTTTTTTATTGTTTAGATTTGCTGAAGTCACAGCTAAAATATTTCCCACATATTGCAAGACACCCTGTATAAAGGACACTGGTACTGTCTGCATTCATTGGGAACCAAGTACGTCAAACTAATTTAACTACATTTTAATAATATATATGTGATAATAAAATAATCGTTACAGTCTACATTCACTAATTATATAATAGAAATATTAATAATTTAAATACACTTACAAGCGCAAGTATGTCAAAATAAAATTTATTAAACTACAGCCTAATACATCTACTAGTTCTTACACCTATAGGGTGTTTTGCCTTAGTCCGTTGCGAAAGAATCCGAGGGGGTTGAATTCTTCCAGAAGCAACAGCCGCTCCAAACCTCACAAATGGTGTTTTTCCTGGTAGCAACCTGCTTACCTCACGCACCCTCTGCGGCACCGTAGTCCTGGCTTCTTTTGGGGAGTCTGCTCCTAGGAACTCTTCTCTCCTCTGCCTTTCGATGCCCCGATTGTAGTTTCTTGCCGATCGCCATAGACGCTTGTCGGACCTGCAAACATCCAACCAATTTCGTGACACTTGCGCTGCACACAACAAAGTCTCAGGATCCAACTTGCGTAGAATTAATTGCGATACCTCTGGTGGAAGTTCAGAAATAACATCCACCTTGGTCGGCTCCAGTAATCCAATAACGCGAAGGAAAGATCTGAAGAACTCCATGTTGTCACCTTTGATTCAAGGACAGGACTGACTAGCTCCTGAAAATCTGCGGTATATATAACGCTGGTCATGGTTGAGTGCGCGTTCCGCAACGATGATTCAGCCAATCACGTTCGAGTGAAGATCGATAGCTGTTGGACAGTATAATTATTGATGAATTTACTGTAGTGGATAAAACACTATTTATGGCACGACTGTACAAAGTGATTGTAGTATCGTTGTTCCAAGTAAAGTTTAGAACCAAATATAGAAAAACATATTACGCGCTGTTTAATAATAATTCGAAGAATTCATTTATGTAGTAAACGTCATATGGTTATATTTAAATAAAAGTGCAATAGGAAAATTTTACACATGCGCCTATGCATTTACGAAAAAAATGGCAACATAGAATGCTAGAACTTGTTAAACAATGGAAAACTTTCGTTTACGATTTTTTAGTGTATTATTTCTATATCGTATTTAGTTTTTTGGGAATAATACTCAAAATTAGAAGGATAGAACTTTGGCGTGCTGCACAAGCTTATGATGGATCATAATGGAATAGCTACAGGAATATTCTTCAGATGTAAATCTTTCAGAAAATGATTCATTGTTGGTCATAGAAATGAAATAAATACTCTCATATTTTAGAGTTCCTACTATGATGTCTAAGAATTTGAACAATTTATCCGCAATCGAGAACCATTTTAGCCGCGGGTCTGCGACTTGCGACCAGTATCTACCGTAACCTTAATGTTCCACAACAATTAAACTGTTGTAAGATTATGTTGTCGGCCACAGCACGTATCACTTGGTTTTTATAAAATGGGGCAGTGCTGCAATGTCTGACCACTTGCATCACGTTTGTCAAGAACATAAGTAGGTAGAGCGGATAAAAGGCACTGAAGAAGACCTTTGAATGTTCAGTAGTGTTATCTGTCTATTTAAAAAATTGCACCGCCAGTTATTAAATCCAGTAGTGTCCGCAGTACCTTCGTCACCTATGGCCGCTGTTTTTCTATTCGCATTACTGACCACAGATATTTCGTGCATTCTAACTAAACCAGTGATACACACTCGAGAGGGATCTGTCAAGGGCATCGTTTTGGAAGCAAGAAATGGGAGAGAAATTTTTGCATTCCTTGGGATACCTTACGCAGAACCACCGACTGGAAGATTCAGGTATCGAATTCAACGCATCTCCTTCCTTTTTGTTTCATTTTGACTAAGTAGGCCTGTATTCACATCAAGTGATGCTAGCAATTCAGATTCCACAGAGTAATTTCCCAGACGGTTTACCTTCAGTACTCGTGTAATATTACACATTTTTTATATACCTTGCATACAAGATTTAAAGTTATTTTCAGCAGAATGCGAGAAGATATCCTTAAAGAAGTTTATCTTGTGTAAAGTGATATAACGTATATCATGGTTTAACATACTTTTTATATTATGCCCATTGACACCATTGAAATATCTTTACGCATTTAATAAGAAAGTGCGATTCGTTTGGCATGAAAGCTGTTGTAGTTTTTGGGAGAATGTTGTGCCACAATGAATTAACTTTAAAAAACTTTAAATTGGTAGTCGTACATTATACTGTAATTCATTTAAATACATGAATTGTCGAGTACAATTTGCGTCAGAATATTTGAAAATAATAGAGATTGGTAGTTATACAACACCAACATGTGAAAGTACCTACCACTGAAAAATTAATTTATCGTTTATTTCTCTGTTTTATTTTTCAATAATGGCAGAAGTTATAGAAAAAAATTGTGAAACTGTGCACTGTTTGTTCCAAGGTTTAGCAATGCATTACCAAAACGACCATGGCATGGAATACTAGACGCGCAAACGGAAGGTGAAGAGTGCACCCAAATTTCTGGAGATAGCGTATCAGGGAGTGAAGATTGCTTGTTCCTAAACACGTACACTCCAACGGTAAAATCTTCGAATTACTACACCCCATTCTTGTCATAACTTAGAATTTTTAAGCTGAATCATACGAACTATCATTTACAATAATAATATTTACATTAAAAAAAACATAAACCGTTTTAATGTGCACAGATTCGTTTCAAGTTGCCACTCTTTTCACTTATACAATCGATTAAAAATAGTATATGTTCAATATTTGTTAATATTCATGTCCTAAACAAAAGCTGAGATTCATTGTTGTGTGGAATGCTTTCCAGAATTTCAATGCATGAAATTTCTATTTCTAATTATTATAAACGAGATTTGCATTCATTTCCTATTAAAGTCTTACATTCCCTTGTAGTTTATAAAATCTACAGTACTGGAAATATTTATTGCACTGCTCTCGAATTCATTTGATTGATTTCATGATTCGTTTCCAACTTATTTTTGCCAAGATAGTGAGCTACTATTTGACTTTGTTTTACAATACATCTTGCACACATTATCTTTAAAACCTTAGGTTCGTAGGACCAACATTTTGAATTTAATTTGAACATTAAAATATTATCTTACCACTCTATCTATGTATGCTCATACTTAAGAATCTTGTAATCCTTACATATCTTCAATCTTATCGCAAACAATCGTATAGGATTACTTCAGATAACACAAAACTAAGTCGCACTACTGTCCCGTAATTAAACTAATTCCTGGATGAAACAACGTTCTGTTCCTTTACAAGCTGAAGCGAAATGTCTTGTTACCTGTTATGGTATTCATACATGGCGGTACATTCCAAACCGGAAATGGAAATAGAACCGATTATGGGCCAAACTACTTGCTCGACGAGGATATCGTATTTGTTACGTGTAACTATCGGTTAGGAGCTTTCGGGTTCCTCAGTACCGGCGACATGGCGGCGCCTGGAAATTTCGGATTGAAGGACCAGGTATTAGTTCTGAAATGGGTGGAACGGAACATCCGCGCGTTTGGCGGCAATCCAAACGACGTAACGTTATTTGGTCAGAGCGCAGGTGCCGCCTCCACTAATCTGCACGCTCTTTCAAAACAATCCAAACGTATGTACAGCTTCTTCGTTCCTTTCTGCAGAATCTATCAGAAGTTCCCGGATTCCGAGTTTAATAATTTATTGTGGTGGAATGAGAGACAGGAAAAAGACAGGTAGGTACCTACGTATGTTACAATTAGTATACCTGAGAGTGGCTCTTCCACAGCAGATGCTGGTCGACACATGTTTCGGGCACACGAGGAAGTGTCTCAGCGTTTATTTTCTTAACTTGTTCTTCAATATTTCGGTTCGGATCAGAGTTCCCCAACCTTTCTTGAGTCGCGATCCCCTTTTTTAATATTCAAATAACCTGCGACCCTCCTCTTTCTTCCATTTATGAAAAACCAGTGTTACATCATTAATAAAATATGGCAATGTAACCCTATTAAAATTAATAAGTGCTAAAAATCGTCACCTATAGCTAGCTGTAGCGACCCACAGGTTGGGAATCACGGCTTTAGATCCACAAGAAAAATGGGGAGAATCAAGTCATGGTACCAATCATGTTTTCCTTTTTGCTGCCTTTCCTTCCAGCAGAATAAATTATTAAATTCAATAACCGGAAACTTTTGATATACATATACTGTAGGACATGTACAGTGGGGTATCCTATAACGAACCTTCAACATTGTTCATTATAGCACTCGTTTGTTATAGGATACATATACAGTCATATATGTATGCGTATTTACGGATTGTGCATATTATGTATATTCTCAATACGAAATATGTAAAATAATACCATACAAATACACCTATTATAAATTCAATTTATTATATTTAAATTTCATACATTGCACACGCTTGTATGACTGGTTACATTTCTCCGAGTTCACTGTAAAGTTTTGATTTAATGAGAAAAACTGATCGTTATAAGGTCGTTCGCTATAGGATGCCGCGCAGTACATTATATTCAATTAGACAAATCAAACATTTATCGTCAATCAGCTTAACATGTCATGAGAAAACACGTGTCAAAAACACTATTACGTACCACGGGCTTAATTGGAAGATCTTTTTCTTCAGTAAAGAGAAGTATTCGCGAAGTATGCATATGGCAGAAGTTTTAACGAGAAATGCCATACATGTTAAGGGAATTAAAATTAAGCAGCCCGTTATTTAGTTAGCTTCAGTAAATTAAGAATAGAGAGTGCAATTTTTTGTAAGTTCGCCATTCTGATACTAGCTTGCAAATTGTTCGAGGCACAAAAGACTATATTTTCTGTTTTCGAGGTTTTTGTTGCCATTTGAGTTGTGCGAAAGTGTATTGCAAACATCGAAAGCAGAAATGGGCTTCTGGGATCTCAAAATTTGCGATTTCCGAAGGGCTCATACACGGGAACAGAGAATAGAAAATTAGTTCTAAAGTGTATTGTCAAAAACAAGTGAACTTATATCAAAATGATTAATCATTACAGATTTATTCAATCGCTACATCCTGCAAAGTGGGCTCGCCATCTATGAATGGGGCTTTCAGACCAATTCGTCGTATTACGAAAAAGCGAAAGAAGCTGGGAAAATATACAATTGTCCCACTAATAACTCGTACTCGTTAGTAGCGTGCTTACGAAAGCTTTCAGCCTCGCAATTAGCACGGACAGTGTCCGTTTTTACGCTTATAGAGCAATTTTTAGGGTCGCTGTGGGGACCCACTATCGAACCATATTCTAAGACAGCGTTTATAACGGACTCGCCTATACATCTTTTACAGAAAAATGAACTGAAGAACAGCTCGTTCATAACTGGAAATTGTCGGGATGACGGGTTTGCGGCGTCGGAAGGTAAGGGTTGAAAATTGACGAAGTATGTATAATAATTCACGTGATTCACGTTGCATTTTGGAAGTATTTAATATAATCATTCGGGTAGACTTGGATAATATTTCCCACCCTTTGAAGACATTATTACCAAAGGGCACGAATCTCTCGGCGTGAAAACAAGCCGACGCCACTCGAAGTGTTAGTAGCACATAACTGAGAGGATTTCATGAACGATTCAATGGTTCGAATGGGGAAATAATATGTATGCTAGTCTGTTGAATGCGTCAGTACTGTGTGAGAGATACATCTGGAGATTTTGTATGGCTTAAGCGTGTGTCAAGTGTGTTTGATGTGTGTATATGAAATCAAAGAGTATAGTCAAAAGAATGCATGTAGTTAGTCTTTTTGTTTATAATTTTACTGATCAAAGTTTTGCCAAGAAAAGAGAAATGTAAAAGTTCGCACGTTATTTTATATAATTTTGACTTGTATGCATTTTTTTCAGTTCTTTACACTAATGAAACATTGTACGATATATTCGCATCGTATCCTGAGCCTATCATATCACAATTATTGCAATATACTGGTTTATTCAATCAGGAAAATACGACTGAATTAGCAATAAAAATCAAGAATTTTTACTGGGGGACGGAAATGCCAAAAGACAAAGACAAGGTAATTGAATTATAGACAAACACAATTAGGTATTCTTTTATTATAGTTCTCTGATGTTCAGTAAATATCAGTTATCACATGAAAGATGAAAAAGTGTGCTATTCGCTAAAAAACAAATGGCCTTGACATCTCTGTTATTGTATAAAAACCGCTAGTGTTTCTTTATACTGCACGATTTTTCTAATGTAGTAGGCCCTGGAAGCATTTCAGAAGAAGTGAATCATTACCGCATTATACACGAATGTTAAAAACAATAGCTAGGATATAATAAAATTGAGGTGATCAGTGGCATAGTGGCGTAACCCAAAATTTAAATTTTATAGTAACTTGAGCAACCTTAAAAAACATCTACAAAATGGCAGCACAAAACCGTGATTTTGCACTGAGCATTTTGTTGATTTACGTCCGGCAATACCAGTTCTCCAATACTCTTCATACATTTACAGTTATATACTAATAATACACACGTCAGCAACTATAATTATTTAAAATATCATACCAATCTACCTAACAATACAAATTAAAGCCACGATTTTAGAACGTAAATAATTTCATTAGCCATACTCTCACAACAAACGTTTTGGGTTTACGTCACTAGTGCTCTGATAGTCTCAATTCATACAAATTATTCACAACATTAACACTATCAGCGCCTTTTAAGATGAGTGTATGCTCTTTATTCCTGTAGGTTATACGAGGATATACAAATATCGCGACAGACTTTGGCTTTTTCTATCCTTCCGTGCAATACGTACACGCTTTGGCGATGAGCAGCAAGCAACCGTTCTATACCTACTTGTTCAACTATCGCGGATCATTGAGTCGGACGTCACAAGCGACAAAGAATAATAAAGACGTGGCTATTATGCATGGCGATGACTTAATTTATCTATTCCCCGAAACCGCTTCAAGTTTGCAATTGCCGTTCAACGTGGTACAAACTACATCTGATCTCAAAATAAGTAACGTCATGGTGGATTTATGGACGTCCTTCGCAATTAATGGGTATGAATATTGAATTCTCCAACAATAAAACGCTTTTAACGATACAGCTCCTGGTTTGTGGCCTTATCTGGATCATCAGAAAATAATTCCAATATTTTTACATTTACTTATACTTCCTTGAATATTTCAAATTTAATCCTTCATTTCAGCAACAAATCTAGCGTTTCGAATATATAATATAAGTTGGAATTAATTTATATAATTTTCAGCGTTCCTCGATCAAATTATCTGAGTGAACCGACTCTATGGCAACCGTTCGCAAAAAATAAAACTTATCTGGAGATTGGGAATAATACCGAGCCCGTAACGACTGTACAGACGTCGTTTTTCAAGAGGAGAATGACGTTCGTTTATCAGTTATTCAATGACAGTTAGTGCATCGAACATTTTGATCGACATCGAATTGTTATATCTACGTTGATAAATTTATCGATGCCCTTACTTGCGAGAAATAAAGCTATACTGTAACGCGTTATAATAAACACTAACACTACATTCTAATGCATCTTCTAGTCCATTCACTTAAAGAAGATCTTACCTCAGAGCATTGCGAAAAATTCCGTTAGGGTTTCATTTCCACAAAAACAACGGGTGCCTTTATAATCGCACGTGATGCATCCCTGGGTCTCCTCCTTGATACCTATCACAATCCACGTTTTCTCAGGTGACCCCCTACCCAGGAACTCTTCTCTCATCTGTCTGAGATACTACAGTGATCACAAACGATGAAATTGGGAGTTAATCGTGATATGAGGAAAACACATTCTTAATAACACAGATATCGGCTGTAAAAGTTTATTGTATTAAAATCTAAAACATTTTTAATGAAAAACGATGATAATGCGAGCATATTAAGATTGATTGCAAAATAATACAGTGCTATCGTTGTTACATAAATTACCTAACTATATTCCAGCTTCCTTAAGTCTCAAGTCGATCAAACCTACACTTACATCCTTTACAAGACAACATAGTTTGCTGAACAAAAAGAAAATCTCTACATTATACTTATCGCCTAGATAAAATTAATAAGAACTATAAAACCTGCAGTAGCTTGCTAAAACAAAATTTATTAAACTACACTCTAATACATCTATTATTTCTAACACCTACAAAAGGTCTTACCTCAGTCCGTTGTAGCAGATTTCGAGGGGGTTGAACTCTCCCAAAAACCACCGCTGCATCGAATCTAACGGGTGGCGCATTCCTTGGTAGCACCCTTGGTTTACGGATCCTTCTTACCTCGCGCACCTCCTTTGGTACCGTAGTCCTGGATTCCATTGGGGAGTCTTCTCCCAGGAACTCTTCTCTCCTCTGCCTCTCGACGCCTCCAATGTAGCTTCTTGCAGATCGTCTTAGACACTTGTCAGACCTGCAAACATCCATCCACTTTCGTGACACCTGCGCTGCACACAACAAAGACTCAGAATCCAACTTGCGTAGAATTAACTGCGATACCTCTGGTGGAAGTTCAGAAATAACATCCACCTTGGTAGGCTCCAGTAATCCAATAACGCGAAGGAAAGATCTGAAGAACTCCATGTTGTCACCCTTGATTCAAGGACAGGAATGAGTAGCTCCCGAAAAATCTGGGGTATATATAACCCTGGTCATGGTTGAGTACGCGTTCCGCGTGAGCGATTCGGCCAATCACGTTCGAGTACGTATGTATATACGAATATATAACATACGTACTCGAACGTGATTGGCTGATTCATTGACGCGGAACGAGCACTCAACCATGGCCAGGGGTACATATTTCGCAGATTTTTCGGGAGCTAGTGATTCCTGTTCTTGAATCAAAGGTGTTGAATCGACTTCAGTTGATTCTTGCAGAATTAACTCACACAGCGAAAGTGTGATTGCTTCGCGGGAATCAAGTGAACTCGGTGTAGGTACATAGGGTATATACATATCACATTTCCATGATATCTATGCTTCATTACTATTTTTCTTGCCTAAGGTGTCATTTAGTACCTGTAAATGGTACTAATTGGGCAGCTTGATATAGATTATATAAGTTGTACACAACAACCACCAACTGGTTCACAATATCAGACATTTATCTTCAAGTATTAACTGTATTAAAAATTAAAATCAAAGCGAAATCCCTCGACCGTTGTTGCCGCACTGCAGTCTCAAACATCTTACAACCCATATGTACTGAAGTCTGGAAGTAGCCATGAAATATCATTATGTACGTCGATGTAACTGTTCATCTCGAAGAAATTCCAGTTGTCAAGTAATTTTCTCGTCCTAATCTTCATTTCTTAGAGAGCAACTTGCCCCGAAACTCTTGTCCCCAATTCAAAAGCAATGAAATACCGTTCTACAGCTTTCATCGCCATCATCTTCGAGAGTTGGTACCGTTCCGCCGTCTTCTTTAAACAGCAGTCGGACCAGCAAATTTTGATCCACTGTCGCGACACGGCTGCTGCGCGCAGAAGGGATTCAGAATCCAATTTTCGGAATATCAACTGCGACAACTACAAAGGCAGCTTATAAATAAAGCCCAATCTCGCTTTTGTAGAACGTCGGGTGCGCAAAAAAGACAGGCAAATTTTCATGTTGTCCACAATAACAGAATACAAAAGAATAAAAAACTCATCGTTTTAATCTAACATATATTGTCATAGTTCATGTATTTGAAACCATTTTCTAAACTCATGGCATTCGTTTATTGTTATAATTGATGCATTTGCTGTAGTAGATAAAACATTATCTATTGCACAACTACGTAAAGTGGTTCTAGTAACGTTGTTCCAGCTGAAGTTTAAAACCAACCACAGACAAACATATTAAACCGTTTAATAATAATTTAAGGAATCTATTTATATAGTAAAAGTCGTGTGGTTCTATTTAAAGAAAAGTGCAATGTGAAAATTTTGCAAGTGCACGGATGCAGTTACGAAAAAAATTGCAACATAATATGCTAGAACATGTTAGAGTGCAAAATTTCCATTTACGATTTTTCTAGTGTATTGTTTATATATCGTATTTAGATTTTTGGGAACAATACTTAGAATTAGAAAAATAGTACTTTGTCGTGTGGACAAGCTTATGATGGATCATAATGGGACAGCCACAGGAATATTCTTCATAAGTAAATTTTTCAGAAAATGCTTTAATGTTTTAGAGTTCCTACTATGATGCCTAAGAATTTGAATAATTTTTCCGGAATTGAGAACCATTTTAGCCGCTAGTCTGCGATATTCGAACAGTGTTTATCGCAACCACAGTGCTCTACAACAATAATTAAACAATTGTAACATAATTTGGTCGGCGATAGCTCGTATCAATAAGGTTTCATAAAATGGCGCAATGCTGCAATGTCTGACCAGTTGCGTTACATTTTTCAAGAACGTAGGTAGGTAGAGAACTATCTTCAAGGGAACGGATGAAAAGCAATAATGTAGAACTTTGACTCGCATGCCGTGTTATCTGTCTCTTTAAAGAATTGCACCGCCAGGTGTTAAAGTCAGTATTGTTATCAGTAGCTTCGTCAGCTATGGCCCCTATTTTTCTGTTCGCAATACTGGCCATAGATATTTCGTGCATTCTAGCTAAACCAGTGATACGAACTCGTGAGGGATCTGTCAGTGGCATCGTATTGGAATCAAGGAAAGGGAAAGAAATTTTTGCCTTCCTTGGGATACCTTATGCAGAACCACCGACTGGAAGATTCAGGTTTCGAATTTAACACATCTCCGATTCTTTGTTTCATTCTAAGTAGGCCTGTATTCGAATCAAGTATTGCTAGCAATTCAGAATCCGCAGAGTAATTTCTCATAGGTTTTACCTTCAGTACTCATGTAATATTACACATTTTCTATACCAGGAATTCCGAACCGGTGGCTTGCGACTCACTTGGGGGTCGCGAAGTGTTTTCTGGATGGTCGCCACGATTTTTTGGTTTTTCCTTTAATATTATTAAGTTAGAATTGTAATCTGAAATACCTATTTTTAATGTGTTTTCTGTAACTTATATGGGGGGCGAGTCGCAAGTTATTAGAATATTATACTGGGTGTTAAAAGGGTGTCAAAGAAAACCCAAATTTATTTTCACCTGATTGAGAGAAGATATCCTTCAGGAAGTTTATCTTGTGTAAAGTGATATAACGTATATCATGGTTTGACCTACTTTTTATATTGTACACATTGGCACCATTTAAATTTCTTTACGTCCTTTATAAGTAAGTGCGATTCGCTTGCTATGACTCAACGCAATGAATTAAATTTGTAAAGCTTTAAATCTGTAGTCATACCTTACACTGTAATTCATTCAAATACATGAATTGTCGAGTACAACGTTCGTTAGAATTTTTAACATAATAGAGATTGACAGGTATACGACACCAACACGTGAATGTACCTATCACTGAAAAATTAGGTTATCGTTTACTTCTCTGATTTATTATTCAATAATGCCAGAAGTTATAGAAAAAAATTGTGAATCTGTGCACTGTTTGTTCCAAGGTTTAGCAATCCAGTACGAAAACGACCATGGAATGGAATACTAGACGCGCAAACGGAAGGTGAACAATGCACGCAAATTTCCGGAGATAAAGTATCAGGGAGTGAAGACTGCTTGTTCCTAAACACGTACACTCCAACGGTAAAATCTTCGAATTACTACAACCCATTCTTGTCACAACTTAGAATTTTTAAGCTGAATCATACGAACTATCATTTACAATAATAATATTTACATTAAAAAAAAACATAAACCGTTTTAATGTGTACAGATTCGTTTCAAGTTGCCACTCTTTTCACTTATATAATCGATTAAAAATAGTATATGTTCAATATTTGTTAATATTCATGTCCTAAACAAAAGCTGAGATTCATTGTTGTGTAGAATGCTTTCCAGAATTTCAATGCATGAAATTTCTATTTCTAATTATTATAAACGAGATTTGCATTCATTTCCTATTAAAGTCTTACATTCCCTTGTAGTTTATAAAATCTACAGTACTGGAAATATTTATTGCACTGCTCTCGAATTCATATGATTGATTTCATGATTCGTAGCTACTATTTTACTTAGTTTTACAATACATCTTGCACATATTATCTTTAAAATCTTATGTTGATAGGACAAACATTTTGAATTTAATTTGAACCCTAAAATCTTATCTTACCACTATATCTATGTATGCTCATACATAAGAATCATGTAATTCTTACATATCTTCAATCTTATCGCAAGCAATCGTATAGGATTACTTCAGATAACAAAGCTAAATCGCATTACTGTCCCGTAATTAAACTAATTCCTGGATAAAACAACGTTCTGTTCCTTTACAAGCTGGAACGAAACGTCTTGTTACCTGTCATGGTATTTATACATGGCGGTGCATTCCTAACTGGAAATGGAAATAGAACCGATTATGGCTCAGACTATTTGCTCGACGAGGATATCGTACTTGTTACGTGTAACTATCGGTTAGGAGCTCTCGGGTTCCTCAGTACCGGCGACATGGCGGCGCCTGGAAATTTCGGATTGAAGGACCAGGTATTAGTTCTGAAATGGGTGGAACGAAACATCCGCGCGTTTGGTGGCAATCCAAAAGACGTAACGTTATTTGGTCAGAGCGCAGGTAGCGTCTGCACTCATCTGCACGCTCTTTCAGAAAAATCCAAACGTATGTACAGCTTCTTTGTTCCTTTCTACAGTATGTATCATAAGTACCCGGACTCTGAGTTTAATAATTTATTGTGGTGGAATAGGAGACAGGAAAAAGAAAGCGTGTTACATATCATATCTTACAATTAGTATAGCTGAGAATGGCTGTTCCACAGTAGATGCTGGTCGTCACATGTTTCGTACACACGAAGAACTCTCTCTGCGGTGGTTTTCTTAACTCCTTTTTCAATATTAACTTCAACTTCTTTTTGGTCGCGATACCCTTTTACAATATTCAAAGAACCTTCGAACACTCCCTTTCTTTCATTTATGAAAAATCAATGTTACATCTTTAATAGAATATGGTAATGTAACCATATTAAAATAAATAAGTGCTAAAAATCGACACCTAAAAATAGCCGTGGCGACCCACTTGCGGGTCGCGACCAACAGGTTGGGAATCACAGCTTTAGATCAACATGAAAAAGGGGGTGGGGTGGGAGTCAAGTCATGATTTCCCTTTCAAAGTCCGGGAACTTTTGGTACATACTGTAGAATACAATTTACACTGGGGTATCCTACATGTAACGAACTGATTCGTACTGCAACCTTGTTCATTGTAGCACCTCTTCGTCATAGGATACATATACAGTCATATATTTTTACGTACTTAAGAATGGTGCATATTACGCACATTCGTAATACGAATTCTGTAAAATAAGAACATACAAATATATACGTAATGTAAATTTAATTGGTTATATTTAAATTTTATACATTGTACACGCGTGTATGGCCGGTTGTATTTCTGGGGGTTCATTGTAATGTTTTGATTTAATGAGAAAAGCTGTTCGTTATAAGGTCGTTCGCTATAGTTCGATCGACAAATCAAATATTTTTCGTGACTCAGCTGAACAAGTCCTGAGAAAATACGTTTGTTAAAAATACTATTACGCACCACGGGCTTAACTGAAAGATATTTTTCTTCAGTAATGAGGAGTATGCGTGAAGTGTGTATGTGGCAGAAGTTTTAACGAAATTTGCCATACTTGTAATGGAATTGTAATTATGTAGCTCCTTATTTTGTTAGCTTCAGTAAATTAAGTGTAGAGACTGGAATTTTTTATAAGTTGGACCTTCTGATACTAGTTCAGAAATTGTTCGAGGCCGAAAAGACTATATTTTCTGATTTCGAGTTTTTCATTGTCATTTGAGTTGTACGAAAGATTATTACAAACATCAAAAGCTGAGCTGCGCTTCTGGGATCTCAAAATTTGTAATCTCCGAAAGGCTCATGCTCGGGAACAGAGAATACAAAATTAGTTCTAAAGTGTATTGTCCAAAACAGGTGAACTTATATCAAAATTATTAATCATTACAGCTTTATTCAATCGCTACATCATGCAAAGTGGACTCGCCATCTATGAATGGGGCTTTCGCTCCAAATCATCGTATTATGAAAGAGCAAAAAATGTTGGGGAAATGTACAACTGCCCGACTAACAACACGTACTCGTTAGTGGCTTGCTTACGAAAGCTTTCAGCCTCGCAATTAGCACGGACACAGTCAGTTTTTACGCTGATGGAGCAATTTTTAATGTCGCTGTGGGGTCCCACTATCGAACCATACTCTAAGACAGCATTTATAACAGACTCTCCTACAAATCTTCTACAGCAGAATAAACTGAAGAACAGCTCGTTCATAACTGGAAATTGTCGGGATGAAGCGCTTATAGGGACACAAGGTAAGGGTTGAAAATTGGCGAAGCATGTATAATAATTCACGTAATTTGCGTTGCATTTTGGAAGTATTTAATGTAAATATTCGGGGAGTCTTGGATAATATTTACCATCCTTTGAAGGGAATATTACCACAGGACGCGAATCCCTCGGCGTGAAAACAAGCCGTCGCCACCCGAAGTGTTTCTAGCATAGAAGTGAGAGGATTACTTGAACGGTTCAGTGTTTTGAATGGGAAAATAATATTTATGCTAGATTGTCGACTGCGTCAGTATTGTGTGACAGATACATCTTGAGATTTTTTATGGCTTAAGCATGTGCGAAGTGTGTGTGATTTGTGTATGTGAAATCAAAGAGTATAGTGAAAGAATGCATGCAGTAGTTAGTATTTTTGTTTATAATGTTACTGATCAAAGGTTTGCCAAGAAAAGAGAAAAGTAAAAGTTTGCACGTTATTTTTTATTATTTTGACTTTTATGCATTTTTTCCAGTTCTTTACAAGAATGAAAGAATGTACGATATATTCGCGTTGTCTCCAGAACTTAAAATAACAGAATTATTGGAATATACTGGTTTATTCGACGAGAGAAATGCGACTGAATTGGCAACAAAAATCCAGAATCTTTACTGGGGGACGGAAATGCCAAAAGACAAAGACAAGGTAATTGAGTTATAGAGCAACACAATTGGGTATTCTTTTATTATAGTTCTCTGAAATTCTGTAAATATCTGTTATCACATGAAGGATGGAAAAGTGTGGTATTCGCTAAAAAACAAATGACCTTGACATCTCTGTTATTGTATAAAAAAAACGCTAGTGTTTCATTATACTGCACGATTTTTCTAATGTAGTAAAAGGCTCTGGAACAGGGGTTGAAACGGTTCCGAAAATAACTGTTTCAAACTGTTATATATAAGTTCTGACTGGAATAGTCATGAAGAACCGATATTCTGAATAACTTATTTGTAAGGAACCGAAATTTCTGGCTATATCGATTTCGGTTACGGTTCTGGAGAACCGATATTATATCGGTTCCGTAGCGGTTATATATCGGTTTTATAACAGTGTATCCTATCGGTTACATATCGGGTATGCGCAGCACGTTCCAAAATATTTACGATCAATGTCACATTATTTTAAATGGAAATTCGATTTGTTTATAAGTCTTTTTATCGCTGGGCCTCTCTAATTGGTGTCTCTGCTTTCAAAACTCCATCAATGCAGGAAAAGCCGAAATGAAAGACAGCATCTGTAAATTAAGTATTCGAAAATCGAAAGAGAGATTCTAGAATCTACATAGAGGCTCAGCGATGAAGGATCTTATAAACAAACGCGAAGAGCGATTCTCTGTCATGGTGAAGAAGTGTCAAATTAATATTAGTCGTAGTGTATAATAGTTATTAGTGATATTTAAAAACATATCGACATAATGGGACGAAAGAAATGCGACATTGGTCGTAAATATTTTGAAACGTGCGAAGACAGCATGAAAATGCGATTAATGCATTAATAATGGTTTAATTCCTGTAGGTTATACAAGGATATACGAATGTCGCTACAGACCTTGTCTTCTTCTATCCTTCCGTGCAATACATACTCGCTTTGGCGAAGAGCAGTAGACAACCGTTCTATACCTACTTGTTCAACTATCGTGGAACATTGAGTCTGACGTCACTTGCGACAAAGAATAATAAAGACGTGGGT
This sequence comes from Andrena bucephala, assembly GCA_947577245.1. Lineage (NCBI taxonomy): Eukaryota > Metazoa > Arthropoda > Insecta > Hymenoptera > Andrenidae > Andrena > Andrena bucephala. The sequence goes on from OX387715.1 coordinate 12,363,372, forward strand.
ATTATGCACGGTGATGACTTAATCTATTTATTCCCCGAAACCGCGTCAAGTTTGCAATTGCCTATCAACGTGGAACAGTCTACATCTGATCGCAAAATAAGTAACTTGATGGTGGATTTATGGACGTCTTTCGCCGTTAAAGGGTATGAATATTGAATTCTCCAACAATAAAACGATTTTAACGATAAAGCTCCCGGTTTGTGGCCTTATCTGCATTATCAGAAAATAATTCCAATATTTTTATATATACTTTACTTCTTTGAATATTCGAAATTTAATTCGTCATTTCAGCAACAAATGTAGTCTTTCGATTATAAAAAATAAGTTTAAATTGGAATTAATTTATTCAATTTTCAGTGTTCCTGTATCCAATCATCTGAGTGAGCTGTCTCTGTGGCAACCTTACGCAAAAAATAAAACTTATCTCGAGATTGGGAATATTAGCGAGCCCGTAACGACTGTACAGACTTCGTTTTTCAAGGAAAGAATGAAGTTCGTTCATCAGCTACTCAATGTCCTTTAGTGCATCGAACATTTTGATCGACATCAAATTGTTATGTCTACGTTGATTAATTTATCGATGCCCTTGCGAGAATTAAAGGTATATAATTCTAACCCATAACCATAAATAGATAATCTCTAAATAGGATGTGTTTATTTAAAAAAAATAGATGTTTGATTATTTAAATATCCACTTGCAACATTTTGCAATTCTGTATCTTCAACTACCTATGAAATATTATACTTTATCCAGATTATCCCGACATACTGAATAAAATATACTATCAATATTGGTAAACATGTATAAACAATACGTTATATTACTAAGTAGTATCACCGATTGATTCAGAACGACTTCAAAAATAGCTTCGAAGTTGGAAGATAATTCTGAATAAAAACTGTTACACAAACATAAATGAATTCTCCATCATTTCTATTCTCTATTTTCTACTCGCAATACAACGTTCGCGAACAATGTTTTTGTTCGTGTCCACCTTGGTGTAAACGCGGCATTACGGTTGCATCTCCACAAAAATGGGTGCCGTTATAATAGCACGTGGTGCATCCCTGGGTTTTCTTGGTATCACAATTCTCGTTTTCCCTATCTGAGATACTACAGTGCTATTATTATTACATAAATTACCTAACTATATTCCAGCTTCCTTAAGTCTCAAGTCGATCAAACCTACACTTACATCCTTTACAAGACAACATAGTTTGCTCAACAAAAAGAAAATCTCTACATTATACTTATCGCCTAGATAAAATTTAAAAAAAGCTATAAAACCTGCAGTAGCAAATTTGTCAAAACAAAATTTATTAAACTACACCCTAATACATCTATTATTTCTAACACCTACAGAAGATCTTACCTCAGTCCGTTGTAGCAGATTTCGAGGGGGTTGAACTCTCCCAAAAACCACCGCTGCATCGAACCTAACAGGTTGTGCATTCCTTGGTAACACTCTTGGTTTACGAATCCTTCTTACCTCACGCACCCCTTTTGGTACCGTAGTCCTGGATTCCATTGGGGAGTCTTCTCCCAGGAACTCTTCTCTTCTCTGCCTCTCGATGCCTCCAATGTAGCTTCTTGTAGATCTTCTCAGACACTTGTCAGACCTGCAAACACCCATCCACTTTCGTGACACTTGCGCTGCACACAACAAAGACTCAGGATCCAACTTGCGTAGAATTAACTGCGATACCTCTGGTGGAAGTTCAGAAATAACATCCACCTTGGTAGGCTCCAGTAATCCAATAACGCGAAGGAAAGATCTGAAGAACTCCATGTTGTCACCCTTGATTCAAGGACAGGAATGACAAGCTCCTGAAAAATCTGGGGTATATATAATCCTGGTCATGGTTGAGTGCTCGTTCCGCGTCACTGATTCGGCCAATCACGTTCGAGTACGTATGTATATATATATATATATATATATATATATACTCGAACGTGATTGGCTGATTCATCGACGCGGAACGAGAATTCAACCATGACCAGGGTTATATATACCCCAGATTTTTCAGGAGCTACTCATTCCTGTCCTTGAATCAAAGGTGACAACATGGAGTTCTTCAGATCTTTCCTTCGCATTATTGGATTACTGGAGCCTACCAAGGTGGATGTTATTTCTGAACTTCCACTAGAGGTATCGCAGTTAATTCTACGCAAGTTGGATTCTGAGTCTTTGTTGTGTGCAGCGCAGGTGTCACGAAAGTGGATGGATGTTTGCAGGTCTGACAAGTGTCTGAGAAGATCTGCAAGAAGCTACATTGGAGGCATCGAGAGGCAGAGAAGAGAAGAGTTCCTGGGAGAAGACTCCCCAATGGAATCCAGGACTACGGTACCAAAAGGGGTGCGTGAGGTAAGAAGGATTCGTAAACCAAGAGTGTTACCAAGGAATGCACAACCTGTTAGGTTCGATGCAGCGGTGGTTTTTGGGAGAGTTCAACCCCCTCGAAATCTGCTACAACGGACTGAGGTAAGACCTTCTGTAGGTGTTAGAAATAATAGATGTATTAGGGTGTAGTTTAATAAATTTTGTTATGACAAACTTGCTACTGCAGGTTCTATAGCTCTTATTAATTTTATCTAGGCGAAAAGTATAATGTAGAGAGTTTCTTTTTGTTGAGCAAACTATGTTGTCTTGTGAATGTAGGTTTGACCGACTTGAGACTTAAGGAAGCTGGAATATAGTTAGGTGATTTATGTAATAATAATAGCATTGTAGTATCTCAGACAAGGAAAACAAGGATTGTGATACCAAGGAGGAAACCCCGGGATGCACCACGTGCTATTATGAAGGCACCCATTTTTGTGGAGATGAAACCCTAACGGAATTTTTCACAATGTACTGAGGTAAGATCTTCTTTAAGTGTATCGACCAGAACATGCATTAGGACATTGTAAATATTGTTTGTAGATATGTTTTACCCACTCTGTAGTAGTTTTGCAATGAAAAAAATGAAGCTCCTAGGGATGTAATCATTTTAACTTATGTATAAGTTTAATATCTTCATTTGTAATGCTATGTCATAAGATAATCATACTGTCCACTGTAACTTTTAACTTAACTCAATTTTAGTATATTCTCGTATTCAACAAATAAATACGCATTATAAGTGTATGACTTGCCATTTGATGCGAAGAATAGGCATTTCTGTGCGCATCGCTCAATGGTTACGTTCTACATACATATATATTCTGATAACAGTCATAGAAACAGCCATTTTCAGGAAAGCAAACATTCATTTTCATCAAACCGTCATTTCTTGCAGACATTCGATACGGCTTGTTCCATTAGATGATATTCTCGTAGTCGATGCAGCGTCTTCGATAGCCTCTCGTTTTGTCGCGAAAGTATTTCGATTTTCTCACGGTTCGTAATCAATTGTCGCGTCATGTCTGCAACAGGATCATCACCGGGCGATAGTACCGCTTCTCCACGGGGCACTTTACTAGAATTGTTATCATCGATGCTTTTGATTTTCTCGTTATCCATTTGATTCGCGATTGTCGAACGTAGCCATGCAATTTCTTCCTGGCACTTTCCAATATCCTTTCTATGCTCATCGTTCATCTGAAAATGCACGGAAAGGGACAGGTTTCTTACACGGCCGTATTAATTGTCTGAGCTACCTATTTAGGCTATCGTTACCTATATTTTGATATTTTTTTGTTTTATAGCAAACTTCCGCTCACTGTCGACCTTTTCCGAATTTCCCAGCTATTCATTGGTTTTCGAAACTCATCAAAACACCATATGGTACATATGGATATAAATTTTTGAATGGTATAGTTTTGTCGGTGGTAAATATGAAGTAAAATCGATTTCTTAGTGTCACGGAAAGTTTTAGGTACTTACGTAAATTTTTACAAATTCTTACCATTTGTAGTAGATATTTAAAGACATTATTATGAATGCTGATGGGTATTCCATGTTTTGTAAACCTGACATACCAACGTTTTTTCAACGAAAAATGTAAAATGTTCAACTAATATATTTTGACAATAATGATGAATAGTTTCAAGAAGGTATATTTTACATTGCTTAGGAAGAGAACTGATGAAAGGAGTTTAAGCTGCGAATGACCTTTCGTCAACACGGTAATAAATCCTCAAGCTTCCTCAGTTATAGGTGTGTTAGCTAAGTTTCTAAAAATAACGAATCTCCTATATTGTATCTACTTTCAGCTGACAACGAGCTAAATCAATGTATGGCACTCCCACGACTTCTTATACCTGTCGAAATTGTAGCTTTCCATTTTTTGCAGGCACAAGCCCCCTAAAAGTTAAGTGAATCATTAGCCCAAGCCATAAACCGAAACTAAATTAGCAGATACACATAGTGGGTTTGTCAGTTTCATACATGGTAGCGATTCCTATTAATACGATCTGGCTATAAACTGTGCAATAATTCTCGATGCCGTTAGATCGTATATTCGCCTAAATTCGCATAAGTTAATTTAATCGAGTTGCAAATTAATTCACAGGGAGGCGTGATCACCTACACGAAGTACCGATAGTTTAAACACCGGGTAATTTCTATCGTCTCTGCGTCGTTAACACGCTGCACAGACCAGCCAGTTAATACCTTTAATTAATCACCGAGCAGGTGTTGCAAATAGGTGAAACAAATGCGTCGATGGGTCTTGGAATAAATTAAGTTGCGCGAGCCAGCAGTTACTTCAGAGGATCGAACGTACGATCGAACTCGATGATATTTCTTCCCGCTCCCTCGTTTTATTCACGCGCAACGATAGCCAGCACATGCCATAGCAACACAATTTTCAATACACTGTGTACCAACTCTGTTTCATGACCATAGCATGCACGTGTAATTATTCAGTTCACAATTCTGATAAAAGGCCCCTAGCTCTGCAGTAATTAACTGCACACTGATTCGTATGGTAACGTGAAACATTCACATGTTCTTCTGTTGATGTTTTGCAATTAGATTAGGTTAATACTTCGCTAACATTCGTACGAAGTTCACCTATTGCCACTCTGACTTGCAAAACGTAAACGAAACTTTTAGGCTCCTTGTATTTCTGTTAGGAAGTAGGTCTGAAGCCTGGTTCAATCTACTTCCTATTATATATTTCAGTGTTAACAGTTTATCAATTATGTAGGGGTGAGTAAAGGTGGAAGGATAAAGGAAAGGGGAGATGTGCGTTACGTCCTCAGATACTTCAGAATTTAAATTTCTAATGCATACCCTCGGTGTCCTTACTTTTTATGTGGCAATGCGAACGTTGGAGTTTTGTGGAAGATTGTTCTTCGTAAGAAATTATTTAGTGAAACAGCTCACCAATATAAATATCCACAAAAGTGCAGCATTAGGAATTAAAAAATATTTGCAATCGATATAACATCTGTTATTGTAGATACACCTGTAGGCTTCTATTCAACTCTTACGATTTTTAATTCATTTTATGAATGACTTTCTGGCACACTTTTCATCCAAATAACGATGCTTCGAATTCGCGAAATACGAGCGATTACTTATATAGTTTCCTTCCATGATTTACTATACAACACGGGAAATCGTAACTGGACGGCTCACGGGGGCGCGAAATGACCTCACCGAATCTTTTTCCCTCCTCGATTCGTCCAAAAGTGTTTCGAAACGTCGTTCTATCTCCAGACGCACGTCACGGGTGTCGACGACTTCCTTTCGAAGTCTGATCACGGTTTTCTCCAGCCCCAATTTGCTCTCGACCACTGCTTCCGCCTGACTTTGCAAAACGTTATTTCCGTCGGCTGCAATGAACGTCCGATAGTATGATTATTCTTACTAAAATCACTGGGGTTCGATCGTTGCTCTCGTCGAGTAATACTTCCCGGAGAAGTTTACGAGGGACGTCGTGCTTTTAAAGAGGAACGATCTTAATGCTTGAAAGTACGAAACAGTTCGTGCGTCGTCTTGTGTGTCAATTCCCCTTACATACCCAGAAGCGACATCCGTCTCCGCGCATCTGCGAGGCTCTCTTCCAGCTCCTTCTTCTCTAGTTCTAGAATTACGTTCCTTCGCCGTGTCCCTCCCATCTCCTCTTTCACTGTAAATCAATACTTGATAGAATGTTATGTACGTCCAAGTATATTTAAGTTTGTTATAGGCGTCTGTTCCTCAAGTTTAACACTTTGTGTAGCGCAAGGTTTTAAGCTGCCCTGGCTTTCTTTTGAGTGATCATTTCTGCCAGGAAAGTTTTCCCCAAGTAGCCGTGCTCATTGCTCATCCAACTTTACTTCTCCTTTGGCAGTGCGATAGAACATAAAAAAATGAACAATTCTTATATTTAAAGTTTTGTTCTACCTCCCACCATTACAAAGTTATATTACAAGAACGAAAAAACACGATAACTTTAGGGGCTGATTTCACCCTCTCGGAGTAAATTTCCGCAGACAAAAAATAAAAAAATTGCTCCTTGCATACTGCAATATGCTCTACATAGATTCGCTTGAAGTTTCATGAAAATCAGCATTTTCAGGGTTTGGGAACGTTTCCTTGGCAGAAATATAATTGAAGAGTAAGAGGAAAGACAGGGAATGTCCATTTTTAGTGCTTCTGCGATTTATATCGTATTTTACTGGCGGGAAGTGAATAATACAGTTAAGGTAGTTCCTGAATAATCTACTAAATTCAAGAATTCTTCCAAATTTCGTTCAAAACTAATTTGGAATACAAGAAACCCTTGTACAAAGTTTAAAACTGATTTACCACATAGTTATCGAGAAATTGTTCATTAAAGTTTATGCATTTTAACACAGTGGCATATGGCAGAGTCGAAAAAAGAGGGTAATAGTTTCACTTTTTCTGCTGAAACAGGAAAACTATATTCAAGAAGTGTACCAAAATTGGCACCAAAGTACATCGAAATGTCACGAAATGAATTTATTTATTTCAGCGAAACTGACCACGTGGTTTCTTCGTAAATGCCTATAAAAAATATGTTTACGTGCAAATTTTTTAGAAACTACGTAGAGCAGTGAACATGGCAACGTCGCACAATCGATATGTTTAGACATTTAAATAGCGAACGATGATTCAGATTCATATGAACATTTCTTCTGACATTTTGGTTATAAAAGACGCTCCGAATGAATGCGACGTTGTCAGATCTGCTGCTCCAATTCACTACGCTAGCCAATTTAATATTCAATTTTCGTATTACAATTATTTATATTAACATTGGACTGCTAAAAATACATATACACGATGTTAAAAATTATTATTATTATTTCCATAGTATCATACTAGGGTAAGCAGGCCAGTAGCTGGACGGGGCCCAGCAGATGGACGAATCGTTGGTTAATCATTAACATTGAAAGAACTAGAGTTTTAATCTATATTATTGTTTTTTATTTTGTAGAAAAAACGTTTGTTGCTTTATAAAACATTGACATATTTATCGAAAAAAAAAATTTGTATGCGAAAAATGTATTTGTATGTACGATTTTACGCCACCATGCGCGAGTCACTTCATGCGTGAAACGTCTGGCCACATTAGGCTAGAGATAACCTCACTTTATTTGCGGCCTGGGCCCATAACCTGTTGCACCGTTTTCTGCCAATGAAGACTCCATACGTTTTTTAGTTTTGATGAAATAAACTATATTTTAACAAAAAACAACTTAATCTAGGTACCTACTATAGCTAATAAGTCTTTTATTCGTCTAGCCAGACACCCATCCATCTATTGGTTTTGAACTGTCCATCTGCTAGCCCTATCGTCCATCTACTGGTGATACGGGCTATGAGTAGAATTTTCATCATTTTATCCTTAAATACATTAATTTTTTACTTGCAGTTATTTTATCTTTAAATTTGTACATTTTTACGTGCAAAGCTTTTGATTTTTTTTTTAATATAACAGATATTTCTAAGAAACACCATGATGTAAACTTCGGAATCAGCTAAACAGTCCATCTACTGGTCTGCTTACCCTACTTTATATTTGTCGTTTATTACCCAACTCTAATTTGACTAACATAGTTGGTTAGGAACTACCTTAACTTCATTGAACCTTGTTTCTTTACTGATGGACTAAAGTATTAAAGCATGATTTTCTCAATGTAGCTGTTTTGCGACGTTCCTTGTTTCCCCCCCCTTACCCTTCAATTGACGACTACACCCTCGAATACGATAAGCAACAGCAATAAGTGAAAAGACTCAGATAAGCTAATATCCCTTCTATTGTCTCCGTGGTCCCCCTATAAATCACCAATTGCCCCCGGCAAAACGGATCGCGACACGGTGTCCGAAAAAGTGTATCCCTCCGATTTACTATCTGTTACAGGGACGTTCATAAATCGTCCTCCATCGATTACAAGCCGCATCTGCCAAACCCATGGCGGCTGCGGGAGGAGGGGGGGGGGGAGGGGGGGGAGGGAAAAATTTCTCAGTCGAATTTCCCGCACGTTGTTTGACCGCGACCATTCCCATATGTACGTTCCACTCGAAGCCGACGTTATGTATCGATTTGCTTAACCTGAAACTTCGTACCTAACTCCCGCGTAGCCGAGTTCCCCGACCAAGTCCCAGGGCTATTTGGAATTTGATCGATAAAGAAAGTTCCGCCGCGGAACAGTCTGTTACTACCGGGGCTATTAAAACTCAAGAATAAAGAGAGCACGGGCGAGAGAAAAATGGGGGGGTGCAGGGGGGGGGGCGGTGTGTAAGTGATGGAGGGAGTTGAAAGGAACGGCAAGAAGCATCGACAGATGCTGCCGTCGCTCTGATGGACATCTTTTAAAACGGAATACCCAGCCAGGAAACCTGCCATTTTCTAGTACGTCCTTCAGATCCGAGTTTTTAGCTTGTAAAGCATCCGCCCGTTTCTCGTGACGCGTCAAGTCCGCCCGCAGATCCCGGATCGTCTCCTCGTCATCTCGTCTAGTGGTTTCCGTCCTGAGATTGCTCTCCCGCATTGTCGTCAACGCTGTCTCAACGTCTGTCCCTACACCCCTCGCCAATTTGCTCATCACGGACCATTGGGTCCTCTCGTAAATATCGCTCCGCGATTCCTCTCTGCGTGGAAAGCACTGGGGATCGTTACGAATGCACGAGACGACGTATCGTGATGGTTCGCAGCGAAACGTGTTCACATGTTTGTCATAATTGATTAAGCTAAGTGGTGATTCCGGGGGTATGTGACGGCGGGTGGGAGATTGTTTAGTGGAAATGGATACTTTCCGGGGCGTTGGGGAAGCTTCAAGAGCTCCTTTGATTGTAAATCGGAGTAAATACATTTTGTAGTATTAATTGCGGAGTAATTGCTGAGGTGAGTGTAGTAAAGTATAACGAGAAGGTGCTAAATCAGGCACTCGCGATTGAATTATAATGTCGTGCTTTGCAATGCAGTGATGTCTTTATTTTTTAGAAGACTGGTGGTAATTTAATTATTCCAATATGAATTTCCTTTGTGCCACTTCAGGAAGTCGATGTGATGGATTTTGGTGAAATTGAAATATGACGTAGCTTATGTAGAATTAGAAGGGTTTGAGTCACTATTTTGTAGACTTTGAATTTGTGTAAAAAATTCAGGCCGTCAAAGTTGGCAATTTTTATCCATTCTTGCGAGAGCAGGCTCTACTAATAAATTTTTGTTCCTCGAAACTATCAACCCTACTAAGTTCATTCTTCTTGTATTTTAATAAAAAATGATTCGTTTTATAGAGTAAATTTTTTGTAGACCAAAAAATGACTTTGGAGCACAATAATTAAAGTATCTGTAAGATATTGCAAGTCTTTGCCTAAATCTGCCGTCCCACTAATTATCATCACATTAAAAAAAGTAAAATGAATTTTACTTCACAGAAGCGTCATTTTTCAATCTCCATTTTAGTCTTGTATACCTTTCTGCGACAGCAACGGAAATTAATTTATTCTCGACGAAGGTGTGCTCGATTGCGTTTACCATTTGGAGGAGAGCCTCGCCAGCTATCGCACAACTCTCACAGTAGTTGACGGTCCCGTTTGCTTGAGTACTACGAGACACTTTGCACTCTTGCGCATCGTCCTCTCCATTCTTCACCTGTGGACGTCCTACTTTTGGAGAACATCCTTCGTTTGGACAGCAAGCAAATTTTTACGATTACTCTCTCGCATACGAGATTTAAGAATCGGCTGCACGTCTTGCCTCTGTCCGTTTATTTCCTTTCCCTTGCCCCCTCTATCTATTTTTCATTTTGTTTTCTCGTTGTTATACTTTTTCTACAATTTCGCCCTGTCTCCCTATTTCTATTCTTCTATACCCTTCTATGGCTCCTCTGAATATATAATGGTATACTTAAAATAGCACTCAAAAGCAAGAAAAAACCGTCTGTTTATGCCCCAGAAATTTCTCAATATTTTTTATAAAAGGTTTCTGCATATTTACTGGAACGTGCTTCGTGATAAACTACCCGACGCGTTGGATAAGTTTATAACGAAATAATAAGTGAAATTTAATTTCATCAACTCTCTACATTATCCCCGGCGAGGATCTACTTACAAGGAGAGTATTTTAGGTGTCCGCCTCCGATCATTTTGATTTTTGGATATGTTATAGAGGACCGAAAAATAAGAAATACGTGTTTTTTTATTTTTCCCCGCTTTCATATTTGGGGGGGGGGGGGGGGGGGGGTGAAAACTGCGTTCAAAGTTAGAGTTGAAAAATCATTTTTGTGGAAAAAATGGACTTTTTGAAAATCTGGTGAGTCAGTCATATTTCGCATTCAAAGACACAAAATTCGTCCATTGACACTATTCCCCTATCTCTAATAGTTCTCGAGGTATTCCACAAAAATGATTTTTCAACCCTAACTTTGAACGCAGTTTTCACCCCCCAAATATGAAAACGGGGAAAAATAAAAAAACACGTATTTCTTATTTTTCGGTCCTCTATAACATATCCAAAAATCGAAATGATCGGAGGCGGACACCTAAAATACTCTCCTTGTTAGTACTTACTAACGTTTTTAACGCTAGGTATTATTAACGTTTATCGTTTGCAACACGAATCTATTAATAAACATCTCTTCTATGACGAATACAATTTCTGCGGTTAATATGCATTAATTACATTTGGGAACATTGAAAATATCCCTTTCAAATTTGTGGAACACGAAGTTCCAGAGGTGGTGTTGTGCTGTATAAAACGGCGGCGCAACGTGCAGCGTCAAGCTCCCGCGGCTTGATACGTCTCAGAATTAGTTACGACGATGACGTGGATTTGAGGGTTTCCCTTGGGCTCGACTTGAAAGCACTTTAACCGCGCGTACAGGTGTTCACGGTACGTCGAATCAACGGAACGTTACAAAGAAAATTTCTTGGGTGGAATAGTTCGGAGACTTAATTTCCCGAGCGCCATCGAAGCGCCGTGTAATTAGCGTAACTTTGTCTTACGGCCGTGTCAACCTCCCCCAGTATAAAGCCAAGTTTACCGAAGTCAGTTTAAACTTCTTTCACGGGATTAATCTTTTCATTAATAGTTCCCCCTTGGTTTAAACGGTTTCGTGCTTGCCATCGCTACAAGGAATCCATCTTCACCGAACACATTAACCCTCGGTTGTCATACCTATCTTTTTGAACGTTCATAGTTGCCACGGTGGCTCGATTCGACCCAAACCAATTTTCAACCAGCTGCTGTTTAAAAACTATGTTAAATTAAGGAGGGAACCTGGTTTAGGACGCTGAAAACACGGTGATTTTTTAAGAATTATTTTCTCAACAAATATAAACAGAATCTTTCCAAAACTTTAAAGGTGCTTTACTTTAGATTCAGATAACAAGAAAACTTTTTTTTTATTCTATAATAATTCATTTAATATTGTTTTATTCGTATGTCTTTGTAGCGCCGCGCCGCCGGAGTTGTCAAATTGTGTACATCCTAGCGGAATCAATTTTTGCCCGACATAATAAAGCCGAAGTTTTTCTTAATTGACATGAATTTATATCGTCGATGAATTTATTTTTTTTTTGCATAAAAACGCCGAAATTTTTCCGTCAAAATCGTAACTTTTTCGTTAAAGTCCCATAACTTTTTCAATTTTAGACTTTTCTCCTATTTTTTTAATATATCGATGATATAAATTCATGTCAATTAAGAAACACTTCGGCTTTTTTATTTCGGACAAAAATTGGATCAGCTAGGATTTGCACAATTTGACAACTCCGACGGCGCGGCGTTATAAAGCCATACCAATAAAACAGTATTAAATGAATTATTATTGAATAAAAAAAGTTTTCTTGTTGTCTGAATATACAGTAAAACACCGTTAAAATTTTGGAAAGATTCTATATATATTAGTTGAGAAAATAATTCTTAAAAAATCGCCGTGTTTTCAGCGTCCTAAACCAGGTTCCCCCCTTAAGTCACAACAATTCTGAGATACTATGTGTCCATCGTTAAAAATTAGTATTTAAAGTATCATCGTGTTTACAGTTGTGTCATTTTAAATGGTGCCTCAAAGATATTTTACCTCAAAGTCAAATTGTGTCAAATTTTGGCTCAGTGTGACAACCGAGGGTTGATATATCAGATCATTCCTACACATATTCGCGATCGTGGAGACAAAATCTGCAGTTCTGATTGTCTTCTTCGGTATCCAATCTATCGTTGACTCACCATGTGACGAGAAATAGAATCAGGCATAGTTCTCAGCCGATCCCAAACGAGCCTCAAGAGACTGGCCAATGAAACGTGACTCGGTCGTTTCACGCCTGCCACCTCCTTGAAAAAATCATCCACGAAGGGATACTTATCCATGAACTCTACGATTAAGCGTAGAACGAATTGAATTCTGCAACAGAGGCCACTTTTTACAAGCTGAATTCAAAACGATCTTCATTATTTAGTTAGTCAGAAATTCCCTGGGTAAGCTAGTGTTTACACCAAATAAATAAATGCCCCTCGTGTCGAGTTACACTTTTATAAGCCCAGTTCAGAAAAAACTTCATTACCAATCAAATAACCCCATACAAGCTTACTAAATTTTGTCCCTCCATTCGAAAGCACCTTGTATTTAAGTAAACTGGCTAAATTCTATCCGCAAGATGGTTTCTGCGAAGCTTAATCCGCCTCCGCCACGCGGCAGCCTTGGATCCTCGAAACGAAAGTAATGAAATGGCCCCCGAGGGCGACGAATTGCATCGTACGTTCGATTGAGTTCCATCTACACAGCTCGGGCCCCCGCTCCCTTTGACGACACCGAATGCACACGGTTAAAACTTGGTTGATTCGACAAAATTGAAAGCAAAGTGAACAGTGCAAATTACCATTCAAAGTGTTTCATCAGATTGAACATTAAAATAATCTGACAGAGCTTCTACTTTTCGTTGTTTCAATTCTGTCGAATCAACCGCATTGCTCAACCAAAGCGAACCGTGCTAACCCGCCTTTAGCTGCATAACTCTCGCACGCTTTTTAATTGAATGGGCGATGAGATCACACAATGGAGGCTCGTTCGCTCGCGGGTGTTATTGGGTGGAATGTATGCAATCACGCGGCGACACGTTCGAATAAGAGGTAAACAACCTGTCGTAAGCCAGCTCTAGGAGAAGAATATAGAATTCCCCCGCGGTCCCATTGTGCTCCTTCACAACTTCCATGGCATTTATGTCCCTCGCGGTCTTCGTGGGGAATTTCCATGACAGATGCTCGATATCGCCCAGCCAAGAATATATCTCGCTCGAGACGCGCACACACTCCCTGATATCCGAGATGACCGACGCCACCAGGTATTTGTTCAATTTTGGCATGATTCCTCGATGCTCGCGCAATCTCAGTGGCGTGCATAGGTTAAGTGGTCTGAGGACGATTGTGAGCGATGTTCAGTCATAAAGTTGTGACTGGTTGGATCGATATCCTGTTAGGGCCCATTTGTGCGAGACGTTTCTGTGATTCCAATAGATGTTTCAGATGTATTCACGTGTTTTCTGCCTTTGTTAATTGAGCGCTGTCTCTGTTAAGTGAATATATTTGAAGTATCGATCAGTTTATAGCTACAGAAGGTTCTATAACGAGATTTTGTCTATTTTTGTCGCGGAGTACAACTAAAAATTAAATTATTTAAGCATTATAATTAATACTTTGCAATACGTATAAGCATTAACATTTATCGAAGTGAAAATATCGATAATAAAACAAAATTCGCTCGGAGCAGAAAATCATTTCAATGTCCAAGGGTTGGGTTATTACTTGTTTTATGTATATCTCAAGTTTTATCAATCATAGTTAATAATAATTTATACTGGGCGTTTGGCGTAAATGTTAACTTAATTTTCAACTCTCGTGCATCTCAGCGGTGGGTTTATATTTCCAGCTCTCATTCATGTATCTCTACGATGGTTTTGCATGCTCGTGCATGCTCTTCTGTCGTTCCAAATCATCTTGATCGTCACCAACCGAATGAGTATTTTGTTAGTTCCACCAAAACCTGGACACACCATTACTAACATAACGCAGCTGATTGTTTCAGCTTTTCCGGTTCACCCTTTCGAGAGAGGGAGTTAATAAGATAATAGGTACATTTAAGGGGGTAGGTTACCCTCAATAGCCCTAAAACAGTTTTTTTTTTCAAACGCAAATTGTAAAATGACAAATAACAGTAGAGAGACCGTTTTTTCTTCTATTTTTAAGCGTTATTATAAGAGCTTTAACAAAAAAAGAAAAGTCTAAATATCTCTATGTACATAAAAGTTGTGAGTGAAAACGTAAAGGCGGTGCACCGTTTGATGGTGAACGTAAAATCCCGAAAACCGCTCCAACGATTTGGATGAAAATTTAATGACATATGCAGAAAACCATTCCCAACGATGTGTCGGGAGCAGATTTTCGAGAGCAAAATAATAATACAATTTTTATGTTAAAAAATACGATTTTATCGATTTCTTGTATGAAAAATATTTTCTATCCTTTTGTTAAGAATTTATCTCGAAAATCTGCTCCCGACACATCGTAGGGAATGTTTTTCTGCATCTCCCATTAAATTTTCATCCACATCGTTGGTAGTGGTTTTCGAGATTTTATGTTTACCATCACACGGTGCACGGTCACGGTGCTTTTTTGCGTTAAAGCTCATAGAATAATGATTAAAACTAGAAAAAAAACGTTTCCTCTACTGTTATTTATCACTTTACAATTTGCATTTGAAAACAGGTCTGTTTTAGGGCTATCGAGGGTAACCTACCCCCTTAAAAAGAAACTAATGAAAAGTGATAGGCTAAGTTACTATAGTATGAAGTATTTAAAAACCCATGTAAAATTGCTAAGTCTTCACTGAATTATTTGCTTTGTTGCTCGGATGTTGTCTCTTCATCTCTGATGAGGAGGTCGCCGCCGCTTCGGTTTCCAGGAGCAACTGGCTGAGCATAGAATCGGTATGGATCAGTTTCGTCGCCTGGTATTCTTATCAATAGGGAAAAGTTTCGGGCGTAGGGGGTGTACATTCGGTACACTGCCTGTGTAAGGGACCCAGGCCGGTTACCCAATCTCCGCGTTATCCGGCCCGAGTCAGGTGACACCTAGTGTGCTCCTGACGGAGTCGTTCAGAGCAACAGGAATCGCCTCGGGGGCGCCGGACGCTTTTCCTTTTCGACTCGGACAGCAGGGTGGTAGGAACAGCGCCATCGAATACTCATTGCATGCTCACGCCTGCCTTTCCTTCCTGCTGAATTTGTTTCAATCGAGGAATTGCTTGGTAGTTCCCCAGCTTCTATATCTAACCTGAAAAGATGGATGGAACTTTGTTTCCATCTATCTCTTTAGCTTAGTAGACGGTTTTCATGTAAACGGAGATCGATGGCACTTTGATTCCATCTATCACTCTATGGGTCTCGAAACGCAGCAACCTCCTCCTGGCGAGACCTGGCAATCGGCTTAGAGCATATACGCTCTATATGCTCTAAGGTAATCGGTGAAAACCGAGCCCATGGTTACGATTGTCAAATATTCTATTTAGATAGGGTAAAGAACCCAATTACTGTCACCCTAAGCTGTTTTATGTAAAATAACGAATAAATCTTATAAAATGATGCATAAAAAAAATTTAGTATACAATTCAAACTGTTATTTATACGATACAAAAAACAGTACTTAATTTTTTCTTTGGCTAATTTGAATAAAACGATACAAAATTTTAAGCGAATATTAGGAGAATGGAGACGATGACTTCTTTACTAGCGAAAGAGAAAACAAGGCGTTAAAGAAAATGCTGTAATTGTAATATCTAAACTATTAACATAACAAAATATAATGTTTTAAATAATATAAGCATCATAGAAAGTAATAAAGATCCGAATTCAACGATTCATTAAGTTTTTTACTTATTAATTGGGTGACAGTAATTGGTGCAAGCGTTTCAAGCATTTTGGTATTACTGTTATAGCAGTAGTTGCTCATGTACATGACACGACGTAACCTTAAAATGACATAAACAGTATTAGGTTAGCTGGCAGTAATTGGGGTGTCAGTAAATCAGTCAAATACATTTGAAGGGTGCCAGTAATAGATCCCGAAAAATATTTCTGAAATTGATGAATTTATACATAAAAATCGAAGTTTTAAGATCCACAAAATTTTTTTCATCAAGTAAACATATTAAACAATAATAAATAACAAGAACAACATATACTTTTAGTCTATAAGTACATAACTATAAGATAATGTCAGTGTCAACGCTTAATGTGTCAGTAATTGGGTCCTTTACCCTATAAGAATTTTTTAACTTGTAATAATTTAGTAGAATTTAAGATAAATGTAACTTAAAATATTTTAAAGGTTCCTCTCCTTCCTTCTAGATATGTATATAGCTATATGAAATAAACATATGTGAAATTATTTCATTCAAAGTACTTTGCATTTCTATAGTCTTTCAAAATGCTGTCTAAACGCCTTTATCCCTCATAAAAGACCAAAAATTATCTTCCCATCAGAATTACAAATTGACATTCGCAGTTCCTCTCAGCAGATAAGTTCTCTGCTTTGATATCACTTTTATGAACATTGGCGCCAGCAATTATCAGACTTCCTTCACAATGTTCGCCGTGCACGATTCTTCAAATTCCATCGGTAATTTACTCGTCGATAAGAAACGGAATTCAATACGTTCCTTTCTTCCCTTATCGAAATCATAAATCTGCTGGCATCCGTAGTTCCCCGCGGTAGCGTGTAAGTGTAATTGTTCCTTCGAGACGGACTCGCGCCAGACCATTTAACCAAGGGAGAACTTTGCAGGTGGATAATCTGCGGAGTTCTTGAAACCGTTTCTGGTTCTTTGATGAAGTCGCGAAGCGCGTTAATCTCAGCCACATTTTCTAGATGTAATCTTTACCAGGGCCGCCGAGCCATGGAAATTACGAGAAGCGTCGTGTTTCCTCGTTGCCAATATTCGAATGACCGATAGATCACGAGATTCTGCGACCAGTCGAGCCAATTAAAATCGTTTCGATTTTAAAACTTTGATTGAGTTCCGCTGGAGTAGAGTTGCGGAGTGACGTCAGACTTGGATGTAGGACTTTAATTATAGCACACAGAAGAGTTTGAAATAAATTAAAGTAGAGACTCTTGGCATTAGGTAGCATAAAGTTCTTTTATTAGTATGGGATGCTCGGTTTTATGGAACTCATCATTTCTCATAATTATCTCCGCATTGGGAAATATTGATATTAATAACCCATACTCGGCTTTTCATATTTCTTTATGAAACGAGTTGAATAGTGCAGGAAGAATTGGAATATTTTTTAGATTAACTTCAATATTTTCAGTCTTGAAAACCCACTCATGAGAATTTCTCTACGATCCTATGTTCGCATGTTATAGGCGTTCAAAGTGAAAAGAACCTTTTTTACTTTGATCGCGAATAATTCGGTCAATAAAAATCGTACAGCAAAACAAGAAAAAACGAAATTAAAGAGAATTGTTTGCTCTATAAGACCTCTCCGTCGGATTTACCCGAAAACAATTTTTTGTCCCATAGATACGTTAAAAAAAACCGTTGAGACTTTGATTAAAAAATTAGAAACATAAAGCGTTAAAATGCTTGTTTTACATATTTTGCGACCATTTTTCGCGGAGATACAGCTATTTGAAAATGACCAATGTTTTCAGGAATATATAGTGTTGCTTTAATTTCTTCCAGCAGCATATATTTATGAAATTTATCAATTCATTACAATAAAGCATTGAAGCACAATTTACTAGATCTTTACTAGAACTGCTTCATTTCTACGTGTGAATTCGATTAATCATTTATATTTTTATTTCTACCTCCCACCACTAAACGTCGACGTTTCATCAGCCTCCAAATTAACCCAGCCTCGCTTTTTCCTCCCGTTCGAATAAAACGCAATCAGTGTAATAAACGTTGAAACGCCTATGACTCGCGGAATACAGGGTAATCCTATATCCAATGCGATCTGTCATTTCACGGATACCTGGCTGCGGCTGTCACGAGTTTATCACTTCCAGCCACCCCCGTCGTTCGGTGGAAACTTCGAAATGAGTAGTTTACAGAGTTTGTGAAAGCATTCGCAGCAGCGGGGCAGAAGGAGCGCGCCTTACCTTGTACCGCCACCAATATACACCGAATCCAGTCGCGTGTTATTCCTATTATTCGACGACGCCGCTTCGCAAGCAGGAACCTCTTCGTCGCTGCACACGGGCCTGATTAGAACAGACACTTTCTACAGAGTATCATATTCGATACGGGTTTAGTTTGGTCCGCCGTCTTGTCGCGATACCACCGCAGAATTCCGCCGTCTTCGGAAGTGGCAGAACGTGTTTCGCCAGTCAAAGGACGAACCGTGAGGCTCGATGCCACCTCAGACTCTGCTCTACTTGATACCGGCGCATCGAGTTAAATAGGCTGGCACTCGAGTGCCAACAATTGGAGGCGAACGAGCGGGATCGAGTTGCTGGTAACTTGGGTATAGAGGAATCAGATTACTGTGAGTGATTTGTGTACGCGCAGTTCGCGTGGAATCGGCGCCGGATCTTACACGACGATTTCAAGCGAATTTCTTGTGTGGATTGGAGTTAGAAGAATACTGCCGCCATTTCTAGCAGTTTCAGCTCCAGGATGGAAGAGGAATGCTTGACGAAGGTAATATTATGATTGAGGAAGAAAGGTTTGTATTAGCCCCGATGTGACTTCAGGAGAACTTGATTTACATGGTCATTGGCGGCACCGTTTAAATTACAACTTTATGAAAGCGAATTAAGTGACTTTGTGTATATAGTAGTGAACTTTTTCCATTGATTCCACCATGGTTAATCCAGCGTATGAGGTAAGCAGGGGGAGGATTTTTAGTGGGGGAAATTACGCGCGCGACATAAGTTGCACGTTGTGGAGAAATACGTGGGAGTCGGTTGGGATTGGAGAAGTCCTCGGAGGGGTTAAGACACTTTGGCCCAAGTGTACGCGCGACTTAGGCGTCATTGTTGCCTGAATACGCGGTCCGAAACTTCGCAGATCGCTATCTGCGCTGCCTAAAGTACGATAGTACATTAGCGGAAAACCACGGTGGACGTACCAGTGAGCACGGAATATTGGGGGCCCGAATGAATTATGCATCGTTCGGGGAACGGGGGTTGCGAGTAACGCTGGTTCATAATGGAACCGCGCCCGATATAATTTACCGGTATTTACGTTCCCCTATAATACGTTTGCTCGTTAAGTTAATCACGCTCTTCGCTGTTGCACTTCGTTACAGCTGGTTCACGGGCAGCGATGGCGGTTGGGACGAAAGCTCGCCTGATGGATTCTTCCGTTCTATACCTAATGCAGTTGTCTGGTCTGAAGGTGAAAGTACGGTATATTGTCAGAATTGTTATTCTCGAGAATAATGCATCGTAGTTGTATTAGTATAGGGTAGGAGAAACCGGGGCTAGTTGATACATTATTCTGTTTTAAATTTTTTTAAATTTTCATTTGAATTAATTACTTGATAACAAATATGCCAATATATACTTTGGTCCTTCCTCTTTAATATATAGTAAGCGAAAACTTGAGAAAATACATACAAAATCAATGAAAAAATGTTATTTGGACGAAGGCAAAATGTATCAATTTATCTCACTGCGGGGCTAGTTGAAACGTTATTCTGCTTTCAATTTTTTTCATTTTTATTTGAATTAATTACTTAATAAGAAATATGCCAATATATAGTTTGGCCGTTCCTCTTTAATATATAGTAAGCGAAACCTTGAGAAAATACATACAGTATCAATGAAAAAATGTTATTTGGACGAAGGCAAAATGTATCAATTTACCCCACTGCGGGGCTAGTTGATACGTTATTCTGTTTTCAATATTTGCATCTTTTATTTGAATTAATTACTTAATAACAAATATGCCAATATATAGTTTGGCCGTTCCTCTTTAATATATAGTAAGCGAAACCTTGAGAAAATACATACAGTATCAATGAAAAAATGTTATTTGGACGAAGGCAAAATGTATCAATTTACCCCACTGCGGGGCTAGTTGATACGTTATTCTGTTTTCAATATTTGCATCTTTTATTTGAATTAATTACTTAATAACAAATATGCCAAAATATAGTTTGGGCCTTCCTCTTTAATACATAGTAAGCGAAAACTTGAGAAAATACATACAGAATGAATGAAAAACTGTTATTTGGACGATCAATTTAGATGTATCAAAACTATTTGCTTTTTCTCTATATAAATGAAAACAGTTAAAAAATGATTGTTAACGTCAAGGTATGCAGACGTTCGCTGGATCGTAGTAAAGAATTGAACAACAAACTTCACATATCTCGCTCAAATTGAGCTACATATATGCGGTGTCGAGATAATTCGTCTGTGTCAACTAGCCGTGATCTCCCCTAAATCCGGGTGAGTCGGTCGGGCAAAAGAGTTGATCGAGTCGCTGTATTTCAGAATCTATAAGTAAGACCGTGTTAAGCTACGGAACAATAGAACATCAAACAGTCGAACGAATAGCGTCATTTCGCTCCCTTCGGGTTTTTCTGGATTTTTTGGATTTAAAGCTATACAAGGTAAGGGGCCGTCCTAAAATTACGTAAGGGTAATTTTGGCAATTTCTTACCCCCTCCCTCCCCTAGTGTAAGAATTCGCAAAATTTGATATTGAAACCCCCTCCTTACATAATATTTTTTACATTTAATTTTTTCAGTTATTTAAATTCTTTTAAAGATATATATAATTCATTTAACTCGGATTCGGGAAATTTAAACTACAACTACTTTTCTGGAACATTAATGATACAATTAGTATTTATTGAAAATTAGGTTAAAAAATATTACGTAAGACACTATCTGACTCCCACGCCCCCCCCCCCCCCCACCCGTGTAACTAATCGTAAGAAATTTGCGACCCCCCCCCCCCCCCAAGAAGCCGTACGTAATTTAAGGACGACCCCTAAGTTCAAGTTACATTTAACCTATTTTATAAAACAGTAGTGTGCTGAATCGTATTTAAAATATATTTCTAAGTTAATTACCGTTTAATGTTTTGGATAATAAGATAGTAGAGGTATTATTTGTATTATTATTTCCATTTACTTATTTTGTTTATTCACTTTTGTATCAGTTGCTTTGCTAATCGCCAGTGGGTAGTTCATTTTCTATTTCATGTGTTCTTTACTTGTTTAGCGTAAACAAATTAAATATCAATAAATCTGCAGATGTGGTATTCATTCATAATTAATTTTGTTTTCGTCTTTGCTATTTCTCCATGAATAATTTTGTGTGTGGTCACTGCCATCGACGTCAACTATCTTTCCCGGCACCTCGGGAGAGATGGTCAGATGTCATGATTTCAGTTTTCAACCCGATTTTCAGCAAACATCGACCGGTTTTTCTGAATCACCTAAAATTCTGAAGATATTAAGTTTATTCTGCTAAAATAAATAACGTCATTTAAAATATAGAGAAACCTTATTGGTCCAATCTTCCACTTCCACATTACATCTAAAATGTATCATACAAGTTCGAAATGACGATCGTTTCTCGTTGGAATCATGTGTATCTTCTCCTGACAAGAAGTTCACATTTCCAGCGATGACCACAATGTTCCTTGTCACGCTTACTTTTCCTATGTCATATTGGTCTAGAATTCCAGAGCAATCTATATTAAATTATTTTAAACTCCTTTCCTGAAACTGCTGTTACTTCCTTTCGCCTAGGGTGCAAATACCTAAGAGAAGAAGGAATACAAGGAAAGGCGTAGAAATGAACAAAGCAACGACATCTCCGAAATTCCTTTTTTATGAAACAATAATATACAGATATCTATAGTAAATTCCATCTGTAATAATTCGTATTCACGTTATTTACAGAAATATATTTATATATATTCATTTATATATATATAGATCTGTGAGCTCGAGTCTCTACTTCGGAGTTTGGTCTCACGGATTATCGCGGTTACAATCGACTCGCGACGCTAAAATCTTAACCATAGGTTCAGTTTCGCTGAGACTAGGCTCACACGGTGATAATTTATCGCTGACCATCATACACACGCTTACACGCGCAACACACATACACGTGCATACTGTGAACACAACGTACAACAGACAATTTCAAGAAAACGTGATTATCAACATCTAAACTCATCTGTCCCTTTTTACCTAAGAACATGGTGCCGAGCGATAGAACAAGCATCGTTTCCGGTTTTTCTCGTTGTCAGTGTCATAGCCGTTAGTGTCAATATCAATACGATTCTCCGCTTCTAGAGCGAGCGCGGGTAATGTGCTGTATCATGGTTTGTGGGGGTGGAGGGGTCGTGTCTAGTTTACTCGTTAAACTACGTGTAAAGTAATGCGTTCGGTG
This sequence comes from Andrena bucephala, assembly GCA_947577245.1. Lineage (NCBI taxonomy): Eukaryota > Metazoa > Arthropoda > Insecta > Hymenoptera > Andrenidae > Andrena > Andrena bucephala. The sequence goes on from OX387715.1 coordinate 12,386,177, forward strand.
CATTGGTCGCTATTGACACCTTCGCATAGAGGTCGTAAAGGAACACGGTGGAAGAATATGTTCCAGTTCCTTTTGCCGACCCTATGGGGGTTGTAGCTGCGAGGGACGCGGAGCAATACCTTCTCCCGCGGTCCTCAGAGCATCTTAATTGATACAAATCGGTCTCCTAACTGCGTAAAGTTGGAGGAGACTCGTTGCATGTTCGCGATGGAGCTTTTTAGTTTCTCAAGTGACTACTTTATCACCATTTCGGGACGTTATTGTCGCCTCGGATTACATGACCGTCTCAAATCCAGAATTGATGTGGTATCATGGCTAAGGGTGGTGGTTTTAATACGAAAAGTAATCTACAGAATAGTTGATCAAAGAATTTGGGGGTAACGATCTTTCAAAGTTTTATATTCCTTTCACTTTGTGTTCGATTTTATAATTTATTTATTTATTTATTTATTTATTTATGGGTAATCCCTTTGGGAGTTATAGAATAGGTAGTTGCACAAATTGTCAGAAAGGGTCCAGTCAATACTGATTCAAAATTCTACCGCAGTGAATTGAGGGGAGTAATTTTATTTACGAGAATGTAGGTATAGAATTCGTCGACTATTTGCAGCCTGCTTTTTATGCGTAGGTACATTAGGAAAATTTGATTTCTTCAGTTTAGATCAACGATGCAAGTGAAGTACAACAGCGAATACAAAATGTCTATGGAAATATTTTGCATAGGAAATTAAAATAAACGGTTAATTCCAAGTAAACAGTAGTGGACATGGTGCTGATTTTTATGAATACTATATACCTCAAAACCCTTCGATTTCTTTTTCAAGTAATGCTGAATTTCCAGAGTAAGAAATGTCACACAGTGTTACTACTAAAGAATGACGTAGGCAATAAGGAATACAAATAAAACAAAAATCTCAACTGACTCTTCTACTTCTGCAGAAAGTGACCAAATTTAATTGAAAAAGATTCAGATCTCATTAATATCACAAATGGAAAACCAATCCTCCACATTCGGTTGCAAAAGTGTTGAATATCTGGTTCAGAGCTGGACAACAGTGAACAATATTCGTAGTTATATTTTCTGTCCTTCTGAAAAGACAATATGTTTATCTCACACGGTAGACAAAAAGCCCTTTCGAGTGCAGTAAAGAGTCCAGAAAAATTGTGTCGAGTGCTCCAGTTTGCTTCGCCTCTGAATGACACATTTTACTTCGCGTCAGAACCACGGTGCCATATATCGAAAGCGCGAATGATCGACTTTCAATTATTGCTCGTTGCGTTCGCCACTTTTGCTTTCAACCTCTGATTGCACGAACATCGCTGGAAATTGATGTGGGAAGGTAATCAGTGGCGCGTCCATAAGAACGAAGGGGGCGCTTATATTCTTTCCCCCAGGGAGGAAATCTGAATGGGCCAGAGACAGGAAAGATCGATCCAGCATCGGCTGCCCACGGGACACCGGAAGTTAATTAACCTTTAGCGTCAAACGTCGCCACGAACCACGTCGACTGAGACACGCCTCTGTCCGGCATCTTTCTCCCGCCAACGTGTTCACGATCGCCATTTGACTCCAACCTGTACATGGCAATAATTAATCCCCACGCTACCGAGCAATCTCTTTACTTCCGCAAAAATCAAACGACCCACCTTTAGCGCGAAATTTTCATTTCCACCCTCGCTAAAAGCATTTGGGAAAGATCAGTATAAAACTAAACACGGGATAGTGTCCTAATTGAAGAAGACGCGAGAAGGAGATATGGTTGTCTATGAACAAGTGACAAGATTTATTTATTTGCTGTAATTCAAGGTGAAAGTGAAGCTAATTTTTGTGTCCACAATGTACTTCGACATGGTAGAGGGAGTTTTGGAGGCGGTACAATGGTCCGAGGGTTATATGTGGCTGAGTTCTATCTCGTACGCTCCAATTCAATCACGAGCCCCCTTCGCTCGATTTCCCCCGTTGCTATCTCGAAATCTTCCGACAAGAGGAGTCGCTCGAGTTTTTTCCTATTTCAAGAAATTTACTGGCGCAGATTAAGCCACCCGTGTTAGGCCGCGAAAATCGATTTCTTCACGATCCTTGTCGACCTGGAATTGGTCGAATTGTCGGAATCCACCTGCTGCTGTTATCGCGACGATATACGACCACGCGTCGCGAAGAAAAAAAGGCTTAGGGCAGGGCTTCTTAACTTTTAGTTCAATCCTCTTTAGGACAACGGAGTGTACCTAGTGTGAGATGCCCTGATAGCATGTATTTTTCAAGACAAGTAGGTATGATCGTCTTATTTAGTTTGTTCGCGATAAAAGTGATGTGACCCCAGAATCTTAATCTTTATTTCTTGTGAAGCATTCAGAAATCTTCTCTATATTAAAATCTTAACAATGACTCGTGCAGTTCTGGGAAAATTTATTTATTTATTTATTTAACACGTGAACGGTGAGAAACCATTTCGGATGGAAACTAATGGTGAAACGGTGTCGCAATTCTGCTGGGCAGTGTTGTATGTTGTAAAATTGTTCGTGCTTGCAACTACTCGTGCGAAGAAATGAAAAATTGAACGAGTTGTAGTGGTTGTCATTGAAAGGTTAAATGTTATCAGAATTTCGTAATTGAAATCTGAATCCCAGTATATTTTAAATTATAACGCTTTTGCTACAAATAAGAGATATTGTAAAGGAATAGAAATGTAGTAAATTTATAACGAACAGCAGGTTTAGATTTAAGTGTGACTTAGATGTGTATTCAATGTCGATTAGGTCTGAAATAAGGACCTAAATTATTGATGTACCTTTTTTATTTATTTGTGTATCTTTACCTAAGTCCTAACCCAAACCTCGAGAAAACATATTAAATGTTAGTGAACGCGAAATTCGTAGCTATATATTTAAAATGTAATAATAGAATCCTAAAAACGATGAATTCTCCTCCGAAAAATCATATCTCAACAGAAAGCAACATCTTACAACGTTTCAATCAAAGCTTCAGCTTTCAAAATGTTTTACTACCTTTCTTATATAACCTTTATTAATATGTACAATTACAACGACAATATAATGTAATAATGACCTATCAGCATTTTCAATGTGGTAGCGAATGTCTAAAAGAATCACTGATCCAAAGAAATACCATAAGTACTTTCATTCAACAAGTTAATTGCGACTATGAATTGTAATACGTCAGACCAATGCCAACGATTTCTCTACACCCTGTAAACGATTGTTCGTTAAGAGCCACCACAGCACGCCAGCGATTTAACATCGTTCACAAAACTTATTTACAACATATTTACGCTGCCTCCTCCAATAGCGTCGCGAACCTCACTTTTACTACACGCTTTTATTAGCGTTGAAAAACGTTACCTAACGGCCCGATGACCAACACATAAGAACACCGGACTATAAAATGGGTCGTAAGAAAGGAACAAGGCGATCCTTGCGAGATATCTGCATCCACGACACCGCTGTTCCTCGTAACGATCGCACGAAACGCAAGGATATTCGTTGTCTTTCTGAACGGCATAACTGGCTCACTTCTGCGGATGAAACGTTTTTATTGCATGTGTGCACGAGAGATCGCCCGTTAAATTGCGTCGATCTCTGTAAATCTTTCTGATGCTTTGAGGATGCACGATCAGCACGATTGGTTTTTACGAAAGAATACTGGGATGTTGCACTCTTCAATTTGATGCATTTATGACGATTGTTCATTGCTATTGTAACTCAGAATTCTATCTTCACTCTTAACATTGCTTGTTGCAGATATCGAGAAGATTGTAAATATGTGTGCAGCATGCAAGATGAACTGTTTAAGGGGGGCCTGGTGTAGCGGGGCGAAGAAACCGATTTTTTTTGCATAAATCAATAGTTGAACATCACGATAATATGCACCCAAAGCCGCAAAACGAAATTCGAAAAATTAAAGCGGATATAGACGATTTTGCTACGGAGCACCAGGGTACCAGGAAACTTTAAATGTGTTTTTCTGGAAAGGACAGTTTTACAATTGGCATTACATCTAGTTTTACAGTGAACAATTTTCTTCACAGAACTTAACTATTGGTATAATGATATTGTTTAAATAAATAACTTTTTTTTACATATTTAAGGCAAAATTTCGTTGGAAAAGGTGAACTATTGTTCAATTTTGCATCTTTTAAGTTATGAATTTATACGATTTGTGCGTGCACTCATAAACTAAGTAAACAAAAATTGTTGAATTTTTGGTTTCAGATGAATACAGTAGACGCTGCGTTGCCCGCCGCGGAACAATTGCGTCGCCAATGGACTGGGCATAAGCCCGTATAACTCTGTTATTTGCAGCTCTTTTTTAATATATTTTTTGTTATCTACCTTAATCTGACAATACAATATCCTGAAAGTTTCAGAAAGATCGGTTAAATAATTTCTTTAAAAAAAAATCCCGAAAAATGCCTCGATTTTCAGTTTGTTACACCAGGCTCCCCCTTAAGTTGAAACTACTAATTAAATTCTGCTCATCCAGATTAGATCGAGAAGGATCAGAATTTTTAAATATAATTTCAAATAATAGGACTTACTCGTATTAGGGTAAACCACTCAGTAATTGACGGCATACCAGTGAATGACCATTACGCAAAGAAATGTCAATTATAAATTTAAAAATATTATATGTTTATAAATGGAGTGTAGTTGCACTTTTAATATCCCATATTTTTAGTTACTCGTATTAAGCAAACATTAATAAGTACAATTCTTATTAAAAGTATGCGGTCATTTACTGGACTTCTACACGTTTTGCATTTTATAACCGTTTTTTTAAAAATTACGACGAGTATAAGTAATTATTTTTCTAGAAATTTCAAGAAAAATAAATTTAAATGCAATTTCAACAGTTGTTTTGTTATTATACATAAATATATTCAAGTATTAATTTCAAAGGTCCATAAATTCAACAATTCGGTCATTCACTGGTTGGTTTACCCTACTTCTCTTGGAAGCTTGGCACTTCAAGTGACAGTACGTAAATAGTATCTAAAAATCCAGCTTTTCGTTTCAACAATCCAAAGCCGCGGCAATTTCAATAATACAAACCCACTGGACTTTCCACACAGCAAGCTAAACTATTTGAGAAGGAACTTATTATTTTCTAAAACAAATCATCCGTGTTTGTAATATATATAAGTCGATACTTACGTAAAGAAAAGGGTCGGACAAAGGAAATACTTGGGAAAATATTGGCGTTGAGAGATGTCCCCGGGGGGTATCAATAGAAAGATCCGAACGAAGGGTACACACACGATCCGCGTTAGTGAAACGGTACACACCGTCACGTTCTTACAGTTTCCCCCGACTTCCACGGTTGTACACGTCCTGTTAGCTTGCCCACTTCCACGTGCCATTGTAAATAGACAATCACCGTGAGGATTTCTCTCCCTCGAACGGTTTATCCGCGTCGACGATCCTTGACCGAACGAAATGGAATCTAATACGTTGATGCAACGTAAGACATTTCTCCACGGCGGAGACGCGCGTCTTCCCCTCCGATAACGAACGATACAGGGTCAAGAGGCAAAGGAACCTCCATCCGGTAGATCCTCGCTTCTAATTCCCTCGATACTGCACGAAAATAGATGAGCTCCATGGGTGGAGCTCGGTCCACTTGACTGGAGAACTCATACCTGTTACGGATAAGGATCGAAGCACGGCGATCCCAAAGTGGTCGATCCTCCATGAACATTGACTCGCTTCGGTTGATTCATCCTATATAGTGATTCATATGTAATGCGCGCAGGGCCGTCTTAACAAATATAAGTGCCATGGGCTAAACAAATTTCGCGCCGTAGCCGCCAATTTCTTCGCAATCGGTGCAAGGCAGTACATCACACCCTCAGGTCTTCACCGAGGCAAACACGAACAAAAACAATGCCCGCGAACGTCCCCGCCGCGTCCACACCGCCGCAAACTTGAACCAAACTCAGCGAACGAATCGTATGTGAACGTCTTGTTCCGTTTGCGGCGGTGTGGACACGTCAAGAACAGACGAAAACGCCCGCGAACGATGCCCCCGCTGGTGTTCGCGTTTCCTCACTGCTCCAGATAGAAATCTATCTCTCCAAAATTGAAGAGAAAAAGGCATTTCAACATATTTGATTCTTAAGCGTCCTTGGATCACGGGCGCCCCTGGGTTATAGCCCATTTGGCCCATTGGTAAAGCCGGCCCTGAATGCGCGATAATTCTCGTCAGATTGTGTAGGTGCGAATCCACGGTGAGATTTTACACGAGACAGGGAATGGAAACAGTCGCGAGAGATGAGATTTTTGAAAATATATCATGAAACTTGTCTTGTGAAAGTCTAGTTTCATGAAAAAATTAAAAATTTTCCATCAGTGGAAACACATCGCGATGTTACGATATTTTTGTCTCGTCAGTGGATTTGCACCTTTAACGTAGTAAATGAATAATATCATCACGATACATAATTTCTTTTTCTTGCTTCCAAGTTCTAGCTTCAGTTTTTTTTTTCGTAGTCACGGTTAGGCTTCTAACAGCATTGTACTGCAGCCTCGCCTTTTACTTCCATCTGCTTTAATGTATTACTGGTTCGTTTCTTTGCATATTTACTGAGTAATAAAGACGAATAGTAATAATAATAATAATAAATAACGGGGAACCCTGTATTCATTCTGCTTTAGTGACTGGGAAAAATGCAGTGACTCACAGATTTGTTCACGTAAATTATGAAGAATAACTACTTATGAATACCATTATCTCGCTTTTGCTTCTTGGTGCCTGGATTCACATTACTTGACCCATAATTTGAATAGAAAAAATAAGGACATGCGTAATGTGTTCGAACCAACACGACAGTCTTTCGTAAACAAATTTGTGGATGGCTGCATTTCTCTTGGGTCGTGGCATTTTTATATTTAATTACATAGGGCGTTATACGTATATAGTAGTCGCTATGAGATTTCGAGACTCCTCTTTGCGTCCAAAAAAATTGTTTCTAAGAAAAGTTCGACTATTCTTCAATATATCTGACTTACAGCTTAAAGCTTGTTAGGGAAATTTACGTTTACTTTGTTTTAGTTAAAAGAAGTTACGTATCTTCGAAGTTCGAATATGAAGGTAATATTTCATGAGCACGAACCTAACTCAAGCTTCAATACTTTCGCGGATTTTTAGCGCGGTATGTGTAAAACCGCGGGCAGAAACGTTCGACTCACGATGAATTGGAGAGTGCAGTGCGTAATGGGTTGACTTGGACCCGTCGATTGGTTTTCATTGTAGGCGCATTGATCGAAAGCGACGGTGTTTAAGGTAATGCCGACGGAATCAATACAAACGGATGGAGGAGTTCCAGTATTTTCCCGTGAAAGTTTGGGCACAGGCTGAAGTGATCATTCTTCAAACTTCACGGTTCAGTTCGTCGAGTTGTCCTTTTCCCTGGACGAAGTCTCGTAGTTAAATAACTTCGCGAGATCATTTCAACGCTTCCCAGCAAGAGACTTTTTTAGGCTTGAATGCTTGTCTATTGTCATGATAAAGGTGGTATGAAAGGTAGTTTCATTTATTTAAAAGATAAAGGATCTTCCCACGACGAAAGTATTTTTCTTTTGTAGTAACATTAATGCAGGCCAAACCGCGAATTTTTTCACGTTTCAAAGTAATATTTTTGGTGTTCTCTTGGAACGTTATTGTCAAGTGCTGTCACCAACGACTGATTTCTTTATTATTGCATCTGGACTGATAGTTATTCAAGAACAATAAAAGATACGTCAGGTAATCCCTGTTCAATATTGTAACTCTAGAGACCAGATTTTCAATTGTGTTGTTGTATTTATGAATGGGACGCAAGAAAAATTTATGAAATGAACAAATACACTTTTTTAAAAAGCGAAAAATAAGAGGTAAATATACAGAGTTATAGTCAGATAAGTGTCGTTTCTAATGTTATCGATTAGAACTAGAATGATTATTTAGTTTTTTACTATCTGGTCCTAAAGAAAAATGTCCTTTTCGTACCATCTGTCCTCTGCTCTTGTCGCAGCTGAGATTAAATCTTGGAGTATGAAGGTTTCATAAAATCCTGTGGCATGATTCATTTACTGGAATGATGTGAAAATTACTATTTTTATTAGTACCTAACAAATAGCACTGAAAACTTCTTTATCTGCCGTAACGAAACTTTCAAACCCAATTTCGCATTATTTAAAAAAACAACGGGCCATGGTGGAGTAACATTATGATTCTACTTTCAGTGCAACAATAATAATAACAGTGGTAGGAATAAATTTCAAACTCACTAGTGATAGTACTAGAAACTTTCAAATTTGTAGGGGTAGTAATAATAATTTTTTAATTATCGCGCACGAAGTTGTAACACTCAACAGTACCGACCCTCGTTCCCGAAACTCTGTGCTTGCAATACACACCAGAGATGCACACTGCAAGTTTCTGCAGCGATTCCCCTGTTGCCAGAGTCAGGAATGGATTGATTACGTCAGCGACCCTCGATTCTATCGCCTATGCAACGTGAACAAGCGGAGGCATCATTGATACGATCTTGATGACCAACTCGTATCACTTGAACGAGACAAACGCGTGTATGAAACTCAGGATTCACATCGATCAGTTTTACGTATCTTATGGATCATGCACAGAGCGTTCCCCTTATCTTGATCCGCTGTATTATTGCCGTTGCTTCCAGTTACAAATGCCAGAGATATCTACTTCGGGTGGTAAAACCGAGCGACATCTCGTTCTGAGGTCATTTATCTTCAACACATCACGAAATAAAAGTATCTGCGTTAGATCTGGGTTAAGTCCTTCCATTCAGATAGTAATTTGATTTGAAGTGAATTGAATTAAAGGTTAGGTCTCATTCGTTGGTGTCACCTGTTCTAATTAATTTTCATTCCCTTCCTTCCTACGCTCCTCTTAACGAATTTAATTATTTCAAAACCAACAACGTTTTCATGAAAATGACGAAACAGGGATTTCTGTGAAACTCGATGGCACGCAACGTACCATCACGAATTCCAATTGAATTAAATTTTCTTGTAATACAGTGCCTAAGGTTCGTTTTAACTTATTCGAATGTTAACGGACCGACGCATTGCAACGTGTCCCAATATTATTTGTGTTCCATCGTATCTAAAAGACGATGCTTGGTGACTTTGCGAAAAGTTGGAAAAGCAAACTCTTCTCCCTAAAAGTAATTGATGGCTTTATTACTTACGACACTTACGTGGAGCCAAGCTTGCGCTGGCTTTCTCGATCGATCAGCGTAACAATTTCGCAGGTTGTCCCTAAACGCTAAAGCATTTGGTAGCTGACAGTTTTTGTTCGTTGAAGAAAAACATTAAAAGCCAGACTCTCTCAAGGATTTGAGATTCAAGGAGTTTCTCTTTTACCGTGATCATTCCTTTCGAGCGGGGCTCCCGAAATTGTACTTTGAATGGAAAATATCTTCTAGAAAGCCAGATAAGCCTGGCCCATTAGTGGCGTTAAAATATATCGATAGATTGCGATGAGTGATCCTTAAATTCTTTTTAACAAATAGAACAATATCAATGAGGAAATGCATGAACGCGTCAGACTGAACGTTCTATTACAGCACCCTCGAAGCGTTTAATGATCTGCGTCGTTGATAAAATACTTCCATGTTTATCGTACAAAACACTGGTCACGATTGCCCGCGCGCAGCAAGCTTTCTTTCGTCTTCGTGCCTTTGCTTGATATTGTACTGATATACTTAACAGAGTCTTTAGAGCCATCACATAATTACGATCCGACTGTCGCGTAATACATACACGGATCTTCCTGAAAAACACTGAAAACCCGTTCATCCTCATTGAATTTCACTCCGCAAAGTTCAACGCCAAGTTCTACGACACTTTGCCCCAACGTCGCATAACACTTCTCCCCGTCATACTCAACACGGCTTTAATCGAACCACTGAATTCATCGCGTTGCCGCGCAAGGATTGGCTGAATTATCCTCGTCACGTGCCACTTGTAAACCTCATTTAGGCCCTAGGAGGGCTTTGAAAGTCGCCAAAGTTCACCGAGCAGCGTCACGATGGTCATTATCGTCGTAAATTCTCCCTGATCCGCTCGGAATCTTCCCAGCCTCGTCACGTGATTCCAGATTCTTTGCCAAATTAGTCACGAACTGCCATTAACTCTCCCTTGAACAGAGCGGAGCCCGAGATCAACGATCGAAAAGGTTCCGTTGAGTGAATATCCCTTGATTGAGTCAGAAAACGCCTGGACACCGTGTTTCCCAGGGAAATTGCCACTTTGCATTCCATTGAATCCCCCATAAAACGCTCGTGACTCGCGCGACGTTCGGCGCGATTGGCTTGGCGAATTTATTGTTTCGCGCTTGGGAAAACGTCTCCGGGATCGCCTGGTATCCGAGTTCATCCGTGGACCTGTGACGCTGATTAACCGAACAAACTCCCCCCCCTAGCCACGTACGTTCCGCGTAACGCCATCTAATGGAAGAAGCACCAGTTTGGGATTAATTCTCCCCTCAGATGCGACGTGACAGCGCCATGCTTTAAGAGGAAGCGAGGAACCCATCCGTGCGTTGGCCGTGTTCAGCGATACCATGAATTTTCCGCGGGGGAATTGGCGTTCTCCTTGATCGAGGCTTGACGTATCCAGTCGTTGATAAATTATTCCCATCCCAGGCAAATTCACGACGAGCACAGTCTCATCCCCATCCCTCTTAGATACCACTTATTTCCGCGTTACTGTCAGCTCACGATCCCCAATCTTCAGTTCGTTCCATCGACGGGTATTAATAGACCCTCCATTTGCCCACATCCTACCAGCCCTGCAAAGGATCACGCGCGTAATCCTTCACCCACATCCTCTACGCACGAGCTTCTTAATCCACGAGTCTCAGCGGGGAAATGATTACGAGGATCACCTGTTGTCCCATCCCGGACGATCGTCAGGTGGAGGGGGGGGGGGGGGGAGGGGAGGGGAGGGAGCTTCTTTAGGGCGATCCACGTCGAACGTAGCCGGGTAACTGTTCGACGGAAGAGACTCAAACGGTGCATTAACTCCTGGCCTCGAACGGGCTGGGCATGATGGCGAGGATGAGGGGCAGCAACACGCTGGCCAGCAAACGGCGTCTGGTAGCTTCGAGGGACGCGGCGGATTTCGTCGGTGGATTTCTGGCCTGGTCATTCATCACGTCGCTGGATATCGCGGCGCTGTTCGGCTCCGCCGAGGGACAGCTTATCGGGACGCTCATTGTGTCGTTGCTAGACGTGGAATCTCGGGAGCAGCGGCTCGCTTGGTGACCCAGACAGGCGACGTACGAGATCGCGTGAGGTATATAGCTCTGGTCGATGCTGCCGGAGAACAAGACATTCGCCAGTGGACCAATGGCGAATACCGGTACATCCTCTCCTCCGTGGGTCGCCCAGGCCCTTGGTACCCCCGCCGTCTGCAAAGGCAAAAGGGATTTCTGGTCATCGACTCTGGCAGATTCATCAGGTTTCATGGTAACCTGCTTCGTTCTCGCATTCGGGGAGTGGGATTTTAGATGGGTATTGAATCGTACTGCTTAACACTTTGAGTGGCGCAAAGTTTGGCAAAATACCGTTTCAAGTCCATTGAGCGTTTCTGAGGGATCGCTTCAACCGGGAATTTTAAGAAAATTTAAGTATCCATGTCTACTGTTACACCTTCATGAGAGTATTATAAAGTTTTTCCAAGAACGTCGCGTCTAAATACGACTTTACTCGGATTGTTTCAAATTATATGTAATTTAAATTCAAATGAGAATTTTGTCTTTAATAGGGAATGTAGAAACTGAAATTTTCATTAGCAGGTATATGACACCTTGTTTCAAATTAAACATTGGAGAACAGAGTACGGGGGCGAAATCACAGAGAGAGAGAGAGAGAGGGGGGGGGGAGAGTGCGGTGTAGAAAAAGCAGTGAAAACCGGCGAGAAGCAATGCTAACCGACCAGAGGCTGGCCCGCCGGTAAGAGAATGGCGGTGCGAGTGTTGAGCCGGGGGTCAGGTCTGGTTCCGGGCCCGGGGCGTCCCGGCAAGGCAGCGAGAATCACCGATCCCAGCAATATGTACTTTCGATATTTTTCAGAGAACATCGATGTAAAAATACGGCAAAGCCATGCACAGGGTGGGAATCCCTCGACTTGAAAACAAACTGACGCCACACATAATATTAAAATGTTTGAGGGATCTAATGATTTTTAGATTTGGTTTAGGGCTTCTTCTATACCAATATGCCAACATTATAGATTAACATGCACCAGTGTCGACAATTCTGTGATTACCAATTCCTTTTATTCTTTTACACACTACATTAAGTGAAATGTGGACTACAAGGGAGTACCAGCATTAGTGTCTTAATTCGACGAAAAACAGTATTAGGTATTACTAAGGTATTTCATTCATCCTCTACCGCGTAGGGAAACTATATTTCAATCCGAACTTATACCTGCTCGACGATATGACGAATTCCCCTAATAGCAACGATCTCAAATCCTGAGCAGGTATGTAGTCCCCACCTTGCATCCGACCATTCCTTACAATCAAAGTCAAAGCCCCCCCCCCCCCCCCTCGAAATCCAGGCCGAAATGATAATCACGGAAGGGAGTGCCGATAAATCACGCCACAAATTTCCGGCTGAAACACGATTTCCCGGCATAAACGAAATTCCAGGCCGCAGCCTCGTTACCGAAACCGGGCTACGCAACCCTGCAATTTCGACCTTGTAATTATGACACACGGCCAGCTGATATTCCGCGTGCATCCCCAGCCAGTGCCACTAGCCGCGTTCATTAGTCCGGTCGCTATGCAACTTTTTTTCCACGCATCCAGGAACGCTTCTTTGATTTTCGCGACCCCCCCTCCCCCCCCCCCCCCCCGTTCCCCCGCGCACCCACTCGCCCCCTCGGTTCTCCAGCTGCCGGGTGAAAAAAGAAAGAACCTGGCGAGGGCACTTTCGACGCGCGGTTGAAACTCAGCGCAGTCCCTTTGGCACGTTCAGCCCCGCGATCAGATGAAAGGGGTACATCCCGCGGCGCAAGAGGGTGGCTGGAGAGCGTGGGGGTGGGGATCTTTGCCCATGGGTAACGGGCTACGGCGTTAGCGGCTGCGCGGGCATTTTTATCGGGCGTGCACCTTTGGAAATGCACGTGGAAGTTTCATCGGGGTTCAAAGCCCCCCGGCAGCGTGGCAATTCGTCGAATTGAAATCGGCAAGTGGCAGGCTCGGGGCCAAGATCTGCTCCTCGTCAACGCCCACGGGATCCGACGGGGATCTGTGCTTTAGCGATCTATAGAATAGAACATTGGTACCGATTGCGCGGGGTGGTATTGTCTGATCGTGGGGGGATCCTGCGATGGAAATCGGATTAATATTGCGTGCTCTTTACTTGTTTGTTAGCTAAGGTGCACGGAACCGTGGCAGAAAGTTTGTTGAAAGATTGAGCAAATATTTCTGCGCTGTAAACCGTAATGACGTGCATCGTATTCTGTAGTTATATATGGGATGATATCTTTGAAAGTGATTATTATGAGTACGTGATTTATATTTGCAACTAGATGTACCCGGCCACGCGTTGCTGTGGCTCAGTCTGGTGCGGTGTTTTTAAAAAAAAAAACATGTTTTTACCTGTCCAAGGTGTGACATCTATATAATATAGGTATATAAAAACACGCGCGTATTCGAATGCAACGTTGTGTAAAAATTTCAAAGCAATCGCTGAAGAACTTTTGGAGATTTAAAATTTTGAATAAGCGAACACTTACATTTTTATTTATATAAATAGAAGATAGATAGAAAATAGAATATACAAAATAGATTGTTGCGTGGATAGTCATGATGTCATAGTCATGGTTTTCTATTTATATTTTTTTCATGGCTTTTCATTTTCATAAATGCAACCTGTGTATAAGTATTTAAAGTAAATTCTGTTATGAGGATTCTTTTATATTCTTCTGCTAGTAATAAAATATATTTAGATCGAGATAGGTTTATGACTTATAATTAAAATCCTCGACATTCATTCCGGATAATATTAACACAGATATCAATTCAAGCTGCACTTCTAATTTCTACGTACACTTTAATTCTAGGTCCTTCACCCCTCCACGAAGCACCTGGCGCAAATTCTCCGTGCTCTTAATAGCCGTCTAACCCTACCAGGCCGTACATCGATTCCTTCCCGCAGTTTTTCGTGGAAGAAACTTCGCATAATTTATAACACGGCTCCCACTGGGTCGGTGTTAGACGAGCAACCTGCAGTATGATCGTATCGTAAGATTTCCTCGAAGCTTCCACCTTCCTCTCGACCTCTTTGCACCGATCACGTCGAAGGAGCACGAATTCCTCGTCTTGTCCCAGTTCCTCGCGATACTCCCCGCGCAACAGCTTTACTTTATTGCCCGTGTCATTGGTGCCCTCTATTGCCTTTTCCAGCAACGAGATAAGGATTATAACGCCCGGTCGAAGAAAAAGAGAGTGTCTCAGATTAATGGAGAATTCATTTACATCGTATCCCGCTGCGATCCAGGCCACCGTGGCGGAGCAGAAAGGGATGAAAAGGTTAAGGGGCCGTCGTAAACCGTCGAGCTGGAGGAAAAGAAGCCGGTAACCCGGCGAGAGGTAGACCCTCTTACGATCGTTCCACAATTGTCCCCGAAATCTATGGCGCACTGGAGCGATATCTCGAGGGATTATTGCGCGCTGAGGAGGGAGCTTGAATATCTCTCACTTGTCGTCCATCATCCACCTAACCCGGAACGAACGCCCCGCGTGGCGGTTTTTCAAAATCATCGTGGCTTCGTCAATTCCACGCGAAAGGAAACGACGCTTCCGTAGTTGGGAGATAGAGATATCGTTCTGTGCAGCAGCAGCTACGTAGAGTTAAATTGGATCGTGAAGGTTACTGGCGCAAAGCACGAATACATTTGGACAGATTCAGGACTTTTATGGGAGCTGTCGTTTCGGAGGCTTTAAATCTGATTATTTTATTTTGTTCGTGGATCGGGGTATGGGGAATAAAATTGAGTGGCTCGTTTTAGTTTGGGAAGTCACGAAGAAAATAATGGGAGGGCAAAGGTCGATGGATTCTGGGATAGTGATCGTAGAGCTTATACATCTTCCTTCGTTTTTTGTTTATAAATTTTGTAAGAAGGGACAAGAAATTTCTTTGAGCATCATTTGGGACCTTTTCTTTGATCGTGGTTTTCGAGAGTGTCTGGATTACATACGTGTGAGGGTGGAGCACTAAGTTTGTGTAATTTGGATATATTATTTTATTTGTTTCTTGAGGAAGACGGTATATAAAAGACAACTGCAGGAAGGGTGCAGTGGGGCCCAAATGGAAAATAATTCAGATACAACTCTGATCTGATTCAAAGTTAACTCAATACTTAATATTACTCTCTAGAATAAAATCTCATTTCAAATTTTGGAATTGGCATGATGGTTAACTAAAAACAGGCACCTAATTCTCTATTTTGAAATGGAGCTAAATAAACTTATATAAGTATCTATTAGGTTGGTGCATATGAAATATTGTTTCTTTAAATAAAACTTTAAACACACGTGGATTCTTCAATACATATGTAACCGAAATAATTTTCACATGATACTATGCACTTGTTTCAAAGTTCATTATTCCTATTTTGTAAGAATTGGTTCTAAGCCTGAAATTTTTCTTAAATGCTATTTTTACAGTTCCTACATTCCGAAACTGCTCATTGATTACAAAAAAATAAATGCATTGTACCAACCCACCGATTTCAAAGATCAGAAATACACCATTTCATGTGCACCAACCTAACATGCAGATAATTTCAAAGAGCCAATGTGTCATATAAAATATATGGTAGCTGTGATCCTTTCATACTCGTAAGTAACTGAAACCCTTCTTCTCTCTCTATCTCACAATACTTTAAAATAATTTATATTGTAACTTAAAATGGTTGTACCTCAAACCAAAATCATTTTCTTAGTTCCAATTGCACTCGCCACATTTAAATCATCCTGTACAACAATATTTATGCAGAATACCTAAGTTCTACAGCTTAATAAAGCTTTCGAAGTACACAGTGTCGATAAAATCGTTCGGGTAGGCGGTTCTGTAATTACTTCCAGCAATCTACGTATCCGCTGCAAAATCTCGAGAGAACAGACTCGTAAAAATCTATCGTTCGTCTCGAAGTGACTGAAGGAAGCCCAGCACGAGGCAGAAACTTCAAAACACCAAAGTTTCCAGCAGCAAACGAGCTACGAGGACGAAACGATTATTGCTTAACGCTACTGTTATCGCCCCACGATCCCACCGTGCGAGAACACGAGGCGAAGACTCAGAGCTCGTTGAAAAAAAATATATTCCCCACAGTAACCCATTTCCCATTTGAAACACGCAAACCAGAGCCCAACACATTAGTCGTAAAGTACCTACTCAGTAGCGTGTCGACAGAGTAATCGACGCCTTGATTTGTGGTAGGCGAGAAATTCTCTGGCAGCCAAAGAGCTTCCGTCAATATATTCGTGTCCGTTACACAGACGTGGAAATAAAATCAAATATACTTTATATCGCTAACAAAACGATCACTTTAATGAACGTAAAACTCTCATTGTTACACGCCCACGCTCCCACCACTCGTCCCCATTTTTCCATCGCTCCTTTCACATCGGTCCTCTGTAAACGAAACTCATTTGTTCCTTTTTTCCCTCCCTTCGAAATTGGGTCGTCGTTTATTCCGACGGCTCCAAATCGCGACCTCTTTAGCTGCAGAAATCAGCCCGAACGTGGTAACAGGCTGGTGACGTATGAATTTTCTGCACTTCACAAGGGTTGAACGTTTCTAAATTAATTAACGCAAATAATTCCGCATCTCGACGGGGGGAGTTTTTTCCGCGACGCTCTCGATCAATTCATGGTAAAAGGTTCCCTCCCCCCCCCCCCCCTCTCCACGCTATCCAGGGGTGGTTCTCGGCGAAGAAACCCGAGGCAAACGTTAACGAGCGCCCCGTGGAACGGATCAATGATAATTGCTCGCACGCTTCTATCGCGATTTTAATATTTCCCTCCCTTTCGCCTTTGTGTTGCTCACTGCAGCTAGTCGAGTCTTCCAGGAATTGTGTGCCGTCAATATAAGCGCCCGAAGACCCAATAACTCGTTTAATATCGCGGAACGATGGAAACTGGCGCGACTGAAGAACGGTAGGAAGAAGAAAGGGGGTAATGATGAAACGTGGCTGTGGATCTGGTTCAGCGGCTGAAAATGAGAAATAAAGACACGGGATAGTGATAGGTGAGTGGTGGTATGATTGTGGATATGGTGATTTTCTGTAGAAAAATAATTCGGAACAGTGGAATGTTCTTTTTCGAATGAGACTTTCAGAGAATGAGTATAAATGTTTGTCGGGTATAAATATGTGCAGTTAGTTGAAGTATTATTATTGGTTCTGTAGCTTTTCGTGGATTAGTATTTAAAGTAATTTTGTAAATTATATGTTAGAATACTTTCGATGGAATTGATTGAGAGTGCATTAATTTTGTCTTGAAACGTCGACGAGGGTTTCTGACACTTTACCCGACTGTTATGTACAGGTAATAATTAGGTAATATTCTTCTCAGGAATCAACTTTCATTATAAATTCTTAATTATTTCTTGGTCCACTGGAAGAGTCCACTTAAATTTTTGTACTGGACCAATGTTATATATATTAATCCGTGGATGGTTGAAGGTGTCCAAGTACCTACAAAATTATTTATTTTCGTAGTTGCCAAAATTCATGGTATCTTCTTAAATGGAATTATGTATTTAAAATTTGAAAATGGAAAATGAAATTGAGCAAATCTGAAAAGTACAGGACGAACGTGAATTTATCCATTATATTGTTAATGCTAATATTTTATCCACAAACACCTCGTTTAAGAATATAAATCAGCTACCTTCGAGTAGTGAATTCTCCTTTGTCCACACTATATCTAATTAACATCTTCAAAACTAACTTCCCCCTGAACTATCCCCTTGCATTCATACAAACATTCACTCGACAGCAACTCGAATTAATCACAACAGTCGGCCCCACTGTAAACCGCGGCACACAGAAGAAACTGCGAGCCGCGTGTAGGTGCACGCGATAAAATAATCAATACCACCCAGTGAAATTGGAAGTTATCAGGTCGGAAGACGAAACCGATTGTCGTGGCCGCGGAACGTTAAAATATGCGAGCCTGTAAAAGGGTTAGGTGGGGAGCAAGGAGGGATCGAGGGGGGCGGAATATATGAAGTCCGAAGAGTTTCATCGAATATTCCGCGATGAACCCTCGACAAAACGTGATGGATTTTTAAACGTGGCCCCGATATTTCCGCTCGATCATTTTCCGATCCAATAAACAGTGACGAGGTATCCTCCTGCGCGAGGAAATGAACTGGCCCGTTCTTTTTTTTTTTTGTTTTTTACCTGAATGGAATCCTTCCCTGCTTCTCGTAAGATATTCCTTGGCTGCGTGTATCCTGGTCCGTTGCTATACAGCAGCGTTGTATACGGTTGTCCATCAACGTCCGACACCTTGCTGTCAGATCCTGTGGAGAGAAAAAAAGAAGAGCACGCGATGAAATCATCAGTCAGAAGTGCATTACCGTTTAGAGGGGAGTGGATTGGGGGAAGTTGGAGGCAGATAAAAGGGGTCGACGATTAAAAGATCTTTTAGGGCTGACTGCCACTGCAACGATATCGTTCGGAACAGTATTGGGGTGGAAGGGATGGAGGCTGGGGATATAGTATCGAGGCTTTTTAATTTTACAAATACTGCTGGAAAATTGCGTTCCTCGTGAACCGAGCGATACGTTCACATCAGCTCTGTGAATGACGGGTGGAGATTGGGGACTCGAAAGGTATCGACAATGCGAGGTCGGTTTGGTGAAACGAGAAATTGTAGATTCTCCGGATTTCAGTGTTGAAATGAAAAGTTTCTTTAAAATGAAGAATTTGTATAAGATGTTTTTATAGTATCTATCCTTATTATTTCTGAATTACTCTTATCGAAAATAGTTTCCAAATATCCGTGGAACTTCAAATATCTTTCAACCAAGAATTCAACAGTCAGAAAATAAACGTACAGCGGCTAAAACATCCCCCTAAGTCTGATAAGTTTCGGTTTTACCTGCAAGAAACTGTTTCATACTTTTACAAATATCTTCAACATTCTTCGCTCCCACTTCCCAGCATCCTCCAGAAATAACCAAGGAACGCAGAAAAAATAAGACGTTCCTTAACGAACAGACTTGGCAAAGAAAATGGAAACAAAGGGTCCCCTCCCCTCCCCCCCCCCCCCATGAAACTCGAGCAGATGATAGCAAAGAATGGTTGGAACGGTGGCAGGAGGAGAGGAGGGCAGGCGATGGCCATCGTCCGCGTCGCTAAAGCATTCTCAATATTCCCCGCGCCTCGATCCTCTTAAACACCCTCGATTTTCGCGCTAAGCACATTAACTATTCCCTGCCGCGACCGGCCGCGAGAAGAATTCCTTACCAAATTCCGCGCGGGCATGTCCAGGCTGACTTAAATGGCGTTTAAACTGCGATCGCTCACGAAACCCGTAGGCGCTGCGAGACATTAATTGTTAGAGACGACCCGGCCCGAGTCGTTCCATGAATAAGTGGTTGCTCGCTGCAGACAAAAGGTAGCAGAGGTGGAAAAAGTCCAGGTCGTGGGAGAAGAAGACGCAGAGTTGCGGGTGCGGGGGGCAGAGAGGGGGGGGGGCCAGGGAAACCGGAAGAATGGACTCCAGAACATGCCCGCCAGCGGCTATGTTTTATTCAAAAGCGTCCACGTACCCCACGGCGAGGAACCTTAAAAAATAAACCGCCACCGTTTCACGCTGCCTGTTGTTTAACAATGTATAATTTAACCGTTTATTTACCGTGCAAATGTACCGTTGGCATTAAGGACTGCGTTCCCTTATACCTTTAAAGGTCCCAGGGATTTTCGCAATGCGTACGCGCCAGACGACGCTAATTATTTTCGTCGCTGTTACTTGGAGGGGAATTGATACCTGGAAGAAATGATCTGTCGAAGTAACGTGTGTCTCTGCAATGTGTTGGAACGGTTTAAAATCTTGAAGTCCCTTTGAAGTGTAAGGTTCTAGTTCGAAGTGGTGGGGGACGTGGCTGATGTACGGTGAAGTTAAAGGATCGATTAAGAGCACGAGATGGAGTGGTGAGGTGTGAAGAAAGCGAGCAGTGGCGTGGGTTCATTGTGTAAAGCAGGAGTTTGTGAAAATTCAGGGGTTATCGTGAGTTCTTGATGGGGGTAGTGTAATGATTTATAAAATTTGGATTTCTTCTCTGCTGATGGTTTTCTTCTTCGCATCTATGATCAATTTGCTTGGAAGAAGCCAATCTTACTCTATAAATTGTTCCCGGTTTTGGAATGGAATGAAAATGGAAGAGAGCTTAAATGATGTTGAGTTGCCAAGGGTGCACACGCTTTAGTGTGAAGTTAAGGGGGTAGGACACCCTCAAAATTTTAGAAAATTGGTTTTTAGGATGTTTGCATATTCCGCTAGCTACAACTTCTCTACGTATTTTAAGCGCAACCGGGCCCCGAAATTCCAAAAATTGAAGGAATTACAGTAAAAAATGTACGAGCCTGCACATGAGATCGGATAAGGATGTCCAACTTTAAACGTGATTTCCCAGAAACTACGTTTTCCAAAACGGTGAACATGAAATCTCGAAAGCCACTCCAACGGTTTGAATGAAAATTTACAGGGAGCTGCAGGAAACTATTCCCCTCCATGTATTGGGAGCACATATCAATTCTTAAAAAGAAAAGATAAAAAATATTTTTCCTACAAAAATCAGAAACATTAACATAAAAATTGTATTAATTTGTTTATTAAAATTTTGCTTCCTGCACAAGACGGAGACTGTGTTACAGATAATAAAAATGCCTTTACTTTGTGTTTTAGGTAATTTACCTATCCGGAATCGTGTTCACCATCAAACGGTGCATCGCGTACAGCCGTGCACGACATTTATATTTATAACTTTTTTTCCTATAAATATATTTATAATATTCTTTTTACGCATTAAAGTCAACGAAGTTACGCTTAAAAATTAAAGCAAAAGTTATCTCTATATTCATTTATTACTTCAGAATATGCGTTTGAAGAAGGGCCTGATTTTGGGCTGTTGAGAGAAACCTACCCCCTTGAGGGGTTAGCTACCTTCAGGAGGTAGAAAAAAATCGATTCTTTGGTAATTTATTTCAGAAAGTACATGCATATATTTATGCAATGGTTTTTGTATTCAGATGAGGGACACTTTAACAGGTTATTATATTATGTTTTGGTATAAAAATATTTAGTTATTGCAAAATTACAACTGATTTCCCGGAAGCTGTTTTTACACCGGTGACCACGATTTCTCCAAAACCACTTCACCAATCTTTCTGAAATTTTGTAGGTTTCTTCTAGACATTCAAATCTAGTCTTTAATCGAAGCATTTGTTTTTCCAATTCATAGTATTTATTTTATGGATGAAAACACTTATTTGAAGCTAAAAATACTAATTTTTTATCCATAAAATAAAAACTATGCTTTGGAAAAACAAATGCTTCGATTAAAGACTAGTTTTGAATGTCTAGAAGAAACCAACATTCGATTTCTTCACCTTCTACATTGAATTTTCCACTCCCCGCCAACCGTGGAGAAACACTATTTTCCGTCGAAGGAGTTCATCATATCGTCAACACCTGACATGAAGTATTCAACAACAAATACCATACCACCTTACAAAACCGGCAACAATTCCCCGCCGTTTGATTTACCATGGTAACAGTTCCACATTTCTCGCGGGGAACAATCGCGTCGACATTTGTATCGCAAATAATTGCAGAACTCGTGATCTTGAATGGCGATGATTCTTCGAACTCTCAATTTCCAATTCTTTTGTGGAGCCATGCAATTTCTTCGAAATAGAAGACGGGAAACGAGTTCCTTTGTTGGGTCACAGCAGCTGCGCTTCTATTATCGACCTACATTTCACTTTGCTCATGCAACCGTGTGTGTACGTGTGTTTATGTGTATTTAGCGTCTCGTTGTCGCCCCTCCCCCCTCCGCCCTCTAATGCACATTGTTTCAACGCAGTAATTAATATTTAATGGCAGAATGCCGCCACGTAATCGGCTCAACTATATCACATAAAGCATTACGGCGCCGGCCACAGGGCGGCTTGAACCCCGCTATTCTGCTCTGGCGGACCTATGTAACGAAGATGCCGCTGGACGTTTCTTTAATGCGGGAAAAGCGCGCTCGGTAAGTATACGCTGCATCGACATCTATTAAGATGCATTTGCCAATTTCCAGAAGCTGGCGTCGCGTGGTGGATTCCACAGAAAATAATATCAAGAACATTATAACAAAAATTTACTACTCATTTTGAAACAGAAATTGCAAGCATACTTCCAGAAATGTATCTATGCTATTTACATAGCAAATGTTACAATCACTCTGATGTTGTGTAGCCCAAATAAGTCTGTTAATTTTTTATCACTCTACGTTTTCTATTCATTACAAAATTTTTAATGGCGGGCGTGGGGGAATAGCAAATGCTTTCGTTCTGAGAAAAGATTACCTGTGGGAGAAATCCAAGTGTTACAGAATGCACTCAAGTATCAACTATGAACCAGGCAAACTTCCAACACGCGTACTGTTAAATCATTTAACGAATTCACACGAGAATTGCGCCAGATCTGAAGAACCTACGATATTTAAGAGGGACGTTACGTAGAACGTGAGAAATTGTACAGGATGCTCTACCCGGCTTTAACACCTGAAATATTTTGTCAACTGCCGGTTAAAGCGTATGTACGGCTTAAGCAGAGCTTGGATTAAATTTACGTCGGTTTATCAGGAGTCGAATAATCGAGGCTCTACTGTAGGTAGACTTCACGTATTTATTAATGCAAATATTTATCCATAGATTAGGAATGTAAGAATTTTGGATTTAATTGTGAATTGGATGTGATCAAAGTGAGGTACAATTATGAGAGGAAGATTCAAATGGTTTTTAAATGATTTTACTTAGCTTCGATCCTCTGTATGATTGTTTGTTTCGTGTATGGTTCAAATCTGGCAACTCAATTTTCATTGATGACAATACATTTTTTTATAAAAAAAAGTCAAAAATGAAAAGAAAAAAATATTAAAAAACCACAAACACTAAAAACTAGAATATACAAAAATATATAAAAAAGAATTTATGTTAAAAGATTTCACTAAAAATGCACTAAAACCTAAAAAATCATTATTTTCTTGTACTACCATTTTTATGGTGATATGTGACTATAAATAAAATCATACAAACTCTGTGATTATCCTTTTTCTTTACAATTGATTTTAACAATTCTACAGGGTAATCACAGAGTTTGTATGATTTTATTTAAAGTCATATATCACCATCAAAATTGCAGTACAAGAAAATAATTATTTTTTAGGTTTTAGTGCATTTTTAATAAAATCACTTTTTTCTAAATATAACAATATATTTGTTTAGAGATTAATTTTGATTGATTGCTTGAAAAAGAATGCTTCCCGAGATATTTCACATTTTTCGATTTTATATATCCTTTATTCAAAAATAAACTTTATAACAGAATTATTAATTCTTAATCCACCATCCCCATTATTTGAATGGCCTTTTGAATGCTTTAAATGTATATTCTCCTGTAATAGTTAGCTCCACAGTGAACTGAAAGCGCATTATCACGTCAATATTTGAAATTTCAAATTGATAATCTACTTTACAATTTAACTTCAATTGAATTAAGTTCGAAATGAAGAGGATTATTAATTGGAAACATTACATTTTTACGTTATTTGAAGTAAAATTGAATTTGCTTAAGATAGGTCGCCTGCGAGGGACGAGTTCAATCATCCAGGATCGACTTTTCCATTTACAAGACGTCGACATTATGGAAGATAGCGTCGTAAGCTCTTACATCGATAGCGCATCGACAATGGCACAGAGACTTTTAACTCCTACGACAAGTCCTGCCATTTAATTTGAACAATGAAACAGGTAAGTCGTAGCCGGCTATTCGCAGCAGATTGCGAGCGATAAACGTTTCTACTTTGTTCGAAGTATTATTGTAAACTTACGTCGTCGTTAAAAAGTGAACTCCGAGTGCCATTTTTGACAGTGCTCATTCAGTATATGGGTTAGGAATTCTGTTTTATAGTTTGTCTAAAGTTTTCAACAGCGTTCACGTAAAATGTGAAAAGGGGTGGAAAGAACTGGGGGAACTATTTAGTTGGAAGATTGAAATTGCTAATTAAGTTCGTAATTCTTTTTCGTAGTTTTCCATTGTAACCTTCCCTGCCTTTGATGCTTAATACATATCATAAATAATAATTCAAATTTGATATAATACTTGTTATTAGTACAGTGCCTAAGTAGTTTCGTAATTCTAAACTTACATACAATAACGGCAGACAACTTAGTTACAAATAAATCTGAACTCAGTCAATTAGACAATGCTAAATCACCAATACAGGAAGTTCTAGTCTACTTTCCACATTGTTTTCACACAATGCAGTAGGACCACACAAATCATTTCACAAACAAACTTCCTAGTCCCAGTTACCAACATTTCACTACCATCAGCAAATTAATCAGAAGCAAAACGCTGAAGCTACGCCGAGCTCCCTTTTTGTTAATTAACAAACGGGGGCAAGTGACCGAAAAGTTCAAGGTGAACACCAAGATGCGACGAAAAGCCGTGGAATCAATACATCGTCGAACGTCGAAGTGCAAGGAATGTAGATTTATAGCGACACTGGTCGCATTCAGCGTCGTCGAGGAGAACAGGAGAGCAAAGAGCCATAAAGCGGCCTTCGAGTCGTGGAAAGGCTCGGGGATACGCAGTTTTACGAGTTCCACCCGTCAACGGATGAAAGCTTCGAATAAATTACGCTCCTTAGAAATTCCCTTTCGCGGATTTCCCAATGAATACGGCGCATCGGGCCAAGAGTCGTGGCGCAACGCTCACGCCAAAGAAAGTGCTCCGGAAACGCGACCCATCCCCCCCACCTCCCTTAACTCTCCTGTCCCTAGGCCAGTTTTAGGCCACAAGTAATTAGTGCAGGAATAACAAAATACTAGCGGGAGAGCAATTTAATTAGTCCACATTTAATGTCGGCCTCCACCGAGCTTTGATCATCGTTCATAAAAGCGACCGTCCGGTCAACGTATCGACGACGACATCGGAATAGGAACCACTCCATTGGAGAGTTTCCAATAAATCAGGCCTTCGTCCTCATTGCTGCGTTCGCGGACGCAAAGTTCGGCCGTTGGTTCGAGCTTTTTAATGCACCGATAAACGATATTCGCGGGCGAATTGTTCATTTTCAGGGAGCCACTTCGAGCACTCTGATATCCGCGTTTCCCCAACTATTGTTTCTGCTTTATTGCTAAATGAAAGCCTGATTCGATGAAATTTACTATTTTCCGTCGAGCATCCTTCCTCATAAAGGACGTTGAAATAAGTGCCTATTGCGATATTTCTTTAAAAAAAAGGATACAAGTGCAACGAATGCCCCTGGGGATAAGTATCCCGAAGCTTTGCCGGCATTGTAGATAGAACGCAGCTTAATCTGGCGCTCCTTTCATGTTCCTTGAAACGTGTCCTCAAGCTCCTCCTAGTTCCTCCAATGTGTACAAGTATATATCTTTATGACAGAGCATTGTGTCTTGTAGACGCCTGGTGCAGATAACTGCAGAAGCGTGTCCTTTAAGAGGATTCAGTACTCGTCCAATATTGCTTCGCATTTTTTTAAACTCTGCTCACCCTGCTGACCCCCGTGCGCACAGAATAGAATCCAAGAGCCATTATTACCTAATTAGCAGACTAAGTAGTGCAAGAGTCTGCTATCGATTATCAAATCGTCCATACCAAAACGCATACCCGTGAACCTCTATCGATTCTCACCACCCCACCACCAAAACTTTCGCAATGTGGATCAAAAGAACAGGTCTAATTATTCCAACAAAGCACCCATACCTCGAAGACCACCTCCTCGTGAGTTGCTTCCAGCATGTCCAACAGCAACCTCAGCCGTCATAATCTCCTATTCCAGCACTCGGGCCCCTAGCATGGACAGTTCTCCATACATTTCTCAAGCCTCTGTCGACGCCAGACGTGTTAATGCGGCAAGCGTGGCTAGCAGTAGCGATCGCTACGACGCCGAGCGATTTAAGAGCGCTTATCGGTTGCTGGACGATTTATCAGCGTAAATCCTGCGGCACAATTGCTGTCGGATGTGGCGAGTGAGCGCGCAATAAGCCTGCCGCCGATATTCGAGGCTGGCTGGAATGTGGCGCGATAGAAGTTCATTGGGCAGGCCAGAACTTCTCGGAATGCCGTGAAACTGGCTCGGCTACCGAGGCTGGGTAACGTCCCTGGGCCCAGCTCCGATCGTTTATAAATCAGTTTGGATACGCTCCCTATCCAGGGGCGCACTGGAAGATGTTCGCCCTCGTCCCGGTTGCATGCTCGTCCGAGTCGGGGCCATTAACTAGCGACTATATAAGATCACGAAAGCGCATCACCGACGCGAAAGTTATGCGATGGCAGCGGCTCACGAAAGTGGATCTGTTCCGAGCTCGCCTCCACGTCGCCCTTCTCCCTCCCCTGACCCTGCCTCCTTGGAAGTTAAATTAGAGAACGCAAGGCTGGGCGGGCGAAGCGGGGAGGGAGGGCGACAGATTTTATGCCGGGACACGGATTCCATGATGTCATCCACGTTCCAGTTTTCCCCGCTATTTTCGTAGCGGTTGACGAGCTGTAAGCGTTCGGGTAATTGAATCGTCAGGGGGTCCTCTTCCGCGCTACTGTTATACGGCTTTGTGAACGGGAGATGGTTGCTGGAAGGACCCTAGGTTCTACTTCCTGTGTCCGAGCTGCTGTTCTTATTTTATACGTGATTGTTGCGGATTCTCCGACGGCTGCTCAAGGGGGGTGTTATGGAGGTTTGGGTATCTCGTTGTTGCTCGTGAATGTGAGGTCAGGTAACTATGATAGATGGTGTTGATACGGGCGATGGTGATGAAGGTTATGGGTTCGGTGGGTAGTCTGCAACACTTGCTAGTTGGTTAACATTTAAACGCTGTCTTGGAATTTGGTCGACTTGGGTAGGTACTGTGGATGCACGTGCTGTACAGCTGGCGAAACATCTATGCTTGTATTTCGCTGGATCGGAACTGCGGTAGGTATATAAGAAGCTATTTTTATAGTTAAATGAGAAATAAAATTTTATGCTGTCACAAAGTTGACCCCGCATTGAGGGGGTGACGTTATGACGGGCGTTATGACAAAGTCACCCCTGCTTACTGTACTCGTAGATATTCAAAGATTCATTTGAGTCCCTGCCTAAACTTTCTCAATCTAGATAAGGTAAATGTCCCCATTTCTGCTCATGTCCCCATTTCTGCTCATTTCGCATTTTTCTTATTATTATAAGCGTCACGTTTGTACTATAGTTGCAACAAAATAATTCTAAATTATTTGAACATTTACACGAATGTTGCACGAGCTTGGGGCTAATCAAAGTGCAGCATAAGCAACGAAAAACTTTTAAAACGAGGGACTCATGATTTTTCGATCGTGTTCTAGCTGGTTGTGCTACGGAACAGCTTCGCTATTGGTATTCGATAATTGGGCAGAAAATAGTTATTGCAGTAGAATTTGTCATTTAATAACATAAACAGATACCGTATTGTGCTCTGGATTTAGATTTTTTTATTATTTTTTATTTTTTTATGTAGAAAACAGGTGAGCAGGTTAAGAGTCAAGTGAATCACCGTCATATCCGCATTTCTACTCACCAAAATTTTAGTAACATAACCTCACAATTCAATGTATGCTGTAACCTTTATTTCTATTCGCAGGCGTTTTATTTTTTGTTTATCATTATTTTATGCTTTACTGTTATGTTATAAAACCTCTCCATAAAGGTTGTAACTTATTTTAACGTGAAAAGGCAACATATGTGAACAGAAATTGATAAGAATGGTGAGTAGAAATACGTACATCGCTATTTTTCGTGAGCAGAAATATGGACATTTGGAGCATTGTATTTAATTACAAATTACTAATAGTTAAACATCTTGAAATATCTTTCTTAAATAGTTTTCCAATTAGTTGATTTATTATTAAAGAATTAATCAATTACTCTGCAACTTTTGATCACAAACAAATTTTTTACACCTTCTTTATGACGAGTAACCTCTTAAATGAGCAGAAATTGGGACATTCACCTTATACATAGAAGAATTTCACGGGTAGACACAATTTAGGACACAAACGTGACATCTTCACTACTTTCAGTCCGCGAATATGTGTCCCGTTTCATTTAAAGTTTTCAATTAATTTACAAAATACCAAAGGATTTCCAAATTCTTTTAACACTCCCTACCTTCTAATCCTCACGTTTTCATCTAATTTACTTCCTTTATCTACGTCCAGGACCAGTATTTTCTGCACCAGAAAATGGTGCATCAATTGTTGCATTGCCTATAACGTGTCTGTATTCACATGTTCAAAAAATCTACAAGTACAACACAACAAGCATTCCAAATTCTACCAATACTCTGCTCACTTTAATCTCCATAATTTCACGGCACCTACTACATATTACCTTCCTTCGTGTTCAGGACGTAGCAATCAAAGATCCATAACTCGCGAGACCATTCGTCGAATCAATCCGTACATAATTAAACTATTCGCCCACCCACTTTCCACCCACCCACTGGGGAAATCTATCTCCACCATAAACATCCCGTTGACCGAAGCGTGGCCCTCGGACGCGTCGCGTCCACGATGCACGACACTCGACCACTCGTTCCAATTCCACCCTCGCATCAAACCCAGCGACACCGATGCGTTCGGCCACCGGGATGCAGCCCGCGATCGTAAATCGATGGGGATTCAACAAAACGGCCCCAAGTTCGGCCGGATGTCGAACAACCGAATCCTCTCTGTCCATCCCCGCGAGAAGCGTCATAGGAAGGAATCAATGACATCGCAGAATCGGCTGAAATTGTAGCGATCCCTTTCACAACTCGTCACAAGAGGATATTTTCAGCCGAGTCTGTTCCCGCAAGGTCTTACCCAACTGCCGATCTCTATGTAGTAGGTCGGTACAAAAGTTCGTCCGGTTTGTTGAACCAAAGTCGTAATTAAAAATAAAAATACATCACATGTTTTTTTAATGAAAATACATATTTCCTGTCCTGGAATCTATGAACACTTGCCATTTTTCTGGTGTGCACTAGTGATTTCGTAACTCCGAGCTTTCGAACAAAAGAAACCAGTAGCAAAATCGCGTTTCTTTGAAGGGACCTTAGTTAGGTGGTTCAAAAGAACTGTACTACGTTCTTCTAATTTTTAACCCTGTGATCTCTAAAAACCTTGTACAGCCCAATTTCTGTATCATTCAATCGGTATGTGCCGTTCGATACAGTCACCGTTGAAAGGGTGCAGACAGTCGATGCGAAGGAAGAGCGATGTTTCCAGCTGTCATAAAGCTGTCACGTCGCAGTGGCATGTTTATTACCAGGGCGGGTAACAGCGGAGGGAACGGCTGCATTCACGAACTTTCCAAAGCAATAGAACACGAAGGAGGACACATTTCACGGGGCCTTCTAGACGATGGGGTAGACGGAGATGAAGGGAGGGCAGAGAGGGCTTCTCCGAGGGAATGCCTCGGGCACGGACGACAGACGAGCTTCGGTCATTACCTCGCGGAAGATAAGGATAAGTTTCGGGGATCCCCGAGCGAATCCCCGAGCGAATCCCCGGCGAATGTTTTTCATTTTCTCTTTTTCGGTTGGATTTCCTTACGCCAGCCGGTGTATAGTAGGAATGATAACAAGTTCGAGATGGAAACAAGGCGGTTGGCTGGAAAGAAATGTGAAATTGTGCAACGCGATTTTAGTGGATGACTCTCGGCATTCGGTACTGATGATTGTAGACATGTTTTATTTTTCGTAATTTTTGTACTTTACATTTTCTTTACTTTGTGTGTTGTAAATAGCGATTTTGTTGAAGCAGGAAAGGGAGGCTTTTAATTTGATGCAGGACCTGGATTCGTTTCTATGCGTAAGTGGATACGGGAGCAAATAGTGTTTGGAGAGGTAATATGAAATAATGGTGAAGG
Organism: Andrena bucephala; assembly: GCA_947577245.1. Lineage (NCBI taxonomy): Eukaryota > Metazoa > Arthropoda > Insecta > Hymenoptera > Andrenidae > Andrena > Andrena bucephala. The sequence continues at coordinate 12,416,402 of OX387715.1, forward strand.
ATGTAAAATATGGGGAAGTTTGAAATTAAGACGATGGTATGTACCTGGGTAAAGCAGAAGCTTGTGTCTTCTTACTGGTGAAGAGTACTATGCGTGATATTATTAACAACATAAATAAGTTTTTAAATGAGTGGGGATTAATATAGATATATGTGTAAAAATGTTTCCCAGATACAAGTTAGTTTTTCTATAACTGAATGATTATTAAGGCTGCCAATTCGAACAAGGTTCGTTGAACGAGGAAGAATGTACCATTGCTCGGCCATGTCCCAGTACCTGAACAGTAATGCGAATTTTATTTATTTTTAAGCTTAATTTTTAATGTAATTAAAAACAAAAAATAGTACCATAATGCATAAGTATTTAGCAATATTAATTAAAATCATTATTATAGAAAATTAAAAATCGTGAGATAGAAATAATTATTTTGTAACACACTTCGTACGCATAGCAGATTTCGAGAAATTTATTAAGTTTCTGTCAAGACACTTCTGTCATTTACTAAGAAAATATTCACAGCATTTCTTATTTATATATTATAATAATACATTATTATAATAGTAGGTAAATAGATTTAAATTTAGTTTAAGATGGTTAAATTTGCAAGAAAATTAATATTTTTTAAAACAAATCTAAGTTTATTTACTGATACAAGAACTTCGTGAATGTAAGTAATTCAAATATCTGGACATGCATTTTTAGGTTGTCCGCTTACTGGGACATCTGCATGTTTTCGTATTTTCATTAATAAATACGTCTATTATGATACATAAACTTCTTTTCAGTTTCCGATAGTATAATATTGTGTTATCTTTCACATTTCAACAAAATTTTTTTATTTCATGATGGTTTTATAAATTAAATTAGGAGACAAACTTTGCCGCTATGTCTTAAGCCCCTTAAGCGTCCGGATTTTGTACATTTTCCTTAATACCAAAATGCTTGGGCTATCAACAGGTGTTATTTATTACCCTCGAAATTGCATCGATGGTTTACAAATTTTAAATTCGATAATAGGGAAGCTGACTGCAGCTTTTTCCCACCCCTGACGCCACCAGCACATGTGCTACTTGTCATCAGTGCTTTAGGTGTATTTAAATTATCTTGTTTTACTTCTTAATTTCTATTTCCATAATAAGAACAAGTACCTAAACATAGGAACATAGGAATTAACTCCTTTGCAAAGTTTATTCGCTTCCTCCTATTTACCTCATTAATGAACGGTTTATTCCTAGCTTGTACCCAGCTTGTCGTAACGTTCTCCGAATTGTTTTGCCGACACCTTTCTAGAACTTTCTTGTAATAGTTCGCTGACTAATCTTGGAGCACTTAATTGTGGATGTTGTTTAACTTTTCTTCCGATAATTGTTTTTGGTAGGGTAGCCAAAAAGAAACCATTCATTGATGAGGTAAATAGGAGGAGGCGAATAAACTATGCAAAGAAGTTAATTGCTATGGATAAATCGTGGTGGGAGAACCTGATATTTGTGGACGAAAGTAATTTTAACATCTACAATTCCGATGGGAGAAACATGGTGTGGAGGAAGCCAAACACAGAGTTTCATTTTACCAATACACGAGGCACGGTGAAACACGGAGGATGCAGTGTGATGGTCTGGGCCTGCATTCCAAGTTTTGGCGTTGGAAACTTAGTGTTTATTGACACTATTATGGACAAGAATGTTTATTTAAATATACTTAAGAATAATTTAATTCAAAGTGCAGAAAAAATGGGGATTAGCAGTAGTTTTAAGGTTTATCAAGATAATGACCCCAAGCATACAACACGTATTGTACAGAAATTCTTGTTGTACAGATGCCCCAAAATTCTTCATCCCCCGCCACAATCCGCGGACCTGAACACTATCGAAAATTTATGGGACGAAGTTGACAGGAAAATTCGCAAAACACCAATTCATTCAAAAGAAGAATTAAAACAAAGACTCGAACATGAATAATATTAAATATTCTGTCTATATACCGACAGAATATTTTTTAAAAATTATACATAACATGCCAAATAGATTACAATATGTTTTAAAGCAAAATGGTTTGGCCAGAAAATATTAAAATCAAATATCTACTTATAAATTTAGTTGGAAAAAAGTTATATTCTACATTGTCCAAATATTTTTGTGACCCGAAAATGTGACATCATTTTCTGTAGAAATTTTTATTATACAATGTACGTGAATTTTTCAAATAAATTAAATATCTTTTTTAACATTAATAAATGACTTATTATTCGAAAAAATAACCAAGGCTTTTGCTTTATAAACAATTGAAATATCAAGTCATAAAGTTAGCCATACTCTAGTGCCCGAATTTTTTTGGGAGTCACTGTATATATAAAGAATAAATTTGCATCTTTTAAGTTATTCAGACGTCAAACCTGGCAAGAAAAAAGATATTAGAAGTCAACTTTAGCATAAAGAATTTTCAAACATTTTATAATATTTTATAATTTTTTCCTTCTGTTGACATTTTAATTTTGAAATCAACATCCAGCGACGGTACATGCGCTAGTGACATCAGACTGTTTATCTAAAAATTTTAAAATTCATTTCAGTATTTTTACTTATAATATCGCCACCCCAAAAACAGAAGCTCCTCTTAAACCTTTCAAACTAAAACAAGCGCTAGAAACCTTGTTATCCCCTACCCACTCCACTAAAATCTGTTATTCACAAAAAAGAAATCTCTTCCCGATTTTATTAGTATTGAAACCTGTTCATATCTGTTCGTAATATCGTACCCACCTGTCAACAACTCGGACCGTATCGTATTCATCAAAAATATTGGCAAAGTTCTACGGCCCAAGTAGTACCTAGCTATGCGAAAACATTTGCAGGTTCAAAGAAGGCCAAACAAATAACGAATGTCCCGGCAATAAACAGGGCGAGAACCAAAACATTTGCGTTTCAACCGCCGTGGAGGCGGTGCACGAACGTAGTGTAAGGTCGTTTCACTTCCTCGAAGTTATTATCGCTCACGGTCCCGCTACTTCCAGATTCGAAGGAACTCGCATTTATTCCACTCGCCAAATAGCACTTGCCACTTTGTACTTTCCAACGGTAATGGCGTTTCGGTGGTCGTAGTGTGTCCGTGTGTGTGTTTAAAAAATCTGTGACCGTTTCATCGACATGCCAGAGTGGCAGTAAACACGACAAGCTGCACGTTGGACCGGTTCTACGGTCCTTGGGTATAGTGCACACTAGTAGCACGGTAAATTCCTGCCAAGTGATGCATTATTTATAGTCACAATTCAGAAGCAAGCATTCAAAATGTGAACAAAGTTGAGAGTATATGTAAAATGAAATGTTTTTCGGTGAATCTTCTTTTGTATACGCAACTAGAAAAGTAGAAAAGGGATGTAAGCTTCTCTAGTTGAATGTTTGAAAATGTACTATTCATAAGGAAAAAAAATTAATTTGGAATGGAATGTGTTAACACATTAGTCTGCCTTAGTTTTGTTAATGTAATTGCAGCTTGGCGAGCAAAATATAAACTAGGAGATTTTAAAAAGACTTTATTCTGAAATCTAGATTAAGGAAAGAGAGAGAATTATCTGAGGTTGATGGATGTAAAAATCAGGAAATCGTGTTAGGTGCTGACAAAAAGTAGATAAATCTGAAAAACCGTAAAAACATGTCTTTTTGTGATTCCACAAATAAATACTATAAATAACACGGAACACTATCGAGAGATTTTCGGTTCATTTCTCGCGAGGGGGTAGTCGACATGTTTTCCACGGAAATAGCTGGTCGAGAACTTCCTTCTGGCAGATTTATTCACGAACTTTCGTCGAAATAAATTCATATTTGACACTTATTGCCCCGCACGCTTCCCTATAGATGAACTCTTCCGTACACGACATTTTTGACGGTCAGATGAAATATTCTGCCCAATTCCAGCCATTATCAAGGATTTTTACAGCCACGCGAATCCACTCAATCTCCAAAGCAACACTGAAAGCCTCGTGTACGTCGATAAATCCATTTCTGTGCTTGTTGCTGGGACCGAGCAGTGTAGATTTATTGAAAACTTCCGAGGTTTCTGGGAAAGGGACGTAAAGGGATGTCAAAGTGCAGATAGCTATTTAAATATTCCAAGAAATGTAGAACGAAGCATACATATAGCTGGTACCGCTTTGATAACTTTTCAAATATTAGTTTATAATAGCATTAACGTAAATATTATTGTAGACAATTACACATCACGAACTTAATGTTCTGTGGTGTTTTATCCCCTGGGGACGTTAAACAAAATTTTACGAATTCCATCGATGAACAAAACACACTAATTCCCTTTTTTTTATCCACCATTTCCTCATTACAAGTGTTCATTATATTCGTAAAAAAATACTTAGACCATTAGTTTCATATTTATACATAGTAAACAAAGAAGAACCCTCAATTTATCAAATGAGCTTCACCTTTGAAAAGTTAAAAGCCTTTTAAAAACCATGACACTTTCAATTTTCTACTCCACATATCTGCGTATGTTTCAACCCCTCAGATTCGATAACCTCCGCGTTTTCCATTTCACCTTCGCTGTGTGGTAAGATTTTAAAAACAACCCCTTTCTGAATCTCGCCCTTGCACCACAAAATGAAAATAACTGTACACCTCTAATTAACCGTACACTAATGTAACATAAATTGATGGTTTAATAAAAACGTATTATAATTATTATTATTACGTTCATGTATGCAAACTTTAAAAAAAATCAACCAATGTTGACGTACATCTTGAAAGCACTTACATTATACCTTCAGATCCAGATTTTCAACAGATTTTATCCAATGTCAATTTTATCGTATAGGTACTCATTAGCATAGCGGGCAAAAAATTCGAAGCGCGCATCGAGTCTGAGGAGCTGAATGAAATTCAGCATATCCTTCATCCTCGCGGACGAGCAAAAACTTGCACGGAAACCGCCCCGAATTCGCAAATCGTCGGGGCTCAAGCTGGCGAAAAAAGCCTGGGTAACACGAATCTGGTGGAAAGTAATTCGCGTCCTCGAAAACGGACGCGCGGATATATATACGTACGTATTCGCATCGCCAACACGGGGCCATATTTCATGTGTAATCTCCGTGTCTCATCGAAATGTCATTTCTATCACACCCCCCCCCACCCCTCCCCCTCTCAAACCCAGGTTCGATTTTCTATCCAAGTAACCTGGCTGTAAAGGGCATTTTTCTCGTTCGCATTAAGCCGCTCGGTGCACCGGTATCGTGACAGACCAGATAATTCCATCCGAAAGAAATTGGGAGGCATGGAAATGAATCAGATCTATAGCGGTGCAGCGAATTGGATCGGATCAACTGCGATCTGATCGGATACGGGGGCTGCGGGGAGGGGTGGGTGGCATTCATTGAAAAGTCGTGGACACTTCGAAAAACAGCCAAAAAATCGATTTCCATTCTGGGGGGATGCAAACGATATCGATTGGTGAAACGACAACTTTTTAGATTTTATTTCGATGTAGGTATATAAAGGATTTCAAGTGTCGTATTAATTCGAGCACGTTTTTGTAGTATTGTTTTTTTTTTTTAAATTGTATTGTTGATCTATATCTTGAAAGGTTTATGAATAAATAATTGATCGGTCCGACCGCAGGGAAATTCGAATTGGGTCTCTGGAGCTATGGTAATTTTAGAGTTATTTGTTCAGAAAATGGCTTTAATAGTGAATCAGTTCGAAGTTCGGCCACTGAAATACATAGTGGAATTTCCAACGGGCTTGAACCTCGATGCTAAAATGCGAGAATCTTTTTAGTGTATTCACCGTGAGCGTTAGTTTTGAATTAGTAATTACGCAATCACCATTGGGTTCGAAATGTTCAAAATGTGAAGTGAACGAGGTTCTAAAGCAATTCAGGTTTGTGTAATTCATGAATTTTTGGGGAGTAGAAGTACCTATAACCTGCATGCGGTGTCATTAGTATGTTGATATCTGGAAATGAAGCATTGGTTCAGGTGAAGTATTCACATGATGGTCATTTTTTACAAATAATGCGTAGTTCAATTTATAGTCTGACAAATAAACACATTTAATCCATGCCTACTCTCATCACAATATTATAGATTTACTTCAGTTTGCTTTCTCCCTGCTTTCATATAACACCTGTATGAGCTCACGATCAGTAGTACCTAAATCCTGAATGATTATTTAAATACTGTCATTATGAATATAATTTCTTCTCTGTACCTACGTTTCCCAGTTGTCAATAAAACTACTGACTCTCGTCCAAAATTATAACTAAGTTGACCAACAATCCAAAAGACCACAGAAGTACTTCGATCCACGAATATCAACGCAGTTCATGTAGACTGGGAAATTATTCATACAAGCAATATCTCAAAAAGAAAGGATAGTTCTTTATGAACTCATTATGCATTCGCTATCGTACAGAATCACCATTGCCAAAAAGAATATTACATCCCTTCCTCGGTAGTATACGTGCAAGGACTTTCCATTTTAACTTCGCGGAACGAAATTCGGTCCGATTAAAATTATGTATCGCGTAAACAGCTCGTGCACGGAAGTTAGAATTTCCGGTCTCGCGTCTTCCATCGGCGAATGAGCATCCGTAACCCAGTTTCAGATGCCAGGAGCCGGCCCCGCGCCCCCTCCATCCATTAGCTGAAGCTGGAAAGCAGTGTACACGGATCGTTTTCCCGAAAACTCTCGGCCTTCCACCGCTTCCCCGTGGCGTTCGACGCCCCGGCCGTGCCTTTTTCCACGAGAACGATGAATAGTTGCCCCCCATGGAGGGATTTTAGCTTAGCTAACGATTCAGAGCTTAGCCTTAATCCGATAGTTCCGCAGCCGTGGGCGAGCTTAGGGGCCGAGTTAGGGTTAAGAAGGCCGTATAAACCAGCCATAAATCCACTGTTCGGGCGTTTAGAGCGGTTGCACGGACGGAAGAGCGACCCCTCGATCTCTTGATAGCATCGTGCTTCCCGGACGCGGGGCTACCCGCTAGGTACTGCTCGCAGGCCAGCGCGAAGTTGTTGGCTCAATTATGCGCCTGCACTACTGCCAGCGGAGGAGCAGCTTCCTCTCGGTGTGCAGTGGCTGGATTTTCTATTGAACGATGACGATTGGTGGTATACAGAGTGGAGACGAAATCGTGGTACGAGTGCTGATTTCTTATACAAGGCTTCGCGCGAACGCAAATCAAGTTTGAAAATTGCTTCGAGTAAGAGTGTATCATTTGGTTAAGCTGTTTATCTTTTTTAAAACGAGCATTTCTATTTATGACTACGCTTCTCAAGACTGTTATGTTTATTCTTTCTATCATGTTTCTCCGGACCTTAAACTAAAAAATTGTTGGAGTGTTTGAAAAAGTCAAACGTCGGGTGAAATTAGCTGAGGCGTCATGTATCTGTAATTAGAGAGCAGTAAGTTTTAATGTAATAAAATAATAGGTAATTTCAAAAGTCTTGGCGTATTTCATAGGACGCAATTGGGACGTTCTATGAGTATGTTTTCTGCTTAAGCCATTCCAATCTTCGTCCTCTTCTCCGAGCATCAGTTCAGTATCGACATTCAATCAGTGAACCCAATTTGGAGCGAGTGGACGCTAATTTTTGTCCCAATAATTTATGCTTCATGAATTCAACAAATCTGTATGTTTTTACATAGGCTACGAAGAATATTAATAAACTGTATTTATTTGTCCCAATTGCTGCTTCATTTGTCAGTTTCACTGATTCATTTACTTATTTATAGAAAAATATTAACATACACAGAAGTAACAGAAACTGCAGCCAGTACATTTTTTAACTCATAACTTTTTAAACGGGGCACCAACTAGTTAATAAAACGATGGCAAGAAGTCCTTGAAAAAAGGGGAACTCACATTTATTGATTAAATTTATTTCGTTATATGTTTTTCGCCGTAATATCTATTAAGCAAAAAACTTTTAAAATAACGTAATACATAAATTTTAATTACTCTCTGAAACTTTGGTACTCGTGAAGTCAGGTTGTTAATATGGAAATACGATAGGATTTATAACGTCTCATCATAAATCGCAACGGCGTTAAGTGCACGTGCGCTTAATAGTATTTTGAAACATGATTTTGTCAAAAAAGAAAAGTATTTTATATTTATGTCTCAATTTTACGTAAGATATTGTCCGCAATTACCTTGTACTACGATCTGGTACCCACCCTGTACATGTCAAGTGGACGATTAACTGTACCAATTTCTGCTGGTAGAATGGTAACATGATCGACTATTTTAAGGGTAAGCCGTGGTATTCTGGACGAGGGCTCCCCAGAGATTTTGTAGATTTTGTTAATAGATGTCGCTCTAACCATTATAACTTAAACGCTTCCTCAGCCAGAATCTCAAGACCTGAACCGTGTTTTATTAAACCAATTTTATTAAAACTGCTCATCAGTCGCAAGTAGTACCTACCACTGTGCGTTGGTTCTTTTCTCTACGATCCGGATATCATAGGTCTTAAAGTTATTCATAACTTTCTTAAGGAATGCAATGTAAGAATTTAACTACCGTTAAATTTAATAATTTAATAATAATAATAAATTTAATAATTTGCCCCTACAAGTAAAACATAAATATTAAATACTCAACAGTGTAAATCTTATTATGTAAATTCGTAGCTGGTAATTCGAAAATTGTGTAATTTATAAACTACATGTATACTGTACTTGCTGTATGAGCCACACTCGGCTTAAAGCAATAAATAAATATATATAATGATCGACTATTTTGTTCATTCTTTAACAGTTCTTATATTTAAGGCATTGAGAGCAACAACGGACTAACCCCCATTGAACATTCCCCCCCCCCCCTATTTTATATGATTAGTAGAGCCTATTGGAATACATTATTGCTAGTAACTCAATTTCGAAAAAAATGTGGCTTAGTCCGTTGTTGCTCTCAATGCCTCATTTGATCTTGTTGAACCCTTTTGTTCCTATGGTGGATGGCATTTTTCTACACCTATAGGAGGAACGTAATTTCTACTGCATTCAGTGTGCATATGAAACCGAATAGTATAAGTATTGACCATCATCAGACTTACAGCACCGATAAAATAATCCCATAATTTTACACACCTATCAGAAATATTCCCGAAGAATATCCAAAATTATAGTTTATCCTCCACTCATCGGCAGCCCAACATTCAAACGCAAATCGTATTGTGTGAGCTCGAAATCTCGCAACGCGATCCAAGGGGGAGCAAAAAAGACGTGGCTTCTGCGAAATTTCACGCCCGCACAGAGACCGATTTATCGATCCTCGAAAAACGCACCGAACCGTACGAGGCTTAAATCCGTCGCGCAGTTCGTACCTGCCCGCGCCCGTTGGCTAATCGGCGCGGGTGTGCTCAATCGGCCAGTTAAATATGCTTAATCTGGCTCGTATCGATACCGAGGAAGTCAGCGTGCCGCAAATTGCAATTAAATTCTTAAAACGAACCCCGCCGATCGCCCTCGAACGTCTCGACTGCCTGCACCCTTTCTCCGCCATCTTTCCTACCGCCACCTGCAGTCTCGGCCGGAGATTGTGGGAGGGGGTGTGTAATCGTAATTTGAGGCGAATAAATTATATCGAGGACGCGGCCGGTTTAATTGCATCGTCCAGCTCGCTCGCCCGTGCAAAGTAATCCGCTCTAACGAACGGCCGGCGGTAAAAACATTTCGAGTCCGTGCTTTGTCCTTGGGATCTCGTTCCCCGGCACCCCCCCCCCCCCACCCCCACCCCCTCCCGCCTTCTTATCCACTCAATTTCGTTATTCCGGTCGCGTGAACGCGATACTACTTCTCCTTCCCAGCGGGCGAGCAACGGACCCGACGTTCCCTTTTTTCCTCGCCCTCGTTTCGCGTCCTCGCCTCCTCCTCTCAAGGAGCAACGGCGAATCGACGACGCAATTATAACGAGGAAGATGCAGGGAGGACGTAGGTGCAGATACAACCGGAGGCACGCAGTGAAACTTCTCGAGCGTTGCGTTCAGAAGTTTATTCAGGCAACCGAGCTACCTGGGCGAAGTTGTCCAGGATGACGCCTGTTTCCTTGAGATGCAACAATACGCATCCCCAAGTTTGTAGCACCGCGCGCGGACCGAGCCACGCGATTCTGCGTCGAGGCTTTGGGTTTTATTAGCGGGGCCCTTGGAAAGGATACGTTTCATCTTAATGGTATTGAGTCACAGTGAACTGTTGACTGCATAAGTTTAATTTTGTTTGAAGATACTTGTTGTTTGGGGTTAGGTGTTCCTTTTAAATAAGCAAAATGGAAGATTGGGCGTATGCTTGTGTATATTATCTGATTGGAAAAGCTATGTTTGGCACGAACAACTTCCCTAAATAGTAGCGTTTCTGATTGGCCCACGGTATCCCCAAGTTGGGAATTAGTTGGCCATCAAAATGCCAGGAATAAATGCTACTAGGGTTGGAATGCACGTTGAGATTTTAAACATAATTTCAGGGCTGGGGAAAATAGATTTTTTAAATTGATAAATCGAAATAAATATTTTTATTTCTTCGAGTGATATTGGGTGAGTGAATTATAAATGCACGTGTAGGTATTGTATGATTGGGAGAGCTAAGTTGGACCTGATAAAAATATATTATAACATTTATTACTTCTAACATCGTAGAAATCTCTTCCATTTACCAGATCGTAGATAAATGTACACCACTATTCGACAATCAAGCAAAACATTGGAAATAAGTATAATCCAAAGCCACGTCATCATATTCTAAACCGAAGATATTATTCCTTAATATCCCCCTTTGCGTTCAAAACTCACGATTGCAGACTATTTTATTTAGAACAGTAAATTTACCCAAGAAATTATTTCCAATCAATCTATTCGATTCTAATACGAAATAAGGTTAATTTCCTAGTATAATCTAAGCGAAGTGTTATCATGAGTCATCCTGTATACTCTCATTACTTGCAACTTTTACTACTGAGGACCAGCAGTACGCTTATCTGTATACCCGCAGACCTATTCCACGCGTCTGATTATACGCAGTCACAGACTACTGGTACAGTTGCAGTACCCTCGGTCTACTGGACACTTGCTTGGTCATAGACCATTATATTCTACTCACGCCACTGCGATCCTGCATAATACATGCCTCCTCCTTTTACTTGCTCTATCATGCACGACCTTATCCTCATTCACCTGTAAAGCATTTCATTCTACGTGTCTGGTCATAAATCGACTCGTTCTACGTGTCTGAAGATTTTATTCCTGCCTGAATGATACAAAAGATTGTTCCAATAAGTTACCGCGTATAATTCATTCCCGTCTCTCGAAATATACCAAAGACCCTTTGCTTTTCCTATATTCAATTTTCCGTGTTTCAGAATTGTATCGGCTTAACCCTTAACCGGTGACGTCCCACTTTGTGACATAAACGGTGACGCGGAGTCTCACGGACTCCTCTTTAATAATTTGACATTGTCAAGTACAAATTTATTTTTATACTCAAGTTATTAGTGACTTTATTACATATTTGGAAATACACTTTTCCACGCTCTGTTCAAAACCACTGCAAGTTGTCTTCGTGACACGACACACTGTAAAAAAAAGATCGAGTGAAAAGAAGGAAAATATAGGAGAAATAATTCTGCAGGCCTCCTCCATGTCATCGGTTAATGGTTAAATATCGAAACGTCGAGTTGCGCGACTGTGTGTAACAAAGGATCGCTCGACAGCGGTGTAAAATTTTCAAGTATCATTGTCCGCTGGCGATTGTAATTTCTCTGAGAGGGTCGCGGTGTCAGTTCCTCGAGCGTCGTCAATTTATAGCGCTGCCGGGGTAGATCAATTACGTAGAATCCCTGCTGACGAGCTGCTTACCCCTGGGGCCGCGAGGCCGCCGACGGACATCTAATCCTTTTACGGAGTTCCAACGTGGATTCCGTAGGTGCCTTTAAATCTTATAAAAAATGGAAAACGTTATTTACTCGGTAGCGGGAGATAAAACTTTTCCCGCTGCCGCAAGGAACTTTATCGCGGCGCAACATCGATGCTTTATCTTCAGCCACTCGTCAATGGTGTAGAACTCCGATCAATTTCGCTCCACCACTGTTTCTCGTTCCGCGGGAATAAAGAGTACTACCGGTGTCAGCAGTTCCGGAGAGTTGAAAATAATTTTTTGCACGCTGCAACGACCATCAGAGATTGTGGAAAGTTCCGTTCGAAAGCCACGGGCGTAAGTAGTTTCTGCTAAACAAGCGAAAGTTGGGCTGTTAGCCAGGCCGGGTGATTGGCGGAAAGAACTAGTTTCAGAGAGTAAAAATGTTCTACGTGTGTGTGGTTTCTAGTGTTGCACACGTTACAATAATTATTTTCGCCGCGGCGGGAACGAACGAAACTAATTTTAAAAAATTATTTTAAAAAATACTCGTAATACTGCTTCAGGAAAACTCTTCCAAGAATCGTGTGTTGTCGAGATTTGGAAATTGAGTAAGAAACAATTTCCACCGTTTCTATTCATTGTAATCAGCAATTGACTTCAAAACATTTAGGAAATTCAAATGTTTAAGTGTTCCAAATATAAACTCTAACATCTAGTAACACGGAGATTAAAAGCATTATTATCCTTATCCAAAGCACTTGTGATACTTCTACTCTTAATATTTTATTTCACGTACATATGTCTCTCTTCTCTATCTACCTGAACGCCAAAAATCATTTTTCATTCTAAATGAAAATTCGTGCCAAAATTAAAATTAAAATATAACCTCTGTATGCAGCTACATATTTATAACATGTGCTATAAGGATGAACAAGTGTTTGATATGTAGGTCCAGGAGCATGGGTGTTCTAGCACTACATGTTATCGGTGGTCCATGGTCGTAATGGAATATTGTGGGTAGGAGTTTATTAGATTATTACGAAAGAGAGAGAGAGAGAGAGAGAGAGAGAGAGAGAGAGAGGAGAGAGAGAGAGAGAGAGGGAGAGAGAGAGAGAGAGAGAGAGAGAGAGAGAGAGAGAGAGAGAGAGAGAGAGAGAGAGAGAGAGAGAGAGAGAGAGAGAGAGAGAGAGAGAGAGAGAGAGAGAGAGAGAGAGAGAGAGAGAGAGAGAGAGTACGTGAAGAGCGTAGAAAGAAGCTTTCAGGTGCATCGAAATAGCTGAGTAGCAATTAGGAGTGTGTGTGTATATTTCGACATAGAATAAATTATCAAGGAGTGTTTTATTAAAGGTAGCTAATACATGCCAAAAGTAAGTAGGTAAAGTTTTAGTTACTCCCCATTCAAAGTTCTCAGACGTTTCAAAAGCTATAATCAATCCATGGGAGGGTGGGATATAACGAATATAGAGTTTATGCGAGTTTCACAGAGTTTTATAGAGTTTAAAGAATAGTACTTAGTAAGTTAGTCGATCTTCTTCTCTCACCACCTTGATCTAAGACCGTTTTAACTAGAGATTATCAGAAATGTCTTCTACCTCACTAATTCGATGAACTTGTCGATATTATACTCTCCTTGATATACATATCTGGGCATCGAAGAACTTTCATTGACAGAATTTTTGATAAGGCGAAGCGATATTTAGCAGAAATTATTCCTCGATCCTCTCAGATAAATAAAATAGAACTGAGAATACGTTAGGGTGTCCCCTATAATGACTTTTCTTTTAAATTTAAGAATTCGGTCCTCGACGCCCCCTGATTTATTTCCCTTTGGTGTGGTAAATATGTGTTCAAAATTTCGGCTCGATCAAACAACTCTAAAACCTGCCTCAAGAGACTCAAAGTTTCGGACGAAATTGCGCTCTTGTGTATGCCTGTATGAAAGCAAATGTGTGATGGAATTAGAGTTTGGACTATTGATTATTGATATCTTATCGATGACTTATTGATATATATATATTTAACGCTATATCAATAATAATATCGTTAAGATATCGTTAAGTGGTGGAAGAACGAAGGTGGTGCAAGTTTTCCATTTCTCCAATCTTTGACCTATGGCGGTAAAATATTTATGTTTTCCAGAAACCTCTGTTCCAAGTGAACGATTATTTTCTAAAGGTGGACAAAAAAAAGTTTATAGTATATCGTAACTTTAAGGATGTATTGGACCTATTTTCAAAATAGTGCCAAGTTGATGAAAATTTGTGAGATTGTTCTTTTTAATCTTCCTGATGTGCTCCGAAAATTTTAAACGAATTCACTAAACGGTTACTGAGTTATAACGATTTTAATTTTCACTGATTTTACACGTACTCTTATGGAAAGAGACGATCTTGACGAATAAACCATCTGAAAAAATGTTGAAGAAATAGTACCAATGTTTTCAATTTTTTTGTACTTGCAATATATGGGTAGATTAAAATATCTGCCGAGTTTCAATTGTTTTCACTACACCGTTTTAAAGAAATAAATTATAACTTGAGACAATTGTGAATTCTCGGCATTTTCACTGCCAGAAGTTTAGCAAATAATGCTTGAGAAAGCATTTGTAAAGTGAAAAATACCTTTTTAGGATTAAAAATAAGACTCCAACTGTCGTTCGAATTCCTTACATCTAGATTTACTATGCGTAAGACGTAGATATTCAAGTATTTCGAATTTCATATACTTTTGTCTGATATTGTACGTCCGATACATCCTTAAGCTTCTTGAGGCAGGGTTCAGAATAATCCGATTGTTCCGAAATTTTGCATACATGCTCAGCATACCAAACGGAATAAAATTAACAAGCGTCCCAACATTTTATCGCATCTTCAATTCTAAGGGACACCTAACTAACTATTCCATTTATCTACGATGTGTATTAAGATTTAAGTGGGACTTCAGATGATAACAGTTCACATAAGGATGTGCAGCTATTACCAGCTGTGTCGCAATAGCAACAAGTCCAACAGTTTGGAGGAAGGATAATAAACCTGTATCTCTTCCGTATTTGCCGTATCATCTTTCCACTATTGAGTTTCAAGGGGTCGAATCACGTCTAGCGTTTCGCTCAGAAATCCGGGGTTAAATTCCAATAAACGCTTTGTACGTGTTTTTAACAAGCTGATACTAACGAGGAGACTGCTTACGCTGGTCAACTTTTTCTTGTTCTCGTACAGAGTGGCTGTGGCGTGCTTCGTATGAAGAATTCTGCCATCTTTCATTGCTTTTGCGTTGCTCTTGTATAGCTCGGCAATTAAATTTCGAAAATTCAAGTGGTAGTGGCGGAATAAAGAAGACATTGTGACAGTAAATAGAAAGTAATATTAGAAAGCATTGTTCAATTTCGGACTACATTTTACTTAAAGAATTCGCTAATTTTAATTATTAATTGCGTTTTAAGAATAAAAATAATTTGCTTTTTCTTACGCTTTAAGTGCCCAATCCTCCTATTTCCGAATTCTGTGTTTTTTTATTTAGTGGATATTATTTCGGTAGAATTGTTTACTGCTTGGGCTTCATACTATTGTCCTTCTAAAGCTCCATTCCTCTTGGAGGCGAAAGCTTTCTGTATCGGCGACAGTTTCTATTGTGTTCCATTACTTCGTTTAAAGTTGCAACAGCAGTATTTCGGGACAGCCTTTAAGACATGAGTTCGTTGAATCGAAGTTATACTTTCTTCCCTTTACAATTCTTTAATCGTCACAAATGACACATCTAAAGTTTACACAATAAACCCACGAATTCCTAAGAAACTTCACAATCTTTAACCCTTCGTGGTAACACGGTGTATCTTCGCCAATATTTCTGTAAATTTTTAGATCTTAATAATAAACTGTAAATATTTGATGAATTTTAAGAGAAAGAAATCGCTTTTATCCACAACTTTTTTTTCAAATACAAATTTCAACAGATCAAAATTTACATTTCTAGAAAAAATACTATTAGAGCATGATTGTTTGGGCATTACGAATGTACAATTATCACTCAAAAGTTAAAAGCTCAAAAAATACCAAAATGGTAACTCAAAAATGACACTGGGGTGCAGTGAACCCCGTGTGACAAATTTGTGATTTTAAGGTGTGACCACGGAGGGTTAAATCTTCATCTTGCACCAACCTATACGTTCAAAGGACACTTCAAAACAGTAACGACCCTGCCATCAGATAAAATAACGAAATATAAACGTACAAAGTGAACATATAGAATATAAAATGTTTCCGTCGCCTTTTGATAGGAGTATTTATCCACAGAAACAGAAAATAAATTCCTTCCCACCCCCCAATCTCCCCTCTGAAAAGCGATTTCACGACACGTTTATTCTCAACACAAGAAACACAAATGAAATTTTCATTCAGCAAAATGAAACCGGTCGACGGAAACGGCTAATCCCATCTCGCTTAATCGACGGTCCAGGCTGCTTGATTTTTCTGGAAAATTCCAATATCACTCCGGTCGTTCCCTGCTACGGAAGCTCGTCGATTATATAAATAATGTCCCTCAAGCGAGTAGATAATTGTTGGTCGGATCGATTTCAGCACTTCATTATTGTCCCCCGTAGTACATCGTGGCTTAACGCAATTTTCCGTCGTCGGTCGGCGAACGAAAGTTCGAAGGCGATATTCGTTCGTTCGACGGACCGAACGGGTCCACTCTATTTTCCCACCGTGTTTTATACCTCCTGACGTCGCGCCGAACGTTAACGAGATTCCGTGCTTGTCCCTTTTAACGCCATTTCCCGTCGTTACGTCGTGCAAATGGCGACCCTCCATATTCATACAATGCCGGATGCCGGGTAGAACGGAAATTGAGGAATATATAACAAATAGAAAATAACCCGATACAATTTATCGGTCTCCTCCAGCGTGTCCCCTACGAAACATCTATCGAATGCAATTCAACGTCCGCGCCTATGTCCATTATCGTTTATTATGGATGGGGATCGCGTGACCCTATTTCCCCTGTCGCGCCGGTGGCTTCGCGAAAAACAACGTAATATTCGTCCAATTCCTGCTGATTTTCCCTGTAACCCGGGCGAGAAAATTTCGCCGCTCGGGATCTCGAAGATCAACGGCGCACTGACTATGATATATTGCCATTTTAGCTGCGTATCGACGCGCCCATGGTAAAACACTGACGCCACGAGAAATGTACGAGAACGTTAATACGTTTCCCAGGATAAAGTAGCCGCTTAATGGATTCGTTGATGCAGCAGCGAGCTGGGATGTAAATGGGAATTTTTGTTTCTTGGGTGGAGATTTCTGGACGTGATGGACGACGGAACGATGGTTTTTCGGTGGAAAGAGGGCAACTGTACCCGCGGTTCTTTATGAGGATGGGTAGGACACCGATGATCATTCTTCTGTTTCTTTCTTTAGGGTAAATCCGGGAGACGCGGTCGACTTAATACAAAATGGCTATTAAAACTAATACAGACATTACTTATTTTATCAGAACAAACCTATATGTTCAGAATTTTATGCTGATTCAGAAAAACTGGTCGATATTGGTTTTAAGACAATATTTACTGTAAATCGGGTTGAAAACTTAAGTCACGACATCTGACCACCTCTCCCGAGGTGCCGGGAGAAATGGTTTTCGTCGTTGGCAGAGACCACTCACATAATTATTCGTGGAAAATTAACAAAGGATAAAGCAAAATTATTTATGAGTGAATACAACTACAGCGATTCCTACTGGCGATTCGCAAGGCAAATGAATACAAAAGTGAATAAATAAACTAAATAAACAAAAATAGTAAAAGAATCATAACTCGACCATCTCACCTTTCGGCAACGAGAGATGGTCTTCTCGTTAGCTTTGAGAAAAAGAGTTAATATGGCCAAATACTTAGGCAGCATTGTCCCTTAATATCTGTACTATCTTATTAAAATAAACTTAGAAGTATATTTTAAATACGATTCTGTACACCGCTGTTTGACAAAAGAGGTTAAATGTAACCTCAATTTACGTTTTAAAGCCTATAAATCCAGAAAAACACAGAAGAAATCGAAATGACGCTATTCATTCAACAGTTTGGCTTCTAGAGAAGTAATTCGCCTGCACTTTAACGCAATTTTTCATATAGAGTCTGAAATATAGCAACTGGACCAACTCTCCGGCCCGACCGCGTCTCCTGGATTTACCCTATTGGTTTTCTGATTTTTTATTATATATCCTTTTTGTGTTTTTAATGTTCCGTTTCATTTTTTCCATTTCCTATGGCCTTTCTCTTTGATTTTAATGAATATTGTTTGATCTCTTGTTTGAAGTTTACGTTGATGTAATTCTTATTCCACTGTTAGTTATGTAGTACAATTAGATTTCATTAGTTTTATAAATAATTTAAATAAATAAGTAAAATCTGAAGCTTTTACTCTAACGAAATACATAAGTGAAAAATTCTGTAGAATAAGATTGTAGATACGAATTATTTAGAAATTCTTAATATACATATATGATAGATGAAAACATTTGGCATGTTAATAATACGTCAAAATACAGTTTAAGGTGTACAACAGGCTCAAACATAAATTCTAATCTCAGTCACCTTTGTGCACTTTACAACTTTGCGCTCTATCTCTTTGTAACCCCGTAATACTCTGTAACTCTTGCCTGACTCGAGACTCCTTGAGTGTTTGTGTTCCCTGCAATCCTCTATCTAACCCCTATGACTTGCATCGTGACTTTAAACACACACCTGACATCCCAACATGACGCTAGCACTTCTAGTATTATGTTTACCCAGGGGACTAGGTACAAGATTTAACCAAATTTAAAAGTATTTATCATTTGATAGGGGAGACCGGGTAGGTTGTAACACGGGTTAAATTGTGACATAAGTAAATTCTTTTGAACGACAAATCTGGTAACCCACAGCATGCGATAGCTGCTTGACGATATTAGCACCTTCGATTTTAGTAACACAAACGAGCGTTATGTATTCATTTTGTGGTTATAGCCCAGAATTGTAGTATTTAGAGCACGTAAGTAAATGTTGTCTTAGCACTTTAATTTCAATTAACCGTCATTAGAAACCGTTTGAATGTTTGCTTCTTTGTCGCAAACGAATCAGTACACATTGGTTTATTATAATGTGTACGCATTTTAGTAATTTGATGTTTAGTTTCTCGTTTGCTGAGATAAAACGCAAAAATTCAAGCTCGAGGTAAATTGTAACATATTACTACTTACACCGTTCTAAATGGTGATAAAGCAAACTATTTGCTGATACATCGGAAAAAGGATCTCTAGACGAACAGCAGAACATTCGAGAATCCAAAAAGTAGAAAAAAAAGTATAAAGGAAGAAGTAAAGAACGCGAAGAAAAAGATTTTGATAGAATCAGATGAATAACCAATGATTGTTTAACTCATGTATATCAAATGTTTAATAATGATTTGTGTTTTCATTTATATTTTTCAGAAATGTTTATTTGTGTTCATATTTGTATTTAAATAAGTAAAACGGGTGTGTTACAATTTACCCCGGACTGGGGCACGTTGTAACAAATGTTCAGATTTGTTTAAGATGAAGCTAGATGTCTATGTGTCTAAGATTTTGTTACGTACTTTCACGTAATCATTTCACCACATAAGTAAATAGTAAGTCACGCAAATTATTTCCTGATTGAGGAAAACACTTTCGAGAAAAAACTGTGGAAACATTTTTGTTAAAATCTGCCTCGGTCTACCCTACTAAAAAGATGTATAAACACCGCGAGCGTGCCACAATGCACTGTAATTTGTACTAATGGAAATCTAGTTGGGAAAACCGCAGAATATTGTTTCGACTCCATTTTTAATAAATTCTGTAAACTGAAATTCAGTCGACGTAAGTCTGAATCGCTTTTCGAGTAAAAAATAATGACAAACGACGAATTCTAGACGGCCGCAAGGCGATAAAAAATGAATAAACTTTCTGTTGCGTCTGTGCACACTGCCAGCAACAGGGGGCAAGTTTGAATTTCCGAAAAGTTTCAATTGCATTGCGACGATTTATTATGCATCACTTTCAGAGATGGATACCTGAACCTTGTAGAAGTTCACGAGAGTTTCGAGAGAATGTGTAACAATTAATAATTTCGTGCTATTACGAAAGTGACCCCATTACATACTAGATTTTGCGTTCTTACCGCATCTTGGATCGCTATAATAATTTAGAACATTGTTTCAAGTTCCGTGTGCAAAAGCACGTATTTTATGCATAGCTTTTAAGGCACCTGATATACAAAACATAGAAGGTCCATTTAGAAGGTAAATTTAGACTCCACCATTTCCATTAACCACCAATATTCGCTCCTTTCATTTCCACGTAAATAAAGAACTCCATTGCTGTCTCCATATTTCCTTACACTATATTAGGAAATACCTTAAGTACATATTTCCGATAATGATGCCTGCTAAAAAACATCAGCGTGCGTAAATCAAAGCCAAGAAGAAATAAAAATGGACACAGAAATGGAAATAAAGGGTGGAAGTATAATAATATTCCCACTTATCTTAATATCTTAATATTCCCACTTCATTATAATTTCCCGCACGATTTCGAACTCCAAAACACTTTTTTTTCTGCGCTTCATGGAAACTAATTAGGTAATCCTCCGTTTCAGAGGAACCTGCGCGTTACCATTCTGCGAAGGTAAGATTAAAATCGAAAGGGGACAATTCGCTTACCCCTTTCCCTTGCAAATGACGATGCTTTCACGAAACAGTAGGCGATTAACGACTCGAAGGAATCGATAACAGCATTTTAGTGGGCCCAGCGGGGCTGTATAAAATATGGGGCGACGGGAAATCGTGTTTACACGAATTTATCCGTGGCCGTGCTGTGAATCCCTCTTTTATTTAACCGTGTACCGTGCTATCGTGACTACTAAATGCAAAATCCGGGCACATGCTTGGCGAGCATGTTATCGGACATTCCCCGCACGTTCCGTGCAGTCTAGACCGCCTGAATTTCCATTGATTCTTACACTAACAATCGCAAAGTCGGATATACACGTTCCCTAGCGCTTTGATTTATCCCCGTCCTCGACGACGTTTAAACTGCCGTCGCGCGTGACATTAATAATTAATACCCGCTCTGGAGGTCCGTTAAAAAGAGGACGTACACGGAATTAGCGTTATCAGTCGGTTCCTCTGGGTAGGACAATGTTTAGCGTGGAAGTTGATGATTAAGAGGGATATGAAGATTGCTGTGCAGGGTGTTTCAGAGCTATGGGTATATACTTAAGTTTTGAATTGACCTCTCGCTTAGAGGAATGAACTTGATTTAGCATTTTGAGTGGTGAAAAGTTTTAAGGAATACCCAGCTCTTCAAGGAAATTTATACTTGAAGATTCCTTGTAGAAAACACTGTAAGTGCCAAAAATCAAATTTATCAGGAGGCAGAAAAAACTTTCCAGATTTTAAATTACATAGGAAATTTGATTCGTGTTGATTGCTAAATATGCTTAAGTATACAATAATCCAAATACATCACAATATTTCGTATTTTTTGCATTAATATAGTCGAAATTCATGAAAAAAAATAATCGAATTCGTAGAAAACCCTGTATATGCATTGTGCCACCTCTTAGTTGTAGAGAAAGCTGAATGTGCCATTCATTTAAATTTGCAAGCACTGTAAGTGCCAATTCTGTTTGCCCCTAACTAATTGGCTCTTAAATTGTTTTCTACAGAAGTGGCGTTGGACGTACCAGCTTCAATGGTAACTAATTTACAAAGGAAAATTGCATTACAATTCTAGACTACAGGATTACCATTAGCGCGTAAAACATTTTCCGATAAATTTTTTTTTTCAATTTTAGCACTCACAGTGTTTTCTACAAGGACTCTTCACTTGCTACTGCTCCTACTACATCTAGTAATCATCCTTGATTTTCCTCAGCACCTATGTTAATTTGAAATCATTCCTTTTGCATATCCAAACACAAAAACAACGAACATTCAATTTCATGGTTCCACGTATAAATTACTTTGCATTGGAAACTCGGTTGTATCGCAGACAAAACAACTGATAAACTGAATAGGTACCTAAAAAATTATTAATTTATTCCTTAGGCAATTAACTTCTAAATTTTCTTCGTCCCTCTTTTTTATTAGTCCTATTACTCAGTTAACATTAAAATACCTTATACACAGCATGCATATTACTCTCCCTTTTCATACCTAATCCCGACACTAACGCTTCTTTGACAACTCACCACAGTTACCATTTCATATATACATACTGCTTCACAGCTTCTAAATCCATAAAACAATTGTCCGAAACTCTGTTAAAATGACGAAACTCCCCAAATCGTTCAAAGATGATCGAACAGTTTCGCTATTACTAAGTGTGGCGACCTTTTCTCGCTATCGAATTATCGGTGGAACGAAAGAGGCGGCCGCGGGAACGGGGAAAATGAGATCGAAGGGTTCGAATGACCCAGGACGATTCACGCACCAGCCACAAAAACTATCCTTTGCATTTCGTCGCGATTGGATTTAACCTCGGACAAACGTTCGATTCCGGCGCATGGGCTTGTCCGAGGAGATTGGATCGCATTGAATCGGGGACCTTGGAATTGAAGGGTCCCCTGGCCTTCCAGGCGCGATGAAGAAGTGACTGGAGGGTATATAAAATAGTGTACCGAATCACTTACCGGGTATTGGATTGCCACCCGGGCTCTTTCCGGTCATTCGATGAACACGTACGAGCCGTACACGTCGCAGACGGATAAATTATTGACCCTGTCGCATCGGCTCTGCCCCTGTCTGCGACTTCAATAGCGAGCAGATTTGAATTTGATCGAGCTGCATCGAGTACGATGCCGTTAAACATCTTCCCTTCCTTCCTTGCGTGTCAGAGAGGAATAATTCGAATCGAAGCGTCGGCGTGACTTTAGTCAGAGGGAACTGTAAATCGGATGGGACTTTGACGAATGGTGCTGTGTGGTGTCCCCTCGCTGGGCGATTCTACCTGCGCTCACTAGTCTCGCAAAACTTTTTTTAACATCGTATGTCGAATGGTCCCTAAAAGTCTATAAATGATAGAAATATTTCACTTTTCTTTTCGTTTAAAATGAATCTTAAACGAAGAAGAACAGAGGCAGTTGTTCCAAAAATTTGAAATATTTATACAATTTTATTCCTTTTAAGGTCCTTTTAGGTTCCTTTTAAGGTCCCAAAGTTAAACCTTTTATTAATAATATCAAACATTTGCAATTTAGTATGCTATCTCCCATTCGCATGATTCGGCTCTAACTTATCAAAATTGCACAACTACTAATGGTAATGGCTACCGGTGACCTTTCGGATGCTGGCTTTGAATTAAATGGTCTACCGCCGTTACTGCACCGCACACGTTGCGGGCGATCGGTTTCTGAAGCGTGGCGCCTTCTCCCCGCGACCTGGTTTCAGATTTCAAAACCGCCAGGTTTTCCACGGCGACCGTTAAGACCAATTTAATCAGGGAACGAGTCACGGGATTACGAAATCAATCGGGGGGATTGAGTGTTATTGAATCAGGAGGTACGAAGGACCTGTCGGGTTTGGAGGACTCGTTACGACGCGACGGCGCAAGGGGGCTGGCAGCTACCAAACAGCGTATCTAATCATTTCCCCTGTATTGGATTGCTACCGAGTGTTATTACTTTTCGCGGCAAACGGGGACGGCTCTAATGAAATCAGTTTAACAAAAGAGGCAGCGGCGAAATTGGAATAAAGTTCAGACGTTACAATGGGAGGCTAGGTCGAGTCAGAAAATTATTGGCAGAGAAAGTAACTTGGTAAACGGGTCTGGAATAAAAGTTTAACACATTGGCTGCTGTGGGGATTAATGGCGATCACTTTATATTACAGTGGATTCACGGAGTTAATCCGAAAATAAATGCCAAAATATTTCTGTTAGTTCTAAAGAAATGTTAAACTAATATTATCTCGAAGGAACGCCATGAATATAATTTTTATGATATCATTTCGTGACCTGCTGTCATTAACAGAGAATTATTTTATTGCAAGTATAGTGGTCGATATTGGCTTTTCCTATATTTTATTTCTTTATCAGAAATTAATCCGAGAATGGGGGTCAGGCTCTTAATGTCTTTATCTCGAGGAATATGCTTCGCATTCCCCCGCGATTTAACTTAATCACGAATAAGCAGTCTATTCTAGTTCGCAATATCCTCATATAATAATTAAATTTCATTCATTTCATCGTCCATGTTAATTAACGATTATAATCTGCTTTGTTGTCTTCGATAATTCCTTATCGATCAATGAAACAATCTTGTACGACTTATGCTCACTATTATAATACGGCGAACTTCATCCTCGAAGCTCTACACTGAAGAGATTACGTTGTACGACGGTAAAGGATAAGCTGATAGAAGCCAATAAACTTATAATCTTTCATAGTGTCAATCAAATTCTCCACTAAGATCCACCCGATTTCTAGTAAACCAAAGCAACCCTCAGGCAAACCGTGAATTTGGCTAAGGAATTAATTCAGTAGAGCCAGTTGGCTTTTGTATTCAAATTGGACGACTTTTCCACTGTCGAGGATTATCGCGAATGGTGTTAAAGGAATTCTGTCGTATGGTGCTCAGCGTCTTCTGATGAATTTAATATCAAGAGAAGCTTTTTCGACCCGCTTTTTGCGTGGATAGACGTAAAAGCGAAATATGGGAAAAATGTCAATTACATGACAGTTTTTGCTCGGTATAGGCGGATAGTGCACGGAGGAATGTTTCCTCCTTCCTTACCGTCATATTTCCCAGGAAAAAGCGGAATCAAAGGAGTAACGAGGTTAATAAGAGACACGATATTGGAAGCCAACCCGACGATATTCCGTACCAGGCACGATCCTTACGTTCACTTTGATTGTATTTCAAAGGATGATCCCTGATGCAAGGAATTGTTCATGGAGATTGCACCATATTGGGGTAGACTGTGGAGGAACGTGGCTAACAGATTTTCAAGAAAGCCGTAGGTAGGTACTGTTTCTACGTGATCATGCCGTGACTCCCGTGCACGGAACATCGCAATTTTGTGGATGAACAGGATGACAGTGGCTGGTCATATCTGTGATTAATAGTCTGATAGGTGAAGTTGATATATAGTAAGAGCTTTTTCACATGAGACAATCCTGTGACTCATTGCTATTATACATAGTATTTTGGATATATTCACTTGGCAGAGACAGAGCTGTTTTAAAAAAAGATAAGTACTGCTATTTCAAATACTATATGTATACAGGATGTCCCGTAACCGGTGATATAACCGGAAGGGTGGTGATTCCACATGAAAAAATAACTAAAAAATATAGGACATTGTCATTTGTGGTTTGGGTATTATGTCCGTTAAAAATATTTTATTATCAAGGGACAACATTTTCTTAGTACTGAAAAAATATTCTTATGCACTGTTCACTGGAACGTTTTTACTATAAATCGGGCATTCCGACTTCCTTAAGGGGGAACACCCCTGTGACGGCCGGAAAAGTATGCCATTTTTAAGAATTTTTTTTCAGGAATAATTTAGTTTTCATAGAAAATTATTATTACCTATCTTTAGTACGCTGTTTTAAGAGACTATATAAAAATAAATAAATAGAAAAACATCTATAAATTGTAATATATTAATTAATCTTCTAGACCTCCTCACGCGAGCTGGTCGAAAGTGTAACTATGGAACAGCATGTCTGAAATCAAATTTCATTTTTTTTTTATAAACTATATGAGTGTAGTTTCCGTTGTACGTGCCGATTTCTTAAACAAATTATTTTTGTAAAAATGGTGCGCTTTAAAAGAAAAGTTTCGAAAATCCGCGAATAAGATGGACAGTTTTCCGAGCGTATTTCAAAAAATTTGTTTTCAATCAAAGAATCCGTATGTACAACGGAAACTACACTCATATAGTTTATAAAAAAAAATTTTAATTTGATTTCGGACATGCTGTTCCATAGTTACACATTCGACCAGCTCGCGTGGGTGGGTCCAGAAGATTAATTAATATATTAAAATTTATAGATGTTTCTCTATTTTTTTTTTGTATAGTCTCTTAAGACAGTGTACTAAAGATAGGTAATACAAATTTGTTATGAAAACTGTAAATTATTCCTGAAAAAAATTCTTAAAAATGGCTTATTTTTCCGGCCGTCACAGTGGTGTTCCCCCTTAATATCTTATATAATAATCCCATACTAAACTATTATCCTCTCATTCGAGAATATTTTGTACAAAATGGAGGTAGGGACTTTCATTAAATTCCAATTACTGTTCGCCATAGAAAGCAATCAAATATATAAATCCTTTGGCAAGTACATAAAAAATTCCAGAAGTCTTAAATAAACCCAATATTATTTCAAATTTGAAGGGGAACTCCTAGTTAGACAATCACTTGCAAAACTTGTAAAATATCTGTGCTTTAACCGGTATTAGTTACCCAAATACAGTAACCACGTTTGAAAACGAAAGATGTGTTCCAACTTTTTCGCTCCCAAATCTCTTGCAGCAGCTAGCGATGAAGACCAATTAAGTTGGCTCGAAATTCTACATTGTTCTAATCACGCGAGCCCATTAAGCATTACTTCGTTTGCCAGAGAATGGAAGGCATAGGTTGTCAGACAATGACTTATCGCCTCACTTACCGAATATGGGATTCCCACGGTGCGTTGCGAGGCCACCGAGCGTGAGTACGTGCGAGTGATCAGCCGTCACGACGAGGAGCGTCTCCGACAGGTCGACTTCCTTCATCACAGCCCTCACCGCCTCCTCCAGCGCCAATGTTTCGTCCAAAGCTCGATAGGCATTGTTGTAGTGATGCGCGTGATCGATCCTACCACCTAAAACCAGACAAATACGCCTCCTGCATTAAATCACGTTTAGTAAATACATAAGATGCCTCAAGACACTCTATGTAAGCATATTCTGTAGCCAGAGATGCGAGGGAAATGTTATAAATAATGTTGGGTCAGTGCTAAAGTTCCTTCGCTTTATTAAACCAAAGTCTTTATTAAATGTTAAAGTATCTTGCAATTTTTTTTAATCAAATTATTTTTCGGGAGCTATCTATAACCTTTTGAAACTTTTCTGGTAAAAGTAGAAGTTAGTGTAGTAAAAAAGACATTTCTGTTTACATAACATCACCTAACATTGAGTGAACGAACTTTTGCACCGTTCTAATATAATTAAAATAATGTTAATGTGATTTGTATAACGTTTGTAAAATAAATCATTATAATTATAAAGTAGGTGTATAAATGAGGAGGTTTATAACGAAAACGAAGTGTGAAGTTTGTGTGCTTGATTTTCTAACGAATTTATTTGATACATATTTTTTCGTAGTTTTCGTGTTAATGTTAAAGCGTGAAAACTGTTTTCAAACTTGAGACTGGAAAACCTATTTATGTAGTTAAATGTCTCATGAACTAATGGAAACAGAAAAAGACGTTGAATATGAGAACTGTTTCATATTTCATAAGCAATAACGTAGCTTACAAGTTGACCAATTTAACAAAATAGGCTTACCATTCCCAAGTTTGAGAACAGTTCCTACACCATGAAAATAAATATCAGTTGGTAAGTAAAGTATATAGTGACTATTTTATAATACCCCAGCCACATGCCAAATCTCATAAAAATCAGACATTGCCAATTGTTTCCTTGTTAATACTCTACAAGCTCAAAATTGTCCATGTTAATTATTTAATCAGTTTACACGAGTTATATTAAATTTGTTACTTAAAGTCACTGGAAGTGAACAATGTGTTTTTTATCAATCACTCCTAGTGTTAAATTTCAAGAGGTATTGCAAATCTCAGAGAGTGCAATATTCTGTTTGTGACACCATTACAAAACTCTGTTGCAAAATGTTTTAGGTTTCTTTGTTTAAGTTCCACGTGTAAAATACGCCTGTGGAAAATTAAACATCACCATTAAATCGTCATGCGCGTGTTTGCTAGTTATATTGCAGTGAAACGTTCCTGACATAAAAAAAAACTTTATGGCGTGTTCCAGACATAAAAAAAAACATTTATTTCAACTAAAAGCTATCGTCAGTAAATACAACGGGTCGAATCGACAGTGACTAACATTTATGTTCATCAATAACTTCCAAATGAAATATAAATGTAACAAAGGACACGGAACACCCAAGCCATACATTGGGCGAGATAATAACAGAAAATATTATAAATGATGCAAATCCTGAAACATGAGTAACATCACGATAATGTAATAATTTATAATGTCAACTGCATAAAAACAGTAAATATAGTAACAGGTCAAGATAAAACGGGTTAAACTAGTGTTAATGACTCTAATATAATCTTTCAAACATTCAAATTTCTGGTCCAGAAATGATCCAGTTAACAGGTGAATTTAAAACCAAACATAATATACAAGATGCAGAATAAAACACGTTATTTCTTTCCTATAAAATTGGTTTATCTTCCATTATAAATCGAGGACGAAGATTGTTATCATAGATAACAAATAGAAGAAAAGGGGACAGAAAATAGGGAGGATCGCAATTGAAGATACAAAGTGAACGCCATCAGCATTAGAGTCGACCCAGCGCCCGCGAGTGCGCTGCCAACGTCGCAGTTAACGCTAATTATTCAGAACGATCCACAAGAATCCCGGATTCAATTATCAGGCCACCCGCCAAATGGGTCACTGAAACTCCTCCAGAGTCGTTCGACTTAAAGTTTGATGCTTAGCTACTCAGAAGCGATCCGAATGGTCGGATCAATACGAGAAACGTGGATGCGTGGATGCGTGCGGAGACGTGCGTGGAATCAGATCCATTCGCTCTTAGACAGAGATTTGCTGACGATCTGCTAGGAAAATTTACATCTGTGAGATAGTTGAGCAAGTTTAGGCAATTTCTTTCGCAGGCATCAACGTTCTATAGTAAATAAGGGTCTTCCTCAAATTCGAAATTGCGTCCAATGAAATAATAATAATAACGTGTTTATTGCTACTGCAAAGAGCGAGGTACAACATGGCTGCTCCTATGAAACTTAACATTAGGAGATAATACACAAGTTAATGAAAAGAAATGGAAAACATTCTATCCCTTAGGGGTCGTCCTTAAATTACGTAAGGCTTTTTTGGGGGGGACAGGGGTCGCAAATTTCTTACGTTTTCTTACAAGAGGAGGGAGGAGTCAGGTAGCGTCTCACGTAATATTTTTTAACCTAATTTTCAATAAATACAAATTCTATCATTAATGTTCCAGAAAAGTTGTTTTAGTTTAAATTTCCCGAAACCGAGTTGTATGAATTATATAAACCTTTAAAAGAATTTTAATAATTGAAAAAATTCAATGTAAAAAATATTACGTAAGAAGGGGGTTGGTATATCAAATCTTACGAATTCTTATACTGGGGGAGGGAGGGGGTAAGATATCGCCAAAATTACCCTCGCGTAATTTAAGGACGGCCCCTTATCGCTATTAGACTAGTAACTTCACACCCTCTAGGATAAAACTACGTTATTTCCGTTGCTCAATTCGCTTTCAATCGTTTTTAAATACATAGGCATCTTCTCCAGCGAATAAATGATACAGATAATTTAAGTCACGTCAAAATCTGACTCCTGGTTCGACAACCGATAACTGGTAAGTGCCTCGATGTTACAACGCTACACTGACTAACGCAGAAGGAAATTCCGACTTTATCTATCCAAACGTGTCGTCAGCGTAATCAGTTTTGACGCATCGTTCCATTATCTGATGATAGCGTCTCGAGTTGCTGGCGGACCATACGTCCGTTAAACTTTGCCCAAAGATCGCGATCGTGACTCCAATATCGCTAGGTTATGCTGTGACGCGAGTAGTTTGTAATCGACGTCGAGATCTAGATCCGCGAAGTTTCCCAGAGCGCGGCAACTGTTGCTCTCTAGATGGCAGATGGAAAATGCATCCCCCAGCTGACAGATTTTGGCAACGATACGCCGGTGCCAGGAGCTGCCAAACGCATCAAGCACACTCTACCATTTCGTCCCCTTGTTTGGGCGGGGGGAGAGGGGGGGGGGGGTTGCGGCGGCAAGATTCGGGCCACCGATTTGGTCCTGCGAATCTCGAGTTCCGAACTTCGGCCATGTTTTACCGACCGAGCCGCGTTTCCTGCTAGCAATTTCTGCCCTCGAATTACTGCTGTTCGATTGTCGCAGGAATTTATGCTACTTTCATGCTACTTACTGGTGGCTCTAATAACGCGACGAGGGCAATGATTCCTGGATAGACCAGATAAAATTTTCTGATTTATTGGTCACTTCCGTTCAATAATGTGGCCAAAGTGATACTGTCCTAGTTGGATTTTTTTATGAGTGTTTACGGGAATTAGTGAGCACACTTCAGGGGAGGTTTCAACCTTTTATGAATACGTATTCAAAATGATTTTTTGAAATTCGAAAAATTCCTGAGTTATAGGCATTTGAGTAGCGGCGAATGCGTGGGTGAAGCAAAAATTTTGACGGGTTTTTGTCCAAACAGTGTTGTTCAAATCGGTGGGACAGATATCTAGAAAAGTTATTATCTGATTCGATTGAAACTTGTTTTGTTTTGAAGAATATAGGTGAAAGCACTAGTAGTCGACCACATAAAGCTAAACTTGAATGAAAAGTTCTAAAAAAAATAAACAATCAATGTTATAAAATGTATAAAATGTATTCAAGTAATTCAAATGTATTTAATGTATCACTAAAAATTTTGTGTTAGTATAAAAGTTCGGGGAAAATAAATAATTAGCGTTAAAAATAAAGTGTCCGAATGCTTTAATAATCGACCGCTTAACTCTAAAAGTCGATCGTTCCGATAGTAGTCGACCACCTTTTTTAATATGAAATTCAAAATAAGTTATGTGCGCATTACAAACTACAATTTATTTTTAAATATAATATGCAACAACGGTAAATAATTAATTATGACAGGAATAATGCGTAATTAAAATATATTCTTTTAAAAACTTTATCAAAATTTTAATAAGATAAATTATAAATTATAGTTAACACGTGGTCGACTTTTAGCGTTCATTGTGAATGCAGTTAGCTTCAGAAGTCGACCGCTATGGTCGACTATTGAAAATTGAAAGGGAATGATGGTCCAGTTACCGACCTCTCATAAATAAATAAATTATCTCATTATTTAAAAATTTTTTAAGCGTATATAAAATCGTTGGTGCTTTTTCAGTGAAATAGCATCATTTTCCAGTAAAAAATGTATTGAACTGAATTGTCGTTTCTATTCAAAGCGCATTTATGCTTCTCGTGTTGAAAAGCAGCAATGGCACATGTAGAATCAAAATTAGTTTACAAATCACTTTAAAAGCATTAATTTTTTTTACCTATGAAGAGCGGTTTTTGTCGTATTTTAAAGTTGGAAATTCAAAATATAATATCAAATTGTCATTTAATAAATGTTTTATTTCAGTACTTATTTCTTCAAGCTAAACAATAAAAATGATCGACTACTAGAGGGTGGTCGACTACTAGTGCTTTCACCCTACTTCTGTGTAGCGGGGAAACCTCTAATATGTGACAATTTTTGAAAATTTGTATTTTTCAAAACCGTTGCAAGGGCGAAAATCATAGGGAAAAATTCATTGAATTCTTAACATTCCTTTACAATGACGGTTGTATGAAACGCGAAGTATTCAAATGATTCAGCTCCATTTCCCACTGGTACATCGAAGCAAATTATTTCTTCTAATTCTGAAAAATATGCTTCGCAGGATTCCTTGATTTCTAAACGAATTTTTTTTATTTAAATTCGCCGAGAGCCTACGGGCACGCTTTTATTCCGCGATTTCGAAGGGCAGCTGGAAATTCGGAACAAATTGTAGAAACGAGGATGCAGGAATTTCGTTGGGGGATTCGTCTAATTTCATGGCGAATAAAAATAAGCAAACCAGAGAAACGTGTGCCATCTGGGGCGAGCGGCGTTCAAGGGTTCGCGTGTTGCAGCTTGAAAAAAACTGGCCCCGGTAGCTGCTCTCCTCCTCTGCTTGTTCGGCGATGTCTTATCGTCTCGTTTCTGCCACGTCGAGTGGCCACTTCCGTCAACATATTTAGAAGCACTGGTAGAGGAAGGAGCCAGCAGATAAAAATCACGAGCACGGGAATAGAGGGGAATTATTAAAAAGAATGAATTCGCGCATCTGCTCTACAGATTATTATTCCCGCTCGTACCGAATAAAATAATTGAGTGTAGTGAACAAACCGTTAGAAGCTTAGTTTATTGAACGTGGAATTTATAACCCCTTCTTTCATTTCCAATTCTTGCATAGTGATCTTATTTGTGAGATGGTATCTGTCAAGCTTAGCGAATACCTATGCACTATTTTGAAGGTTTTGGGATTTAGTGTTTCAGTGGATGGATGAAGAAAGTTTTTGCATCAACTAAATAAATTGGAACACGAACGATCAATGAGACTTCCAAGAGGAAACAAACAGAAGTGGCCCAGCAGGAATAAAATGGCTGGAATAAGCAAACCAATTAAACTGTACGTAAATTTATTTTATTCTCCACTTAATTAATGTGACATCGTCTGTAGAGTCCATTTTCTGTCATTAACGATTGGGGAAATGTGTATCAAGGGATACGTATTGAATTATTTTACCGCCTTAAACTTGTAAACAATTGAACTCGCTTCAGTGAAGATATTCGTTGTTTTTAAAACGAAATACTGTTTATTTATGTCACGTGGAACGTTCTATCTATTGAAGGGCATCGTTGTTGCCCGAAATTAAAAAATATGGAAAGGGCTGTTTTTGAATGAGGAGCAACTTTGAAAGGTAGGAAATATTCGTTTCACATTCAGAGGCAGATACCTTTGTTTATATCACGTGAAATTCTGTACGCGGAAAATTAAATAGCCCCTTCATCACGGACGCTTCAAGACTAATACAACCCAATGCACAATGTCACTGCGGTACCCAAAGGAAGTTAAAAAACATTTTAATATTATGTGTTTGTAAACCGAATTGCATGTTTTAACAAAGCATACTTTGCAGTAGGTACTGATTCGCTTGTTTATACCCCACGAAATTTTACGCATTTCTGCGTTTTATAATCACTAGAATATATATTAAATTAGGTAATGATATAGCTCAATTGGAAGGCGAAGAAACAGGATAGTTTATTTCAAACACAAAGGCCTTGCCACTGCTTGCAAGCTGAAATTGGAACTTCGTTACCAAAATACAAAACATTGCCAACTGTAACGTTCTGCACGATAAAAAAGACGAACTTTACACCCCTCTATTTCATCACTCCTTAATTACGTCACACACTTTTAATCTCCATTTGAGGACCTTGCAGCAAAAGTGTGTAGTGCCACCTTTACCAACTTCGAGTAATTTAAACAAAATTGTTTATAAAATTATTGCTCTGATTTAACATTAAAACGTGAACACTAATTGAAAAATATATAATTTCACACACTAAGTAGTTGTTATTGAGTTGATAAGTTTTTATTTCTATTTTCGTCGAAATTTTCAAATCTTCAGCTACCGCAAAAAAAAAAATATTGCACGCAACAGAAATGGTTTACAGGTTCAAAATTGACAATAAATTGCTCATTTGTTATCGGATTTGCACCAATCGATGTAGAATATTTTTTACTTATATTAAACGTCATAACTAAAAAACTGTCAAAAAACAGGGCTGCGCCCCTCTTTCTTCTGGGTCCTAATTTATTCCCTCTATCGCTACTCCCTCCATTAAATACAAACAATACCATCGTCACCGTGAACGGTTCAAAATGACTAAAATCAACACCACCGTCGTAAAAGAGAATCGCGAAAATATGCGTCTCTAAATCCTATGCACTCGGCAGGAGTTGAAAAGGAAAGGCAGCGCGGAGGGGCCGGGGGCGAGGAGGGGGGGGGGGAGGGGGGGAGGGAGGGGAGGAGGACCACGCGAAGCGTAAACCTTATTTGCCCGTTACTTTTGAAACAGCGACGCTCTTTTTTCCCCCTATTTACGTCGCGTGCTCGGCGCTTTACGCATCGTTCCACGTAGTTTCTCGCCCGAAAAGTGTTGCAAAGTACCGCCGAACCGTTTCGGGGGTGGATCGCGAAAATTTCTCGCCTCGAATTCACGTAACCGGAACAGGGGAACGCGTTGTAAAAGGTTTACGAGAGACTTTAGCAGGGGTGCTTGCGCGCGCGCTCGCCCCCTCACCCGATTGCCGCTGTAAAGTACGTCTGGCGCATTAGCGCCGCTAAGGAACGTAACTCGTCAGACCTGGTCCCCGGTTATTCGGATTAAAATCCGAAATTCGCAGTGGGACCAGATAACACCGCGCCGACCCACGGATTCCCCTGGATAAGAATTCGTTACCGGCGGCTTCCTAGAAATCTCTCATTCGGATCTTAATACCCCCCCCCCCCCCACTCCCGCCACCGCCGCGTCCCACTCGGGGGACCAGTAAACGACGCTGGAATTACCACGCGAATTAAGGTCATGTTCGAATTTTTGTCACCGGCAGAGGGAGGCTAATGCGGCTGGGCGTTGTCGAGGCTACTGGGATTGTTAGGATAATCTGTTGAGTGATGATACGATGGTGTCGGTGTATTTGTTACGGGGGTGTTTGGTCGTAGAGTCTGAGAGCAACTGATTGATTGGGAAAAGAAACGTGGGAGTATATTGAATTAAATGTTTCGTTTGGTACGTTGGGGGTGAAAGTGTGGTTGAGTGTATGGAGGATTAAGTTTTGAGGGGTTCTGTAGAGATAAAGAGTCAAAAAGGGATGTTGACTATGGAACTTTTTTGTGAATGATATATCGAGATCCGGGGATCATGTTTGTGTGAGTTTAAAGGTAGGTGGGTTGAGATGTTTATTTAGATATCTTAGTGAAGTACAGTGCCAGCCTGGGTCTAAAAATACTGGTTGCCAGGAGACAACGTGGGCCCACCCGCAACTATAAGGCAACTTAATTTTTCTAAGAAATAAGTAAAAGTTTCAAAAAATACGTAAGTGGCGAAAAGGTAAAATTCAAATTTTTGTGAAACAAATATATTTATTTTTTAGTAATTACTATGTTTACGCGAGCCCACTTCATCGGGGGGGGGGGGGGGAGGGCACAGGGCCCACTGGCCGTTGGGTAAGCTGACCCCCTGACCAATCTGCCACTGGTGAATTTTTTTTTAATGATGCAATGTTGTGTAAAGGGTACAAGTTAAACAAGGCAACTAAAGGAATTCAGAATTTGTGTTGGTGTAGTTGCTTATTATAATTGCAAACGTTTAAATATTGTTGTTAGCATTCAATGTTGGCTGCGGTAAGAGTAAATGGTGTTTACATATCTTTGTAATGATTTTCGATTTAACTCTCAGGTATTGGTGCGCTTAAAAGTGCAGTACTTTGTTAGCTTTGTAAATATCTATGTAATATGTAGCACGTGTTCAAAATTTCATACTTTCAAAAGACGCTGCGAAACGATATTGAACACTCATCTAGTACGCGTTCACATTCCTGAGAATTATAAGTGAACAAATATTAAATGCAGCAAGTCTGTTATAAAAACGAAAATAGCTGGGAAAAATATCAAATTTTTTGAACCAAGGTATTTATATTAAAATGACACATTTCTGCCTCTCCAGTTACACGAGTGAAATTTTATTTCGCCATACGAGCATTTCAAGTTATTCTCATTATATTTTGTAAAATGGTATTTGGAAAAGAATTAAAAAGCATGTGTGTAAAAAGTGTTGAGTGAAAAGAGGATTTCATTTCTGTGCTGTGCGAGAGTAATTTCCGGTTCTCCTTTTTAAAAAAATTGTTTAAAAATATTTTTCAAATAAAGCCTGAAATGCGTTACTTAAACATTAAAACTTTTGTATCATTAGGTTCTTCAAAAGGGATCGCCCCATTTCTTACCATTTTAAATTAATAAATACTAATACAGTTACAGTTAAATACAGTTTAATTGAAAGGAGTTCTTTCCCATTTTTTAATTTCCCCAGATTAAATCAAAGTCCGAAAACGACAAAAACTTTTGGTCCTCGGTTGACAATATCAAGGAACATCGCCGACCGCAGCGTTCGTTACACAGATTCATTATCCTCAAACATATCCGCTCGCGCCACATATACCCTGACATAAATTTCGTGCTCTTGAATGCGTGTCCCCGCCGAGAACAGGAATGAGCCACAATTTCCTGAGGCATCTTTTCGTGACATTGGAAAGAAAAAGCGCTGTTACTCTATCTTCCTCGATATAGGTATACGTCCACTTTTCAAGTCATCTATTTGACGAATAGTGGGTCACTAGAAAATATAGTAACAGAAATCAGTGCGAAATACTGATTTTGAGAGCAGATATATACCACTCGAATAAATCACTTATATCTTCCATATTTATAGTAATAGAAAAATATTATTATAAAGTTTATTTATTGCAAAAATATGTCCCTCGCTATCTTGGCCAAAAAAAGTTAGACACCAATGATTTTATCAATCATATTACTATGAAAATTGTGCGTGCTACATAAATTTGTGTATGATGCAATAAATAAATATTTTCAGTATCTACTGTATATACACTTTCTGCTGATTCGGTTAGTATTCGATTATTTATCAACATGGCGCTTTATTATTTAATTATATCTCATTTTCTGAACAGTACAAGATGGCCCAAAGTTGTCGACTACATTTACCTTCCCAAAATGACCATTAAAAATCAGCTCCATTCAGATGCTACCGTAGTTTTTCGTCAAGCAAGAATCGTGTACAGTTCAATTCCGGATATTTCAAAGTGTGCCGTTCAATCTCTGCGCGTCAAAGAGCTCGGACGTGACATTTTTCTGTCACAGTTCGCCAGATGCTGCGATAACGAAGAAGTTACGAGAACAGATTGGCGCATGCCCCTGCATTGGCGATGCATAGCGTAACGCATGCCATTCCACGGTTCACCAAGCGAAATCGTTTGCTTTCGCGGGCACAGAGGAATCAATGGAAGTTTTCGGCAGCGCAAAAGGCGATTGGTTTACGGGGAGCAAACGTTACAATGCGATTGCGCGCTGGAGGATCCACCGGGGCGAGGTGAGTGGCACGCAAGGGACAAACCGGAAAACAAGAATCGCAACACTTTATTATGTAAACTTCAGTTTTCCCTAAACCGTTTGATCTTCATCGATTCGTGAATGCTTTCGTGCGTTCTGCGAGCGTTCGATGTTAATTGGAAAATCGTTTCTGCCGGTGTGCGAACTGTAAAAATCGCAGGCGGTCCGAATTCCGCGGAGCAATTCCCAGTTACCCCCCCCCCCCTCCCCCACCCCCCACCGCCACCCACCGCAGCTCTCTGCCACTGACGATCTATTTTTTTTTCAGTTCCTCTCCCACAGCGAATTCCACCACTATTTTGATGGCAGAATCGGTGAACGAGTAACGAGGCAATTATTATTCCGTGTACGAACGCCGAAATATGGGAGAGAGAGAGAGGGTGCGGGGACCGCGAAGGTGGTTGGATCAGCAGTTCCTCGAAGCAAAAGAGGAGAAAAAAATATGTATCTCCGTGAGAGCCGAGGGAACGCCTCTCCCGACGACGACGGCGACGAAAGAACGTGGGATGTAGGAACATACATACATACATACGTACATACATACTAGGTTACTGGGAGGCGGGTGGCTATAAACTCTGTAAAGTACGGAACGCTGACTCAATCTTCGCGTAGGAAATTCGCGTTTCCCTATTCACAAAAGGAATACTCCTGGGAGCATTAGTTCAATCGTATTCCTGTTGAAGGATTTGAATTACGCGTGTTCGCGTGGTCTGCGAAATGATAAAAATGAATACACGGGGTTTACAGGCCGCGGCGGGACCGTGTTCAATATATACGTACTCGTGAATGTCGAAGACACGTTTTGCTAAAATTGAATGTCAGTTGTAGAATGGAAGTACAAAGGGACTGAATTCTGAATAATCGTTTTTTAATTGTGAAATGAAAACATTTGGTAGATACATATTTATTAGATTTCATTTAGGAAATATGAGCGAGCTTTTGAAACAAATGAAAATGGATCGCACATTGCTTCTCATAATTGTATAGGGTGGATCATTTAAATAAAGACACCTAAATATTTCTCCCAATTGTGATGGAACACAAAAATATTTTATGTGCAATTTGAATGGTACTAAGGGACCGATATGCTGTAAGAATTTTTTCAGGTAATTTTTTTTTATTTTTGACGATGATCGATGTTCTTTTGCACATAACTGCATATTTTTTTCTATTCTCCACGGTGTAGCTAATGTTATAATACGTTCAGATATGTATAATGATATGATCTTGAAGTGACATTTGACTCTGACACTTAAAGTTAAACGTGAAATTTATGTCTATCCATTGGTGGACAATTGGAGGACATATTTAGGTGGCATTAATTAAATGACCACCCTGTATAGTAGGATTATTGATAATGCCATCTAGTATCTTATTAAGGAGGAATCCCACTTTGCCTAATATCGGTACATAGCCCCTTTGGTATTTTTGCTTACAATTTTGAAAAGGGTGGTCTCGTTTCGTGCACTTGCGAAATGCCTGGTATCACTCACAAGGGAAGATCCCGAACACAAAAATTCAAAAAAATTCTGAAACTGTTGATATGTAGGGAATTTCCTTCTGATTACAAAGCAATTTTTTTTGCTGCCCAAATTCACTCTAAGGGGGTCCATATATTAACCCCCGAAGATTCGGTTATTTTTCGATTTTATTTTTTAACACGCAATCTGTAAGAGATAGAAAAAAAGTTTCAAGACAAAAGTTACTTCTTTTAATCAGATCTATCAAATCGTAAAAGTTTTATCAATTATTTAAACAATTAGAAAAAAAGTTATAAACAAAAATATTAATAATGTTTTCTAAAATTCGTTTCTTGACGTGAAATCTGAATTGGATATTTACATAATTATGAAACAGCATAATACATATTTTAATCCAACCTCCTTAGAGTGAATTTGGGCAGCAAAAAAAAATACGTTGTAATCAGGAGGAAATCCATTACATATCCACAAAGTTTTAGAATTTTTTTAATTTTAGGGTTCGGAATCTTTCCTTGTCAGCCGGGTTGTTGTGGGCCGACCGTTTGATTTCCTTTTTATAAAAAGTAATGAGTGTGCTCTATACCACAAAACTATTTAACAAAAATATTTCCATAAGAACAGGTTCCATAACCATTTGTTTTTGAGATACAATTATTTTGAAACATGACCTTTTAATAACATACTACCTACGTGTTCATAGTGTCCTCCACTTTGCAATTTAGCATAATTCTAGGTGTAACTTAAAGTGTTTGTATCTCAAGAGGAAATGAGATTACGATCCACTTTTATTGGAACATTTTCTTAATTTAAGGGTCTAGAATACACGTGTCATTTTTATTTCAGCCATCCTGTATATTCCTTTAACCATGCGAAATTGAGGATATATCTGAGAAATGTCACCAATCCTTATCGAAGCTATCAGAAAACGTAAAGATGCATGGAACAGTAAACAAGACACGCTTGTCGAAAGCCACAATGGGAGCGAGGAAGCGGTTCCCAGCAGGAAGAGATTGTATCGGCAACGAAGCCACTCTATTCTAGTCAGTTCATCGCGATAATTCGCTGGCCTCGGACCATTCTGAGCGTACAATAGTCCCAAAACGCTTTCATATTTTTCGGTACAAGTTTCGTCGCCCTTTTTTCTCTGCCGGAACAGTAAATCAACGTAGGCAGTAAATCACTTATAAATTCAGAGGTGCATTTTCCCACATCTTGGCCCTGTTCTACGTACCTTCCACGAAGAGGAAATATCCTTCGGGATTTTTCGCCAGTACACGAAGAGCTTTTATCGTCATTTCGGCCAGGGAAGGGTCGCCGCTTCCGTTCGTGTTCCGATCGACGTCGAAATCCATGTGGGAATAGGAAAACAGACCTGAAATCATCGAACGCCGTTTCACAGTGAGTCACGGCGCTATCACGCGAATAATTTCGATCAATCCCCTCCTCCCTCGAATGTTTAACTCTGAAATCATATCAAGCTTAGAGTTTGCGCTGTGCTTCGCTGCCTGAGAGATTCTTTACTCACGCAGTCATGAAAATTGTAATTTCTATATCCTCTAGTCTATCTTCGTGAAAGTATCGTCAATGGATTGGTCAGGTTTTCCCGATGAAAATGAGTCTAAACACGACCTCATTCAAGTTATTTTTAGTCATACGTGATGTTCAATTTGTTTAGAGAATTTTAAAGCGATTTAAATTATGTATAATTAAAATAGCCTGATTAGGGTTGTGTTTGTACTCATTTTCTTTGGAAAACCCTCGCCTAATTAGTAGGACTCCTATGACGATTTGATAGATTTTATAGAAGTTTAAATTTTTCAAAACCTCGTGCCACTCAAATTGTTAATACGTTGATTGACAAATACAAGACATAGATTAATACATGTAAAAAGTCAAAAATTCAAAGGCGTGGTCACTGATGCCCATGTCTAATTCGTGGTACAATATCTGTACATATGCAGCACTGATTAAAATAAGTACAGTAAGATTTGTAAGAGTACGTTTGAAAAGGAAACGTTCACGAATTGTGAAATGAAAGTTTGCTGCTTCATCGCAGAAGGTGTTCGATTTGTCTTCCTCCTATTTAAATGCATATAACTCAGCAGGGTTCTTGGTTGAGAACGGGATAGATTCAGAAACACAAGTCTTCCCTTTATTTCTCGACAACAATAGTGAACTCCTTGCCTCGCCTCACCTGAAGTTTCGAGTTCCAAGGGATGTTAACTATATCATGCTTTTCAATTGTTACATAATAGCGACGTCATAAAGGAAACGTCTCGCAACTCTGTAACGATTCATTCTTCAATTCAGATTGCCTAACGCAGTCTTGTTTATTCTGACGATTACTGCATGCGTACAAAGTTTGCACCATGAATGTTTGAATTTCCTATTTATTTTAGAAATTAATTGCCTCGATTGTGGATAGTACCAAGTCGTATCTCTTCTTTTCTTCATTTGCTGATATTAACAGTTCGTTTATCGCGAACTTTGAAGAAAATCTAATGTCGCATTCAGCAGTTAGGAACTAAGTAGATAGATATTAATTATAAACGTGTATTTTACTAAAATTTAATTCGCTACCTCGTTCATTATTTCTTTGTCGCCTAATTCGAACGCGTTTTCAGCGGTTGACCACGCATTTCCGTCAATTTCGTAAGAAAGTTTCACTAATTAATTGAGAGCCAATACCGACCTTTATTCGCTGGTCCCGATGGGAATCAACAGCCACGTTCGGTAGACCCTCTGTAATCTCAAATTCAAACGTCACACCGCTTATAATTAGGGCGAACTAACTACGACCTAACTGTGTTCAAGGATTAATGCAATCATGCACGATCGATAATTGTTTAATACTGTGATGCACGAACCATGTTATTCAATTTGTGTTACCCGTCCATATTTAATATTTATTAACAACGCGAGTCTCTATAAATATCTTAAAAGCTCGTGGATTCGAGGACATACAAAAATGTACAGAAATTTAAATAATTTCAATGGAAAAATGTTTTTCGAAGTAATTAAAGTTATTAATGGACTGTAATATAAACTTGAAATGTCTTTGTCCTTCAGAATAATTAAAATTCTATCATGCACGCTCATTTTTGTATTTTCGAATCAAAGACAAGTATTCGAACATTCCGTTACTGGTAATTAATCCTGTTGTAACAAAAGAATGAATAAATTGAGAATTATTTTCGTATCTTGTATATTTTTTCAATCCACTCATGCTTTTCTGTCTACAATTCCCAGAATTTTGAAAACATTATTTTATATGAATAGTAGGTACATTACTGAAAATTTCTGGTTTTACTGGTATGTCTCAATGGACGGAGTTATTTGTGTTTATTTTGATAATGAGCAATGAATAGCAGAGTATTTAAAGCATTATTTTCAAAATCACATAAAAATTTCAAGACTTGAATAGGGAAAAGCTTGATAAAAAATTTCATTTTCATTGCAATTTTCTCGACTGATCTTAAACTGCACTGCCTCTGTTTCTTTGCTTCTTAAAGTCAGAAGACTGCCCAATCTAGCAAGGAAGAAAGAAGAGATACGGGGAATGTCCCTGGGGGTATAAATTAAATCACCACAGCTTATTTAAAACATCATTCTGAACAAAAAAGAAGTACTAAATGTGTTCACAGTGAAATGACAATTCGCGTATACATAGACTCTATGAAATGTTCTACAAGGTGTCCCACTTAAAACAGTCCACCGAAATATCTTCAGTTGTGATAATACAAAAAAGTATTGCACATGTAATTCGAATGGTATCAAAGGGCGAATTCGCTGCATGAAATACCATTTGCAATTTATCGAGTACCCCCGAGGACGCACCATTTATCCATCACGGATGATTTTCAAATCCGTTCGCTAACGAATTCGTGCTGCCGAAGCTCAATACCGAACGCAAATAAAAACGTGGTTTTGTTCGTTACCCAGCAGATGGTTCACTTTCCGTGGGTCCACGTTCTCGAACTGCTCCTTGTTAGCGACGTATTTCGCGGCCACGTTTCGCAACCGGTGGTTCCTGGACCATTCCTCGATCAGATTCCTTCCGTCCAATCGCCTGCCCTCCTTATCCGGCTCCTCCGGGTCCTGGACCACCTTCGGTACGAAATGACGCCTGCCCCCGCCGAGCACCACCTAGATCGATCGTGATTTCATTGGCGCGTATTTTATCGGGACGGATAAAACTGGATTTCGCGTAATAAAGTCAGACACAATCGGCGGACGGGAGTAGCACGGAGATAGATCGGATCCGCGGTATTAACCTTCGACTGTTCGGCGAGCATAAGGCCAGAAATCGATTCGCCGTTTCAATAGACTGGCTACCGTTCACTGTGTAAAATAAAATAAAAATTGTCGACGATTTTCCTCATGCACATTTGCGAGTTGGACCGTCGATACTTAGGTTTGTGGAAATTCGTGCTTGGGAAGTCTTGATTTAAATTTATGTAATTCGTCTTATTCGAAATATTGTAGTATACCAACGTCATTCAAATTTCTTTTTCTATACATAGTATTAGTCATTGCGTTACTTTTTCAGATAGCAATAGTAAACATCCCAAATTCTTTCTTCTATGACCTCATCCGTTCCTTATTACTCATCCTGGAAACTTGATCTCTATGCCTCGTCAAGTTACCGACCGTTAAACTTAGGACAACCCCCACTTTCCAACTTACTGAAAACCGTACCTATATATTACATGCAATTCTTTCTAAAAGGTGCACTTTAGTCCTAACAGTCTTGACACCATAATCTAGTTCTGAGTCTATTAAAAGTATTTCTGTATTCGTCTAGTTTCCATCATTTGTATTAAGTTATTATTAAATAAAATAAAAGATATACTAAGATATGGAATACAACAATATGCGGAGAAATGATTTTGTGTGGTTCGAATGGTTGGGTCTGGTTATCGATTATTTGATGGATTCTTTGAGACTGAGAATAATCGTTTGAGATAATATAGCTTTTGGTTAGTTATTGGTGAAATGAGAGAAGAAGGATAATATAAGTGTTTGAAAAACATGTGGTTTTAATTCCGAAAATGTGGTAACGAGAAGTGATTAGAGAATTCAGAATCATTTGGTTACAGTATTTAGTAGGTAAAATTTCTGCATTAAATTCACCTTATTTTCCTTCCACCTCGGGCCAAAACTGTATAAATGAAGATTACTTAGAATA
Organism: Andrena bucephala; assembly: GCA_947577245.1. Lineage (NCBI taxonomy): Eukaryota > Metazoa > Arthropoda > Insecta > Hymenoptera > Andrenidae > Andrena > Andrena bucephala. Next base: position 12,460,028 of record OX387715.1, read on the forward strand.
ATCATCCTAAGAAAACAATTCTACTACGCTTCACATCACAAGAAACCGTATTAAACATACTTCGCACTTTATTTCCGACTGGAAACACGTTATCTTTATTTTTAAATTGTGAATTTAAGAATCAATTTCGGTGAGTTTGAATAATTTCAAAATTATCACGGTCAACAGTGTTACGAAGTTATTATTTAATTTCACTTCGTCCGAAAACCTTTTCCCCTTTTAATTATGTCAACAATTATTAAACCGCGCGTGTGCAGTCGCAGTTCCTCGCCACGAAGCTGGAATTAATAATTCTTAGTACGAAACGCGTGCGAAACTTATGCGTACAGCCGAGTCTAGTAAATTTTCAGCTCGCTCTCGCTTTGTTCCGCGCCTTTCATTTTCAGACCGACGGTTTTCGAAAGTTCTTCTCATACGCGTGCCCGTGTTCCATCAGAGAACCGTGATCCCAGAAGCAATTTTGCAGAATTTCAAAGTCAACCGAAGGGAAACGTTCTCTCGTGTTGCCTGCGAGATTTTCCATTTCGGTGATTGCAGGTTTTGTCTTTTAGGTGCTCGAAATAGAAATCGCATGTAAAGGAGATTGCGAACAAGCGACCTACATCGCGTGCTTTTTATATTTGCAACGTCAGCAAACGTGCATGACATGTTGGGCAACATTTTTTTAAATAAAACAGACGTAGTCACCTCATTCGTCATGAATGAAGTAGCATTTGGTCCACGCGCGTTTCACATTTAACAGGTCCATTATCCGTGTATCTAAAAACTTGACTGCAATTTTCAAACATCTTTCCTGTCCATTTCACCCAATCGTGGATGAGGAAAGTAGGTCACGGGTTTTATATTTTTTTATATTAATTCATGGATTGTATGTAATATTCATCGAAATGAATCGCACGTTATTTATTGGATAAAGGGATTACATTTTTTAAATTTCTGCGTTATGTCAGTTTTTAATTTCTTTTTCATGTTTTAATTTAACGCAATGTATGCTAATAGTTGTGTCACCTTTCTCGGGAGAAAAATGGAAATGAAAATCTGCCACTATTCAGGATTATATTATTTATCTAAGAAAGAATAAGACGTGCCAAGTGTGAATTGATATATTATTTGAAATTTTTTCACCATTACGTTGGTGTACTCTTCTGGTTTCGTTTAGTTGCCACTATTAAAAGGACAATTTTTAAACGACAGTTTTCTCTGCAATTTTACTATTCTGCGAAACGAAAGGCAGAATACCTGGGGCCCGCCCCTGAATCTTGCTATGTTAAGCAAGCAATTAAAAAACATGTATGCTAATAAGGTTGATCTACGGAACGAGAAATTCAGCACAGCGTGCTGCTACGAAACACATGCACTCCGGGCCTTAACATAATAAAATATTCAATTTTTCGAGGCATCTGATTTGCATAAATACATTCTGGGAAATTCCCGCGATTTTTACAACCGCTCATCTCCTTCCGTCTGAAGGACCTTATTGACTTTCCATAAAGAGTTACCCAAACACGAATTTCCTTCTATTTCCGCTGTCACCTCCATTTCAGATAAAATATGGTATTCCAGTTCGTTTTGCCTATTAATCCTGCATCGTCAACCATGTGTGCATTATATTATTTACAAAGAACCCATGTGCTATGGTTTCTTATAAATAGCTCAATTATTAGACCGATCAAAGCAGAATGACCCGTTAAGAACATCATCCATTTCAGATATATTCTGCATATTTTCCACTTTCCTTCGTCTAAACGTCTTTCATATCACATTCCTAACTCCTTACAGAAGATCAAAACAATCCTATTTTCAAGCTGCGTTACAAATTACCTTAGACATCTTGCCCAACGTGCACCCATCACTTTCACGAATCGAGGGTCGAAAAACAACGTTGAAGGTAAGGAACGAAGCGGTCGCAGACTCCGCGCGATCGAGTTACGCCAGATAGATCTGGTCCCCGCCGGTCGGATTGGAAAGCTTCCATTCGCTAGGGAAGTCATCCCCGTGAACCTTTAATTCCTTCTGTCTGCGGGGAAAACTCTGCCCAGAACTCCGAGGGGGACGGACTTTAACGAGCAGAAAGTTTTGCATGGAACTTTCGCATAAAAGCCCTAGCCGCTGCACCACTACCTTCTCCCTCCCCTATTGTATCTGTCTAGGAATGTCATCGACCAGTCGTCTTACACCGATTGACCTGCCCAAAATCGAAACTTCCCTCGCATCGAGCCCCGCAATCCATCCCAAGGAGGCTCGCCCCTCTTTAACGTCATCTATGATCACTGGATATTCCACCAAGTCTGTTCGTACAATTGAGAGTCCCATCAAGGACGAGGAAACGAGAATCTTATCCCTCCTCCTAGCTTCGTTTTAACGATGACAGGGAAGTTCCAAGGCGCAGGGCGCGACGCGCCGCTGAAACTTACCGCCCGACTATCGAAAGCCTCGCGAATATCGAAACTCCCCTGCAGAAGGCGACCCGACACGGTCCCCCGCTCGAAGGAAATTTCAAATCGGTACACCGGCAGGCGATACGACGGAAATTTCGAATTTATCGCCCGTGCGTTTCCCCTGTGAGCTTCCGTTCAGGAGAAATCAGTCGCATAAATCGGACGCGTGACCACTCGAGACGTTTCCTCTGATTTTCCAGATTCAATCCCGCGGCTCCACCACAGCGAATGCTTCTAAGTATTTCGACGTTCCCGGGGCTCTGCGCCGGGCGGAAAACAATCTCTCGGCTCGCAGCAATGTTTTTCAGTTCGATAAGCTTCCTTGTTCACCCCCCCCCCCCCCCCCTCGCCTCGTGGCGTTACACCGAGCGCCACCTGCTGCGGAACAATGTCAATAAATCGCTAGATGGAACGTAGATTCGGTTTTCGTTGTCGGCTCGGATATCCCTTCCCCTCGCGCGAACGATACGCTTTAATTCTGGTTTTTCGGCGCCACGCTTCCATTGAATATTTTTTGAAACGTTGATGCCACCGATTCGTACGCAGCTGAATGGATTCGCGCAAGCCTTCGCTCCGGTATTCCTGGCCGAAACATTCGCGAGTCCAGTAATCTGTACTATTGCACATTTTTGTTCCGTTGGTTTTTTGTTGCTCGCTGTATTTCGAACCGAAATTGTGGGGGGATAACAGTTTAATTCGGATGGAAAGAACAGAGTGAAAGTAATAACTTTGCAGTACAATAGTTTATCAGTTATCTAGACTCATAGGGTATTTGAAATTCGTTAAACTGAATGAACAGGGCTTGCGTAAAATTTCTTCATAATTGTGCAAAGATTTAACTATAATGTATTGCAAAAAAAAATTCAGGACAGAAAGTTTAACCCTTAACCGGTGACGTGGAGTCTAGAAGACTCCTGCAGAATTATTTTTCCTATATTTTCCTTCTTTTCATTCGACTTTGTTTTTAAACGATTTTATAGAATATGTCGTGTCATGAAGACAACTTTCAGTGGTTTTGAATAAACATGCAAAAGTGTATTTTTAAATATGTAATAAAGTTACTAATAGCTCCAGTACCTATATGTGAAAAATAAATTTAAATTAGACAGTGTCAAATTATTAAAAAGAAGTCTGGGAGACTCCACGTCACCGTTTATGTCACAAAGTGGAACGTTACCAGTTGAAGGTTAATCTTGTGAACCTAAGAAACTACTTTTGATTCTAATAGTGACAGTGACTCGATCAGTCTACTTTATCTCTACCCTTGCGAGATTAGCTGTACACACGTATTTGTACATGTATTTATACAAATTCTACGATTTTTTCCACCATCAAGGCCATCGTGTCAGAACCATCCTCAGTCATTCATAGAAACAAGCTTTAAGCTCTGAAAGAAATATCCCGAATCCATGCTTCACAACCCTCGATATTCAGCCCTCCCCGGTTTATCGGGTTACGCTCAATCACGTGGCGAAATAGTATCTCCACGGGAGTTCTGTGTTTCGTGCAGCCGACCCCCGAGAGACTCGTCGCGAATCCTCGCACGTATCCGACCACGGGAGCCACAAAATGGAGGTAAAGACCGCGCAGAGTCTGCCAGCCGTGTGACACGGCCAGTTAAGCTAAAGTATAATCCCGTACGTTGATGTTACGACCGGGCTCGTCCTCGAGCAGCTGACGTGCGATGTCCTTGCAAGAGGTTCGCGCAGCAGGTGGCAACTTGCCGTCATCCTCCCAGTAACGGCTGGCTGCATGCGCGTAAAGGGTGGCTGGCGTGGCGTGTGTCACCCTGGTGGTCGTCACCAACCCTGTTGATTTACCTGCAAACAGAAAAGTCGAATTATGGACACCGTCGCGGGGAATCTGCCGACGAACAGCTACCAGCACGAGTGTTTCTTAAATCACGTCGCGAGACGAGTCACTAAAGTTTGGGTTACCGATTTGATTGAAAGTTTGCACGTGGTTAGTACGCGGCATGGATAATTGTGTGTTAAACGCATGGAGGGCATTTTTGAAAGCACTGTGAGAAAATCGAGCTCGAAGTTTCGTCCCTTTCGGGTCTTCTATGTGGGGCTACGTAGGGGAGAGTCGTGCAGTACCGACCGCTCTAAGTTTTTTTTTTATATATCTTGGGGTAGAGTCGATAAAAATCAGAAATTCAAAAACGTGTTTGTAGTATAGATGGGCCTTAGTAAGAGGAGGGAAATTATTTTTGTGAAATTTAATGATAAGAATTGATAATTCGCAAAAGTAAAAAAGTTGTAATTTCTAGGAAACGAAAAATTGTCGTCCAGTACCGACCAACTATTAAATTAGTAGATTTTTAGGTCTAAATGATTAACAATGTTAATAAAAAAGCATTTAATTAGTACGATACAAGATTCTTTTCAAATTTTATTTGTACAAACTCGCAAATAAAAGAATTAATATTCTTCTGATCTGTGCATTCGACGTGTGCCCAACCGTTACAGTCGGTACACTGCACCCAATCTTTGTCAAATGATTCCTTGCAAACAGAGATGGGCAAAATTTGTATTGAAATAAAATTTCGAATAAAGAATAAAAAAAAATTAACTTTGTTCGTCGAATACATTCTCATCGAATAAAAAATAATAACTTTATTCGTCGAATAATCTAAAGTTAAAGTAACTCTTATTTGATCCTTATTTACATAATTTTTTATTTAATTAATGCCCAATTCTGCTTGCAAATAACACACTGGATAACTTCTTCATTAAATCCTAGCTTCCTGTTTGTTAGGTTATCATACCTCCCCTTATTTACTTTATTTTTCTGCGGGAAAAGGTAGAAAGAAGGCTAAATGAACATCTAATAAATTAATTTGAGTTGCTAACAGATTCAACTTACAGATAAGAAAAATTTGGTCTCTACTGTTTGACAGAGTCTGTTGGTCGGTACTGCACGACAGTTGGATGGTCGCTACTGTACGACAAACACGGGGAAACATTTTAGGTCATGGTATATTATGTACAAAAGAATATTGCAAAACTAGGACGTTTCATTAAACTTAATAGACTAGAGATAGTATACATAATAGAACAAAATCATTTACTTACAAGAGAAACAGAAGATCAGCTTTAAAAAATTACTTTTAACCCACTGAATATCAACGTATACGTTTAATGCCTCAGAACATCGAGAGCAATGGAGTAAACAATATGATCCCGAAATAGGTTACAAAGAATTGTGATTTTCATTGATTAATTCAAATAAAGTGCTAATATCTGGTGAAAGAAGCGAGAACTAGCTTTGCTCGGTACTGCACGACTCTCCCCTATATGCCTATGTGTAAGAGCGAGACTCTTTTAAGTAAATACTGATAGCTATGATTGAAAGCAAATAAACATGTGTAGGTATATATACCTGGAATTATTATATGGATGGCAGATGAACTGCCTTTGTAACTTAATTACTGTTTCGGTATTGTGGGTGGGGGTTCTAGGTTATACATGGAGGTTCTAGGGAAAGCAAAACTTTCAACTCTATTATCTTGCAAACTTTATAGCAGAGCGCCCTATGCGTTTAGTATACTGATGTACATGGTAGGCACCAGCTATATGCAAAATTTGAAGCTCGAGCACTCCCCCTTCGCAGACGGATCACTCACTGTGCGTTCAGAACGAGCGCCTTGACTCTATCGTGCACCCACTGCACCTGCACCCTGCTACTGAGGTCGGTATCAGATATATTGGTCGGTGAGTTTGTTTTCGCGAGGAGCCATCGAGGAGAAATCAGCCACCACCGTCTGACGATCGTGGATTTGTCAATTGGAGTTGCGTGGCCCTCGCTGGGTATGGTGGGGTAACGGGAACGCTGCTCGGCTCCGCCTGAACCTAGCCGTTTGGCTGTTATTTATTCTTAGCGTAATAGTTGTGTGCGTTACGAAGCTATGCGTCGACCAATCCGAGATGAAGCTATCGAGAAAGAATCAATCTGATGACCAATAAAGCTCCAGAATTTTTTCGGAGCGAACGCACACCTATTCTGATGTGTGCATTTCTACGCTGACAGCTCGGTTTGGCCTACACGCTAGAAGCTTGGCACCATCCCCACCACTTCTGGCTCGCTCTTGTTCTGCGAAGGCGAGAGCGAGATGGAACGAGAGCGAGCCAGAAAACGTTGAGAAAAGAAGCACCGAGGCAGGCAAACTGTGTGGTGGGAGAATACCCCTCACGAAACTCACCGGCAATATATCTGATACCGACCTTAAGTAGTTTTTGGGTTCCTTTGCGAGATTCAAGGTTCCTTTAAGGTTGATTCTGTTAGAAACTAGAATAATTTTATAGTGGAAGGCGAGGAAGGTCAGTTGTTATGTAATATTCCACAGGTCGATTTGTGTAATAGACACGTGATGAATTTTATAACCTGTTATATTCTGCCAGAACAAGCACGATACAGTAAAAGAGATTAACGGATAAAATATGTATACAGTTATGTAAGTATAATCAAAAGGAAAAGGAAATCATTATATTATAAATAATAGAAATACTTAATACTGGTATTCTGAAGGTTCTATTATTTAACGTTTTACCGGCACCGATAAGAAGACGGAGGACCCCTTCTCGCAATTATGGAGGAGGATCTTTGTTTCTAATTCAAACTCCTCTAGTTGTATAAATCCGTCACACTAGAGGTGTGCGTGTACCCGAAATTACGGGACCCGATTTGCGATTCGGGAGCCGATTTTTTTATTTAAGAATTCTTACATCTGATCACATTGAAAAATCACAACATAAAAGTATTCGGGTCTCGGGTACCCAATAACTTTTAAGTTGTCATTTTTCAGTGTGATCAGATGTAAGAATTTTTAAGCAAGAAAATCGGCCCCCGAATCACAAATCGGGTCCCGAAATTTCGGGTACCCGCACACCTCTACGTCACGCTAAATTATTTTGCTGATTTCAACAGATTCTATATGACAAACTAAGACGAAAATGAAGAGTAACGAAATTGAGATGGGCATCTCGTTTTTTAGTTATTAATATTTTAAAATTCAAGTCAGATACGCCTGAAGCACGGCAATTCGGCGATCAGCGCGCCGCCTTGTGTAGGTCAGTAGGACTTTGTACAGTCACCATCAAAAGACGATGACGCATGGGTGGAGCTTATCTCAGAGAAGTAGTATGAAATGCTGCAATCTCTTTTTGCGCGGCGACTGTAGACGGCCTTACTACGCAACCTTCGACCTTTCACATTCCCCTTGGAACAATATTACCTACATAACCTCAAACTGTTATACTCATAGCCCGTAGATGGTTATCCAACAAAGATTCTACGGCATAGTGCCACCATAGTGTCCATTACCACTACAAACCTTAATAAAATGCAAAGTAGATCAAATATCTTGGAACTCAAATCGACTATAGCCAAGGACCAATTAATAATCACCCAGGTACACACCCTGTACGAACTTCTCCTGAACCGAGTTCACCCGGACCAAATTCCTCTAATCTCACTAATTAAAAGCATTCTTTTTTACTCGCCATAGAAGGAGGAAAGAAATGCCTTGGCGTCGAGGAACCAAAACCCAGCAAGTTTTTGGACGAGGAGGAGGCAGGTTAGCGTGGTCGTAAATGAATTCCGCAGGCGTCGTTGGGATACTTTCGCCGTTCGCTCAGAATTGTATTTTAATTAAGCGGATGTTCGCGGAATCTCCTTAGCAGTTCCCGGCAAAAGTCTCTCCCTACTGTAGACGGGTTAACAGATTAAGTTGGCACGCGGAGGTCCGTGTTCCGGAGGATTAGCAATTACCTTAAGTGGACCGACGGTTGGATGCTAATCGGTTCGAGTGTGTCGATACAAGATCCTTCATCAAAGCACAGCACTGCATCCTTTGATCTTAGGCATCTAGGCCTTCAATTATGATTTAGCATAACCAACGGACACCACCGTGGCGGGCGACTATCTAGCAGCGTGTCCCTGTGGGTGCCAGGTCAATTAGCAGGCATTTTGAAGGGCAGGATCGGAATCGTAGGGGCAACAGATGGGTTCAATTATGAGTTAGCCTAACCAAGGGAGCAAGACGAGCCCTGTGTAGGGCTCTGAGGGCCCTGACTCGATGTTCAATAAGCGTGTCAAGGTGCAAGCTGGAAACTGTGAGGGCAGTGAATGGAGCAGTTCACTTGTGGTGAAAGGGATTCATCGCTCGGTGGTAATGGGTTTCATATACAGTACAGCCTCCCGCATCCGAACCCCCATTATACGAATACCCTAATACCCGAACGTTCTATTATCCGAGCAACCGTTTCGTAGCGACGTTTACGTACAATCTTATGTATAAGATTTCCTTTATTCGATCGAAAAAACTTTCTGCAGATATTATCGCTGCGGAAACCTTTAAAGCAAACTTTAAGAATTTTCTAAGTGGCGAAGGATATGAATTAGCAAGTGTATACAATGGTGACAAAACGGGTTTAATACGGGCACTACCACAAAAACGTTAGTTTAGATCTTTCGTGAAAGATCAGCTCCTGGTCACAAAGTTAGTAAAGATCACAGAGATTGCTTTTTTGCTGGTGCATAGACATTGTTAGATTGCATTGTCCATGTGAAATTCTTAACGGGAAGAACGAATTTTCGAAGTACAAAATTATGTATGTAAGTCTACACAGTTATTTATGTTAAACAAATTATGTTATTTAGCAGCCAAAAAGATATGGGATCCCTAAATATTGAAACAAAGTGTCAATTTTGTTGATTTCTATTCGAATAAATAAAGTTTAATATAAAAAAAAACACCCTATTGTGATTATATTCCTGAGATAACAATAAGTTTACTTTTCTCTAGAATGAAAACTTTAAAGTCGCAAGCACTGTGTTACATGATCTGATGGAGATCACTAACGAATTGTTAATTCGCGTAACAACAATTTTTTAAATAATCTTTCCTTTGACATCGTTTCTTTGAGATTACAGACTTTTTAATTAGTAAATCGTGATTAAACGTTCGTAACCTGCTAGCTAGTAGATAATGATTTACTAATCACAGTATTATTTTCATTATCCATCAATAGTTACACTCGTTACAAGGTTTCCTTCTAATCCACTTATCCCTCTTTCCAAGTTCCATAAAATCCTCATCCTCGCATCGCGCCATGTTAGGCTCCACAGCGAATAAACTTCTACATCGGGACCTCTAACAATTACGCCAAGAAACCTATAGGTTGGCATCAAAGCCCGAAGCCAATAGTAGCCTTCAGAAGCAAGGAACTGAAACTTGCAATCAAATCTGCAATAGACTCGCTGTCTCGCAATTTCTAGCCTGGAGCTACACTGGATACTACCGAACATACACAGACAAACAACATGCATCTTCAACTATCTGAGAGAACGTCTGATGTGAGTAAATAGCAGAAAATGATAAAATGGCTAATTTGACCAGAACGTTCTCATCCACAGTTTCAGGTGATCGGTTGCAGGATTCGTGGATGCCACTTCTTTGGTAATTCGACCAAGATCGTTTCATTATGGTTCCATAACTTCCACCGCAATCTTGGTCTAATTTATTTTTAAGCGTTCTGGGTCTCACGCAAAATAGAGGAATTTTTCAGCGGTCGCGTATTCTGGTCGGACGATGGCGGGGAAGGGAAGTTGAACCACGCGGTGGATATTAAACGTCGGAGATTGTTTTTGATCCACAATAGCGGGCAGCTTAATTTGTCCAGGCTGGGGGACGACTGTATTTTTCTCTTTTGTAATTTCAACGTTCTGGTAACGCAACTTTCGTTTCTTTTGCGTAAGCAATTTCCGTGCCCTCTCTTTTGTTCAATTATCGTAAATTCAGGTGACCCCAGGCGAGCTGCTGGAAAAATGGTTCAATTTTATTTCAGCGAGGATTCTGAATGCATCTTTGCGTTTTCTGATTGGTTTACTTTCAACCGCTGCCTCTTTGGTCGCTTTCTTTAACCGTGAATTCGATTACATGCAACAGCAGCTGCGCGGAAATGAAGTCCTGGAACGACACCGCAGTTGTTTCGTTTACTTTTACCTTATTAATGTCTTGTTAGCATTTCGTTGCTGGAAAGTAACTGTAAAATCCGTGTACCTTCGCCAGCTTTTCTTGTAATTAACATTGCTCGTAGCAAACAGTGCCTCGAACCGCTCGTTCTTTAGAAATGAAATTACATTCACCACGATTATCACAAACAGTGGTCAGTTACAATTAGGAGATAAAGGTATGAAAGCTGTGTAATCAAAGAATGTGGTTAAAAAATGACACTTGTAACTGTAAAAACAAGCTGGGGGAATATGTACTGCATACGAAATTCAAAGGGCTACATGTTAATGTGTTTGAAACAGAACGAGGTGCTCAAAGACGTCATAAAGTATTATTAATTAAATATATTTTTAAATACTCATTCTGTAGTCTGTTTCAGGACAAGTAACCAAATCGTAATCGAAAGGTAGTGAATAATGGCAAGGGGCGCTTCATTCTCATTGCGAAAAGGAAACAAAGAATTTGTATAATTATTCCCTAATTTATGTTCAATTTAAAAATCATTTATTCACTAATGATTGTGTACTTACTTGTAATGTAACCCGATTTGAAGCGTTAGGTACGTTTATGCGTGAACGACTGACCCCGGTCTGACCACTTACTGAGCGTTACTACTTGCCCGTGGCATGGGTCAAAGAAACAGTTCGCGTATAGAGCCAAAAAATAAATCTACTTCCACTAATCGCTTTTCCCATCATGATGCTGCTATAACTTAGACTATGCATGATGATTTTAATTTCCAAGAAATACGTCACCAGACACTTACAGCTTTTGAACAAACAGGTTATTGAAATATGGATAGAAGTTTCTGCAGTGACTTTATTATTGTATTTTATTGCATTTACCTACTTCATTTATAACATTCCTTCAAACATCTGCATGAACTATTTAAAAGAATTATCATGTTATGGCCTCCACGGTCGCCCGATCTTACCTAACCCAATAGATAATTTGTGGAACGAACTGGATAGGAAAATATGAACTTTACTAAATAAATCGAATAGACACCATTATTAATTCAAACGGTCATATCCAAACAAGGCGGCAGAGGTGGGCAGAATTTGGAGAAAAATATTTAAAATACTATTTGCAATAATAAATTTTAAATAGAACGCCAAATTTCGACAAATAAAATATTATGCTTCTGACAACCTGGTGCAAAAAGTAAAATATTGTAACTTTGTATTTAAAATATTTCCTTACAATGGCAGTATTTGTAGTTTAAGTACGAGTATTTGCCTGTAACGAAGTACATGTTCACAATTTCCTCCTTCGAGGACACAGAAGATTACTATTTACTATTTGAAATAGTATTTTGTCCAGCTCTCCAAGGCGGCATTAATAATAGGAAAATATGAAATTACTAACAGAAGTTTTGATAAGATTCTCAAAAGTTTCCAACAGGAATGTCATACAGAAATTAGGATAAAGGACCCAATTACTGTCACCCTAAGCTGTTTTACGTAAAATAACGAATAAATCTTATAAAATGATGCATAAAAAAAATTTAGTATACAATTCAAACTGTTATTTATACGATGCAAAAAACAGTACTTAATTTTTTCTTCGTTAATTAGAATAAAACGATAAAAAAATTTAAACGAATATTAGGAGAATGGAGACGATGACTTTTTTACTAGCGAAAGAGAAAACAAGGCGTTAAATGATCCCGAAATATATTTTTTAAATTGATGAATTTATACATGAAAATCGAAGTTTTAAATCCACAAAGTACAAACTTCTCAAACCTTCATTTCTCTACTGTTACAAATCCAAATGGCTCACAAAACACACGAAACCTTATATTGTCTCTCAGTATGGAGCAAATATGCTCTATTTTATTATTTCCTTGTCATCGCCCAATCTACATCCTCCACGAGGGAAGCGGTCGCGATTCAAAGGATGAAGAATAAATGTTCATGCAACGATACGAGCACCACTTCTGCCGCGCGGAACAATATTTTCGGTCTCTCTCTCTAAAAAAAGAAAGGAAATCTCGAGACCGTGGCACTTTAAAAGCGGCATTCCGCGACGCGATGGCGACAAGATAAACCGTAATTTACATATAAACACTGGCGAGCGGGCGTTTGCATGCAAATTAAAATAAAGGAACGATGAAGTTTCTTTGGATGGGAGGATTCGCGAGGGGGCTAACGGCGCGTCGAAAAAGGGACAGCGCCCGCTTCCACGAACGGAGAGATTCCCGTGATTCGTACATTTCCGCGGGGGCGTGTGGAGAGGAACAATTTCGAAGTGCTGACACACTTTTGGATCCGAGATAATACATTGTTTGGGAGATTTGCAAGGCGAGCGATAAAAGATGAAGGTGGAGGAAAGAGCTTTGCTGAACATACTTCGACTTCCGGAAACGAGCTTCCACCATGCATTCCACTTTGGATACGACGACAGTCGAAGGCGTATCTTTCTTCTGAATTTTTTTTCCCCTCGCCAGATTTTTCAGGAAACGCTCCTCTCGGAATATATTGTGAAATAAATTTGACGGTTCATACAACAGTATGCAGTACAATACTACTTTCACTATCCGAATTAATAGAGAGACATTACAGGATGGGAAAATAATAAGAAATAATATAATTTTCTAAATAGGGACATTTATTTTCAGAAGTGTCGCTCAGTTTTAGCAATTCCTGGTGAATATACACTGCCACTTGGATAATATTAATAGGTTTTAATAACTCATGGTCTGGAACTCCCCTAGAATCCTACTCAACACACAGCACAAATCTTACTAATCGAATTTTTAATTAAATTTTAAGCCGGAGGTTTGAGATAAAATCGATTTAAAGACCTGCAGTGTGTGAATCGTTAAATATTAAAGAAATAACTAGGTGGAATAGAGAAAGTATTATTAGAGAATAGACAAACTATACAAAATATTTATAGTAGGGTATTTGCGGCAGCAAATGTGTACTGAATGCTTAATTTTAGGTTACATGTCAGAACTTTCAAGTTACTTGATACCTCATGGGCAAGCCAGAGTAATAAACACGTCGATTTCAACAAACTTTCTTTGATAAATATACAACGAAACTGAAGGGCGAACCCAGATGTATTTCTAGCAACTTTAAAGATAAATCTTAGAAACTTTACCAAGGTAAACCGAAAGCGCACCCTATTTATAGTCGAAGTAAGGAATAATATTATCAGTTAGCAAATTGGTCACCATCATTTCTCCACACACCAAAGTTAATACATTCTAGCTTCTTGTGATACATATATTTCTTTTCAATTTTCACATTCATATTCTTATCTGAGCGGAATATAAAAAGCAAACGTTTATAGTGTGAAAATACATATACGAAATTAACTATTTGAGGATATTAATGTTTTGATACATGCGCATCTTTCTTTTTCTATCACTTAGAAACGCGATTCTTTTCTTACAACGATTTCATTTTTCAAATTCGAAATATCATTTTAAGAAATTAAATCTATATTTCCGATGGGAGCAAATGCGACTTATCTTCGTGACACAACCTAAGTGGACAACTAATCAAAGAATGCATTTCTTTGAACTGAGGATCTGGGTCAAAATAAACCAAAATAAACCAAAGTCATCCGAGAGTGACTATTGCATTTGTTGAAATTATCATTCATAGCAAACTCAATACACATAACGTCAATCTTACACTTTCATCGATAGGATCAAGGGAGAATTCAAAACACAAAACAACCATAATTCCCTATACACTTCCTACTATCTCTTATAACTTTTTAATATAAAATTACTGTGCCCATGTTTATGGAACACGTTCACCTTACTTTTACCTTAAAAATCACGCGCGACACCCAATACACTCATAAGAGAACGACCCCACGCGCGGCTGCTCGTAATGCTAAGTGGAAATTACTCAAGGTTTTATTTTCACCGTGTCAACGTCTCCGCCGCAAAATATCGCTGCAATAAAGCACAAGCGTTGGTCTCCTCGGCGGCGGTGCCAGACGCAATCTCATTTAGAATCACATGACGTATCTAGGCTTTCCATTAAGCTGCCTTTCGTCGGGCTTTCTGTCTTCTCACGTCCTCCTATCGGAAGCTACCTCATCCCAGTGCACCATATAGGACAATCACACAGATGAGGCGCACTTTCTCCCGGAAAGATGAAAAGCAACAGGAGAAGATGACAGGGGATAAGCGTCGGGTATTCGCAACGACCTAGAGAAGGACCGTGGACCAGACGCTGCGAGACAAGAATTTCGAATGCTCGCGGCGAGATTGAATCCCCTCTGCGAAATTCCAGGTAACCACGAGGTACGAGCGCGCATAGTTGGTGGCACGGCTATGTACACCAAACTCGTAAAATCATTCAGACATCAAAGTAGGTAAGCATGATTCAAGCACCGAGGCAAGCACGCTTGAAAGAAATACGAGGAAATGAAAATCACTCACAAGGAACACTGTTCAACTGATGATGGAATCGCACAGGTCTTTTTATATATATCGAAAGTATGTGTTACAAAGATGACAAAAGTGAAAATTAAAGATTCTACCAAAAGCTGGTCTGACCTGGTGAAATCAACAAAGGCGGAAGACAAGAAAGCAGAAAAAAGTGAGAGGAAGAGAATGACAAAATTGTGTATCCAAATTAATTATCTTTATTATATAAAAATACATTGTAATGAATGAATGATAATAAATTAACGATAGATAATAATTAGAAAAAATTTAGGATAATAAATGATAATAATAATGGAATCATAACAGTGGGTAATTCTGCTAATTAACCATTACATTTATGATAGTTTTGTGGATAAGAAAGGTTAGAAAAGTGATCGAAGCGATAATAATTTTCACAATGACTGCAACGAGCGAACTCTGTTTCTTTCATACTTTCACCAGCGAGACAGTCTAAACTAAACATATCACTGTGAAGACTGATCGACACTATCAAGTTCAATCATTTTTTTAAACCTTCTTATCGACAAAAGTATCATAAATGTAATGATTAATTACCCACTGTCATGATTTCAAACTTATGACTTCGCTATAACTTTACCACTAAATACTACATATCATACTTATCTATTAGAGCTTAGACGTGTCTGGTATCTCAGCCTTTACTCAATTCTCATTAATTCCTAATACAGAAATAAGATCCCCCTACTTTCTGCCTGAATTGTTACCGCCACTTAACAAATTCGGGACTTTGTTATAGCTCTATTACGAAGTATTAGACAGTGCCTTGCAGAGACATAGCGATGTCGTAAACGCAGCAGGGAGTAAAGCTGGTAGGACTTGTAGACAAATCAAGACCTCAGGGATGTAATGTATTCATCCCTGATAGACCAAGAGATTCCTCCTAAGCGGATGTTCCCAGACATTTCCAACAGACCACTGAACTCAGTCACCATGTCACCTTGCGTTATCTAAGACGATCCAAACGTTATTCCAACTTTTACCTCCTCCTCTATCCCAAAAAATTCCTTAAAAACCGACATTTCACCCACTTTAGGACAATTCCAACTCCGAAACATATACACCACCGAAACTCTATAGGTACATCAAATCTACATACCTACTATCTTCTACAAAAACAAAGTCTTACTGAACTATCTCTGATAGTAAGATTTTGTGTGATACCAAATCATTAAAAGATTATGTTAATATTCTTATTATTAATAGGTTTTAAGTGGCGGACGAGCGAGCTTCAGCATTCCTGCTGTCATGAACCTCACACACAAGAAAATAGATTTGCAGCTACGTTCAGCACAATCTTTTAGCGTTAGTATTTTAAGTCCCACGGGTGTGCAGGAATCTGAACAAATAAGTGTGACCCTGTAATAGATGGCGAAGTCATTTGCTAGTCCGGATCCTCGGGGATATCGCTTTACACGCCACTTAAATAAATAAGATTAGTCACTGTATCTCTGCAAAGCATAGTTCGTCAACTCTCGCGACCGACGTTGACGTGACTGCGATGATGGGAATGAATTATTGATCAGATGAGTTGGTCGCCCGTTGGACGAAGTTCATTCGCCGACTGTCTTCGTCACCGGGAACTCGACAGATGAATTTGCAAATTTTAGATCCTGCCACGGATAGGCGAACGGCCAGATCTGCCCGAGCGCCGCGAAACTTCTGCTGAAAATCCCCATCCCAGCTGGTCCACGACACGAACGAAATTACGTATTGAATCGATAGTCCCTTTCACGAATGTATAATCGATTCAATTAATTTCATGATAATTATTTGCCGGGATTCCGCACAGTTCTTGACTGTCGGCGAAGGCACGATAAATTTGTCGACGAACAAGTAATTAACGAGACATCGATCCGCCGATAATTCGATGTTTTACGGAGGAGCGGGAGGGGGCTTGATTGGTTGTTTAAATTTGTGTTCTGCTGATGACATTCGTTTTTAATATTCCTCGAGGTAAGCAGGAAGCTTGAAGAAGGCTTAGTGTTGTTCGTAATGAGATGGGTAACTTAAGGACTTTTCACGCGGGATATTTCTGTGTCGTGGTTGGTATCGTGGATATATTGATATAGGGTGAAAGCAGTAGTAGTCGGCCACTTTTATTGTTTAGCTTAAATAAATAAGTACTGAAATCAAGCATTTATTAAATGACAATTTTATATTATATTTTGAATTTCTAACTTTAAAATACGACAAAAAGCGCTCTTTATAGGTAAAAAAAATAAATGCTTTTAAAGTGATTTGTAAACTAATTTTGTTTCTGCATGTGCCATTGCTGTTTTCCAACAAGAGAAGTATAAATGCGCTTTGAGTAGAAACGACAAATGTAATTCAGTTCTATACATTGTTTACTGAAAAATGATGCTATTTCACTGAAAAAGCATCAACAATTTTATATGCGCTTAAAATTTTTTTAAATAATGAGATAATTTATTTATTTATGGGAGGTCGGTAACTGGACCATCATTCCCTTTCAATTTTAAATAGTCGACCACAGTAATCGACTTCTGACGCTAACTGCATTCACAATGAACTCTAAAAGTTGACCACGTGTTAACTATAATTTATCTTATTAAAATTTTGATAATGTTTTTAAAAGAACTTATTTTAATTACGCATTATTCCTGTCATTATTAATTATTTACCATTGTTGCACATTATATTTAAAAATAAATTTTAGTTTGTAATGCGCAAATAACCTGTTTTGAATTTCATATTAAAAAGAGGTGGTCGACTATTAGCTATCGGACCGGTCGACTTTTAGAGTTAAGCGGTCGATTATTAAAGCATTCAAACACATTTTTACCGCTAATTATTTATTTTCCGCGAACTTTTATACTAACACAAAATTTTTAGTGATACATTAAATACATTTGAATTACTTGAATACATTTGATATATTTTATAACATTAATTGTTTATTTTTTTTTTAGAATTTTTCATTCGATTTTAGCTTTAAGTGGTCGACTACTAGTGTTTTCGCCCTACCTATTTATTTGACAGACACCAGTGCTAGTTTAAAAATATGAAACATGGTAGATGACGTGTGAATGTAATCGAAATATCGGTGGTCTACGCAAGTGTCATATGTGAAAGGGTCCTTTAAAGAAAATACCATTTTCAGTCTGACTATTGGCTACATCTAATAAGATGTCAGACATTTTATATTTGGTTCGATATTTATTCTTCTATATTTTGGTGAATAATTTTTATATCTGTTACACAAATTCTAGCATCCTAACAGTCTGCATAAGTTCCAGTGATAAAATATTTCCAATAACAATTATTTCGTGTTCTTCGTGATTTTTTAAAAGTAACTGCAATGTGCTATTGGTGTACGAAGAAATGGTGATAGTAAAATAAGGAAGGCGGAAAAAGATGGAGAAGGTGTAAGAAGAAATGCACTGCAAATCATATACTGATAAAGGTAGATAAAAACATGACACTGAGCTCGTATCATAAATCTTCTTTAATATCTGTCTGGATCTCGTACATTTATCTACCAAATCACACCAGCTATTTATGACAAGTGGGAGGACCGCGTATACCTGCCCTCTTTGATTTCGAAAGTGAGGGTAATCTCGACCTTTTCCATATTTCCTTTTAATACTTTCTCGGATTTCGTACTAGCCAGACATGTCATTAGTTAGCACCTCCCGTCTCGAAATCTAACGTCGCCTTAAATCCCGTCACGTTTGTACTAACTGAAAAGTGTGATACCGACCTTAGCAACGAATGACCAAGCACCAGAAAATAAGAATACAAAAGCAGAGCACTCAGTTAAATTCTTGATCCATTCGTTCCCACCCCTTTACTTTAAACCCTCTAAAAAATGATCACTTCATCCCCTCTTATCTTATTCTCCTTATGAAATAGTGAGGCAAAGTGAAATATTGTTTTACGTAGATTTCACTTACCCCTCTACCGGTGAAGTGAAAAAATTGTAAAAGATTTTACAACAATTATTTTATTAAATTCTAAAGTAACAGAGTTTTTGTGTTATGCATTTAGAATTAGCTTCTGTTATATGTGTGCTTTTTGTCAGTTAGTAAACCTTAAATGTTTCACTTCTCGAACTGCCTACCCTCGGAGCGTTCTCCTCAAGCCTCCTCCTGTCTGATTTGAGTAGCGGCGACGTGAGCGTGTCGAACATGATCGAACACGCCGGCAATAATTGTAAATTGACAAATTGCGTGGGTAAAGGGGGCAGAAAGCGTGATCGTGTTGGGTCACGAAGCAGAGCGCGTCAACGGCAAACGGCGGGCGATTAATCAACCAGGCAATTCATCTTAATGACCGAGCTAAGGCAGCTTGCGCTTTCATGCTCGTAACGTAGGCGCAGCCAGACGTACGAACACGGCTATGTACAGTGGTGTTTATTACTGCTCTCGATGTACACGGCCGTGCAGTGTTGTTACATGGTACATGATCCTGCAGTTTTCGCGGTGGTTAAGTCGGCTACTACGGCGAAATGGCTCCGAGGAGCACTTACTTTCATGTTCAATCGATTAAACGCAGCTTTACCTGTTGTCGGTTCTTCGCATTGGTTTATACATTCTATGTACTTTCTGAGCTGAATATGGATATTCCCCCGTATCTGTGCGCGATTCCTCATGTATATAGGGTGGGTGGGTAACAACTGAGATTATGGTAATTTCCTGGGCAAAAATACATAAATGGAAAATGTGGAATATAATTTTCTTATATGGGCCTTCGTTTTCGAGGAAATCGATGTTGAAATTTGTCTAGAAATAGGATAGATGTTCAAATTACTGCCAGTGTCTCTATTACTGCCACTTTATATATATTTTACTTAATAAAAACGTAACATATAAAGAATAGTATACAATAATAATAAAAATAATAGTAATAAGAAGAAGAAGAAGAAAAAGATGCAGAAGAACAGTCCCAATTTAATAACAAATTTTTTTGTACACTATTCCATCTACGTTACGTGTTTATTAAGTAAAATAAATAAAGTGGTACATAATAGGGGCACTGCCAGTACTTGGGACATTTAGGGTAAATCCGGGAGACGCGGTCGGGCCGGAGAGTTGGTCGAGTCGCTATATTTCAGACTCTTATTACTTCTCTAGAAGCCAGTAGTTTTTCTGGATTTATAGGCTTTAAAAGGTAAATTGAGGTTACATTTAACCTCTTTTGTCAAACAACGGTGTACAGAATTGTATTTAAAATTTACTTCTATGTTTATTTTCGTTTAATGTTTGGGATAATAAGATAGTAGAGATATTGAGTGACAATGTAGCCAAAGTATTTGGCCATATTAACTCTTCCTCTCAAAACTAACGAGAAGACCATCTCTCGCCGCAGAAAGGAGAGATGGTCGAGTTATGATTTTTTTTATTATTTTTGTTTACTTTTTTATTTTTTTCATTATTTTATTTTTATTTTTGTTTATTTAGTTTATTTATTCACTTTTGTATTCATTTGCCTTGCCAATCGCCAGTAGGTACTTCATTTTTTCTTTGATGTGTTCTTTACTTGTTTAGCGTAAACAAATTAAATATCAATGAATCTGCAGTTGTATTTACTCATAAATAATTTTGCTTTATCCTTTGTTAATTTTCCATGAATAATTATGTAAGTGGTCTCTGCCAACGACGAAAACCATTTCCCCGGCACCTCGGGAGAGGTGGTCAGTTGTCATGACTTCAGTTTTCAACCCGATTTACAGTAAATGTTGTCTTAAAGCAAATATCGACCAGTTTTTCTGAATCAACATAAAATTCTGAACATATAGGTTTGTTCTGATAAAATAAGTAATTTCTATATTACTTTTAATAGCCATTTTATATTATCTCGACCGTGTCTCCCGGATTTACCCTACCTTAAATTGAAATTGCGGAATAAATTTGCTCGAAACAGGCTTTGTCTTTGAGAAAATCGAGTTTGAAAATCCACCGAGTACGCGTGCATTTGATTAAAACGTCAGTTCCACTTTCAAATCGATAATCTCGATAGGGAAGTCTCATTCGAACAAAGTTATTTTACAATTTCGTTTTATTTATAAACGAGGATTCATTTCTCTTACACCTTGAATTCCTATTTCTATACAGAAGCAATACTAATTGATCATGCGCTTCCCAATTGAAGCTAAAACAGCCATTAGGGTGTGATTCTTTTTCCAAATTAAACGTTCCCTAAACATTTCCCAAACGTTACGTCATTAAAAACGCCCCGCCACGGCGAAGCTTCACCGCGGCGGGAGTCAAAGGATCGCGGACGGGCACACATGTATCGGAAATTGAAATCATTGAACAGTTCCAGGGAAAATCCTTCGTACACAGCTACGACGACGCGGTGTAATAAAGCGGGGGATGAAGAGTCCTTATTTACGATCGTTTCCATGGCTTGAATAAATATTTCCATTGCACCAGCGTCCCGCCGTTTCCCCTCACCCTTCCCCGCCAACCATCCCTGTTTTCGAATTGAATTTAGTAGCGTTTATATGCCCGTATAGTCGTCCCTCGTGCATGGAAAATGGAAAATCACGAATCGATAAAAACCCTATCACATCTCCCCGGTGACAACAACTCGATCCCACGTAATATAACGACCTGCACGCACCGCCAGCACGACCTGCCCTCCCGCCCCTGCAAACCACCGGCGGCGCTCTAATAGCTGTACATGCGCGCCAGAGAAATTCTGTTAATTGCTCGATACCGGTCTAATGAGACGCAGTTATAACTAGGCTCCCCCGCTGGGTGCAGTAGGTTGCATCGATACCCGATGATTTCGATAGATATCGGAATTGGAGCCGAGGGTGGCATCGTACCCCGCCAGCTGGAAGAATTTCGACGAGGGTGTTGAAATAACTGACCCGTCTGCCTGCAGCCGCGAAGTTCAATTTGGCCCCTGCTCGAAATTAGGATAATTCTCCCTCGTTGTAATTTGGAAGAGTCGTACGGGGATCCGAGATATCGGGTTACGAAAGGGTAGCACTTTGTGGAAGTTTCAGGGAAATGTGGCTGCTGGAATTTTTGTTTCCGTCGGTCTCCTCGGCTCCAGCTTTGGACTCGTGGTGTTAAATTAAATATTAAATTTTGAGGTACTTTGTTTTAGGAATTAGTGGCAAGTTACTTAGAATTGAGATTGATGAAATTATTTCTCTTTGGATTGCAACACATTTTTGGGGATATTTGAAATATTTCTGTCCTATGCCAATTTTTTCACTTAAAAAAAAAACAGTCATGCTTTTCCTGGATTTAAAGATTTTTGGGTATTTGTTGGTAACCCGTTTTTTTGTGGCGTGTGTGATAGACTTAGGAAAAATTTGTATAATATTACATTCGTATTTTACCTAAAACCCAAAATAAACTTTCTCGTATTTGGCGTTATTATCTAATCCCCGGAAACTCCACGTCTCAGCATTCCACAATAGCATTTCATTTAAAAACTTCTAATTCTATTTAAACGGGAAAAGTTGAGCTCAACATCCCTTTAAAGTTTGTACCCAAAAGAAAATCCTTTCGTATGTACAAGGTTCTCTTCAAATTGAACAACTTTTGTTTGGACAATTCTCTCATAAATCATATACCTACTGTACAATTTTGGAACTGACCACATCTGTACTGTGCAGGTATCACTTTCCATGGCAGCCATATTGTTTTCCCCTAGAAATGGCCCACTGGAGTTGTACCTCAAAGATATATGGGAATTGTTATGCAGTTGAGTATTAGAATTTGCACAGGAAATAGCAAAATATTTTGTGATTCTACATAGAATATCCAATCATTGTACTCCACGCTGTTGCATATATTACCCTCGCACACTGCCTGTTCTATTCCCAACCGTAACTCGCTGCGCAGTGAAGCAACGTTACACGTTCATAGTGCTGATTCAACTTTACGACGACGTTGTTAACGGGGTAATGAAAGAACGGTGTGGCGCATTGGCGTTAATTCAACTGCATTTCGATACGCGGATAATATCGCTTGCCATCTTTTACTTGCTATAATATGAGCATAACTCACACTGCACCTTCATTAATTGTAACGACAGCAATTTTATTCTGTAGCTGTGATTAGAATTTCGAGTTTTGTGAATTTGAAAAAGATATCTGCTTGATTAAATCTCCGTTTGAAAACTACATAAGCATTTCTTCACTTTCACTTTCTTTTGCGGTCGAATAAATAATATAATTATACCATCTTGTGTAATGTTAATTTTCTACATGAAATTGAAAGTGTGTTACCCTGATTATGATACAACGCTATTGGTTACAGTACGAAATTGAAGTAAAAATTTAGATATGTATTTTTTGTTAAAATGTTAGTTACACTCATATTATGATCTCGACATGATGTATTTTAGGTATCTAATGGACTTTAAATTAACGAGACCAAAAAGAGAGATCAAAAACAAAAATTCTGTTTTAACTTTAAATTATTTGATTGGTTATATAAATAATTTTTTTTTATTTAATGCAGAACTCTGGCGCGAAGTGAGGCACACAAAACTTTCCCAGCAGAAACGATCGCTCCAAAAGGTTTGACTAACTTAAGGGGTCATGCCCAGTCAGGAGGCCGAAAAAAAGGGTGGTCTTTGGAAATTTTTTACTCAAAAGCTATAACACATTTCTCAAAAAATCTTTTTTCCTTTTAAGGATTGCATCTAGTATCGTGCATCGTAATTTTTTTATTTAAAAATATTTATCAATAACTAAGTTATTGTCCATCACTCGAAGGTTCTCTCAAAAAGAAGGCTTCTGCGGTGACCACTGCTACTCGAAAGTCGATCATCTAAAATAAAAAATTCAAAAGAATTTACTTATTATATTATATTATCTAGTCTTTGAACGAAGGATTTTTTTATCCAATGCTTAGTTTTCTTTTAATTGACGAAAATCAGGCACGATTTATGATGAAAATTGAAACTTTTACTTTAAACATCCGCCATTTTTTCCGAAAGCAATATTTCGAAAAATCCTTCGTTCAAAGACAAGATAATATAATATACTAAGTAAATTCTTTTGAATTTTTTAATTTAGATGATCGACTTTCGAACAGCAGTGGTCACCGCAGAAGCCTTTTTTTGAGAGGACCTTTGAGAGATGGACAATAACTTTGTTATTAATAAATATTTTTAAATAAAAAAATTACGATACACAGTACTAGATGCAATCTTTAAAAGGAAAAAAGAATTTTTGAGAAATGTGTTATAGCTTTCGAGTAAAAAATTCCCAAAAATCACCCTTTTTTTCGGCCTCCTGACTGAGCATGACCCCTTTAATATAGTATTTTGCAACACTTTGCGCCACTCAAAGTGTTAATATCATTCAAAACTGTTAAAAGTGTAAAGTGTTGAACAGCGTATCGGCACCCAGAACGAATAAGTGAACCTGTAACAGTGTGTTGCGCGCCATGTTGTAGAGTGTAATGGAATAAAGTGGATTGTTAGTCGCCCGCCCGTGCGACGATGGCAATTAAGTGGCAATTGAACGCGCCCGACGGGAATCAATTGCGCATAATCCTTCGCGTTAGTTGTCGATGTCCGTGGACGGGCATTTACTTACCCTGCTCCTGCGCCCAATTGATAAGAGACGGTACACGGGCATCAAAACTGGAATAACAATTCTCGAAGCGTGCGGACGAGTCCAGGCCAACGGTCTCGTA
Organism: Andrena bucephala; assembly: GCA_947577245.1. Taxonomy (NCBI): domain Eukaryota; kingdom Metazoa; phylum Arthropoda; class Insecta; order Hymenoptera; family Andrenidae; genus Andrena; species Andrena bucephala. The sequence goes on from OX387715.1 coordinate 12,484,556, forward strand.
ATTGGCTTTAACTCCGCAGAGTAACGCCGTGGCACATGCCGAAGACTCTCCAACCTGGGCGTCCATGTTGTAAGTCTGGAAACGAACGGAAGAGAAAGAGGAACTTTAATTAGTTTGCGACATCGAGGTATGCCTGTCAGTTGCAACAGAAAATAGCAGTGGGTTCGGGCCGATTTCTATTTTCAAGTCGACAATTTTTCGGCTGTATAACATTCGAGTTCTGGTCACCACGATTAATCCCAGTGGAATCGTTCGAACAATCGGGCTTGCAAGTCAGCTTTGAGAACGTAGGGCTCTTTCTGACGAGACACTTCCGTGACTCGTGTGACTTTTATTACGAATGTATTCGCATCGGACTGATTGTGATAGTTTAAAAAAGATAGAAAATATGTGAGTAAGGTAAATGTACCAGTGCCCGGCCATGTCCCAGTACCTGAACAGTAATGCGAATTTTATTTATTTTCAAGCTTCATTTTTAATGAAATTAGAAATAAAAAATAGTACCATAATGCATAAGTATTTAGCAATATTAATTAAAATCATTATTATAGAAAATTAAAAATCGTGAGATAAAAATAATTATTTTGTAACACACTTCGTACTCATAGCAGATTTCGAGAAATTTCTTAAGCTTCTGTCAAGACACTTCTGTCATTTACTAAGAAAATATTCACAGCATTTCTTATTTATATATGTGGGATATAATATATATTTAATAAAAGCAGGAATAGATATATGTACAAGATTGAGGATTAACTAAAACTAACACATATATCTATTCCTGTTTTTATTAAATATATATTATATCCCACAATTTTGGGGGCTCGTCCGGGATATAATATATATTTAATAAAAACAGGAATAGATATATGTACAAGATTGAGGATTAACTAAAACTAATACAAAGTAATCGACTACAACACAAAAACGACCCGACTTCACACAACTCCTCCGATCGTCCACACACTCTGCCGACCGTTCCAACTCCGCCATCCCTCCGGAAAGCCCACCTTTCCGAAAAGGACGCTACACCCCCACCACGCACGCTTTCCAAGTCGCCCTCATGCCCAAATATGGACATTCTTTCGCCACGCACTTTCATATCCCGACAAACCCTTGCGCGCGTCGCTGGGCCCGGTGACGCGTTGGGTCTCCTCAGAGGTTCTCATCGTCTCACTGAACCTATTCCGATACTACATATATTATAATAATACATTATTATAATAGCAAATAGATTTAAATTTAATTAAAGATGGTTAAACTTGCAAGAAAATGAATATTTTTTAAACAAGTCTATGTTTATTTACTGGTACAAGAATTACGCGAATGTAAGTACCTAATTCAGATATATGGACATGCATTTTTAGGTTGTCCGCTTACTGGGACGATATAATTCAGGTATTGGGACATGCAGTTTTAGGTTGACCGCTTACTGGGACATCTGCATGTTTTCGTATTTTTATTAATAAATACGTCTATTATAATACATAAACTTTTCTTTTCAGTTTCCGATAGTATAATATTGTGTTATCTTCCACATTTCAACAACATTTTTTTATTTCGTGATGGTTTTACAAATTAAATTAGAAGACAAACTTTGCCGCTATTCCTTAAGCCCCTTAAGCGTCCGGGTATTGGTACATTTACCTTATGATAGAAATGCTAATCATAAGGCAGAAAATTGTTTCGTGTAAATACCTGCAATCCTATTGTTTTAAATCTCTATTTTTCATCATTTATATTTTTTAAAATTGTGGGATGTTTCTATATATATGCTACACGTTATCATCTTTGATGGTTGAAGTCACGTTTGACTCCTGATTCCAATAGGTAGAAGCCGGAAATTTATCGTATTCTATTGGAAAATCAGACCTTGATATAGAAATGCAATGTGTCATAAACCGATTATAGTACAATACACATTCCTGTCGCATTAAATTTTATCATGCTGCTTATACTCTGCCATTATACCTTCATTTTTAGTCGGTAGCAGATAAAATATTAATCATCCGTTAGTTACTATCTAGTGACTCACCTTTGCCCTACAAAATAGTTGACGTTCCTACAGCCGGTCTCTGTAAATATATTTGCAGCATGTCTCTAATTGCAATGCGAGTCAAAAGAATATTTTAAATTCATATTTCTACGTGCGTCCATAAATATTCTCAATACTGGATTGCCCTTATCGCGTTGATATCACTTTCCTGTATTACATGAAAATTACAGACTTCGCGACTTCCTCTTACCCATCGCCGTGCATTCCGTGTGACCTTTCAGAAACGCAGTACACAAACCGAGAAATTAAATTGCAGAGTTCTTGTAGAAAAGGATGCAAAAATTTTATCAGAAAATGTTGTACGTGTCAATGGTACCTACTACTATAGTATAGAATTTTAATGCAATTTCCCTTTGTAAATAAGTTACCAATAGTACCAAAAGATCCCAGATAGACTTTAAAGGGAATTCATGAGATAGTCCTGAGATGCCGAAATGAATTTATCGAAAATTTGAAGCAATCTACAGTAAATTCTGTTTGAATAAATATATAACATCAAATTTACCCAAATTTTACATCGTATCATGAGTTAAATTCTTGATCATGCAATGAACCAATACATTTACTACATGTTTGATCAATATTGCTACATCGTTAGACTCATGTTAATTTACTAAATATGACTAAAACATATGTTGTAAATATAATGTAAAGTGATGATTTGATAAAGTTTTATTGTATTATAGTAGTGTAGCTAAGCATAACGAAGAGGTGATATCTCTATTAAGGAAAATTGATGAAATACTTGATTCGAAACAATCGATTGATGAGAGTAATATATTTGAAATACCTCAAGGTTTCCCTTTACATAAAATTGACGATTTCAATGCATTTGAAAATGCTCAACAAGTAAATCATGATGTATTGGTATGCACATATATTTATATTTTCATTATCATATTGTGATAACAATATCAATTATTTATATATGTACATATGTATACATTCATGTATATACAGCAGAGACATTTGGAATTTGTTGGTGGTCAAAATTTAAAGGACCCGTTACATAATTTTATTCGCGACTCAACCGATTGAAACGCAACTTTGTGGGTTTTTAGAGTGACTCAAAACAAGAACAACGGTGAGTTCCATTTAGGCCCTAACGCTCTTTAAGGGGGTGAAAACTAACCTCAAAGTCAAATTGGCACTTCCACTTTTTCGCGTATAACTCTCAAAGTTCAACAGACAGAAAACAATGTTTCAAACAAAAGTTTAATGGTACAATAAGCGCTGCAAACATTCGTCATCAAAATTTCCAACTCCCCATTCTGAAGCAACGTACCAATTAACAAAGAATTTATTATAGTTTACAGACCTTCCTGCGAGTAACACGCGAGAGGTAGACGATACGCTGGATTACCTGCAGATAAATCGTCGATCGTGTGTCACTAATCTACGACGAGGAAAACAAAAGCTATTTTTATCAAGATCGCAAAAATATTCCGCAACCGACGCTACCGTTTCGCTTTTTTGCGACTTTTCATAAATTATCTCCACCGTTACAGCGGCTGCATTGTGTATTATGATAATCGGTCTTCCTTTGACCGCCGCGCGGCAATTGGCGGGGCTGGAGGGTGGGGGGGGGGGGGGGAGTTATGGAGGGACCGGAAGCTGTGTGTACATAAATCTTGTCGCCATTATTCGCAGGCGGGCTGGGCTGCGTAAAATACTGCTGACTTCCGGCGGTTTTCTTATTATTCGAAAACCGTGCGGACCACTCGAGCCGCCGAGTGATCCGAATAATAACAGGGCATCGTTTCGATCCAGCTGCTGGGGCGGTCGCGCATTTCCGTCGGCTGAAAATGCAGCAAGAAACCGCATAGCGGCGGATTCGCACATATCAGTTCCGACGACGGTTCAGTGCTGTCAGTCTCACTGGTCCCCTTGTTTCGGTGGCAGAAACTGACGCGGATAGGTGTGAGCTGCTCCAAAACAGGGGAACGATATAATAAGTGTGAATCCGCCTTAAAGCGCACCTGCTATTATCGCACAGTTCCCGTAACATCCGCGTAACACGCTCGATTAACACTTTTACTGCCACAAGATTTGGAGAAATGCCCCTTCAAGTTGATCACGGCTTTCCAGCGATCACTTCTGCTGGGAAAGTTTTGTCCAGCTCGCCCCGTGCTTTGAGACTATGCCGACACTAATGAAAATTTAAACTTCCGTATTGTCTATTAAATCTTCACGAAGATACTGCCAATGGACAGGCGACGCACAGTGGCGAATTTGCCCGAAATCGTGGCCGAAACTAATATGTATCTTCAAATGTAAGTTAAATTGTTGAAATTTAACTTACAATGACACGACTCTATAAAGATAATAATGTACTTTTTTAATTAAAAATTGAGAGTGATAACAGAGATTTGCACAATCAGGCTTTGATGCATGACTCAAATTCAATAATGAAAGGCTAGTTTGGCAGATGGAAGTTTTCAACTCAGAAGCAGATAGCTTTTAAAACGTATTTAACAAGACAGTAAAGATTACTAACAATAATTTGTTACCACAGCGCAGTCCTTGACTTACGATTTTTTGGCTCCCTGGCTTACATACGTCATATCAGGAAGACATCCAGACACTGTCCTCGCATATCCCCTGTCCCAATAGTTACCCCACTCACAGCAAACATCTTTAAATGACAAAAAGTCAGATATATCATCGATACGTAGTTCTTGCTGCTTATCGAGCCCTGATAAGATAATACTATATAAAGCCGTACGTTTCCCTATTACACAGACAGTCGTTTTTACTCGGCCAGCGATCACAAAGGCACTCGGTGGCGAAATCACAGATCGCAGACATAAAAGGCAAGCAGGAGCACGGAATGAATGACAATCGAGAGAAGAAGGCCGAGGCATCGTTCGGGAAGGACCAGAGCCAACCGAAGCAAGAAGATAGACAGCCCTCGTGGAATGGAAATCGGGGAAAACAGACGGAAAAGCAGCCCACGGTGGACGAAATACAGCGCGAAGTGAAAGACACGCTGCTGAGAATAGTGGAGAAGCAACAAAAAATGGGCGAGGAGCAGCCTAAAATGGTCGAAGAGCAGATCGCAGATCCAATTGCATCCACGTCGAGTACGCTCGAGCCTACCCACGTAGACGGATGGCCGTTTCAAAAATCAAAGTGAGTGGCGTTTTATTATTTCGTAACAAGATCGATGGGCAGGTGAACGTTTTCCTGTGACGCGATAACGTTGGATCGACGCGAAACCACGATTGCCGGTTTTCGATGGGAACGTTCCGTGTCGAGTAACAGCTTCTGGTCGACGCGCGGCGTAGAAAAGCCGGAAAAACCGACCGTTTGACACGTCCGACACGCGAGTGAAAGCAGAGAGGCACGCATTTAGGTATCAGGTTCGGACGAACGTGACTTTACCAGGAAACGTCGGCGACGCAGTAACCGGCTAACGTAAAATTCTCCGTGATCTAGGCTGCACTGCGAAACAGCTGGATTATGTACTTGGCAAGTATAGACGGTGTTCGCGAAGTCGTGCGACGTATCGCGCGCGTGTAATACATATTAACATAAACAGAAGTGTGTTTGAGAATATTATAAAAGGAATCGTTGCTGCGTTTAAAAATAAAAATGTTGTTTATCATAATAGAGGTTTATACGTCCATTGTTAATCTGAATGTGCAACGAACTCAGTAGATAAACATGACTCACTATTTAGTACAGACTCAGAAGCACAAGGTTTTTCTTTTTTTTTTTTTTGATAAGGGCCACGTATGCTTTTACAGGTTTAGTCAGTTGACAGAACCAAGTGGCCAGATTAACTGATAAGGGCAAAAACTGTATCTATTGATTAGTAATAGAGAAGAAATAACAGAAATGATTCAGAGTCACCCCACGAAAAATCGATGAATTTTTACAACTGAGGGCAAAGATTTTTATGAAATTGATATATTATGTAGTCTACGCGAAATTAGGGAGGGTTTGAGTCATAATTTTGCTGATTTCGGAATTGTTTATAAAACACAGAGTGTCGAATTTTGCAACATTTTATTGTTTCCACGAAAACAGGAATTAATATTTAATTTTAATCTCCGAAAGTATCAGTCGTACGAAGTTCGTTCTTTTATTACTTTAATCGAAAAGTATTGACCTTTCTGAATTATTAGGTGTAACGAACAATAAGAAATGTACGTTTTTCGGAACTGCATTTGTCGGTACCTTCTGGTATACTATCAAACGCTTGGACCACGAACTTTTGAACACCCTGTGTATGGAGTGCTGCATCGCGAAGACATGAAATATGCATATTTACCTGCGGAGAATTAACATTTCTACGGGCGGAATTAATTTCACGCGCGAGCACGCGGGTGTGTATTGGGCGGGAACTTCGGTATTACAGTCGAAAATGTTGAGACGGGCTGTTTTATGCGCGACGAGATAGTTTCGAGAGGTTTGCAAAGGTGCACGTAGCAAATTTTCGTTCTCTTCTGTTTCCTTTGAAATGCTCAGAGTACTTTGAACGCCAGCTGGAGTGTTTTAAGTGATCCTTTAGTTTGGTTAGACTAACAATTAGTAAAGTGCAATCAACGAGTCTGCGAGGCACGATCTTTTTATTTAGAAAAGCAAACGCTGCGAGCGTCTTTTTGAGAGACCTGCTGGGAAATCATGAAGCTTTTACTGCTTTGTAATTCATTCAGCACCAGTTCAAACAAATGTAGTAATGCTAGATTAAGTTTATGAATGTTTAAATAACTTCTCAGCATCCCAACAGTAGCCATGAATTTTATTGTCCCTATTCGATTAATAAGGGTTTGAATATTCCTTAAACTTTCTGAAAATTAAAACACTTGCTAATTCTTCATTAAGTGCTTATCTACCACAAAGTTGTTCCTGGAATTTGAATTCTGGATCTTACGAGGTTTTTCACATTTTTATATATAACGTAAATTTCGTCCTAGAAATAGATAAAATGTTTGCATATTACAAGAACAATGATCTCACCTCGAAAATGAGTGACAGAACCGCGAAATGCATCCATTATTGTCTAACATTTCCCGCGATTAACTTTGCCACGGAAACACGAATACAATTTCGTTTTAATGTTCCCTCGCGTTTAACAACAATACAAAATATTGAAAAGTTAGACAGAGAAAAAACAATGTTTATTATACATAATTCCAGCGTGGACGATCCATGGTGGTTATTCGAACCGAAAATACACATTCAAGAATTGAAGGGTAAGGGGAAAAAACAGAGAATGTCACAAAACAGCTTTATCGAGAAAATAAAGTTTTATTACTTTAATCCATCAGTAATGAAACAAGGTTTAATGCATTTAATTTTCTCATATAACTTTCTTCTTAAATAATTTTTTGTTTCGCCTTGACGACAGAAGCCTATGCTTAGACAAAGAGTGAAGAGTGGACATTTATTTTTTTTTAACCAGTACCTACCTATACAAAATCTTTAACGTTATCTTACGGTGGTACTTGAACATTACAACCCTTCGTGATGCGACAGTTTTGTAGTCCCAGTTACCACCAACAAAATATTCTATAACTCGCAAAATCACGAAAAATGGACATTCCCTGTTTCTCCTCTTACCCTTCGATTCACCCTAACCTTCACCAACCCGTATAAAAAAGCCACTATGTAATCGCCATATTAACACGAGCACCCGACGATTATTAAATCGTTCGATTCGATCGGGTTTTAACGCAGCCCTATCCGCCGCTGGGGCCTCAATTTCCACCGGAGACATTAAAGCTTGCTCTTGATTCTCGCTTCTTCTTTTTAAAACACCGCTTGCACCCGCGCCGCTGCAATATCGCGAGTGGCACCTTTTCTCTTCCCTCGTCGCCGGCGAATAATATTATGCGGAAGCGTAAAAGCGTCGTCCGCTGTCGCGGTTACTCATCTGGACGGTGGCGCGATTCGCGCGGTGTGTAATCATCAGAAGGGAAAAATAGGAAGCTGCTAGTATTTATAACGCCATCCCGGCGTTCCGGCCGCGGGAAACCCGTTGCAACGGAAATATTTCTCTACAAGCTCCGGGGGGGGAGGGTGCGGTGGTGGGAAAAAAATGCGATAGCGTTATAACGTTGCATATAGCGCGGGCGAGTTTGGAATTCGTTGCGTGCACCGTGCGGCATCGCAATTCTGATACATCATTTTCGCGGTGACAACGTCGTTACAGAGGGAGGAGCAGGGAAATTTTCAATGCATAAGAGGGAGCAGACATTTGTCCCGTGGTCCGATCTTTGTTTCGAAGCACGTGCACGTGAATTATAATATATTGCGGTGGCGTTATGATTTTAACCATATTTCAGGGGTGCTTTGGTAAACAAGTGAGGAACTTATTTGTAGGTCTTATCGGGCGATCGATATATCATAAGCGGTTGGAATTTACGTTTTTTTTTGTTGTTGTTGAAATTATAACATTTTGTAATCGAAATTATAACAGGAATGTTCGTGAGATGAAAAGTTTAAATCATCGTGTTCCCTGTTTCCAACCAGATAACTTATTTTTTATGCACTTTGTACGCGGAAAGGCAACAGGGGTATCCAGATAACCAAAGTGAAAGAATCACTCTATATACCTGCATATACATAGAATGTGAATTTGAGCGGAATATATTCAATTGGACGACTATAACTTTCTGTGAACTTGACTGGTAGCAATTTACAAATTGATGTTCCGTTTTACCCCACCATTTAAGGGGGAGATCACTGTAATGGTCTGAAAAGTAAGAGTGTTTTCGGAGTTTTTTTCAACCAAACAACGCAAGTAAATCAATGTATTGCTTAGTATAGTTATTATATGCATATTGAAGGGTAAAAAATTTTTTTCCAATGAAATTCATAAATCCGTTTACCGGTATACTCTTCGCCAAAATGTGCGCTGTGGCAAAATCGTTTCTGTGACGTTGACAGTGCCTTAGACAAATGGTTAATCCGAATTCAAAAAGACAAAAATATTTAGAAACTAGAAACCTACGTCTATTACGTGACAATAAAAAAAGTCAATATCGCAATGGATACCGCTTCACGGAAAATGCTATATCTCTGTCAATTTTACGAATTTCTTCACGAAATTTAGATATGTCTTTCAGAAAATGCGAAAAAGAAAAAATCCATTTTTCCGATTTTTTACAGTGGTCTCCCTCTCCTCAAGCGAGGCAAATATTTCAATACCTCCGAAAAATCTGATTTTTCTTCGTTGCTATATATCTTTCTGAACAAAGTCTTTGAGTTTCTTATAGTCTAACGTCTACTTAAGACTCCTAGTGAAGCCCCATGTCCTTTTCCTTCGAATTTTTTGTTATCACACTCCAAACTCAGGCATTCCATTTTACCCCACTCCCCCTATAATCTAACCTGCGTATAAACGAATTAGCAATCTCATTAAAATGGATTTAATTTTGGAAAGCTTCACAGATCCTATCACTTCCAAATCCGCCTAATCCATCTAATTATTGTCAGAAGATTTACATAAAACTATAAACTGACGGTTGTAAAATGTTTTCGAATTTAGAGATAACTCGCCCACAATTCCTTGTAACTCGTTATTCGCCCAATAAATATTTGCTCGATATAATATGCGCCAGATCCGCCCCATTATGACTAGGTTGCAAGCACACTGCGGTGGCCTTTGTCAGTCGAGTTCCGTCATTCGTGTCCGTGCGCATAGAATCTGCTGGCATAAGTTCGTAAACGTGCCTGTATTCACTGGGGAAGTCTTTGAATCGGGGAACTCAGTGTCTCGAGCTGTTTAAAAGATTGATTCACCTGGCCTGGTAGCGTTTTGTCCTTCCTTTCTGTTCGCCGCTTGTTTTCGTCCCTTTTATTTAGTTTCCTTTATCGCTGGGCGGTTCAGCTGATATATACGCGCGTGTGTTTCCACGAGCAATGGAAACTGTGTGTTTTTTTTTTAAATTATTCAAAGCTGCCTCGCTTTGAAACCGTTTAACGCGACTCGTTAATTTTTCAGGCTCTCGCCTTTAATAGACGCTAACGCAGACGATAAGTTTGTGAAATATGGTAATTGAATATCCCCGAGTTTTCCATGGCCGAGGAGCCAGCTCCACTGAACTTTATCCACGTTCGCCGTTGGAACCGCGATTACAATTCCCCTGGGGAAACGACGAGGTATAACGAGATACGTTTACTGTCTGCGAAGCCAACACCGAGGTATCGAGTGACACCGGTTCGCGTTCGGTTCTGCTGCGATTCAACGCGGAGAGCGGTATCGATAATAATCAATGTCATCTGTAGATATCGTTCTATGAAATGTCTTGTGAAACCCTGCCGATTAGCGGCAATTACAGCTAGGTCGCGAATTATTCGAGTTCAAATAGTGCGATTCAAATAGTTCGAGTTAATGCGAGTTGTACAATGATACTAGGTCGCGCTTAATGCGAACTACAATTCAGTTAATGCGGGGCTAGCGCCAAGCCCCGGGGTCGAATGAAACTGTTAAAATTTTCAATTAATTATGAAATAACTGTAATTTTATGACTATTACTTTTTCGGTTCTGAGAAAACTTTTATAAAATGCAGTGAATTAACTGAAACTTTGATTCCATACATTTCTGTGTAAATAAGAAACTTGTATTTTCTTGAAAGTAGAAAAATGTTATAGTTAAACTGGAACATTTATTCTGCCCTGAAAAAGTTAATGTTGCGACAAACAGATTTCCTGAAAATGTTGTGGGGTAGATAGATATGAAGTTGAAAACTCAAACCATTCAGTGAAAATAGTTGTATAAAAATCACAATGTCCTTTCTCATTTATATTTATCCTGCTTCCAGTTCTTAAATAATACTAATTAAAAAAATATTCTTAACTTTTATATTTTACCCTTAAATATCTGTTCTAAAGTATATAATCCTCCAGAACTTTTATTAATTGAAGCTAAAATAAGTGTTAAAACTCTACAAAGTTAACTTAAACCAGAACAGACATGACTTAAATCTTAAAAGTTGGATAAATAACTTTTATTTATAAACGTTAACAATTTCATTCGACTCCTGTCAGAAGCTTTACGATTAGAATCACTCCAACCCCACCTTCGTTAGCATTGTAAAGATTTGAAAGAAAAGAAAACAGTTCAGTTCACACTGCTAAAATATTTTCGAAATATAATAAAAATGTTTTCGTCAGTGTGAAGATGTGAATCCACTAGGAGACAAAAATATCATATCTCGCATGAGACTTTAAACTAACGAGACAATTATTCCATTCTTTTATTATTTTCTTAATTATTTCGTCACTAGTTTCACGAAACTAAACTCTCATGAGACAAGTTTCGTAATATATTTTCAAAAATCTCATCTCTCGCGACTATTTCTATTATTTACATTTAGTTGTTGCTGAAATTACTTTTCAAATCATATTTATAAAGGAAACTAGAATTTATGTTTTAATAAGAAACATCAGGGGCATCATTCAATATAAAAGTATGAAAAATAAATATTGAATTTTACTTACGCGTAGTAATTCGAAAATAATTAGCTTCAATTGGCTTGAACGAAAAAGGTGCAGTAAAAGTTATCGATATGTTGACGAAACTTATCAATACCAATACAATTTTTAGAGTTTGAAATATTGATAAAAAATATCAATATGTCGACAGGGAAATATCGATATATACAGTTATCGATGAATATCGCGCATCACTACCCCGTCTTCCATTTTCATCGCTCCGAAACGCTGCAGAAAAGAATACCTAAACCGTACACCATGAAAAGTGCTCAAATATGCATCAGTTGTACATCCCATAGCTTTTATCCCTTACACGAATATCAAAACGCGGAACTACAGAAGCCTTCTCCTTAATTAATGAATAATCGGGTAATGTTCTCTTCTACTCGAGCCCGCTTCTCCCCAGAACCGAATAGCAGAATCACTATCCACGTTCGCGCTCGAAGTATCAGGGCCGTTTCACTTCCTTCCCGGCGCGAAAGTAGGGGTAATCGCGCTCAGCCCCGATTTCTTGGGGAACGGGTGTTCGATCGGCGCACGTGCGTGGTTACAGGACTTACAGGGAGGCTGCGATGGCAACGTGGCTCCGCGATAAAACGGCCACGACCGTTACGGGAAGTTCTTTAGCCGGGGATTGCGATCTAACTTAAAATTAAATTGACCGTCGGATGATTCGATGGACGGTGGTGCTCACGCCCGCCCTGGGAACCAGCCGATTCTCTGCCCTAAGCAAGATTCCCCCGTCCGTGGCGAAGACCTACGTGAGTGGAAAGTACGAAACAGCCTAATGCACTTCCCTGCAAGGGCTCTCCTTTACACGGCTTTATAAATGCTGTCGCCCCATTTCAAGGGGGGGGGGGGGGGGGACGCGCGAACACGCGAACGACGAATCTGCCATAAAAGTACTGAACGATGAAACGGGACTTACACGACGGACGAGTCTCTAACATGTAAGAAAATAATTTTACAGAACGAAAACGGGTAAATTTTTAGGGAAAAATCGGAAATTTCCTTCAAAATTCTTTCATTCTGCCAATTTTTATTGTTACGGGGTCTCTGTGCTTCCAGCTATAGCGACAAACATAATAAAGAAAATAAACTTCAGTTTTTCCATTTTGGATGACTATAACAGTCCCCGCATCATAGCCCGTCGGAAAAGAATGTTTATGAAGAAGCTTATGCCACCGATTATATTTATGTATATATGCGATAAAAAAGATCAAAAAAATTCTAAGTGTTACTTGAAACATACCTTAATATGCAGGGAAAGCGCCAGATTGTATAAGCTTATAGTTTTTGTTAAATAAATTCCCCAAGATGGTGTCGAAAAACGGGCAGTTGCACTAGAGTACCCCCTTAACCTTTCCATCGGAGTCGAGGCCCATTATCATAATGTAAACACTTTCACGACTTCAATAAAATTCAAAGCTGCAGCACCTATATCCAAAATTTTTCTTGAGTACACACACCACAGTAATCCATAAGTTATTTGTACGTCTGATCAGGCGTTTGGTAGGTATATCATAAGTGGTTGAATTTACGTTCCTTTTTGAAGTTATAACATTTTGTATTCTAAATTATAAAATTCAAAGCTGCAGCACCTACATCTAAAAATTTTCTTCAGTACACACACCACAGTAATCCGAACCATAAACTATACAGGGTGTTCATCTACCTATGCTCAATACTCTAGAGGGTTATTATATAAGCAAAAATAAGACGAAAATCAAGAGTAATGAAATTGCGGTAAAGACTTCGTTTACGAGAAAATTGACTTTGAATTTCGACGCGTCAGCTGCCCGTAGGACGTTCCGCTCAACTCCGCGTGTCCCCCTAGTGCCTATGATGCACGCGTATTTAGTTGAAATTCAAAGTCAATTTTCTCGAAAACGAAGCCTTCACCGCAATTTCGTCACTCTTGATTTTCGTCTTATTTTTACGTGTATAATCACCCTGTATAGTATTAAAGTCTGACTCGTCCTAAAATCGTCCAAGCGGCCATATTTCCTCTAAATAATTACAACGCGTACAGTACACGCGGTACAACGTTCATCCGTTAGACCCGCGGTCGCGTAAACGTCTAAAAGTTTCTGAGCTGGAGTGCCCAACGCCGTGTATCTGACCATTGTCGTAGCTATTATTTGTTGCACTCGGAGCGCGTGGCCGTGTTCCAACCGCGCCGTGCCCTTTCGAGATTCAAAATTTTACGAGCCGCATAAAAATCGTCGGCACGCGAAACTCGGTGGCGACCCCACCCATGTTTTCGTTCAGTTATTTTTTGGCTTTGGTCTTTTCCAACCGCGTATCGATCGACGACGTCCGACAACGCCGAAAATTTCGGCGACAATTTCTCATAATTAATTGTGTTGCTGGTAGTCACAATTATTCCTTTTATGAATAAATGGAAATTCAGTCGTCTGTTCGCTGGAATAAATAAAATAAATCAGTAATAAATACTACTTAGTGTTGTTAGTAATCGGAAGTTTCCTAGGTCGATGATTCATTCGAAACTAACCCAGCGTTTTTTGATCAGGTATGACGACTTCGTGCCTGAAAAACCCGCTCGAGTCGAAGTCCATGTGGATTCTGAAGTGTACGAGATGAACCACAAGCGGCGGGGTGTCGCTCTGATCTTCAATCACGTTTCGTTCAAAAAGATGCCAGAGAGGACGGGCTCTATAAAGGATTGCAGTGACCTTGAGAAAGTATTGCGGGACCTTCATTTCCAAGTTAAGGTGCACCCGAATCCAACTACTCAAACTATTGCAACAGTTTTGAGATCGAGTAAGTGAACTTCCCTGACATTTATTAATTATTAAAATGACCGAGTACAAATGAAAAACTGAAATGAAAACTGATATACATTTTATTATAATACACGCCTAAGATCAAGGTTCTTTGAAGGTGGTATTATTACATACGGCTGACCTCTGGATATCAGTTAGAATACTTTGATAAAAATTAGCAGGCCCGTTAAAACAAAATATACATTAATAATATTGATAATTTTGAAAGAACTAATTTTGTAGAAACAGAAATTATGTTCACCATGTCCGTCTTTTAGAACCACCCAAGTCCTAAACTGTTTGCAAAACATTTCTTTGCGTGTTCAAATTCAAACGAGATGTTCAGACGCCCTGTTCCTCGCGAATCATTCCACGAAACTATTCAAGCAAGACTTTCCTGTGTATAAATCTGCACATTTCCTTTAATATTCTCTCTTGGACGATCTTTTATACTTGTATTTCTCCCTTCGAACAACGATACCCTTCCATTCGCCAAGCGTATTCGCAGATAAAATATCGAACTTCTGAAACGTGGATTACCAAATTCATTTTATGCCCGGCGGATGCCTCCTGCTCATCTGTGCTGTCGACGTGACTTAGTAAACGAAACGAAAGCAGTCAGTTTGCAGCTGACACGGGCCAGGTATCCGCGTACAATCGCGCGAAAATCGTTCGATGAAATTACAAAAGGGTATCTGCTGAACCGTTTCCGCCTCGAAATTTTCATTCGAAGCACCTGGCGTGCAACGGGATTTCGGACGCGGGACACGTTTCGTGCGTACGCGTGGACAGCTTTTAATCATTTTTCTGGGCCCCGCTCGTTAAACAACGGACAGAGGCGAATAATACGCACGATAATTCATTTCGTCCGTCTACGCGTAACGAGTCGCATTTCCATTATTTGAGTAACGTCGTCGCTTTGATAGAGCTCTCATGTCCTGTTTCGGATGGAAACGCGATTTCCCGTGCACCTGCTAACGAACGAAAGTTATTATTAAACCCGCGATACAGTTCGAAAGGCGAAATAATTATCAGCTGGAATTTCGCGCGCAATTAAACGCGGAACAGCTATTTCAGCGATTTGCTCAACACAGTTATTAACACCCGAAGATGGCACACCGTGCAGCGTGGTGAAAATTAGTCAATAGACACGTAGACTAAAATTTATACATCATTTTAACTCTATTTATCCACACGAACCATTTGTTTTCACACTCGGTGAAGCAAGGTTTTAAAAAAACAAACTGCTAACTTCGTGTGTGCTCAAAGTAAACATTCGGGAACTCTCCCAATATACTATCGGTGCTTTTTAGAAAATATCGACATGAAAATACGTAGGGAACCATGCACGGGGCGTCTTTAAGCGTGGAAACACGTCGACGCCACTCGGAGCGATAACCTACTTGTTCAAGTATTATATTAGGTGGGTGCAAAAGTTCGTCGCTCACTGTTAGCTGGTGCTAAGTGTACGGACATGCCTTGTGTCACTACACCATTTGTACTTTTATCAGAAAAGTGGTAAAGGTCTAGATACCCAAGGAAAATACTTAGAATGAAAAACTTGTGATATATTTTACACCGATTTAAAATTTTTCTCCCAGTCAGAGTTTTCAAAGAAGTGAGAGCACAGTTAGGTAAAAAAATGGTCCGAGGTCTCAGTAGAGTTAAAAAAATAAGGTCTCAATTTAGTGGAAAAAGACTCGACTGACATAGTAAGATAAGATACAGCATCTGCTTTTATACGTAAAACGACGTAACGCCGACTGTTTTAAACAGTGATAATTTGAAGAGTGGGCTGAAGAGGGAAATGAGAAATGTTTCAATCGGTTAGAATGTGGGACTCGATGAGACGTGAAAGATATTCCTTGTCAATTGTATAGAATTTTGACAATTTTCTTTATTTCATTGACCATTATTTTTTTAATACATTATGAACAGTAATTTTTAGTTGACGGTGTTAATTCTGAACGCAAAAGAATGCTCTTCATGTTAGAAAAAAGCGGAGGGGAAATATTAAACAGTGTCGTCAGGGCATCTCGAAGAAAGAGGCAGTTTTTTTCTAGTGAAAAATGTTATCTTTAAACTGTCCAACTTTAAGTGTTCCTTCCAATTACAATTTTTATTAACTTTTATTAAGGGGGGACGCCTACCTAAAACGGTCGAAACAATGCGCTTCTTTGGAATTTTTTTCTAGAAAAACCGTTACACTTTTATTAATAACGAAAGTTGATTTTTAACAAGAAAGTTGATTTTTTTACGAAATGTCACTAACTGCTACCAATCCGGACCACTGTGCGTCACCTTTAATCGAATAATAAACAGAAATTATTCGAGAAACAGAAAACTGTATTTCATCCACCGCGCTCGAAACGTATTCCTAAATTCCCGTTCAATGTAAAGGAACTATAAAATTCGCACGCCAAAGAGATCCAGACGTTTTGCCCCGGCAAATCGTCGGTAAACCGTCTCGCAAAGGGCGGAGACACGAAACCATCGCGGTATCGTCCGCGAGAAGTCGCGGCGACCAGCACTTTGTTTGAATACTCCTCTTTAATATTCATCCATTGAAATGTTGACACAATAGCCGTCGTTGCGACGCTGTCCGACATACATTTATCAAACGCCTTTGTCGCCGTTGGACAAAGATGTTCTTACGTTGTCGGGGAAGCGTGAAGCTCGTAAATCGCGCGCCCTTTAACCACCCGCCGCCCATAACAATCGCGCCCCCCCAGGTTTTATTTAAAAAGCCCTTGGAAGGTATTATCGGAATGGCGGATTTCAATGAACGTGCTCGCCGCAACTCCCGCACCCAATTCGCGGTACTTGGTCCTTTTCGTTTACTGTCGCGGTTCAATGGGACGGTGTTAAAGGGTTGGGCGCGGTGACTTTGTTAGCTTGAGATATTTTTGTCGCCTCATGCCGAAAATGTGGGTTTCGCGAGGTGGTGTCTCTGGTGGGCCGTAATTAAGGGATTAATTATGTGACCTTTTAGATTTTATTGCGTTAGGATTAATAATTTAAGAATTGTAATTACGAAATTACTGTACCATTGACAACACTTGATAATGCTTGAAGATAATTGGTCAATGAATGGAACAGTATTACTCCTAGTACAGACGATTAAAAAAAATTTGTTACCAACCAAGTAGTAGAAATCATACCACACAGTTAGAAAAGTAGAAATAAGTAACATGGTGAAACCAGTAGTGCAAACCAGTGTAGAGTCAAACAACTGTGTTTTATTGAGCACGTGTGCGCAAAATACAAGGAAACAAGACTAATTGTACTTTTGATAAACCGTTAGAAAACTACTGGTGAGCTTTTCGATTAATATATTTTACCAAGTACCTAGGTAATGTTTAAACATTTCCATTCAAGTAATTGTGTAATTTCAAAACATCTCTCGCATTTCCTACCAACGCTGACGACGCGATAATTATATTGGAGCCTCAACATACCTACGAGGCACCAGGAATAGATAGAGTTTCGCGATTTTAACGGGAATATCGTTTAGATTATAATGAGAACGCAGTGCCGTTAATAATACAGATAACAGAACGAATTTGATATTTGACGTTCAACGTGGCACTTTTCCACAAGCTTCCGTTTACACAGAGGATATAATCATGCGCCATGGTACGCGCCACTGGTAAGTCATTAGTAGAAATTGATATCTATGACAGAACATAATCATTGAGGCGAACGAATATTCTCCACATTTTGCACGAGTACATTTCAATATAATTAAAATCGTTGTTGCAGGCGAGCCGATTAATTGATTGGAAAGTTCAGAAAAAAATTAATTAAATTAAGTCTGAAATTCGGAAGGATTGCAAATTTGCTTCCAGAATGTAGTAGAAAATTACGGGAAGTAGTGGAAAAACGAGATATTTTTATGAGTCTTTAATTTCATGGTAAAAACAGCAAAGGGCTTCCTGCTCAGGATGTTTAGTGGGTTTAGTCTTCTCAGGATCACGTTGGATGATAGTTCCATTCCTTAAACTCAGTTCTTCCTCTACAAAAAGTCTACCTCTACTGGCTACCTACGAAGTTCGAATAAAATTCATGTCAGACAATATTGTTAAATGGTTCACCTTTAAACAGATCGACCTGCACTTCTTATTACCGAATTTATACTTAGGTTTCACCAGATTTCTAATTCTCTTTGTCGATATATTTGTTTCATATTCAATATATGTACTATAACATTATTAATTAATTTTTTTATTGCACTTTTCTAATGAATCTTAATTAACTCCTGCATAGGTAACCTAATGGGTGTTGCCAATGCAAGAACTCAAACGGTATATAAGATTATATTCTCGCTAAAATAAAGGTTACCTATTTTATGCCAACGAATAACCTTAAAAGTTTATATCTACTTTAACAATTGATGATATTCAAACGAAGTCGTAAATGCATTATCAGATAGAATATCCTGAAATCATCCTTGAACCGATTCCCTCGATACCTTCATTTATTTTTCACTTTCAATGGGAAGGAAAGAATAACTGACCCATAAAGGCAGCACTTTACAACACTTGGGAGGGAAAACTAGGTCTTATAATACGCGAAGTCGTTCGAACTTGGAATTAAACTCGTTGAACTCTCCAACCTGAGCTTCTGCGATTTATATCTGGTTCCTTCAGCTTTTATTCTAAAAAACTCTTCCGCGGGACTGAAACAATTACCTGAAACATACCGTAACGATAAATCTACCAAAATTGTCGCCTTTCCCTCACACTGTCCTCTCGAAACGATCGCTTCAACCGCTCCGGAGCTGTCCCCCAAAGAGTTTCGCGGCCCCTCATTTAGGAAATTTTTCTATGAAGCCTGAATGCCATCCACGGCGTACCAATAATCTTCGGAGATATCTTTATGAGAAATTCCGCGGGCGGGGGCGAAGAGGGAGGTGCAGAAGAGGGTGTCGAATATTGGTGCCCCTTCAGCATGGTTGGACCCGAAGCGGATAATGATGTTGCCGATGAATAAGACTACGGAGAAGTTGCATAAACATTTTACAATGAAACGAGCTCATTAAACGTCTTCTTGCTCGGCCGGCAACCGTTTCCCTCAGAGATATAACTAGCGGGGACAATCGCGCAAAATACAGACAGTGCCGCGTAGCTGAGCGGAAAGTCGGATGATCACGAAACTTTATAATAAGCGAGGAAACTTTTCATATTCCCACCTCGCCCCTGTCTGCTTGGAATGCGTCAAGATACAACACGTTCAGTTTATAACTGTATCTTCCTTTCCGTCTTTATCCCCTTCTTTTATGAACCTGTATTCTTGCCCCGCAGCTT
Organism: Andrena bucephala; assembly: GCA_947577245.1. Lineage (NCBI taxonomy): Eukaryota > Metazoa > Arthropoda > Insecta > Hymenoptera > Andrenidae > Andrena > Andrena bucephala. Next base: position 12,504,152 of record OX387715.1, read on the forward strand.
CAGCTGCAGCTGAACGCGATCCGTTCAATTTCCCTGTCTCTGGGACGAGAAGGGACAATTCAATTCCATCGGCACTTTGCGATTACTTAAATCGAAATGTTATGCAGCGAGGCCATTGCCATCCCTGGTGATTAAGACGAAGATTTCATATTTGAAGCGATGGGTTCGCAGCTACGTTTGGCGGTGGGAGGGGCGGGGTTTGACAGCCTTTAATTTCCCTGCCCCGTCGGGTGTCCTTAATATCCTCCGCGTTGCGGATTCTCCATCATCGATCTGATACGTACATCCATTTATCTTGTAACGACGCCCTTCAATGTCGTCCTGTTTTTCCACCGCTTTAGATGTAACGCTTCTGCACACCTTTCCGGCGTGTATACCGGGTGTGCCGTAGTATTTCGGAGATATTTCAAGAACGGACACAGTACTGAGAAACGATAAACTAAATAAGTATTGGGACATCTAATTGTGAAAAATGTTGCAAATTTATTGAAGAACTCTGATAAATTCTATTTTATTTGATATTTTAAATTAAAACCAGCCATCTTTAGCATCGATTGCGAAGGTGAACAGAAAATTACAAAAATTAACAAATACAGAATTTTAAAAATATGTTTAAAGAGACAAAAATTAATACTTCAAGTTGTTTCACTGAAACTAGTTTTTGTAGGCTTAAGCTGAAAGAATTAAGACAAGTTTTTTTCACTATTAGAATGTTTGGAAACAAAGTCTTGGAAACAAAGAAAAACTAAGTAGTCGTATGTTTCTACGAACTCAATTTATTTTCTTTCTTAACCCTGAATCTATTCCTGAACAATTTCTGAAGCAGAGTAAACCAACTAGTAATTTACCGCAAACTAGTGAATAACCATTAGGCAAAGAAATGTCAATTATAAATTTAAAAATATTATATGTTTATAAATGGAGTGTAGTTGCACTTTTAATATCCCATATTTTTAGTTACGCGTATTAAGCAAACAATAATAAGTACAATTCTTATTAAAAGTATGCAGTCATTTACTGGGTTTCTACATGTTTTGCATTTTATAATCGTTTTCTTTTAAATTACGATAAGAATAAGAATCATTTTTATAGAAATTTCAAGAAAAATAAATTTAAATGCAATTTCAACACTTTTTTTGTTGTTATACATAAATATATTGAAGTATTAATCTCAATGGTCCATAAATTCAACAATTCGGTGATTCACTGGTTGGTTTACCCTATGATATTATACCCCGTGTATAATAAAATAAAACTAACATCGAAGGGGGCTCTTTTTGTCGCAAGTCATAGTATGTCATCCCCAGACAAAGCAATGCACCAGTTCGCACAATGATCTACAAAAGAGTGTAGTCCCAACACGTTCCTCGTTTTACCTGTCAATCGCATAAATCATTCATTGGACTGGGGCGGCCACGAATTCATTATTTCATCAATATTTTTACTCGGAGCTCCGTGAAATCGATAATTCTCATTTCTCCCCCATCGGGGCGACAAGCGCGATACCTGTCATTTTTTAATCTGCTCCCCCCCCGCGCCCCTTCGCCATCGCCCCAGCCTAGCGTAAACTCGACCGGATAAACACTATTATTTTTTTTACCTCCCTGGTGGACGCGGCGGCGACAGCACGCGTATCGCCGTTCCCCCTATTCGATATCGGGAGCAAAAAACAGGCGCTCGCGACTTTTATTTGCACAGCAAACAGCGTGCCGCCCGTTTTCCTAGACGAGCTATGGGAGCGGGACACGGCTGGCATGGTAAACAGTTAAATATTCCGAGGGAAAACGGCGCGACGTGTTCGTCGCGTCTTTAATTTAGCCAGAAAAATAGAGCCAGTGGTTGATTAACGCGGCCAGTCGATCGCCGCGGTATAGGACGATAGGGGTATCGTTTAGAGTCGGGGATCGACGCGTGCTGGTACGGGGGGTTGGGGAAGGTCGAGGACGGACGAGGTGAAAACGTTCTGAACGATTACTCGCGGCCCGCGTAACGATACATGACGCGATTTAATAATTCTGTTCACAGCCTGCTGCTCGTATCGCGGTTCGTAGCGCGTTAAGGGTTGTTCACACTGGCCCTGTGCCAAGAACCGCGTAACAGGGTGTTTACTAATCACTGGGTACGATAGTTTTTGGTTACAGTCGATATAGTCGGAATGTGGTAACTTTTTATCATTGATTTTTGTGACTTTCAAGGTTTTATAATTGTCTGCTGTCACTATGAAGGGAATGATTTTGTAATTGAAGTGTCAGTTTTCTGAGAATGGATCATTCGGTTAATCGATGAGAGTTTTCGGAACGTGTTTCGGGTTGGTGTTCAATGTATGAAAGCACGGTTTTGTTTTTAATTTCTTTATCTTATATTTGTTCAATCGTGTCATTGTTCGATATTCTGGTTTTGGAGATACTGGGTGATAGGGAATGACTAATGCTGTATGGAATAAAAGTATATATCCACCGTATTGATTGTCGATACTGAATGTAATGGGAGAAGAGTGTAATCAAAGAATATGACTGAAAAGTATAATATTGGAATGTAAAAACTGTAAAAAGAAGTTTTATGTAATTGAGGACATTACAGCAAGAGGGGTCTGCTGCATTTTTTGACAGTTTTTGAGTTACGACGTGTAATGAACGTAAAAAAAATCCACATCGTTTGGTGCACGTTTGATGGAAATCCGATAACAAATGAGCGATTTATTGCCAATTTTGAATCTGCACCCATTACTGTTTTGCACAATACGAACGCTCCAGATTTGAAAAATTCACCATAAATAGAAATAAAAACTTATCAGAACACTTACGTCAAAGCAATAATTTCATAAATAGCAAAACGAACAGCAAAATTAATAGACAAAGAAGAATCGAAACAATGGTGTAGTCCATCTCAATTTACAATAAAACTAATGCATCTCGAGTTCTATCATTTCTATAAATATGCAATATATTTAAAACATATTTCATCTTATAAATTAGTATTCAAAAATGTGTTTCGATTACGCTAAGCAACAAATAATAACATATGCATATAATTATTGAAACGTGCTCTTCTGTGGGAACCATATTTATGTCACAAATTTTCTCAACATTAAACATCGTTTTTCAAAAGGTGTAAACCGCTAAATATGTAATGATCCAAAGCATCATGCACCTACAGTGGATCAAAACTGTAAACGCTTTTTTCTTGAAACAGTGTTCTCAAAACGGTGGGACCTGTATCTCCAAAAGTTATTATCCGAATCGACTGAAACTTTTTCTTATTTTGAAGAATATACTTCTGGCTAGAGGGGAAACGAGAAAAAATTATAAAAAATTAAAAATTTATAATTTTTAAAGGCGTTGAAAGGACGAAAAATATAGGAAAAAGTGATTTCAAATTTCAAGTGTGGTTATTTTCTAAAAAAATGTCATTTTTGTAATTTTTCTGGTTCCGCCCTAGCCAGAAGTATATTTTTTAAAATAAAAAAGTTTCAGTCGAATCGGATAATAACTTTTGGAGATACAGGTCCCACCGATTTGGATGAATTTTTTGACGCCTTGACTTTAACGACTCCCTAGTGCCGTCTGCAGTGATTAATTATAAAACAAAAAATATATTTCTATAATTTAAGACATCCTTAATACAATGCAAAAAGTCCCATTAAATTATATATAGTAGTTTTCCTTCAATTAATTCCTAAAGATCACCTATTTTTTGGGGCTCTAGACCGGAACCTCCCCTTAAGTGTACGTTTCCCTATTCACGTATTCGAAACAGGATGCGCCTGCACACGCCACAAACGGATTGCAGCCAATAGCAGTTTGTTTGACCAGCTAGCCCCTGAAAGACATTCAAAAATTTAATCGTAGCCACGTGCAAACGGGCCTGGAGCCGACGCGTCATTTTATCCTCCGTTTTCGACGAATTTCGTACGCGGCAGCGTTCTGTTTTTCGCGGATCAATCGGAACGTTTGCCAGCCCTCGAACCAACTTCCAAAAGAGAATGAAAGCGACGCAGCGAGAGCATCCAGGGGATGCTCCCTTCACCTGGTAGATTTTCGTTTCAGGATTTGTAAAATAACCGCGGGAACTTTTGCACGGAACTTTTTGTCGAACATCCCAACACCATACGATGCCATTTTTAATTTCTGATTTATAGTTCCTCGGAAAATTATGCTGTCTGTTTCATGCTGTCGCATGTAATTCTGCTAGAAGAATTCTTATACCAGATCACTTTTGAGAATGAACGCCTCGCGAGGCACGGATTGATGATTTCTTCAGACTTTTTACGAATTCCTTTGCTGGATGTGTATTTTTGGGAATATTTTGATATCAGTAATTTTCTGTTAAAACCATTTCATAGACCGCTATTAAAACGGGAGTCATGTCGACTCTGCTCCTTCTCCAAGTCAAGGAAAATGACAATTCGATGATCCAATGGAATCAGGGCCGGTGGAATCCATTATGCAAATTTTGTGCCGCATAAGGGCGTCAGTCGAAGGGGGCGCTAAAAAAACTATATCGCACTTTAAATAATAAAGTAATATAAGTTGGAATATAAAATCTTACGAATTCTTATTCTTAGGAAGGGAGGGGGTAAGAAATCGCCAAAATTACCCTTACACAATTTAAGAACGGCTCCTTATAAGGATTCCGAAAATGTATAAATTCAAAGAGTCGATCATTAGTGATCCCTATGCCAGTAACCCTATTAAGTAACCATTCCAAAGCACCCGAGACAAACACCTACAAATATCCCCAAACATCCTTCACTACCGTTAAACACCTGCAAAATATCCTGAAGCTTTATCGTGAATATTTATCGCCAGCATTATCGTCGGCAGCGCCTCTGGCCAGCAATTTTCGGTGCACCTCGGGCCATCGAACGCCGCGTGGAGAGTACCGTTTCCTCATGCCGAGGGTTGCATTCCGCCGGCTGCTTTTAGCGTGGAGCCTACGTACGAGAGTTCACGGGCGCGTCTACGCTACACCCGCGGGTGTGCACATTCGCGTGCGCAAGTGCAGCCGATGCCTTTAGCGGGATACTGGATTTACATTCGCCAGGAAACCATCAACCGACAGCGGTAATAAACTTCTGAATTTGTAGCGCAGTCGGTGTATCGATCAGCCGAAGGGGGCATTCCGCCTTCCCTTGAGCGGAAGGGGATGTTCCTACAGGATATTGTTAGTAAGAGAGCTCACTGGCATCGGGTTATTAGATGCGGGGAATGGGCTGGGGTTTGCCCACGCTCGCGAAGCAATTGCCGACTGCTGGGGCAACCGTGTTCCGCCGCGTCTACGTAACCTCTCGCCCCTCCAACGCCGCTCCGGCAACGATTCGACGGAGTTCTTTGCCGGGGCTTCTGTTTCCCAATTAATTCCGCCTAGGTTGATTTGTTTGAATTAATTAGCGCGTCCAGCCGAGTATCGAGTATACTCTCTCCGCTGGTTAAACGGATGTGCGTAAGCATTTGGCGCGAGCGCCTCGCAACCTCTTTGCTGCTGGTGTATCGCTGGCTGTGAACAGTTTGGTGGATCGATCTGGCACACGCGACACGCGACACTGTGCAGGGGTTCCGTGAAAACGAATTATTCAGGGAAATTGAAGCTTTACACTTCAATTCTTCGTGGATGCTACTGCTGGCGATTGTTTAGAATTTTTTAGAGGAAAGATTCATGTTTTGAAAGTTGATGTGGAAGGTATTTTGTCCATGTGTTGTTAAGAAACTGAAGGATCAGGGTTATTAATCACGGATTAAGATGCAACTTATTCCCCAGCGATTTTTAGATTTAAATAGTACCTAGTTGAAGATTTAGAGACTGACTCGTTAGAGGCTCAAGGTGGACTTATCTAATTGTCGAGGTGGAATTGTACAAAGCTCGAAGATCACTTGTCTAAACCTCGAAGTTGACTTATCCAAAGTCTCAGGTTGACTTATCTAAAGTCGGAGATTGACTTATTTAATGCTCGAAGTGGGATTATCAGAGGCTCGAGGGTGACTTGTTTAGGGATCGAGATTGACTTGTCTAAAGCTCGAAGTCGACTTATTCAAGGATCGAGGTTGATTTGTTCATAAGAGGAAGATGGTATTTGTATGGTAAAAAGTCAACATTCCAAAAGTTCCACCTAAAGTTTTGATTTCGAGTTTTCTTTCGCACATGACGTTTAAAGAAACTTGCGTCATTAGAACTGCACACTATTACAACAAACAAATCTCCAGAATGTTTAAAAAACGGATACCAATATTGTGGACAGTGTATTCACTTCACAGGGGAATATCTTGAAGGTACAAGTTGCAGGGAAATTACATTAATCTACGTAGCTTTTCAGCAGTAAAAATCAGCGGAAGAAGCGACGCGACACTAAAGAAGTGGCGGTGAAATTGTATGGACTCGAGTAGTTTCATTTTCTTCTCGATGTACGTGGATTGAAAAGGCAGTCTGAAAGGTTCCAGGGATTTGTTCGTGGCGTGATTCGATGGAAGCGTCCGAATCGTTTGCAAAAGTGATTTTCAAGTCCGCCGGTTGTTTGCCCGTGGAAACGCAACAGCGAGTTCGGAAATGGTGAGGGGTTAAACGAACAATACGTGCCGTAGTTAACCTCTTGATTTGCTTGCCTATGACCCATCACGGTAAACAGGTCGGTCACCATTATTGTGGACCAGACTGAATTAATTAATCCTTTCATTAAATGTTGTGCGGAAACCCGACACGGCTTTCGAATCTATAACGCGACACGCTGGTCATCCTGTTTAACCCTTGCCTCCGTGAGACAGGCGAAATTAACGTTGAATTTGACTCCTACTGTTGCAGTGCTAATCGTGCACTGAATATACAGGGTGTCAAATTGTGATAAGTGTAACGCCTCTATAACTGAGAAGGGCACGACTTTTTGTTTCAAGTTATTGGCATTGGGGAGGACATCATGCGATGATATTAATTTCTTTATAATCGAAAGCATAGAAAGTGTAGGAAACTCATAGGTTTTTTTTTTTTAAATAGTTCATACGCTTCCGTTTGGAGTTCATCTGCTGAAGAATAAACTGACCATGTGCAGGGAAAGTTATAGCAAATTTATGATGTAAAACTAGGGTGTAAGAAATAGGAATTATATACTGAATTATCGTTTTGAAAAAGAAGAAATTAATTTTTTAAGTAAGATTTTCGTAATATTGAAATGAATTGTTTATTGACGGGGTATTTTTAATTCACTTTAAAGCGTGCGAATGGGGCGTGCACAGCTCGTACATACTACTTAGTGATCGGCGTCTGACCGTATAGTGGGCGTATCTACTTAGTCGTCTTCTGTAGTAGGGAAATAAGGGAGAAATAATGTCGATGAGAGAAATCTCTTACTCACCTTTTTTTAGTACATTCGTTTTACTTAACGAAGACTAAAGTCCAGATATAAATATTAAGAAACATGTTGCTGTTAAGAAAAATTAAAATGACTATAGCTTCATCTACACTTCTGCATGTAAATTACAGACATCCAAAAGATGAAGATAAGTCAGTTGCGACGAATAATTTTCGCGTGAAAGAAAACTTTTTAGTAACAGAATCGTTTTAGGAATGTGGTAATTCTAAATGAGAAATTTCATCATCAATTAAATGGAAACTATATTACACCGTTTCGTTAATTTCGACTGGACCATTCTAAAGTCTCAGCTATCACAGTTCAGAGTATCCTTGCATTTGATTGGCTACACACCAAACACGAACTACGTAGAAAGTTTCTTGGACCTGTTAGTTAAATGTAGGTAATATTTAACAGAATTCTATATACCCAAAATCCTGCCTCAAAGCTGAAGTCAAAGCCCAAGTACCAACCCCTAAAATTCATTAGCTACTCATATACTATACCAACACACCGATCATATTACATCTTACACTAAACCCAAGTGCCTCCAAGCTTATATTCCGACCCTCCACCATAATACAAGCAAACAAACGTTCTTAAAAATAAAATTTACTACCCTACGGCCCACGAGACCGACATAAAGCCCCGGACGACGAGCCGTGAAAGTATTAAGACCACTTTCAATGAACCCCAGCCTGGAAAGCTATCTTGCCACTTATCTCCAAAATACCAAGTAGGCAACCGATACCAATGAATTTATACGTGGCAAGATTCAACCAGCGCGTTGAAAATTATGTAAAGAGGGGATGGGTGAATTCGGCGAAGATTACGCGAATTTCGACGGTAGAAGTGGAAATGGCGCGGTGAATTTAGCTTTCCCAATATTGTTCCCCGTATTAGCCACTCTGGCAAACAGTCCGTGGCCGTTATCACGGGCCGCACCGAATTAATTAATCCTTTCATTAAAGCCGCTGCGGAAGACCACACGGATGCAGACTGTCTGGTAGTGGTGGCCATGACGCACGGGGAGTCGGGTTTTCTACACTCGTCCGATTTCAAGTATCCGGTCGAGATGCTGTGGGCCCACTTCACTGGTGACAACTGCTCCACCTTGATTGGCAAACCAAAGTTGTTCTTTATTCAGGTCAGTTACTACTAGTGTTCATATGGCGGCAGCGCCAACGTCGATCCAGTACAGCGATGGCAAATCATAAACATGAAAATGTATCAAGATTTTGTCAGTTTCTGCACCAGAGACCAGAAATAACAGTTATTTTTTTAATTTTTTCGAAAAAAATCATTGAGAAAAAATTAATTTTTATTCAAATGGCTTCATTAAATACTGCATAAATTTTCCGAAATATGAAGTGATTAAAAAATATTAAGACTTATCTGTTTTGGTTATTGATAACCATTATTGTCGACGGAAATATTTTTTGGTCACTAACAACCGTTATTGTCGACGGAAATTGTTTTCGGTCACTAATAACTGTTATTGACGACGGAAATTGGTTTCGGTTACGAATAACCATTATCGATGACCTGAATTTTTTTCGGTTACGAATAACCATTATCGATGACCAGAATTTTTTTTTTTTGGTTACGAATAACCATTATCGTTGACGAGAATTTTTTTGGGTTACGGTATAACCAATTGCGTGAATTTTTTTGATTACGGTATAACTATTATATCTTACGGGAATTTTTTTTTGGTTACGGTATAACTATTATATCTTGCGGGAATTTTTTTTTGGTTACGGTATAACCAATATGAATTAGGGGAATTTTTTTTCGGTTATGGTATAACTATTGAACTGTGGATATTCAGAGCCGCGGCGCGTTGTAGAAAAGAGATAATTGCACTGCGTGGGATGCTGTTTCAACCCTTACACACACGTCTTTACCTGCCTATACTCAAATTTACTACAGGATAGAAGTACATTTACTACAGGATGGTGTATAATACAGGATAGACACCCATTCAATGCCATTATCTCTCTCGGCCTGGCCAGTCCGGATTTTTCCGTACCGTGTCTTTATTACTGTAACATCCTGCAAGAGCTGACGAACCAGCAGAAAGATTTATAATAATTCACGCAGTGATTACGTAAATCTTGGTCCCTTCGCGATGTAACCCAACCGTTTCGTCTTCCATTTATCTCCTTCAGGATGTTCTCTCAAGCATTTGCAGCGCAACGCCGTTGGAGTGTATGTGTTTTGTTCTGTCCCGACCACCCGTGAAACTCGTATCTCCCACAGGATAATGGAAGGTTTCATGAAAAATATCGCGTAACGCGCTGGAGCAATTAAGATACCCTTTCGGAGCGGAGCTTTCATTAGAAGAGAATCGTGCAGTAATCGCTAATGGTGGATCATACAGATTCAATAGAAAATTCCGTCTCTATGCGCATTGTATAACTGGCTTCGCTATTCTCCCTTTGCCTCGCCTCACGCGTTCAAATTATTTCACGTCCTGCGTACTGTTCATCAAAGCCCCACGTCCTTTCTCTTGCCTTGTTTCGTTTCCTTTCTTTCGACCGTACAGATTATACGGAAAGTAATTAGTGGCTGTTATAAAGAAACCCATTCACTTAAACTCATCAAAATTCATAAGTAAACATGTACCAAAAAATTGAAACTCAAGATCAATTATCGTGGTCACTAATAACGTCACGTATTTTGCTCCAAAAGGGGATGAAAAGTGTCAAAGGAACCATGTGTCGCATACCAACCGTTTTCTTGTAAAAGATTGTTCAAGTTTCGACCAACCAGGTCCTACAATGTCGCTTTTAGGGGCGGAAAACTTCCCCCACTTTGCTCTATATTTAACGGTTTCGTTGACATACACGTTTCCTTTCGAATTTCTACCGGTTTATCCAGTAGAGTAAGTAGAAATAGAAATTGTAGCAATATTACAAAAATAATGAGCTTTTAAGCGGTGAGGTGGTACGCAAGAAATGTCGAATTTCAGAACATTTTCTCGTACTCTTTAGGAAAAAAATTGGTAAAAAAATTCCGTTTTTTTTTTTTAGGTTTATCGATGAAAGGAGACAATAAACTAAGTAGTGTTCAAAGTTTTCGCCAGAACAAAAATGGTCTGTACGGGTTTTTAGAGTTCGAATTTTGGCCGGAAGCTTTATGAACATGTTTTCCACATGACGTACTATCGATTAATTGTAAACTTAAAAGAAAATCGTTTATTTTACCAATCACAGAAGGTTGCTCCCTTAATCAAGCGAGTGAATTCGTTGCAACGCAACATTCCAATTTCATTTTATCCCATTACACTCGATATAATTGAATTGTCACAGCGTTGCAACAACATTCTCAAGTATTAACATCGCGCGTGTCGATCACGAAACCTGAAGGAGCCTTTGTGGAACCGACTAGAGCAGAATGAAAACATCCCCGTTTATATAAACTTATATTTAAACACGTGCATGAATTCCGGGCGAGATTAAAATCGCAGGATGAATGTAACGCGCTGTATTTACGTACGTTATACCCCCGTGGCGTTTCGGGTATTTTTGATTCCTGATTTTCGTACGAAGTGAACTGGCGAAGGGAATGGGCGAAAATATTGTAAATGGTGAATGATATAATCTGTAAAAGGAAAATGCGAAATGTTTCTGGTTCAAAAGAATTTGCTCGATAGAGTTCATCACATAATAGACCAGCAGATACATTTCAATTTCATCATTTGATACGCGTGTCTCCAGTAATAGGGATATATACATACCTAATTTGATAATATCGGAATTTTCTATTAATACGTTGATTGGTTCTATAATGGGTATAAAGTCACGATTTGAATCGATCAGCTGGGAAATAGCTTAGGCAACTTGGGGCCTAAATTAGGATTGAAGGAATATTATTCTGCCGTCTACTCATATCCCTTCGTTAATTTCTAGAAAAAAATAAACATTTTTGTTACTATTACTCTCCGTAAAATCGGATCTTCTACCTTTAAATACTGTCGAATATTATCAGGACGGTGAACAGATAGAAATTCTAAAGAAATTGGAAATTTATCCCTCCAGAAATCTGAAAGCGCAAGTTAATCCCGATGCTGTCCAAAACTGCTAATTAATTCTTTCCCAGCTAAAGTTCCTTTGTGCATGAAATTAATATCGGACACGTGGAGTTGAGAATCGAGGGGGCACCCTCGTCTTTCCGGGTGGGACGAGCCACTAACGCGCTGGTTTTCCGGTTCTCCTTGTGAAAACTGAAGTGGCGGGGGCGCGCTAACGGGAGTGGAAAAGACGACATAGTTAATTATCCGTACGACGTTTCAAAGGGACATGAAAGAGTTTTACAGTTGACGAGGTTACTTCTCAACTCGTTTAACAAGCTCTCGAGTACGTGTTACGGTGCGGACGTACCACGCGTGACGTTAACCCACGAGAAAGTTTCCCGTGGACGTGATAACGTACATGATAAGTATGCCGGGAGAGAAAAGATCCCAGAGGATGGGAAAATAAAGTAAGCGAATATGCGAAACCAACTAGGCCAAATTAATTCGGTTTCCTTTATGATATTAATTATCGTTTTAGCGAGTACAGGCTGCTCTATTTTAAACGGACCGCACAGATATCTTTGTTATTATTGGAGATAGAGCGCAAGAGTCTTAAATGCAGATTAAAGGTTCTGGGGGAGGATATTACGTGGTGGATGCAACCCTTTCATGTCCGAGACGGAAATTCAGAAGTTTGAGAGTTTTCTACTTGAGACGCCATTGCAGCCTCGGGGTGGTAGCCAATTAGTGCGACACTGAACGAAGAAATAGTCCTTGACGTTCGTACTTGAGAAGATGCTTTGCTGCATTGGTAGAAAGATTTGTCCGATTTATGAGGCTGGCTTGTCTCAAGCAATTTTAGATATTAATTAACAAAGAAATATAATTCTGACTAATGCCTACCTGAGAATTCTGAAGAAATACTTTAGTAAAACCTACGCTAATTTATCTTTGTATTTTTTCCTTGTATTCATTTCGTCTCCTTAATATATGTAGGTACCTATGGTATTTTCCTTTCTGTCAAACTCACTGTTTAATTAAATTGCCACTTAAAACACATAGTTTCTTTTAAGGGTAAAACACCTTGTACGTCCCAAATTTTAGTACATCATAATCTTTATGCTTGTCAAACCCGACACGTGTATATAATGCAACACTTGAATGCACCACGTCGCACGAAAATCGCAATGGCTCTATAATTGAAAAAGATATCGAAACAGGCCAGTGTTGTTCCTTGCACGCCATTGAACAGACCTCGGTCGAAGCATTTTCTTCGTGAGATCCAAAATGGAGTTGTTGCTTGAGATGCAGCTTCGTAATGACTCCATCTGTATTTCAATCCCGAGCTGCTCGCCCGAAAACCGCATAAATCTGGCACCGGCGGCCAGACCGCGTTTTATCGAACATCAAACCGCGGGAATGTAAAATTCAGCGGCTTTGTTCGCGCCTCCTGTGGCGTGAAACGCTGGAGTCGTTTTTTTATCATCTACGCCGAATTCGTGTGTCGCTCTTCCTCGTCTGGCCGTTCCATAAATTTCTGTGTCTTAACGCGCCGTTGCGAATTTTCCAGACAGTATTCGCACGATAATGTTGCGTCATCGACGTGATACATGGAGACAAGCCAGGCGCGACATTTTCCTTCCCGGAAAGGAGCGACGGTTTGAGGATTGGAAAATAAAAAGGCAGAAGATCATGTGGGTGGTCGAAGAAAAAATTGCACGGGGATATAAATAAGCTGTTACGTAAAATCTGTATGGAAAGTAGGGATATAAATTCGCGAAATTTATTTAACGAATGATATTTGCAAGTAAGAGCATAAATTTGGAACAATTTGAGAATTTGCGGTTTTTAAAGATAATGTTCACCTTAAGGGTAGAAGGAATAAATTGAACGAAAAATAGAAAGAAAAATTTTTCCATAAATCGCTTCTATAAAAATTTCAAAAATATATTCTCGAAGTTATAGGCCGAAATTCAACTCCGTGTCGATACTATATATAGCCTGGTGAGTCTGCGCGCCTCCGAGCGCCGAGCATACCTAAAACGAATTTTAAACGCGTTTTTCTCGAAACCACGTTTTCAAAATTGGCGCCGTAGATAATTAAAAAATTATTTGACCAATCAACTTCAAATTTTGCACGCTTTTAGTTTATAATATTCCTCACAATATGAACCTCAATTTAACCAAATTATTAATTTTAACTACCGTTTTTAAACAAATAAAACCCGAATTTTTAGCGAAAATATTTTCCGCCATTTTTAAAATATGCAATTTTTTACACCATTTTTGGTTCATATTCTTACAATTGGCACATAAATTGGAGAAATAAAATTATTGGTCTGTTTCACATAACTACCAGAGACGCTACAACCGGCGGCGTTTTGCATCTCGAAAATAAACCTATTTCAGATACTGCTCTATTTCTTTCGTACTTATTATAATTGTACTATTATAAAATTCTTTTTGCTTGTTATAATGTTAAATAAAGTACCCTTAAAGTTACGAAAGGATTAGCGCATTGGTATCTTTGCAAAAAATTCCTAAAAATGGATACAAAAATAAGCCGCTTAAACGACAAGCTTTATCATCGAGTGAGAGAGATTAATGAACCAGGAATGCTGGCATTCAAAAATACCAAAATAGTAACTCCAAAATAACGTTGAGGGTGCAGTGAACTCCATGTGATCAATTTATGATAATAAAAATCCGTGACCACGAATGGTTAATTAATCCCTTATCACATTACCAAGCGCCTCATTCACGACAAATACAGTAACACCCACAATTACAACCTATTAAAAATACGTGTCTCCTTGCTCCCAAGCTCCCATCATCAAGTCTCGTCACCCTCCTCGCTTCGCCCATTTTATTATCCCCAATCGCCAAGTCACACTCCCTCAATATCCCCGAAACACTTCTCCCAGACCTTTGTCGCCGAAAGTATCCAAGACACATGCCTCAGAAAATCACTCGCCCCCCTTCCGCCGGCTATCGTGAACCCCCTCGACAGTTGCCAAGTGGAGGTAAGTGAAGCTCGAACGTCGAGCAGTAAAATCTGAGAGAAGAGACGACAGTTGTCATCGAAAGAGCTTCGTTGTTCAGTAAAACAATGCCTCTCCTGGAGAATCCTCCCCCTCCGCGCTGAAACGGGCGCACAAAGGGAGCTGGTCTCCCCCGCTGCAGCACGACCACCCACTCACCTACGCGTTCTCTGTTTCCGTTCGCAGGCCTGTCGCGGGACGCGGCTGGACGCAGGGTCGCAAGTTGTGCACGAGAGGGACGGCGTGGATTCCTACAGCATCCCTACCTTCGCGGATATTCTGGTCGCCTACTCCACTTACGACGGTAGGTAGAGGCGCGTGCTCGCGCGTGCACACGCTGTTTACCCTGCAATACGGGCACGTTGCGTGGATGCTTCCGGTGCCGGCATGCTCGAACGAACTTCTTATTTCGCGAGTGCACGGGAGGGGGCGCACAACAATGCTCGAGCCTGGTACGTGCTCGACAGGGGAACCCGTGGGGCGTTTTTTCAGTCGGCAGAAATTGTCCTACGGACCCCCGCGCTACGGGCAGACGACCGTCGTGCACGGGAGGAAATGCAATGCGTTTGCGAAGTGTAGTTGGGAACGCGACTGGGTAATAGAAGTCGCGAAGGGAGGCGAGATAAGTCTTAAGGGGTCTTCCTAGTGCGACCAAAAAAAGTTTGTAAGTAAAAATACACATTTATAACGGAATAGGAGGATCGTGAAGAGAACAGTATCACCACTTGGCAGAGGTGACATGTTGAAAAAGTAGGAAAAGGTGGGGGGGTGCGTGAATTGTCAAAGATACCAATCACCACCCTAGTAGCATTTATTGTTGGCATTTTGATGGCCGACTAATTCCCAACTTGGGGATACTGTGGGCCAACCAGAAATGCTACTAGGGTAGTCACGAAAGTGGCTGGTGTGGAAAGGCCCTGAATTTATCGAGATAGGATGCATGTGGCAATCTTGAGTGCTTTCCTGCGTTTGCATGGAGAAATATTCATTGTGCTGGTCTTTGAATGAGTACGAGGGTGATCTATTCACTAGTCAGTTAAAAATACCTCTGCACTGGATAAAACGAGGTGGCTTGTCGCGAAAGTTAAATAATTACACTCGTAAGGGATGAACATGCTGTTACGTCGTATGTCGCACATTCTGCGGGCAGAACTGTGCAGTTTGTCTTCAATTATCGTTAATTACAGGGTTTTAAATACACAAGGGAAATTTGTGGAAGAGGAATGACCCAATTAGTAGGCTAAAAGTTAAATGTTAATTTCATTTCTAACCTTAATTTCATTTCATTTATGATGTGGCATAGAGAACTTTTATATTAACTTCTGGTATCAAGTCTACATCAAACAACATTACCAAAAATCAAATTCGTATGATCAGGGGCGATTAAACCATTATTTGGCAAATATCTATGTTTAGTTTGGGAATAGACACGTAGATTTGACCATGAGTAATAAGCTACATTGCTTATAAATTCAGACGGAAACTAAAATCAATTTGTGGAGAGCCTATTATTTGCGCTCTCCTGTATGTTGTACACGGATATACCAGTAATAGACATTAAATCCACTTAGCATATCATGTGTCAGCCACTGCAAATAGAATCCATTGGGAAAATATGACTAAAGGTGTCCATTGCCTGGATAGCTCAATCAACGATTATTCGCATTTCAGTTCTTGTCCAACGCATTCATTATTATTATTATTATTATTATTATTAAACGGCTTCGTTAATTTCGTAAAAGGCGAGGTGCACCCAGTATGCTGTTACTATACTTGACCTTGATCGTCTAATTCCCTATCGTTCTCCACAATAAACAGGCTTGCACACCTCATGCACATCAACAGGCCAACTATGTATTATAAAGTAATGCTTGATCTAAACATGACTTACAAGGGAAGATCCCGAATCCGGAAATTCGATAAATTCTGAAACTTTGTGAATATGTAGGGAATTTTCTCCTGATTATCACGCAATTTTTCTTTGCTGCCCAAATTCACTCTAAGGGGGTGTAATTGCCACCTGAAATCCGGTTATTTTCTGATTTCGTGTTATAACTCGTGAATTGCAAAATAATTTTTTTTACTGAATGATAGATCTAATTAAAAGAAGTAACTTTTGCGGTGAAACTTTTTTTCTACCTCTTATAGTTCGCGAGTTATAACACAAAATCGGAAAATAGCCGAATTTTCAGGGGTTAATTTCACCTCCTCCGAGTGAATTTGGGCAGTAAACAAAAATTGCGTTGAAATCAGGAAGAAATCCCCTACATATTCATAAAGTTTCAGAATTTTTTGAATTTTCGGGTTCGGTATCTTCTCTTGTTAGGAGCAAAGAGATTGCAAGACATTACCTACAATTGATTGAATACTTTCCTTGCATTCATAGTATAGAATATCTACTCCACCTAGGATTTATTTACACTTTCTAGTGTAATCTCTTTGCTCCTAACAAGAGAAGATCCCGAACCCGAAAATTAAAAAATTAGAAAATACCGTTTTTTATTTCTTCTTACTCCAATGGACAGAAAAGGCGTTAACCATCCGAGTATGAAGTTTGAAACGCTGGACGTACGTCATGTGCGGAAATCATCAAGTCTCGTTTGTTCACAGTACAGACGGGTGCATCGTACTCGAAGGGTTAAAAGAAAGACTTTTAAAATTTAGAATTGTTTTTAATAACACACTTTACGAATCCTAATCCCTCTCAATCACATTAAATGAATTTTTAACAATACTATAATACTATATACATCCACACTATCGTCTCAAAGAATTCCATCAAGTTGAATAATCGAATGCCCTCTACTACTTTTAAAAGAATCTGGGTGGCGCGTCGCTGATGCACCGTAACAGTGCAGAGCCTTCGTAGCATTACCAGGCTCCTGTATAAATAATTTCGTTTACACTTGGCCGCCCTGAACCGCTTATTTTCCAAGGCACATTTCGAAGCTGTGTAACGAAGGAAAGAGGTTTAAGGGAACTCGCGTTGACGGGGAGCGAGGGAAACTTTGCTAGATAGATCCAAGCCGATTTCCTCGAGTTGACCTGCCATGGTGTATATTTTTCCCATCAGCAGCAAACCCTTACAAAGTAATTAATCAGTGTTCGTGAAATATTATTAACACGACGTGACGGCCTGCGGCATCTTAATTTACGCCTCTGCGATCGCATAGTTGCGTTGCAGCTGGAGCGTGAACTAGAACCACGTATACAGGGTGTGCCACATATCGCTTTAAATGTTTCTGCGAGCAGAGATGGAGCAAGCTGGTTGTGCTAGAAAATAGAAATAGAGACTCGAATTAATCTTGGGTGTACCTACTTGAACCGAAGATTAACAACAAATTAAATGGATACAGATCCAACTTTACCCTGCATTACGATCGAACTTTATTGTACAATTACTCCGATCCACTCTCATCAAATGACGTGACGAGGCCACTAAATGATCCTACCCAATTCCACAACTAAATCTCCATACACACCTCTAGCACGCTACTATTACTGCACGCACTCCAGTGACCCATTCAAACCCGCACTTGGCCTGTCATTTACGCCCAGCGTGTCAAACGTGCAACAATCCGCGAGTCACATTAACTCCTCCACTGTGCAATAAAGTGATCACGGATGACCAAGCAACGTGCCTTTTTTAAATACAAAAAAGATGCCGAATTCCTCTCGCACTAAACTGTGAAAGGGTTAGTAAATAGAGTCTGAACCCACAGTTCTAAAACCCTGTACAAAAGCCCTAGAAGGTATCACAGTTCCCTAAGAAAACAATTTCACGGCCATTCCTAATGTGTCCCCAGAAATTCGATCGTAATCCTTCACCCTTCCCACCCCGTACACCGCCGACAGAGCTGTATGCACAGATGCAACGCGTAAATACTTGCCCTTGCGCGCGGCCCTGTAAGCTGCTTATCTTAACTGACAAGTCTCGGAGTAATGCGGCCAGACAGGCGACAGTGGAAAATTGTAAGCAGAAATAAACCGCATTCCCCTAGACTGAAATGGATCGTCGAATTCGAATTGAACGAATTGACAATTCCCGTTCGACAGAATGCTCGCGAGAAGCTTATAATTTATTAGTGGGAAGGGATGGACCAGCGAGATTTCATTCATAACGCAATTTAATTCAACTGGGAGGGTTGTTGCGTGGAAATTCATTGTTCCACGTTCAACCATGTCAGGCTAATTATCCCTGGAGGCGGGCAGGAGGGGGGGGTGGGGTGGGGGAGGTGTAATCGAAGGGCTGTTAAAATTGCTCCAATAGATAGTTGATAGCGTGACGTCGGGGTGGTTTGGAGGATTGTCTAGTTTCGACAGTTTCTTCGAGAGACAGACGGGAATAGCAACGATCCATAACAGAAGCGTAGTCGGCTGACGGGCCACGATTGTTCCGCGGACGAGTGGAACGACAGATTTATTGTCCGCCGTCGGAGATATCATTGGCCCGTGTCACTGGCCGAGCATCGATCTCATCGGCCGTGTCATCGGAATGACAGAGTAAAATATCGAGTTGCGCGTCATTTCGGATCGTTAGCTGGTTGATTTGCGTCAAGGGGGAGACAAACGGCACCGATTGCCTGGGAAAATGGACATCGATGAGTGTAACACGTTGATTTAGTTGGGCCGCTCGTGAACGATCGCTGGAAGTATAAACGAGCCGCGGATGATAATTAATCGATTGACTGGGAAATAACGACGTTTATTCCCGAGCGCAATAAATGTACCGTGGGATTGTTAATATAACTGTTTAAATAATGGTGCGCGATACATGTTTTCCATTCGTGTGACATGATATCGTGCTTTCTTTGGTTAGTTTTAACACGGTGTTTCCCATTGTGGTGGCTGAAGAGATCTGCGACGATAAGAATGCGCTTGAAAAACTTGGTCGCCTAAACATTTTTTGAACAAACACTTATACTTATACATTCTCGTGATTATACAAACATTACAGTCGTGCATCTTTACAAGAATCATACCAAATCATGTCAATCAACATACATGTAATAATACAATACATACATGTAATAGTACAATAATATTTCATACATGTTGGTCCAAGTTGTATGTATGTAAGGTGCGTTTTTTATTCCGAGGAAACGTACAAGATGCAAGTTTATTTGATTCTACGTGATTCCACCTTTGTTGCTTTATTAATTAAAATTTCAGTTCCTAAGTAGTTACTTTATTTTATTTATTTTCAATCTATCTCTTAAGATTAAAAAATTACATGCACAGCTACACTTGGAAATTGTGATAATGGAGATAGTTTACCCGAAGGGGCCGCTGAACAAAAAAAAACTTTAAAAACGGAGCGGTGAGTCAGGGGAAACTGTACGTTAACAGATGTACGCAGTACTTTCTTCTTTGAAATCTTTTCTGTTTTACTCACAAGGGAACGCCGCGAACCCGGACTCACCGATTGGAACGCAACATTGTGGATTTTTAGAGTGACTCAAAACAAGAACAACGGTGTGTTTCATTTGGGACCCATCGCCCTTTAAGGGGGTGAAATCTAACCTCAAAGTCAAATTGGCACTTCCACTTTTTCGCGTATAACTCCCAAAGTACAACAGACAGAAAAAAATGTTTCAAACAAAAGTTGAATGTTACAATAAACGCTGCAAACATTCGTTATCAAAATTTTGAAAAAAGTTTTTTTCGTTCAGGTATTTTTTTTTTAAACTCTTAAAAATTTTGTTAACGCAAGTTTTTAGCGCTTATTGCACGGTTAAACTTTTGTTTGAAACATTTTTTTCTGTCTGTGGTACTTTGAGAGTTATACGCGAAAAAGTGGAAGTGCCAATTTGACTTTGAGGTTAATTTTCACCCCCTTAAAGGCCGATAGGGCCCAAATGTAACACACCGTTGTTCTTGTTTTGAGTCACTCTACAAACCCACAAAGTTGCGTTCTAATCAGTGAGTCCGGGTTCGCGGTGTTCCCTTGTCAGTCGCTGTAGTTTACAGGCGTCCGATTAGTTCATCAGACTCAATATTTTGTGTAACCTTTTCTAGATCATGTTATTAAGTTTTGACGTTATGAAAGTATCTACCATTCTTCTTTTTATAAGGATTTTGGTGGAGGCGGCGGAACGCACTAACTAGGGGAAGGCACACCTTCTGCAATCGGTTCTGGAATGAGACTAGGTGGACATTGTAGTACACACCTAATGTTACGAAACCATTAAGGGTTTTATCAAAATGGGCCTTCGTTTTCGAGAAATTTGAGTTCAAAGTTTTGCGCGATACTAGTAGTTCAGTTGCGCAAACGTTGTTTTCAAACAACGGTCGTAGCTGCGATAGTAAGGTGTTCGGCTACGGTGCCGGAGGTCTTCGGTCGGCTCCCGTGCCCCGTCTTTTTTTTTTCTTTTTCTTTTTCTTACCGTAGTAATGCAATGGCTGCACCTAAAATTATTTTGCGTTGTAATGGCTGCGTCAAACAATTTTTATTTTGTTCCAATAATGATGTTAATAGTATATATTATTACAATAATACTGCATACAGTATTATGATTACAAATTACAAGTATAATACAAGTACAGATATAATATAAATATAATAAAACCGCAAATTACAAATAATATCATTGCAACAATATTAATATTATTATTATTATCGATGATGCATTAAATTTACTACGTCTACAATTGCGAGTGATTTTATATATTTGAAAAATATGCCGAAGACGTCGAGGCTGCAGACTGTCGAATAGCTGACGGTCATACCTGATCGTAGGGATAATCGTATACCTGGTCGAATAACTGTTCGTAGGGGGTGAGTTTCTCTTCGAAGGGACTTCCTTGCTTGGGCGTCAGTGCACGTTGATTCATTGTACAAGTCACATCAAGAGGCTTCCGTTTCGAAACAGCAAAAATGAGTGCCGATCAAGTCATGCCGAGCACTTCTTCACACGAACTCAAATTTCTCGAAAACGAAGGCCCATTTTGATAAAACCCTTAATGGTTTTGTAACACTAGGTGTGTACTACAATGTCCACCTAGTCTCATTTCAGAACCGATTGCAGAAGGTGTGCCTTCCCCTGGTAAGCTTCCTATGCAGGGCATAAGGGCGCTTGATGCCGAGAGCGCCAATGACAAGGGGCGCCTTACCCTTCGACAATTATTGTGCTACTATCTTAGTCGATTTAGCTGTCATGTAACTTATTATATTTAGTCTCCATATTTATGGAAAAATTGTTGAGCTACGTTGAATATACTACACGTAAAGTGTCATGAAAATTCACGCGATGAAAATTATTTCCTCACATCACTACGAGACCATTATAACGTTTCACGTTGGAGCATTTTACGTGCTACAATTATGCAACAATGTGTCTAGTGACGAATGTATAGAGTTTGTAATTTGACGTCGAGTTCTTACAATAAGTATTATCGGATAACGTGACTATGCAAATCCTTACACAGCGCAAACGTTTACATTGTCAACGTTAATGGCGTGCGAGGATTTCTGTAGACTGCAGGGCGCGCAGCTGGCACAACGGCACGGTGTTAATGTTGATGTCAGTCAAACGATGCTCATAAATCGGTTCTCCAATGAAGCAGCCCCTAGATTAAATTTAACTGAACAGTGCGTCGTGCATTTCATTGAGGAACAAGTGCGTTAGCATTTCGGAAGCATTCAGTGGCAATCAAGAGGGAGTTAAAGCTGAGCAATTTTCATACTAAATTTTACATATCATATTAATGTAATTCTTTTGCAATATAGGTATATTTTTTAAAGCATTCTCACAAAAGTATTCATCCACCCAATATGTAATATATTTTAGATATTAAGTCTAATTTATATTAATATACGTAAACCTTTAGAAAATATATACTTTTGCTTTGGGTACACTCAATTAAAAATTGCAGAGTTTATTTAAAAAAGTATTATTATCCCTGTAAGTAGCAAAGATCGTGCAAAAAATATTCATCCAAATTTAATGTTTAATTTACACAAATGAAATTACATTAAGTTAATATTCTTCTAATGTCCCTGCGATTTTATTATTAGCTTTGATTTATTATGCATAGATTCAATTGTAAAATCTTATTCCATTCATTTAGCAAAATTTCTTTGTGCATTTCTTTGGAAAATTTAACTAAAACTATATTAATCAAGGATCATACCATTGCAAATTATAATGGGTCTCTGAATTTATCATGTAAACTGTAAAGCATATAAAATATGTTATACATATGGGGTAAGCGGATACTTTTCTAAAAATCGCAAACTCACATTGCAACTAGATAAACAAATACTTTCCCACGAATGGTTCAAACACTATCAAAGTGTCACGAAGTAAAATAGCGTATACACAACTGACCAGCATCATTTTTGCACAATTTTTCACAAGCTAGACACTGAAATGAAACGTGAAAGATTCATAAACCGCGCGACCGCCCGTAACAGATTGCTTCGGCGAGCTCTCGCCGCAATAATAAATGGTTGTTTAAAATTTTAAAAGGCGTCTTCAATATCCAATCTGCACGCGTAGTGCCGCTGGTATTCTTGTTTTTACGCTACACATAGGCCTTCAATTTGTTAGCAGGATCGCGAACAATCGGATTGTTAACGTGTTCATCCGATAACATTCCCGAGGTTTCCGGTGGCAAACGGATCGCAGTTATTTCTCGTATGCCCGCTGAATGAAACGAAAATGTGCACAGGCACCGACCGTTATTGTTATTGTAACGGGCGTTTAACATTTTCCACCTTTCTCTGTTATGTTACAATCGATCCATTTACGCGGAAATGTCTATACACACGCGCCGAGTTCCTTTTGCAAAGCACGTCAAAGGGCGATGGGCTACCGGCAGCCGAATCATTATCGTTACACGTTTCGGTGTAACAGGAATTGTTTACTGCCTGATAAATGCGAACCGGGTAACGGCACGGTTACGCAAGAACGTTTCTTTGTGTATTAGTATCCACATTAACTCGAGACTGGTGAATGCAACGACGAATGTCAGTCATAATTACTCGTTACATCACTGGGAATCGTATTAGGTTAAACGTATATAATATTTGGATCCGTTGACCGTACACCAATCTGATTGCCATTCGACTGAATCAATGCTGCATTTACACGATTCAGATCGAATCATATACATTCAAGAATTAGTGAACAATCACTATCGATGTATTACGTAATGTTATTCAGAAACTGGTTTATCAATATCAGTGTATCGGGTAGATAGGTACTGAGGGTTTCAGCCCGTTTATTTCAGCATCCAGTAGCAAATCACTTGACACGCTACGCGGCTCTGAGCTTCTGCCATTACGCTGTTCAAAATATAGTTAGGGGATCGATTGCTCCAATCACTTGGCGGTTAAGTAATATTACAGTAATATAATACTCTGCAGAGTGTTTCAGAAAGAGGCTTGTAACATTTTGGGGCTTATAGTACTGGTCCAATTAGGGACCGAAAGCCTCAGTGTATATATCTACATTTGTGCATCTTCTTATTAAATTGTGAGGAATAATAAATACCTACAGATAGCAAAATAGAATCAAATGGGGTGATCAATCGATAAGAACTGTGCAGCAACTTCCAGCAATACGAAAATAGGATTTAACAGTTAGAAACTATTCTTTCCAGTTACCTTCCGCTTCCACATATTTCGTTCAAAAGTAACTCACGTGCCATAAGCAGAGTTGGGCAAAATGTAATCTAATTACAACTTATAAATTACGATTAAACTGTAATTGTGTAGTTGATTACACATTATATTCTGTAATCGTTAATTTAGGTAGTTGATAAAATTGTGGTCAACCACCTATATTAACGATTACAGAAAATAATGTGTAATTAACTACACAATTACATTTTAATCGTAAATTGTAATTTGAATTTTGATTACATTTTTCCCAACTCTGGCCACAAAGTATTACGCTACAGCTGCACAATGATTTAAAATGCGATTCTAGCTAAGCAAAATTATTTTTGCCATTATTTTCTCCTGTACGTATATACCTATACTTAAAAAATATTTACTCATTTATTATTTTTAAAGTTATTTCTACATATTTATAATTATTTTTTGCTTGTCTTTGAGTGTAAGTAAAAATACAGGTGCAGGTATTCGATAAAAGTTAATATTGCCAGATAAATTTACAAATAAACAAATAAGTATTTCAGCAAAAATATACGTACAGGAAAAAATAGTGACAAAAATAATTTTGTTTAGCTAGAATCGCATGTTAAACCACTGCGAGCTGTCTTCATTAATTATTTATACATCTCCAAAATATGAAATTCTACTTTCCAATCAGTTAACAATTTTCAAAAAACCCCCTTCCCTTTTAGAAGACCTAACGGATCGCCTCTCATAATTTGTACGAGTACTGGAAGGTCCCAGTATGTCGAGCCCTCCTTTCCAAGCACTCAGTACATCGGCGAGCTGCGCGTAACGAGATTCACTGGCTTAGACCTCTACTGGCCGACGTTTTTTAATGCTTCCGCACGATTGTCCCCGACTGGCATGACTCTGTGTACGGGTTTCTCGCCCCCTCGCGGCACCCAGGCCGCGTGCACATCGTCGACAGCCGCGTTAAGAGAAGCCCTGCTTCCGTCCTGGTCCATTGTGATCGATAACGAGGAACAAAGTGCCCCTCCGCGGGCCAGGAAACCCAGAAGGAAAAGTGCCACGAATACCAGCGAGTCGACGGCGGTGGAGAAAAAAACTCCGCGGCGAAACTGCTGCTTTTAAAGGACGGCTGTCGGCTCGTCGCTAGCTCTTTTTCGGAATCTTTTCTTCCCGCGTGCCGGATGGCGAAGAGATACGATTAAATCCGTCGCTTTAATTTCGTCGGGGAGGTAAGAATTTTTCAACGTCACGGGGCGATTCATTATGGCAGATTAACAGTTTGAGTGACGCAAGACTTTGAGACATGTCGCATTAAATCAATTAAAGAAAGTTTGGTTGTTTGAAAGCTGGTTTGCTTTCAAAGTAAATGTGTATTCGGGGGCTCACAAATATCGAAATGTTGGTTCCCTAGGAAATGAAAAGTGCAACTATGCTCTGGGAGGAATTGAAACTGAATTAGATTAGAGTCAGACTGTAATGGAGACTATACTGGTACTACTTTGGTACTGCACTTCAGTTAGCGAACTTATAGGTGTTTAAGGGGTAGGACATTACCTGATTTGATGGTACAGAATATTAGAAGGGTATAGTGCTTGGATAACGCGGGGTTCAGGCGACGCAGAGTCTGGGACGGGAAATTAGGACACGTTTAGAAATGTTCCTTCTAGCACTTTCTCCTCGGTCGACTCGGCATATACGAATTTGCAAGACCTCGTTATGTCATTTTCTCTGTTCCTTCTTCAAAAGCGAACGAGGTTTAATTTCAACTTCCTCGCTCTCCCACGCAATTATAAGTTTCTCCGCTCGTGTCACTATACGCAACGAAACTCGGCTCCCCTGAAGCACCATATGTTGTGATTGAGTCTGTGAAAAGGAACTCGTGTACTTCGAATTTCTCGTTCCCCCGAGAAAATAAAAGACTGTTTCTCTCCCCTTAAGAGCTAAATGCTATGAAACATAGATAGGTATATTGAACCACATCTGTTTGCGATAATCTTTCATTTGATGATTGCCGTCTCGTATAACAATTTCAGAATTCTGTTTTTCAGAGAAAATTTTGAAACGGAATCCAATAGATGGTTATAAAACGTCTGAGTGCTAATACAGATTACAGTGAAGCCTTTATAATTCCAGATAAGTGGGACATAAACCAGCTCGAATTATCGAGAACTCGGATTAAACGAAACAACACCATGTTACGAGTAGTGTTCCTTCTTGAGAATTCTTTCTCGAGAATTTCTCGAGAAATTTTATAATTTCTTATTTCTCATTTCTCGATAAATTAGAGTAGTTCTCGAGAAACTTAAATGTATGAAAATTATTATAAATCCCATTTGTTTACAGGAATGAATTTTCAGTTAGTTCAATAGGAACACTAGTTACGAGTACCTAGTTGTTGTTACCTTTTCTTGCGTGTGGAGTTGACTCCGGACATTAGAATTGCAAAGAATATTACAATTTTCAAACTGAACACTGTTTCATAACCCCTTGGAGTGCCAAGGATCGCGCATTTGCCAGTAGTTACAAAAATAATTTTCCAATAAACAGAATACATAATGTACCTAACATTCCTTTTTTCAACGAAAGTCCGCGTTTCATTTTTGTCATCATATAAATTTTCCTTTCCCTCCAAAGTTTCGAAACTTCTTTTCGGTTTAACGTGCGATAAATATAATCCAGTTTGTCAGAAATATCGAGTAAAAATACGATGCAGATTCTCTGAAAATTGATCGAGGTGCAGAGCTTTCTGTGACCGTGCATTTGGTGCGGAAAAACGGTTGGCAATTTTCGCACGTGTATGGGCGAGTTGCGTGCCACTCAAACAGAGGAAAAAATGGCTTGCGGTGTGGCATCGACGGGCCTCTGTTCTCTGTGCGACTGCCACTTGTACAGACAGCCCCATTCGGGAGACGTATGCCAGTATTAGCTGGATATCCGAAGATACGGATGCCCAGCATCTCGCTAGTTCACGGGAGTAGGTTTTTTGCGGTGGAAACGATCGGTCTGGTGCCGTGGAAAGTGACAATGTTATATTCGCCCTCTCCGCGTTGCATTAGCGTTCTGGAAGCGGCGTCCTCGCCACTTTTGTCTCCACCATTCCCGCCTGTTGTCGGGCGGCAAATATCTTCCTACGATGATTCCTATGGCATGGAAAATATATTTCCATCTAACGTGCAATTCGTCATAACCCACGGAATGAAACTTCCGAATGCCTCTGAGATTTTCGGTCTTCGGAATTCAGAGGGCGACGACTTCGTTGCATATCCTGCGCAAGGAACCAAACCTTGCATTAACGACGCGAAATACAAAAGCTGCGAGCGAAATTCGTGGAGGATGTTTCAGGTTTCAGGCAGGGGCAGATTTGGGTGTAGAGGCTAAGTAGGCTGCAGCCTAGGATACGAAATTTTGGGGAGTGGCAAATTTTAAGAAGCGACAAATTTTGGGAAGCGGCCAATTTTGGGAAGTGGCCAATTTTGGGGAGCGGCAAATTTTGAGCGAAAAAAATTGGAAGAGATTTAAACACGGAGGACTGAAACAACTGTAAAAACAATTCACTTTTTTTTGCATGTAGCGAATTAGCAATGACTCAGATGTGAGTTACCCTATTGAATTAATTTTGAAATTGTCTCGAATCATATTTATTCTCCCCGTTGTTCTAAGAAGACGATATCGAATACCCACGGTCGCCAGTAAACATCGTGGCAGGCAACGTAAAAAGTAGCCACTTAGGAACAGTAGGAATCATTTTCAAAGTACAATTAATCTCTCGCGTCAGTGCTTGTGGTTTTTAAGGGGCCCCGCCGCGCTTCACGCGACGTGCGCGTTCCCGCGGCGATGTGTGGGTCCGCGATCCGGGCGCCATCTCTTCAAGTTATTTCTGCGAGCCGAGGCAGCGAGTCATTAAGGCCGATATTTACCCCTGACGCGGTTCGCGAAAGCAACTAATGACCTCATCAAGGACCGTCCATCACGAGAGAATGCCCCGTCTTTATAAACACAATCGAGCCGCCACAATACGCGATCCTGGGAACCGAGTGCTGCTCGTACAAACTCGTTCAGACCCGTTTAATCTGGCAACTCCGTCCGTGGTTTTCCCCTGATTTCTTGTGCGTTCGAGTTCCCCGCCCGCAATTTGCCGGAAAAACGGGAGCATGGGAATAGGGGTTGAATTACCATTAAGCGTTGGGTCGGGCGGAGGGCGTTTCGCAAACGCGAATCACCGCTTCAAGTGGTGAATTTAGACCGCCATATAAATTAGAAGTATAGCGAACTGATTAGCGGATCGGGTTTGTGAACGATTGTGGAGAACTGGCCAAACACCGATGATGGAAACTCAAACAGTGTGAGCACTGATTGTTTTAGGTTCTATGGGTGTCTCTGTGGAGACGTTGAACTTAAAATCTTCTTGCATAATGTTGGAAAGCCAGGTAAGAAATGTTATGAACCGATTATACATTGGCAATGTAATACACAGGGTGTCATCAAGCTGGTGGTATAACTCGATCGTACATACATGGAAATATAAATGAAAAATATACGGAAATGTTTTTTTGCTTGAGGTTTCGTTTTTTGGAAAAAATGTCTATGCATATTTTTGAAGTACGCACACGCTTGATTAAAAATTGACAGAATGTAACCAGGGACGTAACTAGGGGGCAGCGGGTGTTTCTGCCCCGAGCGCCGATATTCGAGGGGCGCCTAACGAAGTGCATATCAACGCCGTCGAAAACGGTGCTCGTGAGCATTATAGGGTGACCCTTCTTTATATGTCTGGAGTTTCTCTTCGTATTTCTTTGCTCTCACCTCCTGAAATGGTTCCACTTCATATGAATATGTTGGCCTAAGCACGGCACTGCCGTTGTTTCGTGGAGGCAAGACATAATTTTGGAAAAGCTCAATGGCTTTATTCAAATTTATATATTACGTTATTTCGTTAGGAATGAACGAGATTCCCCTTTTTATGGTGAAGTAATTAAAATTTATCTATCTATTTAATAGGTACTTATTTATCTGTTCTCAAACAGCAAACAAATTAGGATACCTTCAATATGTTTGAAACCAGTTAATAAACACGTTTATTATATCATTTTTATATAAAGTGTGGACTCAACCTCTTAAGGTGGGCAATACAAGGGGATAAAATGTTGGGGGGCGGGAGGGGCGCCAAACAGAATCCTTGCTCTGGGCGCCTAAAACCTAGTTTCGTCCCTGAATGTAACGACAAATGTGTTACAACGACATGAAATGGAGTAGCTGCAAATTCCCTGTCGAATAAATCCCTGGTTGATTAACGAATAAAAATAGAAACCCAGTCGTTCAATCATTGATTATTTTTTACTATCTTTAGCAACGTATTATAAGATCCAAAGAACGAAAACAAACATTAGTATAAATGATGACAGTTTAATTGTAACTATAAATCATGCCTCAAAATTTCCTCAGTCTTTCACAATTCACTTCTTGACTGCTTACAGTTGAGTTTCTACTTGAGTACTTACTCGTTTCACTCCTGTTAGTCGAAATTTCTTCTACAACAATGAAATGCAACATGTTAATAATCCGTAGCTCTTTGCAAACATAAACTACATCAAGAGGAATTGAATCGTTCTCTTTGATGCATTGTTACAAAAGAAAGGTTCCCCTGGATCAAGGAGTTCCTGTGACGAGAACCTGGCTTGAGAGTTAGGAAATACGAGACAGTGTTACCGAGCATCTAATTGAGAGGTATATCGAGTGGAAGAAGCTTTCCTCTAATGATGCACCCCCTAAAGTGCTACAGTTTACCTGTACTCAATTATATATTACAGTTCCGATCCTATGACAGATCAAAGTAAACGCTACGATTAATTATACCTACGTATTTGTAGCTTACACTCAGCATTCGCTTCATACCTAAGGTAATCAGTAGTACACTCGAGTAGGCACATAAAGTGGGTGAAGCCCTGTCTGCGTCATTTTAATTAAGCAAAATTCAACATGAAAGCCAAGACAGTCAACGTCCTTGGAGACTCGTATTATCGTATTCGAGCAATTGAGCAAACTTCGAGTATAATTCGAGTAAAAAACTGTTTATAAAATTATTGCTCTGAATTATGTAATATTAAAAAGAGAACACTAATTCAAAATTATATGTTTTGACACAATAAATAGTAGTAATTGAATTGATAAGTTTTTATTTCTATTTTTGGCGAAGAAATATTCTATAATAAAAATATTAATATTAAATTTTAAAGAATATAAAATAGAAAATATTAATATTTGCAATAAGGCACTCATTTGTTATCGGATTTCCATCACCAAAAACGTACACCAAACGATGTAGAATTTTTTTTTTACGTAGGGTAAATCCGGGAGACGCGGTCGCCTAATATAAAATGGCTATTAAAACTAATATAGAAGTTACTTATTTTATCAGAATAAACCTATATGTTCAGAATTTTATGCTGATTCAGAAACACTGGTCGATATTGGTTTTAAGACAATATTTACTGTAAATCAGGTTGAAAACTGAAGTCATGACATCTGACCACCTCCCCTGAGGTGCCGGGAGAAATGGTTTTCGTCGTTGGCAGAGACCACTCACATAATTATTCATGGAAAATTAACAAAGGATAAAGCAAAATTATTTATGAGTGAATGCAACTACAGAATCATTGATATTTAATTTGTTTACGCTAAACAAGTAAAGAACACATCAAAGAAAAAGTGAAGTACCTACTGGCGATTAGTAAGGCAAATGAATACAAAAGTGAATAAATAAACTAAATATACAAAAATTATAATAATAATATAATAAAAAAATAACAAAATAAACAAAATAAATAAATAAATCATAATTCGACCATCTCTCCTTTCTGCAGCGAGAGATGGTCTTCTCGTTAGCTTTGAGACAAATACTTTGGCTGCATTGTCCCTCAATATCTCTACTATCTTATTATCCCAAACATTAAACGAAAATAAACTTAGAAGTAAATTTTAAATACGATTCTGTACTCCGCTGTTTGACAAAAGAGGTTAAATGTAACCTCAATTTACCTTTTAAAGCCTATAAATCCAGGAAAACACAGAAGGAAGCGAAATGACGCTATTCATTCAAACGGTTTGGCTTCTAGAGAAGTAATTGGTCTGCACTTTAACGCAGTTTTACGTAGAGAGTCTGAAATATAGCGACTCGACCAACTCTCAACCAAATACTGCTCGATCGCGTCTCCTGGATTTACCTTATATTGCACGTCATAACTCAAAAACTGTGAAAAATGGACCTGCACCCCTCTTGCTGCAAGGTTCTCAACGTTAAACGATCAAACTGTGCGAGTATGTTCCACGAGTAAAAACACTCACTATAAATTTCACGTTTAATCTTCCTGTTACAACAATTCAATAAAATGTTTCCGGACCCACGTATTTCCAAGATTTGCAGCCTATTTCTACTCATAGAACACACTGGCAGACTTTGATAGTTTAATATTGGGAGAACATCAGGAAATAACACAAACAGATCACGATACGAAATCAAAGATTGGATCTCCAGCAATTAAAGATTACTTTTACGTTCCAAGGACAAAGCAGCTACTAAAGAGAATCAAGACCGTGGAGAATATTGGAGTCCCGGGAACGTCTCTCCGTCACTTGCAAAAATTTTCTCCCACAATTAACGACGTTCGCTCTAATGACACGTCTCTCACCTTAATGGAAACGTCGCATCCGCGATAAATCCCTGCCTCCGTTGGAAACGGAAGCATCGCGAGCTAGGCGTTCTCGTTCTAGGCGTGCTCACGTGTAGGGGAATGCATTCGCAGCGGCAGAAAACGACGCGCGCATAGAGACAGGGAGAGAGCGAGAGCGAGTTCTGACCGGGAAACGTTTTCCTACGGCTTTTCAGGCTTCTACTCGTGGAGGAATCCGGACGCCGGCGCTTGGTTCATACAGGCCCTCTGCAACGAGCTGGAGAAGAACGGACGAACCCGCGACCTCCTCACCATATTGACTTTCGTCAATCGTCGCGTCGCCATGGATTACCAATCGTACGTGCCCCATGACAAGGACTTCAACAAGAAAAAGCAGATACCCTGTTTCGTCTCCATGCTGACGCGGTTGGTCCACTTCCCCGAGAAGCCACATTAATGCTGGCGACAACGCGCTGATCCATCGGCCAAGGGACGGGGGCCGCGACACTCGAGGATATTTCGTCAACTACTCTTGTTTCTGTCTGATGTTCGAGGAACTTTTGTTAGTTCCCTATCGCGGAATCAGTTCTCCAGTAAGTAGTCTCAAACGGTTCGCATTACGCGGATTACGCGGGCCGGACAACGGGGCGCGAACTCTGGTTATTACGGCCACCAAATCCAGTTGCACGGCGAACGAGAAAATAGGGAATTTTAGAATAGATGTTAATTAATGCGTGCCGATAATCGATTCGTTGAATGTAGGGTAACTCGGGGTAATATGCCACAGTTAACTTTGAAACGCGATATCTCGCAAGTATAAGTGGATACCGGGAAAAAGATAAAACTATATGAAAGTGTAACTAATTCTGTGTATTGACTAATAAGTAGCGATATGTAACATTTATAGTTCAATGAGAAACGTACAAATACAAAAGTCCTCGAAAGTGGCATACGAAAAAACAACTCGATGGCATTAAATAGAAAGAGTTATAAAGATAAGAGTTTGTCGGCGTTTGTATGCCACAAGTGGCATATTATACCGACAAACATGTGGCATATTACTCCAAACGGCCATAAAAAGAAGGATGGAAAATCTCTCCACAAAGAACATAGTTTTAACGGATGTTTGAGAGGTTATAAAATTCGTTTGTTAGTATACTTTATCATAATCTATTGATTTTTTGTATAACTGTTCACACAAATGTATAATCTGCATTCTAGTTACAGTATGAAATTAGATCAAGCCGATAATTTTATAACTTACCAGGATTTATTGAAAATAAAAGAAGATAAAAGCCAAAATCTGTTGCCGTCTTAACAGTTACACTAAATTGAACGGGATTAGTGCAAATATAACGCCATCTGTGCATTATTTAAAAAAATATTGAGAAGTGGCATATTACCCCCGGTGGCATATTACCCCGAGTTACCCTAAACGCGGTACATGCACTCTTGCTCCGATTGCGCGATACAGATGTTTAGAGTAGAACGTGGGAAGACTTTTGATCTGGCGTGGTGGAAGCGTGAAGAAAGTTTGTGAGAAGATTGTAAAGTGGAAGTACCAAAATTAGGCGAAATCGGATTTTTTCATGATTAGGCATCGCCAATAACAAAGTGGCAATACCTATTCCAGAAATTTCCTTGCGACCAAAAAGAGTACTTACATTTTTTTGTTTCTTTTGTGGTTGCCACACAAATCCAATGTGTTTTTTTTTTCATTATTAAGGCTTTGCAGGCGATGTACTCTTCACTGAGTACAGAAAGCAAATGAGATTAAAGGATTTCCGTATACGGTCTGGGGCAAGCGTTTCAGGCTACGTTCTCAAAGGGTTGAAAAACTATTACTTGGCACTTAACCCCTTTCGTACTTCCACTCTGCAAAGATGTATTGATATCTACTGCAACTGGTTTTCGATGAATACATAAGCTTATTCTGTGATTCAATTGTTTACAGTGAAATAGAGGAAAAGAGAAAAGAGGAATGCTACTTGCCTATAAATGAGCATTATAAATTTTATGATGAATTTTTTCAGTACTATTTAGAACGTGAATTCAACAGTGACATTGAACTTGTTAATAGTAAAATTACTAGGTTTTGTAATACAGATTTCTTGAGCGTAGCTTACAATTAGAATAATATTATTAATAATATTTACGCGTAAAGTGTTGTTTCGCCCTTGAGAGACAAAACTATTCTATTAAAGTCATAGTTTTACTTATATTTTAGTTACATACATTTAGACTTATTATATATTTGCTATAATGTATGATAATTTTCAGTTTATTTATCTGTCCATGAGGAACTGTATTTAATATTCTATTCACAAAATAAAAATATATTGTGAACTCATAAAATATTTTCAGGTAATGTAGTATTGTACTCAATATCAAGATTCTGTAATCACAGCCGGGACAAAATTTATCTTCCTTTATTCTCCATTTATCCATCTTTTTATCTTCCGTCTATTCGTAAAAATAAAAATTGTAATTTACATTTAAGGAACTGGTTTTGAAATGCCGATTGATTTTGTTCAAATTCTGCCAATCCTCTTAAGGGGGGCACTATCTAGATATGCCAAAACGATTAATTTTCTATTTTTTTCTTTACATATTTTTAGTATTTGATATGTCAAGAATGTTTTCCAAAATTTGGGACCGAAATTCACGAAGCATGCTCACGTGTTGTCATACATTGATGAGAATTTCAAATGGATTTTTCTAGCCAGGTTTTCAAACACGGTACCCACAATTACTCAAAAACTATTCGACCGATGTACTTCCAATTTTTCGTGGCAATATCATAAACTATTGCGTAGTCTTTAAAAGGGCGCATTTCTTATTTGAAACATAGTTCCCTTTTTATTCCACAAAAAGACAAGATTTCATGTCCAGAAATTGAACGTGTAAATTAGAATTCTGCCATTTCTTTAAAAATTAACTATTTGGAATTGGCTCTGTCAAAACCAGCATTTATTAATATATTTTAAGAAACTAATATGCCTCTTGCTTTCATCTAAAATCTGTTTAATTCCGAGTTAACTAATATTTTTACATAGAAAAATGAAGTATTATAGGCATAGATGTGACATAATTAATACAAAAATAATGGATGCGAGAATGTTAATACTTTCTTTAAAAAAAATTCTAAAAGGACGTCAGCCTTTCCTCTTTAGGCCTCTAGCAGTATGCCCCCCTTAAACATATCCATCTCCAAACTTTCAAATAAAAGACTATACCCTATATAAACGTTTATCATTTTGTAAACGTTTATCACTGTTGTTTTCTTTTTGGGAAACCTTTCCCAGCTAACAAACGATCAAGCCATTGTTCTCAAATGGAACATTTTCACGTTATTTTTAATTCTTCCAAACGGACGAGCTTCGGCCTGGAAACTTTGTTAATTTAAATAACGACATTTAAAGTTAATTTAAGGTGAGTACCTAAATCCAGCTTCACGAGTGAACCGATATACTATTCTTCCACTTAGCAGGCGCCATGAATTTTCGTTGCACGAGTTTGAATAAGGATTTATGCGACCAATATAAAGGGCTGATAACGAAATGCGCGCACTGTTTCATTTGCAGCTGTTCACAACGTTTAATGAAGACAATAAACAACCTTCTGCCAAGTAGCGGCGGAAGGAGTTCATTCCCCTTAAACAAATTAGAACTCGCTTTACGAGCGGTCTTAAAAAGAAATCGTGACGTTAGCCAGCGAAAATAATGCGCCGCGATATTTTTTTATTATTCCATCGCGGGTAGTTCTACTTCGGTGTTGGTGGTCGCTTACGTTTCGTCATAAACAACAGTTTCCACTGTACAAAGATGAACATCCCTCTGGCTAGGCCGCAATAAAAATTAAATTTTTCACTAGCACGAAGGGAGAGAACTGAAAAATAAAAATTCTGGCGTGGTCATTTACATTCAGCCTGCGCAATTGCGAGGGATGAACGTCTTAATTGATCCGCCAATTTTACATCCTCTATTTGCGGATCACCTAAGAAATCGAGATCGATTATAAATGTTAGTCAGTAGGTAAGTATTGTAAAATTAGAATTCCTTATTCATTAGTAATATTAGAGTACGTATACAGTACTGGAAATATTTATTGCATCACTCGAATAAATATGCTATCACATACACCTCTGCTATTATTAGTATCAGGAACATATTATTGCAAAGTTTATTTATTCAGAAAATGTGTATTGCTATGAAAATTGTGCGTAATACTTTTTGAGAGTGATGCAATAAATATTTCCAGTACTGTAATACATAATATTAGGGTTTTAAGTGTTAAGTGTTCGTGAATCGTTGTCAAAGATATCTTTGACAGCTTTCTCTCCCAGCATAGTGAATTTATCTTCAACAGTTACATCGGCCGTCGTTTTTATCGCTGGCAGTGGAACGAGATGCAGAAGGCGACGGTGAATGTAATTTCTCGAAATGCTTCTGGTTCTCTAAAATGCGTAATTGGAGGGCTCCGCCATAATGGTGCAAGCCCAGTTAACTTAATTCTGTGTAAATTGACTTTGGAGTCTAATTGCAGCTATTAACTTGCAAAACTGCATAACGTATGATATGTAGATGCGCATGCCCACAGGGCTGATCTCAACTTTTTATGCACCTGCAACACTTGGGTGGACAAAATGTGTAATATTTCTGGAAATTGGACGAAGTTGATTTTATTTAATGGCGAACTACAGTGTTAGCATTCCTTCTTCCCCTACGATTGAAATTTTAAATGTTACGTAGAGAACCAGAATAATTTTTTAATATCTCTATATTAGGGAAATGTAAAATATATTATTATCTATTTAGATAAGCCAATTAAAGGGTGGAGAATTTTTCACTAACTTCTATAAGGAACTTTCACGAATGCATTCTTAACATTAGAAGTTCTCTTTCAAATATCCTTTTCAAGCTGTACAATTGGAATTGCATCTCTCTGCAATCTCTCGGCGCATCCTAAAAACTGTATCGATTAAAAAATCACTCGGTTAAAAAATCAATAGCGCTCAATGCAAGACAGTAAAACATTGATTAAGATTTTTAATTCACGACTTCAGGCGAAACATAGACCACTGCTTTCAATAAACCGATAATACCATCTTAACAACATAAAATCTCATTTAAAAAAGACTACGCTGCCAATAGTTGAGCATCCTTGATAAATTCCTCCTCATAAAATTAATAAACGCCCGGTATGTTGCTATATCACGTTGTTATCGATATCACTACATACAGGGCAGGGTAAGGAAGGTAAATCAATAAACCTATAATAATAACCAATATATGCACATCATCCCTTATCAGCCGAGTGGTGATTACCATATTGATTGATACCAATCCATGAGCCGGTGTTTAATCCCCTCTTTTCCGATTGTTCATATATAGAACATATCTACACGAATTGTGTATTAATATCCTGTCATGTTAATTTTCCATTTAGGCGAATTCTCTTGCTCATACACTATACAATATCGCAATTATACAGGTTATCAAGGTATGGATTACTGCATTGTCTAATAGGTAGCTTGCACGATTTTAAATTCTACGTCGAGTTCGATGTAATCGCACGTGAATGTTCGTCCAATCATCGGCAAGTAGCTCACCGATGTTCGGAGGGCTCGGTTCACCAGGAGTTTGATCTGGACAGTTCTTGAACTACTTTCGCGTCAAAGGGAACGAAGCCCTTCGAGGGAGCGAGGGATGCAGACGTCTGTTTGACCGTGCAATGACAATTCGATTCCATTCACTTCATCCTCGTCTTCTTGGGGTTAAGTGGATCCTCGAAGCAAACGGAGCATGATAGAGCTACGGCTCGTTTGAGACACGGTTAAAGGGTTTCGTTATACGGGCTACGACGCCTGGCTTGCAGCTATGTAGTGACTGAGGCAAGTCAATGGACAACGAGTACGAGGATAAGCCTGGGGTTTTAACGAAACCTTGCACGAAACAGAACTGTTTAAACTGGTAAGGATATGTTTATATAAGGGCTGCTTTGTTTTATTTGCAGGTACTATGAGCTCCGAGAAGCTCTTTGTGCAGCGTCAAATCGTTTGGAATTGGTATATCTATGCCACTGTTATGTTTCGTTTATTATCTTCTATCTTCTATTTTCTATATAAATAAAAATGTAAATGTTCGTTTGTTCAAAATCTTAAATCTCCGAAAGTTCTTCACCGACTGCTTTGAAATTTTGACACAACGTTGCATTCGAATACGCGCGTGTTTTTATATATCTATATTATATAGATGTCACACCTGTGACAGGTAAAAACATGTTTTTTTTTTTTAAAACAGCGCACCAGACTGAGCCACAGCAACGCGTAGCCGGATACAGCTAGTAATAAATAAATAAACACCGACGTTTTAATAAATGTTTGGGAAAGCTTAGACTAACTTCGTGACTGTCGGCCGACCTAACATAAAATGGCTATTAAAACTAATATATACTGGTATTATTTATTTTATCAGATACTGATATTATTTTTTTTCTCTATGTTCAAAATTGTATGCTGATTCAGAAGAACTGGTCGATATTTGCTTTAAGACAATGTTTGCTGAAAATCGAGTTGAAAACTGAAGTCATTACATCTGATCACCTCTCCCGAGTACAAGGGCTGTTCTGTTTTACTTCTACTATGACTTATTATTATTATTATTATATGACTTGTGTCAACTTCTCCGTATAGTGTCAAAATTGTTGAACATGAATGTAAGAAATCGAGAAAGGAGCTAATCAGCCGAAGAATTTTCTCTCCATAGGAACAATTAAAAATTATTATTCGTTACTTCCTGCGATCATTCCCGCTTGTCACATAATTCTACGTCTGTTTCATTTCGCATTACAGTATCGGTGAAGGTGCATCAAGATCCGAGGATTGTTTATATCTTGCCACGAGAAACTACCAAGCAGGAAAGCATCAAGGAAGTCGGATTAACATCGCCATTGTAATTTAAACCGCCTCCAATGTGCTTCCTGGCCCTATTGCTTAAGCAGTACAACTTTCCGATGCCTCGCACGAACAGCTTGATGCTGGCACGATTTCTGATAGAAAGTACACGTCAGCGAATCTATATTACCCGCTACCCTATTGCAAGTCTAAAATTTCACTCCAACACAGCTCCAACGATAAATCCTGGTACTGCAGAGGGTTCATCGACATCTTCGTGCTCATTGGAACAAAACAATACGCTCGGATGAGCAACTAAATACAGCGCTTGGTTCTGGCGAACCAATCATCGAGTACTCGACGAAGTCGCTCTCAGAAACATTTGAGCAAATCAGTGCATGACGATCGAACGGAATTTTCAAGTAAATAATTCATCCGCTAATAATTCAATCGATAACAAGTCGAAACTATCCAGTCACCGTGGCCACAGGACGAGCGTGCGCTCAAAATTGAAGCACTCGAGACTACGCGGATGACTGGGTTGTTCTGTCAAAGGATCTCGAAACCAGGTACTTCTGCCTCTTCATCGGGCAACGTTCCATTCAGGGGGGACAAAGTATGAGGCATATACATACTTGCACTTCGAAAAGCCCTGTATGTAAGTGCCACCGACTCAATAGCCGCGGGGCGAGGAACAAAGTTGCGAATGGAGGCTGGCTTGAGCCTCACCACGATGTCTGGATCACATACGACAAATTAATATTCTAGGGATACAGTAGAGCCTCCATTATTCGATCGCTCGACTATCCGAATTTTCTGTCATTCGAACGTTGTGTTATCCGAACTGAACGTGTCTATTACTCTCGAAACAGATACGGACGGAATGCTTCTATCCTTCTAGGATTATCGAAATGAACACTATTCACGTTATTTTGATATGAAATTGACAATCTAGGGGGAGTTGGGGCACTTTGGTGGAAGGGGCACAATGAAACATTAATATTGTCTTGATATCTAGAAACAGTCAGAAGTTCAAAAAATGATCACAAAACAGTATACTCTATGATCTTGAACGATGATATAAGATTATAAGATGATACCCTATAGATATCAAGATAATATTAATGTTTCATTGTGCCCCCTGCATCAAAGTGCCCCAACTCCCCCTACGCGTTAATCAAAGGTTTTGAAGCGAAGGAAATAATTAAAAATATGGCGGGAGTACTACAAAATTAGCAACAATTTAGATTATTTTTCATTTCTGGTGTTGTTACTTATATTATTCTTTCTGTAATGATAGAATCATCACCACGAGGAAATTGACTATTCCACTATATACGAAGTTCTACTGTAGTTCCACTCCTGCTGGCTGATTGACTACTGAAAAATACAATTTGTAACCGATGGATTACACAGAATGTTACCACCGGAAATAGTTTATGTTTAAGCACTTTGTTTATAGATGAATATTATCTTGAAGCGAAGAGAGTTTCGAAGTTGTATACAATTCTGATTCGGAATTGTGGTAAACTGCGTTTTCAAGAGATTTTTGGAATAAGAGAGGGAGTAGAATTTAGGGAAGGGCTTGCAGTATTTTCTCATGTATACTGGGAAGGATCAGGGAAGTGTGGATCTACGGGCACACTGTGTCTGAATTAACAAAAGAAGTTTGTCAACTGGAAAAGTAAAAAAAATCTAATACTTTCTAAAAATGTAGTTCAGGTGGACCCAATGGCGTAGGTATTTCCTGGTCCAGCAATGAAGTTGATCTAGGAGTAGAAGCACCCCTCAAAGAAATTGAGGTTTCATATTATCCTGCACATTTAAAGACACAGAAAAAAAATCAAATACAAAGTTTTATAGCTCTTAAAGACTGACAACATCGCAGAAATTTTTTTGTTCATAATTCACCTCTACAATAATTTTTTTTACAAATGCTTTAAACCACCATGCTATAAACAATTCTTACTCACAATTTAGAAATTGTCATAGATGAGGGAGGGTTTCCACCCCTAGACCCTTATCTTTACCGAAACAAAAAATGGGTACGCCATTGAGAACATTAAAGGTTACATTTCAGCAAAGTATCAGAATTTTCAGATTTTTAAAATTGTCGAATTTTCCTTTTAAGTAAAAAATTTTTAGACATAGATAACTGTCAGAATGTGACGTTTATGGTAACTGTGCTTCGAAGGCTGTAGGAAAGGTCTGGGAATATTTGTGTAATAGTAATCTCTTAGATTAGTTGGAATGGATTCATGACACATCTGAGAATACCCACTGGAAAAACAAAGATCAATCAGCCAGGCAAACATTGGTGACGGCGTTCGTTGGACTGACTGCAAATGGGATCTGGAATGGCGATGATATTGATGCACGCGAGATTTTGGCTGGGGAACAGTGTTTGAAACGATGGATAATAAAATATCCCCTGTAATAACGTTTTACGCTGTGCTTTATAATCAGAGAAGTCTGTAATAAATGTTCCCGGGATTTCATGGAAAACAAAGCCGATAGAAACTTCTTCCTTCGTCTAATTTACAATCACACCTACGTTTCGGAGGAAGGAAGGATATAACTTCGTCATGTTATTTTGTGGACGCAATGATTAATCAATAGACCGACCAGTCGATGTGTAGGTACATTAATTTCAATGTTCTGAAGATGAAAAAGTTATGCTACAATATTAGCATAAAATAGTTTCTTTTATTTCGACCTGTTATTGCTTCCTCTTACAAGGAGAGTATTTTAGGTGTCCGCCTCCGATCATTTCGATTTTTGGATATGTTATAGAGGACCGAAAAATAAGAAATACGTGTTTTTTTATTTTTCCCCGTTTTCATATTTGGGGGGGGGGGGGGTGAAAACTGCGTTCAAAGTTAGGGTTGAAAAATCATTTTTGTGGAATAAATGGACTTTTTGAAAATCTGGTGAGTCAGTCATATTTCGCATTCAAAGACACAAAATTCGTCCATTGACACTATTCCCCTATCTCCAATAGTTCTCGAGATATTCCACAAAAATGATTTTTCAACCCTAACTTTGAACGCAGTTTTCACCCCCCAAATATGAAAACGGGGAAAAATAAAAAAACACGTATTTCTTATTTTTCGGTCCTCTATAACATATCCAAAAATCGAAATGATCGGAGGCGGACACCTAAAATACTCTCCTTGTTAGACTGTTCAATCAATTCATCATACTTCACGCATGAAAATAATGCACTCCGTTCTGAGAATCAGTTTCTCGTTATATATTTCAATTTTAACCAAGTCTGTCAAATATTGCTTGAAAAACAGTTTATCTTCCTGTTTTTCCATAACACTGCGGACTGAATTGAACAATAACTACTTCATCTGCAAGGGGAATGTACGTTCTAAAGCTTTGACGTTGCAAGATTCATAATCTATTTGTCATAACTGGGTACAAAGGCACGTCGGAGGTTTCATAATCGTACAATAGATGAAATTTCATTAAACTCAGCGTCCGTAAGGCCTTTTACTTGTTTTGTTATGTGGCTTCAACGTTGCCATTGATCGACATCGTGTGTGCGCCCCGTAAAACTGAAGCACTTTTGCCCGACAAACATTATTAACGTCTGCAAGATTGACTCGTAATTAACTGCGCAGGCAGTTCCAATCTCGACATACACAACCACCGAGTTTCGACATTCCCGATACTTAATGAGCATTTGATGATATTTCAATTTCCTTCTTTCGACTATTTACTCGGCGAATGGATCCCACAACAGATGACAAATTAATTGAATATTAAATTAGTCTTTAGCGAACATCGTCCATCCCGCTAATCAAATGATAGCACGCTAATTGTGGCCTTCCAATATTTATATGACCCATTAACAATGAAAATGGCAGCTTGCGATAGATATGCGGAATAATCCATTTACTTCGATCGAGAGAATTATCGTTGCATTTGATAATGGGGGAGAGTGTAAAAGGAGAAAGCTATGTATTTGATTTGAATCAATAAATACTCCGATTGGATGTAAATTCTCGGGAACCTTTACGACTTCTATCATTTCAAGATCACTTACTTTCTCAAATTTGTTTTGGTGCATTTTTAAGGCGGATATAAAAGGTTCAAAGAAACGAAGTGGAATACATATCCATATATACGTGATTTTATTGGAAAATTTGAAAATAAAACATATCTGAGGTTTCATTTGAAAAATAGAGTGCAAATCTACTGGACACATTCTACACTTCAATTTCTTTTTCTACTACTGAAGTAGAGAAGTGAAGAAGTTTGTAATAAACACATAGAACTCCGATACGTTGCAAATCTTCACACCACTTCTTTTTTAACTACATATGAAGACAAAAATGGCACTTCCATCTTGATCAGAAAAAACATTCTTTTCAT
Source organism: Andrena bucephala (assembly GCA_947577245.1). NCBI lineage: Eukaryota > Metazoa > Arthropoda > Insecta > Hymenoptera > Andrenidae > Andrena > Andrena bucephala. The sequence continues at coordinate 12,547,087 of OX387715.1, forward strand.
ACCAAACATTGTTCACTTTTATAGTAGGTATATTTTCAAAACTCATGGTCTGCACTTCACACCACATGTCCCTCGAAGTCCCAAGTTCCAATTTTTCTTCTATAAATAATGCATTGAGGGCAATAACGGATTAACACACATCGAGAAAAAATTAACTTCCCCTATTTTATATGATCAGTACAGCCTATTCGAAAACATTACTCCTACTAACTCAATTTCGCAAAAAATGTGGGTTGGTTGCGTTTTTAAATATCGCACATCAAGGATCCTGCCACAGCCTTACTAAACCCTCCCCCATATCTCGCCCCTCACGGAGGCTGAACTAGAAACGGGGTTTCGCGGAAACTCCTCGCTCGTTCCTCGTTCGCTTTGCCCGGGATCGGTTCGCGTCGCATCCGCTTCCGTTGCCCCCTTTCACACCCAAGACCGCCTGCTTCTAGCGATGGACAAGTTTTCATAGCAAAGAAACGAGACGCTGGCCAATCTACACGGCCAACGTTTTATCCATACGAAACAAGACCCGTATGAACAATCTCTATTTGCATATGGATGTTTACAGGTTGCACGGGGCCCACGTCATTACGGATGTACATATATGTTTGCGAATGGACGTATGAAGAAGATATGAGCCGCGAAGCTGCGGACGACTCGCCGTTTGAAAAATACCCGCGGTCCTGTTTGCTCGCTTCCTTTTGGCCCGCATCCACGGATGCCGGGGCAAACATTATTTATATTCAAGCGTCAAACGGAACGTATGCTCCCGCTCCCCGTGTATTGTTGCATTTCACGGGGTCGGGCGCCCGTAATTTATGTTGACGACGTAACTGGACTGGCGGCGTGCGAAATTCTACTTTATATGGAAGAGTGATTGTTTCGCGAATAGGGAAGTGGCGAAGTTGCTGCATTACTAACGGAGAGTCTGTTATCGCCTGTTCAGCCCCCTCACTCAGTTCAGGTTCATAATTCATAACTTCAGCCCAATTCAGTTGCAAACGCGGCCTCAAATTTTTCACTGCAAGCTGAGTCATGATCATTCACATTAGGTACACAATTCGAATGCAAATGAAACGTATGAAAGAAACACTTGCTACTTCCACCCGCTTCAAATTAACTGTTAATTCGCAGTGGTGTACTGCTACCCTTGCCATTTATAAGCTTGAAGTCGATGTTCAGCGGTGCTTAACTCTCGAGTAGGGTAGGGTGGGGGCTAAAAGTCCGGCGGGTAAAAAGTCCCGAATTCAAAAACTCTGTTCCTAAACAATGTATTGAGTTTCGCAGTATACTAAGTAAAAGGCGAGAGGAAACGGAGGTGACCACAGAGTCGCCAGTCTATTGCCGAATGTTATTGCTGAATGATAATATTTTCTAACTAAAATAAATTGAATTTCGACCGTGAAAATTGTACTAATTAAAAGAGATGATTTCGGCGCACTGGTTCGGTTTATTAAATAATTAAATGAAAGCTATTTTGCAATTTTGAGAATTTTTATCAAATTCCAATGTTTCGGTCAATGATTTTGACCATTCTCAAGGAAAGTTAGATAAAAAGAAAAAATACTGCGTATGCTTTTAAACTAAAAATTTTTAAATTTAAACAAATATCACGTTCATTGCTGGAAACGTGCGACGCACGAGCCGGTTAACCGGTGACTGAGGTAAACAGTAGACACAAGGCACGAACATCTAGATGGTAAACCAGAGTGCGGCCAAACGATGTCACAGCGGTGACCGTTAAAGATTATGAAATAAATTGAAAGGACGAACTCCAAAAACTCACAACAATACTGCCCTGATACCACCGTTCTTGATTATGTGGTAAATATTCCATCACTCCTAGGTGTCAGAAAACACAATTACATAACGTTGACAATGATATGTAACAATAGTCAGATCATAGAAAAATAGAAACAAGAATTCTAATAGAAAGACCACACCATCAGGCATTACTTCTTCAGTAAAGTTGCGTAATAGTCCTGTATTTTAGGTGTTTCATACCTAAGATTTACGCTCGGTTGTTTAATCATAAATCTACCCTATGCAAGGGTATGTGGGGCAAAAAGTCCATTTTGCATTGACAAACATTTTGCGGTATAACTCAACGGAAAATAACAGTATCAACAAACGAACTTCGTGAACGTAAAACATAATATTTATAGTTTATACAAAATAACACCAGATATCTCTCGATTGTTAATACAAAATTTTACATAGGTTTATACGAAAAACCTATGTTAAAATTCAGCCCCACCCTACCCTAGTGGATGTGGGGTCTATTTGGACCCTCCTACGCCTAGATATTAAACTACATAAATACGATATGTATAATTCCCACTTCTTGAAGATAATAAAGATTTTAGGTCACAGGATTAGAATAAGGTATTCCAAGGTGTGCACGAATTTAATTTATAAAGCAAAACCGACGATGAAGGAGAATCATATTATCTACTCCCTTATAAATAAAGTACCTACAGTATTGTCTCGAACTGAGGACAGGGTGACCATTCGGGACCGATATTTCCAGACAAATCTGTGTTAAATTAGACAAAAAGATTCTCACTGTCTGCGCCAAACTAAGATTCGTTCTCGCCAGTAACCTACCGGAAAAGGTGTAACGAGTGTGCACAGGGGGTACGAATTACGCATGCATATACATTACCGCCCCACTTGACGCGGCGTAGATATATGCACTACTCCAAACACTCCTTCATCTCTGTGAACGAGTCGCGCTTTCCTATCTCAAAGTCACGAACTGGCTTTCGCCAGGCTCGAACTCCCAGCAGAGGAGCCTAGAGAGGGTGTATCGCATTTCCTTGGCCCTGTAGCCCCGCTGGATCCAAATAGCGAGTTTTGATCCGCGCCAGAGAGAAGTCTCGTATTCGTGATGTTGGGCTTCCGTTCGCCGAATCAACCAGACGAGATAACGCGTGCGCCCGAGCTGTTCCAGTTAACGTCAGTTTCGTCCCAGTATCAGTAATATAAGTGCAACGACATTAACGCCAGGCAAATTGAAACAGAATAGATGGAACGAAAGGATACACGAGCGATGGGAAACGGAGCCAGTGCAGTGGATATCGCTGCTATTTCGAAATCAAATAATTTCCTCGTTACCTTCGACCGAGTAGACTGGATATTTTCATAATCGGAGAAATAATTTATACATGTCCATTGGACGGTCACAACGATGGGTGGAAAAGTTTTAACGGATTATATAGTATAGGTACTGCTCGACACTATTTTTTGCCGAGTATATGATTATGTATACACTAATTGACACTTAAATGCCCAAGAAAAGGCAAATAGAATTTTCTTAAAAATCATGTAAGAAGAGAATAAAATAGAGAATAGAATTTTAATTCACGAAATTTACATGCAACTTTAAAGAACGTATAACGAGGGCTAATTTATTGCAACACCTTTTTTCTGACGATAAAGTTTGTCACTTGTTTACTAATTCTTAAATTCGAAATAAACCGTCATCTTCTTCTAACTAATAATTGAATTTCGTTTAACTTTTCGCGTGGCCTACCAGCACGAAAATGTCCAGCAGTATATCGCGCGATATTGGAAAAAGTCTCGATTAATCACTGCGAGTAATTGAGTTGGTTCTATGGAAATTACGATGGGCTTCCGATAGAATTCATGAAAGTCGATGTAAGGATAATTAATATCGTAATAACCTGTTTTTCTAAACGCGAAATACTCAGTTGAAGATTCTGCGGAGAATTAAAGGTTCGATAAAGGCTCTGAAGAAGGGAGACATTATTAAGATCTCGACGACCCATAAAAATGTACTCCGTCTCGCCGAGAAAACTTAATAACGAACTACTTGGTCGTGTAATATGCAAAGTAGTGGGGGAAGTATCGAGTGAGGCGATAAAAAACTTACATACTCGTAAAATATTTATGCACACGATGCCTGCACGATCGTAAACCAGTGAGGTATTATAAAAAGGACGAACGAGCGCGAAATGGAGAGGGGGCAGGGAGTTAATAGAGGAAAAACATGTGCATTCTGTCTTTTTTACGCGAAGCTGGTATCTATCCGTTGTCATGCTTGATCGTGCTTCCGTCGCGTCGACATCTTGGACGCTTCACTTCTTTCCATGACAGTTGCAGATTTTCTACCAACCCTTACATCGATTTCCTCAGTTCAAACATCGATTCACATTAGAGCAACTGGGTAGGGGGGCCCAGGTGAGCCTGCCCCCTCCCTTCCAAATGCAGACTGGCCCCCTCAAAACGGAAATGCCCCCTCCCCAAAAATTACCGAAGTAAGTAAAAAATATTCTTCAGTTGATAAAATCTTGTCTTATAGGAAACAAAATATTTTGGGCCGAGATCATACTGGCAACTTTTAATCTTGCTGTAGGCTTGCTTTTCCACTATACGCCGTGTTAAAACTTGGTTAAGAACAACTAGGTATTCTCCAGAAGAGTTGAAAACGAAATGATTAAAACGAATGTAACAGCGCAACAGGTGCTAAATATTATTGTAGAAAGACACCGTAAATTAAAGCTTATATAAATTTTAATTATAGGTATCTATACGTCATGATATGTCATTGCTTTTAAGTAAGCTTGTGTAGCTACTAAAATTAAGATATTTGTAAAGTGTAAATTAATGTGTAAATTAAACTACAGGAGATTTTTAACGAATGTACAAAGAAGAGTTTATTGGTAACGTTATAGTTTAATTTATTTTGTTTTGCATAAAATATAAATGAAAATTTCAAAACTACAAAATTTCAAACATGTAAGGGAGAGTGGGGTAATTGCGAACGCCTAAGCAAAAAAGCAAACAAAACGAAAACTATTTGAGAAATGAATTTGTTTATTATTTACAAACATACTTGAACTATTCATCTATAAAGTACTGTGACGAATTTTTGAAAAATTATGAGAAAAAACAACTTTATAGTGAAAATGCAAACCCTTGGTGTTCGTGATTACTCGACTGCCGTGGGGTAATCACAAACAGAGTGCTAAATATCGCAGAAGTCGTACAGAAAGCGCGATTTCAATGGTCAACCCATAAAAATGTTGCTACAACCTACACCTAATGTATTTTTCAAATTCCTCTTCTTGTGCGTTAGAAAAAATTTCAATTGGTTGGAATATCGACAAAAATAGTAAAGGTCGTTTTTTAAACTTTTGTTCTGAGCCTGTAATGAAAATTCAAAAACCTCTTTTGTAGATTTAAGTAAGTTTTTTACATCCTGAAAATTTCATCAAAATCGATTAACGTTGCTAATCTCGAAGGTTCGAGATTACCCCATCCGATTTGTTCGCCAATACCCCACGACATCAAAAAATTTTAAAAAAATTATTTCAGAGGTTAGAATCATGATTCACGCAACGCCTTGGTCACAAAATGTTGGTAAAAAAAGTGTTTTATTTCAACTTAAAAAAAAAAAAATTGTATCATTAATGCAACAGTAATTACATGCAATTGAAAATTTACAAAATATTACTTAAAACATGATGAAAATAATAAATTGTGTTTATCTTGAATAGCATGAGCGTTCTGTATTTATTGCTTTCTGCTCGGCGTTGGATACGACCTAAACTATTAGCTAGTGGAGGGGGAACATCGTTTTTATTTATTAAAACGCCGTAACCATCGAGTTCACGATTACCTCGCGTTCGTGTTTGTCCCACTCTCCCCTACTGTCATTAATATCCCACGCGAAGAACCAAAACTTAAAACTTAAACTTCTAGTGTTCATCAACTTCCCGTCCCCTCCTAACTACAGGCTTCGAATATTCTGCGTACTTGGAAGTTCGAAACAAACGCTAACACCGCTCTAACGCAGTTTCAAGAAGGTGACTTTTGTTTCGACCGCGATAGCGACGACGCCGATAAGACGTATTTTAAACGCGTATTCCTTGCGGCTCGTTGATGTTGTAGAGGCAAAAGTCACAAGTTCGTCAAAGTTTAAGTTTCTGCTACGCGAGTGTGTGCGCCACTAACGTTTAAACAACGCTTGAAGCATATCAGACTCCTAAGTCTCGCATTTTAAAAACGAAGTCTTAAAGCAGCAATATAGTAAATGACTTTTTAATTCCCTTTGATATTTGGAATTAACACGTTTCATTTTGTACCATAACTGTGGGATACATTAGAACTCCGACACAAAATGCATAATTAAGGGGGGAATACTATTTTTGGGAATAAAAAGATAGCAAAATTTGGGAATTTCTTTTTAAGAAACTAACGATTCGATTCATCTGAAATTTGGACCACGTTTTTATGCACCTTTGAAGAATTTTTAATAATAGATATAGGAGTTATGCATGATCGACCATCACGCCATGCAAAATTCGTCGTTCCCTGGTGTGCATGACATTTATCTTCTAGGTAATCTGAAATAGAAAAATGAAACGGCGTTTTACTTTATACGTATATGTACCTTCAGTTTGAAGACCTAGAATACCGATATGTTATACTTATAGTTCTTTTGTTACTTAAAAAAAATTGGCGCAGAATTTGATAGCAAAAATTAAATAAATTTTTTGGTTATACTGCGGTATGACCCAACCACCGTAATGAACCGAAATTTTGAGGGGTTGGGCGGGAGGGTGAGAGAACCTCTAATATAAAATTTTAGCTTCGGGTATTTGTTAGTTTCTGAGATATTAATAAAAAACTTTCGGCATAATACATTGAAATCTGTCTATACAGACGTTACTAATGCAATCCTTATCTCGTCACCGTCAACTGTTTCACAGCCGACGATACATTAGCGATATTGAACTCATCGCACGATGCTTGCAACTGCAGTTTCATTTTTGGTATTCCCAAACTCACATCGGTTCGGTACCATGCTTTACGCGCCCCCGCGCTAACCTCGCCCCAACCAATACTAATACTGTCGGCTGTGAAACAGTCGAAACAGTGGACGGCGACAAGAAGATGATTGTGTTAGTAAATCTGAATAGGCAGATTTCAATGTATTATGCTGAAAGTTTTTATTAATATCTCAGAAACTAACAAATACCCGAAGCTAAAATTTTATATTAGAGGTTCTCTCACCCTCCCGTCCAACCCCTAAAAATTTCGGTTCATTACGGTGGTTGGGTCATACCGTAGTACAGCCGTAAAGCGCCGTTTCATTTTTCTGTTTCAGATTACCGGGAAGATAAATACCAGCGAAGGAAGAATTTTACGCGGCGTGTTGTAGATCATACATAACTCCTATATTTATTATTAAAAATTAATCAAAAAAAAAACTGCAACTATTTCAAAGATGCATAAAAACATGGTCCAAATTTCAAATGAATCGAATCGTTGGTTTCTTAAAAAAAAAATCCCAAATTTTGCTATATTTTTAACTCCAAAAATAGGATTCCCTTTTAATTTTAAAAGCATCTACGAAACAGATGGTTTGTGCCTATTATAATCTCTAGCCCCCAACCTGTGAAACTAAGCTCTGTGCAAGCTAGATTCCCTGAAAATTCCCGGCCATTCTTTCACATTACTGTGCCTAGTTATCAAAGTTTTATCTTCTCGAAAGCTTAAGTACTCTTCCCTCGAGTCCCTTCGTTCCCCGAACTTCTCGAAGACAGTAGTCAGCGCTTCTGATCACATATTCCGCGTCATTCAATTTAAACGGTTGTACAGCGTGAATTTAAAATACAGCGTACGATTAACCGTTATGGCAACGCGACGGGTGAACGAGATTTGCCAAAAATTGGAATTCGCTCGGTGTTCGATACTCTGTTCGGAATGAGCGCAACGTTCTGCCGCGGCATAGTTGCCAGCCCGAACGCGAGAATCGTCTTCCATCGATAACGCGGAAATATGGAATAGATTCTTGGCGGGAGTGCTTTCGATGATGCGAATTTTAATGGAATGCCAGATGGTCTAATATTGATATCGACCTGGAGAAGTGTCCCTGCAATATCGCTCGATGAGGATCGCGTGAATAATAAAATAAAGATTTGACGACGACGCTGGGATCCATTTCGTAAATCGATGGGAAGCGCGACGTTGTGATTCCAACGCGGGGAAGTGTTACCTCGGATCCACGCTACTGTGTTCCAACGAGAGTCCCAGTGAAACGAAATCATACCGTGTTTGAATTTTCCACCGTAGCATTCGGCACGAGATAATTCAGCATTCGGGCAATAATAATATGAGTGGTAAAGGTATTATCACAGTGAATTAGCGTGATTAATTAGCTCCGTGTGGTAAAAAATGGACAATATAAAATAGAAAAAGCCTGCGTGGTCTCTGAAAGGTCGCGCATACAGAAGTGATTAATATCCATCTGCTTTCATTCCTCCAATTTCCCGAGAACACCATCGAATCCTCCGTCGATGTTAAGAGAATCGCTTGTTTCAATATTGTTCGAAGCGCTTCGCGATCGAATACCAGAAGCATCGATGAGACGCAGAAGATGTCTGCAAACAAGTCGCGCCTTTATCTTCTTCAGCGGCGTATCGCACAAAAGAATTTAATGCTCAACGAGGGAGCGTCTCGCGATACCTAAAAGTTTCTTTCACCCTATCAGCGTCGATTCGACGGTTCGTTCTAAAAATAATTATACCTACACCGAAACTGGGAGCACGGTACCATCCGCGATCACGAACGGTGTTCTGGGATAGTCGCGAGAGGGATGGAGGGGTGGAATACAAGGAAACGGCTCCGCCGATGCTGCCCCCTGATCGATAAAACTCCACTTCCACCCTACTTAACTTTGTATACTCGTAAAATTCTATTAAACCGTGCTCGACGAGTATCCACGGAGGGGCGAGCAGAAAAAAGGCGGGCGGGGGGTTGGTAACCGCTTTGAACCGTGAATTTGGGGGTCGAATTAGTCGACGAGCGAGAGTCGCGCGTGGGAACAGAAATAAAATTATGCTCGGCCGCTTTTATTCGCCGTTCCGCGGATTGTGTCGCGAATAATGGCGAATTAGGAACGGTAAATTCAGATCTGCATAATCGAATCGGCCAGTAATGAAATGTGATTCGCTCGAACCAACGGAGAACGGAGACTCCTATATCGGCGAACGAGGTCTGGTCCTTCCGAATTTTCCTGCATCGATTCTGTTGGATTCAATACGGATCCGTCTTCATTTCCCTAATTGTACGAGCTCTCTGCGAATTACGCCGCTACGGCGTACGGGAGACAGGGTCGAAGCATTATAAATCGTTGGGACGCGGGGATAGGTGGATGAGGTACGCGGCGGTACGTAAGTACGAGCCAAATGCGTTTTAGCACGCTGCCCGATAGATAGCTCTATGGATGGTCCATTTGGGCCCATCTGGCGAACTACTTACCTTTTCGACCGTTTAACTGTGTTCGATTAAGTTTATGGAGTACCAGCGGTGTAATTCGTTTAGTGCTACGGGAAAAACCAGCACTAAGGTAATTACGCTTTATTTAACCGATGTACGATTTACGGATTTATTAATTCATTAATCACAGGGGGATGTGTATTTTACCGTTCCCCCTGCAAATTGTGTAAAATCGTAGATCGATTAACCAATGTGTAATTATACGTTTGCTAGTAATATAGAGTAAACTCGGGTAAGTTCGTGGTACAGGTTACTCCGTGATACTTTTTCATTTATCTGTAACTCGAAATTGTCTGACTCAATTTAGATGGAACAAAAACTAACAGACAGCGTTGATCTTCTAGTTTATGTTGTGGTAAAATGATTAGTCAATTGAAGTTAGTGTGATAGAGTGAGAAAGCATTTTGTTCCAGCAGCGCATTATTCGTGAAATTTTTCGTGCCAGTTGTGGACGATCGCTTGATTATGTATTATATGTGGTTTAGAAGAGAAATGGAAAGTTCAAACTGCAGGTAAGTGATGGTAAAATGACACTTCAACAAGTCTTACTCTTGAAATTATTATACAATAAGGGATCAATGTTATTTTTGCTTATGAAAAGTGACTAAATTCTTATTTTTCGTGCGCCCGAGCCTGCGTTTCTGATTGTGCTGTTCGAGAAATTCTGGTGGCAAACACCAGATACCATGTTTCCTTACGTCTCAGACATCTAAAGATCATGAAACGATTGATTATACACAAAATAACAATAATATAAAATAATATGAAATAATATAAAATAATATAAAATGTTATTAAAAAAAGTGGCTGATGGCCATATCACGGGTTAGCGAGAACTATCACGGAGTTACCAGAGCTATCATGGAGTAACCAGAGTATATTCATGATAACTTAATTTTGTATATTTTCAATTAAATATACTTAGTAAATTTCTGTTAACCTATTATTTGTTTCTCTCATGTCTGACCTATCATTATATCCTAGAATCACTTTCAGAATATTTAAATATTAATAGTTAATAGATAAATTCTAAAACAATCACGGACTTATCCGTGTTTACCCTACGTGTATATTATAAAGGTGCGATGAAAATCCAAAATTTGTACACTGAATGTACATGATAGTAGGTATCGTCTACTTAGTTTACTTACACGTCGGAGGAAGCATGTGTTTTTTCGGCCTTGGTTTTCTGATGTTTCGTGAGCGATATTCAGATGTCAATTATAAAAGCTTCTTACCTGCAACACATAAAAAATTAAATATTAATACCGAATACTGCGGTGTAAAAATTATTGTGGAACACAGTGAAGAATTTATTTCCAAATTTCCCACCACCTGAGATTACCATCATGCACTTGACTTATATAAGACTCCAAAATAGAAGCTTTATTTTTTCTTCAAGAAAGTCATGATTCTTTTCAAAATTGCGAAAGTGGTAATTCTGGGAGAAAAACTTTTATGAAATAGTTCAATTTGAATCTGAAGTATTTTTCAAGTAATTTCACATTTCTTAGAATTGCTAAAAATCTTAACAGCTACCATTTGTCAATTTAAGTATGGCACTATTACATAAATGATCAAAACATGTTTGACCTGAAAACGTTAAAAGACCAAAGAACTAGGTTACTCGAGAAATTGAATCCGCGAGACCACGCCAACTGCACAAAATTATGCATGTACAGAGAATTGAATTGACATTAACATAGTTACTTGACATAAAAGTGTGGACACTACGAAATTCTTATTCGAGCGAGCTGCACGGTAAACTAAGGCGGCCACTACGCTTCACTAATACTCGTTTCCTCCCCTTAACGAACATTCCCTGGCCGTAGTGACGGCGTGTCCTATAAGAAAGCAGCAAACAACACAGAAGGAAAGTAATAAAATTCGTTTCATCTCCGCAGGCCCTCTGAAACGGCGTTTCTTCGCCTTTAATTTGTGCGCGGATATTGTCTCCCCGCAGCGGTATTGAAATTGGCACGGAATACTTGCAGAAGCGGGTCTCGCGAAGCGTCTGACGCGGATAACCTCCGGCTTCTCTGCAAAATAAGGCTCGAACGACACAACCGCTGAGTTGCATCCTTCACCGAGCGCGATGACGTGCCGCCGAAAGTTTAATTGAATGTTGCAAATAGCTCCGAAGTCCCGTCTATGTGTTCTCATTGGATGATCATTATGCTTTCGCGCGTCAATACGGCCAATCGTTGCCCGTAGCCTCTAGAAATCGCTCGCGCGAAACACGGACCACTGAATTTATTTCGCCGTTAGAAACTTCAGAAACGCGGCGTCGCCGGCAGCAGACGAACTCGGATTTCATTGCACGTTTACCGTACTGTCGCCCTGACAAATCGTATTTTTACCACCGCGAAGTTGGAGATGCGCGCAACCATGCATCGCCAGCGAGCGAGATGGACAAATACGCGGATAAGTGGAGAGCGGGGGCGAAGCGAAGGGGAAGGCAAAGGACAGGAACTGTGTCATACGTGTCACGTGCATTTGCATCGCTTGGGAGCAGCCTTTTTCCTCGCTGCGACGGCGTATTAGAGTCTTTGATGACTTCCGCGACACTTTGCCAGCTGACAGTGAGTCACGGAATTATTGAGACAGGCAGAAAGTCGATGACATTTTGAAATGAATGGTTAACGAAAGGTGCCTGCAGTACTTTTCGTTTACGGAGAGGAGTTTAGGTACTGTACTAATAGAATGGTGCAATGAAACAGTAATATTTTATGTAAAATACAAGAAATTAGTAAACATTTGTATTTGATCCTTTGGTCTTGGAATTAGAAAGGTAGAGTTGACCAAATTTTTAGCCAATCATTTTTTGATTCGCTGTTCTTCACCGAAGATTTATTCAGGCTGGAAGTTTCATAACTTCGTCAAAACTTGCTCCTGTTTTATTAATCGGATGATCGGACCATTTAGCCAGCGGATTGATTTTCAGATTCTTCGAAAGTTCATACCGTAATTACGTGGCAAGACCGTAAAACTAGAACGTGCTGTTTTAATTAGGGCTATTATTACGATTCGTTTAGGATCAATTTCGGGATATATTAAATGCAGCAGTTGTTTAGACTGGGTGTACGAGTAATTGTGAGAAATTGGATTTATAATTATTTTCAATTGAACGGGATTGAATCTAAATTCCCACGAAATAAACTAAATTCAAAATTAGAAATGAAGTTCAATTTGTAAATGTATTTTCTCAAATATAAACTATTCTTGATGCATGGAATTGTTTTTTTTTTTGCAGCGAAGAATAGAGGAATTGGATGTTTTAGAGGTGTAGGAGGCAGAAACAGAAATTATTATTAGCCAGTGCACAGTACTCATTCATATAAACGATATTTCCGTACATAGAAATTAATTATTCGAATTTAATCAAAATTATATAGACACCGAACCTACCTGTTTAATAAATTAACGTGAACTGGCCATTTTATATGATTTATTAGTCACTAAACTATATCACATAGATTTCTAAAGAATTTTAGAATTACAGGAATTCTACTATCCATTATGTCACAAAATAAATGCAAGTACTTGTCCTCGAATTTATAGTGGCTAACGTTCCAACAAATAACACGACGAACACATGGTAAATGTAAATTTTCCAAAATAAATTAACAAACATTTTCGTTTCAAAGCACATTAAATTTTCATAGATGCAAGCAACTTGTACCATTGAGTTTTCATACTGAAATTGCCCCACGAAACACTCACTTCAACGTGCTTAAAGTTATCGATGATAATTAATGCATAAGAAATTAATTGTTACATGAATTATTGGTTAACCTTTAAAATTTAACGTAACACGATTCCTGAGGTAGCTCCAAGCTATACAACAGAATACATAAACATAGATAGTCCTGAGCTTCACCGCTAATGCTCGTTGCCTGACCATCCGTTGACCACTTCTACTAGCACGCCGAAGCTGCGTTTTCATTACGAAATTAAAAGGGAATGAAACGAGTAATTTCAACGTTTACTGGAGTGAAAACCTGCATTTTGTTAGTGTTTTCTTTAAATATTTAATTCGTTTTAACCTATATATACTCTTAGATCAGAATTAAAGTTTAAACTCTGCGGTTATATTTTAAGGATTCGGTGCAAGTTCTTGGAACCCCAGCATTCTTGAAAGCGTACTTCGAAGTTGATCCCAAGAAATAAGCCAGTCTGATGATTCTTTCTGCAAAGTGAACGCGGCTGAGTACTTGGAAGTACCAATCGATGACGTGGATATGAATTTTGAACGGTCCCCGATACTTTGCATACAAAGTTGCATTCCCCTGCGAAACTTTGTTGCGCGGCGCATGCAAATACGCGGTAGAGGATCTTCGAAATGCTTGCGTCACCGATTTTTGGGAAGATTGCTATCGCTGGCCACGGAGTTTGCTTAAGTTTTCTTACTTACACTTTATTGCAAAGAGCAGAAGAGTCTTTTCTTCTGAAGTCAAGTACCGTATGACTATAGCGGGCAGCTTACACGCAAAAATAGTCCAACAAGTGGGACATTAGGTTCCTATGATAAGATAGTTATATTGAAAGAGAAATTGGTGGAGAAGGGTTAGAAAATTAGAGACTATGAAATTAAGGTGGACTTATAAACTGCATGATATGAATAATACTGCATGATTCAAAATGCAAGCAGCAATTTTAGTAAATATTTGTAAATATCAACTGTTTATTTTCAAAGTAGACATAAGGTGATCGATTTAGGTTGAATCTGACTGTGCCTGTGTGCGGTGGAAGGTAATAACCAGAGTGGCGCAATATGTAATCTAATTACAACTTCCAAATTACGATTAAACTATAATTGTGTAGTTAATTACACATTATTTTCTGTAATCGTTAATTTAGGGGAGAGTCATACAGTACCGGCCGTTTTCAGTTTTTGTACTGTAACTTGGGCTAGTGTTGGTAAAAATCAAGTTTCAAAGAAGTAATTTGTACCGCAAATAGTGCTTAATAAGAGGAGACGAATCGTTTTTCACAAATTTTATCGTAAAGATTAATAATTCGCAGAATTAAAAAAGTTGTAATTCGCAGCGAACAAAAATAACTTTTGTCGTCCGAAACACTAGCGTAAACGATAAATGCTTAGAACTCTGGTAATACTGAAAGAAAAAGAATGTCGCCGGAATATGTTGCTACGGACTCTAGTATTTATTTATTTCTCCATCGATAGTACAGTTAACTAATATTAAAAGCGAGATCTAGCTTTGGCCGGTACTGTATACTGCCCGGTACTGTATGACTCTCCCCTATGTAGTTGATAAAATTGTGGTCAACCACCTACATTAACGATTACAGAAAATAATGTGTAATCAACTGCACAATTACATTTTAATCGTAATTTGTAAGTTGTAATTAGATTACATTTTGCCCAACTCTGGTAATAACAAATTAGGTGGGCTTGCTTAATTTGGCCAGTAACCTTACCTACCTCGTGTTTTTAAATAAGATGCCATACAAGAGGGAAAAGATTGCATAATAAAATTGAAAATGAGATAAAATGAATAAATACACAAAACATGTAATTATGAATATCGTGGAAATTTAATTTCCATCATCAGCCTACGAAAATGTTGTATCCTATCATGTTTATTCAATTCCTTCAGGCGTCTACATGACTCTCAGGTGTCTAATACTTTAAGTATATAACCGAGATCCACGCGAACGGCAGCAAACCGAAGAGCAGGACAGCTTGAGGTTTCCATGGCTGCATCATCCTTTAAAGTCACGCTGTCCAAGTAGAACGAAAAGATGAATCGCAGGGCATCGAGCAGCCCATGGAGAGGAAAAGATATTCCTTCGCGTGCGAAGCAGGAGGTCGTATCTCCCGCATCACCCCGTTCGACCCGATATTCGAGTTTCACTTTGAAGCCCTTTAAAAAATATGACGTGAAATATGGAACGCCAGCAACCTGTTTCTTTTGAACTTTTGCGGTCCAATCTTCTTGCTCGTTAAGTAATTGAATTTTTTTAATCCGTTCTAATCCCCGTAGGAGGAGGGGACGAAGGTGGGCAGGTGGCGGGGGGGGGGGGGGGGGCACGAGGCTCCAGCAGAAAGTTTTTAACGAAGATATTCAACTGGGAAGCGTTGCTTGTCTTAAGCGCGAGTTTTCAAACTTCTCGCTGAATTTAATGCAATTACATCCTGCTGCCTTATCACGGCTGATCCGCGCGAAGGAATCCCTTCATTCCGTCATTAACGATTTCGTTTATGCGTCAGCGGTGAACTTCGTTCTCGCGCAGTGGAACTCTCGCCGTATCGTTAAACGCTGTTGCATTATTTGCGAACACGAAGTCCTAACACGAGGGCGTTGCAGATGGGCTTTATTACGCACCCTTTGCGATCGTGTAGGTACTAAAGCTTAGAAGTTCTAGTACACCCATTAGAGAATATGGTGTTCTTAAGTATGTAGTTGAAGTTCGATTGCTGAGTGCAGACAATAGGAAATATGGTAATGTTATAAATTATATAAAGCGTGTTTAGAACGAAAGGTATTTATTAGAAATGTTTTATTCATCAGAATATTTACCTCCTTTTTGTTACTAACAAGGGAACACCGCGAACCCGGACTCACCGATTGGAACGTAAGTTTGTGAGTTTTTAGAGTGACTCAAAACAAGAACAACGGTGTGTTTCATTTGGGCCCTATCGCCCTTTAAGGGGGTGAAAACTAACCTCAAAGTCAAGTTGGCACTTCCACTTTTTCGGGTATAACTCTCAAAGTACAACGGACAGACAAAAATGTTTCAAACAAAAGTTTAATGGTGCAATAAGCGCTGCAAACTTGCGTTAATAAAATTTTGAAAAAAATGTTTTTTTCGTTCAGGTATTTTTTTTTAACGCTTTTCAAAATTTTGTTAACGCAAGTTTGTAGCGCTTATTGCACCATTAAACTTTTGTTTGAAACATTTTTTTCTGTCTGTTGTACTTTGGGAGCAGTGGCGGATTTAAGAAAAAAGACCCAGGTGGCAAACGTTGAGGGGCCCATTTTTTCGGGAAAATGACAAGATAGTTTACTAAAAGGGGGGAATGTACAGAAAAGTATAGAAATAAAAGTGCTTGGATAAAATCATAATTTATTTTTGGGGACAGGGTCCTACGGGGGGGCTTCTGGACGGGCCCATTTTTCGAGAAACTAAAGTGGTAGTTTACTGAAAACGGGCTCAGTGTAATAATACAGAAAGAAAATCTAGGTTGGATAAAATCATAATTTTTTTAGGGATGGGGCCCTGGTGTGGCCTTCCGAGCAGGGGCCCAAGTGGCAACTGCTCATCGGCCGCCCCGTTAAATCCGCCACTGTTTGGGAGTTATACGCGAAAAAGTGGAAGTGCCAATTTGACTTTGAGGTTAGTTTTCACCCCCTCAAAGGGCGATAGGGCCCAAATGAAACACACCGTTGGTCTTGTTTTGAGTCACACTAAAAACCCACAAAATCGCGTTCCAATCGGTGAGTCCGGGTTCGCAGTGTTCCTTTATAAGTGCAATATATTGTGTGACGATATTTACATTACTAATTTATGTAACTTTTCTTCATATTCAACAGTCATAAAGCCATAAAGGGACAAAGGGAAATCAAACTCTTAAAGCACCCCACACAAATTTTGCGGCGCCACATTTGAATCGCCCTGTAGATCCAATAAACGCCTTCAGCGAAGCTCTGACATTTCGTTTATTGAGTTCCGAACAAAAAACAATGGTGGGTATAACTGAGGTGCTCTGCCCAACGGCAATAATGGTCTACTGAAATAAAATTTGTCAACTTCCATATTCGCACAGGCAGTGAAATAAAATTTCACGCCATCTAGTCCCGCACTCCAAAAGAGCTGGCACCGCGAGGTATTAAAATTCACTGTGCAGCTGAAATTACAGTTCACCGAGGCATCCGAAATTATCGTCGAGCCCGCTTTTGTGTGCGCGGCATAAAAAGATCTGAACAATCGGGGGACATTCTGTCGACGAGACCCGACGTCCATCGGTGGAAATATTTGGATATCGAGGAGGGGCTCCGGCCGCTATCGTCGCATCAAGAACGCGCTTCAACGGTGCAAATTTCACCGAGCAGCCTGGAACGTATTCCTTCCATCGGCCATTCTCAGGCATAATCCGTTTTGATCCTCGAACATCCTCCGGTACATCGCGATCACGCGGATCAGGCAGTCGACGGATTCGTATAAAAAGTTTTGACTGGCTCGAAGCCACCGAAACGGTTTTCCAAAGACTCCGCATCGCAGTCAGCATTTTCTGTCCGACTGACATAATCTTCTTGCTGCTCCGACGTCTATTTTTCTCTTACGGGACCATGATTCTCATTAACACGAGCATGGGCTCGCTATTTTTTGTACGGTACGTTTTACAGAAACGTGGCTGGTTTCGAAGCATTTTTTACGTGCTTATGATCGCTCGAACTGTGCTGTTACTTTTATCGTCGCTTCCGTTTGTGAATGAGTGTTGCTCATTTTCGGATTTCGAAGGCAATCTTTGTAAACGGATGCATCTAAGTAGTATTTCTTGTTAGGCTAACTAATTCGGATATTTGATTTTCTATAGGGAAATATTTTGTGACTCATGTATCATCGTTTTAGATTTTTTAAGAGGTACAAATCTGAAAAAGAAGGGGTGGGCAAATGTAATATTTTGGAGGAATAAGTTGAAAACAGAAATGCTGTTACCCAAAAGTGATTATTAACTGCAAGTATTCTTTCGAAATATAATTATAGACACAACTCAGACCAGGGGCAAATTTTGGGGGGCGGCGAAATTTGAGGGGTGGCAAATTGTGGGCGAAAGAAAATAAAAAAGCTTGAAACCCAAAGTTTTAAAGCTTAAGACAGCTTTAAAAACAATTCACCTTTTTTCATACCTATAGCAAATTAGTAATAACTCATATGCGAGTTGTGGTATTGAATTAATTTTAAAATTGCCTCAACTCTTTTAAATTAAAATATTTCGTCAAATCACCCCTGATACAGACACACGCCTAAAACGAAACCTAAGATTAATAAAAATACAGACGTTAACACCTAGATATTTATATTGTCACTTGGCAACTACAACTCAAGAAATATTCTATGGCCAGTCATAAATACAAAGCGTTAGAAAATAAAAATCTGCGACGAGTCCCTTTTGAAATCAAGTTTCACAAATTCCCAAGGCTCTACTTTTTAAAAAACGCGATTTTTGGTCCCCTCGCAAACCCATCATTTAAGACCCGATTACCGTGTAACTATGACTAAAGCTTCGTATTTCAAGCTGTTCTACGCGAAAACATAGCTGGTGACCCGCAAGTGGCCTCGTCGCTGGCGAAACTGTCTTTTTTGGACCGCCACCGCGAGGCAGCAAGCAATAGCTCTTTATTTTCTTGTTATCCTTGGGGAAAACATGGTCCTTGATCTCTGTCTTCTCCCGAAAACAGAGCATCGCGCCAGTACACACAGCAGCATAAATTTTCACGTACGCGGAGAGGGGCACTTTCGTTAGCGCTCTGTTTGCACATACTAGCCGCGCGAATTTATTTCGTGTGTTGTTGCCCTGCAAATATTTCCCGCGCGTTTAATCGCGCTTGAAATAGCCACGGAAATCGTTCCGTCGTGCTCACGGTGTCAATGAAATTAACGCACCCTATAAAGGTGCCCTGTGTGCCAACCATTACCAATTCATTCCCCCGACAAATACTAAAGCAATCGTTAAGTAACTCGAAAACGTCGAGGAATGAGGATCGAATGGACCGTTGACGATTCTGCGAGCAAATATGTAGCGTGCCATCGATTTCATTTACCGCGAAACAATTTTCACCGGACATGAAATATGCTGCTCTCGCGACCATAAATCCCAGCCACCTGTCAGACTTCGAAGCTGTGTTAGCATGCGTGAAGCTTGCTTTTTAAATGGGCGCAGTGACCCATAGTGTTTTCTGTAGGACCAAAAGGAAATTGTCGGTCTAATAAGAAAGGTATTGGATTAGTGTCTGAAGGTTTCAGGAAAATGCTGTGGGCTCTATTTTAAATTTTATTTTAAATACAGAATTTTCAGTTGTTTAGATGCTATTTATGTACGTATGTACGCATGTATGTACATGTGGTGGGAAAATTTAAGGGGACGTTCTGATTATAATTTTTCAGAAAATCAATTTTTTTTTTGATACTCTTTAATATCCAGTAAAAGTTATAGAACGAAAATAGACCTCCGAACGGTCGCAACATACAAGCAAAACTTTAAACGCGTTTACCTCGAAACATAGTTTTTCCGAACGGTAGGCAGCATAACAAAAGAAATTATGAACCGATTCCAAAAATCTTTGTGTGCATTTTCTTTGTAATTGAATCTACTATCGTATCAGTCTTCGATAATGAATTATAGAGGTCCTAGCTTTTTGTTGTTATCATTTTTAGGCGTAAAATTGCTCCTTTTGTAGCTTGTTTGTGTTCAAACGTACAGCAAACATCGTCATTTTGCTTTCTTTGCCTTCTTAAAGGCTGATACGACAGCGATTGGTACAATATATAAGAATATCTACGGTTCTTTTATTTGGGACAATTCTACGTCGCATTATACTGGTTACTATCGACGCCTCTTTTTGTTGAACCAGTGCACATAGTGAGATCCACATAGAAATCGAACCTCTACAGGAAAATAATTTTTTTTCTTATGCTGGAATAACGAATAAATAAAGGCTATAAAGTTTTTCTACCGCAAGGTGTATACTTTTTTCCAAAAAAATCCTAAATATCACCTATTTCTTTAGCGATCTCATGAGAATGTCCCCTTAAGGGGGAACACCACTGTGACGGCCGGAAAAGTAAGCCATTTTTAAGAATTTTTTTCAGAAATAATTTACTGTCTTCATAGAAAAATTTTATTACCTACCTTTAGTACGCTGTCTTAAGAGACTATACCAAAAAAATAAATAGAGAAACATCCATAACGCGAGCTGGTCGAATGTGTAACTATAGAACAGCATGTCCAAAATCAAATTTAATTTTTTTTTATAAACTATATGAGTGTAGTTTACGTTGTACGTACCGATTTCTTAAACAAATTATTTTTGTAAAAATGGTGCGCTTTAGAAGAAAAGTTTCGAAAATCCGCTGATAAGATGGACACTTTTTCGAGGGTATTTCAAAAAGTTTGTCTTCAATCAAAAAATCCGTACGTCCAACGGAAACTACACTTATATAGTTTATAAAAAAAAAAGTTAAATTTGATTTCGGACCAGCTGTTCTATAGTTACATATTCGACCAGTCCGCGTGTGAGAGTCTAGAAGATTAATTAATATATTAAAATTTATGCATGTTTTTCTATTTATTTTTTTATATAGTCTCTTAAGACAGCGTACTAAAGGTAGGTAATAAAAATTTTCTATGAAAACTGTAAATCATTCCTGAATAAAATTCTTAAAAATGACTTACTTTTCCGGCCGTCACAGTGGTGTTTCCCCTTAAGGTATTTTTGTGCAGAGGGTGGATGTATAGTATAAAGATATCAATCTTATTAAAGTTCCTTCTTAGTTTATATAGTTAAAGAGATACGAACAAAGAATACCTTTTTTATAGAGTAACCTCCAGGCAATCTTCGATACAAAAGTCTCTGGTTTGAGTATAAAATAAGGCATTGAGAGCAAAAGCGGACTAATCCACATCGAAAAAAAAACATTTTCCCTATTTTATATGATTACTACCTACAGTCTGCTACAATAAATTATTGCTACTAACTCAATTTCGCAAAAAAATGTGGGTTAGTCCATTTTTGCTCTCAATGCCTCAAATATACGTGGCTCATAATGTGGATGCCAGCGAATCGTATAATCTTCGTGTCACTCCCCCTGCTTCTAATACCGTTTTTCACAAACAGTTCTAATTTCATTCGTTCGCCTACACCGAGAAACATAACTCTGCGACGCTTCGAATCCGAATCCCTCTTCCAAAACCGCCATCCCCCGGACAGCGATAGACCGAAATGAATATTTCGAGGCGGGATTCGAGCGTGCGACCTCTCCGCCGCGGAAACAAGATTTTAATTCAATCGCTGCGCACACCGTCGTCGTAAAATATACAATCGAATCTGCTAGACGGCCCGCGCGATGTATAACGAGAAAAACGAAGCCGGCGGGACGCGGGCTTCGAAAAATTGAGTTGATAAATCACAGTTTCCCCGTGTCACGAGCTTCGCCGTCTGTAACACTGCTTTAATGAACCTTTACAACGCTGCTGCTTGGATCAGCGTACATAGAAATCCCATATTTCCTGCGCTGTAATACTACAATCACGAATGAATTTTAGATATGTGCCTTGAATCTCTTGCGATAGAACGAAGTCTGTAGTACACGGGGGACTGTAGTTGCTCTGTGTGTGGAGAAGGTTAAATAGCCTGTCTGCAGATGGCAGCCATTTGAAATATTACGATCGAAGGAAACGAATCCTGCCAGATACGGAGCAATCCCATCAATCCATTTTCGGAAGTGGGATTCGCCTTAGTGCTTCTGTTTAGTCTGAATTTCGAGTTACCCGCGTGACCCAGGGTGCCCACATTTGTCAGATTGGCTTCGTTGTAACAATTTGGAATATTAAGCCTAGGGAAGTATGTCGTTGGCCCAGATAGTAGATGCATCGGTTAAAACAGGCATCAGACAAATGAAAGACTTTCGTTCGTGTTTCGGTTCAGTGAAACCCGCGACTCCGTCCATTTGGTAGAATACTACCGGGGGTTAGGGTGCCGATGAGAAACTGATTAATTGAATAATTGAAAAGAAGAATCTCGCCGCTGGGTGGATGTAAATTGTTCTAGTGTAATTCTACTGTATCGAAGTCGCGATACTGAAAGATCGCGACATGCTGAGATTGCTGCAGCCTGGGGATTAATTTGCTGATTGGTCGAATGTGCTTGCGAGAATTTCATATGCAAGGTAAAATGCGGAGAGTAGCTGGTCAGTTCTATTCAGATACACCGAGAGAACTTCCAGGGAAGGTTTTATGATTTCTCATAAACCCGCGATTCCATTCGTCTCCGAGTTGTAAATGGAAGCTAATATTCTGTACGAATGAAGGAACCAACTTGTAGCGACTGCATTAAGAGACTTACCGTAAGAAAGGGTGACTTTGTGAAAATCTAAAATTCGTACCATAAGCGGGGGCTTTCAACTAACAAACAAAAACTATGTATACATTTATAAGTTTAAAACAAATCAATGATTACTTGTATAATTAAGTGAGAAATAAAAGTTTGGGGGTGGTGAAAAGAATTAATAATAGAAAAATAATTTGAATACCAGTTTTTACCAGTTATAAGAAATTACCCCACCCTACGCGGTGCAGATTGTCAACTGTCAGTGTCAAGTACGGTTTCTTTTGGTTAAATTATATTTTCGAAATTATTCATGTTTTAAACTTCATCTCCGTCAACGCCCTACGTCATCGAGACGCTCATCGAGCAGATGAAGTATCAAAGCTACCCTAGTCCTTTAAGTCTAGAGATCCTACGACACTTATGACACGTAGACCCTTGAAAGCCATCAACACTTCAGCACTGTCATCCTCATCAAGCAGTCACCCCCGTCAAGTATACGTTGGTTCTGCTTGAAAATTACATACATACATACATGCAGGCCTTTCTCTTGAGGATTTACGCCCGATGAACCTGTTAAGCCCCTCGAGGGATCGGCATCGATCCTGGAGCAATGAACCCATCAAACTAAGCGCGTTATCCTTCCATCAATTGACGAAGCCAGCGGCCTCTTACAATAGAATTCGCATTATTCCAGACCTTTTTGTAAAATCCTACGGTACTTTCTGGCACCGAGCTCCACCACTTTGGCCTCGCACTCCCTGCGCGGATCCAGCACTCTACAACCAAACAGAGATGAGCCCACGAGAGGTATCGTCAGTGGTTTTGTGCGCGATTGGCAGGTCGATCCGCGGAAGAAAGCAGGCCAACATCGCGGTCTTCGTTTCCGCGAATATAGGTTACAAAGTGCAGCGTTTCTAATTCCGGGAAAAGGAGGAGAGCAACGAGAGAGAGAGGGAAAAAAAAGGAAGAAATATCCGCTTCGATCCGGCGCTCCTCGCCTAGCCCAGCCCCAGCCTCGTTCCGCCGAGATTCATTAATGCTCGCTGCACATTAGCAAACAAACATCGTATGCCTCGATATCGTCGGTCGCCAGGCCGAGGGCTCGCAGTGGCGTGGCTTTTATCGAAATTAAACGAAAGATTAAATATCCCTCGAGGAGCGAACGTCATGCGCTGTCGGGGGCGGGGGGTGTTTTCTCATCAACCCGCGAGCCCTTAAATTGCTCGCCAATGGACCGTTTCGATACCGTTTCTCGGTATCACTAATGTCGATGATATCGACATCTTTGCTAGAACCCCTGGAGACGAGGGGAATGCCAACGTGTACCTGCGTGTTCTTCGTAGTGTAAACGATAGATCGCCGTGCAACGTGTCTGCTTCGTTAAAACTGCATTAACGGGAGTATGTATTGTCATACAAAAAATTAAGTAAAAATCGTAGAGTGGTTGCAAAATGTTTATACATGCGGATGGTAGGATATATTATTTGCGAAGGTAGTATGAGTTTTCAATCATTCAAAGTCCACGCTGCGTTTCGAATTATTGCTGGCTACGAATATGCATTAACACTTTGAATGGCATCGACGTTCTTCCATGCTGAGCGGTTTCCATTTGGTGCACAGTTTTAGCGTGTTTTCACGCTTATGCTTTCTGGAAAGAATATATTATTTCGTTGAAAGGATAAATTACTTTGATGTCGTCTAGATCTTGCCTACATTTTCGCACATTATATTATTTTTCAGGAGAAATCTATTATATGCTTTCATTCTCTGGACTTGACATGACGAAAATTAGAACTGTATTGCAATATGCTAGGTGCCTGTCAAACTATATGACACTGAAGTCCAAAACATTGAAATCATGAATTTCATTGTTAAAAGCAGAATGTAGAGGGCTGCAAAATATTCGTAGAATTTGTAGTAGGTACACCAGGAAGCAAGTTCTCAATAATGAAAAAACGAAAACGTGCAGTGTTTGAAATAAATTATTGCAACGTTTATTGCGATTGGAGGGGTTCCAACGGCCATGTCGCATAGCACCAGGGCGACATTTACAGGGTGGAATTTCTTTAAAAATTTACTGCCACCGCGCCAACCGCACAATATAAACGCGGCATCCACGTGTATTAAAATATTCAATTCACTGCAAAGTGTTCCTCTATAAATTATTTATTCATTAAGTGCGCGCGTGGCTTCACTTTATACACAAGATTAAGTGTGCAATAAAGTACACCCCGTACATACGCGAATTAATACATAAGCATAAAGCGCATTAGCGTGAAACAACTGTAACGATTAAATTTAAAAAAGAACGCATTCTATTATCATATATATTCGACGAACGTGAATGACGTTCAGTGGTAAGTATCCATAAAACAAGCACCAAGATGCCAGAAAAATTTTATCGCAAACCCAGTGATTCTTCTTGCCAGCGGAAGCAATCGAATGATTTTTTTACGCGACGTTTGCGTTTGGCGCAAGTACCGCGTTCATAGGACGGAAAATAAAATTTAATTTCTTTCCTTAGCCAGCTCTTGCAGTGCTGATGGAAACCGGCCGTTTAAGGGACGTCTTTCACTGATAATACATTCCAGGTTAATCGATATTGGTTCTGCATTAAAAATTGAGAAACTGTGTCTCCTGAAACACGAGCTACTTATTGCGAATAATTGAAGGGAAAGGGGGAATATTGAAGCGTGGCAGTTACAGAGCAGATGTTGCTACACCGCCGACAAAGAGAGGAGCACTTGATTTCCAGTGGAGGGTATCCGCTTCGGTTCACAGCTGTGCTTTCATCAGTGTCTTCACAAACGATATTCATCAGCAGCGTTGTTATTATTTGTAAGAGAATGCGGGGCATTTACTACATACGTGGACAGTGGCAACGATGTTATTAGCAGTTACACAAGGGAAGTGTAAATGTTTCAGTCGTCGAGTTAGTTTAACTTCTATATAGGGTGGACCAGGGCGAATCGGATCACTTTGTGTTTGACTGTAAAAAAACAATAGTTAAACATTGAAAAATTAATTTTTTATAATATATTCGTAACCCGTACACCTTTGGCTTCAACTTGAATATATAAAAATTGAAACTAAACATAAAAATCTTTCATTTATAAACAAAAAACGAAAAAGTGAGAAATACCACCCAGAAATTTCTGAAAAAACTGAAATTTTCATAACAAAATCTTTAGAATCAACTTAAACAAATCTAATTTAATGACAGTGAAGTCAAGTGACCCTACTTAGCACACAGATTGGAAGGATATTGCCGTTTTTCGCCGCCTCTATCAGCACAATTCTCGTGGCACCACTTTTCTCAGACAATCTTCTGAAAATGGACGAATTAATTTTTCACCGCAGTCAATACAATGTCAACTTCATAAAACCATTAATTGATTTATTTTTTCGTCATTTTTTTAGATTTCATTTTTATCACAGCCTCCTTTATTATTTTTTTTTTGGACACCATTATCCCTGATTGCGCTTTTATATGTACCTACGAACCATCTGTATATAAACAATTATCATATTTATAATTATAGAAATACTCAAATGAAAAAAAGGAGTGATCCGATTCGCCTCAAATAACGTGACCCGATTAGCCCCATATATAAGTATTTCAAAGATTGTAGATTACATAAACATATTATGATGTAATAGTCTAAAATACATGAAATACTAAACTTGGATACCGTGCAAACTAATAACAATAGGCACATTTGAATTTTCAAGCTTACTTTTTATTTTAAATACGAAATTGCAGATTACGTAGGTTAGATACGGACCAAAATTGTAACGTTCGCACGCAACCATCTCACTGAAAACGTATACCACCTCTAAACAATGACTTAAAACAATTGACAAACTATTGCAGTAGGTGCGGGGGAGAGGGACGAGGTACTACGAACGATCGGAATGATCATTTCTATCGCGATGTAAGAAATATGGACTAAATTCTTATTTTGATCCGATTCGCCCTGTGATCCGATTCGCCCTGGTCTACCCTATACTCGTAGTTAATTTACAACGCGCATAATTGTAAGAAAATTGAGTTTTAAAGTAATATACATCTTAGAAGAAGCTATTACTGATCTTCACTAATCCCAACGGAATGACCAAGCGCATAATTTGCACTCGAATTAATCGAACTGAAAAGTCATAGGAGATCTTCAACACCTCGACGGCAACGCCGTGACACACCATAATTTTATAATAATTGCGAGGGATTGAATAGCAGATAGGAAGTGCTTCTTCCACCAGAGGGCGCCGCGTCAGCTTTCATTCGCATCCCTTTGAAACGATGTGAAAAGAGAAGCGTGCCCGAGGCACGCAGAACTTGAAGAAGGCGTGCCTCGTTTTTCTTTCTTTCCCTTCCTTTTACCTTTTATCTTTTTCGTTAATAATATGGCACTATTGGCGCGACCAAGGCTGAGGCGCGAGAGTTAGGAGTGCCCGGGAGGGTGGGACGACGGCAGCGACGACTCTCCCTTTCGTTGGCGCATCGCCCGACCGTCATCTTTGTTTACCTAGTGTCACAATGCGTGGGAGGGTGGAACGCCCTCGAGATTCTAATTTGAGTGCAAACACGCTGGCTTGTCTACCCGCGGCTCGTCCAGACCGGTCTGGGACAAGGATGGATGAGGGACTCCACATGCGCCGCGAAAACCATCGAGTTGAAGAGGACCATCAGACGAAACCAGGAATGGTGGGAGGGCGAGTTGGCTACCACGTGAACCTGCCTGGACCGTTGCGCGAATACGGGTTCGTTTGCAAGGAGTCTGCAGGAAGTAGGAAATGTGGCTGACTAAATAATTTCTGATTGGGAATGGGAAATGAGAAGAGGCGAGGGGGTAGGATGAATGGAAGGGAAGGAGGCTGCCTGTTAGGTGGATTTATTAAATCTCAGGTGGTGTGCTCAGGTGAAGGGCTTTGGGACAACAATTGATCGAAGGATTTTTTTTTCGCCTACTTCACTGTCTTCGAATGGGTGTCCTGCTGAGGTTTCGGGTTTGGGAAATTGATGGGTCTCCGGAGATAGGTGACGAGATCTAGAGAGTGAGTTGAGGATTGTGAGGCAATCGGGGAGGAGATTGTACTTCTTGCCGAAGTAAATTGAAATTGTGTAACTGTGGTTTCGAGGGAAATGGCTATGAAAGTCAGTGGAACTTTCGCACACTTCTCTCGTGCGTAGGTATTTCGATGGAAAGGTGGTGTCGGTATGTTTAAATATTTTTCAAATAAGAAGGAAATAGTTGGAGGTAGTTATAGGTTTTATAAATATTTATAAAGAAGAAAATGGAAATAGTATTCCTTCATGAAGAATTCCGAGGTGATTGTTCGTTAAGTTTAGGCAAGAATTGCACCAAGTGTTATAATTATTATGATTTTCAACTGACGATATCGAATATAAGCTACTTTCCAAGGCGCAAAATAAGTGGTTCATGTATTATCGTTTAAAAAAATCTACCGTAACTCCTCGAAATATTAAATAAATCTATGTATAGATCGTTTCATACAACACCAGTAATTAAAACTTCCAACTTTAATTCTAAGCAATTAATACTTAATATTAAAACTCATCTGCCCACTAAAAATATGAATCTCAGAAAGCACAAAAAGACATATGTACGTTCTAAACAAAGTAGGTTAAACGGAAGTGCTCAGGGGAAACGCTCTCGTAACTCGTCGAATCAAAAAAAGAAAACGGAAGCAGAAACGTATAACAGAGAAGAAACAAAGTAAACAAGAAGAATGGCGGGGTATCTGAATGCCTCGAGGCTCGAAATGAAGAGAGTAATTCGATTGGCTAACGCGAGAGTCAAACAGCAGGAAGCGATAAAGTTTCGGTAAGTCGGATCGCTGGGGAGCAAGACGAATGTGCAAAGCGGATGTGGACCCGCGGGAAGACGCAAAGAGAAATCTGGATACGGTAAAAATCCGGCGAATTGCTCGGGGGTAGACAAAAGGGCGGGGATGGTGTCTTGTGTTAACAGCGGTACGAAACTTTCGCGGGCACGAAAGGGGAATCTTTCGCGGAAGCAGGTACGTGACGTGCAAGTGTATTTATTACTCACCATCTAAAGTCTAATTTGTAGGGCGGGAGATGTTAAAGCGAAGGAGATAGATAAGCACGAGGGAAAAGTCGAGGAATTTCGAGTGCTACGCATTCGTGCGAATCTCCACTATAAGGAATGTAAAGTATTTTATTTCAACAGTGAGTGGCGCAGCGTCGGCCTGTCTCCACGCCGAGGGATTCCCAACCTGTACACGGCTTTGGCATATCTTCACGTTGATATTTTCTGAAAAGCATCGAATGTATTGTTCTGGAGTCCCTGAATTTTAGCATTGAAAGCAAACCGAGCTGAGAATTCGCTTTTTACTTTGACAGTTACTACTAAAAATTTTGAATTCCCATATTCTCTATTCTAGATCTTTATGCAAGTATTACCAATGAACTGATGAGATTTTTCCTAGTGAAAATCAATCTAAACTCGACCTCCCTCGGGGCTATTTTTAATCGTACGTAAATTATATATAGGTAACACAGTCCAACAAAATAAAACTTTTTTTCTGTTCTGCAATATCCACAGGGTGATTCTTGTAGAGTGTGTCGCCGTGAACACGAATCCGCAAACCGTTTGTCGCCAACACCCTCAGTTTTTGAGAAACTCGATTTAGAAAAAACTGAAAATTTTCAAATTTGAACATTTTTTGTGTCGAAACGATAATAGTTATTTGGTTGCTCGTTGCGTCAAATTATTCTATCAACCCTCCCGGATACAACGGAATAAGTTATTATTGTATTATGAAGATTTGAATATGTTTAAACAACGCTCAAAAGGAAAAGGATACCCAAAATGCACCTATTTTTTAATATATCTTTCAATTTATTTCCAAAACTAAGGATCTAGGATAAAATCTGAACATTCCACGCGATGCAGCTGACGTTTTTCTTTCGGAAAGCATCAACAAAAGTGGTAAGTCACGTTGTGTTTTCAATACAGAAGCGAAATAGTTTGGCAAAACGCGCGGTGCCAACAGTGGTAGTCAGGCGCGTTAAGCTATTGTGTTACGCTGAGCGGCAGTGGATCGCGCGCCGCCGTTGACTACCACTGTCGACGCCGCCTGTTTTGCCAAACTATTTCGCTTCTGTATTGAAAACAAAACGTGACTTATCACTTTTGTTGATGAGTTCCGAAGGAAAAATGTCTGTTGCATCGCGTGGAATGGTCAGATTTTCTCCTAGACCCTTAGTTTTGGAATTAAATTGGAAGATATCTTCAAAAATGGGTGCATTTCGGGTGTCATTTTCCATTTGATCGTTGTTTAAACATATTTAAATGATTATAATGTATTAATAACTTGTATCGCTGTATTCGAGAGGGTTCATAGAATAATTTGACGCAACGAGCAACCGAATAACTATTACCGTTTCGACACAAAAAATGTTCAAAGTTAAAAATTTGAATTTTTTTTTCAAAATCGATTTTCTCAAAAACTGAGGGTGATAGAGCAATTCTGTTTGCGGATTCGTGTTCAGGGCGAAAAACTATACAAGAATCACCCAGCGGATATTGCGGACCAAAAATCGTGTTGGACAGTGTAATTAGAAATAACTCGAATAAAGTCGTATTTGGATACATTTTCATCGGAAAAACTTTACCCATCCATTGGTAGTACTATCATGAATATCTAACAGAAAATGAATAAATTGAAATTTTCACTGGTATTAGCATGTGTTCCGAAGGATTAGTCTTAGTCTTAGGTTTCAGAGGAGCAGAAATGCTGAACCTCGTCCAATAACCACTTAATTGCTTGTAAGAATTAGTGATGTATTAAAGTCGTTATTGTTATTATCATTATTATTAAAAGACGAGTCAAGTTGGACAAAACCTTTCTGGTAGAAGCGATCGCTCGGAAAAGCTTGATCGGCTTAAAACAATATTTCGCCATACTTTGCGCCATTCAAAGTGTTAATACTGGTGTTTTGGCAGTTTTGAACTGATCTGTCTTATCATAAACTTGTCCCAATCATTATTACTTAGGTAAGTTTGTTCTCATTTAATTTTGAATCTGGCAGGGGTAAAAGTATCGAAGAAGAAAGTAATCTCCAAAGCATGCATTTGTGAAAACAGTTTACCAATCCTCGTGCTTTCTCATGCAGAAATCGTTCGAATTTTTCGTTCCTGTAATAAACTCGACGCGTCGATGATGGAGGCATTCCTAGAAAATTGAAAACCCGCATGAAGGTTGTAGGAAAAGATTCAAAGGACGCCATTAGACCGGCAAACGTGTCAAAGAGCCGTAGGAGTAGGAATATCGCAGGAGGTAATAATGCGAGTAACAATGCTGCGACAGAATAATGTTATAAAGGTCGACATTTTCCTATCACAGCATTCTTCGTACACCTTTTCTTCGTGAACACCATGTAGCTAAGAATCGTAATACACGCCGTTACTTTTACGTGAAGAAACTTAGGCTTTCCACCAAGAAACTTAGTGTTTAATTTAATGATAAATATCAGAAGTTTTAATCTAAATCTTAACCCTCCGTGGTCACACCTTCTTATAATCACAAATTGTGATTATAAGAAGGTGTGACCCCATGTATTGTATATTCGTAATACTCATACAATCATGATTTAATAGTCTTTTTATAGAAATGTAAATTATAATATGTTGAAATTTGTATTTAAAAAAATAGTTGTGGATAAAAGCGATTCTTTTTGTTAAAATTTACCACATTTTTAAATTTTATTATTGAGGTCCAAAAATTTACAAACATAGTGGCAGGGACATGTCCTGCGGTGTGATACACCCCGTGTGACCACGAAGGGTTAAATCAGTAGGTGCCTGAAATTTTGCTACTTATAGAATGAATGGAATCAAAAGTATTTGTGAACAAAAAATATCATTTTTAAGCTCCTAATAGCATAGGTAATATATAATAATATACATAGTATATCTGAATCAGTGGATCAGAAATACCTGTCGCGAAGGTTATTTCGACCTTGCACTTAATTCTTTATTATTTTTTTTCAAAGAATGCGACTTCCAAGATAACTCTCTTCTCATAAAAAATAGTAAAACTTTATCGAATCACTATTAAAAACAAATATCTATCCCAAAGTGTCCAGTAAGTTTGCAGATGGGTAGTGTTATCAGTCTTTCCTTATAATATTGCTAGCTTTACTACTCGGCTTCGCCCGAAATTTATATTCTGATTTTATAAAAAAAAAGTTATTTATTTATATTTTTTTTGTGAAAATAGTCACATTCATCTGGATTAGCTAGGCATAATAAGCTGGGACATATTACGTGAATCCAGAGTTTACCGTTCGAAAGTTTTTAAGCGACAAACAAACACGCAAACACTTTCTGCTTTATATATTAAGATTGTGTGTTTTCTTTTTATCCAAATGGTTCCTGCCCAATATATTACACTCATATGAAAAACTACGGTAGGTACGATGTTAATTTTATACATTTGCATTTCCCTCAACTACCTACGTGCCTGCAAAAAATTTTTAGGATACGTATTCGGAAGCATGTATTCGAGTTTTCGCGGGGGAAACAAAATATTCAATTTCGACGGCAGCCGTATCTGTTGGTTCAAGATCAGGGGGATCCCGATTGGACCGAGTAGCACACGGAACGCGAATCTGTGGTTTGGCAAGAAGCAAAAGTCGATAGAGGCTCGCGTACGTTATCGACGTCGAAAGGTATTCAGCCTCGAATGTATCCCGAAACCGAGAAATCTAATTTTCCCATATTTCCACCGACAGCCACCGAGTGCCAAGGAATTACTTGCCAATAGTGCGTCCCACGAGAACACATTATTCGCGATACGCAGGGATGCGCGAAACGTCTTCATTAGTCCAAGAACAATTCCAATACACATTCCCAGAATTGTTCGCGTTCCATTAACGCTCAACACTTTCCAACCCCCTTCGTATTTATTCTTCTACCGCGTGGTTTTCATGCAACGTGGCCTTTGTGCCGGCCATGAAATTCCACTTGGTAAGTCTCGTCCTTTGTCAGGTATCTGAAATCCATTCTATGTGCATGTAGTTGCGGTATCCCTTTACCGCGGTGACTTCAAACGACTCATCCTCGAATGATTCTTGCTCAGTGAGGTCGAGTTAAATCATTTATTTCCACGTGTGGTTCGAAAGCGAGGCACTGAGAAACGAGGACACCTCGCAGCTTCCATATACACCTGACAATGATCGAACTGTTTCAGATTATGAAGCTGTTGCTGTTACTATGTTTATTATTCGGTTTGGTACAACGGGTGTCCAGTGAACTTTGGTACAACCACCTAAAGAATAGTTCCTAATAATAAAAACAAGTAAAAACGTAGAATACAATTTTATTTTTTTATTAGTTACGTAATTTCCAAGAATAAGTGACTTCAAATTTGTAAATACCTACTATGAATTTACTTAAATAAATAAGTTTAATACGATCCATAGTAGATGGTATTGATATATACGTTTATTTCAGAAAATAACAATGATGTGGTGCAGTAGCATACAGTTCGAAAGAATATTACAAGATCCAAAAATCATTTTTTATAAAAACTATGAACAGTGTCATCCATATTGTAAGCTCGTCATATATTCTGTACAAACAATTTCTTTAATGTGGCCCCGCAAATAAATATCAGCAGATGAGCCACTAATCAAACAAGTTTGTTTTATATTTTTTACTTGTATTTTACGGGGAATCATCTCGTAACTATGTAGTTCTACAACGATTTACTAAATACCCTGTACAGTGTACACTATGTATATCCGTGACATATGAATTTCCTTATTATTTTGGTTACGCTTTCAGCAATTTAGAATCTGAAATACTTGCTACAAGCCCTTGATTACAGGAATTCGTAATACTTTCCAAAACAGATTCACGAATTATTACAAGCAAAGTGAGGCAGCTTTTTGTTGAAGAAAATCCACACTTATAGATCCCCACTTATCGCGATTCTGTCAGTTGCAGAAATAATCCGGTCGTTGCACATTCTACAGAATAAATCACTGCAAACTTGGTTCACAGCTCATAAACCGTTCAATGCAATATTATTAGTTTTATATGCACCGAGCCTGTATAAGTGTCCCGTTGAAGAAAGATGGTACAGTGACGCAAGATGTAATATTATTCTTTATTGCTGGGGCATAACGGGAATTCATACGTCATTAAATGGAATCGATAAAAGTTATCGGGACAATAGCGACATTTCACGAGCGAGTTGCTAACGATTCTGCGTTACATAAACGAAGACGTTGGAGGTGGGGCGCAAGGAATTGAAACTTGGATGAATAAGGCCACGCTGTTAAACGGGGAGTGCCGAGGGTGGCTGCGAAGCTATCGATGAGTAAAGCTTACTCCCGGCAGAGTAATGATAATTACGCACGTGATCAGGTAGGTATACCGAACTAACGTAATGAAATATTAACCGATCGTAATGCGAGTGCAGGGAAGCGTGCACCGTTTCGCAAATTAAGGTAATCGCATCGGGGTGGAAACATGCGTAATCATCTGGCCAATCTCTCGTGCAAAGGATCATCCGAATAAATAACTGAACGATCGTGACTCTGCACCAAACCAGCATGTACTTGAAAAATTGGAATTATTCGACAAATGGAACGTGAAATGTGAGAGATTTATTTCTAAGCTACTACAGCCTGCATTTTACGTATTTATATAAAACAATAATCAACATCGGTATTTAAATGTTACTTAACCCTCGGGCGGGCGCGCCAGTCAGAGTTACACGACCAGGCGCGTGGTGAACTCAGTTCACCAGTTGAAAATAATCATTTTAGTCCCCTTACATATAAAGTATACACTTCAGAAACGGTTTTTCTGTCGATAATAGTAACTTTTGATTAAATGTGATGGGAAAATAATATCAATGTACCCAAGAATACAGTAAATGTATTTTAAAAAAAAAAAAAAATGGTATAAAAAATGGTATATTGTAAAAAACAATCCATTTGTATATAATTGAGTATAAACGAATAAGAAAGGCAGTGAAATTCAGTTTTCAAAAACATTATGAAGTCACTTATATGGCGGGACAGTGTGACTTGCGTACTTTCAACAGTGAAAACAACAGGCACTAGCTCGGTTAAACAACTGAAACTCAACTGGCACACGCATCACGCGATTCTTGAAATCTTCCCGAGACGGAAACAAAGAAATACGCGGATTGGTGAACTGAGTTCACCGGCGCGCCCGCTCGAGGGTTAATATTAAAAGAGTATTGGAAATTTGTGTGAAGCGCTAAAGCAGCAGTGGTGAGGATTATTTTTAATAATCCATAAAATATATATCAAATTCATTTACAAGTTAGGCTCCAAAAACGCTAAAAACTAATTTTAAAAATACCACTTTCGTTACACATTGATCATCCTTAAAAACAGTCATTTCAACGCACGCAACCGTATTTTAAACCGTCTCATTAAGCAGCTCAATGTCTTCGGGAGCGTTTCAGAAAATTCCCCAACGAATCCGTCCTACGTGACGATGAATAGCCAGTAACCGCTACTTCGCCTGACAACGATTCGCGTGTCGGTCTCCCCTAACGAAACGCGTCATCCGACCGTTGAAGCACGGCTGACAAGTGCTCGATCACCTTCCCTTGCACTGGAGACCCACGGAACCCCGGTCGAAAGCGTTTTCCCATCCGCAGGAGGCCCCTGTTATATCCCCATTTCCCGCCCTAAACACCGCGAAAACACCGTGTGACAAGCGAACGTAATTTTCCATGACAAACGAGGGCCTGTCACTTGTCCGTTGGTCAGCGGGCGAAAAAGGTCCCACCCCCGCGCGGCGCTTCCTGCGGTTGAAAGCCATGAGTAGGTATTCGCGCGAATGGTAACAGGTTGTCGTGTCGCTGCGATCAAAGTGCCATCGCGTTGAAACGGCCGTGCTATGATAGCCAGCTGGACAAAATACGCGAAGATAAGCGTGCAATTAACGTATCGATTTGGGACCGAATGGGAACTGTCCATCCATGATATACCAGAGCAGAGATAATATCCGTGCGTACATATGTGCGATATATATAACGCACGTATGTAAAAGATTGCCTGCATAGTGGAACGCGTTGCGAACAACGCGAATGGATAGATGAATGGCCAGTTTTGTGATCGGTATGTACAATAGCTAGTAATCCGTCATTGTGTTGAATTTCTAGTTGACACTATGGCTGTAAGAATTTACAATGTTGGAAAGTGATCAGGGCCCGATCTATCTCTTCCGCCGCTCTGAGCAAAAATGATTTTTGCCGCTCTTTATATTTACTTATAACTAATTATTTTAAAATATAATTTTTGACAGTGAGCGAATTTTTTTTTATATGTATCTGTTGAATAACAAAAGCTTTACCTACTTTTTTTACCGCTTTTCCAGAAAGTTTCACTTTTTTATTGGATTTTATTGATTCTAATTTTCTCGTTTCACCAATTTTGCCGCTCGGGGCATTTGCCCTGCTTACGACCCCCCCCCCCCCCCCCCCTCCCTTGGATCGGGCTCTGAACGTGATTGGTTATACGCGAGAAATTCGATTTTTTTTTTCGTTGGCTGGCACTTTAATGTTAAGGTATTTGGAAAGAGAGAAAGTTAAATTTTGAGATATTCTATTTTTCGGAGGGTTAATATCAATAATACTGGGATGTAGGGATGAAGGATAAATATTTAAAATGGTAATTCATAATAATTAGGTTGACCAATATTTTTTATAAATTTTATCTATTATTGAGCGTTAGATTAACAGTAACATTTCACGGGATGATAATATTGATAGAACTTCGGTGAACGTAATTTTCATAGTCCCTGTCGGAAAGTTATGCAAATCCACCTAGTTTATTTGCATCAGATTGGTGTAATGGCATCATTACTGTATGTATAGGGGTGACCGGGGCAGATTGTAATAAAATAAGTTTTCACAGTTTTTTCTCGAAAGTGCTTTCCTCAATCAGGAAATAATTTGCGTGATTTACTACTTACATTAGGGTGTTTCAATTTTCCAAAGGTGCTATTTTCATATAACTTTGCCTGCCCCCTTGATTCTATTCATCTAAGTGATCTGTATGCCAAATTTTAGACAAATTTAATAATATTTAGGGGTTGCACAGTTTTATCACTAAGGTAGGCCTAATACAGTAGTAACACTTTGGCTTGGGAATACGATTACGCAGAAACTATTACATTTACAATAAAAACCCTTATACGGAAATGTTACTTACTTATCTGACATTATTGAGTCACAACAGTTTCACTGTATGTCAAGTAATATCAAAGTTATTAATAAAAAATGAGAAGCGGAGTGTTACAGCCCTAACGATACAGTATAAAGTGTTGCAACCGTATCTGATCTCGGATCGGTTGTAACACTACATGGATTCTATGTAAACAAGACAATATTATTTGTTTTCTTTGACACTATTCAACCGATTTGAACTTCAATTATAAATTGTGACTAACGAGACACTTAAAAGTGGTAGGTAACGATCGGTATTACTTTAAAAAAGGTCAAATTACAGATTAAAAAAACACACATACTTGCAAAGGGAGTGTTTACATTAGATTCATAAGTCAGTAAGAAAAAGTTACTCTAGGATATCGAAAAGTTATTTTGTCCACTATCGGTGTCTGTTGCGTATCTATACTGCTAGGACATTGATGTGTGCATTCCAAATGTCATTGTTTATCATATGTATATCTAAAATTGGTGTCAATATTCATTATATGTTTTGAGATTCAACACAATTTGTATGTGTTACATTTGCCCCCCCTGTTACTACCGCCCCCGGTCCACCCTACATATTTTCGCTTTTTCAGGTTTTAAAAATGTGGCTAAAATAATAAGGTACAGAATTTTTATAGGTGTGAACAATAATAGTAGTAATAAAATGTAAATTTATCTAAGTGTAAGTCTTCTTTGAAGTTTAGTTTCTGTTTTATTGACTTAAGAATAAAAATAATTATCATTGGAAACCGTGTTTCCTGAGCCTACTACATATTATTTAGTGTGCAAAGTGTGCAACCTCTAAATATTACTCAATCTTCCTAAAATTTGTCAGATATTTTTTTTTATATTAATAGGAATCAGGACATGCGCAAAGTAAAATAAAAATATAATATTTTAATTTTAATCCTATAATATGAAACACCCTAACTTACATATATGGTGAACTGATTGCGTGAAAGTACGTGACAAAGTCTTGGACACTTAGACATCTAGCTTCATCTTAAACAAATCTGAACATTTGTTACAACGTGCCCCAGTCCGGGGTAAATTGTTACACATCCGGTTTACTTATTTAAATACAAATATGAACACAAATAAACATTTCTGAAAAATATAAATGAAAACAGAGATCATTATTAAAGATTTGATATACATGAGTTAAACAATCATTGCTTATTCATCTGATTCTATCAAAATCTTCTTCCCTTTCTTTACTTCTTCCTTTATACTTTTTTTTTCTACTTTTTGGATTCTCGATTGTTCTGTTGTTCGTCTAAAGCATCTTTTTCCGGTGTGTCAGCAAATAGCTTGCTTTATCAGCATTTAGAGCGAAGTAAGTAGTAACATGTTCCAATTTACCCCGAGCTTGAACGTTTGCGTTTTATCTCAGCAAACGAGAAACTAAAACATCAAATTACTAAAACGCGTACACATTATAATAAACCAATCTGTACTGATTCGTTTGCGACAAAGAAGCAAAAATTCAAACGGTTTCAAATGTCGGTTAATTTGCCCCGTGTTACAACCTACCTCGGTCTCCCCTACCGTTTATTCAGAACCCTAACGTTCACTATTTCAACGCAAGAAGCTTCAGTTAGCAATTTTGATTTTAATTTCAAATTTGCGAATGTTGTCACAAAGACATATTTAAGCTGAGCTCAGACGGACCATTTTAGAAGCCACCACAACCACAAAACAGTGGTTGGGCTGTCGCTTTTGTATCGACGACAAAAAACTGTACCACGAAATTGTCGCTGTCAGTGGTTGACACAACGCAGAACCGTTTTTTCTGGTTGTAGTGAGCTTCTAAATTAGTCCGTCTGAGCTCAGCCTAAATACCAATGAATCCCATTGGTGGCTACGACTTATTTCGA
This sequence comes from Andrena bucephala, assembly GCA_947577245.1. Lineage (NCBI taxonomy): Eukaryota > Metazoa > Arthropoda > Insecta > Hymenoptera > Andrenidae > Andrena > Andrena bucephala. The sequence goes on from OX387715.1 coordinate 12,585,596, forward strand.
ACGGAATGGAATGTACAGCATTACAAATGTTATTCATCCCCAAAGAACGCACCAAAATTTCCCACTATTTTCATATCGTTTAAACATAATTACAATCAATGCACTCGTGTATCCAGTACGTTCCTCGAACGAGTTTAAATTGCCCGTCACGAAAGGGGGCAAAATTTATCGTGCTGCAAGTAACACAATGTTTCGTGCAAGTTGCCTACCATACGTCACTGATAACGCGAATGGATCGTGTGTTAAAACTACAAGGGTGAATGGGCTTTACACCGCTGACGTACGTGTATAATCGCAACATGCAGCTTCCAGCAAAGGTAGCTGGCAAGTGATGTGATTTTCCAAGGGAAACGCGATTAAAACGGCGGGTTCTACAGAATTTCCAGCTATTTATGCAGAACTGTAAACTGTAGAGATAGTGAAGGTAATTATAAGGTAATACTATAGAAATTAGAAGGTAATTATAATTATAAAATGAATGAAAATTTTTAGCGAGGAAAGATTTGAACGCCCTTTTTAACAATCTGTATAAGAAAAAACTAATTATATGATTTGGTGATTTTTTCTGTCTCGGGTCTTACTATCAACCAATGGCACACCCAAAACGGGGGGGGGAGGGGCGGGGGGGGGGGGGGGCAAGGGGTCCTGGCACCCTCAAAGAGGAGCTTTGTAAAAGGAAAAGAAAACTGGATTTTATTCTTTAAATAAATTTTTGCAATCACCTGATGAATTTTATCGAATTTGCGTTAAAAATATTTTTATCCTGTTCAATTCGGCTTCCCCAAGATTAAATCCTGAGTGCGTCACTGCTACCAATACATGTTTGATTAGAACCGTTCATAGCCAAAAATGTCTTTGCATCTTCTGCAATTATTGGATCCTCCCGTTCAGTCAATATGTCCTAATATATAATTCACTGAAACGCTCCATTTAATTTTCGGGTTTCACTGTTACATCAATCCTCCGTGTCGTTCTAGACTAATCGCAATCAACTAATTGCTCGCAAATAATTAACAAGCACGAATCATCGAAAATAGCAAGCAATCTACGTAGTCTGATGATTTATGCAAGGCGCTAGTAACCATTCTACAATTGTCGCTTCCCATACTTCAATTCCACAGATTCACCCAACACAAACATAACAAAAATCACGCGCACGAACTTAATGACTAGTCAACCGACCAAAAACCTTTCGCTCCATCCTGAATTTATTAAATACAAAACCTTGGAAGAAGAAAACAGGTGCAGCATACGTAGTGATTTAAAAATCAATAACCCATTTGATCCCACGAACATCCAATTATTACCACCTTTACGAGCTTCAACATTATCAGAACGCAGCTTTGATTTAAACTTTGCTTTGCCCGAGGGTCACACATACATATGTACGTACTTTACTGCAACGGCTACACTTAAGCAGCCTCTCAAATGATCTCGAACAGTCAAACTTGTCAGAAGCGATTCCGGGGTTGAAAGTGGCCCTCCGGTGTGGGGAATGAAAATTCCCACGGATAGTAAATCGTCGGAGTGGCGTGGCGGGAGGTCGCAATGTTGCGAATTGTCGCGCACTTTTTGACGTGTACACATTTTCACCAAGCCCGGGGTGGCCGTCCGTGGCCCGTTGCGAGGCTAAATTACCGGCTATAATTTCATTTCGCTGGGAAGCGCGTGTACGTGCACGCTCCGGCGCGATACGCGCATAGCCGGGCGCCGGAACACGAGGGTTACACGGCGCGCTTGTAATTCACATTGTGCTTTCGGGGGCAGGGGCCCAGTAATTAACAGTTTTGAGCGCGGGGGCCGCGTGGAAATGTTCAGCAACTCGGTCAGTAGGTGAGCTTACAATTAACACTCTGGTGCCGGTGGCGTGTCAACGGAGTGGGATTTATAGTAGGCGTCTTGCTTTTACGGTGAGATCGAAACGACGGATAATATTGTTTAATGACCCGTAATCAATTTCCACCGTTATATTGAGGGCTAATCGACGTCTCTGTGTCGGGCCATCTGGGGAAGTACAAATTAGTTTTCAAACGATCGTTGGGGAGTTCTGGGTGAGGGGGCAGGGGGAGGGGGGGGGGGGGGGTAAGCTGCATGCTACGGTCCGTAATATGGACAAGGGTGTTGCTTGAATGGGATCAGAGTTTGAGTAAATTGGTCGTAAATGTAAACGCTTGTGTACGATCGGCAGTTTATGTTATGGGGTTATGTAGTGGTTCGTCAGAAAATTTGTTGAACCATGTTGATATGCACGTGATGCATCAGTGGACACCTAAGTAGTTTATTGCTATCCACGCGTGATAATTCAGATTCATGTTTTTAAAGGAGTCAGCGCAATAGACAGGTCGAGCGAGTTTTTGTTTGTGGGTAGGTACTTGAGACGTTAGAAAGTCAAAGCTGTGCTGACAAAGCTGTGAAAATTGTAAATGATTTATAAAAGTATTTTTATATACACGCCTGCGATATATTCTTGAGCAAATTGAACTGTAATTACAGTTTAAATTAAACGATGCATCGGACCGTGTAACATTGAGATTGAACTTCTTTTAGTTATTAAAGTTCGCGGGCTTTTTAGCCAAACCCTGAATCTTTCTCCATTTATCATCAATCACTGTTCCTCCCGTTCGTTTAATCAGCTCCATCGCGATGTCATTTACCTGTAATCTTTGACGCGCATTTCCGGGGTCGTCAAAGTCTTTCTCATCTTCATAACCACGAGTTTTTCACATTTTCTCGCGCTTCTTAGGAAAAATCATCTCTTTCCTTTTTCGGAGTCTGAAGAGTCTGCACCTTTTTCACGGTTAGAACTTCATGTAATCATGTAGAACTTCTTGAAATTTCCAATGATGCTTGAAAATATTATACACGCTATAGGTACTCCTTCAAAGAGGTTCCATAATTGCATGTTTCGTTTGAATGCGTATACACACAGGTGTCAAATCGTTGAAGGTATATAAAACTTATTTTGCTAGCTTTGACTTCACGAGTTTGTGGTCGTTAATACCGTATCTCTTAAATTGAGAGTCACTATGAATTGTAAGTAGTGAAATAATTTGTATGTTTACTAGCTCCATGTTTGTAATATCACTAGTTCGAAATTCTATGATTCTAATATCACTAGTTACATACTTTATAATTCTGGTGTTACTACTTCCAAGTTTTAATTTCAATGATCACATGTACCTGATAATACCCTCTATAACAATCCCCTTCTGTTTGTTCCTCTTCCTAATACAACCTAACTCGACAAGTAATTCTCCGAAACATATAAATAATCAACAGTACCCCACTTCAACTAGGGATGGGATCAAGTTCAATATGCACTCATGAATCCGAGTCAATTCCAATACAAAAGTTTCACTTCGGGATTCGAATACCACTCATAAGAGGTGACGTTTCATTCTATGTACTTTTAAAGTTCTTGGATTATACAAGTTGGTTTCGAACCTCAGAAAGAGTACCTGAAGACTTCGAGAACGTCCTTGTAAGTACTTTGACATTTGGAAGAATCGAATCTCGTAAAAGTAGTATTCGAACATTGAAAGACAAAACACAAATCACATAATTGCACAGAATAGAAAACTCCTGGTTCAAGTATTCATAAAAGGTTCAAATCTACTCGGTCGGGGTTCGATTATACTTGAAAGTACCGCTAACGTTTCTCAAAGTACTTATAGAGAGTTCAAACCAACGTCGTCGGGGTTCGAGTCTACTTAAAAGTATTCTTTTTCTTTTTCCAAGATACTTATGAAGTGTACGAAAGTATCCAGTCAGATTCGAGTCTACTTCCAATATACTTCATCCCGTCACTAACTTCAACGGTTGTACGTTTAAGGCAATCAGAAAATTCACTTCCACCGCCATTTCTCTTTCAAAACCAAAGAATTTTCTGCCGTCAACTTTCTTGCAGATATCCTCAGCAGCCCAGGGAGTAGTTGACTGTACACGCTTAAGATGATGCGCGCCGCGTACTCTGTCGCACCCGCAGCCGGAGCTCCACTTTTCTCGGTCGCCAGAGGTGCACGCTCGCCGAATTTTAGCATGCTCCTGGGCTGCGCGGCGCTCCTGGCACGGAATCCTTCCACTATCGTTCACAATGCACCCTATATCGAAAGTTCGTCGGCGGTACTCTTCGGCATGTGCTCCCAGATCCGGCGACACAGTTTCCCCGGGAACCATTTCGGCCCGCATACCTCATATCCGAAGTTCAGCCGACTTCGGATTTACTTCCGCATCCGCGAGTACGCGGCGCAGGAAGGAAGAAGTCATCTGCGCGAAACAGCCCCCAACGATCGTTCGATCCCCCTGGAGCGCACATTCTGGCTGCTACCAAGCCTGATCTCTGTCGATCTGTCGCTGGATAGGGGCCGGACGGTTTCAGCGCCAACGCCAGATCGGCCGACCGAAAGCCGTGATATATTGTGCGCCGAGTACAATCGGCGAGGTGAAAATGTTGTTCGGAACGGTTCGAATAAATTCTTTCGGAATGCGCACCCCCTGCGCTGTGCAGTCGCGATTTAATTCGTGGCTGATGGGGAATGAATTCTGTCGCGAAAATTAATTACTGACCGGTCGGGTTGGGATGCTTTCGTGGTTGCCGGTGAAATGAAGTTAAACGGGGAATTTGTAATGTCACTGCATTTGTGGTGGGTGAGATTTAGTTTAAATTATTTATCTATTTTCATGTGAAATATTTGTGAGCTTCCTTGGTTCGCGGAGAAAATCAGGTTGGTTGCGTCTCGGAAATAAAAAATTTATGGGCTGGTTGGGAGTTTTCTCTTCGACTCAAGGCTTCCTTAGACTCTGTAATTTAATATTGTATAATGTGTTTATCTTCTTGGTCGTTACATAGTGTAATGTTATGCAAGTATTCAGGATTTCGACGTTGATGCAGGAAGTTATTTCTACAAGGATTTAAACAAGGCTTTACCGCGTTCTAAATAACACATGTATAGGGTAGACCGGGGGCGGTAGTAAGCCTTTGACTTTGGAATACGATTACGCAATAACTATTACAGTTACAGCAAAAGTTCTTCTACGAAAATGTTACTTACTTATCAGACATTATTGAACCACAACAGTTTCGCTGCGGTCAAGTAATATCCAGGTTATTAATAAAAAATGAGAAGCGGAGAAAGTGTTACAACCGTCCCTGACCCCGGGTCGGTTGTAACACTTCATGGGACACATTTAACTTTACCAAATTAAAATATTTATCAATTTGAATTATAATAATAAATGAAAAAGAGTAAAATTTAGAATACAAAGTTTAGCCCCACTGAAATAGTTCAACACTGAATTTACCATCATTTCCTTCTAAAAACATATCACAAACTTGTCCACGATCAGAGATGGGCAAAAAATTATTTGAAATAAAAATTTCGTACACAAATTTTTATTTCAAATATCTTTTTGCCCATCTCTGTCCACGATAAACATACTCTAGTGTCTTCATCAGTCTTCAACGTTCCACAGTCAACCTCGTCATTCCATTGGTTTTGGCACAACGTGTTGTATCAAAACCATTTCTCAGGAGCATGTATTCTGCTCAGGTGGTGCGATAGAGCGCTCCTCTTTATATTCCCCGCGGCGGAGCGCTCTTTAACCGGGGAATTCATTATTCAAAAGGAATCGATCGTACCAGAAATATGAAAGGGGGAAGGGGGGCTCGCAAGCTCCGCTTATGATTCATTCAACGATCTTCCACGCGAGTTTTCGTCGAATTCTCCCGCAGTCTGAGCAGCCGAAGAGATAGTGTATTTCCAATTGTCAGAATCGGCGAAAGAGCACGAGGCGCATCGCGAAAAGACACGCGGAGAATAGCATTCCCAGCCAAATCGACTGCTCGACGCCCTCGATTTCGATGCTGACTGCATTGTTTGCATCCCCCCGGTGACACGGTAATCCGACAGGGCCGGGAAGACACGAGACTCTTGGCGAGAATCAGTCGGTATAAGGTGGAGTGGGACGAGGAGGGCTGGAATGCATCGGGGGGCGAAAAGTTGGTCAATATCGATGTGTATAGATTTCTCTTTCCACTTCGGGTTTGTCAACACTCGCGTGCAGACGCGGAGTCCCCTCTTTGTCCTCGTCGCCACGTCGAAAATCGAACTGTTTGCGATTCGTTCCCCGATTCTCCTGTACCCAGCGCGAGAAAGGTCTGGAAGCGGCAAGTCTGTGCAGAAAGAGAGACAGAGAGAGAGAGAGAGAGAGAGAGAGAGAGAGAGAGAGAGAGAGAGAGAGAGACGAGGATGAAACAGTGCAAGATGGAAAGAAACGAGCAGAACGTTCCCGTTGTTTTGCTCGAATAGTAACCTCCCTGGAGACCGCAGAGTTTGGCCTCTCGACGAACTTTTAAATCCCCCAACATTTCATTGGCGACGGTGCAGTCTCCTTTCCTGGCCGTTTCCTCGCGTTCCTCGCTATCGAATCATCAACATGCAAGGGTACGTCGGCATTAATTTCCCTGACGCTTGAAAAACGCGTTGACTCGAAACAGTGGTTATACCATTTGATCATATTATAATAATAGCGACTGTATTGTGTCAGAAATTCATAAGCAATTAAGCGAGGAGTGGGCGAAGTTCAGCATTCCTGCTGATTAGAAAATTAGGACAAAAAGACTAAGAAGTATAAAATGTTAAGGAAAGTAGACCAGAATAATTGAGAAGGCAGCATGTTTGAAAGAGGAGAGAGACGACAATGAATCGTCTAATTATTCTGACCAGTAGTATTTACTTATCATTCTTGTTTAAAATTATCAATGGCATGGTGTGCAATCCACACGTAATCGGGTTAAGTAATTTTAATGTCCCTAGTAGGCCCACCAGAGATGCCGAACTATTTAGAAAGCCTCTCTACACTTCCAGGTTTGGTCATGCTGACCCCTTTCACATGCTCTCTAACCTGGCCAATCTGTTTAGGAACGAGGATTCATCTCTTCCAGGGATCACTTCCAGCGTTTAAAGCCAGCGTTTACAGAGCGACTTCAACGAGCGTTATATAGAACCTAAATCATGTTTTGTACTGTATATTTTTATATACTAGTTGCACCCGGCCACGCGTGGCTGTGGCTCAGTCTGGTTAAATGAAAAAAAAAAGAAAAGAGAAAGCGCACGTTTCTAATATGTTTAATTTCACAATATGTTTTTACCTGTTACAGGTGTGATATCTATATAATAGTAGGTAAATAAAAACACGCGCGTATTCGAATGCAACGTTGTATCAGAATTTCAAAGCAATCGGTGAAGAACTTTCGGAGATTTAAGATTTTTAACAAACGAACATTTACATTTTCATTTATATAGATTCTGTTACTTTTTAGCTTTAGTTTTATATTGTTTCTTCTGTTCTGGTTTGTTGTAACGATGTGTCTCTACTCTGCGTCCTTTACATCTTCTTCTTATATAAATGTGTATTGGCCCGTTCATGTGGAAATAAATAAATAAATAAATAAATAAATAAATAAATAAATAAATAAATAAATAAATAAATAAATAAATAAATAAATAAATAAATAAATAAATAAATAAATAAATAAATAAATAAATAAATAAATAAATAAATAAATAAATAAATAAATAAATAAATAAATAAATAAATAAATAAATAAATAAATAAATAAATAAATAAATAAATAAATAAATAAATAAATAAATAAATAAATAAATAAATAAATAAATAAATAAATAAATAAATAAATAAATAAATAAATAAATAAATAAATAAATAAATAAATAAATAAATAAATAAATAAATAAATAAATAAATAAATAAATAAATAAATAAATAAATAAATAAATAAATAAATAAATAAATAAATAAATAAATAAATAAATAAATAAATAAATAAATAAATAAATAAATAAATAAATAAATAAATAAATAAATAAATAAATAAATAAATAAATAAATAAATAAATAAATAAATAAATAAATAAATAAATAAATAAATAAATAAATAAATAAATAAATAAATAAATAAATAAATAAATAAATAAATAAATAAATAAATAAATAAATAAATAAATAAATAAATAAATAAATAAATAAATAAATAAATAAATAAATAAATAAATAAATAAATAAATAAATAAATAAATAAATAAATAAATAAATAAATAAATAAATAAATAAATAAATAAATAAATAAATAAATAAATAAATAAATAAATAAATAAATAAATAAATAAATAAATAAATAAATAAATAAATAAATAAATAAATAAATAAATAAATAAATAAATAAATAAATAAATAAATAAATAAATAAATAAATAAATAAATAAATAAATAAATAAATAAATAAATAAATAAATAAATAAATAAATAAATAAATAAATAAATAAATAAATTCAATTTTTCAGGATTTCGAACCAAGCCAATGTGCTGTAGCCATCGAAACGTTGCAGGTACATATCGAAATTACTTCAACTGCATATGAATGAGTTATTACTTTTTCCACTTGGGGATTAGGCTAAAGGAGACCACATTCAATTACTCTCAGCGACAGTTGCCCAAGAATCATTCGTAGTACAGTCGTTTATCCCTAAATTTAAAGAATCTTACCGCTACTTTTACACAATTGTAGCCAACTAGACTCACTGCACACACGAGTGAGTGCTTCTGTGGGTACCCAAGCGTTTCCACGTAGCCGCGCAATTCCTCGCAATCAGATTTATACAAACACTCGTCACTTGATAATCGCGGCTCCACAAATTATCTCCGGCACTGATGCAAATGGAGGCCAAAAATTCCAGCTGAGCTACCGCGCGCGGTCCCGCATAATCCTGATTGTACCTATGTGCCCCTGAAGTCTGAACTCTCGATGGATCCACGCGCACAGGTGGAACGAGGATCCCGCGTCGCGAGTCTCAACGATAGTGACATGGGGGACAGTAATTTCCATCTCAGTTTCTCCTCGACCTCGTGTGCCATTGTTGGACACACCATTCAGTGTCACGCGACCAGGAAAAGTTTCTAATGTCGCCGCCTTGTGAGGGTGATGAGGCTGAAGAAGAAATTATACAGCGAAGAAGAAAGGGTAGGCCGAAGAGGGAACCCTGAAACGAAGACGAAACGGCAGGACAATTCAGAAAGCACAGCACGAGGAGGAAACGGTAGGACGAAAAATGAAACGTAGCACGAGTAGGAAACGGTAGGACGAGGAAAGGAGGAGGCTGACAATGAGCGTCGATCGCAGAACTTCAGTCTCGTCTCGCCGGGGAATTAAGTGGGCGCATTCCGCGTCGTGCCGTGGAAACGTTCCTCGTCGCCACCGCGAACTGGCGAACGGTGGGAGGATAAGAGGGAGCCGTAGTTGTCGAGGCGTTAAGAAGGCGGTTCTAAAATCGCGGCGGAAACGTCGCGAGTCCGAGCTAAAGTGTCGCCTCGCTCACAAGCCAACAGGATGAAGTAGGAGACAAGCGTCGGAAACGGGGAGCTGCCGTTTCCAGCCGCTGGTAAACGGTTTTCGAGCTCTTCAACCCCCTTCCGCTGGGTTAACCTTGAGTCGAAAGCCGGGGTAGACGTTGCGCGGCGGCTTGAAACAGGAAGCTGGATGATAAATTAACCTCGCGAATAGAAATTTATGCGATACGCGTCCAGTTTAGGCGTGGCGGCGCACGCGTCGGAAATAACGGAAAGAACAAATAACGGAGAGAAGACTTGAAACATTGGATTGAGATATTTTTGTGATAACATGAACTTTAATACAGCGTGGGTTGTATATCGTGGTGCGATTGGGGTTGGGAGATTCCATGTAGAGCTGTTCGAGTACTCGAGTAATATTCGAGTAGCTCGAAATTCGATTCGAGCCGAGACTCGGTTTCCGATCCGATCCGAGCGCTCGAAAGAACCGGGCGGCTCGAAAGAACCGAGCAGTTCGAACGTGTGTCGAGCGGCTTGAAACAATCTACACTTCATTTCATATAAGAGCGGACCTGCGCCCCTACCGATTTGCGACCGATCTGCGCAGCTCCCACGGATCTGACACGCGCGATTGGTCATAGCACTTTTGCCATTGGTCGTAGCACTTTCCCTGCCGATTTCCTACCAATCAACAGTATATACCTGCGCGAAACGAGTCCACTCTAAAGTGGAATGCAGTGTAGTGGCTCGAACGATCCCAGCAGGTCCGTACATACTATGTATGAACAATGTACATACATCTTTCGTGCAGATCAATATTATTGAACAATTCATTATATCGAGTATGATAAATGTTTCGGATATTTTATCGTATGTTTTTGTAATGGAATAGATATACCTAATGATTATACTGTCCAACAAGATTTTTTAACCTTAATGAAATATTATTATTATTATTATTATTAGTATTAACGGGTAAACCCTTTAGTATACAAAAAGATACATAGAACATAATTAATATATATAATTATATATATATAATATATATGTATATATAATTAATATAATCAGTAGGAAGTTCTTTACACTCAAAAAGGGGCCTAGGTCGCAGTGGCCGTTCAGGAGCACGGAACCTCAAGTTAGCCACGAGCTCTGGACAGTTTACTTGGCCATGTATGACCTTATAAAGAAAAATAACGTCCGAATATATCGTTTCCGATGAATTTTTGTTCGCTGAAAACGAATTTGGCGGTGCAAATGGCGTGGTACGTCATGATACATTGATACTATGAATTCGATACATCGATGTTATGAATGCAATAGGTACTACAGCTGTTCGAGTACTCGAATATTCGAGTAGCTTCTTTCGAGCCGCACGCTTTTATTCGAGCTGCTCGTTTCATTTGAGCCGCTCGGTTCTTTCGAGCGCTCGGCTCGGATCGATTATTCGAACCGAGTAATATCCCGGCTCGCTTTTTCCGAGTACTCGGACAGCTTTAATTTCATGGCTCATAATAAGTCGAAATGATGCGATAACTTTTTGTCACAAGAACCTCCATTTTCCAGAAAAATGAATTTAAAAAATTCACTACAAACCGATACTATAACTGTTTCTGTGCACGATTCTGTATCAGAGTTATTACTATCAATACCTACTTACCTATCGATTGATTCTTAACCCTTAACCGCTGACGTGGAGTCTGGGAGGCTCCTGCGGAATTATTTTTTGTGCAACAATTAAACGTGGGGTCACGTGTACAAAACTTTGTCCGTCCTCCCATATACAAACTTGTATGCTGTGAATTAAATTATGAATTAGAGCGTACAGCATAGTCGAGGTTTGTAGTGAAATTTTCAAATTCATTTTTCTGGAAAATGAAGCCTCGTGCGACCAAAAGTTATTGTATCGTGTTAATTAATTTTGAGATATAGAATCTCTCCGACCCCAATTTTCGACCATGATTTACGATTCACGCTGTATACGACGGGTTTCCCTAACTAGAAAGTCTGTTTTGCAATGGAGCTTGTGCTTTTCGTTTGCTTCATTTTGTAGAGGAAAGTGGGGCAAAACAGACCATCAATGTTTCTCTTAAATAAGAGCTGGGAATGAATTACTATAGTGTGACATGGAACCAAATAGTCCCCACAACAGTTTGTGATCGACCATAGATCCGTGCACATGGTTTTTTAACTTCAAAGTTAAGTTTACCCCACTTTCCTCACTTACCCCTAATCCCTAAACTGCTGAATAAACCAAGAGCTAAACGAGAATCTAGTTTTGAAACTTGAAAGAGTATGTCGTTGTAATGGATGTGTCTTTGTCAGTGTACACGAGTGTAGATATGTGTTTATTTGAGCTATCCAAGCAGTTTCGGAATTTTGTATCATTCATGAAAAGAATAAAGAAACTTGGACGCTGACAGATGCTCTGTTACGGGTTCACCTTGCTACGATGTAAAAGTGGAAGTCATAAATCATAGGTAAACGAGTTTCAGATTAATCTTTAGCGTGTCAAATTGATTAAGGCCGAAGATCGTGCATCATTCGAACAATGGTAGCTTGATTGCCATTTTCACAAACGACTGAACTCGCATCTTGGTTCCGACTTCGCTGACGCGAGAATAATTAGCGCGTGTGCGCGGGAGGAATGATGCAATGCAGAAGAATTGAACTGTATTGTGGATGATAATAAACTTTCATGAATAGAACCTAAACTGTACATTCAACGCAAAATAATTGTAAGGAAAACTGATTTATAATAGTAACAGTAGGTACTTATTGATTTATTTTAGGGTTACATATTTCACTACTTCCAAAGTAGTTATAATTACTCATCGTCGTTTGTTCAAGAAATTTGATTAAATATGCATTACCTATATGTAGGGTTGCCATCCGTCCGGGCTTCCCCGGATTTGTACTCTTTTTTAGGGCGTCCGGAGACGTCCGGGGGGGGGTTTTCTGTAGTGATCCGGGTTTTTCGATGTTGCTACAACTCGCAGTTTGTAAGATTATTTTCGTGTTGACTTTTGAAAAAAAAGAATTTATGCTTTTCTACGTTTAGCATAATCGATTGGTTTAATTTTTTTATTTTATTTTAGTTATAAATTAAATTTGCGAATTTGCGTATTTTATGTGTTCGTTTAGTTATAAGTTAAGTGTATACAAAAAGTCATAAATAAATTCCTACTTTGTACAACTATATTTTATCTATATTTCTTGATTACGGTCACAGTCTATATTTTACAGAAATTTTTGTCTTGGGATATCGTACCTAATTAATACATACATATAAGAAATAGTTAAATGTGTCCGGGTTTCAAGTGGAAATGTCCGGGGTTATAATGCTCTCTGTCCGGGGTTTGTGATTTTACAGATGGCAGCCCTACCTATATGCAGTCAATGTCTTGAATTTTGATGAAACTAAAATATTACGTACCTAGTCTACGTGAAATTAGGAGAAGGCTTTAAATCATCGTTTCGGTGGTTTCAAAATTGTCTAAAAAATACAGACCCTTACAATTTGCAATTTTCCTGATTGTCGTGAAAACAGTTCCCATAAATAAATGTTTATCTCAAAGACTGCGGGCAGCACGAAGTTCCTTTTTCTTTTAATTTAATCAAGAAGGGCTGGCCTTGTTGAATAAATTAATATTTATAACGAGACATTGTCCCTGCGCCATGAAATTATAAACAAGTAAAATTCACCTATACAGCTCGTCGGACCAAAAATGGGCAACAATTGTGAACTTTAAAGTCCCCCTTTCCTAAGGCCAACCCTCCATAATTTTCTCCCGGTCTACATCATTTTCCAATTTCATAAAAATCCCCAGCGTCGAGTGCAAAACATATGATCGATTTACCGTAACCGCGGAGGGCGGTTAATCGACACAGGCGATGAAAAGCAGCCCGGAAACTCTACATAATTGTGCGTTTCGGTGGCGACAGGCTCGCTGAGTCGCGGGCTTAGGTGCAGATCCGAAGTTAACGGGAAGCAGCATCGTGATATCGAAAAGCGGGCGAAGCGACGAGTCCTTTGAAAGTCACGGAAAATGTCGCCCGCCTTTGAACGGTGGGAAGGCAGCAGTGGCACGGAGCAAAAAGGCGAAATAGCGCGCGTAGCATCAAAAGTAAAAAGAACCTGTCCCGCCGTTTCCAGTCGCATGGAGCCGAGACCACTCCGTCGAATCCCACCTTTGTAATATTCTTTCGTGCCGCTTACTCCTGTGTACATCCAATAAAGGCACCGCGAACAAAACGGCTAAAGTCGGGGACACCAGCACACAGCGCCGCGGCAACTGTTTGCAGGAATTTTGTTTTATTCTTCCCTGCACGCCCGCTTTGAATAACCGTGGCAGTGTGCTGACCAATCGAAGTGGGGAGGAAATACGAGGAAGGCGGCGTTGCATGATTTATAACGGAAAATTAAATTCGCCTCAGCTTCGGGGGAAATTCGCGCGCCCGGAAGGCTCGTTCCGTCTTCCGGAAACGTCGCAGTGAATGCTCGCACCTAGTAGGGAGCTTCTTTTTACGATTAATCCTTTCTGCGCGAGTTCTAAAAGTTTATTTGCACGTCTCTGCATTAATAATTGATTGGTATGTAGACAGATAGGTGATAAATGTGTTTAGAGTATTGTGGCGTGTATTAAATAGAATATAGAGTATGCAGTTGGTTTAGGAACTTCGTAAATATCGATTTTAAAGGCATCCTGATGTGAGATACTTCTGTGGTTCGCGAATGGTATTTGTCCAATGTTCGCTTGAAAGAGATAGCGAATTTTTTAACAGAGATAAAAGGATGTAGAAAATATGTGAATATGTATGGAGTGACTCGTATAAAAGGGCTGTAAAAAAATGATCTTTGAATGGTTTTTAAAATGTCCAACGTCACCGTTAGTTTTTGTGTGCAAACCAATTAATTTCTTATGACGAGCATGATTGGAGAAAATTCTCATCCAAAAAATCTGAGACAGAATTTACAGTTGAAAAAGGACCTCTATTAACTAGAACTAACTACGGTTGTTGAAAAAGGAGGCCAGCTTTAAGGGCAGGCCATAAAAAGGCAGGGGTTCGTTATCCCGACCTTGTCATGAGCAAATAGTTGAACATCGTCGTTGTCGTCTGCGTGAAGAACATTTTCCGCCAGCAAAGATGAGTTTAATCAGGTCGCACTAACGTGGTTATTTCATGGGATCCCGTGAAGGAAGTCAGTTAATGCTCTCGCGAGCTGACGTAAAGAATACCTCGAAACGTAATTAATGAATTTCTCCGTAGGGCTCGCGGAAGGGCAAAAAATTTTAATAAAGCCCGGACAGTAAATGAAGCTTCTATGTGGGCTAAAAATTACGTAAAATCACGCGAGGGATTCAAGGAATTTTTGTCAGGCACGAGTTTTTTGCTCGTTCCCTCCTGTTTGCTCCATTCCCTCCTTGAAATAAGAAGTAGCACTTATCTTATTCTCGTCCTTTTTGGTTCATGTTTCTGGGGTAACAACGTGCTTGTTAAATTGATCCGATTTGCATGGCAAGCGAGTACGTACCAGGGACAGACATTTTATACGGGAAAGTTGCCGTATTATTTGAAATCGACTTGTCGAGTTCCACTAGACTTGTAAGTCAATGTGCGCTGCAATTTGTCGCAAATTAATGTAGAATAACGGAATATCCTATCTGTAAGGGCCTCAGACACGGAGATATTACGCGGGGTAGTAACAAGTTCAGATGAAAATTAGCAGCAGTGACTTAATTTGATTTTGCGCGCTTGTTACCAAAGCAGATGCAAGCCGCTGCAATTGAAACTTGGCGTGGCTGACCGTCGACGTAGCGCGCCCGTAGCGTTGTTCTATCGTCGAGCAAATCTCATTAATTGCAAGCTGTAATTCGTCCGAATATCTACACACACGTTGTTCGATTTGCTGGATAGGAAGAATTAAAGATGACTGTGTTTTAAATCGCATGGACCTTTAATATTCTTCAAAGGGATTTCCTTGAGACTTCAGGCTCTGTTGGTAATCTTGTCTTTTTAAATTCATTTATATATACAAAGTCTGAAGACTTTTTGTTATATCTGTTTAGATCTGTCCATCGTATTTGTAAAATCTGCTTGTAACGTGGAGAAAGAAGAAGGTAGGATATTGGGGCAAGAGATATCAGCTTCCTGTTTTCACAAACTGGGGTGTTACTCGGCGGGTTCCTTTGATCTCGTGATAGTATACGGTTGTGCAGGTTATTCCTTGGTCATTGTCTGATCGAATATAACGTTCTTTACGAATGACTCTCCATTATTGAGAAGTGGTATTGCAGTTTACACAGTACAAAGCGTTCAGACACAGCTGAGCCTGTTCCTTCACTCATAAATGTAGGTATGTAATTGTAAGGTATAGTTAGGGCGTTTCCCACGTTCAAGTAATTAAATTAACGCTTTGAGTGCAGCAAGATTTTGCCAATCCATTAGTGATACTTTCACGAAGATTTAATAAGGAAGAAAAATTAAAATTTCCATTGCTGCATGATTAAAGGATCACTGGAGCAGCCGTGCACAAAGCGAATTCCAAGCTCAATGTGGTATCAAAGTAAACACTCGAAGACTCTCAGGGAATACTTTCGATGCTTTCTAGAAAATATTCACGTGAAAATACGCCGAACTCGTGCACAGGATGCATACCTTTCGGCGCGTAAAAGAGACCGACGTTACTAAAATTACTTCTAAAAATGAAAGAGACTTACAAAGGTTCAATTTTTTCCAAAACGAAGCCTCGTAAGAAGTAAATTCATCCTTCTTTTTTCAACATATTTTTATATAAGGAACGATTGGACCACAATTCCGCCCTCCTCCTGTATTTTATAGGTACATACTTTTCCACACAGAATCATTACTTTCCAGTTTATAGCATCAATTATGAAACAGCCTGTATATTTGCTTTGACGATAATTTATAAGCAACCGTTGCTCTTATCGCTGTCTCAAGTCCACAAAGAAACGGTTTATTCAGAGAGAACTCTGAATTCAGAGTCGTCCATTCCAACGTTTACGTTGCTTTGAGTGTCGCGTTTAAATTATCAGCACCCCCGTACAAGTAATTATCAACCCCATAGCGGGGCACACTGGAACTGAAGTAATAGCAATCCCGATGCTGTAAATTTAACTCGTGCTGGAAGTGAAGTACCGGCTCGGTCGCGGGGAAACTCCTGTTCTCGAAACTCTTCGCTGTAGTGCTCGCTTGGAAATCTAGAATCATGGCTGGTTCAAATGTACCTCGTTCTACTTTTGTCCGAATGAATCCTTCAACTGACTTCGCTGTTTGAATTGATTAAAAATAACACGGCTATGTCCGTGGTACAATAAACAAGCGACGATAGAGGAGGTAAACGTTTTAGCTTTTATAGGTACGTACATTTACGTCAACAAACTGTTGCACAAGTTCTTAATAATGATTCTTGGGTTTTTTTTCATTTTGGATAATCCTCTCGGGAGTTATCATGGCGATAGTCTAGGCCTTTTTTTACAACGATGCAGCGTGCGATGCATATCAGAGGCAGGAGTGGGCAGAAATGAAATCATTTTTTTTATATCCTACATTTGTGGCAGAATAAAGAGCGAAAACTTTTAGACCCTTACATTATATACTTTTTCCTAGAAAAGATCATAGTGATTGCATGTGTTGCATGCGAATTAAAATGCACCAAAATGTCAATAATAATTATTTTCATGTACTACAATTTCGATGGTGATATGTGACTAATAAAATTATACAAACTATGTGATTATCCTTTTTCTTTACAATTGATTTGAACAATTTTACAGGGTAATCACAGAGTTTGTATGATTTTATTTAAAGTCACATATCACCATCAAAATTGTGGTACGAGAATAGAATTATTTTTTAGTTTTTAGTGCATTTTTAGTAAAATCGTTTAACATAATTTATTTTTATATATATTTTTATATTCTAGTTTTTAGTGTTTGTGTTTTTTTTTATATTTTTTCTTTTTTTTTCCTTTTCATTTTTAACTTTTTTTTTATAAAAATTGTATTTTCATCACACCCACGCACGCCTACAAAGTTTCAAGACAATTGGACAGGTGGAAGTGGGTGAAAATTGAGTTGCCAGATTTGAACCATACACCAAACAACCACCAAATACCAAACACTAAACATACAGAAGATCGAAGCTAAGTAAAATCATTTTAAAAAAAATTGTGACGATGTTGCCGGTTGCCAAAAAGTTGCCTCAGTGGAATCCCACCTTAGAAACAGTTTTGCAACCTGGTGGGCAACTAGTAGAATTTTATATCGTTACCTAGAAGAATCGTATTGTATTTTTTTATGTAAATGGAAATAATACTCCTCCAACAGCTGCTGCAGTTCTTACAGCTTACAGGCTTCTGAATAAATATTTAGTTCAATTTTACGTTCTATGCACTATTCACTCAGTAATTATTCCAAATTGAGCGTTTTTATTTACAAACATGCACTTCTTAATTTACCGATAATTCGACATAATTATGAACTTATCACGAGAAGCATAACTTAACAAATTGCAATTAGAAATTAGATCCACTGGAAAAGTACAAAGAGAGGAATTAATTCCCCGATTCTACCATCGGCAAAACGTCAGAAGTGAAACGCTACCCTCGATTCTCTTAACTCGATCGTAAACAGCCTCGCCACCCTTTCGATATTTTTCCCCGCGGTCGTCGGAGGCGGAAGAGGTGCGATCGTTTCGCCGGGGCGCAAGATCCGCCTTCGAGAATCGAATATTCATCGATAAACGGTGCTCGCCGACGTGAAAGATGAAAGCGCCAGTGAAATTGTTTACGCTGCGCCAGCGGTAAAAAATGCGCGTAAGCTCGAGAAGGGAAACGGTTTCGCCGAGGTATCGATTTATGGGCAAAACCGGGGAACGGGGCCAGGATTTATACCCGCGTAAAAGTAAAATCGCTCGCCAAATTCTGTGTCGGAGTCGTTGTCGAAAACGATGCACCGTGGGTGGTCACGGTTTAAGCGCCCGTTACGCGGCTATATCCGTTTGTTTCGCCAGCTTTTGTTTTGCTAACGACCCGCCACAAGACTTCC
Organism: Andrena bucephala; assembly: GCA_947577245.1. NCBI lineage: Eukaryota > Metazoa > Arthropoda > Insecta > Hymenoptera > Andrenidae > Andrena > Andrena bucephala. The sequence continues at coordinate 12,604,033 of OX387715.1, forward strand.
CCATCTTTACGCAGAGGTGATAAAACACTCTGTTCGCCTTGCTTCTTTGTTTGTAGCCTCCCAGCGTTATCTGAGACAAGTATTCGAGGGGGAAGATCAAATCGAAAGCGTGGAATAAAATTTTATAGGGGCGAGTGGGTTCTTTGAGACTGGATATTAGTGGATTGGTTTGGATCGACGACGGGAAAGTTTGAGTGGGTGAGTAAGTGTGCCAGGTGAAGTTTCAGAAAGGGATGAAAGTTTGTGTTTCAGTTTAATCTTTGGAAACTATTTGGAGTGTGTTTAGAGAGTTCACACTGTGTCGTTGGCAGGACGAAAAAGATAAAGGGTACCTATTCAGGAAGATTCCACAGAACTTTGAAATTATAGATAGTATAAATAAGTTTAAATAAGTTTGCATGAGGTCGGTGTTGTGACTTCACTATTAGTAGATATCGATTTCTAAAGATTTGGTTTGCAAATTTATTTTACTTCTGAATGTGTATATTAATCGCAGTAATTCAGAATCATTGGTAAAAATTATAATAAGATCAACATGGTTGCACGTTAGAAGCCACGTCTCGATCGCAGCCCCTTGTCTCGTCCGCCATTTGCCCGCAATCTGATGCATAATTTCGTTGCGATTTAGCGAGGCAAAGGACCAATCAGCTCCCCAATATCGCGATTCAATTCGACGCCGCGCCGATACAGGTTTGCACCCTTCCGGCGACAATTATCCGGGAACGTTTCGCATCTCCGGTTTCATCGACTTCGTTTCGTTCGTTTCAGCCATGAGTGCACTTCATCGAAGTTGGCTTGAGACAGGACTGCTCTTGGCCACCGAGCACGTTTAATCGACGCGGTATTTAAACGGATTGTTTACATCTACTAAAGCGTGACAGTCCACGCCGTGGACCACGAACTTCTCTGCTTTGTCGAGAACGCTGAATATTAGGTCATCCGACAAGTAAGGCAGTTTGTCTACTTAGTGTGTAAGCTAGGTGAGAATCAACAACTTTCTGCGAATGATTAATGACCCTGCAATGTTAAGGATCTATAAAATTCTTCCACACCTTCCTATAAAACTATGTTTTCTGCATCTTCTTTATAAAATTCCCTTGATCGGGTTTGAAAAAATTCTTCAACTACATCTTCGACTTGCTCTCTTGATCTTCTTTCTTACCAGCTCTGATATTTACGTCAATAATCTCCCCAGGTGTATACCTAATAAATGAGGCAGTCAGAGCAACAACGGACTAAACCACATTTTTTTCAAAATTGAATTAGTAATAACGTATTTTAGTAGGCTCTACTGACCATATAAAATAGGAAAAAAAAAACATTTTTTTAATGTGGGTTGGTCCGTTGTTGCTCTGACTGCCTCAAATGTTTCTTTAAAATCCCATCAAGGCTACTTTAAACGTTTCTAATAAGTAGCTCGTTAATTTTTGGTGCATATAACATTACCGGAAGATCGCTATGTGAGCTGTTTAGTTACATCAAATGAATAAATGATGTTTTTATAATCTCAATTCTCAGAATAATCGAATTACTTGTGAAATGACATAACACAAGTCTGTTGTGCTCCAGTTTTACCAAACACCCTCATTTTATATTACAGTGCTTCTGTAACTAGGAAAACACTAGCGGCTGATAGTATTGGGTTGGCCAAAGATTTTTCGCGTTTTCTCCAATTTGACAGATGTACTAAAACTTTCAAAATCGATTGGGTCCAAAGAGAAGAAGTAAAAGAAAATACTACAGGTGAAAACACCTAAGTAAAAAGAATACAATAATAAATACACTTATAATGGGAATTAACACAAATTTGTAGCTAAATGTATCTCGTGCAATATATTACTAACACACGTTCCTCCTAAACTGTAAACAATGAGAAATTTCCATGGCGGTTCTGATTGGTCGATTATCCCGAGGAATCCCCGAAAATTTCGTTACTAGTCGTATCTCGTTTCTGTAATTGGCATAACCGTCAGTTCCTGGTAAATACAATCGATGGCGCTTAGAAAGTACCGTCTGGCTTCTGGATGGGTATCTCATTTCCTCAAAATTCGCGAAATCAAGTTGCAAATGCCGTAGCACGGTTTCCCGTTGCTCCACGTTGGATGCGATACCCGTTGTTAATAAGCCATGTTGCTCTCTTGTGTTGTTAGCATTTGCTCGTAGAAATACGTAATTGGAAATATCGGTAAATGTTCAAGTGAAACCGTGGAAATTATGCTGCTAATAATAGTGGCAGGGATAATACCTTGAAAGCGATATAATAATCGTGGAAACGATAAATACTGACAGGCGGGGGAGAATTCTCTGTTAAAGTTCGTATTTTTATGGTTATACGAATGATTTATGAAAATCATTCAACCATTCCTGTTTGTCCGAAACAGAATACCAATTATGCTTATCGCTCCATAAGAAAATGTACAATTAGAAACTGTAATTAATATTTATTCATTGTGACAAACTTCAAAGCTTCTGCTATTCCTACGTTTCGAACTGTTTCATGGAAATTTTTCAAAAATATGTAAGCTGAGACTTATTAATCGGTAAAATGATAGTGGTTTTATTTTAAACTCTCGTTTTCTACTGCCCAATTATCTTTCCTGTTAGAATACAGGAAATATAGTTCCGACTTCCTATTCTAGTATACGCCTGTATTCAGACTGTACCAAACAAAGGATTCGGAAAATGCCTGAGGAGACTGTTTTGTGCAACTAGCAGCGTGTTTGTAAAACTAAAAGAATAAACTAAATTGTAACTTGATATTTGTAGTATTCACTAAAATCATTGATACTAATAAAATTTCCTACATCCTGCTAATGAATACTTGGAATTATATACTGGCAGTTTGAACAACAGATCTACGCTGTATGAAAATGCTGTTAACGTATTTCCTGGGGGCCTAAAACCGTGATCGAGATGTACACAGATGTAGCAGCATTTGTTAGCTCGATATAATGCATCCCCTAATCTAAATATTAAGGTTACATTTCAATAGCAATTCCCTAGCTTACAGTATGCATGTATCACACTCGTGGAGCGAAATTCAATTTGATCTTTAATCCCCTGGATTATCAAATGATACCCTGAATCGGTCGCCAAATCGCCTGTCTATGCCATATCTGGATGGTTTCGAAACAGTGTTACCTACATTAGATATTATTTAAAATAATTAAAGAATTTCTCAAAGTAATGTTACTTGAATGTTCAAGATAAATTTTAAAATATTTTTAAATACATTATAATGATAGCTTTAATTCAATATTTAAATTTCGAAATTAAAATTTGCCCAGCTTTAGTCATTGTTAATGGAGAATGAAATGAAAAGTCAAGCCTGATATTGAACGTGTTCAGTTGTACAATGATTTTCACAAGCAGAAAGAGTTTAATTTTGCAAATAATGTGGACGTCGCCAGGAAATCGCTACAATTCAACGAGGAAATTTTGATGCAGAGGTAGTATTCATTTAACCGAGAAAAAAGCTGAATTTAACCGCCATTCTTTAAAATTTCCGTGTTCAAAGAAACCAGGTTAACCTCAGCGATAACCGTTTAAATTGGATTCTGAATTTGGCGGATATGCATGAGAGGATTTTAATATTTTGCGCTGTCAGTCATCGACATCGGTGTTTCGTCTATTACGTTCTGTATTAATCCGGGCTTTTCCACCTGTAGGAAGTGCACAAACTCAAACTGCAAATACCGTATGTAACACCGTAACTACATTAAAAATAGAACGAATAAAAACCCATTTATTAATCCCAATAAGAAAGTAATTAATGGAAATGCAAAATAATCGATAGTAAGTACAAGTATAGGTAATAAAAAGTGCAAAAGTATAAATGAATATACCAACACGCGTAATTTACTTTAAAAAATTCGTTAGACAATTTGAGAGAAAAATTTCAAAATTAAACTCACCCAAATAACTAATATTTCTATAGCAAATCCAGTGATTAGCCAATGTAGAAAAAGTTGCAACGAAGCAACCGAAAATATAAAACTACTAAAAGCCTACATTTTTCAATTACTATTACACGAAGCGGATATTGCGCAAAGTGCAGTCAACCTGCTCGACGAAGCGTCCTCTCATCGCGAAGCGGGTAAGCATTATCCAGCAAAGTGCATGAAGCGCATCATCGAAAAACGTGCATACACGGAATAAGAAACGCGCAAATCGCATTTCCTTCCGCTACATATATTCCCGCGTTCCATATCGTTTTTCTACATAACAAGCTTTACGTAACATTGCATAATATTCAGAGGTAAGTGAAATCACGTAGCGTAAAAGCGGGGCTGGAATGGGGGGCGGGGGCAACAGCGCGACACGCTGAGAGTTGCATTTCGAATAACTCGTAACTTTTGGGCGCGTGGCAGCGTATTTTGCGGCGGGGATGGGCTGACGGTCGGCCATTGTTTATTACGTAATTACGGACGAAAAACAGGATCGTAGGTCGATATTTTTTAGGTTGATGGCAGATAATGTTCGCGCGGGGGCCGCAGAGGGGCCATTCGCGGGGAGAATATTGATGGTCAACTGGTGGCTTTAAGTACGAGATCGCGATTCGTATTTTATCACCCTCCATTGACGCCCGAAAAAACATGCCCATTCATAGACGTGTTTTATCAAGAGACGTTTTTCACGTTCGCCACCACAGCCCCTTTTTACCGAACGCGCGTGCCCGAAAAAAAGAAATAATTCTCTTTTATAACATTAATATTGCAACGATTGGTTTATCGAGTTGAAAATTCGAAAATGCAGCCGGTGCACGGATTTTTGTGCTGGTTTTCTTCTGATATTATTATGACATTCATGGCGATACAAACTTTTTATGTTGAAGCTCTGATAAATATTCACTTGCACGGAAATAATGGTTCACGGGGCAAATTGGAAGTTGTGTAGGTAGCATTATTTAAAAGGATATTTTAAATACTGGTAAATTGTTTTGCTCTTGTCTTTTTTTGCTTCTATTCTTTCTTCTTTTCAGAAATCCAAAATAACAGTTATTTTAAAACTTGTTTGGAAAAAAGACATTTGAGTTTCAATTATTTTTTATTTAAATGGAAACCAGTTATCATTAAATCTCAAAGAAAGTTCTTTAAAATAATTAAATGATTTAAAAATACTAATTTTTTATTGTTCTGATTCCAAGTAACAATTTTTTTGACTATCAGTAACCATTACCGATGACGGAAATTTAATTTTGGTTACTAGTAACCAATATAAGTAACCGGAATTTTTTTGATTACCAGTAACTATTATCAATGACTCGAATTTTATTTGAGTTATCGATAACCATTATCATCGGTAAAAAAAATTACTAGGTTACATTCGATCATTGTCAATTATTGTTATTAACATTACTGATAATTAATATTCATTGACAACATGAAAAAAAATCATTTCAACACATATACATATTTTATTAAACAAACAAAAGTTATGAAAATATATGAAACAAAGAATAGGATAAAAGATATTGTACTACAATTTACCGTTTTTTTTAGCGGTAACCAAAAACAAACAAAGACTTAATTAAAGATATTAACTCTTAATCCATAACTTTTAAAATTTGTCTTATAACAGTTGTCTGTTTTTTCCTTTGCAACATGCAATTCGCTCTGTGTGCAATAATGGCCTTATTATTATTAGAATACATATAACGGACCAAGTAATTACTATTACAGCGCTGACCATGCTGGCAATGTGTCCTGGACTTCTAAAACTGTAAATTTTCATCCCCCATTCCCTCGCCCGAACTTCGCTTTTCCAATTCGGTTTAAATTATTTCCACCAAATTGCACACGCCCTCGGAGCCACATTAACAACTGGGTTCGAACAAGAAAGAGCAATCGAACATAAATTCAGGCCTCGCTGCACGAAAGCGTGTCAAGTATCGACGTAAGCGTTCAGAAACGTTCGTTACAGTCCCCCGCGAGTAACGGCGGAATAAAAATCTGCAATTTGCGGTGCGACGTTACACACCAGCTAGGGATTCGATCCGTTTATCGGGAGCAGAAGCATGGAAGGGACTCGTTATCACGGGCAACATGGAATACTTCGGGATCCCCCGTGAATAAGCAATAGTGGTCCCGTCCACTTCGGTTCCCGAAGTGCATCAGAAGTATACACTGCGGGCCACCGGCGCGTCTACAACAGAGCCATGGAACATTCTCTGCCTTGGAGATTCTCGTGGCCTCCATTGTGGATCCATTGTTGGCCATAACCGTTTGTGGGATCGAGCCGCGTTGTTCCTTGTCGAACAATGGCGACCAAAAGCGACCAGGCTTGGTACATCTCGTAGGATTTGATTTCGATCCGGGAACACACAGAGGAACAACGGGTCGATCTGGTCCAATAAATCCGTGATTACTTTATCGGGGCTAAGTCCCCGATGCGTCGTCCACGCGGGCACAACAACAGAACTTTAGCAAATTCCGTGCTAGCCGATGCAGCCACACGTGCGCCGTTATTCGCGTAGCGGATAAACGCGATATTAAAATTTCACGCGACGCCGGTGCAAATGGAGAGAATCCAGTAAGAAGATTGCGTTTCGTGGTCCTTTTTACGGAGTCTGCGGCCCCCTGAAGAAAGTAGGTTGTATCGCATGCAAGGAAGGCGCTATTTTGAGGGAAATCACGCTGCAGGTGCATTGCGACGATGTTAGTGGAAAATAACGGTCGAAGTGGGGACGATAACATGCACCCTTCGATTCCTCCAGGGCTCGAGGGTTTGCTGCATGGCTGTTTCATATCGCAGATACGTGTCCTCTGGAACTGGCGATACCAGTTCTCAACCACCGATTAGGTTGAAATGCGTGTAGCGTGTTAACATTATGTATAATGATGTGTCCAACACATACAATGTACTGTTACAAATTTTGGTAGAAAATCGAGTTCATATGTCGAGTTGATTAGAAAACTACTTAAATGGCAGGAGTGTTTACAGTTGTTTTTAAAACGCGTAGTTAGTTGTGCAGATGAAAGGGTAATAAGTAAACATTCACTTATAGTGAATGGAGTTTTCCGATTTGGAATGTATTTTTTTAAAGTACTCATAGCAACTAAAAAATCCTGCAAATTATATCTGCAATGGATATATTTTACTAATATTATTGAGGCGTTCGTGAAAAACGGTAAAATCCTCTTATTTCATAATAATTTACTAAAACCTGGCATCTGTATATTTTTTGTGGTGCAGAATCCGAATATGGCGTTATTTTTGTGTAAAAAAAAATCCTAAAGTAGTTCTCTTAATAAAATTTTTTTTTTTGGAGATAACTCAAAAAGTAAAGGCCGAAGAATTTTTAAAATATTTTTTTCGGACTCCTCGCATCAATTTACTTCGAAATCCATGTTAATCTGTTTTTTAACTCCCAGGGGCCACCTCTGGGCCCCTAGAGTAAGATACCAATTCAACGATCTTCACATTGACTGCTCTACCGTGTTCGAATAAAGTTGTAAGTGTTTTCGTCATGTTTCCCCATGTTAACTATTAAGTCGTCTATTTAAAAAATTCTCCGGCCTTTCTTTTTTGAGTTATCTCCAAGAAATCGATTTTTTATTAAGAGAACTACCTTAGGAAATTTTTTTACGCACAAAAAAAAACATCATATTCGGATTCAGCACCTCAAAAAAAAAATACAGATGCCAGGTTTTAGCCAATTATTTTTAAATAAGAGGATTTTGCCGTTTCTCACATAAGTACACCTGAATAACACGAGTAAAATAAGTCCATTACAGATATCATTATCAGGATTTCTTAGTTACTATGAGTGCTTTAAAAAAATATATTCCAAATCAGGAAACTTCATTCACTATAAGTGAATGTTTACTTGTAAGCATTCTGAGGAAGTAGGTACTGCTCAGTGCTATACTTAATGCTTCTGACGATTGACTAGAGCTTATTCTCAGAATATTAAATATCCCACCTGACTGGGCACACTCGAGTTAGGTCATCAGAGCTGAGACCACATAAGAGACCCTATCGGGAGTAATTTTGCCATTCGCAGTGGCTCCACCATAAATTGAATGATACTTAAAACGATGTGATATGGATTGACGGAGGCATCCCCAGTCCCCCATAAAGAGTTGGAAGGGTTAACTATCGAAAGGGTTCCCTTCTCGTCTCAAGGCGAGGTTGACGTGGGAAATTCTCAGTTTTGCCTTCAAACAGCGGAGTTTGGTGTCTCCGGGGTGCTGGTTCTACCATAATTCGTGCAACAGGGGTCTTCGAAGGCGTTTGGAAGGTGTGCGGTTGGCAAGGTATTGCAACCCTGACAACATCACGCTCTGTGCTGAGAAGATATGGCCTTTTAGAGTCACCTGAGGCACTGTAGGCCGGAGCAGGGCTACATATCTTCCCTGAATCTGCATATGAAACCATAATCTTCATCTTCCTATTGCCCTGTAATTACACTTCGGTATAAGTAGCCCAAAATCTTGGCAGGAGAAGGTTCACACAGTCGGTCCACGAAGAATACTGTCGTCGACATTGACATGCATCCTATATTTGGAAACCTCTAGGAATGACAGTATAAAAATGGTAACAGATTATCGCAATCGCTATTGCCAGCCATCACCTTCGAAATACATACAGCAAATCAAGTAGGTATACCGCCAATTTAACGGACGACCGATGAACAGTTGCCGCCTTAAGCCAGAAGGCCCCATCTTCAAAAAAAAATTATGTTCTTATCCAAACATTATATTTTTTTTTCTATGTTACTATAATTAGCTATAAAGTTGAAATAGGACGTTAGAACCTGCAGAAAAATTTACTTTTGAGACATGTGTTGAACAGATCATGCGAGCTTCACTCCTGGGCGACATTTTCTAATCGCAAAAATCTCAACCACATAAATTTTTAACGCTAAAGGTTACGTAAGATTTCAAGTACGAATCAACCAAAATTCAAGGGAGACCTGGTCACATTACAAACACCCTCCGCCCTCCAAATTCGTACATCTCCCACGCACCGATTCTTGAACAAAGTAAACATTGAACTGATTTTGGCCCAAGCATGCCGTTCTGACGAACTTTCCTCCAAACCGTTTACATTGAATAACAGCCGGCTGGCCGCACCCCAATGTTTGGCTGAACCTCCCTTTCCAAGGCAGAAGCTCGTTTCGAGGATGTTGTTTAGAACTTGACCGAGACTGCGTAGCGTCAACAAAAGTTGTTCAGCTGATCCACGGCCGCGGCACGGTATGAAAGTCTCGTTAACGCGAAGTGTTATGTGCTGTTCACCGCAAATACTATGACCACGTTAACGAGGGAGGCAGAAGCCATGGAAGCGGAAGAAAAGAAAGCAGGCACGAGGAGCACGCTGCACGTAAAAAGCAGCCGACACTGCAGGAAAAAAGAAGAAGGATCAAGGGGAGAGGGCAAGAAGTTCCATTACCAAGTGGCTGAAGAAGATAGTGGACGAAGAAAGGCAGACGAGGGACAATGGAAGTGTCATTAACATCGACTGGTCTACGGAATTCACCCATAGAGATCAGCCAGCGTACGATGTAGAAACAGTTGGGCAGATAACTGTAATAATTTTGGGACAGTAATTGTCGAGGGTAGCGCCCTCTTCACAAACATGCTGGACATTCTGGAGAATGTTTGGCTTGTTACGTCGCGTAATGGGAGTGGCGAAAGTATGTAAATCGGTTCTAACGATATTCGGAAAGCTAGTTGCTCGTTAACCGGTACTTTTAACTGAGAAGAACTTCTGAATTTGTGGGTACTCTGTAACGATCCACGCAGCTGCATCTTCGTATTTTATTTTTTACTAACTGCTGATCTGGCAGGCTGAGACCCTCGAAATATTGATACACGTGTTTTCTACTTGGAGGACTGTTATGTTATACTGACTTTTAACAGGAATTTAGGAATTTTAATTGAGCGAATTGGTCAGTGTGAAATGAAATGCGATTTTGCGAAACACAAAATTAATATTTGCTCGTGAGAACTTCAAACAGGGAATAAACTTAGCGTTAAGTTTAAGAATAATATTTTTCTTCAGGCAAAAGATTTCCATTACTGAACTAATTTCGATCCTGCAATTGCCCAAAAATATTTCCAGTAGCCATTTTCTGTTGTACAATCATTAATATTTTTAAAGAACATAAAGCAACTATTTGAGGGGACTTTAACCCTTAAGTAGTCGCACGGGGTCGAGTCCACTGTTGATCGCTAAGAAAATATAGAATGCATGGGTTTCATTTTTGTGTTTTTTGTAAAAGTAATAAATATTGATTAACAAATATACTTGTTTCTACCTTTAAATACCTTTTAATTTACCATAAATATAAAAAAGAAGTTGTCACTGCTGACCCCATGCGCCTTAGAAATCTCAACTGCATCCTTATTGAGATTAATGTTTTCATTTCTTGTGTAGGTACCCATTCAACACGTTTTGCTTTTAAAATGTGTTCAAAAACAAAGACTTCCGTTGCTGATGAGCCGAATACGGTTTCCGTCACTCCGTCCATTATTTGTTAGGTACAGAGAAGAAAGCCAATGCCAGCCATATAGTAAAAATATCGACTCAATATCGGCGGTTAATGCGAATTTAATTATACGCGGTCGTAGTAATGACAATGCGTGCTCGCAGAATCAACAAGGGGAGGATATGCATAGGTTGGCCAGTAACAAGGACCGCGCAAAGCGGCGCGTCAGCTTCCGGCCATTGTTACCATAGGAGCTGGGCTATAAACCCGCAGAATAGAGCACAAATTTAAGCACAATTCAACGTTTAAGCCGTAGTCGACGATTTGCCAGATCGGTTTATGCTGTATACGGATAATTCAACCTGATGGAATCACCGGAAATAAGCTTCCAATGTGATGATTCATGAAATTCTCATGACAATCTCTTCAGCTATAGTCGTCTGCTGACGAATATTTAACTTTCGTTTAAAAATTGATAGCATATACACCAATATCGGTTAATATAATTAATATTATTTTAAATTTTCTGTAGATTTTCTTTTTTAAACCTAAAACGCAACTGGCTTGGTCGTTGGAATAATTGTATAATGCACGAATTGTTCTATGGGTTAGTAATTTCTTGCAAACTAAAGATCACAAAATTGCGAGATCCGTAGGTACTGTTTAATTAAGTTTTTGTCATTTTGAGGGTTGGTAGCTTTCTGCATAATTTGGCCCAATTACTGTCTGTTTTTTTTGGCAAACGACGTGAACGAAGCGACCGCGACGAGGTCATTTATGTTTGAACCATTATGTTGGATCCTCTTCAATTAACTAAATCAAAAACTTCAAGTTTATGAGTTCTCGATTAGTTGAAAAATAACAAAATAGCTACACTTTGAAGCAAAAAGCTCATTTCTGTGTGCAAGAAACTGGACTTTATTTACGCATACCTAGGTCAGGTAAAAATTAAAATATCGAAAAATTTGATCACCGGGCGAGAAACTACTTAGCTTTACTTAATATTCTATTGTTAAAATTTTATTTCAGAATCCTGTTCGTCAGAAATCGTCCAACCGTACACGCCATGGTATACTCTCCACCACCATATTTGTTTTCAACGAAAACGTGAAAAAAATTGTGTATATTATTCAAAGACGTCTCTATGTTTATTGAAAAATATTTATAGGAAAAAAAGGGTGTTTGTCACTTGGAAATAAATTCCCAAAGACGCGGCATTTCTTGACCTGACCAAGGTGATCTAACCTCCAGAACTTTGACACGACCTTTTTCAAATTTCCCTGTACATTCAACATAGATACCTATTTACCCAGTGGAATGAGATAAAATTAAAAATCAGTTGTTAACGTTGAACTGTGTTTCTCTATAAGGTGTGTCATATGTAAATTTGAATTGAGTTTAAATCTTTAAATCTTACCTCACTAACATTTGCAACAGAGAATGCTATATTTTAAATCATTTCTACGCGATTGCTTTCCGCCAATATAATCAAGGCGAAATTCGGATGCGTGTATGGAAAGCTGAAATATCGTGCGTCACTATTTTCCCCTCTTTTTTCGTGCCTACCCCCGGCTTGTGCGCGATCAAACGCGAGACCCATATATCTATGTACCTACATATATCGATTGGCCCGAAAAAACTTTTCAAACGGCGGAACGCTTTGGTATTTCTCACAGCTTTTACGCGAGCCCCTGTTCATCATTTACACTCGATTCCACGAGTTACGGGACTTTCGAAAGTTATCACAACGGCTCTCAAATATTAACAATCCCAGCTGCGCACTAACGTTTCCGCCTTTCGCCAGCGGAAAAACAACGCTCGTGCTGATGAATATGGCTCTCCCGTTACATCCCAGGGAATTTCGCGACCCGTTCCGCAACACGCAGTTCAAGCAAATGTTTTGCAACGTGTAAATCACGTTGACGTTGTGTAATCACAATTCATTTCTTAAACGCTCGGGACAGCCTCCATCGAAAACGGATAATCCCAGCGTGATGGATCCCCACCGATCGAGCAAGCAAGGCGATCCTTCGTCGCCAAACGCTTACCCTTCCAATCGATAATTCACACGATCTGTTTACTCCAAGTTTTTCCCCACGTGACCGTCCGTGTGATCGATAACCGTGTTGCGCCCATTTCGAATATCTCAGCGGCGGGGAATAAAATAGAAGTTAAAAATATTATTATTATCTTCAAGTTCCGTAAAATGGCACGTCGAAAAAAGTCTACGCAGTAAGAAACATTGTTGTATTTAATTTAACGTCTACTTCATCTCATAACTTATCTAAAACAAATCTGTTATGGCGAAAATCTGTTATGCATCAGCGATGAAAACGGCTATAATAGCGAAGATAAAGTAATATTTGCTTCTCGACGTTTGTATCGTTGTGTCATCTAACAAGGAGAGGTTCCCAGGTGTCCGCCTCCGATTGCTTTGAATTTTGGATATGTTTTAGAGGACTGAAAAATAAGATATACGTGTTTTTTTATAGCAGCCCGTTTTCATATTTAGGGGGTGAAACCAACCCTTAAAGTTATAAGATTTTCAGGTGTTCATCTCCGATTACTTTGAATTTTGGATATGTTTTAGAGGACTGAAAAATAAGAAATACGTGTCTTTTTATTTTGGTCTGCTTTAATGTTTAGGGAGTGAAACAACCCCCCAAAGTTCATAAGAATAGTTGGCACCCGCCTCTGATTGCTTTCAATTTTGGATATGTTTTAGAGGATCGAAAAATAAGAAATACGTGTTTTTTTATAGCGGCCCGTTTTCATATTTAGGGGGTGACACCACCCCCCAAAGTTCATACGGGGTACAAAATTGTGTTGAGTAAAACTTGATATAAATTTAATTTGCGTCATAACTTGCTGTATGGACGATGTTCTTGTCGTCAGTCACCGTTATTAGGGGGTAACTATGAGGGGGTGGTTTGTCCCTTTGAACATGCAAATGGACCAAAATAGAAAGACATGCATTTCCTATTTTTCGGCCCTCTAAAACATATCCAAAAACCAAAGCAATCAGAGATGAACACCTGAAAATTGTATAACTTTGGGGGTTAGTTTCACCCCCTAAATATGAAAACGGGCCGCTATAAAAAAACACGTATATCTTATTTTTCGGTATTCTAAAACATATCCAAAATTCAAAACAATCGGAGGCGGACACCTGGGAACCTCTCCTTGTAAGTAGTAAGCGTAGCTCTGCTCGCTGCTCCAACGTAAACAATTCCATTATAAAACTATAGAATGTATACATTTCTACGTTTCGCTCTCATCACCGCTCTGATCGTTTATCCCAGCTCCAACATAAACGTACCTACCCTTAACAATTTCATGGCCGCACGTTTCGGAGCAAACTTATGCTCACTGCCCACCCTTTTCCAGATTTTCCAAATAATCTCTGATTCTTGAAAGCCATCAAAAAACAGAAATCTTTGAATAAAATGCAATTTTATAATGAATCGAAATCGTGAAAGCACACGTAGGTACGTAACTACGGCCATCAGTGTTAAGACTATTAGTAAGAGATCCACGGTAAAAGGCATCCTCCACCCTGAGGCTATTAATGCTCCTGGGGGAGGGGGGGGGGGGGGGGGGGGGGAATTACTGTAAAGGCACAAGTATGTATAATGTTTGACGGAAAAGTGCCCACGGGTTCTGGATGTAGGGTACGTGTACCTATGAATCTTAAATGTGATCCGTAGTTCCTCTCAAAGCTTGCGTTTTAACGTGTTGGTTCCTCAAAGTCTTATCAATGTTATCTAGCATGCAGATTCCCTTTGAAGGTAAGCTAATAGTAGCAGGCCACTCAAAGTCTTTCCTGTTTAACAACCTTCATCTAAACATCGTCATTCGACGGCACAGGAAATTCAGGATGCTGGATGAAAATTTCAACACGTTCAAAACATCGACGACAGTGCTGTTGTACACACACAACAGATTATTCACTTCGCTTGGGAGCAGAGATTAGCAGGTTAAGTGGAAGAAGCAAACTTTCCGTTAGCTACTTAAGCGTAGTATTCTGAACTAGCCAGTGTATGCAGTTTCAGTTGGAAACACTCCGTGGGAATATTTTACTAGGATAAAATAAAATATTGAAAATTATACGATACGTAGTTTTTGGTAGGCTTCACGCTGCTGTTTAAAAGTTTCAGTATTATACTACAATATCGTGAGGTAATTATTTATATGAACACAGGTTACGTAAGATTGATTAGAAAAGGTCACCTTCATCTGTGTCAATTTTCTCTTCACTTCACTCAATTTTCGAAAACCAAATGTACCTTCTGATAGCATTGACAGAAATAGTTGTACAATTCCTTTAAAATATATATAACAAAATACAAGCCTCTCATATCTCAATCACGATAATACAAATACATATGTATCTACAAGAATTCGTTTGACATACAGTCACAAAAGTATACACCCATCTTCATTAGAATTATTAAAACCATCGAAACAATTATGACTTATAATATGTCAAATAAGGTGTGCAATGACTTTTATGGCTGCCTGTAGTTACTGCTGTCCAATACTCGACAATTATCACAGTGCTATTATACACGAATTAATGAAAAAATTATTTTTAACGCGCTAAAAGCCTCCTCGCTGGAGACATCATCTTGATTTATATTTCATACGTTACGAAACCATTACGATCCGCCCGATTTTCGCCAGGAGAGCCTGCAAGGAGTTCAATTTTACTGGATGGCGTACTTACGTGTACGATCGTTCCCTGAAAATAGTGAGACCTCCCGGACGAGACTAATGTCTTCGGCAATTCAGATGCAGCCGTAGAATGCATGATTCATTACGATGTAGGCGCATTGTTCCATCAGGGCGGAGTGAAATTGCGTACCCTCGTTTTACGGAAATTATGGCGTGGCTCGTGGGAACATTTTCGTTCTCGAACCTAATTAAAATTTCTTCGCCAACCACCGCGGGAGAATCTATACCTGCACCTACCCACCGGAATATTAGTCGCACTTTCGCCTGTTGGGGTTTACTTAACCGTTTATGCGTCTTAAAAAAAAAGAAGAAGAACCGTTGCTGTTCGGCTTTAATGGAAGAAGAAAAAGTTTCGGGGAAAATCGAGGCATGTCGTTTCCAAATATTTTCGTTCCATCGACGAGGCAAAGAATAGCAGAACGATGGCCAAGAGTCGTTACGACGTTTTTTTTCTTATTTGTTGCCTGCGTGCCTGCCAAACTCATCCGCGAACAGCGAGATATCTTTGCTGGATGGCGAAGAGAAATGGCTTCATCTGGAGATTAAATATTTGCTTAGAATAAAGTCTGAAATGGTAGTTGTCTAGTTATAATTGTAAGTTAGTCGTACATGTTGGAAGAAAATTGTACATCAGAGAATTAAAAAAAAAAACGGCGTTTTAAAGAATGCTTTATTTTCTGGATTTTAATTCCGCGATACAATTTCTTCTTATTTATTCGTGTTATTAATAAGAAATCTAACTGCACAATTATACAGATTTTATCGTGTCGATAATTGTGAATAAATGAATAATAATAATAATAATGTAATTAAATATTCTGTATGTGATTGCGAGTAATTTTGATTGCGAGCAAATATTGCATGAGCATTTTAAGTAGTCGAATGTACCAGATTCATATTTAAAAATATGCCATTGTAAATCATCTATGAAAGAATAATAGTAGGTGTAAATTGTAGATCATCAGACTTTGAAAGAATAGTTAGGTCACTCTATTCCTTAAATCAAGCATAACACTTTTTAGTTAAAAAAATTTTAAGTTAAAAAACTATTAATATTCAAAATCAATTATGTACTGATATAATAGAAATTTCAATATATTATAAAATATGACTTTACTTTGCCACTTGAGGGTTAATTAAGAGTTAAAGCTCGTTCTAATATAAATATTCCATACACTGAAAAATCCTGAAGTCATCCAGGAGGTTGCTGCCGGCGTAGCTGAAAGCAGGCACGATGAAAGATGAACAGCGTCGTTAGCTGCCAGGACTGCGGGCCCCAATATTAACAGCGTTCATGCATCTCCGTTTATATGGGCAGTTCGCAAAAGTCAATAACGTTGCCGACAATTTGTGAAAACGTACGGATTCCATCCGTTACGATTTAATTTACTGAGCACTAAATCGTTAGGGGGGTGCGAGGGGGAGGTCGCATGGAAAGATGTTCGTCACGATTTCGCAAGAAACTGGGAGGACAGCGATCCTCCGAACGCGAGGCGCGATTTGTAATATTTCGAAGATCATTAAGCCACCGGAAGTGGAATGGCTCATAAAGTTCAGAAACGCGGCACGCGGAAGAAACGCAATAAAATTTGACAAATTTTCCAGGGCAGCTGAAGCGATTCTAAACGTCGGCAATAACTAACGAGCGGTCGTTAAAGAATAATAAGGAATTATCGCCAGTAAAGGGACTGGGATACGTCTATTATTTAATTCAACATGATTGGACGCTAAGAATTTTGTAATTAATTTATGAACAGTTCTAGAAAATTGCGTGTAATCTTTGGCTACCTCGGATCCTTGAAGAATCAAGATTAATCCTTTCATTGAGTTCACCGTAGTTTATCGTTAGAAGCTTCATGGCCAGAAGTATTTTAAAAATTCTTAAATGAAACGTATAAAAACTGATGTAACTTTTTAAAGAAAAATAGTGTAATTGCAAGGTACAATGGTTTAACCGTGAAACAATCGTTTGGAAAAAGTTGATAGCGATCGTCACGAAACTGAGTAATACCATTAATTGACCCATAGTCGATTCAGCACGGAAAGCTTCGTAATTAATTGATGAACGACTGTAAATACACTGTTTAATTCAGTGCCGTCTTTAGGCATGGGCACGCTGGGCAGTCGCCAGGGGCCCCATGGCAGTAGGGGCCCCCAAGTCTGATTTTAAGTCCAATCTCCGTGGGTGGGCAATAGGGTGTTTCAATTTTCCAAAGCTGCTATTTTCATATAACTTTGCCTGCCCCCTTGATTCTATTCATCTAAGTGATCTGTATGCCAAATTTTAGACAAATTTAATAATATTTAAGGGTTGCACAGTTTTATCACTAAGGTAGGCCCAAGACGGTAGTAACAGTCTTTGGCTTGGGAATACGATTACGCAGAAACTATTACATTTACAACAAAAACCCTTATACGGAAATGTTACTTACTTATCTGACATTATTGAGTCACAACAGTTTCACTGTATGTCAAGTAATATCAAAGTTATTAATAAAAAATGAGAAGCGGAGTGTTACAGCCCTAACGATACAGTATAAAGTGTTGCAACCGTATCTGATCTCGGGTCGGTTGTAACACTACATGGATTCTATGTAAACAAGACAATATTATTTGCTTTCTTTGACACTATTCAACCGATTTGAACTTCAATTATAAATTGTGACTAACGAGACACTTAAAAGTGGTAGGTAACGATCGGTATTACTTTAAAAAAGGTCAAATTACAGATTGAAAAACACACATACTTGCAAAGGGAGTGTTTACATTAGATTCATAAGTCAGTAAGAAAAAGTTACTCTAGGGTATCGAAAGGTTATTTTGTCCACTATCCATGTCTATTGCGTATCTATACTGCTAGGACATTGATGTGTGTATTCCAAATGTCATTGTTTATCATACGTATATCTAAAATTGGTGTTAATATTCATTATATGTTTTGAGATTCAACACAATTTGTATGCGTTACATTTGCCCCCCTGTTACTACCGCCCCCGGTCCACCCTACATATTTTCGCTTTTTCAAGTTTTAAAAATGTGGGTAAAATAATAAGGTACAGAATTTTTAAAGGTGTGAACAATAATAGTAGTAATAAAATTTCAATTTATCTAAGTGTAAGTCTTCTTTGAAGTTCAGTTTCTGCTTTATGGACTTGAGAATAAAAATAATTATCATTGAAAACCGTGTTTCCTTAGCCTACTACATATTATTTAGTGTGCGAAGTGTGCAACCTATAAATATTACTCAATCTTCCTAAAATTTGTCAGATATTTTTTTTATATTAATAGGAATCAGGACATGAGCAAAGTAAAATAAAAATATAATATTTTAATTTTAACCCTATAATATTAAACACCCTAGTGGGCAAGGGCCCCAGTGCATTGCTTTGCCCAGGGCCTGCAATACAGTTAAGACGGCTCTGGTTTAATTCTACTCAGTCAATTGCGTGAAGGGGATGGAGTAACGGTTGAATGGCATAGATTGTTAACCTGCGCGTTGCACAGTTCAATGTGAAACGGGAACCAGTTGTTCCAGCGGCAGGTCTATATAACTGCCATATTTCGAGCGCCCCTCAGGCCGTCGTGCGAGCATATAACGCGCCTCAGTACAATACAGTAAACACTCGTATTAAACCCGACGAACAGGGCTGGCGGCGGGCATACGACACGTTGCGGACACTATTCCCCGCGGCCGATGCCGCGAGTGAGAAAACCCAAAAGCGAGCGAGAGGGAACGGAACAGTTGACACGAAGTTGCCGTCGTGTCTTTCGTTCCCTCTCGCTCGTTCTCGATTTCTCTCACTCTCGGCCGAAGGATTCCAAGAAATGGTGGGGATAGTCACCGGGCGTACTACGCATGGTAAAAAGCGGGGCTATAACGAGGATTTACTGTATTGCTGAAACGGGAGACGTGTTAACGAGAAAAAGTTCGTCAATAATGTTACCATCCGGGGAAATAGGTTGCACGAAATTGGGAGTACAGTGTTTCTTCCATTAGCGTCGTCCTTCATTTTTCTTATTTATTATTGCTTTCGATAGCTCTGATGTTCCCATTCCAATGTGACTTTTCAATTATAACGCGCTCGTGAACAAATACGGGCGAAGCGGTTGATAGAACTCGTGGAACGAAACAAAATATTTGTAATAATTGTAGGTTCACAAATTACTCGCATTTGGGAGGTTAATTTTTTTTAGGTAGTGAGCATTTATTTATTGTTATGATTGCTTTATTTCAAACTACTGGTTCATTTCGAAATACGTATGTCTCGTATCAATTTTTAATTGCAAATAGAATTACACCGAATAATCTGTTTCACTGTTTTATCTTTATTCAATTGCAAACCTAATTAATACACATATACGTGCAAACGAGAATGCCAAATTCGTAGCACGATTTTATCAAGATATTTCAGAGAAAACTTGTTAAGAGTACCCTTAATAAGAGGCTGAATATCTCAAGAGCAATTCAATTTCTAATTTCTACTTTTATCTAAATTTGAGGAAACATATTTTATCAAACATTTTTTGCTCCCTTTGACAAGTTTTATTATCAAGTCAATCCCGTACCCATAATTATGGAGCACCCACTACGATCCAAATCTAAGAAGGGATTAAGTTGGCAACAGTCCATCTCACTTCCGTCGTAACGCAAGCCCACGAACACTGCGTAAACCGTTCTACTACTGATGCGCCCGAATGCGAAGCAACACATCGAGGTAGAAAAGTGCCATGGGAAAAATGCCTGGCGCCAAAATAACGCTCGCACGCTCCGCGATAAAACAGCTGAATCCGTCACTTTCGCGAGTAATCTGCGTAAAACGCGCTCAGTACGATTATTTAAAAGAATTATAACCGTTCTGCGCGTACACGAGCAACCGTTGCAAAAATAAACTCCCGCGAGAATAGATTTTACGTTGAAAATTTTCAATTCAACACTGCCGCCTCCTAAATTCATTAAAAAAAACCTTGCTACGCACAATGCGAGAACTATATTTTTAAAAATTTTAATTAACCCAAATAATTGACCCAACTACATCCGCACGTATTGATTAAAACGAAAGTAAGCAGGACAAAGCTACACAAAAAATAAAAGCACCCCCATTCGAGTCTCCAGACGCAGCTGTCCTGGTCTTAAAAAAATGCAGTAGGGTGAAGGACCCAAATACTGCCACCTACCCAATTACTGCCACCCTCAGCTGTTTTACGTAAAATAACGAATAAATCTTGTGAAATGATGCATAACAAAAATTAGCATACAATTGAGACAGTTACTTATACGATACAAAAAAACGCACTTAATTTTTTCTTCGATAATTTCGATAAAACGATCAAAAATTTTTAGCGGATATTAGGAGAGTGAAAACGATGACTTCCTTACTAGCGAAAAAGAAAACAAGGCGTTAAAGCAAATTCTGTAATTGTAATATTTAAGCTATTAACATAACAAAATATAATGTTTTAAATAATATAAGCATCATAGAATGTAATAAAAATCCGAATTCAACGATTCATTAAGTTATTTTATTCATTATTCAATTACTTATTCATTAACTTATTAATTGGGTGACAGCGATTGGTGCAAGCGTTTCAAGCATTTTGGTATTACTGTCATAGCAGTAGTTGCTCATGTACATGAGACGATATAACTTTAAAATGAGATACACAGTATTAGGTTAGCTGGCAGTAATTGGGGTGTCAGTAATTCAGTCAAATACATTTGAAGGGTGTCAGTAATATATCCCGAAATATATTTTTGAAATTTATAAATTTATACATAAAAATCGAAGTTTTAAGATCCACCAAATTTTGTTCATCAAGTAAACATATTAAACAATAATAAATAACAAGAATACCATATACTTTTAGTCAATAAGTACAAAACTATAAGATAATGTCAGCGTCACCGCTTAAAGTGTAATAGCGTATTCGGACGGTCGCACTGGTGCGCACTGAGTGTGAACTTTTTCGCTTCCGATTGGCTAAAATTCGCACTCCGTGTGCAGCAGTGCGACCGTCCGAATACGCTATGAGTAATTGGGTCCTTTACCCTATGAGGAAAGCGTGTTATGCTCGTTTTATGAACCATCTACTACAATTAATACGTTGCGCCAACCCAAGAAATTGTGAAACACAATCTTTATAGTACGAGAACTCGATCAAACGTTTCTGGATAATTCTGTGAAACATCTTAATATTCTGTTGAATGAAATGCCAGAATGCAAGCTCACCGATTACCCCTAACGGCCTGGATGCCCGCCGCGCGAGTCCAGAGGGTGATAAAGGGAAAACGTGTCTCGACAGGGCTGCGATAATTAACAGGATTGAAAACGGAGTATTCTCGTCCGGAGAATTTCTACCGTGGCTCTACACGCCAGATATCCCGGCTGAACATTGTAAACGTACGTAACATCAGATAACAAGACAGCACACGGTGTATATACACGTTGAACATGCCGGATTAACTTCTCTGGCCATAAGACACCTCTGGCCGTATCGGCTGGTGTATTTACTGCACCGACCGCTACCCTCGGAGAACGGACACGGTTACGTTCTCGAAGGTCAGAGTTAATCGAAGTTTCCACGCCATCTAATACCGTCCAACCATTTTCCAGTGGCCGTGCCGGATACTGGCAGTAGCTTCTCGCTATCAGCTGAAACCATGCCTTCGACCGCCAGCGCGGCTAGGCATTGAGTTACCTGCTTTTAGATGCAATCAGATCGGCATCTACTCGGTACCCGATCATCCGCTAACGTCGCCAACCGTTTCTCCGTTGTACAATCATGTGTGTGCAAATTGATGGGCGCGCGTGAATGGGAAGAACCTAATTGTATTAAGGGGTTATACCTAGTCAGGAGGCCGAAAAGAGGCGAATAATTGTGATTTTTTTTTTTTGACAAAACGGAAGCATATCTTTCTACAGAGTTTTTTGCACTTAAAAGAGCAACATTTAAAGAACACTTGGTAATTTTTTTGTAGAAATATATTTACGTTTATAATAAAAATATAACGATATACAAGAAGCCTATCTAAAAACGGTGAGCAAGATATCTCAAAAACTACTACATTAATCTTTCTGAAATTATGTGGGCTTATTTTAGATATAAAAGTCTAGTGGTTGATCGAAGGATTTCTTTTTTACATATATACTTTCGATTTTATGAACGAAAAACGCCCGTTTTTTTGCAAAAATCGGAACCTTAAATTTAAACAACCGTCATTTTGCTTTAGCTTAATATTTCGGAAATTCCATCGATTAATCAGAGGATAAACTAATATATTAACGAAATCTTTTTGGTTTTTTTTTATTATAGATAACCTGATTCCGAATGCCAGTGCTCACCGCAAAACTACTTTTCACAAAGTGCTTATCTGACATCGGTTGTAACTTTCCTATAAATGAATATTTTTCCACGCAAATATTACTGAATGTTCCTCAAATCTTACTCCTGTAAATACAAACAGTTCTGTACCAATATATGTTTATCCTTTCTTAAAAAAAGTAACCCCTTCCGGGGTTGCATACCCTTGGCAGGTCGGGAAATATGATAAGTTTTATGATTTTTTCCTCATAAAGAAACGTGATATTTACAAATCAAGATATACAGCTTGTTGTGTGTAAATTAAGCTGTATTCTCTTCAAAAAAAAAAATTGTTATCTAAAAAAGTGATACCATAGCAGCCCCTTCTCAAAAATATCTCAGAGATTATTAGTGGACCGATTTCAATAAAACTTTGCGCGAATATTCTTAAAACTATAATGACCCTAGATGAGCCTAAGATGATCCTATTTTCCGGCCTTACAGAAGTATGTAACCCCTTAAGGAGTATAGACGTATGTACCCTATAATTAATTCGCAAAAAATACTTGACCTTCGAGCGATTTGACAGCCTAGTCCCCTTAATTTGCCCGAATTTTTGGTTAGCGAGCTGCAACATATCGTTACGTAGTAAAGAGAAGAAACAGGCCAGTTACTGGCGAGATGGCACGTTTGCTCGACTTGATGAGCATTTTTACGCTGATGATGGAGGATGGTGCTGTCTATGCGCAAAGGAAGAGAGAAGGGTTTATCTTGGGGTAGCAATAGCGAGATGGGAAATGGGGTTAGAATAGTCGAAGGTAGGAGGTGTAGTATCAAAGGAATGGTGCTGTGGTTGCAAAAGAGAAATGGTTGAATAAGCATAGCAAGATCGAGGGAATTTATATGGAGGAGACGAGTTCAAGATATGCAGACGCGTTTACAGCTGAATCCACGGCGTGCAGTGTTTCGAATGCAATACGATGTGTCGTTAATTCCAACCACAAAGCGAAACTGCAGTTGAGACGAAAGATACAGAATGATTTACTGTTAATGCTTTCCACCTTCTATAACTCCTTTATTCTTGGTATTACAATAAGTGTCTCGGGGAAAGTAGGTTCTGTTCAATGGGACGCATGGAATACTTGAAAGCTGTTCTTTACAAGCCTCGTAATTTTCAAGAGTTTAAGATCCCCTACGCTTTTTAAAAGGACACGTGATTCAATCTTATAGCTGACGTAAAGAAGATGAACTGTCTTCACGTCGAACTTCCACATGGACATTCGAGGTGCATACACCTAGATATTCCTCGTTTCCGTACAGTGAACTTTCGCCAACTATGCAGTCCCTTAACAAATCCCTTCTACCACCAAATATAATTGATATTTCCATCGCTCGAACTTAATTCGCAAACGATAGTTTCCCCGTTGAAGAAAGGATCTCTCGTTTTAACGACACTGCGAAATTGCGAATAAACGCGGCGACATAATTTTTGCCACGGCTATATACAGACTTAACAGCGTGGTTCCGCCGAGTGCCGACTGTCAGAAATGAAAATACGATGAGAAGAGAGAGCGAGCAGAGTGACTCGCTACTTTATGGCCGCATTCGCGCCTCATAAGGAGGGACGTTTCCCAGCCGCGGAAACAACGAGTACCTACATCGAAGAAACCAGGCCACCGGGTTGAATGGGAAATTCCGGGCGATTTAAAACGGATGCGTATGAAAACACGTCCTCGCCATACATGGCCGATCCAAGATGTTGCTCTCGGAGTCCTCGGAGAGGGCCAGTCGCGAGAGGGGCTGCCCTACGTTTTGTTTCACCAGCTTCCAAGCAGACATCCCCCGCGCCAGTTCTTCCTTCCCCATTTTAATTCTCCCTTATACCTACACTGAACCGTCGGATTCCCGCAAATTGAATTTGAAAACTTGGGCGAAACTGGCAGGGGGTTATAATATGTAAACAGAAATTCCGCGGACGGTTCATCGGTTCCCATTTATGGAAACTTGTTTGCGCTCGGATGAAAAAGTAGGAAGAAACGTTTATTCCATTCCCGATGCTTTTTTAAGGTCCTACCTACCCTCGCGGACATTCGCTCCAGCGAGTAATCTGAAAGTTTCACGATAGTCGGGCAGTAATACCTTTGCATAAGGAATCGGACATCTTTATTAGTATTCTGCTTTTGTAATAAGTGAACGGAATGGTTGATAAAGGACTCCGCGAGATTCTTCCATTCTTGTCAATGAACTGCACCTCGGTATCTCGAGTAGCTGTATTTCGTTGAATTTTTTCAATTTTTCTTGCGAATTCTGATCACACCTTTCGCAAGGAAGAATACCTATTTAATAGTTTATGGATGGCTCATCTAGAACTGCCATAATTTATGAACTGTATTTTCATGCACAAATAAAAAGTTATTTGTGACAAAACTGTTCGAAATAAAGGGGTAATACCTAAAAATAATATTATTTTTCCATATTTACTTTAGCGCGATTGGATAAAGGATTAAATCGGATGCAGTTTTGTTTAACGTTCAATTTTGAAAGTCATGTCTCTATTTTGCGCTGGTGTTCGTCGAAAGTCCAACGCGAAGCTCTTTTTCCCGAAGACACGGCAACGAAACTGTAATTTCCGCTGACTATACGTCGGAATGTACGCAACGCGTTTAAGGGAATACTTCAACGCCGCGGTGCTGCAGTCGTCGGAGTACAATTTTATTTGCGTGTCCTGGAAAACTGCGCGGACACTGTTGCTTTAACAGCGACGTTTCAACTCGACGGTCCTATCGTTCCGTTTTTATTCGCTGTAATTTTTCGCGAACCTGGCGCGCTCCGTATCCCGGCATTTTTAGCGAACCACGATCGGCTGATAACGTTACGATCTCGAGCTTTGTTAGTTTGTATCAAATTGTGGATACAGTCGAGCGGTAGGTATACGGGAAACGAAACCTTCTATTGGCTAAAATTCTAGTTGAGGCTCGCACGCAATATCGGTAGAGTCATAAACTACAATTTTCGAAAGTTATAAAAAAAGAGAGATATTCTGACTTTTAGTAAAAACTACCTTCAGGTCAACTTTGTTTATAGAACATCTATGAATGTAATACTGGCGAGTTTCATTTTTCGAAATCTTTAAATTATCGTTTAGAAGACGCGTGGCTGTAACAAAGTGGAACGTAAGTACTACATGGAAGGGAGATTTAGATAATTTTGTAAGAAACCTGTATTCAAACTGCAGGTGAAAAAAATTGTGCACAACCACCTGTGTAAAAAATTCTGAAAATACCTGGGTAAATCCGGAAGACGCGGTCGACCTCATATAAAATGGTTATTAAAACTAATATAGACATTACTTATTTTATCAGAACAAACCTCTATGTTCAGAATTTTATGCTGATTCAGAAAAACTGGTCGATATTTGCTTTAAGACAATATTTACTGTAAATCGGGTTGAAAACTGAAGTCATGACATCTGACCACCTCTCCTGAGGTGCCGGGAGAAATGGTTTTCGTCGTTGGCAGAGACCACTCACATAATTATTCATGGAAAATTAACAAAGGATAAAGCAAAATTATTTATGAGTGAATACAACTACAGATTCATTGATATTTAATTTGTTTATGCGAAACAAATAAAGAACAAGTGAACTACCTACTGGCGATTAGCAAGGCAAATGAATGCAAAAGTGAATAAATAAACTAAATACACAAAAATAATAATAAAATGATAATGAAAAATAAAAAATAAACACAAATAATAAAAAAATCATAACCCGACTATCTCTCCTTTCTGCAGCGAGAGATGGTCTTCTCGTTAGCTTTGAGAAGAAGAGTTAATATAGCCAAATACTTTGGCTGCATTGTCCCTCAATATCTCTCTATTATCTTATTATCCCAAACATTAAACGAAAATAAACTTAAAACTAAATTTTAAATACGATTCTGTACACCGTATTTTGACAAAAGAGATTAAATGTAACCTCAATTTACATTTTATAGCTTATAAATCCAGAAAAACACAGAAGCAAGCGAAATGACGCTATTCATTCAACTTTCTGGCTTCTAGAGAAGTAATTGGTCTGCACTTTAACGCATTTTTACGTATAGAGTCTGAAATATAGTGACTCGACCAACTCTCCGACCCGACCGCGTCTCCCGGATTTACCCTATAAATAGGCATGATTCCAAACCTTAAAATATACCTAAAGCGCCCACCTGTTGTACAAACTTAATCTTTCAGTCCTAATTCCTAACGTAAAACTTGTGACAGTTTAACTCCAGAACTGTGCCACCTGTATTATCCGAAAAATCCATTGTCCAAATGGTAGAACCCACCTATCAGGTCAAATAACGAAGGTTCCACTGATCCTGGAGCAAGCCCAGTTGTTCTCTTTCCAGTGCACCTCATCAACTGGCGTCGAGTGTTTAACAACACCCAGATAGAATGGATAAAAGGATCCCTGAATCGGCCTACCCTCTTCCGCTGCGGGGGGCAGTCGATTCAGAGCGAAATCATCAGCCGCGGATAATGAAAGTGTGTCAACTTGGTTCGACGGGAAAAGAAAGGGAAGATAAAGGGTGGCGGGCTCTGAATTTCATCAAGAACACTGGCGCCGCGAAAGGACCCCAGCAAATCTGTGCCACGACGTACAGGCGAAACAATAAATTCCGTGGGGGCTGCTGGATATTTTACCCTGGCCGCGATATGCAAACGCCGCGAGAATAATGCCGGCTGTCCGTCGCGTTATTTTTCAGCCTACGGGGGAGGCGATCGCACGGCGATCGCGCGGCAAGAACCCATCGCCCCGAAATAATTTACGCGGCACTCCTTTCGTTCGGGCAGAAGACGTTGCGCCAGGACCCACCTACGCTACCGATGCACGGAGGCGCGAGGCAACAGCGCAATTTCTGGGAAAGTGGGCCACAATTTTTAGCTGTCGACGTGTCAGCGGGATTTATCGTTGGTGGAAGAGATATAACGAGCTGCTAGAGACCCACTCGAGTAGTTTGTAAAGCCACGAGTAGCCTGCGAATATTTATCACCATGCGCGCTTTGATCGCTTTCGTCTGTGATTTAGTCGGGGGCCCTACAGATCCAAAAACCCCTGAATCATTTTCTTGCAGCAGGGATATCAGAGAACATACGCTCAGAAGCTGTTGAAGATGTCTCTGGATTGCTGACAACTGACACTCAAGAGTGCCACCCTCTTCCTTGTTGCTTTTACGAGTTTGCTATATTTCTTTCACAGCATATAAAAGGTTGAAGAAACCTGATACAAGGAGATGCTAGAAGTGCACTCGACTATAAAGCAACAAATCTTGAAGTCACAGGTGGTTAAACCTGTGGGCTACCACTGATTGCGAAGTGATGCCATGCACGAGACTCTAACATGGCACAGACCTCCCAGAAACAGGCCAAGTATGTGATTTTGTGTACGGCAATCTTCCAGCTGATATGAAGGACACGTTCTTCAGCGGCAGATTGCACGACTCGGCCACATCAGCCGTGGTAGGTGATGGATTTTAAGAACCACTGGTCCCCTAACTACCTACCTGACGATGCATCGCCATAGAAACCCACGTGCATACCGACTTATTACGTGCTCGACGATTTATGGAGCCTGGCCGGCGCGGCGGATGCCAGCAAACGGAGATCCATTGTGGACACTCGCAGCGAAAACTGTTTGGACTGCATCATCGGGGTGCATTGTGCAGAATCTGGGTCGCCTTAAGTGGACCGGTAAGAAAGGGGGGTCTCCGTTTGGAAAGTAGCCGCGGTGTCGTAGCCGGGAGTCGTTCTTGGTAAGAGAAAAGTGATTCTTAGCGGAACGAGCGGCAGGAGTAAAGAAAACGACGTCGCTGCGACTAATAGTCCGCGGTCCAGTCGAGAATAGATAAACGGGCCAGGATAGGGGTGAGGATTTAATTGGACTTTCAACTGAATTAAAAGTAATCCGGTTTCTTTTCGTCTCGAGGTCGGCGAGAAGTTAGAATTCTGCGTCGAGAGAGTTGTAGCTGTTGAAGAACGGGTGGGAAACGGCCATTTAGTCGAATGTCTGTAAGGAATTTCGAATTATCACTCTTCATAAACGACTTAAGAGTGACTAGGTATACTAATTAGTAGATTATTAAAAAGTTATTCGTACATCCTTCTTGGTCAATTTTGTGATCTTCTTCGAGGGATGCGAGAATGGGAGATCGCTATAAGTTGAAATAAAAAAGACGTAGTCGTTCAAGAGTAGTTGCTTGAATAATAAATCGCATCATGGCTACCACGATTCTCTCGTTATTCTAACTTATTTGTCCCTTTCTATATGTTTGCAGAAAGCTAGAGTGTGACAGAAGTATCTCATTTAATAACACTGAAGAGTCATCTGATTTTGTTTCGCCTATAGTGGATACACGCCTTTCCCTTCCCTTTACTTGACTTTCTATTTGCTCATAATTCTTCAATCGCTGCGAAAACAATGCTTCGTACACTTTGCCGGATGCAACAACAAGTTAAATCGTGAAGGCGCACTAATTATGTGGTTGCGCCGAGAAAATATTCGCCTAAATTTCCATGGATTTAACACGGAAAGATAAGACCCCAACCACTGCGTTTTATCACGCGGCGGAGCGTAATTCATCGGGTCGCGAGATTTGCATATCAAAATAACAGTTGCGAGGACGAGCAGGGTAAATTCATAAACCGAGAGACGCGTTCTGCCACTGTCGCCTCTTCCTTCTTACCGCGGCGTTAGGGGTCTATGGGAATAGGTTATAATTCAATTGTCCAGTTTTCGTTTCGGTGAAAATTCATGAGACTTTTTGAGGCAGCGCCATTTCCTGACACCCTGGAAGCATTAAAAGCATTAAGGGGGTATTCTCGTCTAGAGCGACGAGATTCTCTATCCTCTTTAGGGACGACGCACAAAAAACTACACCGAAAAATAAGAAATGGGTGTCTTTTTATTTTAACCCGTTTAACCCGTATCTCCTAAATATGCAAATTGGTGAAAATGAAAAACACATATATCTTATTTTTCGGTCCTCTATAACACATCCAAAAACCAAAGCAATCGGAAGCGGACACCTAAAAACCTCTTCCTGTTATTAGAAAGGTGTGAAGGGTTTGTAGAAACTGAGGGAGAATAAAATACGTATCGTTGATTGGTCATTCACAGAAAGTTGTTCATACTCACCCAACATGCGTATCGAAAAAGCCTCATTACTCCTGGGATGACTAGTATATATATATATTATTATATAAGATATATTATTAGATATTATTATATAATATCTACTCACTTTTAAAGCATTCAAAGTGTAATGATATAGTGTTGCACATTGCATAAGTGTAATTATTTTGAAAAGACAAGAAATATTATACATCGAAATTTTAAATCTACGGTAATAATTGTAAATTTTTATGCGTCCTAACGCGTAAGAAAAAATTGGAAGCGGCGTCCCCTCGCAGAAACACAATTTCACCACCGCACCGCGACGAAACGAAACAGAAGACTTTAAATAGTTCACTAGATTTTACTGTCGTGCATAAAATATCCTTCCGACTGGTATAATTTGCATCCAGGACCAAGTTTCGGGCGATACTAACGCATAATGGCGATGTAACTATACTCACACTCGACACACGATCTGTCTCCTTCGGATGGAGTAATATTTTGAACATCTCACATAATGCTGCGTTGCCATGCAATGTTCTAAATAACGCGCAGGAACTACGTATTCCGAATAATGTTAATCTCGGTGCTGCAACTGAATATTGTATTGCGAGTGGGTGCTGGCAAACATGTAATACTGCAATCTTGCACTGGCTCTCAGTTTTATTTATTTCACGAATGAAAGGAAAGAATTTTTGTATCCGGTGGTTTAATCAACACTGAATATCGTGTGACGGAAAAGGAATTTTCAAATTTTATTTTACTGTTCTCCCACTAAAATATATGTTTTCTCTTGCACGACTTCGAGTTTAAAATTCTTCACGAAAATATTCAATTTAACATTCTGTCAGATATAATGGCGCTGCTCGATTGAGTGTTTGAAGTAATTGGAACACGTTTATCGATCGATATGTTTGAACGATTATATTATGTATAATTTAATATGTATACCTATTAATGTTCAACGACGCTGAGTTTTTATCTAATTTCTATAATTCCTATAATTTGCATTTTGCTACTCAGTTCGCTACTTAGTTTAATTTCAAATTATTGTCTAGAGAGAATGAAGAAGCTTTAAAACCTCTAAGGTTGTATATATAACTGGATAAACCTCCGTTACGAATTATTATGCGTAAAAATCTCGAGAATTCTGAGAGAAAATTATTCTACGTCCACTGTATACTATTATTAAATTAATATAAAAAATAAACAAACGAGAGCGCTATATGTATGTGTATATTGCGAAAGCCTCTTATATTATTATTAAAGTTACTCCGTAGTTTCATATTTCGTTCTTCAAACTTGAGAGGAAAACGTACAAATTTATGAAATATGAAGTTACAACTATTTCTTCTCCGACTTCATCCTATCTTCAAATAAATATCATATTACTTCATTTATATTTTATGCCTTAATTCCAAGTTAATTAACTGAACATAACAGACAGTGAACTGCTATCCCAGTTACAATGTCTTTATAATTTCGTTTTACTTTTCAAACTTGAGACAATGTTTTTTAAACGATTATCCCTATAATTCAAATCAGTGAGCTTCCTCCCCTATCACTTTCCCTTACCTTCAACTAAATACGGGACATCATCAGTCTCAATTGTGGGACTTACAGATAATTTGCTTCTCGACTGAAAATTCATTAGCAAAGTGCCTTCAAGGGACCAGCAAAGTGACGCCGTATAATTGCAGTTCGTTAGTATCTTCATACTGCTTTCTTAAACTTGGAAGCCCCTGCTTTCATATAGGGAGAACAAAAGTAAAAGCCCGCGAGAGGCCAGTAAAGCACCATCACATAATTCGAACTACATAAAGTCCCTTATATCTTTACACTGCTTCCTTGAACTTGGGGGTCTAGTTCGTCAAAGCGCAGCATTATATGTTTATATATAATCACCCTTCTATAATAGATGACAGATTTGTAGTAAAAGAGCATATAGAAAATAGGGTTATGCCCTTAAAAGGACGTATGAGTTAGTTAATAAAACGACTATGTGAAGACAGTGCACGTGGCCAGGAAAGCTAGACACGCTGCACACATTGTTCAACAGTACTTAATATGTCAGGTGTAATTTCGTCAGCAAACACCGTCAACCCAAGCTGCTTAAATCAGTTTGATTGCCTGCTTGATACGCCGCGTCACTGTAATGGGATTCTAAGGTGCTAATAGCGCCAGGTCCTTATGCTTCTGCAAACATAATCAACCTCGCAGGCGTTAGAGATGCCCGCCAACATATCGCGCGTTAATGTTTATTGAGTTTATCGATTCATGCCTGGCTGCGCGGAGCTTTTCGCTGCTAAAGTAATTGTTTTTAGTAAATTGAATGCACCGTATTACCGAGTTGAATCGATGGATATGAATCGACACGTTGACCTGTATTGCGGACCTACGAAACGTTGCACAATCCTCCCCTCGATGTTTCCGCTCAGATATGGTCAATTGTTTAAAACGTCAACATTGTTGGTTGGTAATATTTTGTTCATATGCGCATAGATGAATGTTCGATATTGTCTCTGATGTCCGATTAGTTTCGGTTCAATAGCACCCGCGAAATTATTATTTTATGAGGAAGTTTGACCTAATTGTATTTTCATTTTAAGCGGGAAGCCACTGTAACGGTCCAAAATAAAGGCTTCCTTCCATTCATTCTTTTATAATGAAATGTAATTTTCTAGGAAATTTTTTTATTACCATCTGAAAATATATGTACTTAATTAATAGTTTATGCTCCCGGATTGAAATTTTTTTTAGTAGTATGGTCACATTATACGATGATGTTAGGCTCTGCAAAAAAAATTATAAAACGGGCGGTCGTGTAACTTTCCAACGTGTTCTCTGAATTGATAAATTCGAACGTTTTCTTAAAGTATATTACAATCGCCCCAGTTAAACGTACGAATTTAACAAAAAAATATTAATTTTTGTAGAAATGGCGGACTTTAAAAGAAAAGGCATAAAAAAATCAACATACTTTTTCAATGCTACACTTACCTAACTGAAGATAATTTTATTACGAATATTCCCTGAAAATTT
Source organism: Andrena bucephala (assembly GCA_947577245.1). Taxonomy (NCBI): domain Eukaryota; kingdom Metazoa; phylum Arthropoda; class Insecta; order Hymenoptera; family Andrenidae; genus Andrena; species Andrena bucephala. Next base: position 12,636,703 of record OX387715.1, read on the forward strand.
CAAGTGAATCCGATAAAAATAGACTAATAATGAATTATTAATCCGCCCAGTATGGCAAATGCCGTTTCGAGATAATCTCGTTTAAAGTTCTGACAGAAGTTATTTTCTGCAACTCAAAGATCGCAGATGTATACGGCCCCGTCGTGGCCAGTCACTCTCTACCTAGTTCCAAAAAATATATAAGCTCATACTCCTCATTAATACCCAGTCGACCAAACTGTGCAGGTATTTTTTTTAAGATCCCAAACATTATGAAAATGCACAAAAAACATCCACAGTAGCTTCCCCCCTTAATGGTACAGAGGAATATCTACGTGAAATATATTTCACGATTAAATGTAGCTGTAAAAGATTCCCTGCAAAATTTCATGTTTCGTCGCTGATATTGTGATAGAATATGGAAGAATAATAGAATACGCGACGGCGTATTGCTTCCCTTTGACCTGCAATAACGGAAGGAAAACACATTTTTTCGATATAAATAGAATTTTATAATAAATCTCGCTTCGTTTATATTCTACCTGAAACCTGCCGCTAAATTTTTCCATGAAAACGATTGCAGGACATACAAGGTAGTAAAAACAAAACGATCGATTAATTCATTCTTCTCTGAAAAATCAATATTCGCAATGAAATGAAGCGCGCGTCAATTTCGAAAACTGTTCACGTAACTCCATTTCACTATAATTGGAATGTTTCCAATTTATTATTTAGGTATCAGCCACGACCTGATTCAATTCTAAGTAAAGTGAGATACACTTCTTCGCAAAACAAATTTTGCAAAAGTTTGACTAAAGCTTCTATAAGAGTCTACCGTGACGGATCCCCAAGAAATTTATAGTAGATTGTAGATGAATAGAACGACGAAGAACAAAACAAGTATAACACCTATGGCATTCATATTCAAACGCATTCTACCGCAGCGGAAACCCAAGACTTATCAAATCCCGCGTACCATAGAATTTATTTGTTTCGAGGGGAGGAAAGCTGTAAATTCTGTTTAAAATTCGAACACTTGGATAGTCCTGCTGCTTCTCGATAGCCATTTGCATATTCCGAATTTATGAAAACGCGAGATTTTAGGCGGGGACTATGGGATTGCCAGCCAGATTCGAAACTTAATGTGCATCATCCCTGCATTGCGCACCTGCATACACGCTGCACCAAGTTTGTACGGGATGTATGCATAATTCAGGAATCCACACAAAGAATTCCCATACGTTCTCGCGCCTCCACTACTATCCTGAAACCTCCACGGACGTCACAAAAAAAAAATTAAATCTTCTAGCATCAAGTTAATCTTAACTCGTTAAAATATAGAGAAGAGATCAAGCGTTAGTTGACTGTTATAACAACAGCAAAGGCTGCACAGGACTTATTAAAGTATTTTCTTCCTTGGTTGGAATTTTATTATTAACACTGGGACTTCCACATTGCGCACGGCTTTGGCGTGTCTTCGCGTTCATATTTTCTGGGCAGCGTTGAAACTATTGACCGTGTACCCTCGGCAAAACTTTCTCGGCAGTAGCGAACGTTCGAAATGGTCTGACCGACTTGAAACTGTATTTCGTCAAACCCTGCTTTAGCTAAAGTTGGGCATTATTAACTAAATAAAAAATTATTTAAGTAACGGATCGAATAAAAGTTACTTTAACTTTAGACTATTCGACGAATAAAGCTAATTCTTATTCTATGTTTCTCTAATTCTATAATTCTATTTTTTCATTCCTATACAAAGTGGAGGCATTTTCAGATGACGAGTTAACACGTTTTCCTCGTTAACAGGAAATTCTTGGAACAATTTAATTGAATTTGGAACGAAGGTGTACAAAACATTTATCTTGCATTTTCTACTTTTTTTTATAATGAATCATCCCCTTTGCACTGTGCCACTCCGTATATTCCCAGGCACATGTCTTTCCAAATATCAGAGCATCTCGAAAAGCTCTCGCTTCTGCAGAATCTTTTCACCTCCCTTGAACTTGTGCCATCTACTCAAACTATTGTTCTTCAGCTTCCATACTCTGACCCCATTGCACTGCGTTGACCTATTTCAAACTGTTTGACTCTGCCGGTTCGAGGTTGACGTACCTATTCCAGTTTGCAAAAAGCTACAGAGGATGTGCGAAATCTGGCAGGAATCACCGAAGGTGAACCGTAGAAATCTACCATGCGGCTAAATTGTTGCATCGTTTACGCGCTGCGGTTGTTTATACGCGTCGCGTCTCTTTTCAGGCTGTTATCATCCATGCGGATTATCGCGCGGCGAAATCGCCAGGTTAATTAGATTCCGGTGAACAGATACGTTCCCCAGCGAACATCGATGGTCCAGGATTTTCATACATCGGTGCGCGACGCTTGGAAATTGATGGGGGACAAGCTGAAGTAAGCTCCGCGAACAGCCACGAACGGCCTTATCGTAATATATGCCATCACGGTTTTATCTGAACAAGGATGAAAATTACAATCCCGCGTGCTTTATTTAGTCGTTATTCGGCGCCCCAAGCTCGTGGTTTAGCTCTGGAACCGTTTGCTGATCGGGAAACGGGCGAGGAAGAATTTATTTTTAACGAAATTGAGTCGGCACAAAGCGTGCTGTCAGGGAATTTAATAGTACGCGAAATATATACTCGATATTCTAAGTTGAAGCAGATGATACGTGTGAAAAGTTGCAGTGACTGCAGTGGATTTCTGTATATGTAGTTATAACGAGTAGATAATACAAATAATGTAGGAAAAAGTCAAATATCACATTAGAATATAAATAATATAAAATAAGCTTGAGAAAAATTCGAACAATTCAGGTAACTGGAAAAATTGTGAATATCGCCAGAAAATTCTGCCAAATTAATTGGGTAATGGTTTAAAAATTGAAATAATTGAATATATTTCAAATATATGTCAATTAACACTTTTCTTGAACTATGTACAATTGAGATTTTTCATTCTACTTCACTATAATCCTCAATATTCCTAACAACATCAGAAAAATGAGCACTATTAATCCAATCCTTTATTTAATCCAAAAATTCGACCCCAGAATTTACTCTAATGTAATATACTATATAGTAAATACATTTGTCAAACTTCAATTTATTTCTATAATAACAACAACAACAATAACAACAACAATAATCCGTCTTTATTACACATAGTAATGGGCGATACTCAGCAACCTGCTGTTTTTAAGTCTAATCCGAGTACAAAATAGAAATCGCAATACAAACTGCAGAATAAAAAAGATACAAAATACAAAATGCAAAAACCAAAAAAAAATACAAGAACAAAAACGAACGCATTAGGGTAGATGTACCGATTGTGGCCATTGCACTGTTTTGGGCCATGTGCACAATTATCTTAAATTTAAATTGCTTGCAGATCATTATTATGTGGAGAATTTCACATCATGACTATTTTGTTTAGTATACCGCTAGAAATATAAGGTTACATTTATTGCTTACACGGAAAAATATTATATTTTTTAAGAAGTGGCCAAAACTGGTACAATACCTTAAAGTGACCATAAATTGTGCATCCACCCTACAGAAGGCAAGTTCAACTTACCATGCGTTAAAAACATTGGTCAATGTAATTAATTGAAAAATAAATTCTTCATTTTCGACAAAAACGCAAGCCTAAGTAGTACCTACCCTTAAGCATGCCTTATGAGTTTCACTGGCAAACATTTTATTTGTGGTCTCCCGTATTTCTATTAAGTATGCTTCATGAAAGGAAGAAGGAATAAGCAGAACCTTATCAAATACCCAGGAATCGTGAGGCAGTGGAAAAAGAAATATACGAAGGATTTTAATAAAACTTGCATCCCCGACAAATATTTGCATCCGTGGCCAAAGATCAGCTTATTTACGTCTGAAGTCGTGAATCGCATAAAGCCACAATTTTCCCCCAACAAGCATAAAAACTACATGGTATAATTACCTGAGGACATGCTGGATCTATATAAACAGACAGGAATAGCAAAGCAGTAGGTGCAATACTGTTTCGTTGCGCAACTATACAGGCTCGTTGCGAATGCAAACAAGACGAGAAGCAAGTAGTCTCGTAACAAGTACAGAGGGGAAATTATTGTCGTGCTTTGTCAGATAACCACATATTCGTCTCTCGAAACCCGCAAATTGGATGAAGACGCGCAAGAGGTAAAGAGAAACAAAATAATCTTTACCTAAGTACGGTTTCTCATCAACAACAGTTTTCGATGTACATATTTATATTCGGTCATAGTCAGCGAAATTTTGTTAAATACAAAATTCATCTACTTCCTTTTAATTTTTCTTCCCCTGCGGACGAGATTGGAAAAGATTGGAATTCCTGAAGCTTAACTAACAATAAGCGCAAAACTGGAACTAGGACGGTATGACCATCCACGTTTTTATAATAATATACTCGACCTCCAGTCCGTAATTTCATCCGCCCATTCGAGTCTTAAACAATTCTGCTTCCTCTCGCCTATCTCCGTCCATTAATTCAGTCATCTAGAATAACCCTTCAACAGAGACTTCCGTTTACATCGAAAGGGAAATACAGTTTCACCAAGGGAACCTGCTATTCCCGCGAGGTCGTCTACAATATCACAGGCAAAAATCTCAAGTAACTTCTTTAAAAGAAAACTGCAATTTCTTTAGGAAACAACGTCTTACAATTTTCCTTTACAGCGCGTCCATTACCAGCTGTGACGAGAATGAAAGAAAAGTGGGTCATTCCGCGCCGAACCCATTACGTTTTGATGTCGATGTCAGGGATCTGGATGAAATTGATATATGGTACAATTCACATGAAATTAGAAAGAGTTTAAGTCATCATTTCGCTGTTTTCGAATTTGTTTAATAAATACATGTCGTCAAAGTTTACAGGTTTGGTTAAGAATGCGTTGTATCAAGTGTCTTCAAAATCAGCTGCTGAAATGGTACTTCGAATTTTCAGACGTGGTAAATTCCGTGGAAATTTCCTTTATGGTAACACGTTCGTGGAAAATCAATTATACTGTCGGCCGGTAATCGTTAATTCGTCGATTCATTCAATCGGCACCGTTTGCGAATCGCTTAAATACTTGCATGTGAGAATGGCTGCGACGCCGTGCGCTTTCCAGTCTAAATTCTGGAACTTGGGGGATCAGTGACTAATTGAGATTAAACGTAACAATGATACCCTGCATTAATCTCGAGTGTATTTCCACGACACTCCTATCCAGTGGCAATTACGTAACCGCGTCTGTGCGAGTTGGAAACGTACCTGGGAAATTATTGCGCGAACTACATCGGACGAAATGGGGTTGCTTTGGGACGATAATAACGTAAGACGAGTGTTCTTACATGCTTCGACCAAGATTCTTGTTACGGCACAGTTTTCGGTGGAAAGCGATAAATAGCTAGATAGTGATAAACAACGAAAAAGGAGTTAACTCGACTGGCTTATAGCAGGTGTGAATAAATCTTACAGTTAGTGTTACTTTTGATAAAAATGGAATGATAAAACTAAAGGCAGAAGGATTCATCGATACATAAATAAACAATTTACTCGAAAAATAGTATAATTATACAGATGAATTTTTATTTCATTTTACCCGCCTTGTGTTACAAAAATGGCGATAAATGTTAGAAAATACACTGCCTCTGTTGTGGAAAAATTGAGCATTAAATAATAAAAAATTACTTTAATTTTAGATTATTTGACGAATAAAGTTAATTTTTTTATACGACGAAGTTAAAGTTGAAAAATTTAATCGACGCCAAATTTGAAACGCTGGACAAATAAAACGATCTACTTTATTCGCCACATAACGAATAATTTTTCACCTCTTTATTCGTTACTCGAATTTTTATTTAAATAAAATATTTACCCACCTGGGTGTTGTCGGAATGAGAAACAAACTTCGTTTCCACAAAATTTGTGGATGCCATTTAATGATATACTAAAAAATCCTTTGCAAGGGGCGCATTCCGTTTACCTTTAATGCCGAGTTAACTCGTCGTGCGCAGTTAAATGGAATTTTCACGTGACGAGTTAGCTCGTCATCGCCGGTTAAATTGTTACCTAATATTCTCGTAAAAATGCGATAAGCCCCGTTCGAGAGAACAAAATGTTCTGCATTTGCTTTCCGAGCCTGTCGCAATTCCACGTCGTTCCGACGCCCTCAATGGGCGAGAAAAGGCGTTAGCAAGCAGTTGCACGTGTTTGTACTACCACGGGACGTTTCTTTTCGGTCGAGCAAGTTCCCGCCTGGGACCCCCGGAATGCTTTCAATCCCTGTAAGCTCTCACCGATACGTGTCTCGCAGTTTTTCTCGCGGCGAATCCCTAGCGAACTTCGATGGGAAGGTAAACTTCCCATTGTAGGCCGCGCGAACGTGTCCTATTGTTGCGTTAACAGCTTTGATCCCATTGTTCCCGATGGAAAGGCTCTTTTCCAATTTACAATCACGCGCTCGCTCACGTCTGACGGGCACGCTTTATTTATTCTAAAACATCGAACCCCTCCCAAGGGATTAAACGGTGACGATCATCCGAAGGGAATGCGCCATGAACGGAAACTGGTTAAATCGCGACAATGGCCCCGCGATGAAAAATGTCGAGTGGCGGATTGCTGTTTGGTAATATTTTTACGATACAGAGATTTATGCCCGACTGCAACGTGTTTACCAAGAAAAGGGAAGACGAATACGCGTGGATCAATGATGAAGCGCATGCATCACACGCGATGAGAATTTTTTAAGGTCATTTATCGTGTTGGACACTTTTACGGGCAATTTATTAGAAACTTTTCAAGATGAAGTGTTTCCAATAATTTTGTGGATAGTAGATTGTAACCAGAGATGGGCAAAATTTTGATTTAAATGAAATTTCGAATAACGAATAAAAGTAAAAAAAAATTATTCGTTATGTGTCGAGTAAAGTTAATTTGTTTATTCGTCGAACATTTCAACTTCAGCATCTAACAAATCTTTCAAATTTAAATTTAACTTAACAAAATTATTCAATGTCGAATAAAGTTAAAGTTCAAGATAAAGTTACAGTTAAAGTTTAAATTGAACCTTTTTCTTTTGTGTTTTTAATTTAATACCTTTTAACACGCATCAGTGCGACATCCTCGCGGGACTGCATCCGAAAAACACTTCCTGGGGGCCGTGTATTTTCTGAGTTCTCGTTTTTCTTCGACTTTTGACCCACTTTTTCATGAATTTTGACTTTATTCGTATCACATTTTATTTGTCCTGCAGATGTTCCCAAAATTGAGACTGTGTTACGCCAAGTAGTAATTCTGTTTCTCATTTGTATTAATTTAAACGTTATGCTGTTATCCTGGCTGAGCCTGTAAGACTTCATTTAAATAGATATACGTCTATGAAACGCGCTACGAGTTTCTCTGCGCCGAGGAAATATTATATTCGATCTTCCCAATGAAACATGTATCGACAAGGGATCGTTCGCGAAGAATGAAAGTCTGAGATTGCATTCGTAAATTCCAAGGGGCCTGCGTTTGATAACCATTCTATCGCCGCGTATTCAGCGTCGCGAATCGGAATAACGCTTGGATTCACACACACAAGCGTCGAGAGAGATTTCTCGCGACCATCAGCCAGTCAATTAGACGCACGTTTCAAAAAGCGTCCTCCTTCCGAAAATAATAGAGCCACTATCGAGACAGCGAGCCTCGAAAACCATTAGCGGAGAGTTTAAAAGGCTCGCGTTCTTCTTCGAATCACTTTATTCTTTCTCGACGGGCGCGTTTATGTCTTCCTCGAGCAATTTTAGCTACGAGATGACTGAAAGGAAATTTGAAAATCGGCCCGCAATCTCTTGGGATCGTGGAAAATCGTGGAAAATCGTATGAATATGAGAAGAGTCGACGAAATTTGATGCCGATAACAGGCGCGACAAGAAATATGGATTTACGATTGCATCGGAAAACCAAGACTATACGGTGTAGGTAAATCTCTGTATTCTGGTCTGAATAAACGAACAAAAAACGTCCAAGCTGCATCTATTATCATTTATACATTCTCAGTCAACGAGAAGTTCAGCCTGAGAGTATTAAAAGGGAATGCTGTCGGTGATGACGTCAATTTTACCATTCAAACACGCCCAAATCATTTCAAGGCTAAACAATGTTTGATACTGAAATCATGCTGTGTATCACACCTACAGAATTTCAAATTGATTTATTACCATTGTGTTCTCTCTGTCTTTAAACATTGCAGCAAATACACAAACTAATGGATCGGCATTTCAATATCTGTACAGTAAACTGAATAGCTTCCTGTTTATTATATATGTTCCACGAACAGCCAACTTACAACATTATTTATAGCAATATTTCGTACATACGACATTGTACCATACATAGGTACACTGCGCGTCAGCACAATAAACAGCACATACCAAATAGATTTTACATGTTCAAATAAACTATATCGCCAACTGTACCCCGCCCCTCTCCCCCCCCCCCCACCCACCCCTCCCCCATACTTTACCACGTCACACATTACAAAGCCTCGTAACAGCCCACGGACACTTTTCATTCGCGACATCCGATTCAGCCAACAAACAGTAATTTCCTCTGGGCTGCAAGTCCTTTGTGCATCGACGGCGCAGCTTGCCGTCTCATTTCCGTCCATTCTCTCCGCCGTCTCGTTTTTCCCCCATCGGAAAGGAACGCCACGCACGGAAATACTTATTTATCCGCCCGTTTACTCATTTCTTATCCATCCGTCGATTTCACAATACGGCCACGATGAAGCAGTGTAGCCGAAATTCGTATCGAATATTATTCTGGACCGTCGCCAGCTGTCCCCATGCTCCCCTACCCCCCCCCCCCCCACCCCCCTCCCTCTGACGTACGTGTGTACTTGCGCCCGCGAAACGGGGTCCGTTTTGTACATCGCCGTAGTTATTTACGTCCACTGGCGCCTCTATTAATTACAACTTCAACGACCGTATTTAGCGTCCCGTGGTGCGGGAACATTCGCGAAGTGGACAGGCCGAATTTCTTCGCATAATCTCGCCGGCTCTGTTTCCCAGCCACCTAGATCCGGCCGCGAACTTCTTGCAACCGTTCGTCGACGAGATTTACGCCCACCCGCCAATCGTCGAAACGATTCCTGCCCTCTAATGCACGAGCGACGTTTCCCTGATTGATATTAAAGTGGTCGAGTTGGCAAGGTTTCGCGGAATAGGTTCGGACCCCCCTCCAGCACGTCGGGTGGTAACGGTGCAGCGCACGAGAGAAACTGAAGGATCGGTCGATGTCATTTTTAACCGTTCGTGGTCACATCTTTTTGTAATCGGACATTGGTCATTTGGGGTTCACTGTACCCCGGCGTCATTATTGAATTACCATTTTCGTATTTTTTAGTCTTTTAACTTTTCAGTGATAATTGTACGTTCGTGATACTCGTACAATCATGCTCTAATAGTATTTTTCTAGAAATGTAAATTTTGATATGATGAAATTTGGAGTTGAAAAAATAGTTGTGGGAAAATGGGATTTTTTTGTTAAAATTCACCAACTATTTAAATTTGAATATTGAGGTATGCAAATTTACAGAAATATTGGCAAGGATATATACTTCTGGAAAAAAATTGCCTGGGGCGCGATACGCTTCCTGTGACCAGGAAGGATTAATACGATGGTTTACCTACAGGGGTTTTCGAGGAAAGATTCGGTTAAGCATTTAATTTTCTGGAAGGAACATTGGTCGTTCGATGATGTTGCGGGGTGGAATCTATACTTTTCATCGACTCCCACTTCTCAAAGGAATAATGCGCTTTTGTAATTTCCTTTTCTGCTTTAATATTCGAAGAGAAGTTACAAGACGACAGAACTTGTCGAGTGACTTTAGAATGCGAATGAAGGGTTGGATTAAATGATGGTTGTAAATTGTTGGAGAATAGCTCAAGTTACTTACTGTAGAGTGTCTATTATTGGCCTGGTGTTTGAACGTTTAGTTTCGGAATCACTTTCATGATGAAACTTAAGGGGGGAGCCCTATTTAGAACGCCAGGAATAAGGTGATTCTTGGGAATTTTTTTTCTAAGAAACTATTAAGCGGATCATTTCCAAACTTTCAGGGTACTATAGTTCACATTCAAACAATAAAAATTCATTTTTACGTTACAAAGTGTTCGGTAGAAATGAAGATATATGAATACGTTTGTTAGGACTCGCGCGCCGGAGTTGCAAATTGGCGACTGTAATTGTGGCCCCATTTCTTCCCTGAAATAAAAAAACCAAGGATTTTCTTATTTCTAGTATAATTATATTGTCGATGAGCCTAATAAACGAAAAAAAAGTTAAAAGTTGGCAGATTGGTGGGACTTCAAAGAAAAGTTACGATTATGCGCCAAGATATTTCGTACTATTTATGGAAAACGAGTTGTCCAATTCAATTTATTTATCAATGTCTTAGGTTCATCGACAATGTAATTATACTAGAAATAAGAAAATTCTTGGTTTTTTTATTTTAGGGTAGAAATGGGGCCACCATTACAATCGCCAATTTGCAACTTCGGCGCGCGAGTCCTAACGAACGTGTTCATCTATCTCCATTTCTACCGAACACTTTGCAACGTAAAAATTAATTTTCATTGCTTGAATGTGAACTAAAATACCCTGAAAGTTTGGAAAAGATCCGTATAACAGTTTCTTAGAAAAAAAATTCCCAAGAATCACCTTATTCCTAGCGTCCTAAATAGGGCTCCCCCCTTAAGTTTTAGTATCCTCGAAACGAATTTTGAAAGTGACGAGTGCTCTGTGAAATTGACGTGCAAGAATAACGTAATTCTGGGCATATAAATATTTCTAATGTGTCGTGTATCAAAATTTTCTTAATCAAATCAATATGGGATACATAACTTTTCAAGAAAATCATTTCCTTACGTCACTTTATTTATTTCCACTGATCGCGTGTATATTATTTTAAATTAAATTGAATATTATTTTAACCTGAAAGCAGAGCGATCGATAACAGAAAAATGAGTATTGTATTATCTAAACATGACTTTCTCCGAACACTCGATCCAGGGTGTTATAAAAATTTCTTACCCGAATATTTCAAATAGCAGTGAATAATTGTGTTCGAAATTTCGATTAATTTAACGCAACGAATGCAGGGACAGGGGGCGCCTAAAATGTATAGTGATTTTCAAATAGAAAGTCGAGAGTTATTGCCTGCTGTTGGCTTCACGATCATGTGCACGGAATTTCCAACGGTTCAAACGCCCCTGACAGTAACACTGTTCCAATTCGTTTGGTATCGATATTCCCGATTCCGGCATATCAACGAAGGGATTATGGATGTGTGTTTTGGACAATGTTCGTGAAACGCGAGCGTGGCTTGTTGAACATGCAATATGGGATTGCCAGAGATTACAGTACTATGAAACGGAAGAGGAAAGAAGTAAATATTTCTCTGTGAACAGTCCCATCCGAACTTATTGTTGCTCGTCTACTCATTCTAAATTAAATCATTTTAAAAACTAACAAGCATCTCGAAGAAGTTTCCAGAATAATTGAACAATCTTTGATTAATAAACTCTACATTACCTGGGAATATTATTAATCCATAATTATGTAACAGCTTTCGCTTCTCTGGTTAATATTATGAATAGCCTTATCTAGAAAATTGCAGAACATATAAGGTATTTCAGAAGTGGTAATTTTAGACGTGTTCTCTTTCGTAAATAATTCTCCAATGCAATTAAAAGTGATGAAATAAATAAGAGAATAACAGCAAATACATCGAACCGCTTCTAAATGTAGCAGAGCTTTCTTCTCAATTGTATGTATTATATTCATCAGCGCCTATTGATTTCAAATTCATAAGTATTGTAAGTAAAACATACCACCAATATTCTGAACGTACATATTAACGATATCAATACAATTTGCACGTGCCATTAACACCTTTAATAAATCAACTGATAATGTAAACTCCACGAAATTGTCGAGATCAGAGGTTACGTCTGACTCCTTACGTTCCCACGCTACTAGCAGTAGATACAACAGTCGCAGTGGTGACGCGCAGTGAGAAATGGCTGATCCATACAGTCTCCTTCCACTGGAACTTAGGTAGCCTGCCGCCAAGCCTGATGTACAGCTCTCTTGGCTGATTCATGCGATCCGTTACTACTTCTACTGTTTCGTATTCCCGTGCACACGAGCGCTCGTCGTTCCTTGATGTTCCATTTACACATGTACGGTTTTACGTAACCGCGGGAAGATAACGGCGGACCTCATATGAAAACTGCAGGGCGTAACGAGAAAATAACGTGCGCCCATGAGGAACTGGTAAGTTCTTATTGCTTTAATAAAATACGGAGAGCAGGGCCAAAAGGAAGAATCAAAGAAAATTAAATTGTGAGCATGGAAATAAACAGTTGGATATCTGCGTTGCGAAATAAATAAAACTGGTACACTTATATTAAGGGTAAGGGGAAAAACAGGGAATGTTCATTTTTAGTGATTCTGCAAATGTACGTTATATTAGTTTGTGGCAGCTGGGGCCACAGAACTTTCGAATCACAAAGGGTTATAAAGTAGAAATGTCCACATAAAACAAAGTTAAAGATTTGGTGCACCGGTTAAAAACAGGGAAGGTTCACCTTCCAGTGGAATAAAACAAGGAATGCCCCCAGTCTTCCTACTTACACTATGTTTTTCTGATTAGTGTAAGCTTGCACTACACAATAAATCTATTTCGCGGCATTCCCTGCTTTTCTAAGGAGATATAAAGGATAAGGACCCTTTATATATGCTTATAAATAGCTTTAACGGTAGATCTTAATTTATTTTGAGTGGAGGAAGGAGGGGGTGGTTCAGTTATCTATGTCATGTGGATCGTGAGTTACAGTTCTCAGTTTTCTAACAAACTATAGCATTCGTGTTACCGTTCACATTCTCCAACTTCCTTTAGCCATTATTATATTTATCGATAGTTAAACTGTTAATCTACAAACTGTTCGAAATATTAATCGCTGTTGAGTTTCTATCAGACATTAGAATCTCCTACTATTTTCCCGATTCAAGATGATTAATGGACATATTGCTTCTAGAATATGTAATATTCCAGTTGCATACTGTCAGAATATTAACATATTCCATGCAACTTGCTAGCGTCACACCAAGAAGTCTTTATCACCAGCAACAGCTACCACTGCAGCCACCAGAATGATTATTCCCGAGGTCAGCGGGACGAAACCCTCCTTTTGGGGCAAAAATTCGCCCGCATAGTAATGTCATGCACGTCCGTGCATTTATAAGTCCTAACGACCGCTGGCAAAACGTGAACGCTCAAACAAAAGCTGGATGCACCCGGAATCGGAAATTCGCGCACCATGCAGCCCCCTGCCCCTCGGCCCGACTTGGCGTATCCGTTCGTATACACCTAAATGGAACGCTCGATAAATAGCCGATAACTCACACATCGCGAAAGCTGTCCCGGTTGTGAAGCGGAATGAACTGGAGCACGAAATAGATGGGCTCGAATAATGTTTATCAGCGATACCTTGGCTTCCCAGCGTTGATTTGAATACGAAAACGGTCTTCGGGAGCTATTGGCTGCTGCTTAGGAACAAGAGGGATCGCGGTCAAAGATCGATTAGTCATTGGAGGGAGAGAGAAACGGTGTGCGTTCTACTTGTCCGGAGCGCTGTGCATCGCCTCCTTGTCCTTCTGCCGTGCCCGTTCTCCCTCTCGCCCGCCACCGTCGTACTTCATTCGTATCTCTGGGGAGCCATTCTCATCAGTCTCCTTGTCCCAGAGCACGGATTACACGGTCGCTGAATTCGTAAGTGAAACTGTCTCCGCTGCGTCCCAACCACTAGGATCGTTAAGAAAGTATTTGTGCTGGCCATTCTTAGTGGCCGCGTGGCGGCTTCAAGTGCTATTTGTCCGACGCTCGTCTGTTTTTATTTTGCGCCACGTGATGTGGGATGGTAATTAACCACGAAGAATTTCTGAGTTCTTTTCGAATGCCGGAATGCTGGTCTTAATTCATGGATGTATCACTGGGTTTTCTAGGTGGTTGTATGATATTTAAAGCTTGAGCCACTAGTTGGGGCCATTTTTGCTACGGGCGATAGCGACACTCGTACAGATTAAGAATCTTTTTGAATTTTTTGTTTCAGATAAGCCTGAGTGAGGAAATCACCTGCGTCACAGACATACCTGTTTCTTGAGGTGCCATATTGACGCTGCAAAGAAACATTTAAAACAAATTAGGAAACAAATTTATTTTTTTATAATATAAGAGTAACTTAATAAATGCCAACAAAGATTTATTTCATTCGATGTTGTATTTACTGAGAAAAAAAATCTTCAAATATAGCTTAATTTTCGGCCGATCACAGTAGAACGACTCCTTAACAACTCAAACGAGAAATCTGATTTCTGGGACTAAATGCTTGACTCGCACTACTGCATGGCCCCAGCGTCAAACTTCAGAGTGAATCATACCTATTTACAATATTCCAGAAACGTTTCCACATTTAACATTTTCACTATATGCTTCGATCTGATAGCTTCCTAACAACGCTTTTCCACTCCACGATAACCTACTCGATAGTCCACGATTGAAAGTAAATTCTTCTCACGCCCCTCCACGTAACTGTAATAAAAATGCGGAATCCCTGTAAAAGAAATTTGCGTGCAGCCCACGGTATTTAATTAGAAAACAGCCGAGCTAAAGGTCCGCGTTTAATGCCACAACTATCCGTAAGATACATGTAGAATTCTCCCCGTTGCTTAAACGGTTTCCACCTGCAACGATAAAAAGGGGGAGCTTATTAACCGAGGGTTTTTGCCGTATCTCCTGCGAAATAAAAGGGAACGGTCTTCCAACTGAGCCACGTAACACAGTCCGTTTAATAACGGACGCACATAGCCGATGATGTAGAACCTAATTACAGCCTGTTGAGCCAGTTAGCCGAGACTTAAGATAGCCGTTTAACCGAGTATCCGCGTAAAGGTGTACGAAAAGTAATTCTCCATTTCACGATTAACTGGGGGGATCGCGGGGCCATTTCCTCCTGTGCGTAAAGTCCCATTCAGTATTTATTAATTGTGCAGCCAATTGGGTGGGTCGCTTGTTTCGTGGGGCTGCTAATCCAACGAAGTGGCGCGAGTAAACATTTATGGTCGATTGGGCGGGATGACGCGGGAACGGTGTGCAAAAATTTGCGCGCGTATCACGAAGCTGGTATGTGGTAACGAAAATTTAGCGTGGCCGTGAATATTTGTTCGTTTTAGGAAAGTAGGAAAAATGGAGGATCTAGTGGCAGGAGGTGTAGTCAAATACTCTTGTAGGTTTTGTGATACCGTTTTTGAAACATATTACGTATGAAGTTATTGTTACCGCTGTTAACTTAATAATTACGACTGCCTGAGTCATCTTCTGTCCCAAAGTTCATTTTGCATTATTGTCATTTGTAGACATTTTTTTATTTCATTTGCCTCGTCGCACAGTGTCGCGGCACGTGTTCAAAAAGCAAAAATTTGAGTTTTTAAATTTTGTACTTCATTTCATGGAATTGATAGTAAACAGTCCTCCGATATAAGAACATCATAACTTAGTAGCATAAATAACGGATTTAAGGTTAGTAAATACATTCAAAGTCGAATAACCAAACGCAAGCTTCCACAGACTACACATAGGAAATATTTACTCACTGTATTTTTGTTGTATTTATAAGTTTTATCTTTCTTTTTTTTTTTGGAAAATAAGCAAAATATATCCTTTTTTCGTTTTATTAATTAAAAATTCTTGCATTTAAAGATATGGATACGTACTAGTGGCTTAAATTAATACCATTTTTGTCGCATCTTCTAAATTCTGGAGAGAATTAAAAAAAAACGAAACATATCGGTTCTTTCATTTTTTTACTATAATTAGTTCTTTTTATGCCCTTTAATTTGGTATAAATATTATCTGCTTTTGAGTGCCCCCACATAAGAAAAAATACACATAATAAAACGAAAAAACTAGGCAAATCTGTGCTCGAATATTTATTTTTAAAAGACACTGAGCTTTGAATTCCTTCAGATTCAACTGATAGTGATGAAGATGTATAATAAGAATGAATAATTTAAAATTTCATATCAATACGAATTATTTAAAAAATTAATTTTATTTTTTTATAATTGTTTCATATGTTTGTTATTAATTTTGTGTTTAAATGTATTTAAAAATATATATATTTTATTTGTTTTACTTTTATTATGTTCAATAATATATTTTAATGAATTATTTTATGTGAAAAATTAATTTTTTGGCGTATAAATATGATTAACATATCAATTAGGTGTAAATAACTGTATCTTAATGGAAATTTGATTTTTGATTTTTTTTTCCTATATACTCGTTACACTGTGCGTCGTCCTGCTTTTAGAATTTTGTCGTTAATTTCGCAGCTTGGCGAAATGTCATATATTGTTTAAAGCAGAGATCTTTCTTGACAATGTTTCTGGTACTGATTCCCTTTCTTTTTCTGTTCATATTTGGGTCTTTCGCTTACTCTGTGATTTATTAAACTTTGTGCTTCGCAGGTGTGACTGTGACGTGGATGTGTCCTTTCTAGTAGGAAGCTACAGAGGCGGACAAAATGTTACCATTCTTTCGATTCGTTTTATTTTTGTTATTTTTTAGCATCAACTTGGAACTGTGTGTGTCGATTAATGCGTTGAATATACATATTCTAATGGAGAATTGAAAGCTTTATTTAATTAACAAACAGAAATTTTATAATGTTATATGAAGGCAGTGATACTGTAGTACGTCAAGTGTAAACATTCTGCACTACATCACGATGATTTTAATAACACTTCTATGCACAAAGGATCTTTATAATTAATTACCAAGTTAATTATTTCAACGCTAATTATAATTTCGAAATCAGCGTTCATTGCCGTAGTTGCTTAACATAATCAATATATTCGTGAGACGATTTCGTACGTTATAATTAACTGGACGGACGATATACGCGTCTCTGCGATTTCTCAATGGCCAAAACGTTTTCCATTTATTAATTACGCAACGAAATATAGCCACCCGTGATTAAGTGGTTAATAAAATTGATAATATACATCACATGAAATAAATAAATTGGAAATGAAATTGACGGGATGGAAAAATCGTTGAATAAGAAACATGTTTATGCCGCTAAAAATAAAACTGATTTCCGTAACCGAAATACCGCGATCGTGTGTCCTGAATTTCTTAAAAATGTTTCGCAGCATCGTTTCCTAATGAATTTTAATTACAAGTTTACTGCGCGCATACGAAATGATCGTGAATCGGGGACGAGGGTCAGGATGGTCTAATTAATTCGAAGGTAATTTAATATATCACGACATCGGTAATTAAAATCGGGCTTCCCGAGCGGCTATTACGAGACTTGAACGTTAAACTTGCGGATTAATTACCAAGAACTGTGCGATTAAATAATCGATCCCGTACGATCGATTGGTACAGAGCGCGCAGGAATCAACGTCATCTTAATTCCGACATCTCGTCTCACCAGCGGCTATCTTCGTCATCAAAAGTTCCCGCGGAGGCGCAAACGGGTGGAATTTGCGCGGGAACGCCGAGTCCGATCGCGGGGCAGAGATTGCTCGCCAGAAATGCGCCTAGGGTATTAGTTTAACGAAGCAACGGAAGAAATTTGTTCGTATGAATAAAAAGAACTGATTAAAGAACGGCACTGCTGCGTCTTACTGCCGGCTAGCGAAATTGAATTTAGTCCGAGGAAAGATCGTTGGATTTGTTAACGCAAATTGGAACGAAGGGGAAGAAGAAGTCGGGAAAGTGGCTTATGCATAAAACATGAACGAATGAATGAAATAAGATTTCCACTTCTCGTACAGATCATTTCAAGTACGAAGAAATTATCGTCCGGATGTACCCTTCTTCATACAGCAACTTTAAAGTGTCGCAGAGAATATCTGCTTTTTGCTTTTCATAAGCGCGTCTCGAGCGGGGACAACAAACTTTTGAAGCCCGAGAAAAAGCAAGCAAAACGCCGACTGTTTTGTAGCAAAAACGATTTTGCCTTAATTAGGCTGGGGAATCTTTTTTATTAATGGAACCTTTTTTATTAATGTATGTATAATTCTCTAATGAGTCTAATGATCTTTGTTGTCGAATGTATCCATTACATTAAGAAGGGAACCAGGTGTAATCGGCAGACATGAAGATTCTTTTTGAGGGATTTTTTGTAAGGAAATTATACGTGAAATCTTTTTATAACTTTCAGGCTATATTATTGTGTATTTCGAAAAGTGAACAAATGTCTTTTGATATAAAAATAACGCGGTAATTCCAAATGGCGCATGTGTTATATCGTTATGTATAACGAAGCTTCGGGCTTCATAATATTCGGGATTATTCGAAATTGGCAAAATACGGCAGAAAATATCATAACACAAAAATTTGGAAATTAACCCTCGGACCAGTATAAGCCAAAGTAATTGTAGAATAACTTTTCTGCGAAAGAAGCTTAATTTAAAAAAAAAAAGGAAACCAGTTTAAACATGAAACCTATCTTACTCAAGCCCACACAGTTTCAACGGATTTGCATAATCAACTTTCTCGTAAGCAGACCGTCATTCGAAAAAGAAGCGATTCATTTTTATACAATGATTCATTTTCAATGTATTATATTTATTAGGTACTGATTCTTGATGTGGTGTGTTGAGGGTACTTTTTATCAAAGTTTCAATTTATTTCTTTGTAATTAATTGAAAAAGACGTGCTCCGTTTTCGACAAAAACAACTACTTACCTAAGAGTCCCTTAAGTTATAACCCAAATGTACTTTCTCTTACTTCACTTCCGTTTTCAGTTACATTTTCTGTATTATTACTTAGAGTTTAATGTAACAAATAAAATTATTTAAACTAAAACCACTGTATCAACATGGTGCACGTCTATCAACCCCCCTCCCATTCAATCTCGTTTCTTTGAAAACAGAGTCAAACACTGACAGTATATATTTTCGACTTCTAGCTTCATGTAAAATCACCGCATGTCGGGGTGTACCGTAAGTTATAGTACGCCCAATGTGTCTGTAACACCAGTCACCAGCCACAAATGTCTCTTGTGTAGCGGCCCCGATGAGCCGAACAGCTAAACGTTCATCGTCGAATGGCGACGAATCTGGTGGAAAATTCGCGTGCGATCTAACAGAAGAGCCATCCGATTCCCGATAGCAGTTTTAGCCACGGATTTATCCGTCGACGGAGATAACGATGTTTAGCGGGGTGTTGATAACATATGCGGGGAATGATGCCCGGTCTCACGCGGATTTTCCGAAGCTCACGATGGATTATAATGACGCGCGGTGTCGTTCCGACGTTTTTATCTTCGTTACCGTCTACCAAATGAACGCTCGTGATTTTTCTCTCTGGCGGCTGTGGCGCGCGATGCGTTATCTTTATACGCGGTTTTCAACGCAACCGCCCCTATCAACAAGTCGATCGGTATTTAGCCATAATGTATACTCTGCAAAGTTACCGTAAACAAGTGGAGGGGGTGGGAGGGATTGTTTGCTCGCTAACACGAAGCCTGATAAAAAGAGGAAGCGGTTAGTGACAATGATTAATCAATGAATTTGTGCGTTGAAATACTCGGGGATTTCTCTTGCAGTAAATGTTTCAACGACCGATCTTACGATGGGTCATTCGTTTCTTCTTGTTCGGCTTTTTGCCAGTGTAAAAAGTAAATTAAATTCTCCGTTTCGCGGCCATCAGTTGGATGCACGTAGAAATTGTGGCTTTTTGTGAGATTTGATTTTAGCAACTGTTGTATATTGCTATTAATTTTGCCTGTGTCGATGAAAGTAATTAAAGAATTCTTTTAGAAAACACTGTAAGTGCCAAAATTCAAAAAAGTTTTTAATCAGAAAATATTCTACGTACCAATGGTAATACTATAGTGTAGATTCTGATTTCTCGCACTTACAGTGTTTTCTACAAAGACTCTTCAATTATGTTTGTTTATTTAATATAATAATGATTTCGTTTACATGTTTTCCCTCAGCAATTCATTTACTCTAAAAAGATTCTTATATTCCACAAAGACACTCGAAGATTTATGGGAGTTGTTTCGTCAGAAACCACGAGGCTCGATGGATGCTCAGTGGTTGACCCTAATCCCTCGTGGCTTCCTACTCGTTCCGAGCCGGGGGGAAAGTTGTTCATATTCTGGCACAATAGGCAAATTACAGTTAATAAAGTTAAAGCTTCTGTTTTATCGCGTTGACAGGAGTTCATGTCGACAGTGCTAAGTTCCTCTTTACCGCTGCTTTGGGTCGAGCGTTATCAATATCACGCAGCTTGGAAATGTAATCCGTAAATTGGATCCAAGAGATTCTGTTAAGCTCTTGAAGCAGTCTTTAATAGTTTGAATTAATCTTTTAAACAGCATCCGAACACCTAACAGGCATCTAGAATAAACTTCCAGTATGTTTTGAAGAAGGCGAATTAATTAAACTTTTATTAGTCAATTAACATTAAGAAATCAAAAACTGAAACAAGATTACCTTGAAATTAATTAAGGAATTTAAATCTGCTTCTCCAGAATCTAATTACAAAATTGAAGTGAAATACTGCGGCTGAACTACCATCGAGGTAAATCGGTACAGGGAAGCCGTTTATGAGATTATTAATGTTGATGGTGAATATTTCAGTGGAATCCCTTACATTTACTCAAAATTTATTGAGACTAGAATAGCCATAAATTTGAAACAAGCAAATGGGTTCATTGCTACATTTATGCAAGTATTTTTATTGCTCTTGTTAACCCTACTACTAATCGTGTTTTTGTTTCTTTGAGAACTCCATTTATATTAATATTTAGAATATTTAATATTTAGAATATTAATATTTAAAAAATGTAATATTTAATGAATTAAAAATATTAACATTTGAAATATTAATATTTAGAATGTATGTTGGTAAGTATGACACATTTTACTCAAAATAACCTCGCCAAAAATCTGTCAGTTTTTTCCATTCGTTCTGAATCATCCTGTAAGTGCAAAATTTCGAGCAGATCGATGACTCGAACTTCGTCCATCCTTCTAATAAATGAAGAATTTCGAAGCGTGTTACAATCGCATTATTATAGCACGCTCAATTATTCGCATGTGCGAATTTGAATTCGCAAAAGGATTTCTAGAATCTGCTGTGTTAACAATCGATCGAAAGCATTGAAAAGTCCTTCCTATCACGCCCGACACGTTTACACTCCACAAGAGTCGTTTCGACTGAATGGCAGTCGTTGCATTATAAATATTCCGATGCCTGCTCCCCACCCCACTCTGTCGACGCCTCAAGAACTATCGGAAAATTTATAATGAACACTCACGCCAAGGGGTTACCTCTCGGGTCGATGTATTAAAGCCTCTCACCTACTTTAAAACCATAACGCCCCTTTCGTAACGCGATCGCCAGATAACAATGAACCTGGAATTCCTCTTGGAGGTAGGTATGTAACAAAATCCATGAAGCGTGCTTCCCACGTCAAAACATATTTTCACCTTGTCCATTTTTCAGTATCACTGATTTCCTGTCACACTGGCTGTAACGCCCATTCAACTATCTCCCATTCAAAGTTTCATCACCGATAGCGTTCAATTACACGCTTGTTCGCGATACATATATCATTGAAACTTATCCATTACATATCTACAACTATTTTGCAACAAATTGCAACAAACTGCAATTAGTCGCCAGTGTTGTGCATTAATCATTTGGTGCATTATGTTACTTTCTAACTAGTATAAATTTCACGAAGCACACATTTTTTATGTAAAATGATGTAGAATAATAATTCTGACATTTGCAAAGAAGAGTGCATTGTTGACACGCCTGTTCTACACGGGATCGATGTATTTGATACATGGCACAATAGAATTGCGTCGCAGATTTATTACAAACGTACGTATTGTTACATGCACAAATAAATAACTTGGCAAATTCGTAATCGTATATCACACGAGGACACCATAAATCAACTGGACTCAGTATCAGCGACATCCTCAATTCGCGAAGTTACATATCTTCCGAAGCGGCTCACATTTCGTCCGACATTCCAATTATTCTCGTGACATGGAGATCACAGTACATGTATCTTTTTTTAAACACAACTCCCTTGTAGAATAGAATATTCAAAAATTAAGAATCGCGCTGTTTCCCTCTGAAATAACAATCCTGAATTAAAAATTCTGCCGGCTGTTCATACGAACGATATTACACAAGGGATCGCTTACAAGATACAACATGCGAAAAGGTACAACATGATCTTGAATATTTAAACTTTTATTCGTAATATGCAATTCGGGGTTTAATAATTCAAAACACAGTTCTCTTCCTCCTTTATATGAGTGCTCGATATTTACGTTGCAAAAGTGGCTTTAGTAAAAATGATACAGCAGCTTCGAGAAGTCTCATCTAATCCTCCAGATTCTCTAGATTTAGCATCGGTAAGTTGAAACGCTCGACGAATAAAAAAATTAACTTTATTCGTCGAATAATCTAAAGTTAAAGTAGTTTTAAGGGATCCGTTATTGAAATAACTGTTTATTTAGTTAATGGCCAACACTGTTTGAAAGATGCAGCTACTAAATATTTCCCAATAAAACCGCAACGTTTTGGAAGAAGGTCCAGAAACCAACAATAACTCACAACACTAGTCAAACCCAACAATAAATACACTCTGGTGGTAACCAACGGATACGATATACCTCGCATTCCACCGCACCACATCGCAATCGCAAACGGAAACAGCGTCGCCAGTAGTACAGCCCAATATTTCGGATCCATCAGACATGCAAATTTAACCCCTTGGACGGCGGATAGTTTTCTACTATCATTTAACTCCATTCACGCACACCGCAGACTAGATGTTGTTCCGATTTAAAATTCTCATCGTCAAGCAGCTATACTAAAGAATTTTTCAGTATTCGAATATTCGCATACTTCAGTTGCTCAATTATTTGGCGAATATAATTCGAATATCCAAGTATTCGAATACTATTCGAATATCCAAGTATTCGAATACTATTCGAATATTAAAGTATTCGAATATTGATGTATTCGAATATCCAAGTATTCGAATACTATTCGAATATTAAAGTATTCGAATACTGATGTATTCGAATATTAAAGTATTCGAATACTGATGTATTCGAATATTAAAGTATTCGAATACTGATGTATTCGAATATCCAAGTATTCGAATACTATTCGAATATCCAAGTATTCGAATACTATTCGAATATTAAAGTATTCGAATACCGATGTATTCGTATATTAAAGTATTCGAATACTGATGTATTCGAATACTATTCGAATATTAAAGTATTCGAATACTATTCGAATATTAAAGTATTCGAATACTATTCGAATATTAAAGTATTCGAATACTGATGTATTCGAATACTATTCGAATATTAAAATATTCGAATACTGATGTATTCGAATAGTATGGTGTGAATTATAAATCAAATTCTTTAGGTTCATTTGTCAGGGTGAAATCTTGTAAGCTAATTTTGACCCACTTCACACCATACTATTCGAATACATCAGTATTCGAATAGTATTCGAATATAGCAGTATTCGAATAGTATTCGAATAATAACATTCGAATACTCAAATATTCGAAGTTTATTCGTAGCATTCGAATACATGTAAAATATTCGAATAATAAATTATTCGAATAGTCCCAGCCCTGTACTAAAGTCTGTATCAGATATATTGGCCGGTGAGTTTCGTGAGGTGTATTCTCCCACCACACAGTTTGCCTGCCTCGATGCTCCTTTTCTCAACGTTTTCTGACTCGCTCTCGTTCCATCTCGCTCTCGCCTTCGCAGAACAAGAGTGAGCCAGAAGTGGTGGGGATAGTGCCAAGCTTCTGGCGTGTAGGCCAAACCGAGCTGTCAGCGTAGAAGTACACACATCAGAATAGGTGTGCGTTAGCTCCGAAAAAATTCAGGAGCTTTATTGGTCAGAACATTGATTCTTTCTCGATAGATTCATCTCGTATTGGTCTACGCATAGCTTCGTAACGCACACAACTATTACGCTAAAAATAAATAACAACCAAACGGCTAGGTTCAGATGGAGCCGAGCAGCGTTCCCGTTACCCCACCATACCCTGCGAGGGCCACGCAACTCCAACTGACAAATCCACGATCGTCAGATGGTGGTGGCTGATTTCTCCTCGATCGCTGTTCGCGAAAACAAATTCACCGGCCAATATATCTGATACCGGCTTTAATAATAACTGACGCGTGCAGTTTCATATTTAGGATGGGTCCCGCGACAGTGTCTACTCTCCAAGCGGTCGTTCCACGGAAATAAAAATCTCGCAGCATAGACCACGATCGAGTTGAATCGAGTGAATCGAGTAAATAAGCATGACGATTGCGCCGGGGACGCTCAGCCCCCGAAACGGCGAATAAAAGGAAACACGGGAGCGTTGCACGTATCCTAGCGCAGGAAGGCAAGGTAGACTGCGTAACGGGCGAATAAATAAAGTTAACTGCACCTTCGACTAGCTGTGGCAGTTCCAGGCCATTTCTAAGCGACGGGGGCCGCACCTAGCCTGTACTGATCGGTAAACAACCCTCGATCGGGGGATCCTCTCCGTAATCCAGCTGCATCGACGATGGAAAGCTCGCCGCGGCATTAACGGCGGGAGTATCATATCGACGGACACGCAAGCACGGCTGGCGGCGCGGCGTGATTTACGTGACGACATCAGCGTTAAAGGGCGGCCACGGCCGCACGTGACGCGGTTAAACGTTTTAACCTCGTTCGTTACAGGGCGCGGGCCTGTGCGAAAGGGAGAGTGGGTGGGGCGGGTAAAGGGGTTGTAGTAGGGTGCGAAAGGAAGGGGATGGCACACGGACAGAGGGATGAAACGGTAGCAGCGGTGCGGCAAAACGAAATGGCTAATCGTAAATTTTCCTATTCCCATATTATCCGGCTCGTTATCATTTTAATGTCCGCCGCGGGACCGCCCGAACTTCGGCCACAGCAGATATCCCGGCAAGGTGACGAATTCATGAATATAAAGCAGTTGGCCCATTCAATTTTATGACTGCCGCCTGCACAAACCCTGCCAACGAACACCACCGACAGGTCTTATTTATGTAATACCGAACGATTCTCGAATTGATGGTCACAGTTAAGCAGCTGGCGCGCTTTCTTAGCCTCGCGCGCGGACTTCTGTGCAGCAGGGGCCGACTTGGACAATGTGGTTGTCGGTGAACTTTGGGTGGTCGCAGTGCGAAGGGATTCGCTTGACACTGTTGGTCTGAAGTTGCTGGTGGTGCTCTGGTCTTGGAAGGAAACGCCTGCAAGCGTTTGTGGAAGATGGTTTACTTGCGAGAGTGTGTGTTTATGTTTGGACACCACTTTCTTAAATCCCAATCATTTAGATATTCGAGCATTTTTAAATTAAATTTAGTAGAATAGTTTTTTATTTATTAGAAGATTTGCGTGGGGAGTTTGTAGATTTCAAGGGCTGGGAATCATAGTGGTGTAAGTGTATAGTATAAATTAATATAACGAATGTGCTGATGCGGATTGGATGTTTTTAATGCGTTGTGCTGACAAGTAAAAAAGCAAATTTTGAAATGAATTTTTTTTTAATTTTCAAGTAGGTATACATATACATATTTGTTATGATAATATTATGAGCCCTTGGGTGTTTTTCCACAACTGCAATATGTAAGTATGTAGTTTTTTATAACAATAAACGCAAAACATTATTTAGTGGTCCTTAAGGATCACAATTGTTATTTATTGAGTTCGAATGTATATCCATTTCTGAACTGCAATTATGACATGCATAATAGAAATACAAAAGTCTGTTAGAATAAGGTTAATTGCTGTCAACACTCGGAGTTAATGCTTCAAATCGATAGAAACGGTATCAGAAAGCAGTCATTCAGAATATTGCCAGATATATTATTATTTATTAACGTTCCTCCGCTTGACATTAACGCACCACAATGTCCACGATATTTATATACAATACATAATACCCAACAAAACAACCAATGATCGATTCACAGAAATTAACGTATTCAAATCCACGCTATGTCACAATTTTGAATGGTTTCCAGGAAAGTAAAATTGGCCTCCAAACAATTTCTGCCTCCACCAACGGCTGCAAACAACGTTACGATAAAGTGGCTGTTTACCTCGTAATACATAAATAAATTGTGGAATATTGATTTCACTAAAAGGCGAGTGGTTTCCTGCTTCATTTGCCCCCTTCGTAGATTCTGAGGCATATAATTAGTAGATAATTATTATATAATTAGTAGAACCTGCCGCCCAGCGTATAACTGAAAGTATGAAAAGGCTCAAAGAAAGCCACAGAAAATATTACCCGACAGGGCTCATTACCCGGCGCTTCAACTTAGGAGCACGCTTTCCAGAAAAGGAAGCGACTTACAATTAGCCACGCATATCTTCACCCGCCGGATTCTATGAGCACACTGAAAATTCATCCTCAAACAAAAATACTACGGGGCTTCGCAGCGTGGATGTCCGCGTGCGAGCGTTGCGTTATCCCACGAGGATAACCCGTATTCAGTGGTAACAAGCTCTTCGCCGTCGAGCACGAAACTTCCGTGGAATTATTGTGGCAGCGCATTTTTTTAGAATTGGCCGCGAGACGAGGATCAAGCCGCTGGAGAATATCCCGACGTGTGGCGTTGAAAGTGTGTGACGCTTGTAAATGCAAATCACGACGATGGGACGTGTTAATTGGGGACAACAGAGGGTGGAGAAGGGCCGATCGATCGCGAAACTTTGGCCGCGTGGAACACGATTCGTGTAATTGTTAATGGGCCCGTGTGCATTTTCCGTGAGCGCCTGCTGGACGAGCTTAGTTTCCGAATTTCGTGGCAAATTTATGGTGTCCGAGATTTTCGAAGTTAAACGTGCGAAAAGCTTGTGGTGTGTTTGAATGGTGCGAGGGAAGAGGCACGTGGATACTTGTTTAGCACACACATAGTACTGTGTTCTAGATCCTCGCTGCATTTGGATTGATCTTAATATTCAGCCATGAGGACACTGAATAATTATTTTAATCCCAAAGGATGTTTGTTCACTCAGGTGCACATCTCTGGTAGTAGTTGCGCGCTGAATTAATCAGACAGCTGGCTAATTTATCCGTGATAAGTAATTAGTACTTGTAAGCTACGGTTCGGATTGCTATATCGGTCAGATATTAATCCTAAGCATTCGTAGTTTACACATACATAACTGTGGCATAAAGATATCTCATTAGGTTGTATTGGATAAGCATTACAATTTAGGGGATGGCATTGTATCACAGGAAACGAAAATTGGGATCTGAATTCACGGAGTACCTACAGAAGACAAATTTTCATTTCTTTCTCAACTTTCTGTCTGTCAAGATTCTAACTATATTACATATTTCATAAAACGTAATGTATAAATTAGTTCCTACGTTCGTCAAGAGTCACCATTTCGCTGGTTTAGAATATGTTTAAATAATACAGTAGGCCCTCAAAGCTTGCAATTATTGCCGGTTTTCGTGAAAACATGAATTTTTATCTCCAAAACTATCAATCGCAGAAAGTTCATTCCTGCTCTGTTTTAATCAAGAATGATGATGGCTTTTCTGAATAAATTTATTTCAACCTGAAAAATTGTTTTGGCAACCTGATACTTACAAACAAATCAGTTGCCATTTCTCCCATTTCAGTTTATTCTACTATTGCACTTCTAATCTGTTTTATCTGTTACCAATCATCGATGGCGCTACTCAGGATTGAATTTTGGAGGGATCCTAGTTGAACGGATAAAAATATTTTTATTGCAAATTGAATAAAATTCATCAAGTGATTATGAAAATTTATTTAAAGAATAAAACCCAGTATTATTTTTTCTTGAAAATTTATCTAACAAATAAAATCCAGTATTCTTTTTTCTTAAAAATTTATTTAAAGAATAATATCTAGTTTTCTTTTCCTTTTGAAAAATTATGTAAAGAATAAAATCCAGTTTTCTTTTCTTTTTACAGAGCCCTTTCTTTGGGGCAAAATTGTAGTATAAAAAAAAATAGAATAGGTATACCAAAAAATTAAATTTCAAATTTATATAAATACCCATCAGCAAACAGTACAAAGATCCTCGCAAATAACATATTATACTAAAAATTCTCTCAGTCCATCTGAAAATAAAATCCATAAGCAATAATGAAAATCAAGTATGATCGTATCGAAGCGAAACTCCTCTATTTTATCATTCGACTGGAAATCTCATCAAACATAGTGATTTCCCTAAGCTCAGCTAAAATCCCCCGCGGAAAGGGGCACCGCGTGATTATCAGTTTCTCCGACTAAGGGCGACTAGAAGGAACGGCAGCTTAAATATCCGATAAATTTTAATTGCATTCCTTGAACCGATGGATCATTTCTCGTCGCGAGCCAACGAATATTACGGCCACTAATTGCACAATAACCGCCCTCCTGGCCGACCCACGGTCGTAACACAAGCGGAACCCCTGGCGAAAGGAGGCCCGATCCAACGGAATTTCGTTGTCGTTAATTATAAGCAGCGGTCGCGTTAACGCGCACCATACGCCTAAAAGGACCGGCGAAATTGTTAACGCGCTTCTTACCGCAACGACTCCAATTCCGTGCGGATTGCCATTAGTCGCGCGACAAATCACTCGCCCAAAGCGACTACACGGTGTGATTTTAATCTGCGCTTGTTGCAAAGGAACGTAGGAGCAGCGATAAAAGAGTGGGGGAAGGAAGAAACCATCACATATAATTCGTTTTGTATGCAATAACGAACTTATTATCATTCTTAAAAAATACTAATTGACCCGTTACCCGGTTTCACACGAGAATTATTTCCGATGTTTTCAAAATAAAAAAGCCTAAAAAAAATAGCCTATACTCTAATCTAGGACGCATGTAATGCATATTCAAACTTTCATTGAAATCCGTTCAGCAGTTTAGGCGTGAAAGAAGGACAAAGACACTGACAACGTTTCACTTTTATATATTAGTAGGGATTTCAGGTAACTTTAACGTTTCAGTCTGTCATGCTGAATGTTTCATATAAATTCGAAGATGCCTGATTGTACACTTCTGAGAGTTTGGGTTGGGGTCTGGGTCCCGTGAGTGGCTCAGGCGGGTACAGTGGATCAAGTACTCTGTGTGTGAGAGGAAAAACAATATCGTTGTGTCCTACTCACGCGTCAAGGCTCTCGCGATGCGAACGCGAACGAACTAAATAGGGTGGATACACCATTTGTGGCCACTGTAAGGTATTGTACCAGTTTTGGCCACTTCTTAAAAAATTGTAATATTTTTCCGTGTAAGCAATAAATGTAACCTTATATTTCTAACGGTATACTAAACAAAATAGTTATGATGTGAAATTCTCCACATAATAATGATCTGCAAGCAATTTAAAATTAAGATAATTATGCACATGGCCAAAAACAGTGCAATGACTACAAACGGTACATCTTCCCTAGTCGCGTGCCTCCAGAGTCGACGTGTACACGTGTTACGACTGGTTTTATATTTTCGTGTGTTTAAAGTTGTTTTTAAAGGTAAGTTTTCCTAATTTCTAGGCTGCGTTATGCGCCATATTATTACGCAGATGTCGTTCTATTGAAAAATACATCTACTTTAGTTTATTTTGATAGTGCAATCGTATTTAAAATGTCAAGAATTTTGTGTGTGTTTGGGATTAATTATAAAATGACAGCTCGGTACACAGTGGATCATGATCCACTAAACTAAGGTCGTATTCAAGTTCTCTGTTGATTTATCTCTTTTAAATATTCATTGAAGCAATTTAACTTCAATTTTTTTTTTAATTAACGTATTTTTTATTTTTAACCAAAGAGGTTGCTTTATATTTCTTTCAATGTAAGAAGTTTTGCTGTTTTAGTTACGATTTTACTATTAATCTTATACCTTGATACCATAGAGGTCATTTTGGTTATTATCTGTTGATTTTGAACCAAAAAAGTTTGCTCGATATTATCTTAAATTTAAAACATTGCACTGTTTGAGTTAACATTTCATTATTAATATTGTTACGTAATACCAAAGGCATAATTTCCGTTTCGTTTGTGTTAAAATCCTCCATAATATTTACAGAGACTGCATGATTAAATAAAAGATTGATTTCACTATCAAATGTGCCTTATTTTCTATGTCTTGCACATCATGATTCAATGTGTAAGTACTGTGGTGAGCCACTGTAGATTTTTGGATGATTAACCGTAGCCGACCTGCAGTCCACAGTGGATCATTTCCCATTTTTTAAAAAAACGTTTATATCTTTTTTGTATCACTCGACATTACACAATAATAACGTATTTAAAATCATCCAATAACTATGTTGATACCAAATTTCAGCCTCTTTGCTCAATCCATTATAAAGTTACAGCCCTATATAACAAGACTGAACCACTGTCGGCACGCTGACCCTGTACACTTAACCCTTCGTGGTCACACGGGGGTTAATCGCAGTCCAAGAGTAAATTTCGAGTTCAAATGTCGCACCTTTACGGCTTTCAAAGGGGATTTTCCGCAAGAAAATATCCCTTTTTCCACAACCGTGGAAAATCGCTCTTCTTCAACTACAAATTACATCATATCAGAACTTACATTTCTGGAAAAAGAATAGAAATATTACGAATGTATAATTATCACTGAAAAGTTAAAAGCTTCAAAAATACGAAAATGGTAACTCAAAAATAACGCTTGGGTGCAGTGAACCCCATGTGAACAATTTATGATTATAAGAAGCTTGTGGCTGTTAATCATACGCGCAGTGACTCCATTTAAATCTAGATAATTCCTGTCTACTAAAATGCTCTCAAAGGATAGTGCAATAAAGCGAAGTCTTACCTGCTAAAACGTGACCAGCTCCGTTATTTTCATTAATCTAGGATAGTAGCAGTGGAAGGGAGAATGACAGCGAAAGTACAGGAGAGAACGGAACACGGGATAAGGTACCCAATTAAAGATTTTAAGAGCAAACGGTATGCTAATACGTCGTTAGGGAGTAACGCTAGCCTAGTGCTGCGATGATGAAACACGGCAACGGGAACGAGGGTAGTAAAGGAGGCTGTAGAAAAAAAGAGTGTCAATAAGACTACGCTGTGCTTGCTTTCTCGTAAGTGGACTACCTACGTGGAGCTTTCGAATAATTAAGTGGAGGCTGCGCATTTGAAGAAACCGAAGTGACGGTTTTTCTTTAAAAAGGAGGAAGGAGGAAGAATACGTCACATCGCTGATGTGGTCGTCGTTTCGGAAGAGATTCGATCGTTTACGCGTGTCTCGCGTCGTCGAGCGCGGAAGTATTTCATTGCTCGCGAAATGAAATATTAGCCACGCCCGTGGTAGGCGATGAATTAAAGAAAATTATTGAATACGCCGGGCAATGAGTAATTCGTTCATCTCGGCGAGAGTGTAGCATTAATAATTAGAATGAACCGAGTAATTAATGCGAAGTGCATCCTTACTTTGGAAAGCCGCTGGCGCTTTCTGAGAACGGGACGCGGTATTCCGTTGGAACGATCTGTTCCGCTGGTGGGTTTGGTAAGCACGGAGAAAAATTGCTCGCTTTGAAGGAAGTGGCTGTTTTTAAAAAGGTTTGATTTAATAAGAGCGTTGTACTTTTCTTCTTTCTCTCGGAATCTCGCGCCTCTATACGCCTTATTAATTTACAATTTAGTCCCCTTTGTATTTTTCTTATTATTTCGTTACTCCCTTTTCTCTTTATTTATTCGCTTCTTCTGCTGTTAATTTGTGTACGTATTCTAAATATAGGTATGAGTGTATCAAAATTTACATCTAGGGTATGCATAATTAAATGCAATCCTTCGTTACTTTTATTTCTGAAGGAAGATAATTCTTTATTGAGGTCAACAAGTACCTGCATGAAATGAAGCTGAAAATGTAAGGAACAGGAATTCTTCTGTTTCATATTCTATTATAAAATATGCAACAAGAAGCATTATTTCCTTACTGTTGCGGTATATAGGGGAAGTATGGGCATGACGGGGTAGCGAGGTAAGATGGGGTATCTCCCTAAACCCTAATTAAAAGATGCTAGGCACGTGACAAATACATCATTAAGAAGCCACTGTATTATAATAATGTGGTCGCTGGCAAAAGCGAGCGGGGGAGCACGCGTTTTTATTTATAGCTGTGAACCGTTTGCGTGCTGCGTCGATGTTATTTCGTGTGATAAAAGGATTTGAAATAAATATATATTTAAGAATGGTAAGTCTATTAGTTCTCTTCTATGATAATCTCCATTTCATCTATTTTAATGTGACATATTCAAAATTTCAATATTTCTTTATTTGTTGTACAAATATATTAATCTTGGAAAACGATGCTTTGAGGCAAGATGAAGCCCTTGATACCTAACCCCATCATGGTTGTTCATGTGAGATTAAGCAACGTCATCATTATAATTTAATTAAAATAAATCTCGTTATTTTTAGTTCGAATTTATAAAATACTTAGGCAAATCATTTCGGTACCCCATTTTACCCCGCGGTAGGGGCAAGACGATTTTTTTCCATCTGTTTTGTAAAGTTTAATAACTTAGACGCCTGACCTTAGATAGTCCGAAGTGTGTAACAAATTTTAAATCATTAACTTATAGTTGTATTTGCAGTAATAAAGACTTAATTAATAGGTACAATCATCACTTTATTTGCATTTTTCCGTAACTTCCCCATCATGCCCCTACTTCCCCTACTACCAGGCAAATAATTATTCGGTTTAGTAAAATATCTTGTAATTGTAATTTTTAACGAGAAATAGGCATTTTCCAAAATCCACAATGGTACAAACGATCTCGTGTCTTCTATTAACGACTTTTAAGCAAACTTTATATAGATTTTGCTTTATTATTTGTTTCTAATGCGAGAGTTGTATAGTCCACTATCTTTCAGGAAAACAGTTAATAATTTAAAAAGTAATTACTCTACCAGAGTAATTTAAAATACACTGTTGTTTGAGTAAATATCTACCGTACGCCAGCAACAAAGAAACAGACAGAATTGTCTGAGACGGCTTTGTTGTGTGTTTACTTATAAGATTTATACTCCTTTATTTTATAACTCAGATGTCCGATGCGAATAATTGTTACCGAGACAAAAGGAATTTGAATGAATGAGTGAGGATCTAATGCGCTTCGCAAGGAAGATCAGAAGTTGGAAACAGAAAAAGGACCACCTGAATAAAACGCGAGCTACGAATAATCCCTTTGAAAACGGGACTTTCCAACGTAATTCAGGCAACAAGGAAAACCGCGAAGGTAATTTTTTATGAATAAGCTGATTTTAAAGTTTGAATTACCGAAAAGTGGGCGAACGAATTGGATTCGTGGCGATGTCTGAAATTTTACGAGCAGAAGCAATGAATCCTTCGCTTCAATCGATGGAGCAGTATTACGTTACCCAGATTAACCGAATGTTCATCGAGCCTAATTCAATCTTCAATTAAAATAGGTCGCCGTCCTCCACGGCCAAACACATATCGTGACCATCACTTCAATGAATGAAAACCTGCCAAACTTAATATAGAACGATGCCACAGTGTTAAGTAAGTCCTCATTTGTAAAAATTTTAATTAAATTTGAACTGAATTAAATCACAACGTCTATCGATTGGTGCTGCTTTCAAGTATCTAAATTTCGCCTTTTTCATTATCATCGAGATCCAGCTTCGTTTTCTTTGCTATTTAGAAGTTTCAAGTGGGGCAGTTGATTACAAGAAGCAAGCGCCATGTTTAATCTCGCGAGCGTACGGGCCAGTCACGTGGCTAGAGGTTGCATAAATCTATCTTAAACTGTCAGAAAACGACCGCGAAGATGCGCGAAACACTTCGCTGTGATTCATGAGGATGATATTGCAACGTTGTTCCTTATGTGTTTTAGTAGATATGTAAGTACTCCCTGATATATTTTAGATCGCCGTAAAGGTTCCAGGAAGGCGTTAAACGCCTCAAGTGGCTATCGCCTCGTATTCTTAGCGAACGAATTACGGTCTGACATCTGTCGCTGTCATTTACGATGGGCGATTTTTCCTCCTTTAAATACCACTAACCATACTTTGAGTACCTACGTTCAATTTGTGCATGAGCGCATGTATAACTGTGAATGTAAGTTTCAAACGATGAAGCATCAGCTTAAATCATAATTCCTTTGTAGTTAGCAGTAATAATAATAATAGGAGACCCATTATCCCAAAAGTCAACCACCGCCTTTGTGGAGCATACCTCTTTTCACCGAAATGAAATTCTTTTTTTTTTTTTATCTCGAGCGTGCAATAATAATAAACAACATTTTAAAAATTTTATACAAAAATTTTCTTTCAAATCCAATAACACGCATACCAAACCGCGAATCTTTTTCTCGCAGTTTCTTCTGTACGGCACGTGGAATTGTAATAATTTATACGAGGATAATTGTAATTTATACGGTACATTTAATAATCACTGATAGCATTACGTCAACATGTGAGTATATTTTATTTTCCGTTGAAGCAACGCGAATAAATGCAATATGTTAATGGCTCGCAACATTTCGATACATTGAGTTTCATTTCATTAATTCATTTCAATAGCATCGAATCAATTTAATCAATACCGATGCGCGCACGGTCCTTTTGAAATCTATATAGCATCAAACCCGCGAAACATCTGTCAAATTCAAGCAAGGTCTAAATCCCAAATTCATTCGCGCGCTAGTCCGTGACTCATTATTCGTGGAATAATGAATAATTTCGCGGATACTGGCGCGAGTTACGCGGCCAATACGGGAAACAATGAATGGGGAAAGGGAGCTTAAATAATACACTTTCAAAGGGATAGTGTGTATGTATATCATTATTGTGTTAAGCGCCCGTCGCAATGCTTCGAATAATTATTAGCATGGAGCATCGATATTTCTGTGTTCGTAAATTATATGGGTTCCTCTTCGACGCGTCTATTAATTATGAAAGTATTATTCAAGAGAGACAGCAGGGAATTAAACAGAAGCAATCGTGGGTTTATTTTACTCACTGTTGCTGCAAGCATTGTAATAAATTTCTGTATCCTCCTTGTCTTAATAAAGCATTGTTCATAAGCCACATTCCTGCATATTTGCAGCTGCACTCTACGTGTCTCATTACACACGTGGGAGCGTGGCTTTAAGAGTCCTCTGCGCCACGCGATGCACACGTGCGGTAAAGGCTTCATTTTCAAGAAAATTGACTTTGAATTTCAGCTAAATAGGGTAGAGTGGGGCTAAAAGTCAAATTTTTCGTATAAACATATACAAAATTTAGTACTAACAATCTAGAGACATCTGTTGTTATTTTGTACAAACTATAACTATTATGCTTTGCGTTCACGAAGTTCGTTTATTGATACTGTTATTTTCTGTTGAGTTATACCACAAAATATTTGTCAATGCAAAATGGACGCACGGGGCAAAAAGTCCATTGCATATGGTAGAAAGTCCCAAATGTCTTTTCGTGTAACATTAAACTAAATAAGTAAAAAACTCTTTTCAAATCAACAAATACTGATTAAACCAATCCTTTTTGGTATACAATATTGAAAGGAAAGCATGACTTCTTTACCAAAAAATATAAATATAAGTCAGAGGCACACTTTGACCTAAAAACTAAAAAAAATCGCTCAACTAAAACAAAAACACTATTTAAAGACTTTGGCATCATTTCTTTATAGTTTGGCCATCTAATTATGAAAACAAATGATGAAATATATATTTTCAGTCTGAGGGACTTTTTGCCCCAATGGTACCTCTATAGTTTCTGCGATATATACGTTCGAAAATATTATCATCCAGCAATAAACAATATCATACACACATTACTAAAGAAGCATACAATTTTAACGTACTTGGCTGATACGCTTTTAAACTGTGGTTTACTTCGTATAAAACAACAAAGACGACGTATTTCTTTTAGTTTTCGATACATAAAATAACGAAGGCGTCGTGTAATTCGCACGAACGTCCAGGAGCGACTGGCGACTCTGTGGTCACCTCCGTTTCCTCTCACCTTTTACTTAGTATACTGCCAAACTCAATACATTGTTTACGAATAGAGATTTTGAATTCGGGACTTTTTACCCGCCGAACTTTTAGCCCCACCCTACCCTACGCGTGCACCCTAGGCGCCTGAGAGGCACGTGTAGGTGATTCAGAACGCGTCAGCTATCCGTATAATGTTAGCTACTTTTCTGATCCAAATACAATTTTCATTAGTCCCAAGCAATCTATCTACACCTGTCAATTTAAAAAAAAAATGGACCGTCGTAAAGTCCAACCCTGCAAGCCTTCTACAAACCTATCTCAAGAATCCTAATTTACGACGTCACCAGCAGCAAAGTGCCTCGAAAAGCTCCGAAGCCGTGCTGCCCTCGTATACTTAATTTGCACAACAGCGCACACCCTCAATTTATCAGAAAGCTACGAAACATTTGTTCCCGCAAATCACATTTGCTCCGCCGAAACGTGGCCCATTTATCCGGCTTTATTAATTCCAGAACACTCCCTTTACCACCGCGTTTCCTACAGGCGCGCTGATAATGCGATCGAGAGACACGTACTTCGTCGCGACGTAACTGATCGTTTCTCGAACGAAATTTCCTCTTGGCATCGAAATGTTACATAAACTGTAAAGCTGTCGCTCGATTCTCGACGCTCCACCGATTACGATCTTTATTAATCCCACACCCCCCCCCCCCCCCCACCCGACGTTTCGTTCGTCGACAGAATCCGCCAGGGTGAAAGTGAGTCGTTTGTTACGACGTGCATGTTTCCGTTTCGCGTAAACGCTCGTCAGGGATCGTTGTTGCATGGAGCGCGGTGGTAGGATTGAAATATGCACGGGACGTGCCACTCACGGTACCGTTCACAGAAGGAAAACAAAATCAGCGCGACAGGCGTGGCACGTTTCACGCCCTGCAAGTGTCAACTGCTTTGAATTTATCGCGTTTTTACTTGTCTCGAAATTGAGGCGAAATAAACAAAGAAGAGTTACCGAGGGAAACGCCGGCGAATCAGCTCCCCCGTCTACTGTCGCCGTTTACGCGATCCAATGATTTTCAGCTTCGTAATATTCCCATCTCTTATATCATTTCCTCCAGCAGAAGAGACCCGCGGCCTCGCGTTTATATTGCGGGGAATATCGGTTTTCGCGCAGAATCGTTCGGCAAAAGCGTTCCACTTCTGTTGTTCCTTACAACGGACTGTATCAAACGGAGTGACAAAGGAACCGAGGGACCTTAAAGGAAAGCAGTATGCGCGTAATTTGATTCTTTTTAACCCGGCTTATGTTTCAGTTTTAATATGTGCCCCCTTTTCCGGCAAGAAGAATTGCTGTATTTGTCGAAGGAAACGCGAGCCCCACGTTGATTGCGTTCGCAAGTGTGCTTCTTATAATCCCATTCGGTGGACCTGGGAATCTCGTTGGTTTCTTCTCTACAAAGGACAGGAGTCAGGGGAGCTAAGTAATTGTTACTCTGGGAAATCGACGACGGACCTCGATTCTTTAAATTTTATATTTTCTCAAGACGATCGCATTTTCTTACAAATGCCTCGTTTAATTAAGCTCGTGTACTTCAGCGAGATACATGGTTTTTATCGATGTTAGCCATTAAGTACCGTTTTACTAATAATGTCTTCGGTTAAATCCGCCCAACGGAGAATTCTTGGCTAGAAAATTCTCGGTCTCTGCAGGTACTGCAGCAACCTGATCCTAATGAGTGTCATTAAATAGAGTGATAGAATTTATCTCCCGATACCAGAGATGGGCAAAATTTATATTTAATTAAAATTTCGAATAACGAATAGAAGTTGAAAAAAATATTCACTATGTGTCGAATAAAGTTGACCCGGGTTAACTTTATTCGTCAAATAAAGAAATTAACTTTATACGTTATTTAATGTACAGTTAAGGTAACTTTTATCTGATCCGTTAGTTAAATAATTTTTTATTCTTTCCCTGCAGCAATTGATATTTCCAACTCTGGACATCGCTTTTATAATATAAATTTAAAATATTGAGAACGTGGGT
Organism: Andrena bucephala; assembly: GCA_947577245.1. Classification (NCBI taxonomy): domain Eukaryota; kingdom Metazoa; phylum Arthropoda; class Insecta; order Hymenoptera; family Andrenidae; genus Andrena; species Andrena bucephala. Next base: position 12,674,842 of record OX387715.1, read on the forward strand.
CAAAATAGACCCAGGCACGGCTGTCCAATGATTAACGAGTGAAGGTTCAGTTTGCTTCTGTAAAAAATTAATCTTGTGATGTATTTTATACCTATAGGAGGGGCAAAGTTAGATTAGCTAAATGTCTAGAATCTCGTGGCGCAATACTTTGGTCGCCTTTTCTAGGGATATTTATTCTAAGACTACCAAGTTCCAGCTATTTAGCTAAAGCTTGTTTCGCTGAATACATAATTTGCAGAAGAAAGGAAATTTCCACGCTTTGGAAACACATGCCCTGAAAAGTGAGGCTTCTCCTCAGCCCCTTAGCAATAAACAGGATCAGCCGTTTCTACTAAAAAGTCCCTCCTCAAAAACACCCTTATTCCGCGATCATCTCGTAAATCCATCCCCATTGCAGGAGCTAACACATTTTTCCTCTCCCTCCGAGTCCAACAGACATATTCAAGAGTCCTGTTCGCGGTGACTCGCCGCTGTATAATTAATCTAACAAAAAGCAAAAACGCCGGAGCATACGTAGAAGATCTGCCCAGCAGAAAATTGATTCGCGCGAAATACGATCCCATCGTTCACGGCTGGCTGCCGTCAACGTGGCCAATCTAATTACAGCCGGGATTTATGCATCAGCCAGACTCCAAGAATAGCAAACGGCCGGATGATGTCGTTTTAATGCCAACCACTCGTCCATTATTCATTCGTACCACCCTTCGATTAATTATTATCCTGATAAACGTCACACGGCGTACGTCCTCGCGATAAATCGTTGCCCCGGCGACGCGTGTGGCCGACAAAACGCGCAATTGATCGTGTCAACATCGCGACAGGGTAATTAACACACAATTCTTCCTGTTTGTTCTTTCCTTGAGAGAGGCTGATCAGCCGTGGCCCCTCCAGCGAGCGAAAGATAAACCACGAATTACGAGTTCTCGCAGCTCGTTGTCACGTTAATGCGGGATTTGCAGGGCGTTAATGCAAGCCCCCTGGATTTTCGCGCGTCACACGGCCGCTTTTATTCGAACGCGTTTTGGAGAACCCCCGCTGCGAGCCTCCATCGACGACTAACATTTCCGGTGGCATTCGTAACGCGAAACCATTCAGGCGGTGAACAATCAAGCACGCGTCAAAAGTGTGAACTTTGGTACCTATATGAATTTTCAAAAAGTTTCAATGCACGAATTTTCTGACGTACTGATCGCATAGAGTTTGATCCTGCCTAATCGTCAAGTCTAGATTTTCGATTTGAGTATTCTGAAATAATTTATTTCGAATAAGTACCTAACCGCGTTAGGTTTCGTGCTCCTTTTATGAAACGTATAGCGGAATGTTTAATTTGAAGCGCCGATGGTACGCGTGGAGTGGCAGATTTGTCGTGAGGGACGATTAAGATTTCTTTTTCAGGGTTTAATGAAGATCGCTAATTGCCGGAGAAAATTAAACGTGAGTTAGGAAATGGAATTGTCACGGCTCGGAGCGGGGCCGGAATGAATGCTATTTTATTTCAAGCGGAATCGGCCGCGATGAAGGTCCTAATGCGACGTTTTATCAGTTTCAGCGGAAATCAAGTGAAATGGTATAATACGGGCTGCCACAGGCTCTCCGCACATTTTGGATTAACCATGACAGGCTTAAATTAAACGGTCGCGCCACTGATAAGAAGGATTTCATGGGATCTGTCTTCTTTTGTGAAAGACGTCCGACATGATTGCGTATCACGAATCCTTACGGAAATTTCTAATCTAAAGGGACCTGGGATTAAAGGACGATTAACTGTTCTCCGTAAATTTAGGAGCTTAGTTTCAAACGTTTTCAAATGTGTGTTTATAAAAACTGAAGATCATGTTGTGAATATGTATCTTTGTGTATGATATTGAAAGTGTCCTATACAAAAGTGGACATACACCTATGTCTTCAATTCTTAGTTTAAGCTGTCATGAATAATCCACGTTAAATTGATCATTTTTCACGATCGATATCGGAGATTTTGATGAAATTGAAAAATTATGTAATCCACGGGAAATTAGGAGTGGTTTAAGTCATCGTTTCACAAGTTTCCAAATTTTGTTTATAATTTTCGGTTTAAAAACAAATTTATTCAGAAATCCTAATTATTTTCCATCAAAATAGGAAAAGGTTACTTCCTGCGATCAATAGTGTCTGGAGATAAAAATACAGAGGTGGGCAAAGATTGCAAACTTTCATAGCTTTTTTTTAAACAAATTCAAAACCTGTAAATTAACCTCCCCTTAATTTCACGCGGACTATTTACATGATATTTGCATTCCGCGAAAATGCCTGATATAAGTCGCAACAAGCGATCGATTTGACATACAAGACCCATAATTTAAATTCCCAAGACAAAGTAAAAAATACGTTACATTTTGATCTTTCACAACCCTAACTTTACATCCTGTTGTACACACTCAATTTGCCCAAATGAAAGGTAACGTAAAATCAATAATGCTACGAATTAAATATCTGAAACCTATAACGAAAAAATTCAGTCACTATCGTTTTCTTAAAAATCACGAGAAGCTTAAATATACTTATCCTTATCAATGCTCCATTTTATTTGATTTTCTAATCTTGGTAACCTAAATATTTAAAACGAATTAAAGAAATAAAAAAACACTTAAACAACTATTAAAAAAAACTCAAAATGATATATGTAGATTGGATCATTCTAATTTGGGAGAATTTTTTTCACGTGCAGTAACGTAACAGAAGAGAACGAAAAATACGAAATGAAGCTGGAGTGAGGTCCCCACGAAAGGGGCCACGTACATAAATCACGGGCAAGAAGGTGCTGCAGAATCTGCTCCTACATGATCGAGTTCACTTCGACTTCGTGTAGCAAGAAAGACTCGCATCTATACGACAATAAGACGGCGTTTGGCCGGGGCCGGGAAGTGCTCGAAACCCCGGAGGAATTCCCCGGAAAGTTTAAGCAGAACGAATAGATGGTAGGATGGGGCGGAGGGAAGAGTGGCCAGAGAAGAAAAGTAGCTCTTAGGAGGAATGAGAAGATAGAGGTTACATCCGCTAATAAGTGGTGGCTTGTTCGTGTCGGAGGTGGAGCCCGGAGCATCGTCAAACATCTCTAAATCCTTTTCCTGCCGTTATGCACCTCCTTCCGCCATCGTCAAGAAAATATTGGGAGTGCGCAAGAGAGATTGAAACTGAATCGTCGCGCTGGACGAAAGTCGAACGCTGAATACCAAGCAGAAGAAGGCGAAGCAAGTGCTTTTCCATGGCCCAGCTGTGTAAGAATTTGAGTGTTTTAAGGGTACCCACCCTTCGGTCAGAATGCTTGAAAAATACGTGATTTTCATGAATTAAAAAAAAAAGAAACTGAACAACATACAGTGGAGAAGCTTTTTGGAATTTATTACTACATATTTTAAGAAGGAATAAAAAAATTATTGTTTGAATTTTATCAATTTTTGCATTAGATATACAGCATTCATTATACCACTGCAGAAATTAGAGCTCCTGACGGGCGCCATCAGAACTCGTGACGGGATCGTCTGAAGTAAAAAAACTAAAAATATTATTAAAATATATGTAAACAGTTATCGCCTTATGTACAAAGTAATTTTGGATCACCCATTTTTTTTTTATGGACAGATGTATGCGTAGAATAGCATGCTTCTTTGCAACATTGTGTTTAAACAATCGCCAAATTGTTTGTTTGCAATGAAGACGGATACCTAAGGCGATAACCGTTCACATATATGTTAAGAATATTTTTAGTTTTTTAATTTCATCAAGAGCTCTAATTTCTACAGTGGCAAAATGAATGCTGCCTATCTAATGCAAAAATGTATAAAGTTCAAACAATAATTTTTCACGTGTTTTTCAAATATGTAGTAATAAAGTCCAAAAAGCTTTTTTACTGTATGTTGTTGAGTTTCTTTTTTTTTAATTCATGAATATCATGTATTTTTCAAGCGTTTTGACCGGAGGGTACCCTTAACTGCGAAATAAGCGTGCTCCGTGGAAATGCAAAATGATATTTGCGCGATGATATTTCTTTGTAGAGAGAAAACCAGTGTGTATATTTCATTGTATTGTATCAAATTTTATTTAATTTTTTACCTGGTGTTTTACTAGAACGTTTAATCTGATTTTCGCCGTATATTGGCAGACAGATATTCGGTTTTATTTGCCACTTTAATAATTGGTACGCGTTGATACAATATAATAGTTCATAATTGCTTATTTGATGGTGTCGTTAATGTAGGTCTCAAATTGTTGTCAATTAATAACATGTTTTACGAAATATATTTATCAGTAATATTAACATACCTCGTTACAGAAAATATGTTTTAAGTGATATCGTAAGAAAACTGCGATTTTCGCAGTTTTATATTTCTTGGATTTACCTAAGACGTGTTGGGAATAAGCTCTTCAATTGTCGTCGCAATTTCCTTCGGAATAAAAGCTCGGATCGAAAGAGTAAGATTAAATTCAGATGAAACATCTATTGTCGAAGCACAGATCATTAGAAGTCCACTGTGACAGGAAAATGATAAGTAAATGAAGCATAAGGATACAAGAGCGATCTCGCTTCCGAATATTGGAGGAAAAAGAATCGGTCGTCTGGATCGCTGAACCGTGCTTCAAACCCGGATCTTTCGCTTACCGGATGACTGCTCTACAAATCGAGTTATCTTGGCTGAATTCTTTTCCGACGAATTCTTTTTCCCTAAGAATATTCCTACTTCTTTTTAGAACACCTCACACTGTATTCTTTCCCCAAATTCCACTTTCAAGATGACTGTCACCTGTGACAACTTCATTTTTTATGATTTACTGTAAACCTACCTTTTTCGGAACACTGAATGTTGCCTATATCATTTCCTTAAGGGTACTAGCGAGCCATTGTTATAAAAAATGAAGCATTTCTTTTTCATTTAATTAGAAAGAAATAAATTAATATTGAGACTTGTTCCCTGCCTACTTACTACCCTTAAGTCTGAAATCCAAGATGGGTGTCGCGTGTGATTTAACATAATAATCCACGATTTACAGTGTCTTTAGACCACCGAATGCTGTATTTCGTCTAAAAGTATTTACGCGCAGTGAATGAAATTCTATAAGAGAAATATAGTGTTGAAGGGGCAAACGTTTGCAAACTTGTACATAGCTGAAGAATCTGTTAAAGGTAGTTCCTTGTCAATTCACGGTTACATCTACAGGTGAATCCATTTCCCGTCGTATCTGCCTCGAAGGCGGAAGCTTATGTTACTTTCGAAGAATAATAAGCAAGTCCGTAGGCAATATTGAAGTCCTCAAAGTCCTGGAGCACTCCACGGAAACTTTTCCCGATTCTGTCCGTTTCCGAACTGACGCGATAAAGGAGGACAGATAAGGCCCGGAGAAAGAGGGAACCGTTAAAAGCGGGAAATGAAGTAATGGAGGAGAAGATCCTGAGGAAATGGCGATATGAAGTAACAAAATGTGATGTAATTGTAAAATTTGAATAGTTAAAGTTGATCTGCTCTCAGACCAGAGCAATGCCCCATGGTACGTTAACAGCAATTTGCTGAAAGAAGCTACCTTTCAACTACTTCGAAGTGTGCAAATGTTCTTTTCAAAGACTTCGCATAGTTTCATGCGTATTTCTGCAACGCTGAAATCATTTAAAGGGGTATTCTTGTCTAGAGGGCCAATTATTATTATATATGGCTGCATTCTTTTTTTACAACTTACTGCAATGTTGATAAATACGTGTGGATAATGCTCATCGTTCTTAAAGAAGAGCATAAAATTGATCTTCTAGACGAGAATACCCCCGTAATTAATCCTTCGTTTAATTTACTTTCGTACATGTAAAATCCTTGGGCCGTGATTAAATTCATTTTGATTAAGTAATATTGTCACCAAAGGCGATTAATAAGTGACAACGAGGCATGCAGATAAAATATTATAAGAACATAAAAAATATTGTAATGTTTATGGAATATTTCTTATTTTTAATGTTTAGTAAAAAGACAAAATCTCTTGCGACATTGAAATCTCTGGCATGCTTGCAGTTTACTCGGGAAATTATTTCCGAAGGCAACATTTCGCAATTTTACCCACGGTTCGCGGGAATTTTCAATTAGTTTATGGAATTAGCGAAGTCATTGAAGCACGTGGAAACGTAGTTAGATAGTTGGCGGAAACCACTGCATGAAAGGCTTGGGATCGATTGAGCTGCGTTTCCTTCTGGATTACGAAGAACCCTCTTACCCGAACAGGATGATAAACAAGTATTCAACTGCGTCGGGAATGGCTTCCGGAAGCGTGTAGGACTTTCAGCTAAATACTTGACTGCTTAGCACGAGTAGTATCGGCGAAAAACGAAAATAGAAAGACCTCCCTCGTTTCCATAAAAATTAATTTCATAAAACACGAACGCTTACCCCTGACAATTCTTAATAGCAGCAAATGCAACGTCGCTATTGCGAGCTTCCCAACGATAAACGAGGATGCCATAACGTCGTTCCTCTTTTTCACATTTCGTAGAAAATTTAATGAACCTCTGAAACTCCGTTAAAACGTAATTTGGAGAAGCTCCTCTAATGTCAATTTTCAAAGTCATTCGCGTGGTAAATACGTACATGTTGATCAGCTTCCATGCGTCTCGACCGCGCAGTTAAAACGTTAGCTTCGAGTTAAAGGGAAACAGACAGATATTTCTTTCTCTTTAATCAACCCTTTCATGCCACAGATAACCTGGCTGCAAAGCTTGCATGTTGTATACAAATTCAAATTAGAAATCCCTCCTCGAACAGTAACGATCTTACCACGTTGCACGTTGTGGGAATGTGGCTAGGCAACACTGAAAATATTTAAGCTCTTAAAATCGAATAAATGGTAATATTATAATAAATACTGTTTGATTTTCGGTACCTCAAAACATTTATTAACGAAGTTCAGATTTTGACAGCTGAAATAGCATTATCATAGGCAACTTTTTTTTGCCAACTGTTAAAAGTCATGAATAATAAAATAAACTCTGCCCCTACATTTCGTTCCACCGTACTTTACACACGCATGTTACGATATACTCGTACACACATGTCTCGTTGAAACAAGCAAAACAGAGATATGGTTCATGAATAAAATCTCCGCAGAACGTTACCACCTTTCTAGAACGGTATTCCCACCACCGTCTTACCAAGAATTTCAATATTTATTTTATAACAGACCTTACAAAGCTGTTCCACCTCGCTCGCTTTTCCTGCTTCTTCTTTAATTCTATCTCAAGTAAATTTGTGCTCGGAGGAAAGTAATCGTCGACTTCTCTTTCACGGCATATTGTAGGAAAAAGAGCAGCTGGGGTCGCCAGTCACCCCCAGCATGACAAATGCGCGAGGCACGATAATACAGTTGACTAAGACCATTTTATATAACATTTCACCACTGTATACTTCGTATAACGGAAATTTCACTGCGGCCTTATAAGCCAGACACAATAATCCGTTACTGAATAAACCGGCTGGTAAGTTGATTGAATTCGTAAGGAAAGGATCTCGCAAGGGTCCTATTCCCCCCGCTGTGCGGGGGAGTCAAAATGGACATTCGAGGAACGGCCGGAGGGAGTCTCGCAAAAAAACCGAAGACGAAGGATACATTGATCACTACATTGATCGATTCACCGGCGGCTACCGTTCGTCGTACGGCGGAGTCTCCCAGGGAAAAAGGCTGAGAACTGCTGATCCAGAGAGAATGTCTGAAGGCCCCAAGGACCTGGGGAAAGAGGACGAGCAGAAGAAGAATTCCACTCGTAAAACACAAGAGGATAAGAAGCAAGGCGGGGGTGGGAGAGACAAAAGGAACGATCACATATTATACGCGGGGCATATATCTCTCGTTTTATGTGCCGCGTGACTGTTTCCCTGCTGGGTGTACTTACATACGTGAGCGTGAAATTTTTTCCCCCGAGTTTCGATTCCCGCACCGCGTCTAATTCGTTCTTGGGCGACACTCGAATTAGCGGCCGCGGTGTTACGCTAATTAAACGAGGAGCCCGGGCATTAAGCGGGGGAGCAGGGGCGCCTCGAATTACACCGAGTGTATCGTTATGTAAATTTTCTAAGCCAGTCGCGTCCGCGAAGTCAAATCCCGCGTCCCCAGTGGATTTTACCCATGCGTGGAAAGCTCGATTACTTGGTCCCGGATAATAAGCAAGTCCGTAACCGATGTAGGAACGATCCCCTCGAAATCCCGATAGAGTTTGTTGGGAAAGTTTCGTCGGGCGCCAGCTCGCTACGCGCTGGAAATTCGGCTGGCGCGCGCGTCCCCGTGCAGAACGCGAAAAGCGGATACGCGTAAAGAGAAACAGATGCAAATTGGATTACACGACGCGTCACGCGCGTTTTGTCAGCCGCGAACTCAAATTTTCAAAGGGGGGATATTTAACGTATCCAGCGTTTATTACACGGCCTCTTTGCATTCGACTTCGGATCTGGATCGCCTATACCTGCTGTTGCAAAAGAATTTTTAATTAACGGTACGTATGGAAGTGGAGGGGATTTGATCACAGAGTGGGTGGGATCGGTGGATATCTAAATGTGGAAAAAAGTAATTTGCAAAAAATTCTTTCAGTGATATGTGACGCAGTAACGTACACATTGGTTCGTATTAATTTTTTCGAAATATGTTTTCCCGATGCTCTATGGATATCTAGGGGAGGGGTGCCTATATCGTACCACTTAAGGGGTTAGGCCACCTTGGACGGAGCAAAATCGCAGTCATTGTCGGCATTTTTTTTTAAGATGATAATAAAATAAACAGAAAATTTAATATGAAGCCTGTTATTATACAACTCTCGCCAGAAAATATTGTATTTTTTTTTCTTACAAAATCTTACAAAAATCTTGAAGAGTGACGTTTTCCACGGTGTTCAATCTCACGGCTATACCGTTTGACTTAGAACAAAAAACCAAAAAGATTTATTTTCTACATGCCTGAAACTAGAGAAGTACGTGTGGAAATCCATAAACATTCATTTGTCTCGAAATGGTGAACATGCGGAGAAAAAGTGCATTTTATTTTTTTATAAAAGTGTCAATTGCAAAGAATATGTTTAAGATATCGCAAAACCGCTACGTACTTCTCTAGTTTTATGCATGTAGAAAATAAAACTTCTTAGTTTTTTGTTCTAAGTCAAACGGTATAGCCGTGAGATTGAACACCGTGGAAAACGTCGCCCCTCAAGATCTTGGGTATCACGGCTCTACCGTCGCCATTTTGTAGGAAAAAAAATAAGATTCTTTCCGTCGAGAGTTGTACAATAACAGGCTCCATATTGAATTTTCTGTTTATTTCATTATCTTCCTAAAAAAAATGCCGAAAATGACTGCAATTTTGCTCCGTCCAAGGTGGCCTAACCCCTTAAGACATTTTACGTTATATTTCATATTTGGTAGTAATTTCAACGCAAATGACTATTGGATATTGTAACTTGATCTTTTAGGCACCTACTCTTATACGCTTAACCTTTAGTGGAGAACAAATTAATTTGTTATTAATCGTTTTGTCACATATTGTAAAAGGTAGGATTTAGGCAACCGGTCTCCTAAATCGTACCTCCACTAAAAATATTATCAATAACAAATAGAGTAGAAAATATTCAACATACAGTAATGATTATTATATAGTTACATATACATATGTACATAACCTATATAACATACGATTTGTCAAATCCTACTGGTACGATTTAGGAAACATGATCAATTTATTTATAAATATCAATTTAAACATTATAATGAATGTAGTATGGACTTAAAATGAATGTAAAATATTCTACATTAAACCCGCTTTTAGAAAAATACAAAAATACAGGACAAAATTGCATTGTTTGATTATTATCAGTTAAAACAAACTGGTAAAAAGTTACATCAATCATACCTGATTTGTTAAATGTTTATAGCACGCACAAAATAGCGTGTAAGCTCAAAAGGTTTTGTTTCTATTTCTTATTTCGCATTTACTTGATATTTTTATCATCAGATGTTGTTTATATTCATTAATTACTGAGAAATTGATGAGGTAGGATTTAAGCAGCGTGCGGACCAATTATGCTCAACAATGAAGGGGGGAAAAACACCTTCGGAGTGGTGGTAATGGTGTGCGTGAACTGACGCTGTTCAGTCACGCACACCATTACCACCACTCTGAAGGTGTTTTTCCCCCCTTCATTGTTGAGCATAATTGGTCCGCACGCTGGATTTAAGTGACCAGTGCGATATTGGCAACTCTCCCCTACTTAGGTGGATCTAAATGCAATTTTCAATACTGGAAATACTGGTAGTGCATTAATATTACCCACATATAAAAACTGTTATAATATTACATGACTGTATAATATCACAAGGAATTTTGTTTCAGCAAGCATAAGACGCCCATCGTGATAGGCAAGGTAGCGTGTGCAGAAGTGGAATGAGAACGCTTAAAATGTCTTTTGTAATGTGTACATTGCAGCAAGAATACGAGCATATTACACGGCTGTGCAATTCAATATCGCGCAAATACAGCCCGTTATGAATTTTAATCTATGCCTTTAGCAGACGCGAATTCAAAGGATACTCCTTGCTAAATATAACTTACAATCGCGCTAATGTAATATTTCATTCGGTGCAATTTCCTCTGGTAACACGGAAATTGCATCGTTAACCATGGGGAAATTCACTGATTACAATTTTATTGCCTTCGTCACGAACGTTGTTTCGCGACGCAAGCACGCGACGAAGATGCACGCAGTTAAAGAGAATCTATAAATGATCGACGATCCCGGAGCACGCACAAAGGGCTGGCCGTTCTTAATTATCATCCCGGCATCGATTCTGTCCGAGCCTGCCGTTCCCTTCAGATGTTGCTCGAGCCAACAGCCCCGTTTTCGGGCCGCGGGTCGTTTGAAATTGCATTCGAGTAATTATAAAGTGAAACGCGGCCGGATTACCCGTGCATGTGCAATTTGTTACTTGTTCGTGTAATCCAGAGCGAACAATTCGGAATTGAGCAACTCTGGACCGGTGCTGTTACAAACGACCACGCGACGACCCTCTCCTCTCTGGTTCCTGGTCAAATATTCGCATAGTTACCGTTCCCACTAGTCGTCGCAATAAGTTACGGTCGGATGCTCGTTCGACGAGCCCGTTCGAATTAATAATAACCAATCGGACAGATGCGTGGCGGATATGGGACTCTGGGAGCCCAAGATCTCGAGTGTTGGTTCCAACGGCTGAGACACCTATCGCTGCATCTGTTCGCGTAATAGCTCGCCTATAGCACGACGGGACGGTTAATCTTTTTCTGCGACAGCTTGAAGCTGACCCTACAGTTCCAATTTCCGGATACACTGCGTGCCCCACAATGGGACGTACAATGCTTCACTGTTACACAGGCTTTTGGGGTCATACCGAGGTGATACCTTCAGAAAACATGACGCTGAGACAGATTGGACTGTTGAGGAAAGGTTGAAGCACTTCGTTGCATTCGTAATTTGTAAGGCATTTCAATTTGATTGTACGTTACGTGATAAGACTGATAAGGTACAGTAGTGAAGCTAAATGCACGAAAGGCTCATGTACAATATTTATTGGGAGTGAAACTTTTACTCGATAGAAAAAGATAGTCCTCGATTGAGTGTCGGAGTAAATTTAGATTATAAATAAATAGAAATAAATAGAAATCAATGGAAATCAATAGAAATCAATGGAAATCAGTGGAAATCAATGGAAATCATTGGAAATAAATTTAAATAAATAGAAATAAATGAAAATAAATGGAAATAAATGAAAATAAATGGAAATAAATGGAAATGAATAGAAATAAATTAATAGAAATGAATAGAAATAAATAGAAATAAATAGAAATTAATAGAAATAAATAGAAATAAATGAAAATAAATAGATATAAATAGAAATAAATAGAAATAAATAGAAATCAATAGAAATCAATATAAATAAATAAAAATAAATAAAAATAAATAGAAATACATAGAAATATAGAAAAGCTAAAATTATGAAGAATATAACACAATCACTACTTTTCTATAATTAAACATCTTAAATTCATAAACCGTGTTTCCACCATGGCATGGAACGTGTTCAGTGATCAAAAATGGATTCCTAGTTGTAGCCCTCAAGCTCAATTTTTCGTATACATACATATATGTGCACCACAGTTGATTATTCAATTCAATACCTCAGATGGACTATTCGATTCAGCAGTATATAGTTATAAAGGAAATCCTCCAGGAAATTCGAATGTCGTCTAAAGGTATTGTCGATACGGGCTTATAAGTTTTACATCGCAGCGCACGATCTCGTTTGCGGTCGACCTCGTCACGACGCGAGCACCGCCCCACGAATAGAGACTCAGTAATTCGGTGGAAGACGAAAGTCGGGACGGAAAAACGTCCGTCGGGACGCAAATACAATCGGACGTAAAGAGGAGCGACGCGGAATAAGGTTGATAAGCTCGGCGGCGTCAGCAAACTGGAGTATCGGTTCTCCGAGGTTCCCGGCCTGGGTACGGAATGCTCGTTTACATCGACACGATAATAAGCCACGCTATCGGAAGCACTATCGAAACCACTCGAGATTCCAGAATGGAACTTTGTTGGAGAATTTCCCGCCGGAGGTCCGTGTCCTTGGCGATCGAATAAAAGAGGCAGCGAGCGAGAAACGGGGAACAAAGGTGGACAGAATGCAGCTTTCGCTACTATAGTTCTCAAGATATATAGGAAAATAGGAAAGCAAACATTCATTTTTAAGAGGTGTTTCCACCCCGATGGACCAAAAGGTAGTAGAAAAAAAATTGCCTGATACTTCTATTGAGCTTCCCTACAAACCTGCAAAGTTAAAAAAAAATCGGAATTTCCGAGTTACTGAAGTTTCCTTGGAAGTAATCGCAGACCGTACCCGGGGAGTTAGTGTGTGACTAAATTTATTAAAGACTCAAACTATATTATTTGATTTTCGGAATAAACTGTGTAAAAGATCGAGGTTGACTATGTTCCGGTCCTAAAATCAAAGAAGACATAATCATAGGGTGACCTGTCCAGTGAATGAACACTTAAGAGGACCTTCCGGTCTAGAGCCCAAAAAAATAGGTGATATTTAGGAATTAATTAAAGGAAAACTACTATATATAATTTAATATACTATATATAATTTAATGGGACTTTTTGCATTGTATCAATGACGTCTTAAATTATAGAAATATATTTTTTATTTTATCAAGGCGTCAAAAAATTTATCCAAATCGGTGGGACCTGTATCTCCAAAAGTTATTATCCGATTCGACTGAAACCTTTTTTATTTTGAAGATTATTCTTCTGGCTAGGGGGGGGGCTAGAAAAAATTACAAAAATGACATTTTTTTTAGAAAATAACGACACTTCAAGTTTGAAATCACTTTTCCTTGTATTTTTCGTCCTTTCAACGCCTTTGAAAATTATAAATTTTCAATTTTTTGTCATTTTTTCTAGTCCCTCCTAGCCAGAAGTATGTTCTTCAAAATAAAAAAAGTTTCAGTCGAATCGGATAATAACTTTTGGAGATACAGGTCCCACCGTTTTGAGAACACTGTTTCCAGAAAAACCCGTTTAAAGTTTTACGTGAGCGCCGAGTGGCCGGTTGTGACCCATGCATTTGCCGCTACTCAAATGCCTATAACTTCGAGAATTTTACGAATTTCACCAAATCCTTTTAAACACCTAAAAGGTTGAACATTCGAAAAATGAAATTTAAAAAAATCCACTTTTAGACTGGAAGGTCCCCTTAAGCTGCATGTCTGTTAAAATTAATATTCAAAAGTCGTTATTTAATCCCTTGATGTTATTGCTATAAGCGAGCTGTTTTATTACTAAAGTCTGACATCCTGGAACACCATTCTAGCTATGTTTGATAGCCATAACTTTCATTAAAACTCTGGCAGAGGATTAAATAAAAAATGGGCCAATGACCAGTGAATGAACATAAATTTCTAATGAATGAACAGGGGTACCCCAGTGAATGAACGGGATAATAACAGAGGTTAGGTTTCCAATGTATTTAGACGAATTTTTGTGTAAATAATTTTTTCATTCTCCAATTGCAATAATATTATTCATTTGATACTTTACTAGTCTTATAAGATCATAATTATGCATAGTTGAAATTTTGTTTCTGGCGTGGGTTAACCTGACCTCCACACTGGCGGCGAAAGTGTCAAGAAAAAAAAATACCGGGTAAGTTGTTCATTCATTGGTAAAGTAAGAAATGTCCACGTTTGCCAGTGAATGAACGGCCGTGAGAACAACTCTTGAATAAACGGAATTAATACCGTATAAGTTATAAGTAAAAACGAAAACGCTTTTGCGAGATGTCTGTGGCAGAGATGGGCAAAAAATTATTTTAAATAAAAATTTGAGTACGAAATTTTTATTTAAAATAAATTTTTGCCCATCTCTGGTCTGTGGGTGTCCACTCTAAATTTCGGTGTAAGTTTCAACGTGAAGTTTCAACGGACGTTAATTTTTCGTATTATATGAGAAACGTTCATTCACTGGGGAGTGTTCATTCACTGGACAGGTCACCCTATTCCTTAGTTGGTTGCAATCCAGCATAAGCATTACCTAAGGCGTTGAAATAATAACATTCCATTTGCTAATTGGGAAAAGGAAAAAGCAGCGCAGGAAAACGTTGAGGCCCTCTGACCCTTCATTGGGCCGAGGAGCCAATGAAAATGCATTCACGGACCAGGAGAACTAAGTAGCACCTAAACTATAAAAAGCCGCGCGCAAGCTGCCAGCGATGTTCCATCGAAATATAACCCTTTCAAGAAATACAAACATTTCATACAAAACGTTTCGTCTGAGGGGGCAACAAATCAAATGGATAATTCGAAAGTTGCGAATCGTATAATACGATGGAATGACGAGAATTACACGCGTCCGCGGAAATTTCACGGCCAATCGTCTCGGTTTAATTAGTTCTCGATGCCACGAAGTGAATAGAAGGCACAGACCCCGACACAGACCGCCGGACCGTCAAGATCGCCGACAACGGAGTCCTGTAATTAACGGGATAACGAGGGAATCGCGAAATCCTTTGGAAACACTCTCTCGAAAGGTTACCTACATCCCTCGATGTTACGTGCACTCGAGACTCTCTTTGAGCGATGGAAAGTGGAGGAGACATGGACGATGAAAAGGGTTGCACGCGTTGCCCGTGAGGAACTAGGAAAATGAAACGGGACCGAAAGGTAGGCAAAGTCCTCGTGTAATTGAATTCCGGGAAACTTGTTAGGTGGCGATTAAATCGTTTACTCTCGCCCTCGACGACTTTGCTTATTCTTCTGTGCTGCTGAAAGGGGATGCTCAGAATCGATTTTCACCGAAGATGTTAATCGAAGGAGGATTTTAAGTAACGATGAAATTCGTTAGAATGATGATGAATGACTCAAGGGAGTATTCTAGTCTGCAGAGACAAGATCCTCTATCCACTTTAGGGACGACGTATAAAAAACTACACAGTTCTTACCGATGAGCATTATCCACACGTATTTACTAACATATCAGTATGTTGTAAAAAAAATGTCAGCCATATAGGGTAAAGGCACCAGTAGTTGACCATGTATCAGTAGTTGATTACTTTTCAGAAAAACATGAAAAATATGGTTTTTAGAAGTAACGATCTTTTGAACAAGTGCAGTTGGGGAATTGCACTTTGTTCAAAAGATCGTCACTTCTAAAAACCTTATTTTTCATGTTTTCTGAAAAGTAGTCAACTACTGATACATGGACAACTACTGGTGCCGTTACCCTATGTACAATAATAATTAATGGAGATATGGGTTTTTCTAAAAAATTAACAACTTTAAAGATATATGTATATCAATTTTACAATTTCACTTACGAATCCTAGCAACAGGTCTACGCGACCGCGTAATTTTTCACGTTTAGCTTAATTAATTGGAGAATTATTGCAAGTCATCAATACTTTACAAACACGTATAATGTATGTAAAGTAACGTTTTAGTAATTCTTCATGTACTGCAAAAGATCCCGTAACATAAATGTCGATTAAAAAAATTAAGCTAATACGATTAATATATTCGTAAAAATTTGTAATAGAATTAGTTTCATTTACCACCTAGGTGCATGGTATTCACAAAACTAACAGTAACATATAATGACAGAATATTACGAACCGAAGAAAACCGACTCGTTCATCCCTAAAAAGTAATTATACAAAACTGAACTAATATTCTGCCAAGTCAGAGTCCAGTTACGAAATAACCAAGCCTCAAATCAGAGGTTCAGCTGCTCTAGAAATCCGGGGCAGAACTTTCCAAAGTAAAAGTTTCCCTCGTCCTGCCCCAATACACTTATCGGGGGAGAAATGCTTGGAACGAAAATGCCGGAATATAAGGAAAAATATTCGACGCAGCGCGTGTTCAATAGTCCCTGAATTACACATTACAGTAACATACAAATTCTCCACCGCCGGAGACAAAGAGCGGTAATGTATCACAGAAGAATACACGTCGTTAATAATGCGACGATGGGGAATGCTGCAATGCGTATCTGGACGTGCTCGTACTCTGAAAAAGCTAGCGAAAATTGAAAAACGAACGGCCGCGCGATAAGCAAATCCTGAGCGAGTGTAATTCACCTCGTTTGCGCTGCTTCATCAAACGATAAAGCTGAATGCACTTCTGCAAGCTCGATTTTACATACGATTTCGGGTAACCTCCCTTCGAGTTTCATTCCGTCAGTGTTTTTCTCTTTAAAATTCAGAAAAACACGGACTGAATTATCGCGTGCCCTTGTAAATTTAAGCTTTACATTTCTCGTCATTTCTCTGCAGAGAATTAATTCGGGGACCAGATATTAATTCTAATAAATGCTCTGCATCGACGTTACGCTGAACCTTTCGCTACATTATTCTGCTTTACAGCTCCCGTAACTTCGGAGGAAATATTTCGAGGTTTAACCACGCGCCGAAACAAAAGCACTGGCTAAGAGACTGCACGCGTGCACTGCTAACGCATTGATTGGGACTGTTGCGTGATCCGTGCTCATGACGTATTCACCTCGGTTCCCCGAGGGTCCGCCGGATCATCAGATGATACGAGATACCGTGGAGGAATCGAGTCAATCCGTTACGTAATAAGCAAATCCAGGAGCGCAGACGTTCCCGAAATCTAGCCCCGGTGATGGAGGTGGAATCCCCCTAGGGGTAAAGTTTTCCAGGACCTGGTACCTTCGCCGAAAGCTGAAAGAGGAGGAGACAAAGGGTACAGGGGAACGGTGAGCGGAGACGCTGGAACTGGAAAGGAGGATGGCGAACGCTAGGTAAAGTCGACCAGCGGGTGGAGACCGAAGGGGAATGGGGCCGCGGAAACCGGTGGGAAAGAGACGGCGAAAATAGAAGATGGAAGAAGGGAGGACTCACCCTTGCCAGTGCCACCGCCGGGAAGCTGTCCCAGGCGAGTTGCGCTTCCTCGCCCGTGTTTCCATGACGTTGACCCGAGAGGATCCTCGCTGCCGTGAGAGTGCTCATCCCCATCCCGTCGCCGACGAAGAGAACGACGCCCCGCGCCACGCCGCCCGGCGGCGTCGTCCCGCTGACGCTCGAACTCGCCGCCGACGCGCGGATACGAGCTTCGATCGCGCGTGTCGCTGCCTCATACCAGACCTCCCTCTCTGGGAACAGAAATTTTTTTCTCGCCTGAGTGGACTATGCCCGACTGCCCACCACCATTCCTCTGGGCCGCACACCCCGCTATCTTAATTGAATCTATAGTCTCGGAGCGCCGCCGGGAAAATCGGCCGTCATTGCAGGCATTTACCGTAAGTATTGTTCGTTTGTCGGTCATTGTTGTCGCGTGTAGAGAGAGCTGTTTGAAGGGACGAGGAACCGGAGAGGGACTTTTGTGAACGGGATACAATGCTGCGCGGGAAGGCTTCGCTCGTGGATCGTTCCGTCCAGCTATGAAGCTACTTTCTGGGTCTTTCTTTCCGATTCTATCGCCGCTGAAGAGGTGTCGGCTCAGTAATGGAAGTGTAATTGTTGCGGTAAGTGGGACTTGTGGCTAATGGATTCGGCGTGGTTTGATTGGATATGTGATTGGGTTGGATTGTTGGTAGGTAAGTAGAGTTTCACGCGTGTAGGAGAAGTGTACAGGGAACTGGAGTTAATGTTTGATAAAGCGCGAAATTTAATGGAGGTGCAGCGCAGAAGAAGAGAGGAGGATGAGGGATACCAGGAGGAAATTAATATTGCAATATGTCATCAAACTGTAAGAGCCTTATGATACTCTGTCAGCAACGTCTAGTTGAATCGTGGAAGCCATTGCAATAGCTTATAGTATGGTACAATATATTCACGGTAATAGTCGGTTAATAGCATTTGATTGACCAGACACACTGTAATGGTGCTCGACGAAAGCTTCTTCAAACTTTCGAACGACTGCCTGAAACGTAAGGTGATGCACAGATTGCTATTCTAACAAGGGAAGATCTCGAACCCGGAAATTCGAAAAATTCTGAAACTTTGTGAATGTGTAGGGAATTTCCTCCTGATTACGATGCAATTTTTGTTTGCTGCCCAAATTCACTCGAAGAGGGTGAAATTAACCACTGAATATTCAGCTATTTTCCGATTTTGTGTTATAACTCGCGAACTGTAAGAGACAGAAAAAAAGTTTCAAGACAATAGTTACTACTTTTAATTAGATCTATCATTTGGCAAAAAAATCATTTTACAGTTCACGAGTTATAACACAAAATCGGAAAATAACCGGATTTTCAGGGGTCAATTACACCCCCTTAGAGTGAATTTGGGCAGCAAATAAAAATTTCGTTGTAATCAAGAGGAAATTCCCTACATATTCACAAAGTTTCATAATTTTTTGAATTTCCAGGTTCGGGATGTTCCCTTGTAAGAGAAACTAGCATTTCACAACTGTGTAAAACGGTTTTGTGATTTGTCTAAGGCAGTGGTCGGCAAACTGCGGCTCTTTGGCCTCTTGAAAGCGGCTCTGCGACAAATGATTACATTTGAATTTTTATCAATAAATAAGATCATTATTAAGTATGATATCAATTTTTATTGAGTGTACTTATAGTTTAATTAAGACTTAAAACTATAATTAATGTTTATTAAGTTAATAAACAGTGTACCTACCTATATAGTTTAAGTTTAAGAAATATGGCTCTCAAAAGAAATCTCTATCGTTGTACTGTTGATATTTGGCTCTGTTGACTAATGAGTTTGCCGTCGACTGGTATAAGGTCTTGCATATGTATATAATTAATCCATACTATGTATTAGATTGGTGCATATGAAATTGCCATTTCGCGTGGGGAAATTCGAATGGAAAATATTTTTTACTTTTTAATTACTTTATTTCTTTTATTTCGTTGAGTTTCTGTGACATTTCTCGAGTCGCAAGTCAGCGTTAGCAATTCTTGTTGTATCCCCACCTTAAACAAAATAACTTTTACGCTATCTACGATCGGCAATTTCATATGAACGGTAAGAGGAAAAACAGAGAATGTTCAATCCATTTGTCGTGATTTTTCGATTTATAACATATTTTGTTGGCGGCAACTGGGACTGCAAAACTGGGTTTACACCGCGGCCATCCTTTTACTCTAATTGTTCTACTATATTACTGAATAAAAAATAATAATAATATTTCGTGCTAACTACGTATATGCAAAATTTAAAACAAATCGGTGGCTCGAACCTCGCGCACCCTCTTATTAGAAAAATTAGCCTTCTTTCAGCAACAAATTACCCCTTCAAAGAACTTCGTAACGCGTGCACCCCGTAAAATTTACCTATTCCTTGAGAAAGGAGAATACCAGTTTCATCCCCTGCAACTCCCTTCGAACTCGCCAGGGTGTAATTTGTAAATCCATGCCAGTTTGCGTCCGTGTATCTAAATTCAATCTTCCACTCCCGACGCTTTCTGCGCGCGACTCCTCCTTATCGCGATCGCGGCACGCGTTATTCATTTAATTCCTAATGTATTTAATAGGCGTGCTCGATAATGCAGACCGGAATGCACCGCAGTGTTATTAGCTGTCCGCGGGGAATTTCGCGAATGCTCGAGAAGCGCAGCAAAGATGATGCTAATCTCTAAGCACCGTGCTTCTTCTCGAGGAAGCTCGCAATCTCGTCGAAATTGTCATGTTGCAGCTTCGGGCCGCGCACCCCAGCCCTCCCACCCCCCACCCTCCCGCTCCTGCCTGGGACAGGAGCGTTTCTCGTCTGAACGCTGCCGAAGGGACTGGATATCTTAATTGAATCTGTTAGTGAAACGGGCTGGGTCCAACTGTTTCCGAGGAAGTCGTTTGCTGCCTTTATCCGCGGGGAGGGCTGGGGGAGGGAAAAAAAGAGACTTCGCCGTGGAACGAAAGTCGCACGGCGACCCGTAATGATCGCACGGACAGTGGGTTTTAACGCACGGGAACCACGTTAACCGAATTAAAAGAATAGAAAGAGGACGATTATTATCTTCTCAAATCAACATCCATTCAACCTCGACGGGCGTTTTCTTGCTCACCCTTTGCACCCCTCCTTGGGGTGAATGTAGTTTTTCTAACTCCTGTTGCAAAGGGAATTATGGTCGAAGGGTTTGTAGTTTCGGAGATTTTCATTGAATGCTTCTGGCCGATTAGAAAATATCTATTTATCGTTTTCAGATTACCAAATATAGTAGTTTGTGTCTCGGAAATTAAGAAGGATTTGTGTGCGTATTGTTGGATTCTTCCGACAATAGTCGTGTAATGGAAGATATGCCGGCAAATGCAGGAGACCACGTTGCTTTTAGTACACATGAAACATTCTTCTCATATTGCGAGTTTATTGCCAGCGATTAATCTGCGTGTTTTATTTTAACTTGATCATCTCCAGAGATTCTTTGGAAGGCTTGCAATTTCAAGCTAAATCGATGTAGCCGCAGTTTTAATCTTGTAGGAATAGGTTTTGTGATTCCTATGTGTTCGAGAGCCACGGAAAAAGAGAATCTCGGGCGATGGGACACGAATCCACGATCTTGCGGATCCTCTGCGTACTGGCCAGCCACCTAACCAACTACTCCTTCGAGATTTCTTATTCCCGGCTCCCTCTTATGGGAGTTCCAGATGCCACAATCTTGAACAAGACACAAGTGTTCGAAAATTTCAACCTGGTCAGACCGGTTCGTTGCATTTCGAATACTGAAGTACACAAAGAATTGTACAAAAATCGGGGAGTCCTCGCGGGAGCCACATCCAACTTCAACGCGTACTCGCCAATTGGAACGCAGCTTTGTGGGTTTATAGAGTGACTCAACAGATGAAACTAACCTCACAATCAAATGGCACTCACACTTGCTCGCGTATAACTCCTAAAGTAAAAGAGACAGAAAAAGAATTTCAAATAAAAGTTGCGTTAACAAAATTTTGAAAAAAGTTTTTCGTCAAGTATCTTTTTTTAACTCTTTTCAAGATTTTGTTGACACAAGTTTGCAGCGCTTATTGTACCATTAAACTTTTATTTGAAATTTCGTTTTCTGTCTCATGTACTTTAAAAGTTATACGCGAAAAAGTGGGAGTGCCTGTTTGACTTTGGGCTTAAATTTCACAGCTTTAACAAGCGATTAGGCACGAATGAAACCCACCGCTGTTCTTGCCTTGAGTCACTCTATAAACTCACAAAGTTGCGTTGCAATCAGTGAGGATGGGTTCACGGTGTTCCCTTGTAACTCATCGCGTGGCAAGAAGAGACAATAGAATTTCTCCAGTGTTCGAACATCGTGATACCAGCAGCTGCAACACCTGATTACTCGCGTAATCGTCGACGCGCCATGTTTGGGGAAGTTGGGGCTGTGAATGCGTATTTCAGTTGACGAAGGAAGTTGGGCGGATTTGTATCCGCGGCGATTTTGTTCGATGCCCGGCAGCCAGGATCACCGGGAGCGCGTTAGGGTGAACGACTGTTTCCTACAAACTGTACTAAGCAGTCGGGGACCTCGCCGTTACGGTTTGCCTAGGAACACATTGCCGACTAGTAGCCGTTAATGGGCAAGTTCAAACTGTGCCATTGTTAGCGAACTGCAATATCGTGTCGCGATATTGGCCGAACCCGCATTTCCATGAAAGCAAGACCCGATACACCTTGTATTCGAGTCGTTGGATCTGTGTCTCTCGTTGGAGACATGTATCTTTTGCGAAACGTCGCGAAAGGGATACATTTGAAGTATTTTAAAAACTATGGACCCTGATGGGTGTATTTTAATGCTGATGTATTGTACATGGACCTTTTAATTAGAAAATTAAATAGATGATTCTTCGTAATGAAATAAGATGGAAAGCAAGAGTAACGAAATTGCAGTGGGGGCTTCGTTTTTTAGTTATTAATGTTTAAAAATTCAGATCAGAAGCGCCTGAAGCACTGCAACTCGACGATCAGCAACACGCGTTGCGTAGGTCAGTAGCGTCGCCTACCGTCGCGTCGCCGTCACTTCTTTTTCTCTACGCTGACACTATTAAACTATAAATATAAATATGTATTTATTCGCAAAACAAATTTTGTAACACTTTTGTTTTATCCCCTCCATGTCATAAATCTTATACACAAATCACCAAAATTCATAGCTTCAACTCCCACCATGCTGAACAACCTATCCTACCACTTTTGTATACATACTTTGGAGTTCAAACAGGCATAACTGTTATAAAACAAATTTTAAAAGTTATGATATAAGAGTTAATATCTTTAATTCAATGATTTTGGTTACAAATGACCATTATCGGCGACAAAATTTTTATTTTTTCTAGTTAAATCCGGTCATTGTCAATTATTCTTATTAATGTTACTGAAAAAAAAATTCTCGTTTTTTTTCTTTTCTAGTTTTAGTTTCAGCTTTAGTTATTTAGTTACGGTTAAGCTTCTAACAGTATTGTACTGCAGCCTCACCTTTTACTTTGCTATGCTTTATGTATTACTGTTCTTTGTATATTTACCAAGTAATAAAGACGAATAATAATAATAATAATAATAATAATAATAATAATAATAATTAGTATTCATTGACAACATGAAAAAATATTAATTACGAAACTTATATATTTTATTATGCAAAAAACTGTAAATTTTAGTGCAATATCTTTAATCCTATTCTTTGTTTCATATATTTTCATACCTCTTGTTTGCTCAATAAAATATATCATTTTTATATGGTTACACAGGTTAATTTCGCATGAAATATCGCCAAACATCAAAGTGGCTTGTACATTTTGCCTCTATAACGATTATTATTATAAATACACGGATTATCCAATAACATTTACGTTCGAAGAGCACACTCGAAACCCGAACCAATCAGAGTATTAGTACCCTACAACTATTTGAGAATGAAGCGATCTGTACTGACGAAATATGTCCCTGTCACGCTAACGAGTGTCAATCACGCCCAGAGCGGCGCGAATTTCTAACCGGCACAACGAACCGTGCAGCGGATAATCTGAGTTTAACGCGCGCCGCGATTAAAACGGACGAAATTACACCTAACGAAGTTTCATTTCTACCCCGGCGACGCGAGAATAGAATTTCCAACAGCGCGGGAAATATGAATCCTGTAAATCCATGGATCCCCCCGCGCGCTTGAAAACGGCTACAGCGGTTTTGTTCGTATACAACGGTCAACCAGCCGCAATTAATCCGCATCCGAAAAACAAAGCGCCGAAATTTATGTTTCCGTAAATTCCGCGAGTTTTTTACATTAACGCGCAGCCGGCGCGACGCGGCGCCGCATTTCGTCAGATAAGCGAATTCCATTTACCTACGTTCCGTGCTTCACGGTCCGGTTTTATATTTATCGTAAAATAATTCGCCGGTCACGCACGCTCCAAACCAGAGTTACTGTAATTTTTTCGTCGCTTTATCGCTGGAAAATTGAACATGCCCCTCCGTTCGCAACTGGGGAACAACCGTCTGCACGGTCAGTCGACACAGAACAAACACTCGTGAGTTATTCAGAATCGTAAAACTGTACTCGCATGTCCGACGAGGAGCATTTATCCATTTGTTTCACACCGATTCGTTTCTCCTGAAATATGTTGTCAGGCATGGCCATCTGAGAATTACGGTTTTCTATTTGTGTTCGTCTTGAGAGTACTAAACAGTCGTTTTAGTCGAAAATGAAGAATTACTTTTTCAATTAATTACGAAGAAATAAATTGAAGCTGAGACTTGTTCTTTGACGCAATGTTTATTAACATCATAAGCTTTAAGAAACCCTTAATTGGTGGAATAACTCGTCGAAAATTGGACATGGTTCTATGGCAATTAAGAAGTTTCATTTCCATGAGCTTTCAGTTCTACTCAAGTTCATATAATTATTCTGCATTGCTACTACAAATCGGACACTGAATGTTCTACGGTATTTGCACTCGGCACCTATGTGACTATGATCTCGAGAACGTTTTAGTCATTGATTCTTGATTCATACTAGAAACTATCCTCCTCCCACGTCGTTAACCCGAGCACTGTGCAAGTCTGATGGTTCGCGCGGTGAGTCGAGGATTTACGGGGGTTGGTAGCCAGTGAAACATACGAGCCGCGTCGAAATTTATTTTACTACGGAATCCCGATAAATATTACCGAGAGCCAGGCAGATTGAAATCCAGCACGTTCGTTTGTGTCCATTTCAGGATTGGCGATTGCCTATGCGCGCACTGACTGAATATTCATAAATAAATACACACGTCAATGATTCGCGAGAAGCTGGTGACACAGGGGACGAGGCGCACGTGCGGCCCCGTTCGCGTGTGCCAGCTACGTTTGTATAATCGGAATTTAATTACGATGGATTCACGTGCATTGCTGGATTAGTGATCTGCAGTCAGTGTACGCCAGATGTTATGGAGCATATACGGGCATTATGATGTAGAGACGGTAAATGCAATTGAGTCGCGCTGCGCGAGGCACGTACTCCTCGTTTATAAACTTCCGTCCCTTTTTTCCTTTGGCACAACCATTCCGCGCGCACTCCACCGTTCTGCAGAAACAAACAATATGTATATAAAATAATAAGTGAATAATAGAATAATAGCCGGATTGGTATCTATTGAACGTTTGATTATTCGGCGCAGCAAAATAATTGTCTTGTAGATATAAAAATTGTAAAGCAGAGATTGGGAGAATTTTCATTTGAACAAAATTTTGAAAGTTAAAAAAATTATTCGTCATGTGTCGAAGAGAGTTGAACCGGGTTAACTTTATTCAACGAATATTTTCTGAACTTTTACTTTAACTTTAATCGATATCGAATAATTTTCTGGCGCGCGTTTGAGCCGCCGAGAGCCGAGGATTGAGAAAATTATCTGTCGTCGAATAAAGTTAATGTTAAAGTTAAAGTTGATAAATTTATGCTACGCTGCAGTTGAAACGCTCGACGAAGAAAAAAAGTAACTGTATTCGTCGAATAAATAAATTTGCTTAATTCATCAAATAATCTAAAGTTGAAGTAACTTTTTTTTTATCCATTGTTTAAATAATTTGTTATTTAGTTAATACCCAACTCTGGTATAAAGCACCTCAGAAGTAGGTATGCAGTTTTCGATGTCTGTCTTAATATTTAAACCCACATATAAATATAAAGTAGTCGAGGCAGAAAAATATGATAAAATCCTATTGTAGGAAAACTGTAATTTCAAAATACGACTGTACTGCTATGTGTACAGAAAAGATATGTCCAGAGGAGCGTGGTTTCCGTTAAACACTGCAACATTTCCTTCTACCAATATTCTCTACCTTGCCTTGGTAAGGAGCTATAGCCTGACCCACTTTCTGGAATCATCCCATATTCATGCTATCGACATCACTTTCTTTGAAATTTCATCATGCGGAAACATCTTCCGAACCGCGCAGAAGAAAATTTTCCATATACTTAGATCGAACGTAGATGCCACTGGGGAACGGTGTAATGAAGCTTCTAATCAAAGCTTGATTAACCAGGAGCTTGAAAACTATAAGAAAGAAGGAGGAGAACATAGTAATAAAAACCGCGTAAGTGATACTGGTTCGTCTATAGTCAGACATAAGGTGCAGCAAACATAGGTCGCGCTAAATCATTCAATTTTGTATACATACATTGATAATTTTGGAAACTGTTTCGAACAAAAATTATTCAGATCAATCAGATCTACAAACACACAAATCCGTTTTTCAGCAATATTATTTAATTCTTCATATGTCAATAATTTCTGTGACTCGTAACTAAGTTAAGATGAATATATAATTATTTATATAATAACGATACGAATAGCAGAAACTAATGATAGTGATCAATATATGCACATTTATAAGCAGGTATCCTTTAAACTACACAAACACAATAAAAATTAAGATAGGGGTGGAAATCTGTAAGGACTGTAAATGAATTTTTTAATATTTAAGTATTTTTTCTCATATAGAAGCCATGCTACAGAAACGAAGTGGTCAAATATGACAGACAAAATCCCTCAAATAAGAAGACTAATCAGATTTCAGCTGAGAAATAATAGAATGTCACAGCTTATCTTCTTAGAGAATAGTTAAAATTTTCTTTCAAATGTAATGCAAGGCTTGTTTTACCACGACGAAGTTTAAACAGAAGTCACTCCGACAGCGTAATATTCTCCAAGGGCCTCTAATGATCGAATGGACGAAACAGCATTTACATGCACCGAATACTGTTAAACTTTGCTGGCAATGGACAATGCCATAAAAGGGTAGGATCGTTGGAGCATCCACGTAAAGGGAGTATCTCACTCGTGAAGAAGATACGAATGGTAACGGCATAAGTATAATAGCCGGAAACCGTGGGATATTAGTAACGCGACTTGATACTGATAAGGGCCGTTGAAAAATGAGGGAAAGATGAAAGAAAGGGGACTGGCGAAGGACTCCTCTGGGAGCTCCAGATAACTTTGGGAAAGTACAATACTTACTTCCAAGAGTACCTCCAGGGAGCAGATAAATGGTTTTAATAGAATGATCCCCGGGGTTAACGGGGTCTTTTGAAATACAGGCTTAATAAAATCTTTATTTAAAGATAAACCAAGCGATGGCGGCAGATAAGCAGTGAAAAGTGAATTTTTGAAAGGGTGCAATGTGAAGCATTGATCTGTGGTTTATACTCCTCCTTCTCTGTACACGTTTATCTTAAAAGATTTTGTTTTATTTAAACGTTCAATGTCACTGAGATTCGCTGCGAGAAATCTTAATTTTCCTAAGCAATTGCGAATTAATAATTATTACTGTTTCTATAATTCGTAGACTTTAAAATTCATTTTTACTTACAAGGGAAGTTCGATCATTTGAAAATTAAAATTATAATAAAATTATACTATATTTAAATTAAAAGCTTTGAAGTGCATATTATGATTTTTGATTAATAAAATTACTTATAGGTAAAAAAAGTCATAAAATGTCACTTTTCACGGTTCTATTATACTATATTTAAATTAAAAGCTTTGAAGTGCATATTATGATTTTTGATTAATAAAATTACTTATAGGTAAAAAAAGTCATAAAATGTCACTTTTCACGGTTCTAAGAATATGTAACCCCTTAAGTTAAAAATATATTTGTTCAGAATTTAACCCCGCAGGAAGTTTTTTTCATAAATTCTTCAACATCTTGTAGAGCATTGAGATCTATACAACTTCTTATCTAACGTAAATAAGAAATATGTATGCACGATATCGGGACCACCCGACCTACATTTTTGCAAAGTGTCAAAGTTTTTGGAATTTTCCCGGTGCTGAACTTCCTTTGAACAGTTTTCTTATGCCTATTAAAGTACAAACGTGGTAAATTTTAATATCATGTATGGTACAACGAGATTAACAGATCGATCATTAATTTCATCAAAAACTGAGTAGGTACCTTCAGAAAGATCAGTCTTACGACCCTATATCTTTTAACAATTACTGTTTCTTTCTTCGAACTGTATTACCCAGACATTATCTTCTAAGATTACCGAGCAAAAATCACCGCGGGGCAAAACCATGAAGTTTAACTACGGAAATAAGAAACTGCGATTCGCGATGTTAAATTAAAAACGTGGCGAGCTACTTGCCACCGATGTTTCGTTCAAAGTTGAAATTGCATCGAATGAGTTCTTTCCCTGATAAGACATTTCTTAATCGCGTGTGATTCCATTTCAAAAGTTTGCCTGGTCTCCCTCTTACTCAGAAACTGCTGATTCCCGTGCTGTTTCGAGTTCGACACCTCGCCCAGCCACTTCTCCCGCACGTCTCGCTGCCACCTCTATCGAGGACTCAACTTGCCGGACATTTTTGCCGTTAACGGTGTTACCGTCTCCGGATGGTCACGCGCGAATAGCGAGCGAAAAGAAACAGCCAGCGATGCTTAATCTAATATCCGGAGGCAAGGGTGCAAAGTTCTTCCCCGTGGCGGTGGAAATTAAACGCGCCACGGTTTCAACCGTAAATCTCCGTGTCAGGCGCATCGACGCGGCCGGCGATGGCAAAATTGGAGCGTTGGAACGGAACAAAAAGCCCGCGCGACGACGCGTTATCCTCGCCCGATGAAAACGCGAGCAAACGATATTTACCGGCTGGCTGGCCGCGCGAGCGCGCGCTCGTCCTCGCGGTCCACGTTCTCGGAAGTTTACCCGGAAGATTAACGCCCGTGTAATCCGCTTTGTGGTTGATTGCCGAGATCCCCGGGCTCCTTGGCATAATTTACGCCCGAAACTTATTATAACGCCGCGCTGTCGCGGCGCGCGACCAGCTTGCGTCAAGCGAGCGTGGTTTATGATCGCGATAGGTTGCCGCTTGTGACCTGCCCGGCTCGACGTCCCCTTGTCGATGCTCGCCTGCAGGTGCAACCTACTTCCTTTGACAGGGGAACAGGGCCGGCTGCGAATATCGTTATCGGTGCTAGCGGCCTTCTTTCGCTGGCTTTTCTCGCCCAGCGAAATGTGTGCGCGCCATTTTAATCACATCACCGGTTCGAGCTCTCCCCTTCTGTTTCTGGATTCAGAATAATTTAAGACCTTGCAGCAACGGTGGTGCAACTCCACTTTTGACAGATTTTACGTAAAAAAAATTTTTAATTCTAATACTGATATTTATGACAATTGGCAAGTCATTCTAAACTTCTGATTGATAGTATAATTTAGCAAGTGTTATATAGAATGTTTCTAAAACACTGTCAGGAAATCTATGCACTTGTTCAACACCTCAAATCTGGGGACACAAGGTTAGATTAACATGGATGCATGAACTTCTTCTTTTTAATCCATGTATGGTCAACTTTAAATATAATCTTTAAAAATAATAGAATTGTAACAGCAATGATATCGACTTTATTAATACAGAGTGTTTATTAATGCAGTCTTTATTAATACAATTTGTAAATTGAATCAATATCTACTTCCATTCTGAATTTCTATCACTGAATGCTGTTTGCACAATTCTGGTCGCTAAATTCGGCAACACGTTCTATCGATATTTCGCGTAGAACTTGCGTGTAAATTAGATTTCGACATACAAGTTTCCGTTACACTCTGCAGGGTTGCAACTCGAAATTCTGACTATACAATTCCCTATTAACAACGCCCCGTGCGAAATACTCAAATTTCGACTGCATTCCTCGCGTTACAAGGACCGCCCCCTGACGTGCCGATGATCTTATCAAGAATCTTGCCTGTACTTAGGTAATTGGTATCAACAAAGGCACAGAACAATTCCGTCTCCTGAGTTCCGTAGTCATAGAGCACACGCTAATTAGTTAAACACTTTGCTGGCCATAATTAATACGGTCGTAATGAATATTCGTCAGCGGGATCGAGTTCCGCCAACTTGGCTCCAAGTTTCCCCTGACACGAACCTATTTCGTTCCCATGGGATTTCTGTAAAACTTGACACCACCGCCTAAATAGAGCGTGCCAGACAAAATATGAATAGTTTCTTAATACTTTTCAGCAACGACTCGGCAGAACCGATAGCAAAAGAGTTTGGGTAAATGATTCATTGTAATATGAGCATTCTTCTTTCAATAAATATCAGAGATGTACCCGGGGGCGAGTTTGTAGATTTGGCGCCCCTATGCTTTTGGAATTTGGGAGCCATTCAAAGGTACTCGTACAATTTTACAATGATAGTGTTTGACATTAGGAGAGCATGTAAATACATACGTTGTGAAACATTTTGTTCAATAATGGAAAAATAACAAAAAACTAAAACTTACACCATTTTCATAATCACCTGCGTAAGTATTTTATGATAAATTAAAACATTCTGATTATTGCAACATTTTATAGTAACTGTAAATATTTTATTTCTCCTAGGCATCCCTGCCTAAACTATCCTCTCTTGACACCAACTTTGAGATTAAGGGGGTATACCCGTTTGAACCCTCGGAAAATGTGTACATTTTGTGGATATTTTTACAAGTCAACGGTTTGATGCAGATTTCCCGTTTTTTTTTACTATCTTTACATAGTATTATGAACTACTCAAAAAAAAAGTTTCAGTTAAAAAGCTATTGTTTTTGGGAAGTTGTGCATACACATCCGAAAATCTTTCGATTTTAGACGGCTAATCGGTGGCCCTGAAAATAGCTGTATGTCGTGTCTGAAATCAAAAACAATAAAATTTTCTTATATAGTATGTCAATAGCTATCGTCCAACGAAGCCGATTTTGAAAATTTTGAAAAATAAAGAAATGGTGAGAGATCAAAGGTAAAGTTAGATTTTTCTAAGAGAAAAATCCACCTTTTTTCTTTATAAATAATAAACGGGGAATCGGAATAAAAAAAGCCTTCGTTGGACGATGTGGAGTCTTATTATGATTCTGCATGCAAAATTGGAAGTGAATTGGTTGAACGTAGCGCGAGTTTTTAGGGCCACCGTTAATTCGTCTAAAATCGAGAGACTTTCGGATATGTATGCATAACTTCCGAAAAACAATAGTTTTTTAACTGAAATTTTTTTTTTTTAGTAGTTCATAATACTATGTAAAGATAGTAAAAAAACGGGAAATCTTCATCAAGCCGTTGACTTGTAAAAAATCCACAAAATGTACACATTTTCCGAGGGTTCAAACGGGTATACCCCCTTAAGGGATTATACCTAATAGTCAGGCGGCCGAAAAGAGGCGAATGTTTGTGAATTTTTTTTGAAAAAGCGGAAGCATATAATTTTACAGAACATTTTGCACTTATAAGAGCAACTTTTAAAGAAAATTTGGTAATTTCTTCGTGGAAAAATATTTACGTTCATAATAAAGTAACAACCGACATCCAAGAAGCCTTTTTAAAAATCTGGTTTTGCGATGGGCACTGCCAATCGGAAGCAGATTACCTAAAATCAAACAACAAAAAAGATTTCGTTAGTATATTAATGTATTCTCTGATTAACGGATGGAATTTCCGAATTATTAATTTGAAACAAAATGACGGCTATTTAAATTTGATGTCCTGCTTTTTTCCCGTGATTTTTGCGCGAAAAAATCAGGATTATAATATATATTTCGGAAATTCCCTCCGTTAATCAGAGAATACATTAATATACTAACGAAATCTTTTTTGTTTTTAGATTTTAGACAATCTGGTTCCGGACAGCAGTGCTCACCGCAAAATTAAATTTTTAGAAAAGCTTCTTGGATGTCGGTTGTCACTTTATTACAAACGTAAATATTTTTCTACGAAAAAATTGCCAAAAGTTCTTTAAATGTTGCTGTTTTAAGTGCAAAAAGATCTGTAAAAATATATGCTTCCGATTTTTCAATAAAAACCCCTTAATTCTCCTAGTAATTCTATCCTATTCATGTCACAAAAAATTCAACATTATGGTTATTATGCGTACGGCTCTAAGTCACAAGTTTCGGAATGTAACTTCCTAATGACACTTTCGACTTGGCACGTAAAATATCTGCGACGTCGATGGCAAAGATCGACGACACCGCGACCCCCCACCCCCTCAGTGGCTTCTATTTTCCATTGTCTGTGCACGTTTTGCCTGGCATAGATCCTATTGGACGAGGCGACGGTTAAAAAGGAATTTATAGACCGCGATAGTATCTGAATTCGACAGCCCCGAAACGATTATGGATTTCGCCATTTATTTATCGTCGCCGTGTTATCGCCGTGGAACTACATAAAGCAAAACTGAGAGTGGTTGCGAGCAACAGCTTTATTGCGCTGCCCCCAGGCCACCCTCCTGCTTTATCGTACCACTCAACTACTTTTCGGAATTAGCTCTTCGACAGTCCATTCCCGATTATGAACCGACCGTCCTTCCTGTCCCTGCACCCCATTCTGTCCCATAGTTTATCCGAACACCAGATCTATCACATCCGTTACCCATCTTAGCTGTCGAATTTAAATTTGAAAGATAACACGACCGAGGAGTTTGGCCACTCGATTCTCAACCGGCAACTGGAGCCTCAGTTTTCGCGTGCACACTCCATCCTGCCCAGCAGCGTGTCCTATTTTCGAAAACTTTCATGCAGAGATGAAACAAAAATTCCAGCGACCATTGGCCGTCGGCGCAAGCAAACGCCCCGCGTGTTTCCATTTTTCTAAGGGAGACCCGAGTCGTCGATTAGACATGCGACTCGAGTAAAGGCGATACCGTCACAGGGACTGGGGGATCGTAAAATTTGAAAGTCGAATGCGCGCCTGCCAGGATTTCTCTGGATTCGCAGCCTCGAAACGCCTCGAACCGCAGCGACAACGTGCCGTAATTCTTAGCCGTGCCTACCTTCGGCTGCCGCGAGATATATTCTCGCGAGATATTTAGGGAAACGGTAAAATATCCGAAAGGCATCCCGCGGGGAATTTCAACCGCGAGACTTATGCGCCATTCAGCATACGAATGCGGGAATACATCTGCGAGTAAACCTTTGCACGGATATCGGTAGCCGGGATCTAGCGTTACGACTTCCAATATTTCGGTAAAGGTACGTGGCAAAGCAGTAAAAACCGGGCAAATATTGGTAGAGGCGGTTGCACGGAATCATCGAATTACCTCCTTCCGGGCTGGCGTAAAAAAAGAAAGGAGTACGCGCTCGGGGATATGTGACGCTACCATATCGTCGAGCTTTGTGCGCCCGGGGAATAGATTTAATGGAGAAATATCCCGAAGAATCTGGGAAGAGAGCGGGAGGGTGTAATGAAAGAGGATTGAGGACCTGCAAGATAGATAGTACCTACTCACGAAACTGACAAGGAACATCACCCAGTTTGTACGCTCCTGTTTTGATCAAAATCCGCGGAGAAGTAGAACATGTGATAATATTTACCTACTACGTATTATTTTGTAACGGTTCAAATTCATATTTGTGGATCGAAAACAGCCCTAAAAGCTCGGGATGAAAAATCAATATCCTGTTACTGAAAAATATTTGATGATAGAAGCTCAAAAAAATTTGGCTTCGTCCGAGTTGTAAACCATTTTTTTATAATATTACGAAGTGCGTGTGAACAACGGTATTTAAATAATAGTGCAATGACATGCATTGTTGCGCTTACAGGGAAACGGACGATGAAAACCCGGCCACCTGGTGGCATCCAATTACTTCTTCTATCTTCGGGGTTTATTTCGAAAGGAGAGGCACGATCCGCCCCAGTTATGGATCTCGGGTAATATTTTTATTGGCATTCAATATCCCTTTGCATATTCTATGCATCCTAACGGGTCACCATTCAGGAGAAGCGAAAGCCGTCACTTGCAGGCGTATCGTTCGAGATTGTAGCGCTGGGATTAATAATTTCACAACGAAATCAGCTTCTCAATCTCCGTCCCTCCCTTCTCTCTTTTTTTCAGCTTCAGTAATTACGCAGCTATCGCGCTTTCGGCGATTAATAATCATAGCGATTAATTTTTAATAAAACCAATTCCCACGTTCACGCGGGACCGTTTAAGGTGATAAAAAATTTACATAGTTTTTCTGAACGGTCATACCGTTTGTTAAAGACCGTTCAACTGTGATACTGATCTATAAAATTCTATTTCTCGCTTCACAGGTGCGCTGAAGGGATTACAACCCCTGGATTTATTGAATAATAATAGTGATAATAATTTTAACAAGACTTCACGTTCGTAACGAAAGAGAAACGAGCAACAAGTCCAGGAGAGTACCTTATTGCATTCAATTAGAGGCGCGAATGGAATTCCATCGGATCCCAGGGGATTCGAATTACACAGGGGAAAAAAGATGTTCGACGATCGCGGGTTTGCGATTCAGATGCTGAGGCTCGAGGCTAGAACGCGTCAATTTCCTTGAACTCGCGAATGAGAGCCGACGTTTCCGGTGGACGTCGACCAGGGGACGTTGATTTACAATGCAGAGTAGCCAGCAGCCCGTTCAGGCCAGCGGAACGGCAAAACTGCCACGTCTCTAACTCCCCCTTCGGCATTACCATTTTCCACTTAAATGCCGCCCAAGTATTACCAACCCCCAACCCCCCCCCCCCCCCTCCCTGTAGCTGTCGATACAGAGCCGCGTGACGCGCCCGCCGCGACTCGGATTGCTGGAATTCGGTGTATCTCATCGGAGGTGCGCTCAATTTAACAGGGTGTCACGCGTCAATTTATCCGCGACAAAATATTGCGCCTCGGTGCGGTGCGCAGTTCGACGAAGTCCGTTCGAGGTGTATTAAGGGGAATATTCAAGGAATTGCAGGGAGACCGGTTTTATTAGATTGCCTCGTCGAGTGAGAGTTCGCCCTGAGTGCTTTCAATCTGTCCTCTTTAATATCACGTCGGGGGTTACACCGGTATTCTGCGCTGCACCTGCTGAATTGTTTTTCATAACACAATGCTCTTCGCTTTCGCGAATACAATGTGAAGTAACGGTTAAGGGTGGGTTTAAAAATCATATTCTGCCACGTTTGTTTGACAGAAATTTTCGTACGAGATTTATGTATTTTATATGAAATTACGTATCACTGGTTTGCTGGGCAACTTTCCACCTCCGCGATATCTTTTATAAATTCTAATGTTATAAGTGGGGACATATGTAAATACTTCTTATCGAAATGTGGCATTTATGTGGGCCTTCAGCTTTCAAACTTTCTTTCCATCATTTCCACATGTTTCTATGAATAGGTACTGTAATTTTCTCAAATCTTATATATAATTTAAGGGGGCTCCCTAGGGTGACGGTCTGAAATGAGGGCGATATTGGGGATTTTTTTTTATGAGAACACCTTTAACTATATTAATTGAAAAATTTATGTCTATATTCGTACGTATTTAGACAACATTTTAAAAAATATTTAATTGAAAAATAACAGTACCTAAAACTTTAAACGCTTCTTTCTCAAAACGATGTTTTTCGAATTGGTTAGCATGATATCTGAAAAACCAATCACCCGATTTACTTCAAACTTTGTACATATATTCAATAGATGTCCGATTCCCGTTGTTTCTAAAACTCAACTCTAGATTAAATGAGAAATACTGAAAAGTAAAAAAATTTGAAACAGGAAATTTCTATTTCTGCAAAAAGTTCGCTGCTTTTTTAAGTCGCAAAAGTCTGCTTTGCAACAACCGACTTAGTTTTAAAAACAACGAGAATGGAGCATCTATTGAATACATGTACAAAGTTTGAAGTAAATCGAGCGATTGTTTTTTGAGATATCATACTAACTCATTTTTCAGTTTTTTTTTTCATTATTCTCGTAAGACATAGGAAACTAAATCAATTGTTCTTATTCTCTTCAATCCACAATACTTCCCCCCATGTGCCGCCTTTGCGTAATATTACACAAAGCAGCTACCTCTTGAAACATATTCCTCGCACATCTCCCAATAATCCACCTCGCTAATCGCCAAAAGCTTCCTGCCGCTGAAGTGCGCCGACTAGTCATCGCTCGTATAAAGAAGGACTCTGTACCTACTCCCCGCCGATGCAATTCCCCGGGAAGTGTCCTACACAGGACCGAGCGGCGCGCGTCTTGAGGGAACCGTGAACTAATTTCGTTGGATGCAAGGGTCATAATTAGAAGGTATCGATCTTAAGGGACGATAACTGCACGGGCATTCGTCCCGTATCAAAGCGCGCCGCGTCGCGCGTCTGGCTACGGAAGTTAGATGTACCTACCTACGTGGCTGTGCACATATGTACTTATCCAGCCCCGTAGATTGTCGTAATATGCGCTGCATGGATGGTACGTGTTCAGTGGCGGCATCACGCTGGCAAGTCCGCGACACGGAGATTCGGTTGAGGTATTAATTTACATGCCCGGGATTACGAGTTACATATGTTCCTATTTCAGGATCGCTGGCTGGTCTACGAGCCGGAATGCCTGCCCGTGAGATCTCTTTGCCAGGGTAACGTCATTATCTCGTCACTTCAGACATTGCGGATCGTTTGTATGCAAATCGATGGGAGAGGAGCATCCGCAGGCCCGTATAACGCGATAATGTACCTTGCTGCGTTACGAATCTCGCGTTCTAATCTGCCGTGCGGGGAGTAGAATTTGTACCGCGGGACGCGATCTCGCCGGGGACGAAACTAAAGTAGATCGGGCGCACTTGCATTCGCCCGTTACACGGATAATCAAAATGAACGGCCATAGTGTATACCTACACGTAATATTATGTAGGGAATGGAGTGAGGTACATATTTCTTTTTGCACAAAATAGATTATTTTGTGTATAAGTAATGTTAGGTGGTAATAAAAGATAATACAGGCGAAACTGGATAACTAGAGAACCTCTATAAATCGACAATTTTCTTCATTCCATTCCGCTCCGTTGTAAACAAATCTACAACTCGAAATAAAACTTCCTTGCCTAGAACTACATTTTGCTTGTTAAATTATGTATTTTACATCTACAACTCGAATTTAGGAGAACTCCGATCTCTACAGGTCGACGTTTACTTCTACATATGTATTACGAAATTTCGTAGAAAGATCTGGAAATGTTGAGGAAAATGTTTTCTTTGCATTATTCACGATTGAAAATGCTATTGACTTAAAATACACTAAAAGACTAGCACAAAGTAAAATCACTTTTTTTTTAATATGCAATAAAGAGTAGATAATATTTCGAGCATAAAATGTGTCTTATAATTATTTTTATTTATGTAAATTTAAAACTTGAATTTGTCTTGTTTTACAGCTTCACAAGTCGAAAAATGAACAGCCGTACAAAGCCTCTATAAGCCGAATTTTCGTTTGTTGAACCTCTCTTACTCGAAAACTCGATAAGCCGAAACCTCTATAATTCGAAGATTTTTTCCCTTCCCTTCGGATTCAAGTTATCGAGGTTCGACTGTAGTTCGTAACAACTCGGGGCGCAAAAACATCTGTCAGACAACCTCATACTACTCCACCGATTCTAAGATGACTCTCGCAACTCTGATAACGTGCTTTTTTAATGGATTCTTCACTCTCATAAATTGGAACAAGCTCAATTTATTTATTTAAATTTATTTCAACATGAACGGGACAATATCCATTTATACACGAAGATAATGAAAAAGACGCGGAGTAGAGACACATCATTTACAACAACATTAAGAACGGCAACCCGAACCAGGACAAAAGAAACAATATGAAAAAGAGGCAAAAAAAGTAACGGATTATAAATATAAAATATAAGAATATAAACTATAAATTTACAAAATATAAAAATATAAAGATATAAAATATATAAAAATATAACAAATATAAAAAATATACAAAATATAAAATTAAGAACATCAAACGCATTATCTGACTTCAACATGCATTGCTAACATTCAGCTAACATTTATTATAAATGTTCGCGATTAACTAGTAATATCTACACAATTTCAACTGACTGAAAATTCATTTCCGAAAATAAATGAATCCCTATTACGTCTCTTAAAACTACGTAGAAGAACAATGAGCGCACTCTTACGATACTACAATTATTACTATCAACCGCTATAACAATTTAGTGTGACGCTAATAATGCAACAACGTTGACATTCTTGCCGGTACTGTGAAATCTGTTATCGCTTTCCACGAAGCCGTTACGAGGACCGATTTTTACTTCGCTCAAGTTGATAAATTGTTGCGGGGGAAGGCGGCATAAGGTTGGTCCGTAAACCAGCTACGTGACCTAGACCAGTGTTGCGAGAATAATCTTACGGACATACCGCCTTTCCGGGCGAAATAAGTGTACGTCAGAGGCGGAGAAATACGCAGGGAAGTATATCGAATCCTACTGGCCCTGGCCGACGTTGAATTTCAATGGCGTGGCTCGATCGTGGAACGGCGACTCTAAAGAAAGCTCGAAACAGCGGCGAAAGATAAGTGGGCGACTTAACTTCCTCTCGATCAGGCGATTTACGCAGCGCCACGTCCTTTTGTGTTGAGTAGCAATAAGGGCGCGTAAAGCTGGCGGGCTGATAAGCCGCGGAGTGCTGGGAAAATGGACGGGGAGCTCGGGAACGTGACCGGTTGCATCATCGGGCGTAACAAAGTTACTACGGGGGTTTACACAACTTTCTTCATTTAACTCGGGTCCGGGTCTTCTAAGTGGTCTCGAAAAAATACGATCTATATTATTGCCCAGCCGTTTAGAGTGGCCTGGACGTACGTTCAGTCGTTCGTTACGATTTCATCGTTCCCCTAGTGTTATGTGGATTGTACTTGGCAAATATGATCGATGTAAGTTGCAGAGAATGTAGGGTAGGGTGGGGCTTAAAGTCCGGCGGGTAAAAAGTCCCGAATTCAAAATCTCTATTCCTAAACAATGTATTGAGTTTCGCAGTATACTAAGTAAAAGGCGAGAAGAAACGGAGGTGACCACAGAGTCGTCAGTCGCTCCTGGACGTTCGTGCGAATTAAACGACGCCTTCGTTATTTTATGTATCGAAAACTAAAAGAAATACGTCGTCTTTGTTGTTTTGTACGAAGTAAACAACAATTTAAAAGCGTACCAGCCAAGTACGTTAAGATTGTATGTTCCTTTAGTAATGTGTGCATGATATTGTTTATTGCCGAGTGATAATATTTTCTAACGTATATGTCGTAGAAACTAGAGAGGTAACATTGGGGCAAAAAGTCCCTCAGAATGAAAATATATATTTTATCATTTGTTTTCATTATAAGATGTCCAAAGTATAAAGAAATGATGTCAAAGTCTTTAAATAGTGTTTTTGTTTTAGGTGAGCGATTTTTTTTAGTTTTTAGTTCAAAGTGTGCCTCTGGCTTATATTTTTATTTTTTGGTAAAGATGCCATGCTTTCCTTTCAATATTGTGTACCAAAAAGAATTGGTTTAATAAATATTTGTTGAGTTGAATAGAGTTTTTTTACTTATTTAGTTTAATATTACACGAAACGACATTAGGGAGTTTCTACCCTATGCAATGGACTTTTTGCCCCGTGCGTGGGGCAAGAAGTCCATTTTGCATTGACAAACATTTTGTGGTATAACTCAACAGAAAATAACAGTATCAGCAAATCAACTTCGTGAACGTAAAGCTTAATAGTTATAGTTTATACAAAATAACACCAGGTATCTCTAAGTTATTAATACTTAATTTTACATAGGTTTATACGAAAAACGGGACTTTTAGCCCCACCCTACCCTACAGGTTCCCCTATTTTAATCTACGGGCGTATGTACAGTAGAACGTTCAGACACTCACTAATGAGATACAGGGTATCAGTGCCTAATATCGCCTAACAAAACTCAAATTGCTCTTAATTGAATAAGAATTTATATTTTTGTATGCAATTTGTTTCAAAGTAAAGAGAAATTATTTATATTTCAAGTAGCATAAGTTAGAATCGTTGAAACCTACAGATTTTTAATTAGAATTCAAAAACGTAAGACATGCAAAAATTGAAGGCTGAAAAAAGGGTACTTCATATTACCTACTCAAGAAATAATCATTAATTCATGTATATCTGAGTTCTTAAAGTTATTTTCACATGTGTTTTTATTATTTTCTGCGATAAAAATGTTTTTTGATCAATTTTTGGGGAGTATTAGGTTTAAGAAAACCTAATCGAACCGAACCTTCTCACCGCGAAGCGAATAAAACTCTATTCTCAGTTACAAAAAATATTTGAATCGATTACAGTTCCTAGGTACATCATTAATTGTGTATTTCTAGTAAATATTCTTGCATTCACAGAATTATTAGATTTACCTTCTCCAAACGTGATGCAAAATTGTCGCAGTCCAATAAATTTGTACACTGTTAAGATTCAATAAAACACTTCCCTTTCTGTAATTGTAATTGTTTGCCGTTCAAAATGACCACCGTTTTCATCTGTGCAAAGATCTTTGATAAATGTACAAATCAATTCCGATTACGCTATTCGTTCACATCTCTGACTGCTTCTTTAAAGATTTATATCTCATTAAGTATCCGCTTTTGACACCATGTATATGAAAAAATAATTTCTTCATTTTACCTCCTCATTCACCTTGTTTAAGGAAACCAGTGAATAACCGGACACCCTGTATATATAATGAAGCTCCCCAGTAGAGAGGCAGAGTATTAAAGAGTAAGTGGTAAAGGTATGCCTGTGGTCAGACGCGCCGTGCAATCCACTATGCTGGGAATATAGGCACACCTCTATGTATAACTTCGCGCACATATATTATTTTATAATTATTTCGAATAGAAATTCTCCAAAATAATAAGATCTTTAGGAATATACACAAATTATAAAATTTATAACGAGTGTCGCTGTTCATTTTATTAAGAGCAGTATTTATATTTTAGGTACGAGAAACTCCATAAATGTAGGAACATCGTTTGTTAACAAGAAAATTATCCTGACATTGTCAATAAATTTTTATACTAATTTTATGAAATACCTACAGATTTGTTTCAGTGGGATCTTATACAAAATGTTTTAATTGTTTACAGAGCAAGAGCAGATAAACGAAAATTAATTATCGTTGCTATTGCAACGTCAACGATACTTCATTACACTAAAATGTTCCATTTATTCCACAATGGAAATAACGATGAATAACGACAGATTTTCGCAAATTTAATAAAGCCATTCATCCCTTGACTGTTTCAATATTTGCATTTATGTCTGTGTTGAATTTGATGCGCGATACATATATTCCACAGCAATCCCTTTAACGTGGCTACTGTAGCATAATTTAAAACATTTCGCATATGCTTGCATGGCATATAACTAATTCCGTTCGCTTCTCCACATAAACCCTGGTGGTCCGTGGACCATAAAATGCTAACGTCAAACGCAAAAGAATTATCTCCTGCATTCAAATAGGAAGAAATATTTAATCAGGCATTCATCCATTGCCTGATGATTTCAGCATTAATCCCACGTAAAATACACACGTGTAATCCCAGTCTTAAACAACTGGCACGAAAGAAAATACCGTAAACAGTATTTACAACTCATCAAATCTAATAGCTGCTCCAACTAGCTAGACTGCAGCAGTAAGAAAACAATTTAACGCATTAAATCCACTGCGGGTGTTTCCACTAGAAGTTCGTTGTATATCTCGCCCGCAGCACTTAATGTCTGCCCATAGGAAAGGTTAATATCAGTAAACCGTTCTCTTCTATTACCACTATCGGGGCATTCTCTCTTAGGAAAGGGATAACAAAGTAATTGCGAGTTTTTATTGATTTTTTTTCTTCTCGAGCTTTTACGACCGTGTATCTCGGCGCAGTTAGTCGTACGAATGCGCGGATGGCCCTTCTTCGGCTAAGTCTGAGAACGATGGAAAATCTACTGGCCGTAGTGCCGTCCAGTCGTAAATTGAGTACGTGACTGTCCGTTGCTGTGAAAACACCACTCTCGGGATATTTACGAGTTGCAGCTATTAAGTGTCGCGATAATTTTTCTGGTCTCGTCGCAAGCTTTCATATCTACTTTTCATGGCGCACTTGTGACTCAATTGTTTCACAAATCCTACCTCCTGCTTTTTGTTGAAATGTCACCCTCCCAGGGTTATCCAATAATGGACACTTATAATTAGATTCATGGTCACGGTGGTGTTGGATTTGAATTTTCTAGCAAAAAGAATGGATCGTTTTTAAAATGTTCGCCATTTCTTCAAAAATCAATATTTTTTCTAAATCTTGGGTACATCTCTAGTATTTAGCGTGTGGATTACGAACCTTTTTGTCTGTTTGCTCTAGGTCCAACGGCGTGGACGTGAAAAATTCCACCGCGGAATGACTCTAATGGAACATACGTATCAGCTGTGCGGCTATCGTGCCGGCATTTTTTGTTAAAAAAAATCTAACAAAAATCTTTTTTGGTTCTTCTTTATATGTACATATCATAAGAACCTCACGTGACATTTTTAATAAACTTCATAAATTTCTTTAAAATCATCTCCAAAGTTATCCTACCATTTTTTAATCCTCCACCATTCCTCAGACTCACCAAATTCACAGTATTTCGAAGTTTATCCTACACTTTGCATTTCCTAAGACTACTGTCAATTTTACAATCCCAAGTAAGATAAATCTCACAATACCACCTCCCGTCGACCTTGGAAAAACTAAACGTTCAAATTAAATCGCCCAGCTGTCACTAATCTCCTCGCCAATTAAAAAGGTATCATAAAATTTCTAATACATTCGGTACGACGATACACCAAAACCGTGCGAAGTTTCGCTGAGGTAGCCTCCGCTGCGCCATAATTCCACGAAAAGGTCCCGTCGTCTATACCAAGGAGATGGCGCTTTAACAGCCATTTCCCCCCTGAAATTGCAGCTTTACACGGGGAAATAAGAAGAGCGGAGGCACGAGGGAAGAAGCAGAAAATTGCAATCTCTCGTAGGACGTAGCAACAATGATGATTCTTGTCATGAACGAGGGCGCGAGTGTCATTTGCGTAACGACGCAGGATAAATCCCAGCTTTAATTCCAGCCGAGAAATTCCCACAATATTAAAGGGCGGGGTGGATGGGCGGTTGTACGCGCGACACCTAGGCGGAAGCGGCCGATTGCGTCGCATAGGTGGTTTTGCTCGTATATCACTGGCATAATCGTCGGACGTCGAGAGCCAGACTAATATAATCCGAAACAGGGTGGGAAACTCTTCGGGGTGGGCGAGACCATTCACGTGTCTTGGACCCAGTTTGCGCCGAGCTGCCGGCAGCTGGCGCGCCAACCCCGATACACGCTAATTAAGACTCATGAATTTAAAATCGCGCTCGTTAACCAGGCCCGCGTGTCAAATAATTTCTCGCTGCAATAACGATCATCCCATGCCTGCCAGTCGGAATCGCTTTTCGCGCTACGTAGCTCGTGGAAATTATTTTCAAGAAAACTTTGTCAGAACAGGGGCAAAAAGTTACATGAAATAAATTCCCCCCTCGATAGTTTGCCCGCCATTTACTCCGAGCAAATGCGCCTCTCGCTGGAAAAATTCCGCTGCACGCGAAGTACTAGATAGGAGCAGTAGAATCTGATTATCTGTGTTTTTTTGTTTGTTTTTTTTGTTAGAAAAATATGGAACCACCGTTGGCTCTTTCTATTTGGGGAGCTTTTCTCATCGCGAATCCATTATATTTTGGAGTTTATCCGCGTGCTCCGCGGAGCTCGGTGTATTTCTCACCGGACACTTAAAAAATTCCACTTTTTCAAGCGTTTCTAGCCTTAGTTTCTAGCTGCCCCCTTCGCCCTCACGGTCACGTACAAACCCTGTCTAGCTTTCAGCTCCACTTGTCCACCGCACTCGCCCTTCGCTTACGCTCTAAGTTTCTTTTTTGTGGGACCGGGAATGAAATACCCGAAGACACGTTCTGAGTTTTAATTCAAAGTATTTCCAGCGGTGATGGTATGTAAACGTTTAAAGTAGAA
Source organism: Andrena bucephala (assembly GCA_947577245.1). Lineage (NCBI taxonomy): Eukaryota > Metazoa > Arthropoda > Insecta > Hymenoptera > Andrenidae > Andrena > Andrena bucephala. Next base: position 12,718,644 of record OX387715.1, read on the forward strand.
AAATAGCTATGAAAATATTGTACCTTGTGTTTTGAATTAAAACGTTGGTAAATTCATCGAAATGGCAATGAAATTCTGCGCCGAGTCAAAGTCCCGACTGCTCGAGCGCGAAAACGAAAAGCACGGGGCCATCCCAGACCTTGCAGCGGTTGCCAATAAATCGAGGGGAATCTTAAAACAACGGCCATGCAATATCGCGAAATAATAAATTACTTTGTCACCGACGGCCAACGAATCTCCGCGAACGATTGTGTGATATACTGCGTGCTCCAAATAACGCGGAAAAAGGAGTGCATAAAGCGACGCGACTCTTTGATCTATCGGGCAGCGATATTTGCTTCCGTTTGAGGCGCAGATAAAAGTTCAGATACCGAACTGCCAGATAAATGCTAACCACCTTTGATAAATGGCATCCACAAACGGACCATAAATCCTGGGGATGATTTACGCCGTCTCCATGGATCATCTGCACCCGTCCAGTTAAAAAATGCTGATAGAACTGGCCACGACATGCTGTCTTAACCCCAGAACGACACTGCGAGGTCGGGGATCCAAGAAAATTTTAATCGTCCCGACAAACGTGTCAATAGACGCTGGAATATCAAGCTTTCACACTCTTTCGGTTTTCTTTCTGTAAACGAAAACCAGACTCTGTAAATATCTTCTTCAAAGATACCTGAAGAGAAATAAAATAAAAAAATTCGGAACCGTTAAAAGCGAATTTATAAATATTCACATTTCCCTTTTGAGTCGCCCGTGAAAGCAGAGTCTGAGATAATTACTCTCTAAAAGTGTCACAGTGTCGTTCCAGGCAGAGATGGGCAAAATTTTTATTTAAATGAAATTTCAAATAACGAATAAAAGTTCAAAAAAAATTATTCGTTATATGTCGAATAAAGTTGACTCGGGTTAGGTCGACGAAATTTATTATTTTATTCGTTACTTAAATAATTATTTATTTAATTACTGCCCAACGCTGGTTCCAGGGTTAAGGTCCGTTTATACTGGATCAATTTGGCGCGACCCTCTGCTGAAATGAGGGCCACAAAGAATTCGTCCAACACTTGGGATGAAGAGGAGGCCCGTTTGAAGTGGATACAGCAATATCGCGCGATGTTTCCCATGATTGCCATGAAAACCCTGTCAGCTCGAATGGGGAGGACTCTCTACTTGTGAACCTCGATACCTACCGACACCAGGCTCGTGGTAGTCGATATGGACGACCTGGGACTCGTGGGATACGACATCGACGATCCTGTAGTGCTAGGCATAAATGTCTCGAGGAACGGCGAGCCCGAGGTAGGGTGATTTCAGACTCGTGGGACTCGATACAGATGACGTTAGATGTCCGCCGAACTAAGCGATCCAGATTTTTCGAAATAGTTTTATGTATCATCATAACTACACAATTATTAGGTAGCCTGTTTGGAGGAATCACTTTGTATGTGTCATTCCTCTCTGCTACTCTGGTCTAAACTCAGTCCATTTGTAAGATACGACGAGCGTTAATAAGGACTAATTAGTCGATGATAAAAGAAATGGTAGAGTTAAAGAAATTTGTCATTACAAACTGATGTATATGTACACCAGCTTTTATATGCCAATAAAATTTCACAGTCCAACAAAACGAAACTTTTTTTCTGTTCCGCAATATCCACTGGGTGATTCTTGTAGAGTTTATCGGCCTGAACACGAATCCGCAAACCGTTTGTCGCCATCACCCTCAGTTTTTGAAAAACTCGATTTTGAAAAAACTGCAAATTTTCAACTTTGAACATCTTTTCTGTCGTAACGATAATAGTTATTCGATTGCTCGTTGCGTCAAATTATTCTATGAACCCTCCCGAACACAACGATATAAGTTATTATTGCATTATAATCATTTAAGTATATTTAAACAATGATCAAAGGGAAAATGACACCCGAAATGCGCCCATTTTTTGAAGATGTCTTTCAATTTATTTCCAAAACTAAGGGTCTAGGAGAAAATCTGACCATTCCACGCGATGCAGCAGACATTTTTCCTTCGGAAGTCATCAACAAAAGTGGTAAGTCAGGTTTTGTTTTCAATAGAGAAGCGAAATAGTTTGGCAAAACACGCGGTGCCAACAGTGGTACTCAGGCGCGTTAAGCGATTGTGTTACGCTCAGCTGCAGTGGATCGCTCGCCGCCGTTGACTACCACTGTCGGCACCGCGCGTTTTGCTAAACTGTTTCGCGTCTGTATTGAAAACAAAACGTGACTTACCGCTTTTGTTGATAACTTCCGAAGGAAAAATGTCTGCTGCATCGCGTGGAATGTTCAGATTTTCTCCTAGACCCTTAGTTTTGGAAATAAATTGAAAGATATCTTCAAAAATGGGTGCATTTAGGGTGTCATTTTCCCTTTGATCGTTGTTTATACATATTTAAATGATTAAAATGCAATAATAACTTATATGGTTGTATTCGGGAGGGTTCATAGAATAATTTGACGTAACGAGCAACCGAATAACTATTACCGTTTCGGCACAAAAGATGTTCAATGTTCAAAATTTGCAGTTTCTTCAAAAGCGATTTTTTCAAAAACTGAGAGTGATAGAGCAATTCTGCTTGCGGATCCGTGTTCAGGGCGAAAAACCGTTTAAAAAAAGTTTAACCGAAATGTGCAAAATGACGACAATAAAATAATGCTTAATGGTTTTTTTACTAAGAAATAGATCTTCGAAATTACGAAAAGTATCTACCTCTTGGAAAATAATAGTGACACTTATTGTTTTAATATTTTTCCTTCACCCATACAGCACACTCCGTTGCAGAAAGGTTGCAGGAAGGTTGCAGTTACATTGCGGTGCAAGATTGAAACATTGCAGGTAATGTTTCTGAGATGTTGCGGGAATCTTCCTATGTCCGCCCCTGTGCAACATTGCACCGCAACGTAACTGCAACCTTCCTGCAACCTTTCTGCAACGGAGTGTGCTGTAGTAACGACTGGCATGTAATGGCGAAATTCAGGTCTACGGTATCGCTGGAAGCGGAGGTCGATCGAAATACGTAGCGACAAAGAGATCGGCTGCACAGTGTTTGGCGTTTGCTGTAGTGCAAATATTTACGGGCAAAGATTAGGCGACGACTAATTAAGTGACGCAAAGGAAATGCAAAGAAGCTCGCCGATCTCCTCTGAGCGACTGAAGGTAATTAGAGATTAGTCTGAGGTATCTGGTGCTTCATAATTCACGGGAGGATTCCCCTTGCCCTAAATTTTAATCATTTGACTGGCTGCCACGACGAACCAGTAAAGAGGAATTGAATATTCGGACGAGTGAAATAGCCCCACTGAACGTCCGTAACGGGAAGTAGTTTTTGGAGAATCTCCTTTGACGATAGTTTCGTTTATGAATCCCTCTAGTGTGACTATGAAGGAGAACACTCAGTTAAGGCTCAAAGGAATCCCCTGGACGGATGAGCCTTGGTTAATATATTAGTGCACCAGTACTGTAACCATCAAAGTAGCTGAAGATTTGCCACTATCTACTGGAGCAGCACGAGAATAAATAATTCGTTCGGCCTTTCCAGATAGATATAGTTAATCGTGGACATCTGCAAATGCTTCTGAAAGCTGTGGGCTTAATCAATAATCGGACCTTCCCTTCAAACTCAGAAATTTCTTTTAAACTGACATCTTCATTCATTATTACATTCCCATACATTAAGTACTTGAACGATCATCCAAGAATTATAGAAGAATCAAGCAAAATTCAATAAAGAGTCGGAAGAAAATCGCCGAAGAATCGACAAAGGTTCGTCACAAAGATTTTCTGAAATCATCGGAAAATCTGTTCACATAAAACTGTTAAACACGACCCTAAATTATTTCCCAACAGGAAAAAGGAAGAGTGCAACTTTGCCACTAACAATACACATCTGCCCACTCAAAATTGTTCTAAAATACAAAATATTGAACGTGCAAATAATATTTTCGTTCTATTTAGCAATTAGGTTTGTAATCCATTCTGCAACAGTATGAAGATAAAATTACCACATTGCAAAAGGTTCCACGACCCACTGTACAAAAGTTATCCCATTCCACAGCGCGAAGTAGAAAATAACGTGACATCAAAGAATGACACGTTTTCGTACGTTTTTTTTTGCTGAACCAACTGGAGCAAAGTTTCCCTTTGGCCCGAAAAAACGTCGTTCACCGTATCTTGACATATTTCACGGTCTTTGTCCTCGCATTGCTTTCTTGTCCTGGTAAACGTAAAGCGCGGAATGTAACGCGCAAGATAAACGTCTGGCACAATTTTTTATACGCTGGCCGTCTTCTCTGTCCGCGCGAGATCGACTGCAGAGCCTGGCTCCTCGCCGGGGCCTCTTTATTCCGCGAATAACCGCGCGGGAAACAAAGGGGGAAATTGGTGACTGCTGTCTGGTTTGCAGAAGTTACAAGCGTTCGGGGATGAAGGAAGCGTCACAATCGACGGTCAACTTCGTATAACGTGCAGCCGAGTTTCAGGGAAAGATTAGAAAAGAAGAAGCACGGATGACATTACCAACGCGAACAAAACGTGCAAGTTTGAAAGGGGCGTGGGCGAGGGGACAGGAGGGTAGGAGTGGGGGGGGGGGGGTGCGATGTATCGCGAAGAAACTCGAGACTCTCAATAGTGCCGTCGTATTGAAACTTCCGAAGAACTCGGGATGCATAAAAGATGGAATGCCATGCCCGCTTGAAATCACAAATAAATTCACGGGGGACGCTGTTGCGTTACCGCCCGAATAATTCAATAATCGCGTTTCGATTAAATCTCGCTTGTAATTGCCGGAATTCACCGAATATTTATTTTTGTCAACTGTTCTTGAATGTAGGGATCGTACAATCATGTCGATTGTTGACATAATAATATTGTAAAATTTACTGTTTGTTTAGATATTATAAAGCAAATTGTTTGTGTATTAAATTGTACAGGGTAGACTCTGTTGCTTTCAACGATAGAATAAGATAGTTGAGCCTAACTCAGACCATTTAAAAGATCGTGGTTGATTAGGGTGGCCCTTTTTTCTTTGCTCTCACCCCCTAATATGGTTCCATTTCATAAAAAAATAGTCCCTAAAAAAGATTATTGCAATCAGACAACAGGAAAGGGTGCCGACCAGGCCTTAAAGTTTAAAATTCATCGATGGTTTGGATGTGAAGAATTTCTCAAAAATGGTCAGCCCTATCGAAATTTTGTTCAAATAATACTAAAAGAACATTCAATTTTCTACAATTATTGTATATACAATTTTTTCGTGCTTCGAACCACTGTTTAGATAATTACTTTTGAATATAGAGAGGTCCGCACTTTGCGCGTACCACCTGTACAGCGTGACGTATTGTTTATACGCGCGTAATAATTAAGTTGCAGTGGCAGATGAATTGTAATCCACGTAGTAATTCCAGTTCTACGTATGTATACGTTTTTACTAATTCTTAATTATCTATGACCAGTTATTTAAATTGGTCTCACATACATCTGGAGAGTTTGGAAACCTGAACTCGAGTTTCCCAGAAATTTTTATTAGTGCACCAACTGCGTTTACCACATAATTGAAGAGCCCTCGTAGAAAACACTATAAGTGCCAAAATTGAAAAGAAAAAAATTTATCAGAAAATGTTCTACGTGCCATTGGTAATACTATAGTATAGAATTTTATTTTTGGCACTTACACTGTTTTCTACAAGGACTCTTCAATTATACGTGTTTGTGAAATAACTATATTCATAGTTTGAATTAAATCAGTGACCCGAATATTGTGCACCCCTCAATGTGTTAATATGAATGTTAACTACGTATAATTCTAAAGGTTTATACTATCTTAGCTGATTTGAGACTGACGGACGTAAGAGAGCCGCATAATACCCTTGCGATTATCCCAGACCGAGGTAGCTTACGCGAAGTGCTTCATTCTCCGAACTTTAAAGGATCATCGCGGAATCATGTGTTCCGTACACGCTATCACGTCTGCCGCCAAGACATTCCGTTATATGTATAGCTTTGAAATCCGTGATCGAGATTGCGGCCTAATAATGCCAGGAGTTTCGTGAACCTGGCTAATTGCAATCGGCAGGGGATTTATTAGTTCGCGATAGGTAAAGTGAAAAGCAAATTTGCGTGTAAAAATAGTTTCCGTCTAACGCATGTAATTTCCAGCTTAAAATCTTAAAAGACACCGCCAGCACGACTTTGACGTAAAGGAAAAATACCATCCACAGTCAAAGACTGTTTGAATAATAAAAAGTGTATTAGGAATATAATATCCTTTCTGGAATAACTCCAAATAATTAAGGAAATATGAACTAGGTAAGAGTAAACCATAATAGATTAAGATAAACACTCAATGAATGGCCTTCCTTAAAACACACCTTGTAACTAAATAAACACTAAATAAATTATCTTCCTTCAAACACACGTCCTGACTAATATTATTAGGTTTTAAGACACACAGTCAATACACGTTACAACACCGTCCAATAATGTAATGTAAGAGTGGTCGGTAATAGCTCTAAGCTGATGTGGCATTAAATAAATAAAATATAAAAAAAAACGACTTTCAAGTGTAATTACAGTAAATCAATTTAATACTCATTACAGTATTAATAGACATAGGTACCCTTAATAAATAACTGCAGAATTAATTATAGCTGGGATAAGCCTAAACTAGAGAATTGATAAGTAAAAATATCTAATTTACTTAGTTTAATATGTTCAATTAATTTATTTACACAATGAAACACCATTTGGACAGTTAAAAAATGTAAAGTCATTATAGGCTATAGAAATAGGTATATGTAACAAGTGAGTTTAAATTGAAACGAGCAGTGACTCCATTATAAGTATGATTACAAACAGCAAATTACAAAATTTCACGCTAAATTCTTTCCAAAAAATTTAGATGCTTGAATGATCATCAACTATACCCCGCAATCCAACTTTATTACAAACACTAATCACTAATGCTACTACTACTTAGGGATCATTATCCACTACTACCAGGGATCAATTATAGAAACACTAATTCTCCTTGCAAACCCTCGCCGATGGGTTTCATACACGTCTCAACATTCCAATGGAAAATGCTAATCCCAAGAGCTCATAATCAAGTTGAGTACCTACATCATGTTGCACGCTACTGCTGCCTCTTTATCACGACCACCGTGTACGACGCGAACGGGTAAATACGTCCGCCCGAGTGAACGCGAATCGAGACGGGATGATCCGCGACATTCAGGCGTTTCGCAAGGGGCAAAACCGAACGTCAGGGGGCAGAGTTGGATCAAGTGGCAGAAACATAATAGCAGTGTAATTATCCCGAGTAAAGATCGCGAAAGAGGCGTGCTCCGGCCAATCCCGGTGGCTACTCATAGACTTAGACATCCGAGTCGGGTTATATCAGGGCAGAGGAGGTAAAGGAGATAAAGGGTAAGCCTTACCCCATTACCCGTAACGATCTTTTTGCCTCGGTTACGACCGCCTACATCCTCAAAACGAACGCAAGGAGACTAGAAAAGAAAGCTGCCGCCGCCGTTGCTACGACCAAAGGGAGACGGAGAAGAAAGCGGGGGGCAGATAAGGAGCGCGTAGCAAAAAAGAGCAAAATGAAAATTATGTAGCGCGCTGCATCTGCTCGCCTGTAATGGACTACCTGCAACCGTTACTGCTAATGGAGATTAAATGAAGACCGAAAGGAACGACCGGCAACATCGGGGGAATCGTATCGCTTCTGACTGAGTCTTTAATGCCTGCGGTGGCGACAAAGGTGAAATAATTATCGGGGCTCGATTCGCGACGTGCCGCGCGGCGGGCCCGGCTTCCGAGTGAAATATATTTTTCGAAGCTGAGCGCGTCGCTGGGAAAACGAACTGGGGCAAAGAGCTAAAGGGGAGAAATAGGAAGACGGAGGGAATTCACGTGACGCGCTCAACTGACTGAGTGACGCGGCACACGGATTGCATCGTTTACTGGCGGGAAGAAGTGGCTTCGCCCCATCCGCCCCCGCGAAGATAAATGTAAAAATACAGTGGTTCCGGAGTTTTTCTGAATTTCGAGGGCGCGCGCGAGCCGTACACGATTTCCCGACGGAAGGAAATTTCGATCCACCTCGCTTTTTCCGAACGAGCCCTCCCCTTCTGGCGACGATTTTTCCCTGAGACCCACGAGGGTGGATAAACCGTGAGCTACTTCTAAACTAAACTATGGTCCCGAAAATCTAACAGCAAATTCTATTTGCCGTTGCACGGGGAAACTCTTTTTACAGGGGCGTCTAGGGGGCATAGCTTTTTGAGCTGGGGTATTTTTTTTTTTGCATTAAACGAAATGTGCAGAAGGTGATTAACAATGTATATGGTGATTAATTTCGCGAAATTCAATAATGATCAATACGTTCGTTACACAAATTGGGGAGGGGTGAAATGGTTTATATTACTTGGGGGCTAACAAGCAGGGATGAAATAAAGATTTTATTAGAATTTTGTATATCTACCATTCTCTTATTTAAGAGTACTAGCCAGTCGTTTTTGCCGAAAATGAATTAGGGTTATGATGTTATCAAACTTTGTGTCGAAGAACAAGTTTCAGCTTCAATTTATTTCTTCGTAATTAAATGACAAAGAAATGCTTCATTTTCGGCAAAAAAGACTGCCTAAAACGCCTAAGTAGCACCCCTAATTGTAGGATTTAGGTAAATGTTTGGTTGAATTTGGTACCTAGTGGTTGATGGATTTCTATTTGATTTATTTGGTACTAATGAATTTGTTTAAATTTTACCATTATCCTTATTACTGCTTCTACTGAACAACGAGAATTATTTGTTGGAAGCATAAAATTAATTATAATTCCATACTCCATTCATCATTATGTAGACTTAATAATAATAATATTAATATTAATAATTCGTCTTTATTACACGCAGTAATGGGCGAGACTCAGCAATCTGCTGTTTTTAAGTCTAACCCGAGTACAAAATAGAAACCGCAATACAAACTGCAGAATAAAGAAAATACAAAATTCAAAATGCAAACACCAAACAAAACAAAAACAAGAACAAAAACAAACGCGTTACAGTAGGCGCGTTCAACTTACCCTGCGTTAAAAACGTAAAAGTATGTGCGTAAAAGTATGTACAGTGAATCATTCCACTCCAAATCGATGACATCCTGCGATCAATGTCTGAGATTAGCGTGAAACTGAAATATGATGTAGCCCACATGAAATTATGGTGGGTTTCAGTCATTATTCGACTGGTTTCGAATTTGTTTACAAAATACAAGCCAAAGCATGCAATTTTTACACATTTTCGCGAGTAACAAATACGTTTCTACTCATTTATATTTAATTATAACAATTATGCTATGAAATATGATAATACGCTTATTGGCCTTGTCATCTCACTTTTACAAGTAGAATACACTCATCAATTTTGCAGGTAACAATTATTAACGCTTTGAGTGCCACAGTAGAACTTCCTGCTCCCAGTATCCGATTACAGAAAAGTTACAATCGCATTAAATTATTCGTAGCTGGAATTTCTTTTCTCCCCGTTTTATTTCAACATGGAGTAGAATGACATCTCTTTGTTGAAAGATTTGCTTGCAGCTGATATTGTGTACCGTAAGTTTCCCATCCCGCATTATCGAGTGCGGTTAAACTACGATTACCGAGGAATAATCGAACAATGGCTAAAAAATTTCACCGAAAAATACCGTGCGACACATACAGTCGATTTATATAGGTATGTGAAAACGTGTGCGCTTGGATCCACGTCGAATAAGTTACAAAAGCCGTTCCGTCGCAAATGCACATTTTCCTACAACGAGCATGCGATCTAGCAACGTGTTACCGGCGTCCACCCTAAATCCTGCATCACCTACGATTCCTCGCAACGAGAGAAAATCCTCATTCACTCCAACTCGTTCGTGAAAATTGAAAATCGCTTTGGGGAAAAAGAAGTGGACGTAGACGATGAGAATCGCAGGTAGGAAAATAGCGCGTATTCATTCGAACCGCGGGGCCATTGTTAAAAACTTTAATTACGCTCTATTTAATAAAAGTGGGACATCCGGTGCGGTAAACGTACCATTTCATCGCGACAGCTTACAAAGCGTTCTCCGCTGTCGTAATCTACGAATTTCAAACTATGAAAGTTAACGGAGAATTTAATTTCTGCATACGCGGGGGATTCCTGTTTTCGACGGTTCCAACCGGTTATACATATTCCGTAATATTTCACAATTTATAGCCGTAAAAGCGAAACGTAGACAACCACTGCCCTGTAAGTGATTAAGGGAATGTTTCTTACTAATTGCATTGCTCAGCCCTGCATTCTTCGTATGCGTATCCCTTACCGTAGTGGTAGCTAGAAGTTACTCGCGCGAAATGCCCCTCCCTCCCTGCATCGCGATGCCACGACTCGCGAGTAATGAATAGAAAAGCTCGGCCGTAAGTCTGCTCCACTTTGGCGCATTTGTTCAAAGAATTGTTAGGTTTAATATCAAATCTCTGTGGAACTAGTTTGAAATTTCGGCGGTAAAACACGAATAGGGTGATTCCGGAAGACGCGGTCGGGCCGGAGAGTTAGTCGAGTCGCTATATTTCAGACTCTCTACGTAAAAATGCTTTAAAGTGCAGACCAATTACTTCTCTAGAAGCCAAACAGTTGAATGAATGTATTCACTCATAAATAAGTTTGCTTTATCCTTTGTTAATTTTCCATGAATAATTATGTGAGTGGTCTCTGCCAACGACGAAAAACATTTCTCCCGGCACCTCGGGAGAGGTGGTCAGGTGTCATGACTTCAGTTTTCAACCCGATTTACAGTAAATATTCTCTTAAAGCAAATATCGACCAGTTTTTCTGAATCAGCATAAAATTTTGAACATATAGGTGTGTTCAGATAAAATAAGTAATTTTTATATTAGTTTTAATAGCCATTTTATATTAGGTCGACCGCGTCTCCCGGATTTACCCTAATATCTAGTAAATTTGTATGGTTAATTGATAATGGAGTTTTGTGAATGAAGCATGACACGCGTTATCACACTTTTTGTAGACCCATTAGAGGATAGTTTCAAAGTACCTATACGAAAGTGTCGAGATGGAAAAAAAATTGTAAGACATTGTAAATTGGATTTTTTAATATTTGGGAAGTGTTGCAAAAATGTGTAAAAAATGTTGTTTACCTCATACACTTTTCTGTGTACTAAAAACATTTTACCCAGCAGCAATTTGATGGGAATATATGAACACGCACTGTTGATAACATTATAATCGAACCTTTCACCTGGCCTAAAAGGTCGACAACATACTATTATAGTAATTTCACTCGCAAGTAGGTATGTCCATGTAATGTTTCCCTAGAATTTAGATGCTGCATGTAGTTCACATAGTTTAACCCCATTGCAGCCAAAAAGCTAGACGATACCAGCAATGAATGATTAGTGAAATCTTCTATCGTAAATAATTCAGATGCGTAGGACGAACTGGCCTCGAAGCAAGCAATTAGTTCCTAAAATCTGAAACCACTCAATTATTACTAGAGGTCCACGCATCATTTATGCAACATCCTCTGGTAACTGTGAAACGCCCGATCAAACATTCATATAACATTGCAAATTCAAAAGCTCGCAACGTTTTATTGGCCGTATTGAAGTTTTTTTTCACTAAAACACAAATAACCAGTAAATCACAGAAAAATGTGTGAAGAAAGTCTTCAAACAAATATCTTTCACCTCTGTAACCTGTTAATCGAGGCAGACGAGTTAACTCGTCACATGAAAGTCCCTTCGCTTTAAGTGAAATTAATGAATTCATTGCGAAAATGAGATAATTACACTCCTGCAAAGGGAATAAATACTTTGGTACATCATACGCAGCACCTGTTGTTAAAATGAATTAATTCGCGTTTAATCATGTCCCAGCACGGTTAGTAAAATTGGTAGAACAATTTTACAGAATGAAATGACCCATATTAAAATATAAACTTAACACACATTAATTGCTTTTATTATACAGAATATCTACTTCAAATTGGGTATTAAAAATCTTACCAAAAACTTTGTAATAAATCTGATTCTTTCTATTCGATTAATTTGAATAATATTTCCAAATCGATATCTTTCCAGATAAAACAAAATAAAATAATAAAATCACTCCAGAGACTTATATCCATGTTCCAATAATTAGTTTGCTGGAAACAAGCAAGTGTCCAGTGCCTCGTATAAGGGAGTGTACGTTTCGAAGTACAGAAGGAACAGTTTCTAATCGGGAAACGTCCCGGTTAACAGGTTAAAATCCCAAGCTCACCCCTGTAACATCTCCCACGTGTCAAGAAACACACCGTATATTTACCATCCATCACCGTAGGTACATGCAGATTATTATCAAAAATCCAATGAATCATACCGAAACCGTTAATTTTACCATGACGCTGTCTGTTGAACGCCTCGTACTGGAAGTTCCTAATTACACCCCGACTTTCATCTGCCGGCGTAATGAACGATTCTTACAACAGGGGGGAGGGGGGGGTGCGTTAAACACAAGCAATGGCCACGTCCGCCCCGAGATCTTTGTAGATTACGGCCAGATCACGACAAACGACGTGCGATCTCGATTTCGTACGCCCGTGCAGCCGCGTAATCGTCGGAGGATCTAGCAAGATGGAGCGAACCAAGGGATGCCAACCGCCCTCCTATTATCATTGACGCATGAGCGATAGCGCGCGCTATTATGTACAATTACCAGGTTCGAGAAAGATGGTAACGTCATGAATACACACCCTTCTCCATTAACCTCGCCAAACGTAGTCGAACGTTGAAACTGTGAATGCTGGGAGGGGTCGGGGGCGGCGAAAGGGTTGTAAGAACTGGGGTGGTAAAGATTTCCATGAGCCAAAGCTACCATTACCGGGGGAAATTTAATTAACAGATTTAAAAGGAGGAATTTGTGGATAAATCCTCATTATCAGTAGCTCCACTGTATAACCGCTGTTCCGCGCTTCAAGCTTGAGAAAGATCGAAACGGGAAAGAAGCGGAGGGTGGTTTTTATGGCGCAAGTTGTTAAGTGTTCCTCTCGATATAGAGAAACTTCCGGGCGCAGCGCGGCAACTATGAAATCCTTGGAAGAAAATAGTTATCGGTTATCAAAGTTGGATTATCCCGGGTAATTTGTGCGTGTGTGTTTTTTAGATGTTGGGAACTTCTGTACGGTTACTTGTGCGCGGGGAAAGTTGGACAAGAATCACCTTTGGGATTCGAAATTTTATTATATATGTACGTACAGCGTGTTCGGAGAGGCTGTAGTCCGAATACTGGGCGGTAAGAGTGGTTGGGTAGAAGAGAGAAGTTTAAGAAAATGCTTTCTTACGGAGTTATACGAAATCATAGACGCGTTAATAGAATCGTTCTGATCGGTTCAGCAGCTTTGTAATCAAAGCAGGTTATTTTCTACTCTGTAAATTTGTTTAGGAATTTGGAATTGAAGTGTCTTGAAATGTATATAGGTACAGTTGTCTCTAATTCCCTTGGAAGAGGTCCTCGAAGAGCCAACTAAATAGCACGTCCCCCGGAGGAAACAAATGTTTCACTCTTCCTTGTTTTCTGCATCGAAAGCAACACTGAAATTCACCGAGGGCGATAGCGGATTAAAGAAATAGGGACGGACGCTTGACAGGTAATGTGCAGCAATAAAAGTAGCGCGTTCATTTCGCAGAGTGTGCAAGAGTTCGCGCGAACGTGATCCGGGTCCGAAGATTGTGACGAAACATTCGGTATCGAAGAATTTTATATTGTAGGTAATTCGAGGCGCGATGAGATAAGTGTTACGTGCTTTACTTTTAACTTTCAGATGCCAGGTGGACGGCTTCGTTCGCAGTAGATGACGATAAATAATGAAATTTAAAATTAATTGAAAATTGGACTCATATTTTTGGACGGAGAAATTGTGAGTTGTTAATAATTAATATTATTAGTGATCTACTTGGCCTCAGTAATAAGTTGACATGTACCTAAGTAGTTAATTATACTAATGTCGTTATTGAGTTACCATTTTCCTATTTTTGAACTTTTTAACTTTTGAACTATTTTTAACTTTTGAGTGATAATTGTACATTCGTAATGCCCATACAATCAGTCTTTTTCTAGAAATGTAAATTTTGGTATGTTGAAATTTATATTCGAAAAAAATAGGTGTGGATAAAACTGATTTTTTTGTTAAAATTCGCCAAATTTTTAAATTTGATTATTCAGGACTAAAAATTTAGAAAAATATTAGCAAAGGCATATCCTTGGATGTGATAGACCCCGCGTGACCACGACGGGTTAATATTCGTTTCACTATTTAAAATATGAAAGTTTGAACTAACATCAAGTATCAAGCACGGCGACACGAGAAACCGGGGAAATATCATTTTAATCGATTTATTGGCCATCGCCTGGGGGACGAATGGACGGTAGTTAACAGTGAAACGAATACTGCGGCGGTGAAGTTTTATTTTCTGTTTCTACCTCGTGCCCTGTGTAACTTCAGCCATTTACCCTAAAATTCCACTTTAATCTTGCCGTTCCCCCCAATTCAATTACCCGCATTCTGTTTCGATTGCAATAAAGTGCACGGAAATACATTCTCCGTTGCGGTTGAATGTCCAACGTCTAATTTCCGGCCCCTGTATTGCGAATCTCGTCATTTACTTCACGTTAGCTATTGCAAGACACCAGAGTACCTACTACTATCTATCAAACGCTTTTCGAGGTCTTTTATTGCTACACGAGTGAAATTGTTGGTCCACCAAAGATCGTTAAGGACTGCTATATGAATGAGATTAAGGCGTTATTTATTTATTTAACGGAGAGTACCCTTTAGCCACAACGATGACACAGATTTAGGACTTGTTTAACCTCTTCTACATTGGAAATGTGTATTTTTTTTTGCTGCACACAAAGTTGCATATTTTTCTAAATCACCGGGTTACCTAACTTCCCCATTTTGGCGATTAAAAAATTTTAAGCTTCATTCTTGCTTCTGAATTCAGACTGCAGACTGGACCCAATGGACCAAGTAGTCCACAAAACTTTAATTTCTAAAATACAATCACTTTTAAAATGAACTATAATGCGTAACCATGAAGTAGATATAAAACACTTACGGTGCATAATTTGAAGGGACTTTCAAGCCCACACCAATTTATATAAACACCTCTTTCTCCACTTCGAGATATACCACATCCATATAAATTCTGCAACCAATTCCGAATTTTCTTGTGTATCCACATGTCCCAAGTAAAAGCCCGACGCTGCACAGATACTTGAGCACTGCCCCCGAGAGTCCGGCAAACACCCCCAAAATCCGAGCGTTTCGACGCCTGGAATTCCTCCTACTTCTCGACTTCTTAAAAACTCCGAAAGTCCCCGAGGACCACCGCGTGAAATCGTCCGGCCAAAGCTTGCGCCGTGCCTCCGTTCCGTCAGACCAAAACGAAGAGTTCGCAGGATGCTCGACGTCCATATTCACGATCAGATGATCCTAAGATGCGGCACTCGTTCCCCGGAATGTTCGACGAGGGGGATGTTCGGTTAGATACGGCAGAAGCTGTAGGACGGAAAGATCTGCGTGCCCGGAAGGGGTGGAAGGGGGTAAGGGCACCGTGACAGATAATCAAATGTGTTTCCCGAAAAAAGTTTCGTGCCCTCGGCTCCTCCGGGGTAAAACTTTTTTCATCTGACGTAATGCAGCGCCGTGTGCTTGTACTCGAGCTGGGCTTAATTTTCAAAGATAAGGCCACGCTTCCGGGCAAAGTTTCCCAGAATCGAGTTCGCCTCGGCGTGCTCCTACAGCCCGGCGCACGCTACGTGGATGCTGTTCATTGAAACGGCACGTCTCTCCGACCTGGTCGAAGGGGCCAAAGCGAACGGCGACACGAGGGGCGGCTTTTTAGCCAGCGCCCAGCGTGCCGCACGCACGGGACGAAGTTTCTATTATCCGTCTATTCGGTAAAAGTGCAAATTGCGGGCGTTTATGCTCGTTGGTAGATAAATTCCGAGGTAAACTGAAGCGGCGTGCCGCGTTACGAGCGTGACGGGGCCAAGTTTATTAATCCAGCGCGCGCGGCTCGTGTAATGAGGCGAAATTAATTGACCAAGGACCACGCGGAATCGCGAAATTTCAGTCCCGCCAGAGACTTTCTCCCTTTGCGCGCCACGCGTCCAACATTCCCGGAACTGGCCACTCAGAGCATTAAGTTACCTCGAAAGTGTTTGCGTATTTTTGGTTGAACTTTATCACGCTGGATATCATTAATATGATTTACCCTTTTTGCAAGTTTCTGTTACTGCGACGTGTATTAATAGTTTCTAATAATAAGTGAATGTATCAGAGACACTGACAGAGGAAGCAGCAAATTAAACAAATATAATATGCAGTTTATTAATATTCTTTGTAGCCTGTGTAGCATTTACAGATTTCTTGAATTCATAAAGCATGTTGAATTCATGCACTGCAATAAAGCATTATTGGGATTAAAATTAGAGACCACTCGCTTTAAATTTGGTTCACTTTCTGATTGTTCACACTGAACAGATGCTTGAAAAACAAGACAAACGTTGGAACGTCGGGTTTGCGCCTTGGCCCGAAAAATAGGTAATTCTTTGTGAATTTTGTGTACAAAAACGGTTCGACAAATTAATTTCAGGTTTGGCAGGTTGTTTCATTGTATCTTGAACTATTGTTCTTAATTTTGGTGTTACAGTGAACAAAAAAAACATTGAAGATACAAAGAGGGTGTTGAAAAATAATCGGGTGGTGCTGGCGTTGACGAAAAGTACTGTAAGGGTTATCCGAAACATAAAAAGGAAAAGAGATTCTTAATCTATATGAATGCGGCTATCGGTGGTAGTAGATGCATTAAGAAAAATACAAAAATGTTAAAATGGCAGCCTTTTGAAGAAAGCGAAGCGTACTGAAAAAGGGTTCGCCCCAAAATCGGGAAAACTTCTTTAAATAAAAAAGGAACGGTAACAGATAGACAATAAATCTACTACCACCGATAGCCACATTCATATAGATTAAGAATCTCTTTTGCATATGTTTTAGAGGACCGAAAAATAAGAAATACGTGTCTTTTTATAGCGGCCCGTTTTTATATTTAGGGATGAAACCAACCCCCAAAGTTATAAGATTTTCAGGTGTTCATCTCCGATTGCTTTGATTTTTGGATATGTTGTAGAGGACTGAAAAATAAGAAATACTTGTCTTTTTATTTTGACCGTTTACATGTTTTGGGGGTAAAACCACCCCCCAAAATTCATAAGAATAATTGGTGCTCGCCTCCGATTGCTTTGGTTTTTGGATGTTTTAGAGGACCAAAAAATAAGAAATACGTGTTTTTTATAGCGGCTCGTTTTCATATTTAGGGGGTGAAACCACCCCCAAAGTTCATACGGGGTACAAAAATTGTGTTGAGTAAAACTTGATATAAATTTAATTTGCGTCATAGCTTGCTGTATGGATGATGTTCTTGTCGTCCGTCACCGTTATTAGGGTGTAACTATGAGTGGTGGTTTCACCCCTTGAACATGCAAATGTTCCAAAATAGAAAGACATGCATTTCCTATTTTTCGGCCCTCTAAAACATATCCAAAAACCAAAGCAATCGGGGACGAACACCTGAAAATCGTATAACTTTGGGGGTTGGTTTCACCCCCTAAACATGCAAACGGTCCAAAATAAAAAGACACGTATTTCTTATTTTTCGGTTCTCTAAAGCATATCCAAAATTCAAAGCAATCGGAGGCGAGCACCAACTATTCTTATGAACTTTGGAAGGTGATTTCAACCCTTAAACATTCAAGTAGGCCAAAATAAAAAGACACGTATTTCTTATTTTTCGTTCCTGTAAAACATATCCAAAAACCAAAGCAATCGGAGATGAACACCTGAAAATCTTATAACTTTGGAGGTAGGTTTCACCTCCTAAATATGAAAACGGGCCGCTATAAAAAGACACGTATTTCTTATTTTTCGGTCCTCTAAAACATATCCAAAATTCAATGCAATCGGAGGCGGACACCTGGGAACCTCTTCTTGTTAGAGCGTTCCATAAATTTTGAACTTGTAACATGATTTTTAATTACGTTTTTTGTTGTTATCTTATTTTATGATGAAAAACACTTCTTACAAGTAAGTATAACCACACGATTAAACTCGCAAAAGCATGACTAAAAAATATCACTGTATATTCATTTATATCTCTTTATTTAAAAAAAAATCTATGTTTTACCACGTAGACTCTTAATTACTTTCAATCCCCAATTATTGCCGCGTCTCGTGAATAACTCGTTTAACGTTTGAACGCATTACATACTTATTCCGTTAACGAAATGCACGCCTCGTTATGTGGAGGGTTGTGCTTCGGTATTCGCGTTGGAATTAACGGTACTCGGAAATGGGGGCGAGGACATGGCATCGAGAGCGGGTAAAAAGGGCGATGGTAGAAAATTGGAAATTTTGGAAAAGAAATATGTAAAATTGAGAACGTAAAAGTAAAATGAAAATTGCAAAAAAAAGAGATTTAAACGAAATCGATACTTATTTCAGCGACATCGCGTAAAGTCGTAAAACAATTGAATAATCTTGAGTAGAAACGGTATAGGGGAGGACTGATTTCGGCCTGGTTGCCCACCACGTTTATAATTCATGTGGTCTAGTGGATTGTACGTGTAACTACGTTACGAAAGTGTAAAGCCATTACAATTTGCATTGCGCAGTCAGAAACGAAAACGGTAACTTCTACGCCCGGGCGCGCCCGCTGCGACTGATCAAAACCGACCATATCTACTGCGAAACTGTAAGTTCTATCGTTGAAACGATTTACAGCTCATCTTGTTGTTGAAATTGCGAAGTAAACCATGTCAAAAGCTGCGAAATTTCAGGGAAATTGTTCACAAGAAATAGATATTACACGCTGTAGCACCGTTCCGCTCCTTTTCAACATATTAAGCTAATTTCAAAACAACTGAGGGAGGAAGGCGCGATTCCAGAAACTAAATCAAACTGAACTTTCTTCGAAGTGACGATAGACAAGATTTTCAGAGATGAATTAATTCCACTGAATAATGAAATCTGTCTTTAGTCTCTTTATACAGTTTGCAGCCGAAATGGTGGTACAATCGAAACAAGTGATTCCTTTTGCAAAACTGTGTGTAGAAATGTGCAGAATAAAATGTTTTTGTTCGGGGCTCCGTTTCCGAGAAACTCGACTTTAAAAATCCATCGAGTAAGTACGTGTGCAATTCACGAAAACAGAGCACCATTGGAAGGAAGTTATTTTACAACTTCAACTTATTTAACGGGAATTCATTTTATTTGCAGTTAAATCGCCCGATTTCTGGCTGCCTACTGGAAATATTTATTGCATCACTCGAATAAACACGTTATCAGTTATACCTCTCTTATTATTAGTTATTAGTACTAGAAAAATATTATTGCAAACTTTATTTATTGCAGAAATGTGTACCTCATTGACTTTGCCAAAATAAATTCATAGGAATCATATTGCTATTGGGTGTGATGAAATTAATATTTCCAGCAGTGTAAATATAACGTGCACCTGCGATTTCCTTTAAATAGAATCACATACCTATTTTTGTTTATACAAATCGATTCCTTCCTGTTTATCGAAAAGTCAAACTCCGCAAGATATTTCGCACTTCGTTTCAGATTTAAAGAATTACATTATCTCCGCTTAAACTTTTTCAAATATTATCGTTTCCTACTAATCTACTCGCAATCAGCATACACAAGAATATTTTTTGCCATTAGAAACGGAGGATCTTATAATTGTTAACGAAAGTATTCTGTAGATAATATCGACCATAAAACAAAAGTGTTTAAGAAAATGGGGCAACGCAATGGAAGGTCGGTTGATACATTTTCGACCACGTTAGTTTCATGGTTGAAGGATCTGGAATGTCAATCGTCGTCGCAGCGTCAGTCGGTCAGGAATTTAATACTGACGAAGGTAAAATCGTCCGGCAGAAAGTATCGTTACGCCGTCACGTTAAAAACCGTTGTACTTAAGGACACACAGAAGAAACGAATCAACGGTACAATGCTCGCTCATTGTGCCAAGAAAGGAGAATTCGCGTCCTTATTTGTAGTATGAAAAAGGGAGATCTAATAAATGGCATGCCTGACGGAAAGAAATTGCATTACACAGTTCAATGTTTTACACGATTCGTGGAAAATATGTACCGCGTATACACGAAACGTGGATACTGAAACGTTGGCAATCAATTTGGCGAAAACGAAATGCCTCGAGGTTTAATCAAAGTTAATTGGCACAAATAATATTTTACCGCTTTACGTAGCATTACTGACGGCTGTGTAATTAGCAATAATTAATGAGCAGGAATATGAAACGGATTGAAATAATCTAGGCCCCAAAGGGCAAAGTTAAACAAACTCGTATTGGACTTTCGCTAAGTGGCGATACGCTCCACTTTGCATAATTCGGTCACTCGGTAGTACACATGTATTAATTAATTTTTTTAAAAGCTGTTTAAAGGTCTTCAGAAAATTGTCGTAGAGGGCAACGGTGATTACTTCGCTAAAGTCAACGCGTTTGTGTATGCTGCTGGAAGTGGCGGAACAGCTGAAAGCATGTTTTAATACGCGAAACACATGGCAAAAAAATTATGCAAGTAACGAGAAGTCAACCTCATGGAAGAAATATTCTTAAGTTCTAGAGGCTCTTGTAAGGAATTTTTAACTTTCGACCAGACAGATTTTTAATTTTACATTGCCACTTGTTACAATTTATTTCCTTCCGTCGACTGGACGTACTTTCCTTCTTCTTTGAATGTCCAGTTCAATAGTTACTAAATCAATACTTCAAGTTCTATCTTGGGGGTGCAATAAAGAAAGTTATTTGCACAGTGCTGCACAAGGAAAATAAAAACATTCTTCCACTTGGGAGAAATAAGTTCCAAAAGCAGTAAAAATAATTTGAAAACTTGTTATTAAATAATAATATTTCAAAGTACCGTTCACACATTTTCTCTTAATCAAATTTTCAACACGACATTCCTAATCCTTTATACTCTAACACTGTTGTAACAGTTTAAAAAAAAAGCACATTAAATTATAAATAATTTCGAAACAAATGAGATCAGTCGACACAAAAGAAGTCATTTTACGGTCAATAAATTCCAGTTAAACGTTCGACCTGATACACCAAAGTTCTTATTTTTTTACTCGATCGAAGACATTACGAACAATTAAGCAACCGTTTTAGACTTTGTAGGGAATAGCCGCTGCAGCAGAGTCTAAACCGTGGTCCTGATCGTTTTCCTATGGAGTTTATTTAAAGACCATTAACCTGGGCCCCGATTCTTTTTCCTGATCACGATATCGCGTCGCGCTTTACCGCTTTACAGTGCGCGAGTCGCCATCGGCGTTCGAGTTTCATGATTTTTGTATCCCCACGGCCCCCGGGCCGTGTTTCCCAAGCATGGAAATTAAAATCACCGCGAAAGGGCAATCGGGGCAAAAATATTCCCCGCTGCATTATTTGACGAGACGTAATTGAAAGCCCACACGAACGCGTGGGCGCCGCTCATTTGGCCCGAAAAAGAACCAACGTGCCCGCCCCGCATGAGCGTCCAATTATTGCCCAATGAGGTAAAATAAGTATTTATGGTCCAACAGTTTCCACTCGATTAAACTTGCCCTGTACGTTCGCCCAATTCCTTTTCATGTCTCGGCGCACCCTACTTTTCTCTGTTATTTCCACATTTTGCCGGATGTACGTTTATATCATACGTGTCCACACAGACTCGATTGAAAACAGTTACGCGAAGATGTATTTCAAGCCAGTTTAGGGCTAATCTCCCAACAAATCACTCCAGAAATAGGTCATTTTTAGGATTTTATTTTTAAAAAAAAGTAAACGTCGCAGGGTCGAAAAAAAATTTGGGCTGTGTTTGTACATCTTTAAAGGTAATAAAAAAAAGTTGGAAATTTTATCTAATACTGCTGACTGTTGGTGGCTGTGAATGTTCAGGTGATACAAAAAAAATCCTCATCTGCGGAATTTTTAACACTTCGTAGAATTATGTGAAATCAACGAACCATGAAAATTCTTAAATTTTATCAAATTGCCCGTGGAATCATGTATGTTCATAGCAAAAAAATTGTGATCTCATGTGTTGGCAGACGTTTGAAGCACGAACATCGACAAAAAAAAGTAATTTTACGCACGAACGTGTTTATAAAACGAACACGAAGAGTCGCATAGTTAAAACCATAAATGATTCCACGGCGAATTTAGTAATGAACGAAATCCCGCAAGAATTTTTGAAATCGGCCGATTATTTATTTTTGTTAGGACCTCCGCAGTTTTAAGAAAACGGGTTTTCAGAAAAACGCGTTTAAAGTTTAACTGTTGTAGCTACGGACGGGTCACTTTTATACCTGTAGACTCTCCATCGCTATGAATTATGAAATGTAAATGAATTATAAATGTACTACCAAAATATATATAAAAAATAGTTTGTTTTTTTTGGAAAATTTTAATGGGAGGGTAGGCACCCTCGATTGATTTTGTTATGAAGGTTGCAGGGTGTGCCATTTTAATCTTTACACGCGATTAACTTTCTCTGTTTCGAGGGGCACATCTTACGGTGGACGGAAACCTTATCTACTTAGGTGGAGGCGGTTTGTTTTTTTAACTGGAACTATGTATCCTTTTTTAGCTAAACTCAAAACCCGCTCCGAGAGGAGTTCATTGATATAGGACATATCGGGCTTCCAAGATCATTCAAGGTCATTTATAAAATTTGTTTTATAACACTAACGCACATAAATGATGAGATTTATCGGTACCCATGTGTCGAGGAGGTAGAACCATCATTGAGGTACAGAATAAACCAATGCATTGATGCTCCTCCTTTAGTTTGGGAGATAATCGTGGGTCAAGATTAAAATAGTACACCGTGTATAAAATTACTCTAATGAACAGAGTTTCAGGTGGATTAGTAAACGCTTCAAACAAACCCCGGCAAATCCAGTTTAGGTAGTTTAAAACCGCTTGGTTTTTTTTCCACATTTTTAAAAACGAGTTTGTAGTTATCAATGTTTGGAACGTTGTACGTATTAACTTTGAAAATATGTAATAAAATTTAACTACAGCTCGACTGTTCGATTTTTTAAAACATTTCGCAACTCTTTGAAAGAGACATTTTTATCTTTAGTTCTTGGATACCTGCTATTTATTTAACAATATGATTACAATTGTCAATCTTTGCATGATTTTAGGATCTTCATTATGTCATACGAAAATAGAGGGAATATCAAGCTCTTCGGTGAAACAGAAAGCTGATAAATCCTGAAATTAGAGGCCATTACGCATTTTCATCACAAAACAGTAAATTTACTCGCTTTTGGCGCGGCATTGAAATATAATAACAGCCGATTCGCATTCTTCCTGAAATGAGATGTTCAAATAAACCTTAATAGAGAGGTTCGCTGACTAAAAATGTCAAAGGCGTATTAAAATTCCTATTCATAATGTCCCCTGGCAGAGTGATCATTAATCCCCTCATTGCATGAGTAATTAATGTACGGGAGCATGTACTCCACTGTGGAAGGTACAACGGATGTATAAAGGGTGATCTAGGGAAGGAGTCAAAGAGTATGTCTAATAAACGAATCTGGTACACACAAAGATCCGATAAAAACTCCACTTATCGTAGATTGAAAATAAATTCTGTCAAAGTAATGTGTAATTCTCTGCTCCACCAGTGCAGGCAACATACCTTCATTTGTCAGATGTTATGTTAACGCAAAAAGGATTAGCTGTAACTATGACAAATTTTCTCATTACTCTTTGTTTCTAAGTTTGCAAATTATCCTATATAATTGTATAATTGTTAGAAAAATTTTTCAAATTTAACAACGTTTGATAAATGAAGGGACGTTGCCAAAGAGAAAATTGCAAATGAATCAGGCAGGGTGAATTTGAACCCCTACGGTAAATGAACATAAAACAAATGTTCACACTACTGACTTCGCCCACGTTGCATCCAATTATTGTCATTGTTCGTTTATTAAAATATGGATAAACATATAAAAGTTTTCGATAACGTTTCCAATAATCCATACATCATACAAATATTGAGTCACCCCATACGTAACGCAGGTTCTTCGGTATGCATCTATGCCAGATTAGAATAAATAGCTTTTTGTTAATGATAAATCAACGATATATATTTCATTTCCTCCAATCTTTTATAATCCATTCGCGGCATTCTACTAAGTTTTATATTGATACACACGCTTTCATAAAATTTCTTTGCTTTTGTTCGAAAAAATCCCTTAATTACATTTTCCACTTCCCCTCTTGATTTAATTTCTTAAGGGGGGGACAACAGGGTAATTACTCGAAAATTAAAGGTATCTTTAGAAATTTATTAAAAGCAAACTGCGTAATGAATCTTTTTGAAACATTCAGGACTTTCTATTGGATATTTAAGTTATACGAATTGGATTTTTTTCAAATTTATTTCAAGCAGATTTGCAAGCTGTACAGGGCCAGTAACTTTGCGCTGCAAAATATCTGGTTAACAGTTTTCTGACGAAACGGTGCTTCCAAAATTAAAAAATCAAAATGTTTTAAAAACCATATGCGAATGGCTATGGCACATCAGGAGATTTTTTTAATTGGTCGTTCACTTCCACTTTTTTTTTACCGAAAGAGGTTTAATTTACTAAAACCGACTTTCACAATTTTTTTCAGAGGTTCGCCATTTTGTAATTTTTCAAAATTTTCACATTCGAACCCGTCGTGCCATAGCCACCCGCATATAGTTTCTTAAACTTTTCGGTTTTTTTATTTCAAACGAACCGTTTCGTCGGAAAACTGTCAACCATTTCAACGGAATTTTTTTGCAGCGCTGAGTTACTGGTCCTGTACAGCTTGCAAATCTGCTCAAAATAAATTTCAGTAAAAAATATTCATGTAATTTAAATACCCAATAAATAGATACTGAAAGTTTCAAAAAGATTCATTAAGTAGTTTGCTTTTAATAAATTCCCAAAGATACCTTTCCATTTCGGGCCATTACCCTGTCGTCCCCTCTTAAAGCAACTTTAACACTGACTTACGCTGATAATCTCCCCATATACCTACCTAAAAACTATTTTTCATCGCTAGAGGTAGATACGCTCTTCTTTTCCTTAAACTCGTCACGTTTCGTCACGTCGACATTTTGATGCAACATTGTCGAAGGATCCTTGCTATATATAAGCTACTATTGATACCCAATAAATAAGTAACACTCCTACCAATTTACACCTCTATGAACTCAGTTCCAAGAAACACCGTATTACTTATGGAAATGACCTGATATTTGTAGCCACCGATAAAATACGCTCATTCTGAAACGTCGATATCCATATGGGTTAACAATGGGGTCCATTTTCGCGAGAACTAAACGGCCCCAAATCCTTCGATCCCTCTATCCCAGGACCCTTTATGTTCTGGCGATAGACGATCGCCCTCTGCAAGCACAGATAGGACGCATGAACTGGCATTTACCTTGTTCGCCAGCTCGCACGAGGACTATCTCACGAATCGTCAGCAGGACGACGGCGAGGCCGAGGACAGTGTACCGCAGATAGCGCCACATCTCCGAGAACGAGAAGGGCCAGTCCCTACGTGCTGTCCGGTTGGCCCTTCATTCCCCGTTTCAACGAAGGTCCCGGTGCCAAGTGAACGCCAGCCGTAGAAGTAACTCGCCTATGCCCGGTAGATCCTTCGACTTGCGCCCGTATATTCCGGCACGAACACCACTCGAACGGGTCACCGTGGCTACTTCGATCCCTCCTCTGCGGCGACATTAACCGATCTCACGCTGGAATACTAAGCGATCCGCCCCAGCACGCAGATTCCGAACCGGGTGGCAGTGTCTTCTCTTGCATTCAAACAGCGACGATCATCGATTCCAGCCATAGAACTCGTCGGACCCAGCGAACTGAACATCTTTCTCTCACGGCTGGCTGCGTCGGCGGCGTGCGTGTATGTTCTCTCGACGGTGAGGATCCAATGCGTCTCGAATGCTCACTCGGGGGTGGAAGGCGGTCAATTACGTTACCCACGAGTGGAAGAACCGCATCGAGCGGGACCAAGCGATATTTGGGACAAATATCGAGCCCTCGCTGTTAAATATTGACTCGTGTACTATTATATATAAATAACACTCTGGATGGGAACCTGCGACCTGTCCGCGAATAGGCCCCGAATCCCACTGGCAGTTATCGCCAGATTAACGCCCGTTCGTCAGTTGCGTTACAGGCCACGAAACTGCCAATCGAAATTTCTTTCCGATGCCATCGCCGGTGACGCGTCCACACGATCAAAAGTCCCTCTCTGCCTCGAGCTAGAGCAATCGGAGTCACTGTTTACCGGGAATTCTGCCACTAGTCGCTTTCCATTAAACGCCTAATGTCGAAAGGCACACCTCGCCCCGCTCAGTTCTGACGACCGTACATTCGCACTCGCGACCGATGCGGCTGGAAAATTCACGGGACCCGCGACAGTGGCCGCGGGAAATCGCGGGAAAGCCGGGGAACACAATGAGCCACTGGAAATCAGCAACAAGCGGCTGCGAAGTCTCCTTGGTTCACCGAATGCTGGTTTCCTCCGAGCTTTTGCAACGCGGCCATGAGCACTGCCTTTCGGATTGAGAAGGCGAGGGACCCTTCCCTGGAATGCTCGATCCAGGATCAATGATAGACACGTGGCGCTCCCAAATCGTACACCACGTTCAATAAGACAAACGAACGTTGACTGACAAAAACGCACTGTCGAAGAACACACTGTTCAATCACTCCGTGGTCCCCTGGTTTAAACTTCATCGGGGTCGCAGCTCGCTGGCGGGTGCAGAGGGGATCTCCTCGGAGCGTGGACCGCTGGGAGCGCGTCTCCCTCGTCACTGGAGAACGTCATCGCGGGGCCGCGTGGCCAAGAGGAATTGCCGGAAACGGAGCGACGAAAACGACAGAAAAGGGACGTGGATGCTGGGGCAGGTGGAGGCGGCACGCGCGAAACCGACGATGAACCGCGCGGACGAATGCGGGCGCAATGCCACGAGCCGAGTTTCGGTAAACTCACCGGGTACTCCTTCGAAACGCGGAGCCGAGCAGAGACGGCGGTGGCCGTGCGAGCCCGAATGAACGGATCATGCGACTCAGCTGCCGTTAGGCGCCTCTATCCAGCCACCCCCGTCGCGAAACGCCTGTCCGGTTGCGCCGTGGCACACTGATGAGTAGCACACTGATAGCAACCCCCCACCCACGGCCACGGCTGACTGTCGCTTCAGGAGCACAGCGTCCCTTCTTATTTTACTTATTCCATCTCACGACGCCTCCACTTTCCCGCCCCCTCGCCGCATCCCTCCGCGATAGAAACGCGTCGCGTGTCCAACGGATGTTATCATAAGCGAAACGAGGGCTGGGGGTATGATTGCGTGCAGTTGCGTATCGCCCGAACGGGGACCGAGCTCGGCGTTGTTTCTTGAGAGATAGGGATTAGGAATGACACCCTTCGGTCGGCACTTCGTATGAAGTGGTACTTTTGGTGCGGTTGAATTTGGATGGATTTCTTGGTTTCCGGCCAGGTCTCTGTTATTAGGTGGCGTTGGGGTGGTATTACAGAAAAGGGGGGAGGTTAGGAAGGAGGGATATTGTATTCAGTATCCCTGAGGGACCAGTTGATTTTCTTCCAGGTGATAGATACTTTTAGAGTTTCATTATATTTTGCAAATGAAGTACCTATTCCGTTACTGTGGCTTCGAGTAAGTAAAAGAGAGCCTGATAGAGGCACCAAGTACATATCGATGCTTGAGAGGGGTGTTCCTACTGTGACGGATGAGAAAAAACTTCATTTTTCGGGGAGTAAAATAAGAAACAAGTAGAGTAAAGTAGTCGAATATGGTGACCTCTCCTGAAATGAAACACCAACTTATCTCCGCTACAGAACTCTTGATGTCATAACCATGCTACCTATTTCTTTACTAACGAACCGTGTATTTGTTGTTTTGTTCGCACAGTGGCATTGTAATCAATTAAGCGTCTTGAGCAAGCACATTTTTCTGAAATACGTTGCATACCTACCTCTAAAGTGGGAAGTGTATAATGATTTTCACAAATACTTTTGTATAGTGCTTGCAATGGAGTTTAAGGCTTTTTGGTTGTATAACATTAAATGATGAAGACGTATCTTCGAAGCCACTTAATAGTCATCGTGTTATTGTTTCCAAATATGAGACCCGTGAAAGTTCAACTGATGAGAGTGAAGAAGAAACTGTTCTGAATGATGAAAGTGATTAAGAAAGAAAATTATGATACAGAATGCTTGTTTTGCACAGTCATTCTTCAGTTGTGCTAGGCCAGTGGTCGGGAAACTGCGGCTCTTTGGCCCCTTAAATGCGGCTCTGCCACAATTTAATTTTTATCAATAAACAAGATCATTATTAAGTATGATATCAAGTTTTATTCAGTGTATCTATAGTTTAATTAAGACTTAACACTTTAATTAAAGTGTATTAAGTTAATAAACAGTGTAGCTACCTATATAGTTTAAGTTTAAGAAATTTGGCTCGCAAAAGAAATCTCATTCGTTGCACTGTTGATATTTGGCTGTTGACTAATGAGTTTGCCGACCACTGTGCTAGGCGAACAATGGGTTAAGTCTACGTATATCGTGGGTTAAGTGACTGTACCGAATATCGCCACTGTTCCTAATATCGCCACCCGCTATATCTCGCAAAGTAAGCTCCTAAATTTATCAGTTATGCACTGAATTAGTACCTAAACATATGTAAGAAGACATACTGTAATTGCAGCATCATGTGATCAACAATTACAGAAAGAGAAGTATTTTAGTGAATGTTAATAATGTAAAAATTTATTGGACTGCCACAATTTTACACCACATTCGGAGAAGGTAAGTCTAATAATTCCGTGAATGCAAGAATATCTACTAGAAATACCTAATTAATGATGTAGTTAAGGAATGAAATCGATTAAAATATTTTCCGTTATGAAAATAGTGTTTTTCTTTTAGCAGTATGGGTGTTCCTCAATACCGCCTACCGGAGAACAATGGTTTCGATGTATTGTTTGTTACAGGTGGGGTTACGAAATGTGCCGAGCAACCGAAATAACCTTTATTTGTCCAATATGTACATCGGAACGTAATAAATAAAATATTTTAAATCTATATTTTTCTAATAAAAATGAAATCAAGGATGGATAAAAATACATTTATAGAGCAAGAAATAATAAAAGCACATGTGAAGATGACTTTAAAAACTCATATATATATATGAATTAATCAATATTTCTTGAGTTAGCGATATTAGGTACACTTTTTTCAGAACCCGATTTTTGCATGTCTTTCGTTTTTTGAGTCCTAATTAAAAATTTGTTTATTTCAACGATTCTAACTTATGCTACATGAAAGATGAATAATTTCTCTTTACTGTGAAACGAACTGCATGCAAAAATATCAATTATTATTCAATTGACAGCGATTTAACTTTTGCCTGGCGTTATTAGATACAGTCACCCTATAAAGTGGTGGGCCCACGAAGACTTCGATGGTGAAGAAATAAATTCACATGCCGAATTTATAAAAAAAAGAAAGAAAAAATAAGTTTCAGGAAAAAGCAAACTGGGTCTCATATTAAGAACCCATTTGTTTATCTGCGTATTTAAATGACTTTCGTCTTTATTTTATTATGAAGAAACTGAATCTTTGTTATAGTAATTTCCAGTTGGTTGCTAAAGAATACATATTCTACTTTTAAAACGTGTATCGGATTTTAATAAAAGTGTTCTTAGCCAAGAGTTATGATGTTTTTAAAAAATGGGTCTCATATTCGGATACTTTACCGTATTGCACGTATCAATTATCATAATTCACGTTTGTAGCTTTGTAAGGTAGAACCCTTAATCTTATCGCGATCATATACAATATACAATCCATTTTGTGATATTTTTAACCACATTTTAGAAGGGGAAAGAAGCAGCCTTGTAATTATCTATCTAAATGGAGAAGAGTAGCCGTAACGGAAACCGCAAAACATAATTAACCACCCCTATAAAAATATACTATTTAATGGATTAATAGGAAAAATAAACCGGTTAACATCGGAGTGCTTTACCAGTAAATATTCCCGATGAACGGGACGATTGTAATATTTTTCCATCTCCATGTCGAAATCACGCAACGATAAATCCGTGCATCGGTCATAAATCAAAACGGAGGCGGAACTGCGTTAGCACTGGCTCGAACATAACAGAATCCTGTTCTTTGAGTGTTACACGCCTGATTTGTATTTGTATTAAACCGAGGTGAACAATCCGTAAGCGTACGCTTGATCCTCACGCTCCATCACTCGCTATTACCGAGAGCAATGAGGCGGAAACGTGATCATGGATACAGGCCGAAAACCGTAAAATCACCGATTCAGCTCTCTGATTTAATTCCACACCTTTTTAACTAATTCGCTTCGCATTATCGGCAACCCCTTCCCGTTCCAGTTTCTATGTTACGCGCTGTTTCGCCACGGAGTTACTGCCGAGTTTGTGGGCGAAGGGGAAAGAAGAAAAAACCGTGTAATCCCTTCCAATCCCGTGTCGAGTTTCGTTCGATATTTCGATTTGCCTCTTGCACTTGCAGATCGTAATACGTTCGACACCGTAGTTTGTCGCGATAAAAATTTACCATTCCGCAGACGGCGTTCAGAAACTTTTTTATCAAATTCTCTGAATTACTAGCACCGCAGACGGCGAGGAAATTAGTGGGGATTCATAATAAATATACGTTTGCATGATATATGAATGCATTTGTGGCGAGCTAGCCATGTAAATATATCTAACAAAACTAAAAATGCCCAAGGCAAATACACAGATATTGGGTTGGAGTGAAATCTCTGTGGTGGGTCTTGCAGGTGCTTCCACGGGAGAATCAAGTGCCATTTCGATTAATTTCACGAAACAGTTTATACGCTAATTAAAATACAGGAGAGCTTGTTTGACGCCTAGGGAATATTAAAACGAGGCACGCCAGGTTTACACCCAAGTAGCACAATTGTATTCTTCACGGTAAATAACTGCATGCAATTAAGCTCTTTGACTTGCACTGCACAAAGCACCCCATCGCGGAAGCAGGCACATTTTCATTATAGTTACGCGGCTGAGCAGTGAATTCGCCGCTTGCAGCATAACCCTGTCCCAAGAAAAATACCCCGGCGATACCAGAATGAATGTTAAAAACAGCAGCAAAGGTGCATAAAACTTTTAAATCCCAAAAGTCAAACACAATCTCACTGTCCCGCAGCTACCTCCAACCACGTCCGGAGATAAACCTTTAAACACGTTTAAGGATTTACAATAATGCTCGCAGCCGTTCTATACTAGCGCAATTTGTTGGCCTAGCTCGCGGTAGGGGTGGCTTGGAAAAAGGTTAATCGTAATGGCGGGGGCGCGTCGTAAAAAGGGAACCTCGAAGGATTTGCTCGTACATGTTTCAATGATACGCGAACGTAAATACCGTAGACGAATAATTGAACGAAGTTCCCCCCGATAACGCGTGTAGTTCGACGTCCCGCGATTCGGCTGCTCCTCGCCGCGGACTGACGGCATCGTAAATTCCACATAAAATTTATGCGACAAAATTGTAGCCTGATATAGGGAGCGCGATACGCGGAGATACGGGACGTTATGATGCATGGACGCAGCACAGAATTAATGCAATAAAATATCAACGATGACCACCTATCTAGAAATCCCGTGGCATCCACCGATCGCCGTTACAATTCCAACAATGCCCGTAAACGCGTTACAATTTTATTCCGAATCATTTTCTCCCACACTGTTCCCTTTTTGTTGTTTATTCATTTCCTTTCTGGCTGGCTTCATAAAATCGACGAATTTACGATAAATGCCTGACACGTTTTACCGAACTCTGATGAAGCTTAAAAAGCGCGCTGTAGAGGGAGAGGCGAAATATTGCTGCGATGAAACTGAATCGAATTTATATGTTCAGTAACTCCAACGTGATATAGAAGCAGTGTTTACTTATTTTAGTGTAGAAGCGGGAATCTTTGCTGGCCAATGAATTCAATGTTACGAAGCAAAATCTGAGTTATTAAAACACGATGCTCGGGTGAATTTTTTTATTACATTGACTGTTTTTGCTGAAACAATTTTTCACGATTATCTAAAATTCGCGAAATTAAGTCACACGGAACGACTGCATCGGAAGGGGTGTGTTGCGTGTTAGATATAAAAGTAAAATACGAGACGATTAAAACATTGGAAATATCGGTCAACTCACTGTAGTAATTCAGTTAATGAAGGATCCAACTGTAGTACGTCGTGCGCGACGCGGATGGGCATTGTTTGATCTGCATAAAAGCGAAGCCTGTCTGTAAAAATGAATCGGTGTACTGACAAGGGATGATCCCGAATCAGAAAATTAAAAAAATTCTGGAATTTTGTGAATATGTAAGGGATTTCCTTCTAATTACAACGCAATTCTTGTTTGCTGCCCAAATTCACTCGAAGGGGATGAAATTAACCCCTGAAAATTCGGTTATTTGCCAAGTTTGCGTTATATCTCGCGAACTGTAAGAGATAGAAAATAAAAAATATATAAAAAAAATTTTATGTTAAACGATTTTATTAAAAATGAACTAAAAACTAAAAAATAATTATTTTCTTGTACTGCAATTTCGATGGTGTTTTTTCACTTTAAATAAAATCGTGGAGCAGGGTATCTCACAACAAATTCATTTCGACGCTTGATGCTCTATTTACTATTAAATTGATTCATATTCTGTTATGAAAAATCCTTCTCCACGATTTTATTTCAAGTGAAAAAAAAACACCATCGAAATTGCAGTACAAGAAAAGAATTATTTTTTACTTTTTAGTGCATTTTTAATAAAATCGTTTAATATAATTTTTTTTATATATTTTTTATTTTCTAGTTTTTAGTGTTAATGGATTTACATTTCCCAGCTCAGACTTCTTTAGAAATATCTTTTATTTAATTTCAAATCACGATGCGACTAGCGACCCGAACACAGCGGCTTTTTGTCGTTTTCGTAAAGAGCGCGAGTGGCTGATTTCAAGTCGTTTGGATTTGTGATTATGGGTTATATTTATTAATGACTGGGTAATTTTTTCATCAGCTCGGGGGTAATTTTTTTTTTAATATTGTATTGTCATTTAAACTACGCACGCCTGCAAAGATTCAAGACAATTGGATAGTTGGAAGTGGGTTAAATTTGAGTTGCCAGATTTGAACCATACATACAAACAAACAAACATACAAACAAACAGAGGATCGAAGCTGAATAAAATCGTTTAAAAAGTTTCAAGTCAAAAGTCACTTCTTTTAATTAAATCTATCATTTGGTAAAAAAATTATTTTATTTCACGAGTTACAACACAAAATCGGAAAATAACCGGATTTTCAGGGATCAATCCTACCTCCTTAGAGTGAATTTGGGCAGCAAACAAAAATTACGTTCTAATCAGGAGGAAATCCCGTATATATTCACAAAGTTTCAGAATTTTTTGAATTTTCTGTTTCGGTATCATCCTAGCTACTGCCTCTAAAGCCCTCGGTTTTTTTATGAGAGCTCCCGTTGATTTTAGGACCCCAAAGACGCTTAACACTCTTTACACCACCCTTGTTCTCCCTCATTTGGAATATTGTTCTAATCTTTGGAATCCTTACCGTATATGTCACATCAAATCTTTGGAGAGCATCCAGCATAGGTATTTGAGATATGCAGCATATAAGCTACGTATCCCTTTTGATAGATTTTCTCATAATTATGAGCATATCCTTTCTACTCTGGGCTACATTCCTCTCGAAAAGCGAAGGCTTTTATCCGATCTAATACTGACCTTTAAAGTTATAAATCACTACGTCAAGTGTCCGGAGCTTTTAAGCTTATTTGAACTTAATGTACCGCCCAGAGTACTAAGGAATACACCACTGTTTATGCTGCGTAAACATTCTACCACTTTTGGCATGAACAACTATGTAGATAGACTATGTAGAACTTCTAATTCTGTCGCGCATTTAGTTGATTTCTTCTGCCACTCATTATACTCTTTCAAGCGCTCTGCGAATAAGGCGGTTAATAGTTCTCGCTAATTCCTATTATTTTATTGTATTTTATCCTATTCCTTTTGTTTTTACTCTATCTTTGCACTATTTCATTTTGGGTTTAGTTGTTCTGTTATTTTGTTTCTACTTTTATGTACTATTCCTTTACTGATCTTTTCTATTCTGAATGCACCAAAGGGTTTTTCCCGTATATAAATAAATAAATAAATAAATAAATAAATAAATAAATAAATAAATAAATAAATAAATAAATAAATAAATCCCTTGTGAGATGTAAATTGAAACCGTGGGAGTAGCGAAGTAATCGCAATATTGTAACTTTACACTCCCGATGCAAGCTTCGAATCACTGCGATGCAAATTTCCCTGGCTTTACATCCTCTATCCATTCATCCGAGCTCACGTGGCCATTAATTCGAGATGCTAAAATTTCTCGAAATTTTAATATCCCGCTCGCGCATGTTTCCATAATGGGGTTACACGTTTCCCAGTACTCGTGAATGAACCCGATCGCGCACGGGTCTCGCATTTAGCGCGGCGAATACCCGCGTTATTTATAAGCAGAAAAAGGAAGAGCGGCGCGCGCGTACACCGGATGCAATTTGGCCGCGTTAAATTCAGCGCGGCCACTTCCTGCAGTTTGACACAGTGATATTCGGCCTAAAGCATTCCGTGTTCGCGGGCCGTTCGTAAATCGCCGCCGTGGAATCGGCGGAGCCGTGGCAACCGGCCGATATAAAAGTCAATACCTCCATGGGAATGCATTCGTTTCTAATATATGACTTCGGAACGAAAGCATATGGAATAATTACGACTCAGCCCCCTTTAATTAAATATTAGCCAGCACCGCCGAGGATACAATTGAATATTGAAATTAACACGCCTCGATTTATTATGCACGCTGTGTCATTGCGATGCACCGGGCTCCGACGATCGTAAATTCCAATTTGAAATGTACAACATTTAACCGTAATACGTTATTTACCTTCACCTGCTTAACCGGCATTATGGTATTATCCGCTATCAAATTATGGCTCGCATTCATGGAATTTATTGCCTCGTTTGTTTCTCAACAAAAACTCCCGTCTAAGGAGTAAATCTACCTCCGGGCTTTAAACCCACACCATTCCGCCATACTGCATATCGCGGGGTGAACTTGTTTCTATCCACATATACGCGCTTAACACATAGCATCGTTTCTTTGTCGCGCCACTTCTTCTTTTCATTTATTTGTATTATTTTGATATAACCTTTCGCTGCACTTTACGTATTTTATATTTTTTTAAATCTTTCGTTGCATACAGAAGGTAACAAACCCACTTTTCATAGGAAAATTGTTGCTATAAATTGAAAATTTTAAATGTCTTCACTGTCTTCATTTGTATATGTTTATGAAATTTTTGTTTATTTAAGCGTGCACTTTTAGAAAGTATTTTCAAAGTCATGGATATCATGGATACGAAGTAAGATACAAGAAGTGTGATTGATATGATTAAAGTGTGAGGAAGTAGCGAGGTACATAAGGAAGCAAGGGGAAAGGGATCGTTCGTGGTCAGACGGCGCGAACCAATATACCTGAAGCTAGATCTCCCTGTAACTTATCACACGTGCACTGTTTTTAAAAATCGTAAAGTTATCCAAATCAACGAGAACTTTAGTAATGGGTACAAATTTTACAGTGATTTCATTTAAGATTCTTAATTGCGGTCTTTGTAGAAGACACTGTAAGTGATAAAATTTTTAAAAAAATTCTTCGGAGAATATTCTACGTGCTAACAAAAATTTAATACAATTTCTTTTTGTAAATAAGTTACCAATAGTGCTAAAAGGTGGTACCATCCAACACCACTTATGTAGAAAACAATGTAAGAGCTAATTAGCCAGGGACAAACAGGATTGGCACATCCAGTGCTTACAAATTTAAATGAATGGCACATTCAGTTTTCTGTACAACTAATTGTAAGAGGTGGTTGATTTTAGACCCATTTTCATATCAAGTGAAATGTAAAGTTGTCTCTTGTAGGTATACTGAAAACATCTTTTATTCCATGAATAAATACTATTACTGCATTAATGAAGCATCTTTTATAGTTACTGCTAAGGAAATATTTGCTCTCTGCAATTTCAAAACAGACCTCGAGCTCGCTGGTTTATCTCGCTATTGTGTCGCTTTATCGAGGCGAGGAATTCGAGATAATTCAGAATGAATTTGATTACCCGGTACCAGTCCTATTACATTCTCGAGCAATTCGCGCGCTTCAAACGAAATTGGAATTCTCACCGATTATCATGCTTTACGAGAATTTTTTTTCATCATCGAGATCAATCAATCAATCCACCTCTCCTTTTTTTTATTTCTTTTCAATCCAGGAGCGATTGTACATCCCGACGTGTCGGATCGATCCGCGCGCCTGAAACGATGTAAAGCGACCAAACGACGGAACATTTTTCGCGTTTTTTTTCACGAGTTTTTACGGGCAAATCGGTGTCACACATTGACAGGGGGAAACTTTTCAAGAGCACGCGCACGTATGCGCATACGTAGCTAGGCATCTCTATGACTCTGCATTGTGGCATTCAAATTTATCAATACCTCGAGGGAACGTACATGGAAATTAGCACGTGGATTGGCAGTCATCGCTACGAATCTCGGGCATGCCCGAGCACCGTTGCCCGCGATCGGGGGACGCGATGCGTGCCCAAAAACGGGACTGGCGATCCTTCGTTCTCTCCTCTTCCCTTCCGCTGCTCGAAATAGTCAGCTGAACGCTCGCGGTCGTGTAACTTCTCAACAAATTCATGTTTCGCTAAATAAAACCAAGTAGGGGAAAGCGGGGTAATTCCGGCCACATAAGCAGTAAATGCTATAAAATTTGAACAAGTTACACATTTGTTAGTTTTTTTATATTGATTGATAGTTTGAAGTGTCTAGTTTGTATTAGTATGACCGAGAAAACATAAATTTACGTTGTAACAATATTGGGAGCAATAACAGAAAAATAGTAATTTGGCCGGAATTACCCCACTAGATTGCTTTTTTTTAAAAGAGATAGAGGAACTGTTAAATTAATAAAAATTGTGTTATTATTTATTTTAAAATTAATTAGTACATATATCACAAATGTATTCTTCAGGGGTATCCCATCCTGAACATTCTGCATGTGCACCGGAACCACATTTCATCACCTTTTCCGAATTCTTTGCAAAAGGAGCAAATATCGTTCTCTACTTTTTCGTCACAAATATCTGAATTGTACGTGGCATCTACGCCAAAAAAAGCTTTGTTAAAAGCTGGCTGGAATTACCCCTCAATTTTGGCCGGTATTACCCCACACCTCATGTTCAGATATTTGAAGTAATACACTGAATTGAATTTACATATCACCAAAAACCAAATGTGAGTTCGAAAGTAGAAACATTCCTCTATTTAATGAGATTAATATTAATAATTCATATCTATTCCATGTACTAACTTACCTTGCTTAACAATCGACCACTGTTATAAGATTACGGTGCGAAATGAACCCTCCCGGATTTTTTTTAATCAAAAGACTGCTATCGTCATGGAAACCATGAATATTACCTTGCCGCATCATTAACAAGTGGGAGTACCATACAGAGTCAAGTTACGCGGTTTTTATTTAAAGAAATAGAAGTGACCGGAATTACCCGCTGGCCGGAATTACCCCGCTTTCCCCTATCTTATACAGGGTGTACCACGTAAATGTCGCCACGGAATTGCAGGGCGTTTTAAGAAATGTCAAATTTTAGAGAAAGTTGATAGAAAATATTTAAGAAATGCTATAGTTTCAGTTAAAGAATAGAAGGTGACATCCATATTCCCGAAAAGATGTCTTTAATGAAACTGATTTACGGAAGTTATGAACACTTATAAATACACTTCAACTTTTGTCTAAAATAATTTGTGACGACATTTGCGTGGGACATCCTCTAGGGTAAATCCGGGAGACGCGGTCGACCTAATATTAAATGGCTGTGAAAACTAATATAGAAAACTAATATCACTTATTTTATTATAACAAACCTATATGTTCAGAATTTTTTGCTTATTCAGAAAAACTGTCGATATTTGCTTTAAGACAATATTTACTGTAAATCGGGTTGAAGATTGAAATCACGACATCTGACCACCTCTCCCGAGGTGCCGGGAGAAATGGTTTTCGTCGTTGGCAGAGACTACTCGCATAATTATTCATGGAAAATTAATAAAGGATGAAGCAAAATTATTTACGAGTGAATACAACTACAGATTCATTGATATTTAATTTGTTTACACTAAACAAGTAATGAACACATCAAAGAAAAAGTGAACTACCTGCTGGCGATTAGCAAGGCAAATGAATACAAAAGTGAATAAATAAACTAAATAATAAAAAATAATAATAAAATAATAATAAAAAGTAAAAAAATTAACAAAACTAATAATAAAATAATAATAATAATAATAAATAATAATAATAATAAAATAATAATAAAAAAGAAAAAAATAAACAAAAATAATAAAAAATCATGACTCGACCATCTTTCCTTTTTGCAGCGAGAGATGGTCTTCTTGTTAGCTTTGAGAGGAAGAGTTAATATGGCCAAATACTCTAGCTGCATTGTCCCTCAATATCTCTACTATCTTATTATCCCAAACATCAAACGAAAATAAACTTAGAAGTATATTTTAAATACGATTCTGTACACCGCTGTTTGACAATTTACCTTTTAAAGCCTATAAATCCAGGAAAACGCTTAAGGAAGCGAAATGACGCTATTCATTCAACTGTTTGGCTTCTAGAGAAGTAATTAGTCTGCACTTTAACGCATTTTTACGTAGAGAGTCTGAAATATATACACTCGACCAACTCCCCTGGCCCGACCGCGTCTCCCGGATTTACCCTACACCACACAAGTTGCTTTATCCGCCAATTTTCCATATTTGCTTCCGTATTTGCATTTTATCCGTGAAGAGCAGCGTAACGAAAGATAACCCTCCTCCCCTCATAAATCTGTTGGATCCTCGTTCACCGAACTTTCCTTACTTATATTTTTAAAAGAGTTCGTAACTAATCACAAGAAAATTCTCCTCTTAACTTAAATCCATTGTACAACGGAATACATCAAGGAACCAGCCACAAATTCCTAAAAAGGTCGTACTGATTGTAAATTAAAAAGAAGTATAATAAATGACCCTCAGATATTTAAAAAGGCCCCAAGTCACCTGCTCACTTTCACGTCCGAAGCAGTTCTCGATATCATTGTCAACTTCGACGATATCTCCATGAATCGATTAAAGTGGGACCAACGAACCGAGCTCTGTACAGTTGGGTACACTACGCTGCGGTATTAAATCATCTAAATTTAATAGGAACAGATTGTGTCAGTGCACAGGTCGCCGATATAACAATTTTTCCTCGTTGTTGGTCGCCGCAGCTCGCGACTTTCTGCATTAATAAGCAACTATTGCGGGGGCGTGCAACAGCGTACGCGCGCACGTATATGTGTGTGTATGAATACGCGGGGGATCCGGACTTCGGAATTAGCTTGCGGATCGGTGGCTACGGTTTTAAACGTATCCAAGGGCCCAGCCAGGGTCGGCTGTCGCGATACGCTTTCGACAGGCACAGCTGCGCATCCAGAACAAAACATGCATTCTCCATTCTGCTGTCGAATATTCAGAGAGGCTTTTAACAATTCATCAATGCAGACAGTGGCGGGACTATACTTGTAACCCTTACCTCGACATTTTACGATCTTCCTGTCAGCTCCTCCCGTTATCTATGACGCGGGCGTCGATCCTGACGCAACTCCAGCCACCCTTCCACCGACCGTTCGCCTCATAATTTCGTGAAGTTTCGTTGGCACGGTGCGTGACACTTCGGGGCAATAACTTACGAGTCAGAGACCTCTCTGGAAGTGCCAAGCTGATGGTGGCTAATGTATAGGGGATTTAAGAAAGGCTATTTGAAGATTTTCAGGATTGTAATGCATAGGAAACTGAATGAAAAATAGTTAATAGCTGCGGGTGTTGAAATTCATTCTTTCGGAGTAAACAGAGATTTGCTATTTCGGTAAATTATTCGGTAAAAAATGCTAAAAGAATGTGTGATTTGTTCCACGAGAAACATACACCTGACTGCAGATTTCGAAACGGCGCGCTGTCGCACAGTGGAAGGAATAGGGTTTAGGACATACGGCCCAAAAATGAACTTTCTCCTATTGAAATCTACTGAATGTATACTAGGGTACAGACACCAGTAGTTGATCATGTATGTAGTTGACTAATTTTCAGAAGAACATGAAAAATAAGGTTTTTCACTTCCTAATTGTCTAACAGTCCCGAAACTGATAATATTAATAAAATTTGATAAAAATTGTAATTGGGACGAACACTTAAAGTTGGACATTTTAAGGATAGCATTTTAATATTTTCCTGTTTAATATTTTCTCTTTTTTTTTCCAGAATGAAGAGCATTCTTTTGCGTTCAGAATTAACACCGTTACCTAAGAATTACTGTTCATAATTTATTAAGAAAGTAATTGTCAATGAAATAAAAAAAATTGTCAAAGTTCTTTACAATTGACAAGGAATATTTTTCAAGTTCCATCCAGTTTCACGTTCTAACCAATTGGACTATTTTTAGCACACCTTCTTCTACAGGATCATGCAAACATCATTTCCCCCCGCAGCCCACTCTTCAAATTATTAATGTTTAAAACTGTCAGCGTTACGTCATTTTACGTATATACTTTCGTATCGGACGTATTATTATTGTATTACAAAGGTTTGTTTTACAAATTTTTATGTATATTGGGCTCTAGTCCGTCGAATAAATTAATAATAAATGAATAATAATGATTAACTAAACTGTAGATTTCGACACAATTTCTCATAGTACTATTTGATTTTTCCTTATAACTCGAAAACGAATAGTTTCCCCAACATGCGATTCAAATCATTTAAAAAGCATTAAATATGGTACCAAATAAATGTAAAAAAAAATTAAATTATACATCATTAAATAGGGATAATTTTTCCTGTTTTTTTTTTTGGCGCAAATTTCATTCCGATATCTTTTAAAGTTTAAATTTCTTGAATGTCCCCTATTACCCCCATTCCGACCACTGTGTGTCGTAAACGCATAGTGTACAAAAAAGTATCTACTGTGGAAGTGGAGGGTTCCGCTACATTTT
Source organism: Andrena bucephala (assembly GCA_947577245.1). Lineage (NCBI taxonomy): Eukaryota > Metazoa > Arthropoda > Insecta > Hymenoptera > Andrenidae > Andrena > Andrena bucephala. The sequence goes on from OX387715.1 coordinate 12,760,059, forward strand.
AGAGGGTTTGGAAGGGTTCCGCAACTTGGCAAAAGCGGCGAAACCCTTTGGGCGAATGGTCAGGAGCGTGTTTTCAGCGTGATGGAGACCCACTTTGTTTTACACTTGTCTTCAGGTAGTGTTTCCACCGATTTCATGATAACAAATCGATAGGGTGGGGAGATCTGATCATGCGGCACTCTTGATTTGCTAATTTCAACCCGCGTTTTTGGAAGAGCGCGAGATGATGACATGATTTTGCCGGAGTAAAATAATAAAATGACAAAATAATTCCGTGCAATCTCTGATAATCCTTTGCTTTCATACCACAAACCATGATCCGACGCGGATGGCTACAGTGAAGCCTCAATAATCCGTGCTGCGCTTAATCCGAGGTCCGCTTAAACCGATATCCACATATTTCGAAGACATATTCCTCAATAAATTAACGTTGGCGTTATTCTTGTCATAGATAGAGTTCTATTTCTCAAAGGAGACGTGTTGTTGACCATTTTGTTTGTTGTAAAGAAGCCGTGGACCAGCTCCGGTCTATTACCTTCCCCGACATGTAATCATACATCGATCTTACTTATAACTAACTAGATTTACTACTCGGTTTCGCCCGAAATTTAGATTCTGGTTTTGAAAAACAAATTTTTTTTTATTTTTTTTTGTGAAAATGGTCACATTCATCTGGATTAGCTAGGCATAATAAGCTGGGACACATTTCGTGACCCCCGAGTTTACCGTTCGAAAGTTTTTAGGCAACAGACAAACTAGGGTTTTTTTAATAAATTTGTAAAATTCGAAAACCGGGTTTTCATTTTAAAAAAAAAACGATTTTATATAGGTACTAGAATTAATATGTAAAAATGAGTTAATTATTTAATTAAAAATGTTTACATTTTGACTTGAAATCGCCTCGGACACAAGCATATTGCAGTAGGTAACAGTTTACTGTAAAACTAATCTTCATATTTTCGGAATAAAAATACTAAATGAAATAAAGATTTATAATTTATATCTTGTACGGATTTTAGTTATTTTAGTTTCTTTTCATTTGGTTTTGTGTGCAGTATATTTTATTGTGTTATATTTTGTAGATCCATAAATGTTAAATAAACTCAAAAATTAAACAATAAGTGGTTTCCACTTATTGTTTATTTTAAAAATACGGTCGATATAATAACTACTTTATTTCAAACTCAAAAATTGTACGGATTTGTACGGATTTTAGTTATTTTAATTTTTTTTTTATTTGGTTTTGTTTAGATAGAGTATATTTCATTAATATTATATCATAGTACATCATAAATATTAAATAAAGTGAAAAAGTGGAAATAATTATTTCCTATTTTAATAATATTTTTTGTGAATATTCGAAAACCGGTTTAACCGTTTCTTTTTTTGGGAATAGTGGAATTCGAAAATCATTTTTTTCAACTGTCGGTTTTTGTATAAACCCTAAGACAAACACACAAACAGTTTCTGCTTTATATATTAAAATTGACAAAGTATAACATATTCTAAATTATAGAATATTTCATTATACAAATTCCTTTGGTAGAAATTTGTGATCTCGGGAACTCTGGTGATATTGCAAGTGAAACCTTGGGTTTCTCCATTAGTGTACTGTATATATGAGCATGTATGCTTCGCTTAATCCATCATTTGGATGATTCGAGCCAGTTTGTGTACCACTTTCATCGGATTATCAATGTTCTATAGCAACTTCCATCAAAGTCGACATAAAAAATCACTGTCGGCTCTAAAAAGCTTAATTACTTAGCATTGATTGAACGCTTTTCATTGAAAAGGGGAGCGCTCAAGGTTCAGGTGACTGATTTGCTTAAAATCTTGCATATGTATAGTCTGTACACACACACCATGTACAGGTTGGTCAAATGTTTAAAATTCAATAATCACAACATTCTGAAAAATCCAGGTTAACAGTTTTGTACCTTCCATATTCTGGATCTGAATAATTAGCTGCTTGGAATTAAGGTAGATGTACCGTTTGTGGCTATTGCACTGTTTTTGGCCTTGTGCATAATTATCTTCATTTTAAATTGCTTGCAGATCATTATTATGTGGAGAATTTCACATCATAACTATTTTGTTTAGTATACCGCTAGAAATATAAAGTTACATATATTGCTTATGCGGAAAAATATTAAATTTTTTAAGAAATGGCCAAAGTAGTACAATACCTTAAAGTGGGCACAAATGGTGCATCCACCCTACTACCTATATGGATTACAATTGAATTGCCGCTGTAACTCAAACTACGTTTTTACGGTTTTCACGTACGAATGGATAAATGGGTAATCTGGAAAAGGCACACCTTCTAACTCGAATTTCTTGAGAACTGTTGAGTATTCCTACCTCCTAAGTTTTTAATACATTATTACATATACTGTACCTTAATTATTTATATGGTAAAAAATGAAAGAAAATGGTGACCCGAATCTCGTGCATTCCCCTTGTCAGTTTAGTGAGTAGTAATACTATAAGACTGCAAATGTTTGAACAGCTCTTTTTTCGAATGCTCTATCTCGAAGATTTTTGTAGAAATGTATGTTACGTGATTTCCGCTCCCTTTTCTAGCAAGCCAGAGTGGCATTTCAGTCTATCGACGGCTAGAAATCCTTCCAGCAGTGTCGCTTGCACGTTTACCGTTGTTTAACGATAAATATTTCCCGGAGTAAAGCAGCTTTATGTCTCTGTTGACGAAGTTGCACCATCCGCGGTCGCGATACGTACAAACCGTGTGGAACAATATCCTTAAGTGGCCCTGGAAATAGCTCGAGTTCACCGGGCAAATCCTACGCGAGCGAAGAAACATAGATACACGAGGACGGTAACTGCGACGACACAAAGCGGAACGCGTTATCGTCAACGTGGCGCAGTGGTAGGTATATAATTCAAAACCCGCCCTCGCGAAACCCGACGCTGGAAACAGGCGCAACGGTGTTTTAAAGAAAGGAGTTTCGAAAAGGCAGAAGTCGCACGCTTTAAATTTCGTGGGACTTGGTGCAGCTTGTTGCGCAAGAACGTAGTGTGATAAGTATATTTCTATTACAAGTGGTAACAATAATCAATCAATGCCCCGAATAACTTAATCGATTTATCGTTCGTCTAGCAAACGAGAGGCACAGATTTAAATCTTGGTTTAGCGATAACCTGCTGCCCCTGCCCGGGGCTCTATATTTTTTTCTGTACTACTACATTTAGCCATTTTTTAATAAACTACCTACTTCTTCATTTTTATGAAAAATGGGCCCCTCGGAACGTTTGCCACTTGGATATTTTTCTTTAAATCCGCCGCTGCGCTCGATCCCTTTTCTTCTTACACCACAAGTTTCAAATTCGTATGTTATGTAGATACTATAATTTGCCGGAGTGAGTGAGGAATACCTTTGCTCTCATTTCTTTTAAAAAGCCATCGCCTTTACAACTTCTTTCGACTATAAAAAGCCATTTCTGTTATATCTCTGTCGTAGTTAAATTCCTGCAAATGCGTGTGAGTGGAATATTCGTCAATAGGAAGAAGTACAAATTATTCCTCAATATTTTAAATCCCTGAGAACATTTGAAACGCGATTAGTTTATTTTTTTCATGTCTGTTAAGATTTTGCCGTTCCATTTTACCATCGACTAATTAGGTGTATACATATAATTCTGCAACGCCATATATTTTCAATATAATCTTCGCAAATGGTTATAAACTCCTTAACAGGAAAATATACCTCGGCAATTCCTACATGGATCGATGCTACGTAAGTATCGATCCCCACTTTTCTCAGACTAATAGACTCTGCAAAGAAAGCCCTGTGCCACAATTTTCCCCGGAAGACAAAGAGCTGTAAGCCATCTGGAGAGGATAACGGTACCGTCTAAATCCGCACGTCTTACAACTTATGAAGTATAATCGGTAGGAGGCCATATACTGAACTCTTGGAGAAATCCTCAAGTGGTATGAAACTTAAAACTATCGTTTCAGCTGCTGAACACAGTAGCGGTGTCAGATAATACGGAGAAAAGAAGGGAACACATCCTTCTTTCTTCTGTTACTTTATGCCCATCCTTCCTCACGGCTCACTTAAATTATGATCCAATTTTAATATCATCTACACACCTCCTGTACCGTTCGTTCACCTCACCACATTCCATATCTCCGCTAACACAGAAACAACTTACAATTAGTACACGTAGAGGTCGTGCTTCGCACGATTTCTCAGCCGAGAGAATTAATATAGCTATTCGACTTTATACACATTTATGGTGGGACCTAATATTCATAATCGCAACAATCTTATATAATAAGATCCTTAAGGGGGGATTTTCACCTAACAGACCCAAAAGTAATTGATATTTAAGAATATTTTTGGAAGAAACTGTTGGTCATATTGGATTAAATTACAAACTCGCAGAAAATATTTTTTTTATGTGGATCCTCATTATTTGTTAATTATTGTGGAATCTTTTCCATCTCTTCGACGATGTGACTCCTGTTGGCGGGATGTGTAGCACCTATCGCAGTCATCTGATTTTAAAAAAAATAGAAGTTTCGTAAAGTTAGATAGTTTACGCTGGGATTGGTCCACTTTAAAGAAAAAAAAATTAAAAATTGAATGAGGTATAGCGTTTGAACGAAAAAGTAAGCTTTTTCCTTAGACAAATTTTTCATATCTTTCTTTATATCGACGAAGAAAGTGTTATAAATAAAAACTGAAATTTACATTTTAGGTCCAGTCCCAGCGTAAATTATTTAATTTTTTAATTTTTTCTTCTTTTTGCAATCAGATGACTGTGACAGGTGCTACACCTGACACCCACATCGTCGAAGAGGTTAACACGATTCCACAATAATTAATAAATAATAAGAAGAACCGATATAGAATAAAAAATTCTACAAGTTTAAAGATGCCTCCTTGTATCCTAAAAGAGTTTAATGTAATATAAAACAATATTTTTTTTAAAAAACATTCATAAATTTCGGGAGCTATTACACGAGAATCCTCCCTTAAGTTATCTGTTCGTTTGTTAGCAAAATCAATCCAGATTTTTTTTTGTGCTTCCCGATAACCTAAAAGGTTTATGTCCAGCATGAAGTTTTCTGGGCAACCAAGGATACCATCAAAATTCGAAACCCTGGAAAATTCAAAAATGGGTAGTCCCTGTGGCCTAAAACAGGTATTATGTTTATCTTATGCGGGAGTGGATTTGGAGATTTGACGACCCTAGACGAACAAGTGTCTGCCGCCCTTTCCGCGAAATATCATCGAATATTTTAATTTAAAAGAGTCGAGACGCGGCGCCAGATACGGGGTCTGGGGAATTAATCACGAGACCCTTCGACGAAAGTTTCGACCAGCATCCGTGACAGCTGGCGAATACCCTATACAGGTCAGGATGACAAATGCAAGTCAACAACAGATCTGCGTATCGCGGGGGTCTCGCTCGTTGAAAAAAACTACGAGGGGCTGGGATCGGACTCAAACTACGGGATAGCACTGATACCGCGTGATTAATTAAGTGCAGGACGATAAGTCTACCCGCGCGGCTGGAAAGTACTTCATTGTGATGACAGAATGAATCTGCCGTCAGCAGACACCTGTAATTCAAGATGGTGAACGAGAGCAAGCCGAGGCATTCAATCACCTCTCGACGGGTCGACGAGGCCGCCACCGCGCCCCACGAATTTCCAATAGACATTTAATTATCCCCGAACAACGGATGCCGGTACCTTTAAATTTCGCCAACGCGAAGCAACCTTGCTTAAACTCGCGCCAGCCCGTCCCGCCGTTACTTTGACGTTGACGTCGAAGAGGCAAGCCCGGCCTGCCTTCGCATTGCAACTGGATGCTCCTTGTAATTCGTCAGCGCCGAGTGGCGCCCCAACGAGCAGCTCTGATCGATGCAACGCGCCCCGTTTTGTCGTATTTCACTGATGGGTAGTTTCTTTCCGCGACGGTTTTTCTGCACGGGAACGGGATAACTGGAGGAGCGTGGAACGAAGCATCATCGATAGTGTCGCGAGATAGAGCTTAGATCACAAGTACCAACTCCATTGCGATTGAAAAGAAATTACTAGAAATATAAATTTTCACTTCTGTCACTTACATCATTTACCATCTCAACTCGTAAAATTATGAAGAATGAACTCTGTATTCAATGTAACGGAACCATGTTTATTCGTGGATAGTTAGTAAACACAGAACCCATTAAACAATTCCCTTGCCAATTTCAAACTTTGAATAGAATTTCGCGAAACACTCGTCACGTAAAACTTACCTACAAGAAATAGTCGCCCAAGTATTCCGCGCCGAAGAAGAATGACAAGTTAAAAGAAGAAGACCTAACACTGCAGACGAATGCAGGGTGTAGAAAGCTCTGGCTCCTAGGCCACGAAACTTTAATTATTCGTTACGAACTCGAGAACTTTCCTTATTAATTCAGTAACGCGATTTATCCGCCGTTACAGTTTACTTTCGCTCTAAGCCCCACCTGGATGGAATATCCATCAGCGAAGGAACTCGATTGCCCGTAGTCGATTAAGATTCCTGATTGTGTCTTCCCGTTGATATCGCTGACGAAACGGGCACGCGGCTCGGCAAGGTGTACCGTTCTACCGTTTCCTTTTCTTTTTTTAAAGTGGCGATATGAAAAGCACGCCCGGTGCCTTGTTGCTCGTCGAATCCCACGGAAAGCGGGAGGGACGCGCGGGGCATTTCCTTTTTCATCCCCGTTGACGAGCCGACACTGAAAGAAGGGGGCGGAGAATCCCGACTAACGAGAAAACCCGGGGCCGCGAAATTCAGGTGAATACGAATAGAGAGGGAGAACGAGATGAGCGGGAACGCAGGGTGAAGCATGGCAGGTACGCCTCGAATGTTTCGGTGTCTGGTTTGACCTGTCTCTCGGCATATCCGGTATAACCCGTAAGAATGAAGTGCCGCTGCTGGCCGGCCGGAAGCGAATGCAGAATCCATCCGCAAACTGCGCCCTGGCCGGAATGATGAATGAAACGTTACTCTAGCAGCGGTGCGGCGAGAAAGACTCACCGACCACGCACGTCCACGTCGTGGAAGGCGGGCCCGCAATTTTCCCTCGGTACTCGAGGCCACGTCGAAAAGATTTCACCCGCAAAACCGGAGCCTCGAAATGCTACGGTAAAAAAGCAGGGATGCGAGTACGCTCGCTTATCCGCGAAATTCGGACTGAATCGATAGAGATTTCTTGGGGAAAGATAGAAACTGGCAAGAGGAGTTTAGCACTGATAGGATTATTTGTCTTTCATTTTTATCCTTTCTCATTGTTCGCTAGCTTGACAGCGAGCATGGTGCTACACAGGGCCGTCTTAACAAATTTGAGCGCCCTAGGCTAAACAATTTTGGCACCCTAGCTCCCAAGGGTGCAATTTCTTCGCAATCAGGGCAAGGCATTACATCACAACCCCGGGTTTCCACCAAGGCAAACACGAACAAAAACAATAGTAATTTTTGTCTCCAAAATTGAAGAGAAAAAAGCATTTCAACATATTTGATTCTAAACCGCCCTTGGATCACGGGCGCCCCTGAGCTATAGCTCATTTAGCCCATTGGTAAAGGTGGCCCTGGTGTTACATTGTGCTAGAAGTTAGAGGAATCATTGGCGTAACTACGATTTTTGTCTTGGGGAGGCCAGGTCCCACTTTCTCCCACCCCCCTTCCCCGCCCCTCTCTCTTTCTCTCGCTCTCTCTCTCTTTTATATAGGTACGTTATATAGGTAGAGTTACCTACATATACCTATATTTAGCAGCTTAATTCTAACAGTTTTAATTCATAATTTAATGTAATAAGAACATTATTGTTTTTTTTTTTTATTTAGTTGCCCTACATCGATAGCATTTCGGCCCAAATATTTGTTTCTTTTCAGATAGGATTTTACGAGCAGACGAATGTATTAGCGAATTCGACAGGCACTTGGATTGGTAGTTTCTGATAGAAACGAAGAACCAATCCAAGTTATTTTCTGACACCAGTGCAGTGCCAGAGGGTGCCTGCCGAATTCGCTATATGTTGCTTATTTCAATAGTTTCTAAGGAGGGGCTATTCCGCGTTTTGGGGGGGCCAATCGGCATTTGGGGGGGGGGGGCCACCCGGCCCCCTAACTAGTTACGCCAATGAGAGGAATAAGAAGTTTACATGTTATTAGATGGTATCTAACGATTTAAGGTTCGGACACATTTATGAGTTCTGTGACGGTGTGACAGTGATGAGAAGAAGAGGAGCATAGAGATCAACTCAGAAGGCCCTCCACGGCTCCATCTTCCCCCGAAAAAATTATTCTTAATATAACTTGTACTACTACACTTTGCTCATTTTTAGTAAACTACCTCTTCATTTTTCCCAAAAAAACGGACGCCCAGAACGTTTGACACCGAGACCTTTGTTTTTCTTAAATGCACCACTGGTGTTAGTCGACAGTTTAGTCGGTGTCATATGAGGCAGTGAGAGCAACAACGGACTAACCCACATTTTTTCCGAAATTGAGTTAGTAGCAATATCGTATTCTAATAGGCTCTACAAATCACATAAAGTGGGAAAAAATTATTTTTTTTTATGTCGGTTGGTCCGTTGTCGCTCTCACTGCTTCATATATGGTACAGGCTTGTATGGGACCACGGATATTTCATCATTGCCCATCCGCTCGACCAAAATAGTCCAAGTGTGGATGGTGCTCGATCTGACTAAACAGTTTGGTCGACAGAAAGCCTTAGTATGCGCTGGGTGTGATACACGTTCGACTGAGTATTGTGCTTTGTTTGAATACGTTGGATTATGACCAGTTTATTTTACGTATTAAATTTCATACGGTTTACCATGCCGCGGAATTTCAAACTAAAGAGGCCAAGAATAACCATGACCGCCGTACTTTCGGCGACAACCTCGCCGAGTATACGACTGGATATTAAGGAAGTAATATCACCAACTCGCACTTCTAATTACGAGAAACCCAAAACAGGAAGCAGAGGTCCTTCCTTGCTAATTATTGTACAGCGACGTTTCTATCCCTCTGCCGGTGGCGGCTCCTGACACTAATAGCCCTATATAAAATGGGCCGCAGCCGGTACCACATGACCCATGTCGAAATTCAAACACGCAGCTTTTATTGGCTCCACTTGAGAAATTCTTGATAGATCGAATAAATTGTGCAGTTCAAAAGAAAGGAATTGTAGAGAGTGAATCAATAGCCACATAGCACACGTCTTAAAAATGTCTTAAAAATTTGACATCTATTTTTGGTCTGAACATCTGACGACCTTATTAAGTCTGTGTCAAGACGTTTCTACTTCGTCTGTCTTAAGGGGGTAGTGGACAATTGGCTACGTAAAATGCTTTTCACAATCTATTGTAGGGACGTTAGCGAGTAATTACCAAAATAAAAATCGTCGGAATGTATAAAATTGTCGATGTTATTAATCGTTGAAGATACGACTGCAGACAGCCCTGCATGGCTCGCCGCTGCAAGTGGTGTACATCGATTCAGGTGAGCCAATCATGTGAAAGCAAAATGCTACGAGGCGAGTACTTTATGCATCAAAATCTACGGAGTGGAACTCTGCCGATGAATTTGAACAAAAATTGTGGAAGTTACACACGAATAAATTTTTTCCCCACATTTTTATGGAAAAAAATCGTCTTTGATCAGTTATAAAATGTTTTACAAATATCCAATGTTGATGCGGGAATCCACTCTGTAGAGGAACGAATTCTACACGTGCAGTAAGAATTTCAAGTGAAAATATTCATTGGTTCAAGAGTTATGATGTACACCGTGTCTGAAAATGGTGTTTCGAGAAAGACGGCTTCAAAGTTAAGTCCCCTATGCCAATACCGCTCTGCGAGGCCATTACTCGACGTTGCACTCAATTATGTTCGCTGCTATAACTTCTACAATTATTTGAATTTCTTCATGCAATTTTGTTCAATATGTTCGTAAAGGATAAGACTTACAAAATCAGTATAAAAAATAATAATCGATTTTCTGAAGCTGAAATAGTCCACAACCCTCAACCCTTTCGTTACGACTATAATCGGCACCCACGCGACGACCTGCGTGTACGAGCGCCGAAGGGGCGTCCGGAGACTTCTTTCCGGGGGGGGGGGGGGGGGGGGGCAACTTTGGGATGATGGAAAAGAAAAATATACCGCTCTTGCTTTTTTAACCCATTTTATAGTGCCAATTTATTTCAAAATTTAAAACCGAAATTTAAAAATATTCCTTTTTTTAGTATAAACTTAATAAAGATCAATTTTGAAAAATAAGCGATTTTTTCTCAAAAGCCAGGGAGGCAGCTTCCCTTTTTGACCCCCCCCCCTCCCCCGCGGACGGCCATGAGCACCGGCTTTAGTCGGCGTCACGAAACGAATTGGCGATCCTAGCGTCGACTTTAGTCAGCATCTCCGGTAGTTTAGAAAAAAATTTAGAAAAAAGCACTTCCGCGGAAATGTACGCCGTAACGATAGGGTTAAGACGTCGTTAAGACGTCGCTCAAACCTATGTCTTAAGAACGTCTCCTCTTAAGAAGGAAGGTGACATTTTAAGGAATGAGTCTGTAGGTCGACTGATGATATTCTGTAGAATATTTCGCGTCAATGTGCATTTTTTATAAACAATTGATACTAGACATGCACCTGAAAATTAAAAATGTTTACAAGGAAGTGTGTCGAATAGGTGCGAATAGCGATTGCGTCGTAGGCGGGAGTCTGGGTTCGATTATCGTCACCGCCAAATCTTTTTTTCCTAAACCAGATCTGGTGAAGACGTCTTTAAGACGTCTGTGTGCCATCTGGGTAGTCACTGATTCTCCGTCTAACCATTGGGAGCTATCGGTAATGCTGGCTACTTAGCGATATTGCTCTGCCACTATCTAATTTATGCATCTCTCCTGTGAACTGAAACGCCTCCTTTGATATCTAGACAGCAGTTGGAAAGTATCATCTAACCTGACATCAGCGTGTTTTCACGTCCATCTTTACTGCTGTAGCCTGGAATCGGTTTGTTTTCATCTTAAAGCATATATGCTCCAAGGTTTTCATGTTCAACTCTTCAACACTGGGTGCAAAATGGCTAATGGCGATTCTAGGATAACCTAGAACTTCAGATTGCAAATAAATTAACAAAGGAAGGAATTTTTAAACTTTTCCTGGTATGATGTTCATAAATAATTTATGCTTTTTTTACACATCAATATCAAAATATTTAACTGGCACTAGGGAATCAAAATAATAAATCGCCAGCCGAAATGGTAGACTCTTTTACGCATTCGCTATTATCAGGGAAAGTATTATTCCAAATATTTCCGTCCTTCTTAATTATATAATTGTAATTTTCAAGGTTTTGTTATTAACATAGTATATTCACAGACAGAATGTAGAATAAATCTAACATTTAATATCAATTTCTGTCACACAGTTCAGAGGTTTAAGTATAGAATTTAAGTAGCCCTTTAAGTAGAATTGTCGCGTACCATCCCATATTATCGATTGAAAATGGAAACAGACTGCAACGCTAAACGCGCTGATAATGTGGAAACTAAATAAGTCCGACAGCAGGAAAAACAATGCGATCGTATTGTCATCGACGAAGTATAAGATAGACCTATCACCCAATGTAACTTTCTGTCACACGCTGAGCCACAGACGAGGTATAGGATAGACCTATCACCTTATGGAAGTTCGTGTCGCAACCCAAACTGTGTTACCGACCCATAATTTCAGAACTGAATGTAGTGGCATCTGCTTATGAGCAGCGTCCAGCTCAGCAACTACACTGAAATGTGTTGAGATGCTAAAAGGTGTGTGCGTGCTTGTATACGTGTGATTTGTTCAGTGCGAGAGTTTGACATAGAAGGCAGGGCTTTTGCTACGCTATGCTTTGGCACAGCTTGTCTCTACGACTCACGCGGATTTCTTTCCGAAAATCCATTTCGGGGATCAAGAGACTATGAAGCTCAAGAATGGTATTTCTTCAAAGCCCGTGTAAGCTATAAATTGCAAGATGACATTGGTTATTAAGTAATACTTTGCGTGTAGTAGAACTCTTTCACGTATCGTACGTCGAAAAGTATTAAAAATTCACGCCGTTACTCTGACATTCCCGCAAGTTTCTAATGCACTGTTTAATCATTCTAGTGAAGTAATAATAATTGGATTCTATTTGCTCCGAGTATTAGTTTACCATCGACATTGATATTTACAGTAAAACCTAATTCATAAAAGCCTCGCAGAACGTTGCATGATGCATGAGTGGGGCGGGGGAACATGGATGCAACTGCAAATCGCGTTACGTTCGAAACCCGCGTTCCGAAATAAGATTTAGTCCAGCCCTGAGAAATTCATCGGTTCAGTGTTCAGTGAAGTGTGTGCATATTATTTCGTGATTTCTCAATTCGTGCATCAATTTTGATCGATTACTGGACCATGTGGGAGACCCTTTAACAGGATTCCACTGAGATATATACTCATCACCAAGAAGACTTCTCGAGCAATACTTTTCTCGGGTCCTATTTTATCATGGGTTTCCAGTATTGGAAGACACACGGAAAGTGCAGTGTTTGCATAGATGCAGCAGCGGAAAGTGCAAGTGACGCAATCAGCGTTGCTAGATAAAATTATTTCCGGCCTTGACGAATTTCAAGTTAGCTGTGAGTCGTTGGAGCTGGACAAAACGTCAACAACCTCTCTTCCAAATTCGTGATATGCCAGTTGAACTTTACCTGCCACAGCGATCGGGTCTCAGTGAACGCGAGAGCCTATTATTTTGTGAAATCTCGATTCCTGGACTAATTTCATCGATTACTGGACCAAGTGGGGGGTCGCTTAACAAGATTCAACTACAATTCACCCAATACCTAGAAGACTTTTCGTGCAATACATTTTTCGAAGAGCTGAGAGTCGTTGGAGCGTGACAGAACGTCAACAACATCTTCCAAATTCGTGATATGCCAGTTGAACTTTACCTGCGACAGTGTTCGGATCTCAGTGGACGCGAGAGCCTATTATTTTGTGAAATCTCGATTCCTGGATTAATTTCATCGATTCTTGGACCATGTGGGAGGTGGCTTAACAAGATTCTACTACAATTCGGTACTGACCCTGCAGCTGCGGGACATTGGCCTGCAGATCGAATAGCTACTGCTGAAGGGGGATGCTTGTCTGCATGGGTAGCACAATGAGACTGTTTGCAACGAACGGTGAGTGATATTTTTTCATTCTTTCAACCTTTCTGTATGCCATCGAACAAAATGATTGCTGTAGCGAGCGCAGACACCACGAATACATACTTAGTACTCGCGAATAGTAGCATTAATGTGCCTGTGCTACCAGATGTTTAATACGCGTAGAAACATACAATAAATAAATTTTAAATTCGCAATTGATGGTATACTATCGCGTTTCAAACATTCTAAACTACTTTTCTTTAATTTGACAATCTTTAATTTCGCAGTCGATAATTTATCGACATTTCGGCATGTGCCACTCAGGCGCATGCGCGAGTTCTTTCGACTTCTCGGAAAATTTTTTTTTTTCGAAAATTTTTCTTCTTCCGCGGTCGGAACCCTGCGCACACGTCCCCCGGGCGCCACTCTGGCGCATGCGCGAGTTTTTTTCGACTTCTCGGAAATTTTTTTTTTTTTTCGAAATTTTTTCTTCTTCCGCGGTCGGAACCCTTGCGCACACGTCCCTCGGGCGCCACTCAGGCGCATGCGCGAGATTTTGTCGACTCCTCGGAAAAAAAAAATTTTTCGAACATTTTTCATCTTCCGCGGTCGGAACCCTGCGCACACGTCCCCCAGACCGCGGAAGATGGAAAAGTTTCGAAAAAAATTTTTTTTCCGAAAAAACGAAAAAAACTCACGCATGCGCACGAGCGGCGCCGGGGGGACGTGCGCGCAGGGCCCAGACCGCGGAAGATGGAAAAGTTTCGATAACAAAAAATTTTCCGAAAAGTCGAAAAATACTCGCGCATGCGCACGAGCGGCGCCGGGGGACGTGCGCGCAGAGCCCAGACCGCGGAAGATGAAAAAGTTTCGAAAAAAAAAAAATTTCCGAAAAGTCGAAAAATACTCGCGCATGCGCACGAGCGGCGCCGGAGGGACGTGCGCGCAGGGCCCAGACCGCGGAAGATGGAAAAGTTTCGAAAAAAAAAAAAAATTCCGAAAAGGCGAAAAAAACTCGCGCATGCGCACGAGCGGCGCCGGGGGGACGTGCGCGCAGAGCCCAGACCGCGGAAGATGGAAAAGTTTCGATAACAAAAAATTTTCCGAAAAGTCGAAAAATACTCGCGCATGCGCACGAGCGGCGCCGGGGGGGCGTGCGCGCAGAGCCCAGACCGCGGAAGATGAAAAAGTTTCGAAAAAAAAAAAATTTCCGAAAAGTCGAAAAATACTCGCGCATGCGCACGAGCGGCGCCGGAGGGACGTGCGCGCAGGGCCCAGACCGCGGAAGATGGAAAAGTTTCGAAAAAAAAAAAAAATTCCGAAAAGGCGAAAAAAACTCGCGCATGCGCACGAGCGGCGCCGCGGGGACGTGCGCGCAGAGCCCAGACCGCGGAAGATGGAAAAGTTTCGAACAAAAAATTTTTTTCCGAAAAGTCGAAAAAACTCGCGCATGCGCACGAGCGGCGCGGGAGGGACGTGCGCGCAGGGCCCAGACCGCGGAAGATGGAAAAGTCTCGAAAAAAAAAAAAATTTCCGAAACGTCGAAAAATACTCGCGCATGCGCACGAGCGGCGCCGGGGGACGTGCGCGCAGAGCCCAGACCGCGGAAGATGGAAAAGTTTCGAAAAAAAAAAAATTTCCGAAAAGTCGAAAAATACTCGCGCATGCGCACGAGCGGCGCCGGGGGGGACGTGCGCGCAGAGCCCAGACCGCGGAAGATGGAAAAGTTTCGAAAGAAAAAAAATTTTCCGAAAAGTCGAAAAAACTCGCGCATGCGCACGAGCGGCGCCGGGGGACGTGCGCGCAGGGCCCAGACCGCGGAAGATGAAAAAGTTTCGAAAAAAAAAAAATTTCCGAAAAGTCGAAAAATACTCGCGCATGCGCACGAGCGGCGCCGGAGGGACGTGCGCGCAGGGCCCAGACCGCGGAAGATGGAAAAGTTTCGAAAAAAAAAAAAAATTCCGAAAAGGCGAAAAAAACTCGCGCATGCGCACGAGCGGCGCCGGGGGGACGTGCGCGCAGAGCCCAGACCGCGGAAGATGGAAAAGTTTCGATAACAAAAAATTTTCCGAAAAGTCGAAAAATACTCGCGCATGCGCACGAGCGGCGCCGGGGGGGCGTGCGCGCAGAGCCCAGACCGCGGAAGATGAAAAAGTTTCGAAAAAAAAAAAATTTCCGAAAAGTCGAAAAATACTCGCGCATGCGCACGAGCGGCGCCGGAGGGACGTGCGCGCAGGGCCCAGACCGCGGAAGATGGAAAAGTTTCGAACAAAAAATTTTTTTCCGAAAAGTCGAAAAAACTCGCGCATGCGCACGAGCGGCGCCGGGGGGGACGTGCGCGCAGGGCCCAGACCGCGGAAGATGGAAAAGTTTCGATAACAAAAAATTTTCCGAAAAGTCGAAAAATACTCGCGCATGCGCACGAGCGGCGCCGGGGGACGTGCGCGCAGAGCCCAGACCGCGGAAGATGAAAAAGTTTCGAAAAAAAAAAAATTTCCGAAAAGTCGAAAAATATTCGCGCATGCGCACGAGCGGCGCCGGAGGGACGTGCGCGCAGGGCCCAGACCGCGGAAGATGGAAAAGTTTCGAAAAAAAAAAAAAATTCCGAAAAGGCGAAAAAAACTCGCGCATGCGCACGAGCGGCGCCGGGGGGACGTGCGCGCAGAGCCCAGACCGCGGAAGATGGAAAAGTTTCGATAACAAAAAATTTTCCGAAAAGTCGAAAAATACTCGCGCATGCGCACGAGCGGCGCCGGGGGGCGTGCGCGCAGAGCCCAGACCGCGGAAGATGAAAAAGTTTCGAAAAAAAAAAAATTTCCGAAAAGTCGAAAAATACTCGCGCATGCGCACGAGCGGCGCCGGAGGGACGTGCGCGCAGGGCCCAGACCGCGGAAGATGGAAAAGTTTCGAAAAAAAAAAAAAATTCCGAAAAGGCGAAAAAAACTCGCGCATGCGCACGAGCGGCGCCGCGGGGACGTGCGCGCAGAGCCCAGACCGCGGAAGATGGAAAAGTTTCGAACAAAAAATTTTTTTCCGAAAAGTCGAAAAAACTCGCGCATGCGCACGAGCGGCGCGGGAGGGACGTGCGCGCAGGGCCCAGACCGCGGAAGATGGAAAAGTCTCGAAAAAAAAAAAAATTTCCGAAACGTCGAAAAATACTCGCGCATGCGCACGAGCGGCGCCGGGGGACGTGCGCGCAGAGCCCAGACCGCGGAAGATGGAAAAGTTTCGAAACAAAAAAATTTCCGAAAAGTCGAAAAATACTCGCGCATGCGCACGAGCGGCGCCGGGGGGGACGTGCGCGCAGAGCCCAGACCGCGGAAGATGGAAAAGTTTCGAAAGAAAAAAAATTTTCCGAAAAGTCGAAAAAAACTCGCGCATGCGCACGAGCGGCGCCGGGGGACGTGCGCGCAGGGCCCAGACCGCGGAAGATGGAAAAGTTTCGAACAAAAAATTTTTTTCCGAAAAGTCGAAAAAACTCGCGCATGCGCACGAGCGGCGCGGGAGGGACGTGCGCGCAGGGCCCAGACCGCGGAAGATGGAAAAGTCTCGAAAAAAAAAAAAATTTCCGAAACGTCGAAAAATACTCGCGCATGCGCACGAGCGGCGCCGGGGGACGTGCGCGCAGAGCCCAGACCGCGGAAGATGGAAAAGTTTCGAAAAAAAAAAAATTTCCGAAAAGTCGAAAAATACTCGCGCATGCGCACGAGCGGCGCCGGGGGGGACGTGCGCGCAGAGCCCAGACCGCGGAAGATGGAAAAGTTTCGAAAGAAAAAAAATTTTCCGAAAAGTCGAAAAAACTCGCGCATGCGCACGAGCGGCGCCGGGGGACGTGCGCGCAGGGCCCAGACCGCGGAAGATGGAAAAGTTTCGAACAAAAAATTTTTTTCCGAAAAGTCGAAAAAACTCGCGCATGCGCACGAGCGGCGCGGGAGGGACGTGCGCGCAGGGCCCAGACCGCGGAAGATGGAAAAGTCTCGAAAAAAAAAAAAATTTCCGAAACGTCGAAAAATACTCGCGCATGCGCACGAGCGGCGCCGGGGGACGTGCGCGCAGAGCCCAGACCGCGGAAGATGGAAAAGTTTCGAAACAAAAAAATTTCCGAAAAGTCGAAAAATACTCGCGCATGCGCACGAGCGGCGCCGGGGGGGACGTGCGCGCAGAGCCCAGACCGCGGAAGATGGAAAAGTTTCGAAAGAAAAAAAATTTTCCGAAAAGTCGAAAAAAACTCGCGCATGCGCACGAGCGGCGCCGGGGGACGTGCGCGCAGGGCCCAGACCGCGGAAGATGGAAAAGTTTCGAACAAAAAATTTTTTTCCGAAAAGTCGAAAAAACTCGCGCATGCGCACGAGCGGCGCGGGAGGGACGTGCGCGCAGGGCCCAGACCGCGGAAGATGGAAAAGTCTCGAAAAAATAAAAATTTTCCGAAACGTCGAAAAATACTCGCGCATGCGCACGAGCGGCGCCGGGGGACGTGCGCGCAGAGCCCAGACCGCGGAAGAAGGAAAAGTTTCGAAAAAAAAATTTTTTCCGAAAAGTCGAAAAATACTCGCGCATGCGCACGAGCGGCGCCGAGGGGACGTGCGCGCAGAGCCCAGACCGGGGAAGATGGAAAAGTTTCGAAAAAAAAAATTTCCGAAAAGTCGTAAAATACTCGCGCATGCGCCTGGGCGGCGCCCGGTGGGCGTGTGCGCAGGGTTCCGACCGCGGGAAAAAAAATATTTTCGAAAAAAAAATTTCTGAAAAGTGGTAAAAAAACTCGCGCATGCGCCTGAGTGGCACATGCCGAAAAGTCGATAAATCATCGACTGCGAAATTAAACATTGTGAAATTAAAGATTGTGAAATTAAAGAAAAGTAGTTTAGAATGTTTGAAACGCGATAGTATAACATCAATTGCGAATTTAAAATTTATTTATTGTATGTTTCTACGCGTATTAAACATCTGGAAGCACAGGCACATTAATATTACTATTCGCGAGTACTAAGTATGTATTCGTGGTGTCTGCGCTCGCTACAGCAATCATTTTGTTCGTTGGCATGCAGAAAGGTTGAAAGAATGAAAAAGCATCACTCACCGTTCGTTGCAAACAGTCTCATTGTGCTACCCATGCAGACAAGCAGCCCTTCAGCAGTAGCTACTCGATCTGCAGGCCAATGTCCCGCAGCTGCAGGGTCAGTACCGAATTGTAGTAGAATCTTGTTAAGCGACCCCCCACATGGTCCACTAATCGATGAAATTGATGCACGAATTGAGAAATCACGAAATAATATTCACACTCTTGACTGAACACACTGAACCGATGAATTTCTCAGGGCTGGACTAAATCTTATTTCGGAACGCGAGTTTCGAACGTCACGGGATTTGCAGTTGCATCCATACTAATCATATTACATTTCATTCCGAAGCAATTGATATTCATAATATTAAGCACATTGGGTGCTCTGTTACATCAACTGAATAATTTCCTTGTAGTTTCTCATTAATTGGCATCTTCAAAGTTTATGTATCAATGACTCGACAATCAATCATAATATACAATGGGTAATCAAAAATATTTATGCAAATGTTGAAAATTGGAATAATTGCACTTTACTGCACAGTAATCGAAATTACTTTCATACAGAAAGTAGCAACAACGAGCACGCGTTAATATTGAAAATTTACAATCAATATAAAGTGATGAATTGCATTTACCTACTTTTTCAGTGCAAATTTCCTTTTAATATCATCAAATGAAGCAACAATCGCGGGTGAATTTTGATTAATGCAAAGGAATGTTGAAAATTTATCAAAATAAAAAACTACATTTCTTATCAATCTGATAGGAACTACAACGATTGACGAAGTTACTATGCAAAAATCAGCAACGTTAATGAGGAATAGCTACTACTACTTTTCAAAGACTCTAATTAGAACTTCAATTGAATGGAGGTGTGTCAGAAGTCTGCAATTTCTATTACAAATAATGAATCACACCTTCCATCGCCATTCTTTCAGTCACAGAATAAAATTTTGGAATGCTATTCCATAAAAATTGGAACTTCAAATTTAAAAATATTCTAAAAAAATAGAAAACATTTATCTGCAAGATATGAATATACTTTTAAAACAATATTTCCAGTGACAAACACTTGATTCAAGGGTGGGGAGGTGGTGGTAGGAGAAGGAGGATGGTGCAGCCACTTAGGGCTGCTAGAAAAAATGATCAGTAGCCAGAAGGGCAGCTGATCATTGTCCACTCATTAATGCAAAAAAACCGTGAGTGGACCGTTTCTTTCTTTCGCAACGCTAACTCACTACAGACTAAAATCAACTCCCGAGCATGGTCACTAGGACTTTGGACTACCCGCAGCACTAATTTCTCAAACAAATTCAAAATTCCCGGATGGTGCTTCATTACTGAAAATTCTACTATACTCAATACAAATCCCGAATAGCAAACGAAAAAGCTACCGAGAACCACCACGTGGGTGGTTTCATTTTTCGCAACACTAATAAAAATTCAGTGCACCTGTGTCTCGTAATACGCAACTCTAACTTTAATTCGTTGCAGCCTTCCTGAAGGCTGTGTAGAGTCCCATGTGCAGCAGATCCAGCTGCTCGGGACTCTTTTTTCCCAGGAACATGTCTCTGGACATGTCCCAGGATAGTTTTGGGGCATTGGGGGGTGGGGGTCGCAATTCTAATTACAAACGCGATCAGTCATCATCGCAACACTAATTCAAAAAAATATTAAGAATCAAACTAGGACGAGTTATTAAAAAAACGCGATCAGTCGCATCGCAACTCTAATAAAAAGAATACCATGAATCAAAAGTAATGCAATGAATCAAACTCTAGTAAGTCCAATTAAAAATACAAGAATAATCTGAAAAACAATCGCGATTTTTTTTTCGAAACACTACAAGCAACCACGATCGATATTTATTCGCAACGCTATGCTAGAACCAGACGCGGGGAATACTTGATTCGCAACGTTAATTCAAACCGTGATCAACATTTAGTCGCAACACTAACTGGCCCCGTAATCTTCTTCGCAACTCTAATTGAAAACGCGGTGGGCTCAATTTCAGGGGAGGGGGTATCGATTAGGGTGGATCGAAATATAGGGGCAAAATATTTTTTTATTATTCATGACTTCTAATAGTGGGCAAAAGTTGCGTTTTATAATGGTATTTAAGCTACCAAACTGTAAACATGATCGACAAATTTTTTCAAGTGCCGCAAGCCTTTCAAAAATTAATATTTCAGTAAATATTAATATTTGAAGGGCTTGCGACACCTGAAAAAAATTGATGATCACGTTCAAACTTTGGCAGCTTAAATTCCATTATAAAAGGGAACTTTTGCCCACTATTAGATGTCATGAATAATAAAAAAAATATTTTACCCTTATATTTCGTTGCCCCTTGTCTCGATGGGTCAGCCTATGGCCAACCAAACTACTACTACTACTACAACTACCGGCGAGCATACTGGCAATATAATACATAAGAATGACCCTGCACCCGAGGATGCAGGGCCATTCTTGGTAGCCCACATGATGTGGCCTTTTCTCTGGCCGGGCTATCTTCGGCTCTTTGGCCACTTCTTGTTTCAGGCGGTCCGCCCTTCTGAAAATGAATAGCGTGCCCAAGCCCGTCCTGCCGACCGCGACCAGCGACAATGTGCAATGTCCCACTGGCGTCAAAAAGTCGACATAGCGAGGCTAGAAGCGATGGCAAACCCCACTCGCACTAGTCTGGCCGTCGACTTTTCTCACAAATTTCCTGAAAGCAGGTCATCGCGCGGGGGAACATGCGATCAAAGAATACGACGACCTGCCCCGGCCCTACCTACTTATATTTAAGTCACACATTCGTACCAGAAGGTAAGTTCCCTATCCTACACAAAACCTATATTTAAAAAATATCAAAACAGTCTCTCAAACACAATCATCAGTCAACCCACTCCACGATTCTCAAGCATCACCGCCCGGGTGCAAAGCCTACACTAGAGAGACCGTCCCGGGACGACTCCGTCACCCGAGCTTGGCCACAATCACACTCTAATAAGTACGTACCAGTTTTCACTGAAATCGGCTGGCAAAGGCAGTGACCATTGCGTATAAGTATGATTTACATAGCAATTAATTATTTTCAATTTCAAAGAATGGATTACTTGTAAATGTGCATTGTACGTATTAGGTACATACATCAAGCGTTATTACTTTACTTTCTCGTTTGATTGTACGAGATTGATTAACTTTCATATTCCAAGATTATTTACTAGAATGATCATCGTGTGCAACAAGGAATATGATACATTGGTATCGTTATTGCAATGAATAATAATATAATGTTATAGTTTCGTTAACATGGTCTTTGATAAAAATCTTTCACCGACGCAAATTCCACCGCCTAACCACACAAACACACACAGGTGGAAAATGCGGCGTGCACGATACACTAACGCAATGCCAGCCGCCGACATGTAATTATTTAGTAAAGAAAGTCATCGTGCCCCATTGCCTTTACCCACCCAAGTAACGCATGGGCACGTGGATGAGTTAAAAGGCAATGGGTACGGAAAGATATCCTGAAAATCCTCAACTGGAAAATATGATTAGTCTGTATAGTGTCTAGCACGCTAGTATTCTTTCATTTTACATTATAAAGCAAAATTACTCGACTTTCAACTTGTCAATAGTTTAAAAATTGATAAATAAGAAAGGACTCTACTTTAGATCAAGAAAAAGGACTCTACTCGACATTCAATTAGTGAGAAAAAAGATTAATTATTAAGAAAATTATTTAAGAAAATGACTCTAAAACATGAAGAATTTAATTTAAGAATTTAAAACGGGCGATTCCATCGTCAAAGTAAATTTCATATAGGTAATAAGAATGTATGTTCTCATGCTAATTACTTTGAATCTGAAATTTGCCCACCCTCAATTGTCTTCTTGCACATGGAAATTAATTATTCTTTGTGTACGCAAACGAGTGACCTTTATAAGAAAGGAATTACACTTGTATGTCTATTATCATCATTTAGACATCAAGTTACTTTTGAACACGTAAGTAGTATCAGAAAAATAAAAGAAATTCAAGTCATTATAATCGTCGCAATGACGGAATCGGAGGGCATCCGATTTTTCGACTACATATTAGATAAAAATGATCGTAGCTGTGGAGTCTGAGAGTATCAGACTTCTTCGCTACATAAAAATTAGCATTCAGCCGTATTGATATTCATATCAAATATCAATACCTTCTGAGCTGCTATGCATCTTTAGATGCATTATTTAATAAATATCTACATCATTGTATGATCAATGATAAACATTCGCGTTAGGAAACGTTTATCTTGGAAATTATGATTATAATTTGATTCTATTGAAAAGGCGCGGTGCACAAGAAGACCCTAGCCCTCGTCTAAGAAATACATACACAGACAAAATGTTACAATTCACGGGCATGGTTACCATACCCGCGGTCATTATGCTCGCCAAAGTATACAACCGGTCACTCGTGTCGATTTGGACCAAACGTCCTACGAGATGACTGAGTGACCAGAGGAACCATAATGCATGCGCACTCACATTTCGCTGTGCCCCGGTGACGAAGGCGCCAACACCTCTGCAACTGCTCAGGGGAAGTCATCAAGCTGCTAGAAAAAGTCATCAGGTTGCTCAGCTGCCCCTAGACTGTAACGAAAGAACAAAACACGATTATAATTTCTTTCTAAACTTACGATTGTTCGAACTCTAATAAAGAACCACGAAACAATTCAAAACATTTTAAGAAAAAATTAAAAAATTAAATATTAAAAAATAAAATTAACAAATTTTTTTTCTTAAAATGTCTAAATTGTAAAAAGTTTCGTTAGTTTTGAATTTCTTGGTGATTCTATTCTAGAAATTAATTTTCTTTTAAATTTTTTGTTTCTGGAATTTTGAAGAATGAACTCTACTTTAAAGGAATTAAATGAAATACATAGATACTTACATCTTTCCAATAATATTCTGCGCACAAATCTCCTCTTCAGCTGACGCACTGACTCTAATTTCCGATAACGAGTTTTGCTTTCAAAAGTAAAAAAAATTAAGGAATAGACTATCAACGCGCCCCAAAGATCATAATTGTCGAACAAACCGCTGAATCTATTCTCGCGATTCGAAAGTCAGAGCCCCGATGCTCGCAAAAGAATATAAATTGCGTAGAAAACACTGACTCTACCCTCGCGTATCCCAAAATTGTTAACGACACTCTACTATGAGCAACTGTGCTCTTCAAAACGAAAAACTTCGTACGACATAAACACTGACTCTATTTGGCCGCATTGCACGCGGTCACAATCTCTGAAAAATAAGTAGGATAGGAGGGCGGGGGGGATGTGGTTTGATCGAGTGTTTGTCACGAGGAAATATTGTTTTTCTTGGAACCAGCCAAGGAACTTTCGCTCCTTGTTATTTAAAATACAAAGTGTGATGCGAAAATACAGAATGCTCGCTTGATAGGAACAGCTTTACATTTTAGTAACACTATATTATCCAGAATATACTACATTAGAAATAATTATTACATTTAAATGAATCATAGTAGTGGCTTTCGTCATTAAAGTTGTAAGCACGTTCGTGTTATTCGAATAATACTTTAAAATATATCACGATCTTTATAAATATTCCAAATTCATTGCAAGAATCAAAATTCGTTAATTATTCATGCTTGAATAGCATGTCCTCGATCAACTACGCAGTTTCTGTACATAAAGAACAAAACTTGCATCCAAAACAGAACGTAAATGCAATTACACTAGCTTCATAGAGATAGATTCTTAAAAATCATTGAAATATTATTGAATTCTACATAAACGCGACCGAAATGCAATAGAATTCGATCATTCCAATATTTCGTAAACATCTACTGACGCCATTTTGAAATGTTTAAATAAATTCGACTAGAATTATTCAATTTATCATAATTCAATCTTTTCCCATTTCATCCCGATATTAACCGACTGCAAAGTTACCCATCACCCTCACAGCCAACAATGATTCAATAAAATAACGATAAAAGTATACCACACGTATTGCCACCTTCTTTTTCCAAGGAATGACCAGTCACCATCCAAGCACCGTTCAAATTAACCGCCAAGTGTCATGGCGTCGCCTGCCTTTTGGTTTCGATTCCCGCCTCAACGTCTGTAACAGAACGATGCAACAAGTTGAAACAAAAGCATTAAAACATTCGTAAGGCAATTAAACAACAAATAAACTTGAAATATGCCCGAAAAGGGATGTAATTGAATACCGAGACACGATATGTGTGCACTAAATGTGCAGAAATATCGGTACGAAGGCAACGAAGAGAATACGCGACGAACGTCTAACGCTTTTCTCGCGATATTTAATCAATTTCGGGACAAAAGTGTTTTAATAGGAGCAGCAAGTGACGGTAGACAGTAAAGAAGAAGACTAATAATGATTACAAGTAATTATGTGACGATAGATAATGTAGGCGTACCATTTAAGTACGCAGCTATTGAAACGTCTTAACTCAACGATGTCCACAGAACGAATGACCCCCCGCCCTGCCAATGTACCGCGGCGAATATGGGCTCTGGTGGGGGGAGAGCAAGCAGGCCTCGCGAGAGAATACACGCGTAGTGACTCCCAAAAATATTCGGACACTAGAGTATGGGTAACTTTATGACTTAATATTTCAGTTGTTTATAAGGTATCCCTCTTGGTCATTTTTTCTAATAATAAGTATTTCCGAAGTATTGGAATATAAGTATTTCCGTACGTATTTCCGAAGTGTTGGAATATCGGTCGGTTATTGCACGCCGAGTGACGTATATATTGCGTCTCGTGGCCAAACCATCTGAACAGAGGTGACTTCCAAAGCTGGGGCATCGTTCAATCATAACAAACGTCGTTACTATAAAAGATAAGAAAATATGTCCGCGGCCTGGAAGTCAAATACTTGGCGTGGCCAGGGAAGGCATCGGTGTCGATGAATGATCTTACAATTATTTTAAAACGCAATATAATGAAAATATACTCATATTGGCTGTGTTTTAAATAGACTAATTATCTGAAAGCCTGCGGAGGGGGAAGGTATGGGTATTGATGATCTGAGAATACTTTGCCTGGCCATGCCAAGTATTTGACTTCCAGGCCGCGGACATATTTTTTTGTCTTTTATTGTGTTACACAGTGTCGCCGTTGCACGCTTCAGGAAAGCACCTTTATGTGCTTGCAGCTCATTTTGATTTCACATCTTTTTTACTGTGTAATTATTTTCTATTTTTTGTATTTTTTTTTATTTCATTTTCCTTCTTTGCTGAGTTTATTTTAATCGAGTGATTGCTTGGCGGTTCCCTAGATTCGATATCGAAACCGAAGGGATCGATGGAACTTTGTTTCCATCCATCTCTTTGGTTTAGTAGGCTAAGGGTTTCATGTACAGGGAGATCGATGGAACTTTGATTCCATCTATCTCTCTACGGGTCTCCAAACGTAGCAACCTCCTCGCGGTGAGACCTGGTAATCGGTGAAATCACTGCGATTGTCAAATATTTTAGTTGGATATAAGATTTTCATTGAGTTGTAATACTTTGGTGAAATGTAAGAATAAAATATGTAACTTGAAATGTTATTGGATTGTTCCTACCCGACCCCAGAGCACGAGTATAGTGTTATGATAGAAGGATAAGTGCAAGTTGGAAACTTTCAACGAGATACTGGAACTGATGGGTTTTATGACAATTTTTAAAGTCCTCTCTGCTTCAGCACCTTATTGAATTATACTAAGTTACAATTCCTTTGCGAGGTATCCCACGTTACATCATGAAAGCATGTCTTCCACAAATAATGTTGTTGTTTATATATATTTTTATGTTAAATAAATTTATTTTGCGTTAAATACACTCAAATAGGACAGCAAGGTTAAAAGGCGTATGTGTTCTTGTTGTGATCCTTTTTTCTCTGTCCTTGCACGGAATAAGTTTGTAAAACGATCTTTACATTGTTACTCTATGAGAATCATTTGTAAATTGCGGGTTTCGAATGTCCTATTTTTAATTTCTAATTCCTACCACGCGTATTGTTACAATCTTATTTTAGATAGTGATCCTCTAGGTAGTGATAGGCAGATGTGGCCGCCGTTTTCTATTGGTCGACACCATTAGTGACCGAAACCGGAAGTAGAGAGAGCAAGTAAACAAGTAGAAAAAGAAAGAGATACTGCTCGCACGTAATTGGTACGTGCCTAGCCCCACCACCGTTTATCTGCGTAATTTTTCCTATTGGGCGAAGCAATAACATCTACCAATTGCATTCCACAACATTGAGCGAAAAGTGGAATCAGCAGCAAACTTCATTTAATGCTGTCATTTTTGAACGTGCAAACTATTGCTAACGCGTGCAGATTTTGTAAGTATGAATATTTATGAGACAAAATTTAGGATAAAGCTAACCCCATCAATGCACGAGTGAAAAATATTTCCGAATGTACATGAGTGGAGTTCCAGGGCTCACTGTTCCCCTGTTCCCTGTTCCCCCTAACACGTGCTCCGTAGAGATCTAGAAACAGTCTAATGTATTTAACCTAACATGTTTTAATTTGTATGAAGAACGGCAGAAGGAAATAGTACAACTTCAGTTTCCTCGGTTATTTCAAAATGTGCCCGCCAATTTGCGACTTCCGCTTTAGGCGAAAATGGTGGACACATCTGCCGATCACTACCTAGAGGATCACTAATTTTAAACTGAATCGATAAAGTTGGGTGTGACACGAAAATGGTAAGGGGGCTCGCGAGCCCCCCGAGCATGTGACACAAAATTACATTGCGTGATGGGTCTATCCTATACGTGGTCTGTGAAATCAGGCACCACCATCTGACGATCGTGGATTTGTCAGTTGAAGTTGCAGGGCCCTCACAGGGTATGGTGGGGAAATGGGAACGCTGCTCGGCTCCGCCTGAACTAGAGCACTAAAGAGGTGAGTATGCGCATCCGCCATATTGGGTCCTCTGGAGAGAGAAAATTATTGAGTATCCGCCTTTTTGAGTATGCTCAGATTCACTTTATAAACAAAAATATGCGTTGCTGATATTGATATATTGTAGCACGACACATTATTAGAGTATTTTATTTATAAAGCAAAGTTTATAAAGCAAATTTGACAATACTGAAAAAGGCGGGTTCTCAATAATCATCTCTCTCCAGAGGACCCAATATGGCGGATGCGCATACTCACCTCTTTAGTGTTCTACCTGAACCTAGCCGTTTGGCTGTCATTTATTCTTAGCGTAATAGTTGTGTGCGTTACGAAGCTATGCGTGAACCAATACGAAATGAAACTATCGAGAAAGAATCAATGTTCTGACCAATAAAGCTCCTGAATTTTTTCGGAGCTAACGCAAACCTATTCTGATGTGTGTATTTCTACGCTGACAGCTCGGTTTGGCCTACACGCCAGAAGCTTGGCACTATCCCCACCACTTCTGGCTCACTCTTGTTCTGCGAAGGCGAGAGCGAGATGGAACGAGAGTGAATCAGAAAAAGTTGAGAAAAGGAGCACCGAGGCAGGCAAACTGTGTGGTGGGAGAATACCCCTCACGAAACTCACCGGCCAATATATCTGATACCGACCTTAGTTTAGTCGCGGAAGAAAAATATTGTTCGGGTTAAAAGAATATATAATACAGTATAATTCGCCGGTGTAACTTAAAGAGGAGATCTGGAATATTTTCAATATAAAGTTACTTTGAACTTTTATTAATTAGCAACATATTTCTGATTGCGCTAAGCACAGGTATATACAAAGTCGTGTATACATTAGCACGTTGTATTATCATTTCTAATTGTCTTCATTCGAATCGCTCTCATCTTCTAACTCTTGCATAGGAAAACGTAGTATAGCTGCTATTCCCGTAAGCTGTTCTAAATAGTTGAAAATGCTCTTAACATAAAAGCGTCATGTTTAAAAATATTTAAATTGTTAAGACTGATATATGTACGTGTAACGGATATACCCGTTTACCCAATACGCGAAGGCTCTAAAATATTTTCACATTGCCACCAAAATCCCTCATAGTTTCGATCAACTCGACGTACTCTAAACTATACCAATTCTATAAAAATCGCAAACTTAATATCCGGTTACATAGTCAATTGACAAATGACCAGAGCACTCTAGTACTCGCAAACTTCATTTAGTGCAACCTTATTCCGTCCATTTCCAATACCTCGTAAGCGTTAATTTTGTGCATACCTACATTGCATATCATTGCCAATTAGCGGATCTAATTGTAGAAATAGATACAACATATACGTACGGTTAATTAGAGATTTTTATTATTGGTATAAATGGTATAAAGTCAAATACAATTAACAAAATCATATTCCGGATGACGGAGCAGTTACGTCTGGATTAAACATAGTTCCTTTTATGCTTTTACATTAATTAATCGAGAACTCAAATGCAACATCAATCTATGTATCGAAATATACTTTTCCTTGTCAAATGAATATGCTTGAATATTACGCAGGCACCACACACTCCTATTACATCCGGGTTTTTGTACTTAAAAATAAATACTATCATCTACCGAGAAAAAGGGCCTCCCCTATTTTTGTTCTGTTCTTTTTTCTATTTTTTCTTTTTTTTGTTACATTTAAAAGGCACGACAACGACTAGGTAGAAATAAATCGTACGCCAAAAATATTTCGGTCTCGCTGAAAAAATTACTCATGTGCTCCCTTATTCGATAAAGTAGTAACTCTGATGTAACGGACAAACAAGTTTTGTACGACGTGCACAGTATATAAATGCAATAATCGTTTCAATGGTAATGAAACATTTCGTTAACTTTGATTTAAACATTATATTACAGAATATTCTCCCGTATGTTGTACGTATATCTCTATAAGTAGAAAGTACTAATAGTGTGTCGTGAATTCTGTTTTTAATCTCTTCTTTATTATCTTTTTTTTTTAAGCAAAATATATCATTCGAAACACCATCATATGAATTATTTTTGCGTCGATGAAACTGGAAACTGCTCGATATCTAAACGAGGCTCTTAAGTGTCTTATCCTGTACTTTTCAAGCATTCTAAAATGTGCTGTTAGAATTCTTAAGATTATTTTGTGGGCTTGTTTTTACATAAGGCGGCAAAATTCCTCTCCTTGCGGATCGCCCTGAAACAGAGAAAGGAATCATACCTCTGTAGAGAAATTAAAATCATTACTTTATTGAACCCAGCTGATGTAACGCGACTTGCCTTATTATGTATATGAAAGTATGAAGGTATCGTCTGATATTTATTAGTTACAGAACTTTAAGCAATCATTAATGAATGTTAATCATTCATTTAGAAACTTATGATACAGGCGAATATTGTGTGCTTATTTCTGTGCATGCGTGTGAAAATATATACACACCGCACTGTTATACAAATATACGCACGCGCGATTCTTACATGATTTGATCATAATCAGATGTATAAACGAGTTTATTAACTCCTTTATTGCAGCGCGATTTCGTGGAAACTTCGAGTATTATTATGATCAACTGAAGTAAGAAAACTGACAAATTAATAGAATGGCAAAGAAAATGATATGAATTATTTGTTAAAGTGTTTCGGAGCTTAGACCTTCTCACGGATGTGTTAGGAATGTATGACAATAATATCAATAGTATTCTATCAGTTATAATACCCAATGGTGATCGAATACAGTTTAATATGAGTGTCATCGTAAATTTATGTTTATTATGGCGAGTTTTTATTTATTAATTCTATATCCTAAAGACAATGTGGTTAACTAATGAAATGTTTTATATTTCAACAACAAATTACCTTATGTTTAACACTCATGAAGGTTTAGTTAAGCGTGAGCATGAAAATAAAGTGCTGTGGAGAAGAAACAACAAAGCCAAATAATGTTTTCTTCAGGCGCGAGTAACATTAATCATCGGCGACTATTTTAACGTTCGATTAGTTGAAAACAACTTACATAAATCGACCCATCAGAGCCATTCGGTCGCCCACTTAATATGGGTAGAGATATCTTCTCTATGGAATAAGAACATGTGTTGATAACAAACACCCCGATTTATCACATATCGTTCATATAACATCTAACAATGAACTTAATAAGAAAAATTGCGATTATTTCAAAGGAAACTTTTAGCAATAAATGTAGAAAATCAGAACGTTTTATAGCCACATTGTCTTCGTTAATTAGATCAGTGCAATGAAATAAACAATTCGTAGAAACAATAAGACCAGTAATAATTTTGAAATCAGCTTTTGAATACGCGCGTTTGCATTCGATCTCATCTACTGATATCTACATAGGAAAAAGGAAAGTCTTTGAACATCTGCTTTTACCGTTATTAAAAATTATCAAAACTGAAGCTCAACTAGAAAGTAACATAACATTGTTAATGTTTATTTTTGTTTTCGTATTATGTCCATGTAATTCGTACATACCTGCTGATGATGCAGATCTTCAGAAGGTCGGAAACCTAAATTCTCCCTATGCCGAGACAAAGATGAGGACAACTGTTGCCTTTTGCACTCCGAAGTGGCCGTTTCCTGTTCGCAAGTTAAGAAATATATCGATTGCAACCATTAATCACTGAGTCGCTGAGCGAGACCAGCGAACTCCATAATTATACAGTGGCGTGCAAAAGTATTCGGCCGCCCTTTAAAATCGCATAACTTTTTTAAAATTAATCCAAACGACTTGAGTTTTTTTGAGAAGCTAGAGGGATTAGTTTGCTAAATAATGTGATTCGTCGTTTTGAAAAAAATGCACTTGGTCGGAATAGCAAAAAAAAATAGTAAAGGTCGTTTTTTTAAACTTTTTTTGTGAGCCTGTAATGAAAATTCAAAAAACCCGTTTGTAGATTTAAGTAAATTATATACGTGCCTAAAATTTCATCAAAATCGGTTAACGTTGCTCTGAGCTATGAACGCTTAAACGCGGAAATTCCCTAAATCAGCGATTTTTGAACTTAATCTGCGATCTTTAAGCGTTCATAGCTCCGAGCAACGTTAACCGATTTAGATGAAATTTTCAGCATGTATACAAATTATTTCAATCTACAAACGTGTTTTTTGAATTTTCATTAAGGGTTCACGAAAAAAGGTTTAAAAAACTACCTTTACTATTTTTTTTGTTATTCTGACCAAGTGCATTTAGCAAACTAATCCCTCTAGCTTCTCAGAAAAACTCAAGTCGTTTGGATTATTTTGAAAGAAGTTATGCGATTTTCGGGGCGGCCGAATACTTTTGCACGCCACTGTAAGTAAAAACTTACTTCGCCTTCGTTATTAAAAAGTGTAGTTGTCATGGTCTCCGCTATAAACCATTTCTGACCCTTCATGACAATGTTTGACGGTGGTTCGTGTGTGGCACCGATATCTGCTGACCATACCATCACAGTGCCACCTCCCTCTAGTTTTGCAGTACGATGAAATTTAAACACCGTTTCCAAAGAACCAGCCTTGCGAATAATCTGCCATCCACTGAGTGACATCTCCTACAGAAAATGTGTAAAAGTAACTCGCGTACCTAGGGCAGGATATTATATTACGAAGTAACACAAGCTTATCTTACTTTATTGCCTTTGTTCGTGAGCTTCACAAATCGTCCTTGAGGATCAGCTTCTGTAATCTCTACGTCACCTCTAGCTGTTCCGGACACGCTGTAATCAGTGCTACTACGTTCTTCGCTTTCCTCTAATAAAGTACGTTTCCGTTTTGCACTTCTTAATGGAGTATGTCTTGAAGGGGTAGATCGACCGCTAGGTGGTACCGATTGAGATGATTGTACAGGCCCGATGTTTAATCTGCAAATAGACGTAAGTAACGATGTTAGTTTCTGGCTGAATCATGTGGCGGGAATTTGTTTCTGAATATAAGTATTAGTATTACCTAGCTTCTTCCGATTCCAGAAGTTTTCGATATGCAGCAATTTCCAAATCAAGGGCCACTTTAATATCCATAAGATCTTGATATTCTTGCAGCTGTTGAGCCATCTCATCGCGCATACGCGTTAGCTCTGCTTCCAGAGACACTAAGCTTTCAGAATGACGAACTTTCTCGTTTTCACGAGCGTTCTCTATATCCCTGGATAAAAATTTGCATAAAGTCCCTTCGTTCGCAGAGAAGAAAATGAGAAGAAAACTCCAAGTATTATATGTAATTACCTGATTCGCGCGTTGAGAGCGTTGTTGGTTGCCTCAAGCTCGTTAATTTTCTGATTAAGGGTGTCAATCCTTGATCTTGTCTGTCTCAGCTCTTCCACAGCTAAGCTAGCAGCTCCGCTGTTACGTTGGGCATGAGCTGTCAAGTTTTTAATCTTAGTTTCATACAATAATTCGATTTCCTCTCTGTTAACTCGCATCTGCCCCTCGTATTGGTCCCGCAATTCTTGCAGAGAATTTTGCAGCTTGGCTTCATATTGCTCGGCGAGACGACCGTCTATCTCAGAGATTTCAATCTAAAATGAATATCGAATGAATTATAAATACTGGGATTTTAAGCGAAGCAAGTATCGTACCGATGGATGCAATTTTTAAAGCTGTTTAGTAATAAACAAATTATTGAATGCCATGTTAATTCTATGATTCTGTATCTTGCATTTCTAGATACAGACCTGCCGCTTTGTTCTTGTTTCTGTCAGCTCCTGCTGATATATCTGATCTTTGAAACTAATATCTTCTTTCAGGCTTTGAATGTTATTTTCAAGAACAATACGTTGCAACGTTTCTTCTCCAAGATGCTTACGAGTATCATCTAATAACGCTTTTAACTTTTCTACTTCTTGTTCCAATTCTCTCTCCCTTTCGGACAACTTCTTACGCTCTGCTTGGGACTGATTATATTGAGATTGCAGATCGTTGTAGCGAGTTTCGTACAACAACAAATTTCTCTCTGCAACTTGTAAGTCCACCAATTTCTTATCTAATCTGAAAAAAGTAATTACAAATATTTATCGAAACTATTATATAAAATGTACATATATGAGGTGAGATATAATGATAAAATACATAACGTTTGAAATTCGTATCTAATGAAATAAAATATAAAGGGAACGTTAATAAATAACGAAACGAATTTAATATTATCATAGAGTACGTGCGATACCTAAATCTTTATTTCACAAACTCACGCAGTTGTCTATTTAATTTTCATTAAAAAAAAAATAAAGTTTTCCACAATCAGCTTCGAAAAGCTGAAAATCTTTTAAATACCCTGAATTGCATACAAAACCAGTCCTTAAACAAAATTACGATCATTCACGGCATTCCGGCAGTCACGAAGAAGAGGTGAGCTCGCGTGTTTCTATTTCAGGCAACGACCCACATCGAGAATTTTATTTCCTACCGTACTGTCTTCAACCGTCTCAATATTTCGCTGCCCTAAAACCTACGGATCTCTCGCGCTGCTATCTATCGATATTCTTTAAACCAAGTAAAAAGCGCAACGTTAGTCTACAGATTTGAAAATCAATTCCGCAGCATTACCGATGCGCGAAACATTTACGACAATGTAATACGATATTACGAGAGCAACGATCGATAAAACTGCTAATGAGATTACGTGTTCAGATTAGCGTTTCTGTAATGAAAAGAAATTCGCCGGTTCGCACGTAAATTTTACAAACATATGGCGAAGTTGCTTCCCGAGAATAAAATGCCAAGTTCGTACTTTCATACAAGGACGCGCGTCCCGTCGCGTCGATGATACCATTCCTTTACGAGCAACGTACTTTCTTATAATCGCTGCGAATGCAAGGCTGGCAGCATTTATTCGCCCCGGGCAACGCTATCGAGCTGATAACTGAACAGCTTTTTAAAAATCATTAAACCTATCGGGAACGTTATCTGCAAGTTTTGGCAGCGAAGCGACAGCTTTTAACGAAGCGTCGAGTTTGTAAAGCAAAAAAAGTGGACAGACGGGGAGCCACCCCCAGCAGCGTCAACTGAAACGGCACGCTTATGTCATTAACTCACTCAAACCATGCTTGAGCGCACTCGTCTAACGTGAAATATAAATATAAACGATAAAATTGTGTAACAGAATTTGTGCTACCAGCTTTGTCAATTATATCTATTTCCCACGTATCATCGTGTATTTGAATTAGAAATGTTCGAGTAGCATTTTGGTACATAGCTAATTCCATCGATCGCGGGAAATAATGTTTCCCTGTTTGTTTCAGGATTCTACCCGTATTTTTATCGATTGCTCAACGCTCACCGAAAGGAGGTCAATGTTTTTGGTCGAGGTTATATGGTGCGTTGGAAGATGACATCACCATCACATAGTAAGCGTGACGCAACTGCTCGTAGTAACGTCACGTTTCTAGTTAGGCACACCCGAATATTAAAAATTCTGTTGCTCATTCCTTTCGTGAAATCCGGTATTTCCTTCGTTGTTATGGGATATATATTTCGCCAAATAATGATTATACAAACGCGATATTTTACGTTGGTTCTTGAAGCAAACGAGAATCGTTCCATTTTACGAAACTTACGCTACGGTAGATTAATAATCTAATTGATTATGTTTCTATGGAGATTCAAAGAATTCTTGTCTGACGAGCAAATATAGATAAGTGAATGCATGCTGGAATGCTAATACTTACAATTCAGTACGCAACACATGTCTGTACTGATAAAATATACGCGTCGCGATTCCGTGAATGAATCTTTGCCACATTAGCAGGCAGGAGTGAAACATTCTGCTGAAGTCTGGCAGATCTTGAATATTTTTGCTCGAAATAATTCGACTAATCGTTACATTTAAACGTGCTTAAATAATCAAAGCTCTGTAGAACACATTTCATTCACTTGGAAGAACTAGGAAGCTATAAACAAACTATTGGCTGCGAACGTGTTTACTTTGATCAAATTTTTGCAAAAACCCGATTATGAAAATTACAGTTGCGATTTTAAATTGAGTATGATATAATTCTATTGAGAATGCTGGAATAGTGTGAGTGCAATTATTGGTGCACGAAGCCATAATAGTATCCCTAGATTTAAGCACATTAGAGCTCTAATCATAATGAGATGAGTAAATATAGAAGTGCAAACACAGAATGCAATATAGTCTTTAAAACTTCTTGTTTATGCACATGTTCATTTTATAAAGTAATATGAATAGTAATTTCCAAGCAAGAATACTTCGTGTATAAGTTGATTTGCTTCAAGTAAAAACCACAAATTTAGCAACTTCTTAGTTAATATTAACAGAAACAAGTGTAAAACATAAATGGCATCAGGGACAAACATGTGACTGATTATTTGTACACAGATTTGACAGTCGGAGTACATTTAAAGTTATTACTTATCACCCAAAAATATAATACAAAATCTGCAATCTTTTAAATTTACCATTCCTGGTTACTAAAATACGAAGTATCAAGTTGCAGAGACCATCTACTTTTTTTTTGTTCCATAGAAAATGGATTGATCGAAGTTTTCGAATGCACGTATAAAAACGCAAGTTACACAGGCTAGATACAGGCATGAATAAAGATAGACGATATCGCCTAGCCTTGGCGTATAACTTATGCACATATTACGAGCCGAAGCTGAACGTCGAAACAATCGACGAATCGTAATTCGGTTAACAGCGTCCCGAATCTCTCGATCCCTTCGAAATCGAGCCTGCATCGACTGATATTTCCGAGACCCATCACCGCCCACAGAAATTGTATCAAACGCTACATCTAAAAGAGACTTACTTGGACTTGAGCTCCTCGTTGTTGTCCCACAGCCGCTTAGTATCAATCTCGAGTTTCGCTCGTTCCCGCGATGTGTCGTCCAGCAATTTCCTCGCGTCGGACAACTCATGCTCGTACATAGACTTTATGTTGGATACTTCGCGGGTGATAGTCTCCTGGGTGGTCTGAACCTCCCGCGTAAGCCTGGAATTCTCGGTCTCCAAATGCCGTACTTTGTCGATGTAGCAAGCCAGCCGGTCATTTAAATTCTGTAAATCTTGCTTCTCCTGGAGACGGGAGTAACGGGTCGGGCTTAATGGACTTCCTGGTCGCTGGCCGATCGGCGTTGACGTGCTGAACTGCGGCGACGGCACGCCGCCACTCGAGGACGTCGACGCCGCTTTCTTTGCTGCTTTCGTTGACATGTTTCCACCACGATATTCGATGCTTTCTATTGCACTATCACTCAGCCGCGCACTATCGAACCATCAACTTGGCGGGCAAACAACCGTGTCCGTGAAAGACGCTCTAAGCGGCTAAAAAAAGTCTACCGTATCCCAATCCCTCCAGCCTCAGTCAACGGAAGAACTGTTTAGCGGTGACGCCAACGTTAACGAAGCAGCCTCTTTACGTGCGTATCTTTATATCGCGTCGGCAAACGCAAGCCGACGTCGCCATTGGCTGCGCCTCGGTTACACACCGGCCGGCGACCAATGGTATTCCAGCTCCCTCTAAGCGGCCACCAATAACAAACTGTTTATCCGTCAGGGTAGCGCGTCAATCTTAAAGACTTGTTTTCACAAGAAATATCAGCGCAAGAGGAATGATACGGAGTCGCCGTTTTCAATTAGGAATGTGAAACTTTAAACGTATTCACACGTCCGGAAATTCTCACGGTATCCTATTTAGTATGTTAATCTGTTTAAATACAGACAACGTCGTAGTTTGCGATGAAAATTTCGCAAAAATTCAAGTTGCGTGCTCTCGTAGCAAGAATCAATAGATTCGAAATGTTTTGATGTGGCAGTAGCTGACTGCTTCTCTAAAATTATCAATATGACGTCACGTGTGTTATTACAAATATGACGAATACAGGCTGCATGTGTGATAGTTCACCGATAAGGATATGCATAATGGGAAGAATACGGCGAGCAGTTCCACAAAGAATAGCGACACGCGCAAGATACTATGTACAGCGATTAACTACGGGATAATAGAATAAAAGAACTTATGTAACACGTCGAATCCTTCGTTTATTTCTTATTCCGGAATGATTTGTATACATGCGTAAGGAAACGAAATCCGTTCAACATTTGGGATTCCGAAAGCGTCCGCCAGAGAGCATTGGAGTAGAGATTTTTAAAATGTTTGGGCTAACTGTCGGACGTCGTGTCCGTGAGTAGGTGAATAATTCTGAATATTACGGGGAAGAAATAATTTCTATTTAAAGTGGAATATTGTATGAAAAAATTGTATAAAAATTGATAACCAAGAAGAAGCATATTAGACATCGAAGTACTATGTGCTTCTTAGAAGGAAACTGGTGACTTAAGACTGTGATAACGTTACTCGCAAAATAATAATACACGATAATATGAGATCTCAATACGTTCCTGCGAAGTAGCATTTAATTTACATTAGAAGACTGTAATACGATTACTGGAAACGGGCGTTCAAACTATTAACAAATAAAATCGCAAACATGTGTGACCTTATAGATTTAAATAGCCCAGACAGGAAGGGCTTCTTGAGCTCTAGACTAGCATCACCTCTAATACCAGCCCCTACAGACACTACCTGCAGTAATTATAACAAGCGCACCAACGAGCCGAGCTCTCAAATGCTGGGGAAACGTGACAGCTTGGAGAATAATCCTTTCGATATGGTACTGCATAAAACTACAGAGTACAACCAAAAGAAGGATGACCCTTTCGAGGTGACATTAGAGAAGGCACTGAGGCCGAGATACAAGAGAAACGCTGCCTTAAGAACGTGTTCCTTTGATTTCAGCGACGATTACATTCTCAAGCACAAGAAGCGTAATCATAAGTTGAAGATGAATAAGACATTGGATGAGTCCTTAATTAATAAGCAACTGAACGGGATAGATAAACTTGCTAAGCAAATATCAAGCGATAGTATGCAAGTGAATTTCAGTGTATCGAGCAATGATTTCAAGCCTACTAACGTTAATTTCTCATTTTCTACAAATAGCCCTAATATACCTGTTGTCGATGTTCAAGATGTTAATTCGTCTATTTTAAGCCAATCTATACTGAACGATACATTATTTAATGCAGGCAAAGAATTAAACGAAGAACAAACGAAAGCTTTTTTAGAAAACGATCTGTCGATACGTACGGAAGCGGGTAGAATTAATCGAATTCCGATGTCTGATATGTATTTGAAAATACCTAAACTTCGACGCTCATTTTCACAAGGGGAGGCAATCTCCCCGAAAAGATCGCAACATTTAAATCAGACATCGCTGGTAGAACCTTCGCGAACGGGGTCTAGATGCAGCAACAGTGTATCGTCAAGTTCGCTCGACTTGTTGAATAGAGGGTTTTGGAAAAGTCACAGTAGCGGAAATTCTGTATTTTCAAGCCTGTCGAACATTTCCGCAATAACCAAGTTAAATTCTGTTTCTTCCATGGCTTGTTCGTCGATGATGCTGTCGGATGGCACTATCAATCGAAGCTTCTTAGAAAGCTGTTCATCCGATGCGTCGGATAATGCAAAGCCAGGCGAAAAAACAGATTTTACCGAAGGAAGAAACGTAGTTCTAAACAGAACACGATCTTCCATATCTGATTTAAGTCATCGATTTAATAAACTTAAGACAAAAGCTTTGGAGCTTCAGATTCTTCAGAATTCTGAGAAGGAGGGGAACGAAGTCACGGCTAACTTTTCCAACGACGTTGAAGAATGCGTAACTGTAATGAAAA
This sequence comes from Andrena bucephala, assembly GCA_947577245.1. NCBI lineage: Eukaryota > Metazoa > Arthropoda > Insecta > Hymenoptera > Andrenidae > Andrena > Andrena bucephala. The sequence continues at coordinate 12,798,935 of OX387715.1, forward strand.
AGGATGAAGAATGCGATACAAACGAGAAATTAATAGACGTTGATGTATTTACACCAGAAATGAATTTTAGCAAAGAACATTGTAAAAATTCTATTTCTGACACATCATCGGATTCCGTATTTCTTGTAAGTTCTCTCCGCCTAGTTCATAAGAAGTCAGTAAAGAACATTCGTGTTTCTTACGATTTATGTTTATTTTTCAGGAGGGAAATAAAACGAATAAATCTATTTTTCACGAAGCAAAACTTCTTGCTCGAACTTTCGAGGAATTGGCTTTAAAAACAAGTTCAGGATGTAAGTTTACATTGTACCGAATGAATGTTCTTTACGTGTGTGTTAGGTCGTAAACATTATCATTTGTTTATTAAATGAAAAATTCATTTGTTTCGTTCGATAACATCTTCCACATGTGCAAAGCTTCTTGGTAGTGCTAAAACGACAAAACTAATATATAATATGTAATAATGCTACCATTTTATAATACCTATTTTGTCTATTTATTATTTAGCGAGCATCGATGATCTCATTACAAATAATCTGTCGTGGACGTTAGAATTATTACCAGCATTTGACGATGAAGCTATGGTTGATAATTTAATTGAATTACCTCTGTCCCCGTGTGTAAACGGTGTAAATTCAACAAATGAGAAAGCTGCAGACTGCGCAGAGAACAATTCACCCATGGACAAACACGAAGAGCCTGCTGCCAAGAAGGCGGAAGAAGATATAAAAGATATAGAAATGGAACTTATTGAAACAATATCTACCGAGAAACGTATTACAGCCGCGACACTCCTATTGGATCTGAAAAAGCTGGTGACAACAGAGAAGAACACGCGAGCAAATAAATTGCTGGAAAATTTGGAGAAAGTTCTAGGCGTTAATTGGGATAATAACACTGAATTACTGACCACTTGTCTTACTGCGACTAATAATTTAGGAAAAACTTCACAAAAGTTGACCAGTAGCGTAGAAATAATAAAGAATGTAGCGGAGAGTAATATGGAATACAGTCGAGAAGATAATTTATCCAGAAACTCACCGGAAATTACGGAATCAGCACTTTGCGCCAACGTGAACTTCAACGACTTTGATGAGAATAAATGTGCTGTGAATAATCAAAAGAATCTGGAAGAAATAAACGGAGAATCGAAGGATGAAGTCTTGGAAGCAAAACTTAGGACCGAGGAGATAAATAAAGAGAAGGAGTTAAACAACCTAGATAATGAGAATCAATGTGAGAACGATTCTTTCTGCAAAACCGAGGATAATAGCTTCAAAAATGAAGAAATGGCGTTGGAACTCCTCGCGAACATTGGCAAATTGTTGTCGAAACAAACTGGAGAGCATTCAACTTTGAATTTACTTAAAAATTTGGGCAGCGTACTAAATTTTGCGTCGAATAAGTATAATACAGATGCAAATACAAAAGCTGATGATAATTATGTAGAAAACAAACGTACTCCGAAAAAATCCACATCAAAGTTTGGAAAGAAAACACATTCCTCTGCCCTGTCGAAATCGGCCAACAGATTCAGCTTGGACTTGGAATCGAAAGTAAGCACGCTATAATGAAACGTTGAAGTTAATCAAATATAAATTTATTAGTACAACTAATTACAGAATTTTCCACACAGAAGCAGCCAGTAAGCAAGAATTACGTCAGAAGAAGCATATCTGTGTCGCAGGCTCCACCAATTAAATGTTCCCAGAGCCCCGTAATGTCTAAAGGGAAAAGTGCGTCTCAACTGAAGGAAGTCACAAAGCGTTTTCCCAGTGACCCTGGCCTTGTTACGCATAATAAAAAATTCATTGTAAATAATGATAAAAGTGGCTTAGGGAAAGGTACCTTCACCTCTGTTTAATATTGTCAAATTCTGACAAATTCTGATTCATCAATTTATGTTCCAGAAGGAGCAAAGACCGTCACCGGGTTCGAATTGCGAAAAGAAAAAGGTACAGTGAAAACTAAATTGAAAACAAAAAACGGTGTCGAGGTTGCAAATAAAAAAGGCCCAATGAAGGCGATCCTTCCCATAGGAAATATGCAGAAGCGAGGTACAGTGAAAGAAACGAAATATAAATGTGTGAGATATTATTTGTAACACCGTATCTGTTTTACGTTGCAGAAACTATTATCAAAATAACAAATCCGTCCGCTGACACTGTAACGCCGCCCAAGTCTCATAAAATAATTAGTAGTACACCCAATTCAACGGATAACAAATTCGCGCTGAAAAAGTCGTCGCGAAATTCAAAGCCAGTCGCCTCGTCGACTCCAGATGCTGAGAATTCCAAGGCTCAAAAAGCACAGTCGCAAATAACTACTAGTTATTCAAAGAAGCGTAATGTTTCTTGCGACATTTCACCGGTAACCACACGCGCGAACGTTAGTAATAATAATGGGGCTACTAATAGTCCGAAAAGGTGAGTTTAACTTTATTATATTTGCAAAGAGAAGCTTACCACCAAATTTAACGTTACTTTCTAGAATTAGTAAATTACCATCTCCGAGAAGAACAACGCCTACACGCCGGACAATGGAATCTGGAATTCCAAAATCTCGAACTCCTCCCATAACTAAAAGATTGAATTCTTCGTTGGATGTTAATCAATACGAGCGACTGCCTGAATCCCCGCAGCGCTCGTTGTACAGAGCGTCGCATTCTCAAAAGAGTTCGCCGGTTTCATTGAGAAAGAATAATCACAATTTGCAGCAAAGTCCTCTCCGAGAGAGCAATAATATTAAACATAAAGTGAAACCAATCAATTTGGTACATATGAAACCATATTTTAATAATAAAACATTCGAAATTTTGAACGCAACGATTAACTGAAATTTAATCTTTTACGCAGATCTCGAAACTTGGACGGCACAGTGTTGGTACAAATCCAATGGAAAAGGAAAACAATGTTTAATATTTACAGGGAATTATTTTATTATCAATGATGGTTGTGCTATTAAACATACGCGAGATTCATTATGACACGTGTATTTTTTTAATTTTACATTTTTCATACTGCGTGTTTTACAATAAAGTATTTGCTTGAAACAATGCAGCCTTTCGTACCTTTATTTGCAGCTTACCAGTGCAGAGTACGTATTAAACGAATAAAATAGAAATTCTTTATTTGCATTAGAATTTGCAAGAGTCTATAATAAAAAGAATTCTGATGGCGTGGTCGTTTAAATTGCGTATCGAATACGTAAATCTTGGTTGTCACGTGATTACAGAATTTTCTCGAAATCTTTACGGATACCCTTCGGAGAAAGTAGATTTATATGTTCCAGGGAGACTGAAAGTAGCATTTCTGGAAATGATGGATATAAAGGAATGGAAATGTTTAAACACGCCACGTGCAATGTATCGTTAAGATTTGCTTATGATCTGTTGCGTCAGTTCCGTCTATCTGAAAACAGGCTCAAAAGGGAGCTACTCGGCCGGGAACGAGGACAGCAGCGCTCGGGAATGGCCGATACGTCACGGTCGTTTCTAAAATCACAAACGCAGTAGCGTATCACGCGTAAATCATGGTCAACTTTCCATCGTTCTTTATACATTAATATAAATTAACAGAACGATGCATTTGACCTCGCATATCCGCTAGTCAGATTACCCTTTAACGATCCACGTTAATCGCGCTCTAATGGACATTCGAAATCCAGAAGCAACCATCAGAAATAGAATTTTCAAACGTTCCCCAGGAAAGATGAGCGAGCGCTCCGCGCCCAAACAATCGTGCCCTTCCTGTTTCACAGATTCGAAGGAAGAAGTGGTGGAGATTCTCGCCTTTGCGATTGTCGTTCGTTAGGAAAACGGGAGAAGCTGTTATAGGAAGAGAATGGCGAAGTCGATGAAAGCGATGCGCAGAAGCCGGCTGCTTGTAGGGCGCTAAGAGAGGTGTCGCCGCGCCTGCACGGACCCGTCCCCGCAAAAAGTGCGCTCCGCGTGTTCCGTACTCCAGCGGCGGTCCGTCGACACTCGCGTGTAGCCGCACCCGGCTTGGCGCTCTTCGATTTTGTCGGGAAAACTCGCAGGCACGGCCGCAAGGGAAGCTCGTTGTGTATGCAAACGATTCTTTGGGAATTGTGGGAAGTGACAGTGGCAGTGAGGTGAAGTGCGTCACAGTTTCACCGGAGTTCGATCTTTTTGGGCGTTCTGTACGAGGAGAGCTGGCGCGGCGCGCACGAGAGGCCGCCTCTAGAAAAAGAGCGCGTCTCGCGCGTTGCGCTACATCGGAGTACGCGGATACCCGTGAAAGCGTTGGAAAGACGTTGTAAATTATTGGGAAAACGCTTGCCCCCGGATAAATAAGAGCGGCGTTGGCGTTAAAGTTTGTGGAAGTTGCGGCTCGGTGGGAATTCACGGCCGGTGGAGACCGGGAGCGAGAAGAGGCTGGCGCGCGCCGAGGCCACCTCGGGAAAAGACCGCGTCTTGCGGGCTCGCGTTGTGCTGCGGGTGGGCTATTGTGCGATAAAATCGTTGAAGCTTATCGACATTCTTGGAATTATTGCATGTGTCGTGGTGCACGGCGGGGCGATAGGATAGGCGAAAAGATTTCACGAGGATTCCTCGCACAGTGTCAACGCTTAGCGACGGACGTGTGTATACGGGGAACGCAAACCGGCGGCGGCGATATATCCCGCGTGGTACGTATACGCACGCACACACAGGCGGCGTAAGCGCAGTACGTACGTGTGGCATGCACATTAGCAAGGACTGTGGACTCGTGGAATCGTCGTTCGGTCGCGTGTATCAAAGTGGCCTGCTGGCTGTCGCGAGGCGCGCTTAACAGAGAGATCCAACACTGTGGAAAACTTGTCCGCTGTCGGACACGGCGAGAGAGAGATCGGCGAGAGAGGAGAGGTGTGTATTATATTCGTGGACGGGTGATTGGCGCGTGGCGGTACACGTTCGACGGTCACTTGGCACGTACGTAAAGTGCAATTATTCCCCCGGTTATTCCGTCCCGTCCCTGTCGAGGCGGGCATTATTTACGGGCGCACGGATCAGTGCATTTTCCTCGGCGAAACAAAAGGCGGGGAGCGATTAGTTATCCAAGAACGGCTGGCTCCCTTTGTTCCGATTGTACTTGCACCGATAACTCCCCCGATAACGAATTGTTCGAATTTTAAATCGTGCCTGACGATTACCGGAAGGAAGTTACGTACGCGGAACTGAGGAGAAAATAAAGGGTATACCTAGGTTGAAAGTGCGTGTAAAGGGTGTGAAATGCGTCGCGCTGCAGTTCGATGTTCGATCCAGCAGCGGCGGACGACCTGACTTTGTCAGATTGCCTCTCGTCGCCGTCGCCGTCGTCGTCGCCGCCGTCGGTGCACCTCTCGGCTTCAGTCCAACAATGGATCAGCGCAGCTGCGGTACGCGATTCGAAATCCTCTGCCGGTAGCGGAGACGAACGATAGAAAGTGTGATCGTTCGTTCCTGTGCTCGATCGTGAGCCGCAATTTAATCGCTTTACGGGCCGGCGATTATCGCTGGGAACGTTGTCGAGCGGACATTTCGCGCGTTCCGAATGCGCCATAGATTTTGCACGCTATTGGCTCCGTCGATCCGTGCAATCGATAATATATTGCGTTCAGCTGAGCAGCTTCTACGGCCGCGTCGCCACACTCTTTCGGTCGGCAGCGAATACACGTACCCGTTGAATTAAGAACAAGAACAATCGTGCGCACGTATTACAGGCACGTCCAACTCTACCTATATGCGCTTTTATTATAACGCGCCGCTCGAAACTTGTTTATGCGTGAGCACGATTCTGCGCTCGATACGAAACGGTCCCGGGCAGCTCCGACCCGTAAGAATGATCGACTTTTTTTTTTATCCACGCATCGTCTCGGCTGTAAATCCAGAGCTTTCGATATTCACGTGACGTAACGATGGATTGATATACAACTTCGAATAAGCATGAGGAGTAAACGAAAGGCGGCGGCCAAGTAATACAGGTAGAAACCGAGATACGTACCCGTGAATTTATATAGAGAATCTGCCGGTCGTTATGACATCGCGCGCGTATGCTAAGGGAACCGTAAAAACCTGCGGCAGTCTACGTGAAATCCATTTCCACGAAGCCAGCGTTGTTTTCAACGAGCCACACAACACGCACAGCCACCACCGTGATATATCGGATTGCAGCGCGGAACGTTTCGCCGACGCATAATAATGCAGCAATATCGAGTAGAGACGCAGATACTCCACGAGGAGCAGATTTTAGAGGCGATAGATCAGTTACGTAGACGTAAGGCGCGACCCGACGCCGATCGTATCTGCAACTATTTGCTACGGAAATTCTCCGTGGACGCACGGGACACCATCGCCGATCTTCATCGGCTGATCGAGGCGGAGAAGGTGATACAGGTCGACTACAAGGGGAACACCAGCTACAGGAATGCCTCGAAATGGTCGCGGCTGCAGCTTTACAAAAATCGACCGGAGGGCTTCGTCAAGGAGAAATTGAACTCCGGGATGGTGGCGGGCGCCGTGGCCGAGCTCGTCGTCGAGGAGCCGGATTACCTCGATCAAGGTGTACCGGCGTACAGGCTGGTCGAACAACTGCTGGACGGTATCTCGAATCCTACTTCCCGGCGCATGGTAGAAGAATTCCTCGGGAAAGAAGTGACCAGCGGTAATTTGACGCGTCTCTCGAACGGCAATTACTCGCTGGTGGCGACGTCTGACATGACAACCACCGCCGAGCCAACGCATCGGGAATCATTCACCCTCGAGAATGGTAGTGCGCGGCGAAAGGAATTGCAGACCGTTTCGTCGACAACGGGCGGCCTGTACGATTTCGACGAGACGGAAAACCTAACGATCACGGACTCTAGGTCGAACACACCGAGGTCCTCGCGTCAGGCAAGCCCGAAGCCTGATCCACAGATACGAAAGGAAGAATGTTACGAGATAATCGTCGGGGGGAACGAGAGCACCGAGTCGCCGGTGGAGCACGATACGTTAAAGGAGCAAGAGTCGCAGGAGCCGTCGCAAACCTCTGTCGAGGATGTGAAGGAGGAGTCGAAGAATACGGACAGCCAGTCTCATAACCTCAAAAGGTCGTCCAAATCCGAGCGTAAACAGCGCCTGCTTGTCCGGACGGACGATCCTATGGACATAGAGATCAAGTTCGAGGATTACAGGAAGGACGGTAAAGAAGAGACGAGCTCGCAAAAGGAGAAAAGGGAGGATAGCGGGCATCTCAGCGAGGAACGGGAAGACGATGATGCGGGAAGGAGCTCCACTAATCCTTCACCAACACCATCTAACGCTAACGTTGGCGGATTCCGTAGTGCACGCAGAAAGGTATTGTATTATTTATTCTCCCATCTATCCACGCGCACCAACACCAATCGCCGTATCAGACTCTACAGACAAATTTGTACGTATAAGCCGAAAGATGAACATATATCATGCATGTTTCAGAGAGCAAAGAAAGTATTTGATCCTTCTGACAATAATCTTGTAAAACGAAAGCGTGGAAGACAACCAGGTTCTCAAAATAAGTCTTCTATGTCTCAAGAATCTCAAGACTCTTCCAAAACGAGTGTCAAAGATGGACCTTGTCGGCAGTGTAGCCTTTGTGCCAAAGAAAAGCAAGAAACCTTGGTCGCTTGTCGCGATTGTACCGTACGAGGTAACTATCTCAGTTCGACGAAACCTATAATAGATTTTCTAATTCGTCGCCGCTTATTTAACCATTTCGATTTATTTATAGCGCATCCGAGTTGTATTTATAGTCCAGAAGAAATGATCCAAAAAGCGGGAAGCAATTGGCAGTGCGAACGTTGCAAGAGTTGTACCATATGTTGCGAAACTTCAGACGCCGTAAGTTCAGATACAACAGATAAAGTATTATATTCCTTTCCCCGTACTATAATTCATCGTGGTCGTCGACAGGGACCGTTAGCGACGTGTTTCACTTGCGACGAGGCTTATCATTATTATTGCCATTCGCCACGAATAATACTTCCCAAGTCGAATTCAAAGTGGCAGTGCAACGATTGTATTCAGAAGCAGTACAAAACGAATATGAGCAGTGGTCTGATTACTAGCAGACCAGATACGCCATCGAATCCACCTGTTTTACCTCCGGTTCTAAGTCCTCAAGTCTCCCCTGCCAGGGGATCCTCCGATCAAATGGAGGACGATAGTCCAAGAGATGGAATTGATCCAAATATACCGGACGCTTCGGATTGGACATCCGAACAAGTATATCAATATTTTGCGAGACTTTTTCCAAAGGAAGCGGAGGTGTTCAGACAGCAGGTGCGCTTGCCCTCCTCCCATTTTGCTTTCTACAAAATATGTAACTCTCAACTGTTGCTGTTTAACGTCCTCCTTTACGTGTTGTTCCAGGATATCGATGGCCACTCTTTATTATTAATGAAACGATCGGACGTTCTGAGCGGACTTGACCTACTATTAGGTCCGGCTTTGAAGATATATAGGCATGTATTGAAACTTCAAGTACGGAGAGACGATCCAAAACTTTATTGGCTATAAATGCTTTAAGTAAAAACTTAGATAATTAAGATACTGTTTAAAGAAAATTAAACACTTATTATTGTACAGATCAATTTTTTACATTAAAGGATTGTGAATATCTTTTTCATTCAAGATACTTTTTCATAATGTACATATCGCAGTTATCTTGAATTAAAAAGATAATAACTTTAAGATAATTCAAGTATATTGATAAGTAACGAAAAATTCGAAAACCTTCAAATGTTTAGTTTCTATCCAAGCGCTTATTGGATAGCTTAAATGGCTTATCGTTATGTAAGTCTGTACGACTATAATGGAAATGTACTTTTTTTGTTTATTGACTGTAATGAATATCTCTGGAAGGTGCTAATCGTTTCACTTGTTACATGTTGACTTTAAGTATCTGTCCTACAATAAAAATTCTAAAAATTGTTCTGTTTAAATAAAGTAATTCGAATGCGAAGAAATGCAGCAAGCACTATTCGTATACCTTTGTATTATATCTCTTTATTTTTTACAATGTACATCAAGATAACAAATATTTATTAATAATGCAGTAAATTTGTTTAATATCCTATGTAAGGAACATGATACTTTGGTTTAAAATATACTTTCTTATACATTAAATATGTTAATATTTACAATACACGCCATCGTAAATACTTGATCATTTTATTCTGACTTTAATTAAAAAAACTCTGTTACTATTTTCGCGACGTATAAGAATTACATTTTGGATAGCTCTAAATAGTCTTAAAAAAAGTAAAATAAAATTTTATCGCCACCTAAATTTATTAATACTGAATAGAAGGACAAATTTCTGGTGAAATTAATTCTTAAACATATCCGATAGATACCAACAAGTTGTTCACAAGAACTTATTCTTAGCAGACACAGATGATGGGTTTTATCAAGCAATTTGCAACAATAACTTGTGTATTGTATCTACAACACTTGCGTTTATACAAATGCAATAATATACACATCTGTTCCTTAATATTTATTCCAAAGAAAGGCGCAATAGTAATTTTCAGTAAATCCGCGGAGTAACAGCTTTCTAATAATACCAAAGAAATTTTACTTCAGAAACGTAAATAGTTCTGGCAATTATATAGTCGCCGCATTGTTTCGTTTTTTAAATTGCATTATGTTGTAAGAAATTGTACATTTAATATTTCACACTATGCTAGCACAAAAGTTACGGTGTTTCTTAATATTTATAAGGAATGCCTTATATTACTTGTAATATACATCAATTTGCATATCGAGAGAAAACATCAATACAATGCAGCTGAAGCATATTATGATGAAAGTCAAATTGCGTTTTAATACTTGTAATCTTTGTCACTAATTATATACGATATACACAGTACATTACGTTTCAAAATTCCATCGAAGTTAGTGTATACCAATGTATCAGAGCTATTCTCAACCTTACATTGTACTATGTTTGTTTCCATAATCGGAATATTTCACTTTCTGCAGCAATGTTATATGGAAATGGAAATAAATTTGAAAGCATCGAGTAATATACATTCACGCACGAAATATGAACTCGATAGCTTCCATAAGTGCTGATTTGTTGATTTCGAGTTTTATTATATTCGTAATTTCATTCGTTCGAAGATTTCTTTGCTATCATTGCTTTCTTTGTATCATACTATCGACTATGAGAAACACAAGGAAAATTGCGTACGCGATAACCAGATATTTCTAAAATAATTTAAAACCAAAAATTGTAATTTTCATGCACGAAAGTAAATCTGTCTTTCAATATAAAAATCTGTGATTAATGTCAAAACACTACGAAACAAGTTCTCTAATAGGCGTATATAAATCATAATGAATCAAAATTTTGTGCAAACAAAAGAAATATTACACAGCACATAGACTTTTAAACGAGTATACAGTATTGCCAAGAATACCACCTTCACTTCCTACTTATAAATCATATTTAGAAAAATAATACGTTGCTATAAAAACTTTCGACCCTAATTAAGTTGCTAATAAAGTACGTAATTTACAGTCTCGCGATCTATGCATTTCCGCTCTTTTTTTTTGTTACTTTGCAAGTGTTATTTCGGTATTTCTTTTTGTCACTGTAGTAGAAAAAAATTGAATAGAACTGTTATTTTCTGTTGCAAAAAGCAATATTATTCTGTACAAAATAATTTCAGCATATATGTTATCATAAGTTCTTCCCAGAAAATATTTATATCTTATGTATTATTTATTTTGATTTTAATCCTTGTATATTTCAGATCCTAAATTAATTTCTTAAGGCTTTATCGTTATGTAGATACTCCTTAGAGTTTATCGTTAAACTATAAATGATTTCATAAAAACAGAAGGTGCAGTTACTTCTTAATACTTGCAGTATTTGTAAAGCACTACAATAGGTAATACGAACGTAGTTTATTCTTAGACTGTATTCATATACTTAAATTTCGAAATCATTTAAAAGTTATAGCGTTCGAACGTCTGACTAAACTTTCATATTAATTTCAGCTTCGTCAACGCTCTCTGTGTATTTAGGTGGGGGTTGCTTATGCACTTGCGCTTCCGGCACATAAAGTGAAACTGCGGGAGAGATATCAGAAGACTTTTTGACAAGTATCTCTTTGTAAGGATCGTTTGGTTTCCCAGAATAGAAGCATAGCCAAAATGCAGACAGTGCTGCCGTTGTGATAGCAGAGGCGAGAAGCCAGTGTGGTAGTCCAATATGTTTCGAGACGCACTGAAGCCAGTCAGATCCAGGCATCGAAGCAGACTGTTCATTCTCTCCGGAATAGTCCGACGGTATACCGTAATCCACCGTCTAAATTTTTATTACATTGTTACGAACCGATTTACTACTGTACATCGATTCAAATGAAGAAATAAATTCTCCTTTTAAGTAGAACTAGCATTGAGCACGGTGAATATTTCGAAATCATAAATAAATCGCCTGTACTCTATAAGCATTAATCGCTGAAGTGTGAAACTTACCCCAGCATCTAACGGAACAGTTTTAATATACGTTTGCGGTAGTTTAAATCCATTCAAGTCCCACCATCCCGGAAGAAGCTCCTTCCTTAAGCCTGGGTCGCTTAAAATATCGTTCTCGGGTATATCAGGTGACATGAAAAGAATGTTGGAATCTACTCCTTTCTCTACGTAAATGGCAACGGAAAAGAGCGATAACAGATCTGGCACACGCTGCTTATTAGCCATAAACTCGCAGCCGGTGTTGCACGCGTAGAGATCTTGCGGCGCTGTATATGCTTCTGTACATGCTGCAACGAAACAAAGTAGTATTAAGGGGACCTTCCGGTCTAGAGCCCCAAAAAATAGGTGATCTTTAGGAATTAATTAAAGGAAAACTACTATATATAATTTAATGGGACTTTTTGCATTGTATTAAGGATGTCTTAAATTATAGAAATATATTTTTTGTTTTATAATTAATCATTTCCAGACGGCACTGGGGAATCGTTAAAGTCAAAGCGGTGGGACCTGTATCTCCAAAAGTTATTATCCAATTCCACTGAAACTTTTTTACTTTGAAGAATATACTTCTGGCTAGGGGGGGGGGGGCAGTAAAAATTACAAAATGACATTTTTTAGAAAATAACGACACTTGAAGTTTGAAATCACTTTTTCCCTATATTTTTCATCCTTTCAACGCCTTTAAAAATGATAAATTTTCAATTTTTTGGAATTTTTCTGGTTTCCCCCCTAGCCGGAAGTATATTCTTCAAAATAAAAAAATTACAATCGAGTCGGATAATAACTTTTCGAGAACAGGTCCCACCGTTTTGAGAACACTGTTTCGAGAAAAACGCGTTTAAAGTTTTACGTGGGAGCCGAGTGGCCGGTTGTTGCCCATGCATTTGCCGCTACTCAAATGCCTACAACTTCGGGAATTTCACGAATTTCAACAAATCATTTTAAACACGTATTCCTGAAAGGTTGAACATTCGAAAAATGAAATAAAAAAAATCAACTTTTAGACCGAAAGGTCCCCTTAACTTCACATATTCGTATCGATAAAAGTAACGAGACTTTTGTAAAAAAGACTGTCGTCGGTATACGATCATAGTCACTCTATAATTAAAGAATGGAACGTTAAATAGTTAGGTTAAAAATTGTGGCAATTATTATTAGCGTCGTATGTTCAACGTACAGGCAACGCAGGCATCTTTGGTAAGATTCAAGTTGCTCGGCTCTAACCCGTCGACTAGATTGAAGAATCTGCATCCTCGTTGGCAACACGAGTTCATATATTTACTCTGGAATAAAAATTGCGAATCATCGTTGGCACAGCTGACGATAGTGATAAGAACGACAGGCAATGTTGTGGCACTTACATTTGCGGAGGGTAGTGTTTCCTCGCATAGATTGATACAAGGATCCTCCCGTTTTACAATACTAAAAAATGTGTCGTCACAGGCTACGTTTAGCAGAAATAGTAACGGCAGCAGAACGATTTCCTTTCGTTGTCTCATTTCAGAGAGTTGGTGCTCCCAAAGATGGTGCTCGAAGTGTCAATCAAAATAATTTGTACGGAGCGCAGAAACTTCACTCGCGGAAGGTTGATAGCTCGCTGAATAATCGAGTAAATATCGATTTAATTATGGTGGGAACGCGTGGCATTGGTCGACACGCTCGTCGTTTGTAAAACAGACCAATGCTGTCTCTTAAAATTACGAATGCGTATCGTCTGCTAGACTGTAACATTTCCGGTGCTCCGTTCGAATTGGGAGTACAACATTTCTGTTAAATCTTTCCTCCTGTTTGGCACTGTCCCAGACAATAAGAATTTACAGATTTAATGCCAAAGTGAATTATATCGTACAATTGAAATATCGCGATTTCTGCTACGAACTATAATTGCTAAAGCTTTTCGAACTGACGAATAATTTCTATTTAGGGAAACGTGAAGTAGAATTTTGCAATTCGATGAGAAATACATAATTAATTTGAAAAGAAGCGGAGTATTTACTGATATAGCATTTGTAGAAGTTTTATTTTGATCGTTAAAATATTCGTTTGTATGTTTTTCTAAACAAATAACTTTCTCAATACTAATCGCGTCAGTATCAATATTAATAAAGATAAATTCCACGGTAAATTTCGTTCTTAAACATTAGTATTTCAAGTTTCTCCACCTAACATTTGAACTGCGATAGGCGATATATCGATTACATTGGAGGTAGGGAAGTGCCTATATATACGTGAACATGATGACGTAAAGCAAAGAGATATTTCAAAGAAGGAACTTGAAGCATTCAGTAGGTTATTTTGTAGATAGCAATCTACACCGACACGTGTAAATATGTATGTAAGTTGATAATAAATAGGCACTGCCATATGTAGGACCGTCACTTTTACACTGTACGTCGGTAACGGTACGCGTTGCCGATATTTTTAGAATTTGTAGAAATTTTATCGTTCGTTCAACTATTAGTGATTTCTGTGACCTGTCCCTTCTGTTTTAACCCTTTTAATATTCAAACTTGCTCCGTTTCGTAATTCACAATTCACGTAAGTAATACTTTCTACTTCCTTTAAAAGAAATATCTAAGAAATTTAATTAAAATCATTGTGGCACACGGTGGAATTTCAATCTATCCGTGATTCCGAAGAATCTTACCTATTACGTGCAACACCTACGTTAATTATTATCATTCTTCGCAATAATTATTATCATTCTTGAGCAACGGTACGAAATCATACGAAATACCCATTTATAGGCATCTGCAAAGTCATGATGTAATTTTTTGATAAGTTATATGCCATACTTGGGTGACTTTACAATTCTCGGTAATACCAATTTTCTGTCGCAAGTATCCGAGAAATGTATATTCTTTCGAAATCCATTTTATTTCACTGGGAAGATTAGTTTATTTGAACATGCCGCAAGAAGAATTACCATTGCCGTTTTTATGTAAATTATGTATATGTTCCGAATTAAACAGTCTAATATATATATATTAAAGAATGTAATGTGTGTGATAGGATGCCAATGGACGAAGGTTTTTCGACAAAAGCTATACACGCAGGACAAGATCCGTTACAATGGAGCCATCACGCTGTAGTAGCTCCTATCGTAATGTCTACCACTTTTCACCAAGATGGTCCTGGGGAATATAAGGTAAATTCTTCTTGCATTGAAAATTGAACCAAAATCGGGTTCTCGCTGCGCGACTAACGCGTATTTCATCTTTTGTTCATGTTCTTATTACACGAGTATAACATATGTCCAAAAATGATATACGGACATTTATAGCGAAGGATAGGTGTAATTGATGTCAATTGTACTAATGGGAAGTAATTATTGCCAATTGTAGCTCATAGGCCTTTTTACTTCCATTTGTAAGGATTAGGAATTCAAAAGATGATTTGTATCGCACGCTTTCTATCTCTCTCTCTCTCTCTTCGTATATAACCATAATTATCTTTTACCGTTCTAGAGTTATGACTATGGCAGAAGTGGGAATCCCACGAGAAGTGTTTTAGAAACATGCTTAGCTGCGTTAGAAAATGGAAAGCACGGATTCACTTTCGCGTCTGGTTTAGGTTCTATGTCGGTGGTAACTTCGTTACTGAAATCAGGCGATCATATTATGTCTGCGGACGACGTCTATGGTGGAACCAACCGTTTCTTTCAGAAATGCTTGTGTATGCAAAATATTGCGGTAACGTTTGTGGATATGACGGATGTAAATAATGTCATAGCTGCTATGAAACCGAATACGAAGGTACGAAGAAATGGTGAAATTTAATAGGCAATGCTTACTAAACTTTTCCGTATATATGCATAAATTTGTGTCCACTTTTTAGATGATTTGGCTGGAGACACCTACGAACCCTTTGCTTAAATTAATTGATATTAAGGCTGTAACCGAGGCAGTCAAGTGCATAAATCCTGAAATTATTGTTGTGGTAGATAATACTTTTCTAACATGTTACTTTCAGGTGAGCACTTGTCATTTAATAATATAATCTAATTATACTTGAATTTATTATTACTTACTTTATGTAAGCTACATTATGAGTGCTTTATTACAGAGACCGTTGGAACTTGGTGCAGATATCGTAGTGTACTCTTTAACAAAGTATATGAACGGGCATTCGGACGTTGTCATGGGTGCGGCAATTACCAATAAAGATGATATCGCAGAAAGAATTAGATTTTTACAAAATGGTAATCTTATTTAATTATGAACCATTCCTTCTTTATATTAAAACTAACGTTTATTTATGAATTGTATCAGCCATGGGTGTCGTGCCTTCGCCTTTCGATTGTTCGATGGTTAATCGCAGTCTAAAAACATTGGAGCT
Source organism: Andrena bucephala (assembly GCA_947577245.1). Classification (NCBI taxonomy): domain Eukaryota; kingdom Metazoa; phylum Arthropoda; class Insecta; order Hymenoptera; family Andrenidae; genus Andrena; species Andrena bucephala. The sequence continues at coordinate 12,814,761 of OX387715.1, forward strand.
TAGAATGCAGCAGCATATGAAGAATGGTCTAGCGGTCGCAAAATATTTGCAAGTTCATCCCTGCGTAGAAAAAGTAATTCACCCGTGTATGTATCTACGCAGACCATAAAAATTCTATACAAGAACAATATCTTTCACTTTTGTGGATGACAGTTTCAGATAGCTTAATGTATCATTTAATTACAGATCTCCCTTCGCACCCACAATACGAACTTGCGCTTAGACAGACGTCTGGTCATAGTGGAATGGTTTCTTTTTACCTCAAAGGTGACTCTAGAAAGTTTTTAAAGGCATTGAAATTGTTTACGTTAGCAGAGTCACTTGGTGGTTACGAATCTCTTGCTGAACTACCGTAAGTAAATAACATAATTGGGTGCGTTCAGCCGACACAACCGGTGAGCAACCGGTGAGTGATTTCCCTAAGGTCGTGTTCAGATTTATTGGCCGGTGAGTATCGTGAAGGGGTATTCTCCCACCACACCGCTTGCCTGACTCGGTGCTCCTTTTCTCTACGTTCTTGCTCTCTCTCTCGGGCTACGTCTGGTCGTCACGCGGTGGGGCTGGGGGCCGTCAAGGTGCAATTTCATGCTGACGCTCGTTTTGAGCGTCAAAATTAGTCACGTGATCGGTCCACTTAACTTTGAAGGTGCGATTTCATGCTGACGCTCGACGCTCGTTTTGAGCGTCAAAACCAGTCACGTGATCGGCCCACGTAACTTTCAGCGTCAAACGGAAAAGTTAAACTCGGTTTAGCTTTCCCGTGCTTCTCCGCTTGACGCTCGTTCACTCTGACTCGCTCGTTCGTTGGTTGAGCGTCGGCCACGTGATTGGTTTTGACGCTCAAAACGAGCGTCGACGCTGAAAGTTCCGTGGATCAATCACGTGACTGGTTTTGAATATAGGTTTTGTATATAGCTTACTCCAATCTACAAAAGGCATTTTTTAAATTTTCATTACGAGTACAGACAAAAAAGTTAAAAAAATTATCTTTCCGATTTTTTTTGCTATTCCGACCAATCGCAACTTTTTTCAAAAACGACGAAACACGTCACTCAGCAAACTAATCCTTCTAGCTTCTCAAAAAAGCTCAAATTGTTTGGACCAATTTTTAACAAGTTATACGATTTTAAAAGTGTCCACGTACTTTTGTCCCCCACTGTACATATAAAACTTACGTGTGACATTCGAAAATGTTCTTTAAACAAATAACTTCTGCATAATTTGCATTTCTAGATCTAACGCCGCATTCTGTGATTAGTAAATCATTATTTGTAGATTCTGTCAATTCATCTACTAATATTTTGATTAAATTGAAATCCAACCCACTATCCAGACCAATTAATAATACTGGATCAATTGTGTTTTATATTCCCGCCAGATATACACAAATGTCGTTCAGCAGATACTTGCAGATACTGATCATTGATCACTGGTGTCTTCGCAACCGTTTTTGTCTCACCGGTTTTGTCAGCTGAACGTAGCCTTTGTTACGATATAGGTGGACACTTTATTAATATATACACACACGTGTTCCCCACAGATCGGTTATGACACACGCATCCCTTCCTGAAGAAACCAGAGAAGTATTAGGCATTAATGATCAGCTGATTCGTCTGTCGGTTGGTCTTGAAACGGAGCGAGATCTTTTGGCCGATCTTGGTCAAGCTCTTGAAGCTTGTCAATAAATACACTAATGCAATAAAAGCCAAATAAACGAAGAGTGCCTTAATACCACCGAAACATCACACTCTGTATAGGAAATTATATCGGCTTGGTACATCCAGTTTCTTATCGTATTTTACAAGATCGATCTGTCTCTTAGAAAATGTTTATTGTTCGTCAAATTTTAACATTCCGCAATGATAATGAGATTACATACAAAACGATGTACATATCTTATTTAATAGTTCCTTGATATATATACAAAGTTTATTTTCCTAACGTTGTATCTGTTCTATTCTTATATCATTTTAATTGTATAAAAGAGCACAGTTGTAACTGAAATTGGGAAAGAATTTTAAATAACTGCTTATTCAAATTTTTGGACGAGGATACAAGAGTATCAATGATGAAGCAATATTCTAATTTATGAATTAAATTCTCGAATTAGAATAAATAGTCTAATACAACTCGTAAATTAGCATAAATAAAATATCCTTATTAATCTGATTATAATTTATTGAACTGCTTGATGTGATCGAAGAAACTTGGTTGAAACACTTGAGTATTTATAGATAAATTAGTCAATCACATTGTGTAAATAAAATTCTACAAGTGTATACACAAACTAAATACTCAGTTATATTACTTTTATTGTGTTTCCTTACATTATATTTGATGTTTAGCATAATTTTTTATGACCATGTTAATTTGTACCGTCATGTGTCTTTAGTTAAAGCTACGTTATTGTAAAATTCCGTCTAGAGTGCAAAGAATACCTCCACGTCCGTACTCGAATTTAAATTATAAATATTTCATCGTTGCAATGAATAAAATACTGTCTTATTATAAAGTATGTATACTACTCAATTTTTGCCTCAACTTTTACAACATAATGTGCTTAATAAAAGTACCCATGTTTTATTGAATACGAATCCTTATTCACTTTAGAATTATATTACTGCAAATTAACCTTTGAACTATATCGTGACTTTGCTTGGTTTAATCTGTCGTATTCTTGTGCACGATTATATAGTAATACTCCTGCTATTACCAAAGATGTTCCCATAGCCGATAAACCAGTTACCGGATTGTTAAACAACAAAACGGAGAGCCAAATCAAAAACGCTCTCTTTGCTGTATTAGCTACACTGTAATGGAAAGCAGTATTAGTGTAATCGATTCTGAAGTAAATATCAGCAGCATAACTTTGGATTAGTATTCAGGAACACACCTGTGCGTTACAGGACTGATGTAGTCCATAAGTACGTATGCAGTGATACTTTGAAAGTGGAAGAACACCCCATTAAGAAGGAATGCTGTGAATAATTTAAAGTTTAAGGAATGCTCGATTGTAGGCAGATCTACCAATAAAATTGACACTGGCACTTGTACCACAATTGACGCTAAACTGGTATAAAATTGCAACTCTGCCGGTCTGTAATTTCATAGAAATATTTGTGTGGAAAGTGAAAGTTTTTCAAGTAAACGATTTATCGCTTCAGAAATCATTTATACGCATTGCGAAATGCGAGGACACGATACGTACGTATACTTGAAATTATCACCACTGATTAACATTTTGGAGTAAACGTTTTGCAAACATTCCGTTACGTTCGTAGCCATGGCAGCGATAAATCCCCTGAGATCAAAACTGATTTCGTTCACAGAACAGAGCGCCAGACCACCCATTACAGGGATCAAAGATAAATTTACATATAACCCTGTGTGTTCTCCTGTAAACAGAGCAATGTTGCAATTAAAGAGAAAAAAACAACGCATAATCATGAATTACAGAAAATATTAACTTACCTAATAAATATCTGCTAATAAGGACGGTAAAAAGTGGCGCGCTACTCTTAATAGTCTCCGTGAAACTCACTGCTACGTAATTGAGCGATACCAATCCTAGTACTACTGTTGTAAATCTTGTACATCCTACCAATATCATGTGCTTATAAAAACCTGCCGGTCTCATTAACCTGGGGCTCGCTTTGTACATCCCACACGGGAAGTACATTTGTATAAATCCGCAAACAGCGGTCATTAACATTTGGCAAGCACCTGCGCAAAGAAATCGAAGTTCATCGTCGTAAACGGGGATTTGTGAAACGTAGAAGCGCTGTAGTAGAACTAAGGTCAGATTCAGATATATTGGCCGGTGAGTTCGCTTTCGCGAGCAGCGCACGAGGAGAAATCAGACACTACCATGTGACTACCGTGGATTGGCAGTTGAAGTTGCTTGGCCCGCGAAGGATATGGTGGGATAACGGGAACGCTGCACGACTCCGCCTGAACGAAGCCGTGTGGCTGTTGTTTATTCTAACCCACCACGCGATGACCAGGCGTAGCCTGAGAGAGAGTGAGAACGTAGAGAAAAGGAGCACCGAGGCAGGCAAGCGGTGTGGTGGGAGAATATCCCTCAAGAAACTCAGCGGCTAATAAATCTGAACACGACCTTAGAAGTTTTGTGCAAAGCCCATGCCCGACCATTGTTGTGTAAAAGCATTTGGGCAACGCAGATTTGTCCAACTACGGTCGGATACAGAAGCAAATGCGTTCAGAAACGCCAGCTAACGAATACAATAAAAGGAGTTTGATATTAATAATCGTTCGGTTTAATCGAACATTCATTATTAATTTACCCAAGATTGTAGGATTTCCTTCCATGTAGGACAATATGTATTTGTTCAAGAACAGGGTGCACCCGCTGAAGAAGTACCATAATGTCAGGAATAAAAAAGCTCTTGGATTAAACAAACCACCCTTGGCTTCGCTTGTCAGGACTATTATCTCCTCGCGGTTTTTGCTGTTCTCTCCGTATTGCTTAACTTGGTTATCGTGTATTAATGGTTGCTCCGTGTCGCGTGGCGTTACCGTATAATTTATACGAACGGAATGATTTTCCATTACACTTTCTTTCCTCCAGAGAGAATTTTACGGCATCACGTAGATTCTGGCAAATGCTACCCCGCCGGTGAAATCACATCTTCAGCACTGTCCGGTTAGTTCGATGTTGACATTTGTGTCTTCCTTCCGATAGTGAACTAGGTTATGTTCTCGGAGATTTTTAGCTTCGCGACAAGAACTTTCGTGTTTCCACGAGTACTACAAATGACCTTGTAATAATCTGCTGATAACGTCGTCACGACTCTTTCTAATTGAATAGTCATAGTCATTTCAGTGCTATCGCATTTTGACAGAACTAGCGTATACATGTGTTACAAATAGTTTCGTTACCACTTATGCCGACTTATATGTATACATATATGCGCATACCTATATATATATGTGTACATAGGGGTGATTACTTATCTATTTCACTTATCGACGCTTTCGACACTTTCGCAACCAGATTTTTTTATCCTATCTGTCACCAAATGATTTTCTCTCTTAATTATTGTGATAAAAAGTAATTATTTCATCTATTTTATATTAAATATATTTACTTTATTTATAAATAGTTGTTTTAATAATAATGATACAGAGATCAGATATGCATTAATTTTATAGTGCATTTGTTGAGTTATAATTCACCAGATGGTGTATTTTGAGGTGTATCAGTTCGAGCTGTTTTAACATTCTTAGAGCATTTCTGAGAGAAATCTGCGTGCGCTAAAATTGCAACGTTTCTTCCGCTTAGCGCACTCATTTCCATCGCACTGGCAGCCCATTCAATGGTGTTCACGTGATAAAGTGCATCGTGTAATACAAAGTCCCCCTCGCGATGCTGCGTCGAATATTCGGGATACGCCTTCCAAGAAATCTCCTTCACTTCGTTCACCTGGGAAAGTGTCGAATTATTTTCGTACCGCATTATATCTTTTAGTATAAATATTATAAGTATATCATACGTTTGAAAACATCTCCTTTATAAGTTCCAATTCCAAGCGCTCGTTGCTGAAGATTTTCCACACTCTACTGTCTTCCATCGAGCCTTCTACAGAATTTAATCTTCCCACAGAATTAATTATTGTGTTATTGGGGTTGCAGCTTATAATAATATCTAATTCATCTTCCAAACCGAAATACTGTGGTTTTAGATCTGCTGTGACAAATGTAACTATTAACAAATGATATTTTCCCACACTGTGAAAATCATTATTTGGGAATCCTTCGAAAGTTATAGGAAACTTTTGATCTGCAACAAGCGGAGCTGCAACGATTACAATGTCGTACGTTGACTTCATTACAGTTGTACTATCTGAAATGAAAGTAATTATTCAGTGGGCATTGATGAAGATGTTATTAAGGATGTATCAGATATACAATATTAGACAAAAGTATATGAAATTTGAAATACTTGAATATCTAAGTCTTACGCATAGGAAATTTAGATGTAAGGAACTCGAACAACAGTTGGAGTCTTGTTTTTACTCCTAGGAAGGTATTTTCCATTTTACAAATGCTATCTCAAGCATTATTTGCTAAACTTTTGGCAGTGAAAATGCCCTGAATTCACAATTTTCTCAAGTTATTATAATTTATTTGTTTAAAATGGTGTAGTGGAAACGATTGAAACTCGTCATATATTTTTATCTACCCATATACTACATTTAAAAAAAAATTTAAAACATTGGTACCATTACTTCAACATTTTTTCAACTGTGTTATCTGTCAAGATCGTCTCTTTCCATAAGAGTATGTGTAATATTAGTGAAAATTAAAATCGTTATAACTCGGCAACCGTTTAGTGAATTCGTTTGAAATTTTTGGAGCACATCAGCAACTTTAGAAATAACAATCTCACAAATTTTCATCAACTTGGTACCATTTTGAAAATAGGTCCAATACATCCTTAAGTTACTACTTAAGTTATACCTTTATTACGGTAATGCACTTCGTACAACTTTCTACCATTATTCATTGGCATATTAACAACTTTCGTGACGTACGAAGGCACGACGTGTACGTTACTGTTTCTGCGTATTAAATGTTCAGGCACCTAAAATATTAGCTTATTATTATGTTGTATGTATATTAGGGTGAATCTTATTTTTCGACTTTCAAATTTTTTTCGGGACACCCGCCAGGATTGTGTCATTGGGGGAAAACATAATGTATGCAAAATTTGAAATCGATCGGAGGACAGGAAACCGTGCCTCATCGCATTTGAATTTTTTTTATTTTTGTAACCCGTTCTTCTCCGTTGTAGTATATCATTAATATACATGTTTATGTATCGTTGAATATGTCTTTTTACACTCTGTACCAATATAGAATCAAAGTATAAGATTACTTAAAAACAAAAACCATGACCTTGAAAATCCCAAAAATTTACCTTCAGAAAAAACTTATTTCGTTGGCATTATTTTTACCTTGTCAAACAGTACAACTTTCATCTAAAATCTTTTTTCATATAATTATAAATAACAGATTAAAGGGAAAGGTACACCCGAAATGCACCAATTTTTGCAGATATTTTTCAATTTATTTTAAAAACTAGGGCTCTAGAAGAAAATCTGACTACTCCACGCGATGCAGCAGACATTTTTTATCCAGAAAATATCAACAAAAGTGGTAAGTCACGTTTCGTTTTCAATACCACGGTGAAATAGTTTTTGGCAAAACGTACGGCATCGATTCTGTCGCTGAGCGGCAATGGATACGCCCGCCGCTGTTGTGTTCTGTATTGAAAACAAAACGTGACTTACCACTTTTGTTGATGTTTTCCCGGGGAAAAATGTCAGATTTTTTCTAGAGCCCTAGTTTTGAAAATTAATTGAAAAATATCTGCAAAAGTAGGTGCATTTCGAGTGTACATTTCCCTTTAATCTGTTATTTATAATTATATGAAAAAAAAATTTAGATGAAAGTTATACTGTTTGACAACGTAAATATAATTCCAACGAAAAAAATATTTTTTGATGGTTAATTTTTTAGATTTCAAGGACTTGATGTTTTTTTTAAGTGATCTCATACTTTGATTCTATATTATTACAGAGCGTAAAAGGACAAATTTAACGATATACAAAAATGTATATTAACGATATACTACAATGGAGAAGAACGAGTTACAAAAATAAAAAAAATTCCTATGCGATGGGACACGGTTTCCCGTTCTCCGATCGATTTCAAATTTTGCACACATTATTTTTTCTCCCAATGGCACAATCCTGGGGAGGGGGGGGGGGGGGGTGTCCCCGTAAAAAATCTCACAATTATTTTTCGACATGAGTGACTAACAAGTCAAGATCCCAAACCCAGAAATTCAAAAAATTCTGAAACTTTGGGAATATATAGGAGATTCCCTTCTGATTACAACGCAATTTTTGTTTGCAGCCCATATTCACTCAAAGGGGGTGAAATTAACCCCTGAAAATTCGGCTATTTTCCGATTTTGTGTTATAACTCTCGAACTGGAAGAGATAGAAAAAATGTTTCAAAACAAAAATTACTTCTTTTAATTGAATCTATCATTTGATAAAAGAATTATTTTACAGTTCATGAGTTATAACTCAAAATCAGAAAATAACCGGATTTTCTGGGGTCAATTACACCCCTTTAGAGTCAATTTGGACAGCAAACAAAAACTGCGTTGTAATCAGGAGGAAATTCCCTACATATTCACAAAGTTTCAGTATTTTTTAATTTCCGGGTTCGGGATCTTTCGTTGTAAGGTCCACTCTAATGTATATGCATGCTTTGTAATTAAGAAAAAGAAACCTTTTTGTTTCCTCCTTTAACGGACCACAAGTTGGAGCTTGCTCCAGCTAAAGCTACACACCCAACAAAGCTATGGACATCGATATCTTGTCCATAATTTACCACTAATGGTGCTTTAACCAATTCGTCGATTAACTTCTTTGAATAGCCCATATTTAAAAGATGATCTTTCATAGAAATTTGTAACAATTTTGGGAATTCTGGGTTCATAGCTGCCAAGAGGCTGGTAACATTTCGGAAAGACTTGCCAGCATCTTGCAAATCATATATATTCGAAAAGTCCTTTAACATGGAACTTACATACCTGCGATTCAAATAAATAAAATCATAATATCGATTGGGAGCGTGACTTTGAGAACTTTTTGAAGAACAGAATACCTGTTTAGATTAAATGTTTGAATACCATATTTATAAAGTAATTTAGCCAAAGATATCAGTTCCCATTTACTTTCTTCGAATACAAATTCATTCCCATTCCAAATACCTGATCTTTGATCATTGGTTGGTCTATGTTCTAAACCTAATGTATAATAAACATAGCTGATTAATAATTTCAAAGCTTGACAACTATGATTCCATCCTGAATATTTATACCGTCGTAACAGTAGAAACATGAGAAACTATAAAAATCAAGTACCAAGTAGTTTAACAAAGTCTTGCATATATCTGTTCTCAGATTCTATGATTGAACCACCAGCTTCAAATTCATTATTATCAATTTCTATAGTGGCTAAGCGTCCGCCGATTGTTTTTACTTCGTACAAATCGATATTAAGATTATTATCAAATAATTCTGAAAGAAAGTGCGAACTCGACGCCCCTCCGATACCACCGCCGATAATCGCTGAAAAATAGAAACAGAAATTAATCACAACTTTAATTAAGCATTCTTTTGTTAAGTAATATTATTTATACCGTCGTTGAAGTCGTATATATATATATAATTTGTTATAATTCGGGTCACCTCAGTGTTTCGAATAAATGGATAATTCGTACAAATTATTTTCAATTACCTAGAAATCTTAATTGTATCGTGTATATCGATAAATAAAATTTCGTACGAACCTATGTTTGGTTTGCAATCTTCAATGCAAGTTCCTTTCCCAAAAATGAACAGAATTAAAAATATTATAAGCCGATCCATATTTCGCATGTGTTTCATGCTGACTTTCTCTCACGAATACGTACTTAATCGATTCGCGATTAGACCCAAGAATATTTTGCACATTTCCCTTTCTTGTAAAATAAAACGAAATGTATGTATGCGGGTACATACATACGAAAATAATATCAAGGTTTTTTTACAAGTTCAAATTCAATAATTTTAGGCATTCTATCAATGTGTTGCTTATCTATGTAGTCTCGTCATTCCACGGCGTATAACAGTGTAACACGTGTGTGAGATATTTTTGTGAGGTTATCTGCAATTGTCGCGAGGTGTCTAGATTTGTTTACGTGTTTATATTAATTTAATTATGACGAAAAGAGAACTGAAACGTAAAAGGGCAGAAGGTGCCAATAAAGAAAATGCGACGAAACCAAAAGTTTTGCCAGCGACGAGAATGTCAGATGAGCCATCGCTGAAAAAGGTTTGAAAATATTTTATTGTAGCGGAAAAAACAGCCCGAAAAGTCACTCGATACCCATTATGCTCGTTTAAAATTTTAGTAAAATATCGCAGATTTATTATTATATGCTGTCTACTTTTAATTATTTAGGTAAAATGGATTAACAAGCAACGAGTTTTAGTTTTCGCTACCAGAGGAATTAGTTATAGACACCGTCATCTTATGGATGACCTGAAGACTCTTATGCCTCATCACCGTCCCGAATCTAAAATGGAACATACTAAACAGCTTCAAGTAATTAACGAGATGTGCGAAATGAAAAATTGCAACAAAGCGGTGTTGTTCGAAGGCAGAAGGAAAAGGGATTTATACATGTGGCTTTCTAATGTTGCTTCGGGTCCATGCGTAAAGTTCCTTGTCGAAAACAGTACGTATTAGACTCTTTACAGGCAAATTGTAATGTTCCACGAATAATGATATTTGAAGTTTTACCGCAAGTAATATTAGTTGTATAAATAAATGTTCTTTCTGTTGTAGTCTATACAATGGCCGAGTTAAAGATGACTGGAAATTGTTTAAAAGGATCTCGTCCCTTGTTGTCGTTTGACGAGCACTTCAACAAAAAGCCACATTACAGTCTTTTAAAAGAACTGCTCATACAGATATTCGGTGTCCCTAATCATCATCCTAAAAGTCAACCGTTCTTTGATCACGTTTATACGTTCAGTATATTAGACAACAGAATATGGTTTAGGAATTTTCAGATCTTGACCGAAGATGGCGGTTTAGCTGAAATTGGCCCAAGATTCGTATTAAATCCGATAAAGATATTTGCTGCAAGCTTCGGCGGGGAAGTACTTTGGGATAATCCGACTTATATCTCACCTACTAAGGTATGGAGTACTTGAATTATTACTTTACCATTATTTAAGATTTGAAATTGGAAATCTATTTATTGTAATCTTTCAAATTGCAGTTTCACCAATCCATAAATAAAAAAGCTGCTGGTAAATATATGAATAAGGTAGAGCAGAAGATAGTGCGTGAAATTAGTAAACCAAAAGAATCGTATTCATTGAATCCAATGGATGAGATATTTAAAGGTGATCCGCTAGAAAAAGCAATAGAATTACAAAAGAAAGAAGCAAAACTAGCACAGTTTAATAAGAATGAAAAGAAGAAGGTAAAGAAAGGTGTTAAAACCCGTTTGGTAAAAAAAGTGAAGAAAGTTCATTTTAAAAAGAAAACAAAAAATTAATGAAATGTCTGTATACAAAAGAGTTTGTATTATGCGATAACGTTAATAAAGTTCTTATATAAGTATGTCATAAACAATGCTGTTATTTTTAACCAGCAATACGATACAATGCATGGATTTTATCAAAACAAAGCGTGTAAAAATAAAAATGGTGCAACTTTAGTTGCTAATAGCTCGTAAATTATTACTTTTATGGGTATCGCTGACAGCTCAACGCCGGTCCCGACCAGCGAGCCCTCAGCTAGGAAATACTGTATATGTATACAAACTTCTAACTACAAGGATGGGCATTTAGGTGGCTCTTATTTACTCTTGGTAACAATTTTTTTTTCAAGATTTTCTTTGCGGCACCCTCCAGAATAGTTCCAAATAATTAAAAAAAAATCTGTGTAAAGTTTGAGCTCGATCGGATAACGTGACCTTATTCTGCGAATTTTTATTTTCGAGGACTATTTTTTAAACATTTAAGGGGGAGGGGGGCATATACCGAAATATGCGAAAAATACAGCAATTTTTTCCCTTATTTTCAGTGTTTGATATGTCATGAATGTTTCCTGAAAGTTTGGGACCGAAATTCGCAAAAACATCGAAGATTTTTGCGAAGATATAGTCTATATCTTCGATATTTTTGCAAATTTCGGTCTCAAATTTTCAGGAAACATTCATGACATATCAAACACTGAAAATAAGAATTTTTTTTTTATATATTTTTCGCATATTTTAGTATATGCCCCCCCTTAAATGTTAAAAAAATAGTTCTCGATAATAAAAATTCCATTTTTTTTGTTCGCTTTCATAAATAAAAAGTGTTCTAGAAGCATTTAAACTTTCAAAATTTGAGGGGAAATTTTTTTTTTTAGTTTTTCGGACTTTTTTCGAAAACCGTTTGTCGCACGAGAAAAAGTAATACAACATAAAAGATGCTCCTTGTCCGGATCTACAACTTTTGTTTGACATATTTTTTTATTTAATCAATAACTTGGAGGATAGGTATTATATAAAATCGACTTCGCGAGCTGTTAAATAATGATTTAATTGTTTAAGGGCCCAGGGACACCCTTTCCCGTTATCCCATCGAGCTTAAACTTTACACAGATTTTTTTTTAATTATTTGGAACTATTCTGAAGGGTGCCCCGGAGAAAATTCAAAACTCGAAAATAAGAACCACCCTAATGAGCATTCAGTAAATAAAGCTTTAAGTTATAAACAAGTATCAGTTTTATTTTGAAATTCACAATTTGTTTGCTAGTAAGACAAAGCGTATTAAATTATAAACAATTCGCATTGTATATACCATGTTTTAAATGTATAAATTTTAATAGAAGACATATAATATCTGCTTAATATTGTACAATTTGTGTATCGCGCAAGATAAATTACAAGAAATACAAAAGTGTAGCAACGGTTTATAGTAAGATCACATTGATAGAATTGCATAATATTAAATATTTATGTAAACGGTCTTCTGTATAGTTTCCCACTTTCAAAAAAGAAGATATTATTGCACTAAACAAATATATTTCAAAAACAAAATTACAAGGAGCGAGGAACAATTTAGTCTTAAGACTGTAGGCAATCCGTAACGTTACTCGCACCTTAAACTGATAAATAGATGGATTATTGTAATCTTACGTACTACTTGATGTCAATATATGAAGTAAATGATAACTATTCAAAGTACCATTAGTAATGGCGGCACACACTGGTACTTGATTTAATTACATAAAAGCACACTTGACGAGGTATTCTAAAATGTTTTGTACATTATGATGCAAAAGCCTGAGCATTATACTTATAAAATCCAGTTTAATTCAGGACTTTCAAATAACAAAAATGATAGGCAATAATGATATATTAGTTTGAAAATGCATGAGGCCACAGATAGTTTTTGTGCATATTTCTTTTGTCTTTCTTTCCATATAAAAATGTAGGCAAACATTTTATATATGTACTCGAAGTATATATCGTATTTTGTACATTTAACATAAAGATTACATTTTTGAACATTTCAACGGCATATGAAATTGTGCTATTATATCCTTATATTACAAATATAAATACTGATAAAAATACTATGTGTTAAGGAAAAAATGTGTTCTTCTTAGACAAAACAGTAAAATACATGCTCTGTTAACATCTTTTTTTATAAAAATATATGCGCTTAAGAACATTAAAAAATATATGATTAAATTTTTTCGCTCGTACATATATGGAATATTTCGACAGTAGTAAGGCCCACAATGTAAGAGATTGTTGAATAGAAAATGTAAAAACAAAATTCATAGTTTCTATTCATTCGATCCATTGTATGGTCAGATGAATATTTTCGTTTTACTTGGAAACGCTGCCTATGAAATATCAAACGACACAATAATATTCTAATGCAAGAAAGATATATAATAACAAAGTAAAATATTTAAAAAATATAAAACTACTGCGTATTTCGCTTAACTTTTACATTGATTACAAGCATTTCTTATGGTTTCATAAGTGCATTTTAAATAATTCTTTGAAAAATTGTATCTATAACATCGTAAGAAAACCTGGCAGTAATGTTTAGATAAATCAGAAAACTCTGTTGATATCATTGGCGTAAATCGGTAAGTACAAATATGTAGAGACTGTAATGTGAATCATCCATAATCATTGCAAAGTAGCAACTTATCATATATTAATTATAACAATATGTACAATTTAAAATTCCATAAAAGCTATGGAAATTTTGTAGTTTTCAAATAAAAGAAAACGTTAAATGCTATTATAAAACATTTTAAAAAAAGTGTATAAAAAGTGTAAAAGCGTGAACAGAGAAATGGGTGTTTCAATGTTATACTTATGTATTCATTGGTGACAATTCGTGCGACTGCTGCCCATTCGAATTACTATTAGATCCGATTTGTGCTAGCGCCAGTTGACGCCACTTTCCGTTTTCACCATTCAAGTTCTTGTCCTCGCAGATGCACAAGAACAGAGTATCTATCACAGTCTGCAATAAAATATGGAATTATAGATCCGCAATAAATACATGGTGTGTCTGTTTAAAGAGTTTGCGTGATGTACCTCGTAAAGGGAAATAATGCTGTGAGCGATGAAAAATGCAAAAACACAGATAACAAAAATCGGAGCTGCATAAAAGTGTAATCTGGGATCCTGTTTCATAAATAGCAGCCCGATACTTCCAGTGGCGGCTGTGACAAAGCATTTGCCCAGAAATAGAACAAAATCGCCCACACCGTTAATCACTGCTACTTGTAAAGCATTGCTAACGAGAGTCGTGAATGCCTGAAAATACAGTAAATGCAGTTTATATTTTCTCAACTATTTACGATAGATAATGTTTCATAGCTTGTTTTGTACTCTAACATACAATTCTAGCTGCGTTACAGAAATGTGTTCCTTCGATGGCAACAACAGTATACGCATTATGATTCATGTATCGAATAAATTTCTCTAGGCAGAAAAAGCAACATATGCAACATTTCAAACCGCACTGAGCGCACGGCGAAGTTTCCTTGTACTTTTCAAATCTGTAAAAGAATGTATAAATTAGAAGGTACGTTCAAGAGAATTCCTTGGCGCGTGCAAGCATACAATTTACAATAACATACTTGGCATGGAAGTATGTCAAGATTAAACGGGGCAACTTGAAAATGGTTATTAAAAGCGAGCCGCAGGCAACGGAACCCAAGTGGTAGCTAACTAAATTTCCCATAGCGGAGCATACTGGAGACGCGCTAGCATTCTTCCCTCTAAAATAACAAATATCACACTGTTATACGAATATAAACACCTTTTATTTTGTTTGCGCATTCGCTAAATTAATACCATTACCTAAAATACCAATGAGCGACAGCGCCCGATATTACCATGTCTTGACAAGAGATAATGAATTCGGAGATCCATATTAATCCTATGATATACACCCACCACATATATTTCACCCAAGTTGAGTCAACATACTCCACGAGAGTGAACGCTGAAATATTTAAGTAATTAGTAATAGTTGTTAAATTTGAAAGTAACAGTGTTAAATATATTACTTTTGAAAGAATCGAAGGAAAAGTCGAATTTCTTCTCTTCGACAAGCGCACTCTTCCCTCCGACGGAACTTAAATTTAAAGTGTCGAATATGTGGTTTTTGTACATTTGCACGGGCTTTGTTCCGGGATAATCTGTAATAAATATTTTTAGACGCAATTAGTCTGGAATTTCTTTAGTTTAGAACTCGGTAGAAAGATTAAAATACTTACTAGCTGTTGCAAGACAGAGAATTACGGTTACCCAAAAAGCAAAGAACAGTATTAGAGCAGCAAACGTGAGCAAAGGTTGGAAAAATAGACCTGGTAGTTCCGCCAAGCACTTTGCACTTTCTTTAAATAATGCCGTCATAAATCCAATACGTTTGCGCAATATACAGAGTAGGAGTAATAAGATGACCTAAAATGCGTACTATTAAATTATTTGAACGACGAAAGTAACAGTATTATTATGCTTCTTTTCAATTATAATCAACAGCTTACAGTTATTATTGTCGCAACGATAGAAAAAGCTAAAAATGCTCTCTCGTTTCTAGCAGATTCTTCGAGGAGTTCATTCTGATTGGTTTTGTCCAAAGTTCTTTTAATCTCTATGTACGTCCACCATAATAAGACTGTGCCAGCTATAAAATTCAACATATAAATTACCCGCTATTTAATTACAATTGGAAATTTCTACAGATAATAAGGAATCTGTAATAAAGTCAGAATTTCAAGACATTCACTTGAATCAGTGTTTCAATCGATTCCATGAATCATATATGCAGGGAGAGAACGTTTATTAGTCAAAAGGGTGTTTCTATCTTGTAAAATTGCGGGGCAGTCGTGACAATTTCTCCTCTTAATTTCGCCTGAATAAGTAAGATAACTTGTAGTACGAATATACATTATATGCAGTGATTCTATTGTTTCCATTTATCATCCTTGGTTGTTTGTTTACTTACCTACAGTCGAAATAGTGACCAGAACCATTACGATCCATGTTACGATACTCGCCAATAAATGGAATATGGCAATCATAAAGAGAGATAAAACTAGAAGAAAAGAATAGATATTATGCTCAACTCAAGTCCAACGAGCAGTACATAGAAAATATTGAAACGATAGTGTGGTAATATAAGTCGTACCAAAAGCCAGAAACGATAGAGCCAAAATCTCTCTCCACGTTTTATATAAATCTCCTAAAATTTGTTCGATAACATCCCACGAATTAATTACACCATACACATTTTTGATGATAGTTTCTCCCACATCCTTAATAGCTTTCGGAATACATCGATTAAGGACCGATATACTGTCGTACACTGGTAATTCAGGACAGGACCCAGTTTTGTTCTTTCTATTCCCATTGCTGCAAGCACTGAAGTCGTTTCTCGGTTTATCGTGGCAAAGTTGAGATCCCGTTTCTTCGTAGAACCTACATATGTCGTTCATCGTGGTCATAGTTCTGTCCGGGCATTTCTTTACGCAAATCTTCAAGGATTGCTTAACGTTAGTTATGTCCAAGAAGAACAGGTATCTGAAACGATAGATTCAATGGAAGCCTCGAGTTCACAGAAATATACGATTCCTGATAATAATACCAACGGTTTATCACTAGTATCTTGTCCAGATAGCTCCATACTGCCGAACTTTGGATTATTCTTCATACCGCAAGTGTTTCCAAAGCTATCGTATCCGTTTATAAGTCTCAAGGGGTTGCCATAAACAAGAGCGAAGGCTGCTATTAAGATCTGCAAAAAACATGACACGAAATGTAGCAATATTACTGAAAATAAAAAAGAGTACTAAGGAACTCCTCTTTTCAAGTACACTTTAAGCGCTTCTAACTCCGTCAATTTATTGACAAACACAATACCAAAGCACCAAAGTTTACGTACCATGAGAAACCAAAATGCTATAAAACAACAAAGCCAGAATATATCTGTGCATTCTCGTACACGTGTTGGGTCAGGTCGTTGCTCTTCATCATCGTCTCCTGAACAGCACGACATTCTTTCGAAACCTCGTTACAATTAAAATAAGGCACTAAAGTACTGTGCAAAAATTGTTGTGGGTCCTCTTCGATTTCGGAGCAACTCCCTCCCTCAAACCACCTTGAAGTTACCTACGATTGTATAAACTATACGTAGCAAGTTATAGTACGATGTAAACTATACATACCCCACTCGATAGTTTTACTCCAACTTTCTCTGTTTCTGTTTAATCGCGTTATTCGTTTAGAAATATTAAAATCTTTACGTTCCATTCATTCTGTTGGCGTTTGCGTCGCAAGGACAATTCTTATTATAAGGAATTGAGTGATGGATGCACAGGTGCGGGGCATCTAGGTTCGCGCGTACGTCCCTACGATTTTGGGCAGCGCAGAACCGTTTCCAAGGTAACAACAATTCGACGTCACATGGATTACTACAATGAAAGCGTAGCAACAGATTATTCGCTTCATTCACCTATCTGTAATGATCTGTAATGAGATCCACTTCGAGAGAATTAATTATACAGCTGTGAAAGGATTTTTTCTATATATTGTTTGAGTGCGAGCACTTTGCTCCCCGCGCATCGCTTGTTCCAAACTATCGAAACAAGTATGATTGTAACGTGATTTGGAGGCATACTTCTTGGAATTGGGAATATAACCTATATTGATAAGTAAGTGATTATTTAACTGTGAAATCTTTATGCTGGGACTTATTTGATTTAAATTATGTTAGCAGTGTTCTCTGTAGTTTCATTTGCTTAACGAATAGCGAATAAGGGTAAGGAATAGCTGTGTTTATCATGTAAATGGATTAAGAGTATATTGTCACTTTTATACGAAACGAGCTTTCAAATGTAATCACATTGAACTGAAAATACGTTCTGTTAACTTTCAAGTTGATGGATACTTTTTCTCGTTGAACGTCTCATCATTGCCTTCAACGTGTCTTATTCTTTTTCCTTTAGTTTCATGTTTAAAAGAAGGTTTAATCTACTTTCGGCACACGCAGAATTTTGACTTTTTATTTCATAGATGATGAAAATTTGTTTTAGTGATGGAGGAGGATGGCGGTAAAAGAATGAGAGGCAGAACTCGTGGTAGAGCGCGTGGTCGAGCAAGAGGACGTGCCAGGGGTAGATCTAAGAAACAAGTGAAGGTAAATTTGTTTACTTTTTGAAGCCTTAAATCTTGAGTTACGATCAATCTGATGTAAGTAATTGGGTGTGTTCAGCTTAACTAAATGTTAGCCAACCACTCACTTGCGCTCACTGATCTTACGCTGAACGCTACCGCTCAGTTGCGCTTTTTCCAACACGTTCAGTGAGTGGTCGCCATTTTTTCAAGCGGAGATAAACTTCGCTCACTTTATCCAACATGTGGGGAACTGCTAAAATATCCCCACTCTCCCAAGTGTCGTTCAGCGGAACTGAGTGGAACGATGGCTGCACACCGATCAGTTCCCAACGGTTGGGTCCAACAGTTGGTTGCGCTGAACGCACCCAATTTTACTTTAATTTACGATTAATTGATTAAATAGTTATATATTTACGTTTAAAACAGGTTATCGAGAGCGACGAAGAAGACACTCCTCAGCAAGTTGAAGAAACACCAGCGGAAACTGCTGGGGTGGAATTGGAAGAGCATGAAGCTCTGCCGACGCAACAACCTCCTTTGGAGCAGCAATTTGATCTGGAGGCTGACATATCGCAACTGGAGGCCCCGACTTTTACGACTATTAATAGGGGACCTCCCGAGCCGATGCTGCGTTTAAGATGGGACCACAGAGTTAATCTTATCGGAGAGAAAGTTTTGAACCCCATGATACATTGTTGCGACAAGTGCTTGAAACCAATCCTCATTTACGGACGCATGGTGAGCGCAATACTTTTATAAAGAAACAATGTATTATATCAAGCTTCTAGAACAAATTGTCTCAGATATCATATTTATATTTTCCCATTTCAGATACCTTGCAAGCATGTGTTCTGCTTATCCTGCGCCAAGAGGGAAGACAAGGTTTGCCCTCGTTGTATGGAAAAAGTTTCTAGAGTAGAGCAAACTGGTTTGGGCACAGTGTTTATGTGTACACACGGGGGAACTAGGTACGGAAATGCGGGCTGCAGAAGAACGTATCTGAGTCAAAGGGATCTGCAGGTGAGTGTAATAAATTCGTTTTAAACTATACCGATTAATTTAACACGCTGACTGTATCGTATGGTTTCCGTACAGGCTCACATAAATCATCGGCATATATCAGCTCCGCCGCAACAAGTCCAAGGAATGCAAGTCGACGCTCCGCAATATGTGCATTCAAAGTCCGAGATAGAGTCGCAGTTGTCAAAAGTTTCGTCCGTCGCTATGCAGAATACTCGTATAAAATCAGTGCAATCGCATATGGTTCAGCCCATAATGGGCAACGACCCCAGAGTGAACTCGATGGTTAGTCAGTCGCCGGTGGAACATAGGCAACAGCATAGGCCGCAGGCGCTAATCTCGATGCAGAATTATACTCAAAGTTCCGCGCCTCCACCATCGAATAATGCTCCGTTAAGAACAAACCTTATAACTGTACCTATTCAAGATACAGCCATTACATCGCACGATATACATTCGCAACAAAGCCATCACTATTATCCTCCTCCACCTCCGCAAGTCAACTACGGAGGGTACAACGTGCCACCTCCAGTCTCACAGTCGCAACAGTACTATCCACAGCCGCAGCATCCTGCTCAAGTATCATACGCACCGCCGCCTCCGCCGCAGCAGCAACAGTACGTGTCTTCGACGCCAGCATCGATAAGGCCGTCCCCAACAGGGTATATACAGGATCCATCGTACGGTCCACCACCTCAGCAACAGCAAGCTCCGCCACCGCAGACTCAATGGTCGCAACACCAACAACAGTTTTATAGGTAAAAGAAATACATCTATTATATCGGACTTGTGTATTTTACGCGCCGTGATAAAACTGTTGTGGATGATACACGCATTTCGGAAAATGCTGTCCACTATTAGGGAAATTAACTTTGAAATATTTTATACTTTTCAAGGACTATACATATATACACAGTATCAAATTAGCTAAATTTATATAATTCTATAGCAATAAAGTGTGTTTTAATGCCAAGGATAAATTTATTCCTTTCCCATTCTTAGGTTCGCAGCGTTTAAGAAGGGATTTGTAACAGAAACTATGAGATGATTCGTTTAATTGATATGAAAGTGTTTTATACTCATCATTTATGTACAATCAACGGGTTAAGAATTATAATTATATAAATTAAACTGTCAACAGGATATCGGTAGCTCGAATAAGTATTTCCGCTATACGCTGCATATAGTCGGTAATAATTTCTCTAATTCCGTGCCGTACGCTGTATAGGAAAATAGTGGATACATATTTTTTCAGTAGAATTTAATATTGTACAGACTGCAACGATTTCAACGTATGTACAAAACTCATTATATATAACATGTACATATATATATATATAATGTGTAATTATTAAATTACATTAGATTCTTAAAATGTACTTAATGAAATCAACAAATATTCACTTATTCGTACATGTAATTCTGGCCTTTCGCTTTCCAATTCTAGTCATATTTATAATAAATATTAATTGACTAAAAATCTTAGAATAAAAGTACTTGAAAATTTTCGTACAAGTTTTATTTAAGTGAAAGGCCAAAATATGAATAACATACATTCTCAAGGGACATTTTTATGTCATACATAAAAATAGATTTCAATCCTCATCACACACGTTTCAATATCCTATAATCACTGTATCTTTCTAGTGTCTTGTTCCCTTCACATTTTACATCGCGCTTCATTATATTTACAACATAATGGTATATCAAGTATCCACATTGCTATACATTATACAAACTATTTTCCATTCACCTTTATATATATATGTATATATAAACATTATATGTTTAAACTACAATGATCAATGTTTAACAATCGTTTGAAAATATTGGTACATGGCAAAAACAAAGAATAATGTTGCGATCATGTTGTGGCACAGTAGTTGTTTCTTGTATTGTTTCAAGAAGGGCTGGGACTATTTGTCGAATTTTTTGGTATTCGATTAGTCGAATACTTCAGTTGCTCAATTATTTTGCGAATATAATTCGAATATCCAAGTATTTGAATACTATTCGAATATTAAAGTTTTCGAATACTATTCGAATATTAAAGTTTTCGAATATTAAAATTTTCGAATACTATTCGAATGTTTAAGTATTCGAATACATCACTATTCGAATACATCAGTATTCGAATACATGAGTGTTCGAATACATGACTGTCGAATACATGAGTGTTCGAATACATGAGTGTTTGAATACATGAGTGTTCGAATACATGAGTGTTCGAATACATGAGTGTTCGAATACATGAGTGTTCGAATAGTATTCGAATACTCAAATATTCGAAGTTTATTCGTGGCATTCGAATACTTGTAAAATATTTTAATAGGCCCAGCCCTAGTTTCAAGTAGAAAAATCATTACCCAAGAACAAATTAGAATCTAGTTGTACCGTTCTAATTAAATCAGTGAAATTTTAAATATGTATCTGTAATTAAGGAGAATGTATGTTGCACTGAAAAAGAAAACACTGAATGTGCTATTTTTGTGCTATGTTAAACAAGATTGACAGAATGAATTGAGAGTCACTTTAAATATAGTACATAATACAAAAACTTATAAGTAATGCATATTCATGAATTTAAAGATAACTTGAATTAATGTTCTGGAGAATGAATTTCATTTTATATGCGATATATATGTACCTAGGTACAGATATAGATTTAAAAATAGCATAATAACAATAATAAGCATTTAAAAATAACTGTTATATAAATACAGAAATATTGAGAATGACGTGACTTGCATCCTTTTGTAAAAATGATCTCGTACAATGTGAAAGATAAAATACACTTTAGCCATACTACGATTTTGAAATAAGCTGCAAATATTTGTGTTTCACGATCAGTATTTGATTTTAACACGTGTACGTATAACGTATTAACAATTTATGCTACACAGAATGTTTAATCATAATCCTGGTGGTGCTAAATACTCTCTAAAATAACATATCAGAAATATAATAATCTTTGTCGAATTTGAACTTTGTTTCTAGTGAAATTACTTTATAGTATTGTACTGGAAGCCAGTCTATTTTTTATTCATTGTTATGATCAAAGCATTTTTACCCACCCCCAATTATCATTCAGCAGTATTAAAGGACCTCCAGGGTTTTTATTAAAAGCATTTAAATTATTTATCACTCACCGACAGTACGCAATTACATAAATAGAGTTCATGGTTCTTTGTAACGAAGAGCACGATTTTGTTGGAAAATAGCATCGCAAGTTAGAAAGATCGATTTTGTCGTATTTGTGTTGCTTAAGAAGCTTCTAAAGACTGTTTGCTGCACCATTATTAACCAGGCGCTACAATCAATAGCAGTATCGAAGTGTGATTTAAATATACTTTGTTCAAAGATGCTCGGACAAAATTTTAAAAAGTCACTGGGTTATAATAAAAATACGTTTCAGCATCAGCATAGATTACCACACATGGATTATCTACCCAACACGTGAAGTCTCATGATTGAAATTCATTTTGAATTAATGAAAAATATTAATTAAACATATGTATATATATGAAACGCAACTTTTTATGATTTCTATGTAAAAATAATGTCTAAAATAATTGCTTTCCTTAAACTGCAATGTAATTTATCCGCAAAATTTTACGAAATTTATAATCTATCGAATTATTTCGATATTGCATATAATTACATTAAGCAAGCATTCTACAATTTTGCTCGCTATATTTCTTTGATAATACCAAAGAACAAACCAACTCGATGTTTACATTTTTACGGACCGATTCTCAAGGATGGATACGCGAACTGATTAAAAGCTACAAATACCAAGGCACCACTTGAGTAAAATGCTTTATTCTTTGGATTTATCAAAAGGTAATTAAGAGGCGAATGATTCATTAATGTAATTTAATTATCCCAAAATATCGATTGAAAACTGTGCAACATGGAAAATCTCTTTACAAATACTTTCTCGTTTCTCTTTTTCTCGTGAATACGCTTTAAGGTAGCGTTCGCAGTTACATTTCGCTTACGTACAACTGCAAACTAGATGTATGTTCATTGCCATACTGGTTAATACGGTTCAGAGAACAGCTTCTTTAAAAGTTCCTTAACATATTTATACATATAATTATTGAAATCAGTCTATCGAATGTAATCACGTGTTGGTAGAAGCGTGATTATGTATGTTTACGCTAACTTGTGGAATGAGAGGGGATGCGAGCGGTTTGGGCGTAGTGGATTCAGGGATTGGAATCGATACTGCTGGAGGTATCGGAGATAGCTTTTTAGCTCGATCTTGTTGCCACGGTTTCGCGTGATCCTTACTTAACCTTTCGCTCAAGGCTTTTAAAGCTATTTGCCTGGAAAAACATCAACATTATTCCAAGTATAGAAATTTCATTTAAAAATTAATATCAAAAGTGTCATTAAATTAGAAGAATCTTCTATTTTTGCTAAAAAAAGAATCGTAAGGAAAAGCAACAAACCTTCTTCTTTCGCTATCATGCGGATCGATACCAGGAAGATTAATAATCAAACCGGGGGGTGCATTGGACATATCAAATCTTCTCACCACTTTTCTACAAAGTCCGATACGTACGAAAAATCCGTGTATCGTGTTACTGACCACCGCAATCGGTGGTTGCAGAACATTTGGGAAGAAGCTGTAACCAAATTTTCAGTCATAACAACAAACACAATCTCGCATCCATTCCAAAAATATAAAAATATGCTTTACCTCGCGAACGTAAAATTGTCTGCCATGTCGCCACGCGTACCATTGTTATGCTTCTGATAAAATCTAAGGTACACCCATGATATCAACAAGCCACTAAGAAACATAGTCGGATTAGTACCTTCGAGTAATCCGCAAAGCCATAAAGTCACTCCCAGAATCCAAACCATCAGCGGTATATTCCTATTCGTAATCTTTCCAATCGGCGTCTTAACCAAAATATGATCTGGCATTATTTGTTTTACAGCCACCGCAACACCTACAAGCAGCCGTAAACAATATTATCGCTACGTCGAACGATCGCCGTTGGGGAGAATAAAGGAATCTCACAGCTCGACCAGATGACACGATTAATTACACATTCGATATACTGAAATGCGTGGTACAAGTGCGGAGATAATAAGGAGCCGTTGGGAGGAGACGTACCTGCGATGTACCCGGTCAATCCATGTATGTGTATGTCGAACAGTAGGTCCGGATCGTTGGTGCACATATAGAGGAACAAATAGAATAACGCTGACAGCACAGCAACGCCGAAATTAACGACAGCGAAGAAAGTCATCATTTCCATCGCGCCCCAAAGGGGCTCGATCAATTTGCCGCAGAGCCCGACGGTCACGACGTCCACGCATACTTCCCAGAAGTGTATCTCGAGGAAACAGAACGTGAACGCCGTCCAGATCCAAAAGGCTGGAGGTAGCAGGTAACCTGGTGTCACGCTCAGAAGACGTACCGCCTCCGCGGAGAAAGAAAGGCAATAGGAGAACAGGACTACGATGCATATGAATTTCACACTGGTGCTGGTGTTCCCTAAGAGGGCGGCGAATTGTTGCCTCAGATAGGGGATATTTCTACCCAGGCCCTTTATCGCTGCCATTTCTACTCGGCAGCCCCCTTAACCTCTTTGAATCGGAGTTGGCCACTTGCGCTACAACTTGAAGCCCGCCGCGAAACTTTGTCAGCTTACATCGCGGCTGCGTACTTACTTTGCGCCGTTTGCGGTGCGAAATATGATTTTCCTGCTTGGGCAAGTATTTGGGAAGAATATATGTGTGTATCTTTTCTGTCGATTGTTATAACTGTGAATTATGACGCTACGAATGAAAATGGAAATGTTGATTTAAAAGATAACGTGTTAGTCCGATAGTAAAAGTCGATTTACGTAACGTACTTTTAGCTTTTCTGGTAGCAGCTTTTGTTGTTTCTGTTATTCGAGTGAGACAATTCACGTTTCTGAAGAAATTGATTTCTATTTCAAGGTAGCCGTCGTTGATTCGGTTCCGATTGATTGCCTTTGTTTGCGTCCGAGTTTTCGAAATCGTCTGGTCGGACGCGTAGGTATACCTGTGTTTTGTTTTTTCCAGCGATCAAGTTATTGACGTTTGATATTTTTTCAACACTTTTTGGCGAATTGGTGTAAATTAAGTAAAGGCATTAATTAATGTCTTCTCGAAAGTGAAGTTTATCGACAAGATTTCGCGGCGAAACGTTCGACGATGCGTGAAATTCATCGTGCCTCGCGCAATTACGTCGTCAACACCCGCGAACGGTAGGAAACATATTTAATGCGGTTCAGGGAGGAGGTTCAGTTTACAGGGTTTACATTGGCCATCACGTATTAATCCAAAAGTAACGATCCTCTATCATGCATTGCCAAATACTCTGAGAAGGTAACTAGCGTGGACCCATAAATGCCTGGAATTTGCCCGCGCTGCAATCGCGAGGTTTACTTCGCGGAAGAAAAATTGGCTCTTGGAAAAGTCTGGCACACATTTTGCTTTTCTTGTCGTTAGTATCGCAAAGGTCTTGAAACATTAAAACGGTTACCAATCACATTTCCCGTCGTGTTTATCTTACACTAAATCCATCGAAGCCCACGGATTCGTACCACGTGAGAAACTCAGTTGAAAATTTCTGCAACTCTGTAGGTAACTGCCGGAAATTGCTCAACAGTTGTAGCGTGGTGACACACATCGGCGATTTATTTTGCAAGAGCTGTTACGTTCGTCTATCCCTGTCCGCCGCGAATCATGAAATCAAAGCAGCACCTGACACGCTTGCAACCCTAGCACTCTCAGCTCAGGATTCATTGAACTGTTACTGCTGCGGTGTAGAGAGTTCAATCGGTAACGCGTCGCTAGATAGAAAGCAGCATTACCAAACCGACACGTGTAGACTCCGCGGTGGAGGTAGCGAAGCCGAAGGGGCCAACAATTGTCTCGAAGAGAAAAAATATTCCTTAGCAAACGAGCGCGCAAATTTAGGCACTGTCAATTCGATGACAACAGTTTGCGATCCTCCACCCAGCCCGACTGCAGTGACTACATGGTACAGTCGGCAGCACTCTAAACTTCGCAGGTTCAAATCTGGTACCAACGTATTCCTTACACCTACTCTTTATAAAAACGTAAACGATACCCTTTGCATAGTACACTGTCTCTGGAGTCGGAGAGGAATAACATTGTCGCGAAAGATTGTCGATCCGAGGTACATTCGCAAGAGAGCAATCGGTCAGACTTAAAGCCACTGCTTGATAATAATGAGACCGACATTACAGAAGCTCAGCTAAGGTACGAAATGTTCTCTGACTTTCTCGTGCCTCTATTCTTCTGGGTGTTTAGTAAGCTACTTTCGAGGAACCGCTTAGGGGCAATCGCGAAAACGATTGGACGCGTGGGCTGTCGTTCGTGTTCAGTGCCCAGTCGGTAAGAGACCGGCGTAAGGTTTTTATCCGACGTTGCAGATCGATGCTTTCCTTATCCATTCCGTGTTTATTCATCGCGGAGTGTTCAGCACCGGCCGCGACCCGCCGGTATAGAGTTTTCTAAGCGTAGATATTTCTAGCGCAGACAAAACTCGAGTGACACCCACCAACTGGAACAGTACAATTAACAGATACGATCCCGTGTGCGAGTTTACCGCCGATAGCGCCACTATTCCGTCGAGGCGGAAGTTTGCGTATCCGCCGGTACCGCCGCCCCGAAGTCCGCTGCCTTCCCGACGACGAGTCTCGTTCTGCGACGTCGTCTTCGGGGACACGCGCGGCAGCGAGCAGAATCGCACGGCGAAAATGCAGGATGCTCGTCGCCGGCCCTGTTACAGTCACGATAGCAACGAAGAGTGCGATAATACTTACGACATCTGGCAAGCGGACGACCCGGTTGGCAAACAGAACGGCGGATACGAAAATCTTCGCGTGAGTCGGAACGAAGATATTAGTGGGATGCATTTTGAAAAAAGCGCGTCAGAGTGCTGCGACGTGAGCGACGACGCTATGAATAAATGCAATGACATGGAGAAGAACTGCGGGCAGGATCGTTGCGCCGAAGGCAGTTCGGACTGCCGTGCGTACAGAACGATGAACGAGAAAGATATGTCGTCGAGGGAAGACGCGATGACGTGCAACCATCATAACGGTCCATGCTCGTCGAACGAGTTCGACGATAACGAGCGTCTGCGCGGTGGATGCGGCGGCGGGCCCTGTGGATCTAGACCTAAAGTCACGTGTGGAGTAGTTAAAGTGATAGAAAATCCTTGCCACTGTGGGAAAAGTAAGTATAATATTAAAAACCAGTAACCTTAACTTTATTACTGATGCTTTTTAACCGACTTCAAAAGGGAGGAGGTTATAGATTCGACCTGTTTGTATTTTTTATTATTTTTTTTACGTTTGTCACCGCATAACTCCTCAGCATATGGACCGATTTTGATGATCTTTTTTTTATTCGAAAGAGGGCGATGCCCCGGTGGTCCCATCTTACACTGCATCAACATTGGTCCAATATTTTGCCACTTATGGTTAATAATAAAGACTATTGTCACCTAATTATTATTATTTTATGTACGTACGTGCATATCTCTTCAGCATGTTGTGCCAATATATATAAAACTAAAAAGTTAAAAGTAAAAAAATTTAAAGAAAAATTAAAACTAACTTAAAAAAAAAAAAAATTGCTCTAAAAAGTAAAAAATAATTTTTTCCCTAATTTAATCTACGACTCCCATATTTTTAAGTCGGTGCCCATCATTTGCACTGTGTAAATCTGGCGCCGACTTAAAAATAATTTTTTTTTTTGAAGTCGGTTTTAATTTTTTTTTTTAAGTTTTTATTCACATACATTCTATTTCAATTTCTCCTTCATCCCCTCCGATATTTCGGAAGATACATACCATATTTGTTTAGGGGAACCAGATCCATGTCGGACTATCATTACGGCCTGCGCGTGTTCGTCGCCGTGCATCGACAGGCGCGGTTGTTGTCCACCGGCGAACGAACGACCGATCTGCAAGAAAACAATCATCAGATGCCGTCCACCTTGCCCGGAGCCCGTAGGCTGTGGCGGGGGTGGATGTTGCGGAGGCGGATGTCGCGGAGGCTGTGGAAAACCCGGGCAAACGTGTATGCCCTCGAGGAATTGCGTGCCTCCTCCTTGCCGACCTTGTTCACCATGTTCCCCCCCTCCAAGACCGTGCCCTCCACCGCCACCATGCTGTTGCAGCAGAAAGTGTGGGAATTGCTGCGGAAGTGGCAGCTGCTGTCGGTAATTGGATCTTGATATCGTTATCGATGGTGTAGGTTTTTTATTATTTGATTTGCATGACGTAGCGTTATTTTGATTATTACAACACTTCTGTGTCTTTCTCTATTATTATTATTATCTGTGTATTCTCATATTCTGGTATTCCTGTAGAGTAAGGGGTCCAGATGGACTATTTTTATCATTATCTTCTTTGCTGTGGAACGTTTATTAATGTGTACACAGATCGAAAAGTCCAGTATGCCGTGTGAGAACCAGGCGCTGCTGCAGTACCGACAGGTCAGAAGGTAACGATGGAGGGTGTTGCCGACCGAAACCATCTGGTTGCGAGTGCCTAGGTGGCGGCCTCGATTGCCAACGCTGTGGCCGGAAAGTGTACCAAGCTGAAATGCAGGTAATCTCAGATAATTCGAATAATAACTCTTTCGTTAACCCTTCCGAGGCTCCGATGCTTATCACACTTCACGATTAACCTATAATCAGCGCACATAAGCGTTCGTAGCGTCGGAAGGGTTAAATCACGTTCACGCTTGCGAAAGATGGTTTCATTTAGCACACGTACAGTGGCGGACGAAAGAAAGTTTACAACTTTTAAAATCGCATGAATTTTATAAAATTAATCCAAACGAGTTGAGTTTTTTTGAGCAGCTACAAGGATTAGTTTGCTAAGTGACGTGTTTCGTTGTTTTGAAAAAAATGCAATTGGTCGGAATAGCGAAAAAAATAGTAAAGGTCGTTTTTTTAAACTTTTTTATCTGAGCTTGTAATGAAAATTTAAAAATCCTGTTGGTAGATTAAGTAAGATGTATATATGCCTAAAATTTCATCAAAATCGGTTAACGTTGCTCTGAGCTATAAACGCTTAAAGATCGCAGAATAAGGTTGAAAATCGCGAAATTCCCAAAATCAGCAATTTTCAATTTTATTTTGCGATCTTTAAGCGTTTCTAGCTCAGAGCAACGTTAACCGATTTTGATGAAATTTTAGGCACGTATACAACTTACTTCAACTTACAAACGGGTTTTTTGAATTTTCATTACAGGCTCAGATGAAAAAGTTTAAAAAGTGACGTTTACTATTTTTGTTTGCTATTCCGACCAAGTGCATTTTTTTTCAAAACGACGAATCACGTCATTTAGCAAACTAATCCCTCTAGCTTCTCAAAAAAACTCAAGTCGTTTGGATTAATTTGATAAAAGTTATGCGATTTTAAAAGTTGTAAACTTTCTTTCGTCCGCCACTGTATTTAAGTTTGCGTTTGTTGCTTCGCCAGTGAATTGAAACACAAGATTTTGTAATTGTAATTGCATTTAACTTAGTAGGTGTAAGTGTTGCAAAGGTACTATGATTAATGTTCTTTGTTGGTGATGTCGACCCTTATTGAAGACCGTATGCGGCATACCTTATCACAACATATGCTTCAGCTGCTACTGCTGTAGAAAACCCTTGGAACCGTTAACCTATCAGGAAAATTGCGGGGAAATTTATTGCAAACGTTAGTGCGATCTTGTTGCCCTCTTACATTCTAATATACCTGATCACCACGTGTTTTTACTGTTATCGTTATTTAGAATGTTACGTTCGAAATTTCGGACCACAAGGATATGGGTATGGCGCGGGGCCAGGCGCGTTACAGACCTCCATGTGAAGCGATTAAACCACCATTAAATCGTCATAGTTCAACGAAGTAAAATTAGTCCAACACAGCGTCTCAAACTTTAACGCAGATCATTTACATTTATCGTGTTATTAATCGAGTGTTTTTGTTTCGATATACAAGTGACCGTCTCTAGTGAATAGTTTGTAAAAAGCCTTTTTTTTTATAATAATTATTCGTTAAAATACAGCCTACAAAACAGTTTGCTCTAGAAGAATTATATTCCCAGATAATTAGATATACTAACTTTTCAATTTAACAATATCAACAAGTTTTTAATCAATAGTATCTCCGACGCGTGGGTGTAGCGCTAAGAAACTCGCGCCACGAGTCCACCAGATCTGCCGTCGCTTGATTCGAAATTTCATTCTCTTGGTATCATCCTAGCTCCCGGGAATTTAATCGCTACAGTGACGTTCGCAATTTCGCATACGTTCCACGCTTCCCTGCAGCTCTACTTTCTCGGCGCAGGCTAGGGAAGAAATACTAAAACTCCTAAACGAAGAAACTACATACTAGGGAGAAGCAGAGCACGATAAAAAAAGGCTTGTAATCGTCGATGGCTCCTATATATCGAGAAGCATTTACCGCAAACGAATCAGCAGCGATAAAAGTGAATTCATAAAAGAGAATAACTGGTCGGAGTGCTCGAATCGCTGCGGGAAACTCTGTAAAGTAAGGAGCCAACGTGGGAAGCATCCGCCGTTGATGTCCTGCGGGAGAAAATATAAAAGGCGGAAATATCTTGGGGTACCGCGCGAAGGGGGTGTACAGTCGATTCGAGGATAACGCGGTATCGTCCAGGTAGCGGCGGAGGTGGGTGGGTGGTGGGGGGGGGGGGGTGGGGGTTGGCGGATGGAGCAAGGCACGGCGGAATGGTTATTCCTCTGCAAGAAATAAAATCACGCGGGGAGGATCGTGCTCTCGGGGAGCGGAAAGAAAAAGGAGCGGGACCGGCGACCGGTAGTTTTATCGGTAAAAATAAAGATACCAGGGGGAAATGGAGGAACAGCCTGGAGGGAGGAGCGGGGCATCCTGTGAAATACGCGGGGAACGGAGAGGAGAGAGAGAGAGAGAGAGAGAGAGAGAGAGAGAGAGAGAGAGAGAGAGAGAGAGAGAGAGAGAGCGAGAGAGAGAGAGAGAGAGAGAGAGAGAGAGAGAGAGAGAGAGAGAGGAGAGAGAGAGAGATTGAGGAGAGAATGGGCGCGGGAGGGGAAAAGACGGAGGAAGAAAGAGTGAGTGGTTGGTTTATTGAGTCTCTCCTCTTAGCGGATTGCGGAACGCGGAACGTACGCGGCCGGGACGGGAGGGGCGGAGGGGCGTTTATATAGCTTTCAAGCGCAGGAGCTTAATCTAATTTCAAATATAAATCTGTTTTCTCCCCGTTTCCTCTGTCTCTCTTTCTCCCACCCTTCCTCTTTCCGCCTACGTTTCCTCCCTCGGCCAACCCCCTATCCATATAGCAGCCTGCTCGCCAGGCTTACATTATCCGCCCCGGCTACGAGTAATCTCTCTCTCTCTCTCTCTCTCTCTCTCTCTCTCTCTCTCTCTCTCTCTCTCTCTCTCTCTCTCTCTCTCTCTCTCTCTCTCTCTCTCTCTCTCTCTCTCTCTCTCTCTCTCTCTCTCGCTCTCTCTCGCTCTCTCGCTCTTTCCCCATTAACGGACACGAGACACGCCGATTTACTTGAGTCTCGCGAATTATTAGCGAGAAAGTGGAGCAGGATTTATCTCGGGATAGGCAATTATACGTGTATATTTATGGAGGCGAGCACACTCTCGTCGTTTCAGCGGAAGTTGCCGTTCTTTTTTTTTATTCAGAGCACAACTTTAGGCCCGGAGAATAGTCTTCTGATATCTGAACAAGTGTTTCAATCTATCCTGTCGTCTTCTTTGGGCTGCATTTTTTAATGCTTTGGGGTAACTTTATTTTTCACGGTTCTACCGTGTTTGTTTGCTCTGTAATAAGTATGGAGTAAGGTGGGATTGCCAGGCTTGGAAGGTAGTCGGATGGAGCTGAGCGAAACACCGTGCCCATATATTCGCTGACGTTAAGGCAGATTAGCCCAAGGCGAGTGGCAGGATTTTTTGATACACGGTGGCAGTAACGTGGATGCACCTGCGGTCAGGAAATCGAGAAAATATCTGCCCGGTTCGGCGATCGGGGCCGGCTCGGTCTTTTCTGCGCGTCGCTTACTCCGAACGGTATGAAAATCAATTATTTCGTTAATTCGTGCGTTACATTGGCTGTCACGGAGCCATCACTGTGAACGACAGCGGCCCAAGGCACTATTTTTCAATTCCGACTGTCGCCCTACCTTTTCCAACGTATTTCCGCCCGATACCACCGCGCCATTTCGCGGCCTTATCTCCGAGCCGACGCAAGTCCGCTTCTGCATCCCACGAGGAAATTCACCGGCCAAACGGAACCGTTTCGTGCCCCCGTTTGCACACTCGCCTGCCTTAACTTGAACGGCGTATAGATTCGTGCGCAATAATGCAGGTAATATACTGCTTGAAATAATAATGAGGCTTCTGGATTATTCGGGAGATTAAATCTACTTTCAGGAATTAAATATTGAGGATTTGGTAGAGTAATAATAGTTATTTGCTAACGCACTCGGGATTTAATGTTGAAGGGTGCCGAGCTGAGCGGATAAAAATATTTCTAATGAAAATTCAGTAGAATTCATTAGGTGATTCTGAAAATTTATTTAAGGAATAAAGTCCAGTTTCCTTTTCTTTTTACAAAGCTCTCGAATTACTTCAGTCGTGGTTACATTAAGGGGGGATTCTCGTGTAACAGTCCTCGAAATTTGATTTCTTTTTGAAAAAATTATTGTTTTATATTACATTAAACTCTTTTGGGATTTAAGGACGTTGATCTTTTAACTTGTAGAATTTTTTTTTCATGTCGATTCTTTTTATTATTTTTAATTATTGTGGAATCGGTGTTAACATCTTTGATGATATTGGCGGCAGGTTTAGCACCTGTCACAGTCATCTGATTGCAAAAAGAAGAAAATTTTCTTACAGTTAAATAATTTATACTGGGACTGGACCTATAAAATTTTAGTTTTTATTATAATACTTTTCTCGTCGATATAAAGAATAATATGAAAAATTTCTCCAAGAAAAAAACTTACTTTTGCTTTCAAACGCTCTTTCAATTTTTCATTTTTTTTTCTCTTTAAAGTGGACCAATCCCAGCGTAAACTATCCAACTTGAAGAAACTTCTAATTTTTTGCAACGAAATGACTGTGATAGGTGCTACACACCCCGCCAACAGGAGTTACATCGTCAAAGAGGTGGAAAAGATTCCACAATAATTAATAAATAATAAGAAGGATCGACATAAAAAAATATTTTCTGCAAGTTTAAAGATGCCTCTTTATATCCCAAAAGAGTTTAATCCAATATGACCAACAGAATTTTGCCAAAAAAATTCTGAAATATCAGTTACTTTTGGGGCTGTTAGACGAGAGAAAATGTAGTTACATTAATCGCGCGGTATTTCTTTCATCATTGATGTTTGATTCATTCTCCCGAGTTCTCTAATTGCTGCTAGCAATTTCCCAATAACTGGCTTAAAACAGCATATCTCGCCGAATGTTTGAAACGTCGGACACCCTGACGAGCAATGCGGTTATTTGCGAGGCAGATGATCCTCTTAATTATTTTAAACGGCGCTGCAACTGTCGCGGCGGTCGTTCTCGGAGATACCGCACTTCTCGCGGCGAAGGGCCCGGTGATTTATAATTAATTACTATTTGGACGTATCCAACGTATTACGGAAGGACGATGAAAGCGAGAATGGAGGGTAGCTATCCCATGAGGCGGATGCCACGTGAAATTTCGGTACGTTGAAATTAATATCTGCCATTTGTCAATACGCCGATGCGTTTTCGCCGGTACAATGAGAACTGCCTAAAAAGGGGAGCGTACACAAATGTCAGACCCCAAAACGTTCCCTAAACATTGTCACAACACGCCCAGTCCCAGCCGGGGCATTCATCGAGGTCGTATTAAGGGAAGATTGTACTTGTAACGTGTTATAAATTGGCCATCTTCGTGGGACGAGCAGGTAGAGCAATTTTGCGGACGCTTCCACTCAGCAGACATAAATAAACGTGCATCGGATATCACGTAGCGAAATCTATTATTTCAAGCTGCGCTATCGCCCAGGTTTTAATGCCAGGGAACAAAGGATCCCTCGTGCTCGATCCTGTTTTAAAAATAATCTGGGCCACGTTCTAGAATAAAGCGCCCTGTTGACGCGAAAAATGAATAATTGCGCGGCGACCATAGAGGGTAACAGTCATTTTATCCTGCGTGTCTAATTGGCGGACATGTGGACGCGACCGTGGAGAATCCCCCGCACGCGCTCCAAATGGATCGCAGTTTATTCAGCATTCTGATTTAGAAGGGGTTCCAAGCCATCCTACGACCGCGTGGCTATTTAAGGTCTCGGTAATGATTGCTCATAAATATTGCATCTCTAGGAAATTTGCATTGAAACGAGTCGGTCACTCCGGTTAAAATCCGCTTGCTAGACAAATAAAAATTAAAGGAGAATCTAAACGACATCCCATGCTTCTTATTTTGCCTATAATTTCAACTCGACGAATCTCAGAAAGGAGAGGCTTAGGGAGCCAATCGGAGATGTTAATAACAACGGGATGTTAATAACAACCACAGATCCAACGGAGGGTTTTCCCGCTACGAGGAGAACGCCAGCTTTGGCTCGCGCGCATGTGTACCGTACACATTTAATTTGCATGGTATAAATCGTGTTTCCGGTCGAGCACGCAACGCAAACACGCGTTACGTTTACGCCCTCGGTCCTTCGCCGCGTATTTTCGATCTGCCGTCAGGAACGGCAGAGAGACAGAGGCAGCAGTCGGGGCCGAGAGACGCGCGCTTTTGCATGCTGCCCCGTATTGTAGCCCCGGTAATTTATGATTCGATAAATAAATCAGCCACGTTTTATCCTCTCCCGGACCCTCGCACGGTCCGTGCGCACACTTGTAAGATGATCTTTGGGGGTTACGCCCAGTTACGGTCCTCCGGCAGGGGTAGGTAGTCACCCCTTTTTTTTTATTCTACTTCTATCGGCCTCCAAACACTTCACTGTTTGAGCGTACCTGCGGCGAACTGTTTAGGAATGGATGCGGACGCTCCAGGTAATTTCAATTACCAGGATACGATGAGATTTAATGGTACCAGATCAGACACGCGAGGTTAGTTACGAAAGAGAAGAAGAACGTCCCTGACAGGCGAATGGGGATGAAATGTCCGCGAGCTGGTGCAGGGTTACATGATTGTCCATCGGTCACCGATCATGAATATTCATACCGTTATACATTTGTTTATCGCCGCGCGCGCCGTCGCACCGCGATACATGCAAATGGTAACAAAACAAATTCATTTGGGAATCATAAACGCGAGCGGGAAGAGCGTTTAGGAGGACTCGCCCAGCGAAATAGCGGATGCTGGGATACGGGGGATAGCGGCGCGCGGTCGTCGACGGAGGTTTTATAACGCGGATAGACGTAATTAATTGATCAACGGGAATATCGAGCGTAGCCTGCGCTGACAGGCAATTGTGGGCGAAGTAGCGATCAAAGGCGCGCGTCTCGCGAGCTGGGCTCGCACGAGAACGTTTAATCTTCATTTAGAGGAAATCCCGTTAACGGCGGGCGCTTGGAAATTAATTCTCTAAGAAGCGCACTCTCTTGCCGAATTTTACCGAGCAATTAAGACGCTGGGATGAAAGCGTGGGAGGCTTTAAATAACCGAATAAAATGTTTAGCGCGGTGCACCGGGGTATTAAAAATAAACAAGCCCATGGGAATGGAGAGAGAGAGCATTTTGATGTGATATAATTCGTTTGAAGTGATTATTGATTGATTAGACAGAGCCGCGGTGGAATTTCGGATTTAGTTTAGTCTTCTATGAGGTTCGAGTAGATTATTGCCCGCAATAAAGATCTCTGATGGCTTTCGCACGCCGAGGACCGGTAAGGCGATTCGATTTTGATACCTGCGTTATACCCTGATCGATTCTCCAAAGGAGAAATAAATAGGAGAGTGAAACGCGGTCCAAAATTTACGAGCGGCACCGGCGTGTTATGGCTACGGGTGCGGAATCGGGACCGATTTTCCCTTGGCGTTTTTATTATTTTCTGATAGCATGTTTACGAGGAAGGATGAATGGAAGCGTACTTTATGGGACAAGTATGGCTTTTAGATTAGGTATAGGTGACGCGTTTGCAAAATATATATAGGCACGTTACTGTTTATGGGCCGAGCAGATCATTCGTGGCCATTAATTGCCTGTTTGCGGCCGGGCAATCGGGTTTTCGTACGACGTTACAAGCACAATGCTGGAAAAGAAATTTTAAACCATCGTGTCCCTTTTTAACACGTTTGCCCCGCGCGGAAACAAAGCGGGCCAAACATTGGCAGCTACTTAACATATGTATCTATTAAAGAAGGAAAAAGATAAAAAGTTTATGCATTTTGACACTTGTAGTACATTCACAAAAGATGCAATGTTATGATAGTATACCTGAAGCAAATGTAAAAAATATGAATTAAAAAAATTAAATAAAAAAGAATATAAAATAGCGTGCATTGTAACATAAAAAGAAACAAATTCAAGTGTCAATGCAAGTTCAGTTTTGGCAAAACTTTAGCTGTTAGTGCTATTTATATGACGCGCCAATGCTCCCCCAGTTTACGGCAGAGATTAATTTTAACGTTCCGTCAACATTTACACGCGAGGAAAGTTTTCTTTTTCCATTTAGCGAATGATTAAATCGGGGTCAATTAGAAAATCAGCTGGAATGTTGTTGCTCGAGCTATTTAAGCACTAATTGCTTGATAGATTTCACTCTGCCATTATCCGAAGCTCTATCAAACATAAGCTTGTTGTCAGCTGTTCGCGAGCGCACGCATGTACAGGAAGTGTATACGGTTACCTACAGGTTATTAACGGATCGGTTTTCGAAAAAACCGGGGAACAACTCGCAACCAGTAGCCCATACGTTGTACGCTGAAAAAAGGGGGTTGGCGCGTAGATGGAAACAGAGAGTGACAGAGAGAGAGAGAGAGAGAGAGAGAGAGAGAGAGAGAGAGAGAGAGAGAGAGAGAGAGAGAGAGTGGGGAGGGAGGGGTGGGGGTAGAGGGGAGGAAAGGAGAAACAAAATAAAATCAGAACGGTGTCATATGCGCCTGCTTGCATGATAAATGTAGCGATTTAAAATCGAAATTTCTCTTTTCGTGTGCACGAGACCCGGACGTTTGACTAATGGTCCCGCATTAACTATTGGAGCATTATAGAACGGCCGGTTGAAATTTTGAAAAATACATTCGCCCTCGACAAGAGATTAATATTTTTGTAGCTTTATCTGCTCGGCTGGGCCACGGGAGCTACGGTCGTGTCGGGGCGTTAATGATAATGATCGTGGGCATTCATCCAACCGTTTTTCTTGCCTCCCCTCCCCCCCCCCCCCTCTCGAACCTCAGAAATTTCCTCGGCGAGCACATCTCCGAGGAAAACAACCTAATTATCACAGATGGTAAAAAAAAAAATATAATAATCGCTGCAAGTCTATGGAACCGTGGTAATATTGTACCTCGTGTTGTCATTGAACTATCAAAGTCGAATAAAATGAATGAGAAGGATTTTCAGTGGACTCGGAATTCTTCGATCACGAATCATAAATTGATCGTTTGTTTAATTAGTTGCTGTTGAAATAAGCGATGTACCTTGAATCGATGAGGATCTATATTTTGCTTGGAAGTTTTTTTACTGTTAATCAGTGGAGGATTTAAGGGGTCGTTCCGGTTAGTGCGCCGATAAATTCTCCTATTTATTAAACTACATTTCTATAGGAAATAAAAAATATAAAAGCAATGAAATTATCACTTTTAAAATGATTTTGAAAGCGGTCTTGATGACAGGTTTAAAAATTCATGCCTGGTTCGTGATAGCGATTTCAGCTGTTAGATTTATTTGAACCCAGCAAACCAGACAGATTCTTGATCAGTATGACTGTCGCTATTGCTCGGACTATAATTAGTAATTTATCTTAAAAATTAGCAAAACGGTGGGCAAAATGCAAGAAAAATGTTTCTCGGTCTTTTTTCTTTTGCTATTTTCGATTTTAAAAGTAGGTTAGACTCAATGAAAATAGATTGTGGTCCCTGCGAGAGTCATATGTGTGCAGAATAAGCAGTAATCAAATTTATAAAGCACTCGGTTCAATAGATTTTGAGATTTTACCTTCAGAATGTGGACAACTGACGTTTCGAGAAAAACGCGTTCAAAGTTTTCATCTACAGTAGAAGCTAGTATAAAAATAATCGGATTTTTTCCATGAAAATTTAACAATACATTCTTGAGGATATGTACTTTCGAAAAATGTATTTTTTAAAAAAAAAATCGATTTTTTCAACCCGTCTAATCGGAATGACCCCTTAAGGAAAAGGGCCCAGGTGGCAAAGGTTCCGAGGGGCTCATTTTTCGGGAAAGTGAAGAAGTAGGTTCCACGTAAAATAGGGAAAGCTAGTGATCTGTTAAGGGTGGAAACGATTCAGTCGTTTGGGAGCGAGTATGATTAGACGCTTGGTGCCAAGTAGGCTTTGGATTGCTTTGAGAAGTTAAGTAACGAGGGACGTGTAATACGTTGCATTGTGCAAAATACATTGCGTAAGAGTTTGCTGCGCACGTCGGCACGTTCAGGGAAGCCAACCCTTTATGGTTGCCTAAATCCTACTCGACAAAAGTAGAGGAAGAGTATCGAGAGGAGACCACCCGTACGAAACGGGACAGGGTTGACACCTAGGGCACCTACCCACCCCGTCCATTGTGCATGGATAGGGGTGGGTTTGCCCAATAGACTGTGCTTTACCGAGCGTGAAATATCCCCATTCTTTAACCCGTAATACTTGCCGCGTTCGCCGGGCATCACTCCTTTATTCCATACAAAGTACGGCGGAACCGTGAAAGGTGAGTTACGGCGATTCGAAGACGAGACGGAGGATATTTCCTGCTGTGGAAGCTACAACTGTAACACAGCAGGTCTAGAAATTCTTTCGTTTCGAGTAGGGTAGACCGGGGGCGATAGTAACAGGAGGACGATTGTAACACGTTAAATATATCAGAACATATGATAGATATTAACACAAATTTCGGATATATGATGAAGAATGACATTTGGAATACACAAATACACATGTATAGTGGAGAAAATAACTTTTCGATACCCTGAAGTAAGTTTTTCTTAGTGATTTAAAATTGTAATATAAATACTCCCTTTGCAAGTACGTGTTTTTTTTTTTTAATATTTAATCTCGTCATTTTTAAATTAATACTGATCGTTAGTTATCACTTTTAAGTGTCTCGTTAATCAAAATTTATAATTTAAGTTCAAAAGCCTGGCTGGGGTCGATTGTAACATCGGCAGTCGGGGTCGGTTGTACCGTGACAGAACCGAATAGTGACAAAGAAGATGGATAATATTGTCTTGTTTACACGGAATAATATAGCACAGCACAAACAAACAAATGAAAAATAGGTGGAATGTACTGAATGTAAGGATTGATCACATGAAGAATGTACCAGCCAAAACGTTTTCCATTTCTGTCACAATTGCGATACCGCATAATTGGTTATAAATTTTACTTTTTTCCATTTACTATTATAATTAAAACTAATAAATATTTTAATTTTGTAAAGTTAAATTTGTGCTACTATCAACTCCATGGAGTGTTACAACCGACGTGTAGTCGGGGACGGTTGTAACACTTTGTCCGCTTCTCAATTTTTAGTAATAACCTGGATATTACTTGACAAACAGCGAAGCTGTTGTGGCTCAATAAGTGTCAGATAATTAAGTAACATTTTCGTATAAAAACTTTTGTTGTAACTTTAATAGTTTTTGCATAATCGTATTCCAAAATCAAAGTGTTACTACCGCCCCCGGTCTACCCTACGAAAATAGAACGAGATATAATAAATCGTACCTTAAGGGGTCGTTCTTAAATTACGTAAGAGTAATTTTGGCAATTTCTTACCGCCTCCCTCTCCCAGTATAAGAATTTGTAAGCTTTTATATTCCTCCCCCCTTCCCCCTATCTTGAGTAATTTTCTTTACATTGCATTTTTCAGTTATTAAAATTCTCTTAAAGGTTTATATAATTCATTTAATATATATTGAAAATTAGGTTAAAAAAATATTTTACCCAAGACGCTACTTGACTCCCTGTCCCCCCTTTCTAAGACCGTAAGAAATTCGCGACACCCTCCCCCAAAAGCCTTACGTAATTTAAGGACGATCCCTAATCACAGATTGTAAAAAGTACAAAGTAAAGAAGTGTTCGAAGACAATCAACAGAACGCTAAGCTTCCCCGCGCTGCTGTCCACTGTACTTTTCAAATAAACCGAACAAAGTGTTCCGGTGTATAAAGCGACCAAGTACGAAATTGTTCTCTGGCCAAGGAGAGCATTAAATTACCACAGAAAGGCGCGGCTCGCCCGAATGTAGGAAAGTGGAGCGGATAGGAGCGCTTTTAATTGGAAAGTCGAAACACAGATGCGACATCGAGCGTGGCCGATATTAACTTCTGGCTCTCAATAAAAAGGATCTGGGCTGGGTAGCGAGGAACTAAAAGGCGAAGGGCAGCGCGAGGGGGGGGGGTAGGTTCGTTCCAGCGAGATCGACGAGGTGGAGATACTGAATTTTCTTTTTCAACGAATATTAAAATGAGAGTGAAACAGAAGTTCCGCTATATCTGGCGGTGAGAATCGGCACGTCAGGTTGGATAGTCGGATCGGGACGGGGTGGAAAGGGACGGAGGGGGAGGCAGATGGAAGCAGCCGAGTACGGATGGTGACCCCCGTGACAGAATGATAATAATCCCTTCGCCGTATTCTTTCATTTCCCTTTATTATCATATTATTAAAAGAATCCCCCGTGAAATGTTATTAAAATCGTTTAAACGTCGCGTGCCACGGGCACCGGCATTGTCCTTTAATTTAATAATATTAAGCGCGAAGTTTTCAGGGGGGGGGGACTTATGGGAATGGAAACGGCGGGACGGGCAGACACCCTCTCTTCGATTACAGTGATCTTCGTAATGCACCGAGACCGCACGTACCATTATTCCCTCTATTTTTTCACTAACGACCATCGCGCCATATATCTTGCGCGATTGTGGGGCACGATACACACGACCCAGGTTTGAGTAGCAACAAACGATAAATTTCGTACTCGAGGTTCAACGAGCAAATTGAACTCGATGAGCTTTCTCATTCCGTAGAGGGTGTTTAGTTGCAATAGATGCGCGTTTAATTAGATAGCTGTTAATCAGGTAAAAAGGGAACGAACGTAGTTACAAATTTGTAAATGTCAGATTTTATTAGAACACATTAGGGGAGAGTTGCCAATATCGTACTGGTCACCTAAATCGTACCTCATCAATTTCTCAGTAATTAATGAATATAAACAACATTTGATGATAAAAATATCAACAAATAGAAACAAAACCTTTTGAGCTTACACCCTATTTTGTGCGTGCCATAAACATTAAAAAAAATCAGGTATGATTGATGTAACTTTTTACCAGTTTATTTTTGCTGATAATAATCAAACAATGCAATTTTGTCCTGTATTTTTGTATTTTTCTAAAAGCGGGTTTAATGTAGAATATTTTACATTCATTTTAAGTACATATTACATTCATTATAAAGTTTAAATTGATATTTATAAATAAATTGACCATGTTTCCTAAATCGTACCACT
The DNA here is from genome assembly GCA_947577245.1 of Andrena bucephala. Classification (NCBI taxonomy): domain Eukaryota; kingdom Metazoa; phylum Arthropoda; class Insecta; order Hymenoptera; family Andrenidae; genus Andrena; species Andrena bucephala. Next base: position 12,856,790 of record OX387715.1, read on the forward strand.
ACAATCGTACGAGTAGGATTTGACAACTCGTATGTTATATAGTTTATGTACATATATCATATTCATAGGTGATTGTGGCCTGTGTGTGATCCATATACACATGTATATGTAACTATATAATAATCATTACTTTATATTGAATATTTTATTTATTTATTTATTTATTTATTTATTTATTTATTAAACGGTACAAGCCCATTGTGACATCCGAAGGTGCATGCACTAGTGTACAGACTATGTGAAGTATAATACATACAAAACAGAAATATATTTACTGATATTTTCTACTCTATTTGTTATTGATACTATTTTTAGTGGAGGTTCGATTTAGGAGACCGGTTGCCTAAATCCTACCTTTTACAGTATGTGACAAAACGATTAATAACAAATTAATTTGTTCTGAACAAAAGGTTAAGCGTATAATAGTAGGTGCCTAAAAGATCAAGCTACAATATCCAATAGCCATTTGCGTTCAAATTAGTACCAAATATGAAATGTCTTAAGTGGTACGATATAGGCAACCCTCCCCTATATTTGCAATTTATTTTTTCAAGAAGTAAAAGCAAGATAGTGACCTGCATAATTAATTATTATTCTTAATTTGTGCGAACAAATCTGCGAGCCACTGTAGGTCTTGATAATCCGAAATGATTAACTTTGTCATTCAGGTTACCTTGCCCCTTTTCACGAGGGAGTTTCAGTTAAGTTTCTATCAGTGTTTCGGTGACATCGCACAAGATATTTGCCTCGGCAATTTGAAAATTGCTTCCTGCCACGAAATCTCGGCCAGCCAGGTGCCCCGAGTCCGTCGTCTGCGAAACTGACGATCCAACCGTGCTCCCAGGAAGAGTCTCGAAGAATGCTGGCTCGGGACACCGGCGAGGAAGTAGAACGAATCAACGTCATTAGCGGCGGCCGATTTCTATGCGATGGATGTGCATCGAGGCGCAACGAGGCAGGCCAGTTGCACGTTCCTCCCGTATCTAATGATAAATAGATCCCGCCTTTCAGAGGCCGTCGAAGTCTGTGCCACGCAGGCGTCCGCAGGCTTGTTTTGCATATATAGAAATCGGGCGCTATTAAAGTTGTATTACCATTCGGAAGCTAAATGGAAAACCTCTCACGCCCCTCTACTGTAACCTTTTACCCCTGGTTTATACGAAGAAGTTTTATTTTCTCCCTCTCGTTGATGAAATTAATCTTTTTTTAAAATGCGAAAGTGGAAATTTCTGTGACTTTGAATTTTTATAATATTTCTTAATGAGAGGTACCTGCGTGGGATCTCTTGAATGCTGAAAGTACTTACTTTCTGCCTGTATGCAAGAAGTAAAATTCAAGGAAAGATGATGGCGAAAGGAAACGTTGGTTTAAAAAGTAAAAGAGACGTGTGTTGAATGGAAGGGGTGGAAGCGGAGGTCGGCTAAATGGCTGGAGCAAACGTTTCGGGTAGAATGGACTGACGCAACGAGACGAAAGTGGATGACAGATCGTCTCTCTGTTCCGCGAATAGGCGTGCGATGATGGATTATGGAGAAGCGACCTACGCCGTTGATTCGCAGCTATAGACACATCGCACCTTTGCGCCCGCTCTCTGCTGACATTCCTGCAATTGTCGTGAATAGGGGTGGTCGGCATTTCCATGCCTCTGCCTCTAAATCGATCGCGAATCATTGGCCAATTTTATGGGAAGCTTTTCTCCTCCTTTGCGGCGTGATCGAGTAACTGCCTCTCTCATCTAATCCTCCTCATTAAATTCAGTAGAAACACCGGCGATATCTAATCTGAACGTTGTCTTTAAGCCGGGAATCCACCAGGAAGCTAAGCAATGCTATGCCATGCTTCGTTTTAAAAAAATTAGCTTCGACACATTCTTATGGAACCGTTTCCACCGAAAGCTAAGCTAAAATATAACATAGCATCGCATAGCATAGCTTACAAGGGAAAATCCCGTACACGAAAATTCAAAAAATTCTGAAACTTTGTGAATTTGTAGGGGATTTCCTTCTGATTACAACGTAATTTTTGTTTACTGCCCAAATTCACTCGAAGGGGGTGATATTAATCCCTGAAAATTCGGCTATTTTCCGATTTTCTGTTATAACTCGTGAACCGTAAAATATTTTTTTACCAAATAGTAGATCTAATTAAAAGAAGTAACTTTTTTCTTGAAACTTTTTTTCTATCTCTTACAGTTCGCGAGTTATAACAGAAAATTGGAAAATAGCCGGATTTTCAGGGGTCAATTACACCCTCTTAGAGTGATTTTGGGCAGCAAACAAATATTGCGTTATAATCAGAAGGAAATTCCCTACATATTCACAAAGTTTCAAAATTTTTTGAATTTCCGTATTCGGGATCTTCCCTTGTGAGCTTAGCTTCCCGGTGAATCCCCGGCTTTAATATGTGCGTTGTAACGTTTAATAGTTCGCAAGTCTGTTTCTCGAATTAAGAAAAATAATAATAAAACTGTGAACAGATTTGCGAATACAGAGTAGCAAAATAAAGTAGAGGGGTGTACAGTGCTGGAAATATTTACTGCATCGCTGGGAATAGACACGTTATTATTTATACCTCCCTTATTATTAATACTAGGGAAATATTATTCCAAAAATGTATAGCTCACTATCTTGATCAAAATAAGTTTCATGAATTATTTTATCAATCATATTGCTATGAAAATTCTGTCTACTACGTAAATTACAGTCATGCAATAAATATTTTCACGCAGGTACTATAGGTATAGGTTTGTATGGTAAATCAGAAGGAATTTCTTTGCATCATTATTCCCCTCTTATTATTCATATATAATTTCGTTACAAGTTCTTCTTGAACTCAACTCGGAATTAGCGTTCGATCGGATTCTAAAAAGAGGTGTAAACAAAGTCCTGCGCGAAGCCTCTCGGTGAGCGCAGTTTTTGAGATAAATCTGTCCGTGAGCCGTCGTGGGACACGCACGACGGCACTGGATGATCGGGAAGAAATAATGAACGATTGTGATAATCGACAAGTCACGTCCCGTGGCGCGCTCGCGCGGTCACGATCACTTTCACAGCGTGAGCCTCCGATCGCCGGGGATGAATCGAAGGGCCCGTGGTGCGCGTAAGGGGTGCGCGCCTTGGATGGCAAAGGGACGTTATTTTATGCCTCTCTATCCATTCCACTCTGTCTGTTCCTCTCTGCCTGGAAAGCCAACAATTAGTCGGCTGCTTATGTCCGTGATTAATGGACATCTACGAGTGCAGCAGGCGTGCTCCAGCAGCGGGCGACGAAGAAGAGAGGGGGCTAAAGGGAGACAGAGGGGCTAAGGGGGCGAGAGAAAGCGTGACAGAGTTAGTTGCGAGTGGTGATAATATTCCATTAGACGCTATTATATTCATCGCGGGACAATACGTGAGCTGCTGGCGCAAGGGGTGCGCCTTCCTCCGTAGGTGCCATTCATTTCTCCGACTCTTCCTTCCTCTCCCAGATCTTTATTTAAAAGAACAATTACCTGGCTCGCGAGGCCGGTTAATCGGACTCCGTGTAGCCGCAGCGCAGCGAAACCGCGGCATGGAAATGGCCCCTGTCCGCGCAACAGTGTCAATAACAATTTACATCTGTCGTGCACTTTTTTCCCCTCCCCCCTCGACTTGTAATTCGCTGCATAAGTTCGGGGACAAGTTGGAATCGCTGGAAAGGCAAACACGTCCGCATGCATATGCACGAGAGACGACTAAACTAACCAACCAGTCAACCACCCAGACGTCACCATCACAAAGAGGCCATGTCACGAGCTGACACTATTGCTATTCTAAGCAAACACGATGTAAGCAGCCTTTTTCACCGCGGCGCCGACCGGCAGTCGCACAAAGCGGACGGGCATGTAAAGGATAATATTTTGAATGTGTAACGAACGGTGCATCGCGAATCAGCCACGAAAACCGAGCGAAAAGGGCCTGGAATATGTTTCTGTGTCTCTTCCACCGTTTGCGCTCTGCTGTCTGTTCGGGAAGTCGCTGAAACGTGGCAACAAAAAACAGCTTTACCGCGCAAAATGAATAGTAGCTTTTGGATCGTTTACAAAGGCAATTATGCAGTGATACGTTGCCAAAATGGATTTGGGTAATTACTTCACTGCCTTTGGAAAGGGGTGGCAGTTAAGCGGTTCCATATCTAAAGTTCTTTTTAGGAGTTTTATTTAAGAAAAAAATAAAACAAATACTTATTGCACATGAAGGTCTTAAAGTACACAGAAAATTTTTTTACGATAATTTTTGTGTTAAATTATTGACAATTTCTGAGGTTATCAGCATATCTCCTTTAAACATCGATAGATCTGAAACATAAAATGAGATTCTTGTAAAATAATGTTGCCATTCTTTTCGTGTTTTGTTTAATTAATTTTGTATACACAATTACAGAGCGGAATTTCGAAGGAGAAAAATTCATTTAACTTTGAAGTGCCACAGATTGTTTATTTTTTCAAATTAGAAAAGAAGATTGGTTATTATACCTGCGTGTCCGTGTTTCGTGATAAAAGAAAAATTCATTCTATAGCAGCGAAAAGAGAGCACGAAAATCAGGAAGGGTTGAATGGTATTACGAAATCGAGATAATAATGTGAACTTTGCAGTAGCTCGTTAAATCATTGCAACGCTGTTTAGTGGATTTATTCAAGACAATTACTTTGCCAACACCCGTAGCTTCTTCTCAGCAAAATAATATCTTAAAAAGTATAGTTAGGAGGCTTGTACCTATATAAACAATATTTCTTTCAATCTTTCGTTCGATAAACTCTGAAACGAATACCTCCGGTATTCTTCCTAAATACAATTTCCAATATTTTCTTCTCCGTGTTTCCCTTTCTCTCGCCACACAGCGAGGAAGGACGTAAATCACGCAGAGCCGACAACTCTATGACAGCTACTTAAAGCTTGCGGTTTCCCATAGGACTATTTGGCCAGATTAGCCCCGGTAAGTGTGCTCTAATCCTGTTAAAATGTTTGCCAACAGGGAGGCTGTGAGCACATTCGAATTGTGCTCCTCTTACGCCGATCTACACGATGTTCGTTTATATTTGCACAGCTTGGTCAAACATTGGAGTGTGCCTTTTAGTAACCCCGACGCCTCCGGGGCAAAAAGAGGGCACAGCGTTACGGGGATTATATTTAACGTGCATCGAACGGGACCTATTGTGGCCACGAATATTTTCTAATCGCTGGAAGCATAAACCGAATTTATATTTCATAGTACACGGGACTGTTCAATAAACTAATTTTCCAATTTCCTTCGCGCCTGGGCTTCCCAATAAAACCCTATAAGGTAAGTGTGGGTAATAAGGCCCACCTATCATTTATCCTTGGTAGGTCAATCTACAATACTGGTAGTTTCATTTATTGCTTTTATTAGGGTGACCTGTCCAGTGAGTGAACACTTAAGCTGCATGTCTCTTAAAATTAGTATTCAAAAGTTATTATTTAATCCCCTGAATGATATTGCTGTAAGCGAGCTGTTTTATTAATAAAGTCAGACATCCCGGAACACAATTCTAGCAATGTTTGATAGTTATAACTTTCATTAAAAGTCTGGCAGAGGATTAAATAAAAAATGGGCAAATTACGTGGTGGTTAAAATGGGTGGTTAGGTTTCCAATGTATTTAGACGATTTTTTGTGTAAATAATTTTTCATACTCCAATTGCAATAATATTGTTGATTTGATACTTTACTAGTCTTATAAGATTATAATTGCGCATAGTTGAAATTTAATTTCTGGGGTGGGTTAACCTAATTTCCCACACTGGCGGCGAAAGTGTCAAAAGAAAAAAAGACCGGGTAAGCTGTTCATTCATTGGTAAAGTAAGAAATGTCCAGTGAATGAACGGCCGTTCATTCATTGATATTCACTGGTATCTCCCATCCAATGCATGAACACCTAAGAAACTCGACAAATTCTTAGAAATCTGTTATTTTATACAGTATTTTTCGCTAAAGGAACATATAACAATGTAATTATAACCGCAAATTTATCATAGGACCATTAAATGCACCTCAATATACAAATTGTGAACATCACGTAACAAGCCTTGCCTTGAACTTGTGGGACGCCATGAGGACAACTGTTAAACAAACGGAATTAATACCGTATCGGTTATAATTAAACAGAAAAACGCTTTTGCGAGATATCTGTAGGTCTCCAGTCTAAATGTCAGTGTCAGTTTCAACGTGAAGTTAATTTAAATAGGCGTTAATTTTTCGTATTATATGAGCAACGTTCACTCACTGGGGGGTGTTCACTCACTGGACAGGTGACCCTACATACGAAAATGTCATTCGAAGAGATTCCGCGCGGTTAATATAACATTTGTCGGCTGTAAATTCAAGAAATTTTTCGCTGGCTAGCGTTGCTACAATTATAAGAATTACGTCGGTTTCTTGGCTGTGTATTGGGAGTATTTATTATCCAATTACTGTACAACTATAGGTATGTATAAGTACATATGTTGGCAAAATATTCCCAGAAAATTGATGATTTTGTAAAGTGTACGCTTAAGGGGAGGTTCCGGTCTAAAAGTCGATTTTTTTTTTTATTACATTTTTCGATTGTTCAACCTTTCAGGAATACGTGTATAAAAGGATTTGTTGAAATTCGTAAAATTCCCGAAGTTATAGGCATTTGAGTAGCGGCAAATGCATGGGCGCAACACCGGCCACTCGGCGCTCAGGTAAAACTTTAAACGCGTTTTTCTCGAAACAGTGTTCTCAAAACGGTGGGACCTGTATCTCCAAAAGTTATTATCCGATTGGACTGAACCTTTTTTTATTTTGAAGAATATACTTCTGGCTAGGGGGGGGGGGGAGGACCAGACAAAATTACAAAATAGTGAAAATTTATAATTTTTAAAGGCGTGGAAAGGACGAACGGTATAGGGAAAAAGTGACTTCAAACTTCAAGTGTCGTTATTTTCTCAAAAAATGTCATTTTTGTAATTTTTTCTGCTCTCCCCCCCAGTCAGAAGTATATTCTTCAAAATAGAAAAATTTCAGTCGAATCGGATAATAACTTTTGGAGATACAGGTCCCACCGATTTGGATGAATTTTTTGACGCCTTGAATTTAACGACTCCCTAGTGCCGTCTGCAATGATTAATTATAAAACAAAAAATATATTTCTATAATTTAAGACATCCTTAATACAATGCAACAAGTCCCATTAAATTATACATAGTAGTTTTTCTTTAATTAATTCCTAAAGATCACCTATTTTTTGGGGCTCTAGACCGGAACCTCCCCTTAAGGGGGTATACCCATTTGAACCCTCGGAAAATTTGTACATTTTGTGGATTTTTTTACAAGTCAACGGCTTGATGAAGATTTCCCGTTTTTTTACTATCTTTATATAGTAGTATGAACTACTTAAAAAAAAGTTTCAGTTAAAAAACTATTGTTTTTCGGAAGTTATGCATACATATCCGAAAGTCTCTCGATTTTAGACGGCTAAACGGTGGGCCTGAAAACAGCTGTATGAAGTGTCCGAAATCAAAAACAATAAAATCTTTTTATTAAGTATGTCAATGGCTATCATCCAACGGGGCCGATTTTGAAAATTTTGAAAAATAAAGAAATGGTGAGAGATCAAAGGTAAAGTTACATTTTTCTAAGAGAAAAGGCCACCTTTTTTCTTTATAAATAATAAACCGGGAATCGGAATAAAAAAAGCCCTTGCTGGACGATATGGAATCTTATTACGATCCTGCATGCAAAATTGGAAGTGAATTGGTTGAACGTAGCGCGAGTTTTTAGGCCCACCGTTTAGCCGTCTAAAATCGAGAGACTTTCGGATATGTATGCATAACTTCCGAAAAACAATAGTTTTTTAACTGAAACTTTTTTTTTAAGTAGTTCATACTACTATATAAAGATAGTAAAAAAACGGGAAATCTTCATCAAGCCGTTGACTTGTATAAAAATCCATAAAATATAACCCCCTTAACATATAACCTCGGCAATGAGGAAGTGACAAAACAGATAATAAGGCCCACCAAAATATTAACTGGGCTTTAAGGCTGAGGAAGTAACCAGAGACCCCTTCCAAAGGAGGAACGATATTGAGAAAAGCTCCGAAGCACGTGTCACTTCAACCAGAAGAAAAAAGACCAGATTGTGTGAACGAGAGCCCATGCCATCACACCTTCAGGAGAAAAAAAACGTGGACGGCAACTCTGCAGACAATTGGTTTTGCAAATTATGCAGAACTGCAGTCAAGAGTGATATGCGACAGTGTGTCACGTGTGTCATCTGGATACACGAGGATTGCGTTGGGCTCACACCTGAGCAAGAATATATCTTTGTTTACCCTAATTGTACATACGGCAATGTGTGCGCAATATTCCTGAAACATTGCACAAACGTGGCCATTGCAATATTGCACGGCAATGTTTCCACAATGTTGCAGGAATATTGCAATGCCATCTGCAACCAAACGGCAACATTGCAATGTACTGCAACGTTTGTGCAACGTTCCTGCAACAAAGTGTGCTGTAGGGGTACCTGCACTACACGAAACAAAGCCCGTTTACAAGGTTTTTAAAAACCTATTAATTTTCGTATCAGTTGTGTTCATATATTGTTACAAATATTACAGTTTATAGTTTAATGGCCACAGATTTCTACAAAAAAAAAAACAGTTTTCAAGAATATGTACGAGTTTCTTTTAAAAAAATTATACATCCTTGGGCGAGCCTTATTACCCGCAGTTTGCCTTACCAGCAAACAGTGGATACACGTAGAAATGAGATCCGCAAGTTTCTGGTTGCCCTTATTCAAAAGCCTCCGCCACGCCATTGCGAGACGATCCATGTATAATGTATATACCTTTTTTTCCTTCCTGTTACACGCACAGCAGCCCCGAGTGCCCGTCCTTTAATTTATACATCGCGAAGCCGTGTTACGCGCCAGAACGTCACCGGCGGACGTGGCAGCGGGCGATGTGTCATAATAAAATTCTCGACTTCATGTCAGGCAAGTAGGGCCCAATAGGCATTATGCCGATTCCATTATGCCATATTATTGTCGGTCACCCCGAAGGAGATGACTGATGACGCGAGACACTCCGCACAATGGCGCGAAATGGACGTTAGGCAGCCGTGCGATCTTCCGTTCCGAAAATCGCCAGCCGGGGGTAGAAGGAAAAAAAAGAAGGGAAAGGATCGTTTCGACTGGTGTGAAAGGTGGCTCGAAAGGGGGATGAAAGAGAAGTGGGCGGTATAATTCGATCGTTTCCGAAAATGTAGAAAAAAAAAAGGAGAGGGACGGTACGGGGGGGGGGGGGTTGACGGCGGCAGGGGCACGAGCGCGAGGTCGATTTTTTACCTACTTCTCCTCGTTTTTGCCTGGGGAAAATGGGGTAAAATGGGGTAAAATCTGCTCACACCCAGCCGAGCTCATTGTCGGCGACCTGACTTCTGCCGTCGTTATTAGGCAGCCTATCCACGAACGTCCGACATCCCGCAAATGTACCGGGCTAACCGACTCCTGTTACAAATGGCACGCCGACAATGTGGACAAGTCGATGTAGAGCAGTCGATAGAAATACATCAAACACGTGCGATTAACGTATTAGTGGTCTTGAAATGTCTGCCTTCCCCGGGGCGAATTTTCTATAGCCATTCAGCCAGGCGACAGAACGCTGGGACCATTATTTATCGAGTTTCTGTTTCGAGTGATTTTTAGTTTGATTCGTATCGCGGGTGACAGGCCCCACGTTGTATACCGGAATAATATTAAATTCCAGAGGAATATTAAAACGCATATAGCATTGATGTATACAAGCGACGGGGTAGTAATGAAATTAATCGGCCAGCTTTTATCCAGCGTTTCTTTTACTACTGCGGGCTTGGTAATTGAGAAAACAGCTTGTGCCGTGGTACACGCACGCAGTGATGTACAGATACAACTATTTCGCGTGGGCGTGTATAGCGATAATAACGAGCCAACTAATGCTCCCTTTTGTACCACCTCCATTGAGGAGGACAGTCGGAGGAACGACGTTAGAGGATAAGAGGCGCCCAGTAGCGTATTTTATAAAGGTGTTCCAGGCCAGCGTAGAATATAAATTCTGAAACTTCGCTGTTCCTTCGACACCCATAAATATCCTTGCATAATAGACCATTAAACTCGCCCTGAAGAAGAACGTCACTGTAGCTCGTTAACCCTCTAAATCCGGGCAACATATACGTTCTGTATATTTTTCGATTGAATCCAGGGAAAAATTTTTGCTTTGAAAAAAAAAAACTAAATTAACCCCCAAGAGATTTTCTTATCACTTTCATCTAGATTCTAGAATCTAGAGAACAGTCGTTCCCGGCATACAACATCCACCTGAAAATGAAGTCCCGTGCGTCCTCGGGCATTCAAGATAATCGCATCGTCCCTACTGTACGAATTACGTATATAAATATACTTTACGTCGTTGCGCGTGCTCGACGGGGATCCGCGTCCGGTGGCTGATTGTCAGCCCAACGAGGATAGTACAATGATGTTCATCCAGGCTGGCGAACAAACGAAAGCTCGGAATTTTCTGTCGTAGGTACGCTGCGGGACGCGTTTAATACACCACTGTTTTGAGAGGAGCGAAAGGCGGAGAGAAAGGGAAGCTGGTGGCGTCTGCCCGGGGTGGAAGAGGCGGCGAGAAGAGGGTCGTCGGTGCACGGTCGCGAGAGGGTGAGTACCGAAAGAGGACGAGAGTGAGAGAGGGGTGTGTCTCAACGCCTGGCCGCGACATCACCAATTAGTCACCGACGCTTAAAAACAACGGGGCCGCTCCACCTACCTTGCAAACGTGCGAGGCTGCATCCGCGAGGAAGCGCATTTTATCGCGTTCGAATGGAGTGACTTACTTCCATACCATCCGGATTCACCCCTCTGACCCTCCGACCCACCTTCTTTATCGTGCCGCCCCAATCAACTGTACTGCGCGGACTTCGCCCAATTCGATTAATTATTATTAGTTGGCGGTGAATTTTGGGATCGAATTATTCAGCTTTTATAAAAATCCTGTGTGTATCGTTGATTGCTAGAGAATTGCTGTAGCTATATAATTAAAATTAGAATGGAATATAGTTTTCTTTAAGTTTGGTTTTCTTCCTTGGGTCACGAAGGGTTACTTTTCAATTTTGCCTTGCCTCTTCTGTGTTTCTTTCTGTCATTTCGAATATTTGCAAGTCTGTTAAATTTTGCCCCGCGCGACGTGGCGAAGGGGATGGATTTCAAAATGATTTTAATATGAAAACAAGTTTGAATGAAAATATTTGTTACTTTTTAACGATTTTATTTGTCCTATTGTTTTGAGTTTCCGCGACATTTTTGGGGAAATAACCTTGCTTTATATTGCATACCCGACATAAACAGGGGAACTTTCGCGCAATCCGACTTCAGCAATATCATATGCACCGATACAATACGCGCGGTATGAAAAAATAAAACAGAAGCCGATCACGAAAATTCTAAACGCCGTTCAAGCTCGTTTACCGTCTGGACATGAATATGCCTCTAGTATCGAGGTCCGAGCTGTAGATAAGGGTGAAGAAGTGAAGTGAATACAACAAGGGGGTGCCGTAGTCAGGGGTCTTGTGTGTAGCATGGCAGCTGCTATTGACACCTCGATACCCTGACTCAAATGGAACCAACCAACTCGCGTTGCACGGCATAGCTTTGCTGTATAAGGTCCAAGACTGCTTCTGTGTCCGTACCTTTCTGTCGTCCATGTACGTGTGCCCCTAGCATTGCCATTTGTGCAGGAATATACCGGCACTGCAGCACAGAGCGCAATTCAGCAAACTTTCAAGACGATCATCTCCGCTTCTACGAAACGGACACGCGCAGAGTATTTAGCATCTTCTCCCCTTCTTAAATTACCTCCCTAACGCTGGCAATTAATTAGAAAATCCTGCCCCGAATTTGAATAATAACAGGCATAAAGATACGCGGACAATGCGTGTGCTTGAAATATATTTCACCAAGGTAGATCCTAGTTGGGACGAGCTCGGAAAGGGGCACCGAGTGACAATGTCACAACGCAGATGCTCGACGCGTATTAACAAGCAATTACATCGTTCCCGTTACATTAATTATCCGCAATGAAAGGGCCGCGGCGCGTTGCGGAGAATGGATAACTCTTTGTCCGTGATCCGCTCGATTGAACGATTCGGGGCCCGGTTGCACTTCGCGATAAACAGCCCGCTGCCTTCGTTCCAGCCCCTCCGCATAATTCGGTAATTAAAACCGAGTCGGACGAATCGGGAGCGGCTGTATTTCGGAACTAGCCGATTTGCATAACCTGCTCCCGCGCGCCAGGTAGCGAGCGACCAAATAGAGACAAGATACCTAATGTCGTGGAAACTTTTTTATCGCCTCTGCGAACAGCCGAATAACATTAGTATCGCCGCTCGAGCGGTAGAAGACTCGTCGTAGTTTGTACGTAGTAACGCGAATTGCCTCGGACTCGATCGCCCGCCAGCTTGACGGAAACTTTCGGCTGTACTTCAATCCCGTTGTAAGTGCTCTTGTTGAACTGCGATTTTACGCCCGGCAACTGTAGCAGTTTGTAGGGGATGGCTGTTAGATTTCACGCGATCGCTGCATTGGCGTCGCCAGTCTGTGCAATTACGATTACGTGGCCGTGCTTGGCGAGCGATTACGATTCGGCATCGCGGTGGTGTAGGACTCGCAGAGGGGGCCCACTTACAACCGCCTAGGATGTAATCGTTCGTAGATTAAATGCAGACATCGATTCGTACTTGCATACAGCTCGTCGGACCCATACACTTGGTGGCACGCGACCGATCCATAGAAATCCTTTATAGAGGTGGCGTGCGGCTGACATTTCTGGACGAGTGTTCCTGACTGCCCGGCGACATACATACGCGAAGACAGATAGCAACTATAATGCCGTACGTTTGACCTTCCCATGAAACATCTCGTCCGTGGGGCCCTTTAAGACACTCGGAGGGGCACTTCCATCCGCCCATTATCTTCCTCTGTTACTTGTAATCCCTCGCAGATGACTCTTCCATGCTGGCCGCATGGTTCGGAAGAGTGGTAGTCATCGGGTTCAAGTATCGCATCGTGGGTCTGTAATAAACATCCGGCGAGATTGTTCGGAATCGATTAGCGAAGGACAGTGGCAAGTGTCTTTATGTTTGTAGAAACCTTTTGCGGTAATGTTCGTATAATAGTAGGGAAACCGTTAAGGGGGGATTGCGCCTTGTTGGGCCGAAAAATTGGTAATTCTTTAAGAATTTTTTGTACGAAAACGGTTCGGGAAATTAATTTCAGGTTTGGCAGGCTGTTTTATTGTATCTTGAAATATTGTTCTGGATTTTTGTGTGACAGTGAACAAAAAAACATGGCAGATACAGAGAGAGAGAGCGTTGAAAAATAATCGGGTGGCCCTGGCGTTGACGAAAAGTACTGTAAGGGTTATCCGAAACACAAAAAGGAAAAGAGATTCTTAAATTATATGAATGTGGCTGTGGGAGGTAGTAGATTTATTGCCGTATCTGTTACCGTTTCTTTTTAAACGATTTTATTCAGCTTCGACCCTCTGTTTGTATGTTTGTTTGTATGGTTCAAATCTGGCAACTCAAATTTAATCCACTTCCAACTATCCAATTGTCTTGAAACTTTGCAGGCGTGCGTAGTTTGGATGACAATAGAATATTTAAAAAAAAAATTAACCCCGAGCGGGTGAAAAAATTACCCAGTCATCAATAAATATAACCCATAATCACAAATCCAAACGAGTTGAAATCAGCCACTCGCGCTCTTTACGAAAACGATAAAAAGCCGCTGCGTTCGGGTCGCTAGTCGCATCGCGATTATTAAATAAAAGATATTTCTAAAGAAGTCTGAGCTGCGAAATGTAAATCCATAAACACTAAAAACTAGAAAATAAAAAATATATATAAAAAAAAATTTATGTTAAACGATTTTATTAAAAATGCACTAAAAACTAAACAATAATTATTTTCTTGTACTGCAATTTCGATGGTGTTTTTTACTTTAAATGAAATCGTGGTGCAGGGTATCTCACAACAAATTCATTTCGACGCTTGATGCTGTGTTAAATTGATTCATATTCTGTTATGAAAAATCCTGCTCCACGATTTTATTTAAAGTGAAAAACACCATCGAAATTGCAGTACAAGAAAATAATTATTTTTTAATTTTTAGTGCATTTTTAATAAAATCTTTTAACATAACAATTTTTTTTTATATATATTTTTTATTTAAAGAAGTTTTCCCGATTTTGAGGCAAAACATTTCTCTGACTCGAATCAGGGCACTTCATCTTCTTCAAAAGGCTGCCATTTTAACATTTTTTTATTTTTCTTAATGCATCTACTACCCTTAAATCCCCCCTTAAGTGCTCTCATTGTCACTTATTCCAATGCTTTCCGAAATTACCTAACAAGGGAAGTTGGGATACCCGAAAATTCAGAAAATTATGCAAGAATAGTTCATTCGTAACACATAGCTATTTGTGTTGGTGTCATTGTGTTGTTTTAGAGGGTGATGCCACTCCTTGAAAAAGATGTAGAATCTTCTTTTTCGTGGAATATCTCGAGAGCGGTGAGAGATATCGAAAAGAAGTATAAAGAAAATTTGCATCTTTTTTTATATTTACAAAACCGTGTAAAAATAATTATTGAAAAAGTCATTCTTTTCAAGTTACCTCCACCACCAATCCTTAATTCCATAATTATTTTTACTCAGTTTTGTAGATATAAGCAAAAAATGCAACGTTTCTCGAAACTACTTTTCGATACCTCTCACCGTTCTCCAGATATTCCACGAAAAATAAAATTCTACATCTTTACTCATAGCACCATAAAAAAATATGTTTGCCTTACGCACGAACTGCTCTACTTGCACACAAAGTTGCACGATCTTCTGAATTTCCAGGTTGCCCAACTTCCCTTATAAATATAATTGCAAAGAAACTTCGTTATTCGCGACATGTCCGCGGAACTCTCGCACGCACGATATTTCTTGAGGGTTGGCCTGCCGGCAAGTATCGTGGCACGGTGGATAACGGGATTCAGACGGCACGGGGCAAAAAGGACAGGAGAAATTGACAGGAGCGGAGATATAGAGAGATAGAGTCACTGGTAAGTGGAAAACTAATAGAACGTCCCGACAATGGGTTTGGCTTGATTTTCAAGCCGCAATCAGCCGCGGTTCCACGTTTTCCTGGTGGCGTTTGTTGTTCGGCCGCTCGTCAGCCGCAGGCCGCGTCCCTGTGTACGTTTCCTCTCGTCTCCTACGTTGCCCGTGCACGTACACCGCCGGGGCCGCCACTGTGTGCCGGTGCCACGGGGGCGGCGGAGGCCGCATTTTTCCACCCGGCACCTGCAGTTTAAATAAACGAACCGCCCACGTTCTTTCTCCCTTTCACTTCGGCCGACCGAATGAAAAACGAAGGAACGAAACGGCACGGGCACGGCAGCCAATCGGCGGAACGCCGGAGAACAGGTGAATCGGACGTTAGGTATGTATACGCGCAATTCCGCGATACACGTACGCACGCGCTTGCGTATCGCCTTTTCGCCGCTTTCCCGGCCGCCGTCTCGTCCACTCGTCCATCCGGATCGTTTCGTTTCCCGTCTCCGCTTGTTAAACAAATGCTCCGCGCTCGCCACCTCGCCGGATTCTTCCCCGGACTCGCATGCACGGAAATATTTATTGCGCCGCTCTGAAATTCACGTAGTAATCGACTCGGAGACAACTTGTTTCGGCCTAGATAGCGAGCTATATGGTTGAGGACTTTGCAGTAAGAGGGGTGCAGCTTTACCAACTTCGAGTGAATTAGAAAAAACTGGTATATAAAATTAGTGCTTTGATTTAATTTTAAAAAGAGAACACTAATTGACAAATATATGTTTTCATAGAATATAGAGAAGTTGTTGAGTTGATATGCTTTTATTTCTATTTTTGGCGAAAAAATATTCTATATTAAAAATATTAATATTTCTAATATTTCTAATATTTCTAACATTTTTAATATTTCTAATATTTCTAACATTTTTAATATTTCTAATATTTCTAATACTTCTACTAATAAAAATATTAATATTTCTAATATTTCTACTTAATAAAAATCATAATATTAAAATTAATAGTTCTATTTTTATTTATTTATTAGCAATAAATCACTCATTTATTATCGGATTTGCACCAAACGACGTAGAATTTTTTTTAAATATATTACACTTCATAACTCAAAATCTGTCAAGAATGGAGTTGCACCCCTCTTGCTGCAAGGCCCTTAATTTTGCAATAGGTAATATTTTCCCAGTACTAATAAAATAAGCAGATATAAGTGATAACGTGTTTATCCGAGTGACGCAAATGGCGAACCTCTGCATTCGTCGCCCCATTCGTGACATTCTTATATCTAAATAGGATGTGAATTCATCACACAGTGATGACAATATAGTAATCTTCCTGCCCACGCGCGAATGCTTTCCTAATCCATCGCCAATCCTTTGCACGATCTAAAGTCACGTCTGTTACTAATAGACCCCTCCGCGTGCAACGTGCAATGCCACGGTATAATATCGGCGCTTTCACAGAGAACATCTTAATTGGCAGATTCAGCTCCGAATGGAAAGCAATCGAGCCGGGTTGCCGAGCTATTCCGGGAATAACTTGGGTTGTCCCTCGGAGGGATCCGTATTCCTCCCTTCCGATAAAGAGCAAATACCACGTCTGAAATATATATCAGCGTGTATCGGCACCGCATTACGTTATGCTTAGACGTGCGCAACAATACAGTCATATAGGTCGGATATAAGCTTCGAGGCTCTTTCATC
The DNA here is from genome assembly GCA_947577245.1 of Andrena bucephala. Classification (NCBI taxonomy): domain Eukaryota; kingdom Metazoa; phylum Arthropoda; class Insecta; order Hymenoptera; family Andrenidae; genus Andrena; species Andrena bucephala. Next base: position 12,873,641 of record OX387715.1, read on the forward strand.
TTATCGCGGTATCAACGTCAAACGCACCAGACGCCCGACTCCGCTCGGCTCGCTCTCTGACTGCTTTCCACCCATTCTCATTCCCCGGTACGTATCCAGGCCGAGCCAGGAGCCAGTACCTAAACCTAAACCGTGGCCTCGCCGGATTGTAACTTATCGCCTTCCGCGATACACGTACGAAACGCAACCTTTGTATAAGTTTGGCTCGACCCCCAAATACGCGGGTATTAGTTTCTTCTCGATTTCAGCTCTTATAACTTTGGATAAGTATTCGACGCAGGCTGGAGGGGCGAAGGGACGATGTACCTTCGAATACCACCCCGGCAAATGTATTTTTCCAAGTGAAAGAGCATGAAAGATAGGCGTTAAAAAAGTGTGCGCGTCGGTATAGAGTAATTATGGGAGAGATGCCGCAATTTTATGCGGGATTGATTCCGTGCTGCATCGGAAAATAAGTTGACAAAATGTTGTTTTTCGTGTTTAAATAGTGTTTTAAAATAGGTACCGTGATATCTCAAGGCAAATTATTTCTTTTTTGACAAATCTGATAATCTAAACATATTCGTGGACTTTTTACTCTGTTTCACATTTTATTTTTATTTTATATGCAATGAATGTGGAAGAAAGGAGAAAAGTAGAATATCTGTACCTATTTGTTTTTCCAATATTATTGTATTTTATAACTGTTTAAAATAAAAATATGTTTCATTTCGCTTTGCGTTTGCCATTAAATAAAAAGTTAAAATGAACAAGTTTAAATGGAAAATTAAAAATGTCTCGAAATCCGTCACCCAACAGAAGAATGTATTTGATTTCAATTTCCTAAGGGTGATAAATATGAAAATTTTTTATTTCCTTCAATGCAAGTGGTAGCGCAATATGTTCAACCAATAACAGTCATCCTCGGAAAGAGTTTCCATTGCAAAATTTAGCCACGGTGTTCTCAATCATTTTTCGTTGGAATATAGAAATCGAATTTCAGTAGCGTAGCCCGCTAAGCGGACGAGTAACCAGAACAGAGCAAACTGGGTTAGGAAAACGATGTTGCCAGAGGGGGATGACGCTTCCTGATCTCTTCAATTCATCGGATAGCAGCCTGGTTGGCGTGCGATGGACTTCAAAGGAAGCAGGCTCGTTTCCTCGGCCGCCCTATCTCCCTACACGTATGCCAGCAATAAGAAATCGAGCCCCACGCATTATGGGATCGGGGCCCACCTCCCGCGGGGTACACGTTCAAAACAGACGCGGCAGAAGTGAAGAGGCCACGTGCGAGCCAGACGCCGCTGGGAGCTTACGAACTGTTGAGCCGCGTAATTTCTGAATCTTCGTGTCGAACGAATTAATGCATTATAGGGATCCAATTTATTTCCTCTCCAACCTACATCTGACGCAGGCACTGTCCCCCTTCCTCTTACATGTTATCAAATCGCAATCCCCAAGTCTACATCAGGTGTCTCCCTCTCTCTCTCTCTAATTAATTCCGTCCCCAGTGATCGAAAGAATCGAAACGCTCCCGGTGCTTTCTATCATCGCCCTACGTGGCCTCAGCTTCCGCGGAAAACCGACACCGACCGGTGGAAGCTGATCAACGAGAGACGTCGAAGTGTCTATACGCACGCGGTACGCGATAATATCGTTAACCCTCGCCTGACCAGGCTTGTTTCCACAAACCTGATAATCCGCGATCAGCTCCGACGTATACCTCCAGCCAGCACACCCACGCGGAAGGCCAGGGGGCCGGGGCCATACAGGCGCGTGTGCAGCGCGCGCGCGGGGGGGGGGGGCACCTATATCTATAATATGTCGACGTATTGGGGACTGAGATTTGGCGGACCCCCTCGACTCGACTTGCGATTATTCAATTCATCGGCCTGTCAAAAGCACCAGTGCACGCTCTGTTCCCCGATCGTCCCCTTTCTCCGTCCCTCTCCAGGCATTCGTCTCCTCTTTTCTTTCTCCGCCGCTCTCTTTCCGTCTCTTTCCCACCGATGCCCCTCTGCTCCCCCTTCTGTTCCCCCTTTGTCCCCCTGCGCCCGATACCTCTCTCTCTCTCTCTCTCTCTCTCTCTCTCTCCCTCCGGTTTCGCGCTCACCCCTCGACGCGTACCCTTCGTTTCTCCTTCTTTCGTCCCCGCCAGCCGCCTCCGCGGTCTCTGTTTCACGCTCGTCCCTCTACTCCGCCCGCCCTCGCCAGGCTACCGCCCAGGGTGGAACGATTAGGAGCAATACGTTGCGATAACTGCCCCTAATATCTCGGCACCGCTGCCATACGCAATACAAATTAGGGAAGCCTACCGTGAAAGCACGCCGGATATTTGATTCTACGATTTTCTCCTGCCGCGCTGGCCCCTCTCCGCCCCCCCCCCCTACCCGCGGCGCTTCTGCAAACGATTCGCCGCTTTCTGGGGCTTGCGAGACGGGCCTCTGTTATGCGATAAATTTATTATTGCCAGACGCACGGCGAGGCTAAACGTTCGCTGATCGGGGTACGATGATTTCTTGGACTTACCTACTGTGACGCGATACAGGCAGCTTGGAACTACTTGAATAAGTAGAACTGGGACGCAGGACAGACAGCCCTGTACAGTATGTAATTCGTCGTACAGTAAATCCCCGTTATTAGCCCGACGAACGGGGCTGGCGGCGGACTTATAGCGGGTTGCCGACATGATTCTCTCTTTCGTAACCGACGGCAACTTCGTGTCTGACTCTTTCGTTTCCTAAGTAATATAGATTGAATTTCGACCGTAAATTGTTCTAATTAGAAGAGATGATATGATTTCGGCGCAATGGTTCCGTCTATTAAACAATTAAATAAAAGCTATTTTGCAATTTTAAGAATTTTTATCAAATTCCAACGCTTCGGTCAATGATTATGACCATTCTCAAGGAAAGTTAGATAAAAAGAAAAATACTGCGTGTGCTTTTATATATTTAAACAGTTATCACGTTCCCAGCAATGAACGTGATAACTGTTTAAATATATAAAAGCACAGGCAGTATTTTTCTTTTTATCCAACTTTCCTTGAGAATGGTCATAATCATTGACCGAAGCGTTGGAATTTGATAAAAATTCTTTCGTTTCCTCTCGATGGTTGTCCGGTTCTCTCACTCTCGTCCGCAGGCTTCCAAGAAACGGTGGGGATAGTCGCCGGGCTGTCAACAGGAAGTAAAAACAGGCTTATAACCAGGGATCGGCGGACTCCAGCTACCAGTGGTGGAGGGGGAAACACCTGCAGGAGCGGTGGTTATGTGTGCGTGACTGACGCAGGCGCAGTTCACCCACACATTACCACCGCTCCTGTAGGTGTTTCCCCCTCCATTAACGGTAGCTGGAGTCCGCCGGTCCCCGCTTATAACAGGGATTTACTGTAATAAACCCGGCGAACGGGACTGGCGGCGGGCGTACGACGCGATTCGGACACTATTCCGTGCGGCCGATGCCGCGAGTGAGAAAACAGAAGAGCGAGCGAGAGGGAACGGAAACAGTTGACACGAAGTTGCCGTCGACTCTTTCGTTCTCTAACTCTCGACCGAATGATTCCAAGAAATGGTGGGGATAGTCACCGGGCGGACTACGCATGGTAAAAGCGGGACAATAACGAGGAATTACTGTACCCGCCACGCGCGGCACAGCTGATGTAAAGAATCGCAGGGGTCCAAGATCCAAGGTCTCGAGGCATTCAGAAATCGGAGACGTAAGTAGAGACGCTGGCCGAGTATCGTCGTTGCCGTTGACCGTAGCTCTCCGATATTATTTCCCGCTCGTATGGACGTGTCAACGACGATCGTGGACACGCGGTGCGTTTTTGTCGCTCCGAGGGGGAGGAGATGTCATTTAAAGTCGCGGCCCGGTCGAGCGGGGGCCGCGGGAAGGACGGAGGAAGAGAGGCCGAGCGAGGGAATTCGAATTTGACCGCCGTGAAAACACCGCGGTGAGCCCCTCACGGCGCATTAGCTGTCATCGCCTTCATCCGACGCTTTCATCGCCCGGCCATGAAACAAATGATCAAAGCGTCAACGCGGATAGCTGTGAATGGACCACAGGATCCCCTCCAACCCCCCCCCCACCCCACCTCCCCGCCTCCCCACCTCCCCCCGTGCCCCGCCTCGATAAAGGCCTGGACCGCATCATCCTAGCACTTGGCCCCGTCCTGTATCCGTCGCGGTCGGAATTCCAATTCGATCCGGCGTGTAATTGGCACGGGGAAAAAGGCCGCAATTTTTAAATCCGCCCGCGACGCTCACCGGCCGAGCCACGGTTGCTCGGCGGGCGACGCGTTTAATTAATTTCCCCGTCCGACCGTTTTCAGACATAAAATATTAAGCGAACGAGCGCGGTATCGGGGTTAATTAAACTGCGCGTACAATACGGTATCGCGTATAATAGTTTTATTAATTCATCACGAGCCAGGGGCAACAGTTTTCAAAGCGGTCCCAATAAAAACACTCCCGCCGGGCGGCTCAAGTGTAGGGGATAATAATTCTACGATCCTAAACAGCTCGATCGTGATCTAGAAGCTTATAGGAAGCTAAGAACAATGCGGAAAGCCGTCGCGCATTTTGGCGAAGCTAAGCGAATCGAAGGGATTAATATTAATTAATTAATTCCCGCTGCGCAATTGTCTACGAACAAAACGCGAGACGGACATTAAGGAATAAGGAGAATAAGACGAATCTAATCCCTCCTCTAATACCCACGCTTTGATGTCGAAATATTCACCCCCCAACCCCCCCCCCCCCCTCCCCTCTCCTCCCCTCCCCTATTCCCCCGCTTCACTCCGCCACCCTTCGTAACGCGCGTTCAAACACTCGCGCGCGAAACTCTAATTACTTAACTGATCAGTTATACTGTTACACGGAACGGAGCTGTGCGCGGCACAGAGAGGGACACATCATCGATTAACCTCTCCACTCGTTTACAAGCCCGTTGCCCCTTTGTAACGGCGTAAGTAGTGGAGTAACGCGGCTGGAGGTGCGGTGACAGCGTAATTAATTTCGCGCACGCCGGAAAGTTGCATAATGAAACGCGTGAAGTGGGTACGCGTATAATATCCTTCGCGCGTGTCAAACGATGCCGAAATGGCAAGAACACTGGCGCCGGGATGCCAGTACCTGCTAGGCAGCCCGTTCATTCGTACACCCGTACGTGTGAACACGGGCGTGTACACACGCCGCGCCGAACTGACGGCGAGGAGGAGCAGAGGCGGAAAGTGGCGAAGGACCGCGCGATAGGGGGGTTGGTTGCAGGAAGGACAGAAGGGTCGAGAGCCGTGCCGAGAGAGAAGTATTTCGGTAAAGCGGAGGCGGAGACAGATTTTAGCTGGGCAACGCGTGTGACGTGCTATTAATTAACACGAAACCTTCGAGTTCCCACTATCCTCTCTCTCTCTCTCTGTCCCAGCCTCTTCGCCCCTCTATTTTCTCTCTTTCTGCCGCGCAGCCACCGTTGGAGATGTGGCGGCCGAGAGTTCAAGTGTCACGCAAGGCGCACAGATCCCGCAACGAGCGGAAACTGGAAAGGTGTCCTGGCGGGCGAAACAATTTGCAACGCGCCCTGATACCCAGCCGTAGGATGGACAGCCTGTGTAATTTAACCGTTCGTTCACATCGGCGGAACAAACTGCCCCGCCACTAGGGTAGATTAATAGGGAACCGAGATCGAACGTGTTATGTTTCTAATGTTTCGTTTACGGTGTCATCGCAATTAATTATGCAAGTCGCGGGATAATGGGTCCTCGACGTTGTGCTCCATTCGACGCTTGATTTTGGGAGAATGAAATTTGTACAGTTTGGGATTTGGCGAATGAAGTCTTTTATATGGAACTTTTCTATCGTGAGACAAATATCTCGGCAGCAATTAAATGCAAATAATGAAAATAGTCGCGACAGATGAGATTTTTAAAAATATATCATGATAGTTTCTAACTAATTTCATGAAACTAATGACAAAGGAATTAGGAAATAATAAAATAAGGAATTAATTGTCTTGTGAGATTAAAGTCTCATGTGAGACACGATATTTTTGTCTTATCGTGGTTGCACCTTAAGGGGTTAGGACACAGTAACGAGCCAAGAAAGCAGACGATTTTTAGACGACGACCATAAGAAAAATAAACAATCGATTAATATAAGGTTTCGTGTTTTAGTTCACTATATTATGAACTATAAGAAAAGCATATAATATTTTCTATAGCATTTAATGTCTCCATTTAAAATGTCCATTTTTTTCGGATGGCCAACTGGTGGGCCGGATTCCGGCAAATCGGATGAACTGTAACAAAAACCCCAAAAATGTCATAAATATATTTCCTAGACATTGACGAACCAACATTTAAAATTTTTTAATTATTGTACAAAATATAAACAAAAAGTTCACACACTTTTGTCGAAATTTGATCATTATTTTTCAATCATCGGCCATTTTGTCAACTTTCGCAAAAATTGAAATGTTGGATCGTCAATGCCTAGGGAATATATTATAGTTTATGACATTTTTGGGGTGTTTGTTACAGTTCATCCGATTTCCCGAAATCCGGCCCACCAGTTGGCCATCCGGAAAAAAAGGACATTCTAAATGGAGACATTGCGCGGCGTACAATTGCTATTTTGTAAATATTATATGCTTCTCTTATAGTTCATAATATAGTGAACTAAAACACAGAACCTTATATTAATCGATTGTTTACTTTTCTTATTATCGTCGTCTAAAAATCGTCTGCTTTTTTGGCCCGTTGAAAAGAAGCGAATATTTGTGAATTTTTTTTTAAAAAAGCAGAAGCATATATTTTTACAGAATTTTTTGCACTTAAAGGAGCAACATTTCAAGAACATTTGGTAACTTTTTTGTAGAAAAATAATAACGTTTGTAATAAAAATACTACGACATCCACGAAGCCTTTTTAAAAACGGTAAGCAAGATATTTCAAAAACTACTTCACCAATCTTTCTGAAATTTTGTGGTCTTATTTTTTATATAAAAATCTACTGACTGTCGGGAGGATTCTTTTTTTCAAGGTATAGTTTCGATTTTGTCAACGAAAAACGCCCGTTTTTTCGCGCAAAAATCAGGACTTCAACTTTAAGTAGCCGCCATTTGGTTTTAAATTAATATTTCGGAAATTCCCCCCGTTAATCAGAGGATACATTAATATATTAACGAAATCTGTTCCGTTTTTCGATTTTAGATAATCTGGTTTCCAATGGCAGTGCTCACCACAAAACCACTTTTTAAAAACGCTTCGTGGATGTTGGTTCAAATTATATAATAAACGTAAATATTTTTCTACAAAAAAATTACCAAATGATCTTTTAATGTTGCTGTTTTAAGTGCAAAAAGTTCTGAAAAAATATATGCTTCCGCTTTTTGAAAAAAAAATCACAAACATTCACCTCTTTTCGGCCTCCTTAAGGGGTCATGCCTACTTGTGAGATCTGAGAACACATATTTTCGGGAATTTTGGGAGGGGGAGGGGGGGGGGGGGGGCTGGAAGACTTTTTTAAATAAACGATTGTGAATTTGAAAGTATATATTTTAAAGTTCTACTATGGGCGATTTCCCCGCAGTGTTTTTTAAGCACCATGCGATGACTACTGTAGCTTCGACATGGTTCATTTGAAATAAGAAATTCGACCAAATTTAGTTAGTATATTACATTATCTAATGCCCCATCGTTCATTACATCGGAAAACTAATTTGCTACAAAATAGGGGCTGTTCATAGCAAAAGTATCGATTTTCGCCACAAAATAGTTCTAATTTTTCATCATCTTGTATCTGTAAAATACAAACTACGCAACGAAATTTAAAAAAAAACACCATCGGGCACTAGTTAATCTAATATACTAATTCAATTTGGTCGAATTTTTTATTTCAAATGAACCAGGTCAAAGCTACAATGGTCACCGTAAAGTACTTAAAAAAAAAACTTTGCCGGAAGATCGCCTCTAATTCCTTTATTTATTTATATTTTGCATTCCCAAAAAAGCTATAAGAACTTTAATATATATACTTTCGAACACACAACCGTTTTCTTAAAATAGTCTTCCAGTTTCGCCAAAAAAATCCCCAAAATACATGTCTTTTCAGACCTCACAGGTAGACATGAGCTTTGAAATCCAACTATGAGCCTTTAAATCTAAAAATGTCCCCTCTCTCGGGCGGATAGTTTCGTGTTAGAAATCCAATTTTTGTTCGTAGATAAAGACAGGGTATAATAGGGTAACGCACACAGATGTTGACCCCTATAAAATGACTGACCCTGTTCCCCAAGAAGTAGGAAATATAATATAATGTTTTGTTTATATAATAAAATATAATTGTACTCGAAACAAACATATCTGGGCCACCGAAATATAGATATATTTTATTATATATAAAAAAAGCATTATATTAAATTTCCTACTTTTTGAGGAAGAGGGTCAATCATTGTATAGGGGTCAACATCTGTATCCGTTACCCTATATCGTGAATAAATGAGCAGCATAGGGTTTTGTATTGGTAAACCGATACAGACAGTCAAAGCTGTAACACAACTACAATCCATCTTACAAATAAAATAACTGACATCTATACACACAGTCAAGGATCATCTTCCACCCTTAGTTTTGGTTCTAAGTCCACCCCCGCTTATAACGAGCACGGAGAAAGCTAAATAGCTTTTAAACCCCTCACCGAGAATTCTGCTGCAGGAGCGTTAAAAAAACCGCATCGAAATTGATGTATTAGCTCCTGAGTTATGAGATAATACACAATTTTATTCAGCAATGACGCGCACAATTCGCTTAAACATTCATTCTTCCAAATAATTCAGCAATAAACAAAAGCTTCCCAACCAAAGGCCACCACCGTTCAATCCTCGGCGGAGATTGCTTTGACGAGCAATTTTAAGGCTGCTGCTTGCACGTTGCATTGTAAATGGTTGAAAATTTTAATCCCCCGATGGAGCGTTTCATGAAAGTGTCGGTGCCCCGTGAGCCGCACGTTTCGCGAGCGGCGCGGCCACTGGAAAAAGCTTCCGCCAGTCACGCCGATTCGCAGCTTGAATCATGTTGGCGAGCGCGCGAGGGTTTTTTTAAAAAGCGACCAGCGTCTCCGGCCCGGGCAAAAACGGCGCGAACGTGTCTATGAGGCGTCGTCGGGCGCCGTTTCGAAGGCCGGGCACGAGCTGGCTGGAAATTGTTTTCTCACCCTTCCCGCGCGTCGATCCTTTCAGAACGGCCCGGCGAACGACGGAACGCCGCCTTTTTCCCCGTTACATTCTCTCCCGAACGACATACGTGACCACCGAATACGGCGCTCGACTTTTCCGCGTACCGCCGACGTCCGATCAACACGTTGCAAAATAATTTCCGATTTCTCCATAAGCCCCTCCCGTGGCACAAGCGAACATTACGAAACGGGCAACCAACTCATCAAGCTCTCCACTCGGAGAGAACGTTCTTAACTGAACCGAAATTTGAATCAATTCGCTTGCCCCCATGCAGCATTAATTACAATCGCACTCGTTGAAAGTAAATGGAATTCTGACAGGCAGATCGCAATATCATTTCCCCCCCCCCGCGATTTCAAGTCCGTTGTAATGTCTCTGTTCCGACGGATGTTACGTTTTTACATGAATCGGCACGATCCTGATGCTTCGAAATCGGTACGCGGAGATAGGAAAAGGATCCGGCGAGCTTCTATCCGAGCTTCAGACTATTCTGTGCTTCGCAAAGTGTTTACCCGGCTGTGGAAAATACTTCCAATCTTGACATCATCCTTAGCTGCGCTACCATAGAGGTCGTTAGATTTCGTCGATAATCCTCCTCATAGCTTCTCGATGTGATCCTGCAAATGTGCTGTTACTCGGGGGAGCGCAAAGTGGAAGAAGCTGTGGGTGGTTTCTTTCTGGAGGATGTGTATACGAGGGTATATACGATGTACATCGATATAGCGGCGAACTTCTCATTTCACCGAGATATCGGATTTTCCCTCCTCCTCCCCCCTCCTCCCCCTCCCCGCCCAACCCCCGTCCCCTTTCTTCTTTATTATCCGTCTACACCGACTTCCTCTCCTACCGTTCTTTATCCCAAACAAAGCAATCTCGAAGCCGTAGCGACAGCCCCTACGTGCGACTGCTAGGTGACAATTTATATACCCGCCCACCTCTATAACAACTTACTCACTCGATACGTCTTTCTCGCGCGAGGCTACAGACGACGGTTTTCACAGTTTTCTGCCTTCGCCGTTTGTTATCAAAAAATATCGGCCCCGGCGGAGTTCAGCGGCCCTCGGCCCGGAGGGAATTAAGAGGGCTGGTAGATTATCTAAGCGGCTGCGGGCCGAGCTGACCATTTCGAATCGAAACTTGGTTCATCAAGCGTGGAGATTCGTGAAATTTGATTTTCATAAGCCTCTCAGATTATACAGGGCATTTCCGGGCTTTCCCGGCGAACTGCAGATGTTTAATCTGCGAGCGAAAATAGGAAGAAAGTGTTACAGGAAGTTCGGCTGTAAACGCTTTATCGCGAAGTTATATAAACAGATATTTAACGCTAGCATGAGATATGATTATATAGGTAAAAATACTAGGTGAAATATAATTTCTTATACGAAAGTCTGCCGTTCGTGAATTTATTACATTGCGGATATGTTTTCCCTAACGATTTGCAATGATACTTACATTTTCTTATTATTTTCACTCGCGGATTGTGCCCCGGCAGCTTTGCCGGGGGAATAGGAAAGAATTCGTTGAAACGCGAAACGGATATAGGAATAATAAGTTATTAGAACGAGGCATTCAAGTCGATGGTACGTGTACTTAATGCCACGTTATTGGGAGGGGTTGAATGTATCTAATAAACTCGATTTCACGCGCGATTCTTCGTATCCGATGTGTTGAACAATAACGCGGCACACGCTTATGATCGTTGGGTGGATGTGTTGGGGAATATACACGTAGGGGCGGCTGTTATGGGATAAGAGACGTACAAGTCCCCGGCGTCATATGCTTATAACTGCCCCCTATCAGAATAATATTATTACTTAGCACACCCCACGATCATCCCCGTGACGCGAGCCGTTTACGTCTCCGCTTCCTCCCTCCGACGGTGTCCTGGAAAATTGTTATGTTACGTGAAAAACGTGTCGGATTGAGGGGCATTTTATATTCGATATCTTCCGCGGTGCCTTCATCTTTCCCGCCTCCCTTCCTCCCCCCTCGAATAGATTGCGAGCCACCGTCCCGAGGATATTGGAGTTTCTCTCTACAAGTCATCGGATTATCGCTGCTACTTTACATGTTGGCGGGGAATAATTTGGTCTCGGTTGGGCCGACTCATCGGTTGTAGAACTTACCGCTTAAATATCAATTTGTAAGAGGCGGCTCCCTGATTAGCATTACCTCTGCCCGGGGGATAGGAATGCAAAGAAGTTTCGGGCACGACTGTACGAAAGTTCAAGGATGCAAATTAGGGTAATATCGCGGTGGCTGCGGGGGTAGGAGGCTCGTAGTTTCCGTCTCGTTGACACTCCTCCCCCCTCTCTATTACTGTATTAATCGCGGAGGTTAATCAAGATCTATCGTTTACACGGTGATGAAGATCTTCGGGTGTCTAGGATCTTCTATTAACGAGCGCAATGATACAGTTAAGAGTGGAAATCAGCAAACCAGGTAATACCGCGTTTGAACTCTGAACCGGGGTGGTGGTGTTCGAACAGGGGCGTTTATTAAAAATTAATTTGACGCCACTGATTCCTGGCTAATTGTCCCCATAAACGCTCGACTTACACAGCGAGGGAGCGCGAACGGAGGACATTATCCGGGTACTTAATTAATTATCCCGGATGGATCCTGGAAAAAAGAACACTTCACGCCTGAAAACCTTATTACTCGCCCATTTTGAAACTTTGATATCCCATTCCGGGGGCGGTTAGATGAATGAATAATTATCTGCCGCTGGTACAAAACGAATCTTTTCCCTGCCCCCCCCCCCCACTCCCCCGGGCCGTCGCACCCCTTCCCCCGGGTTCACGGAGCTCGGCTGGAATCCGCCCCCCCAATTTATATAAGCCGAGGCAGCCTCAGCCCCCGGAACTCTTATAATAATTCCGCGATTCCCCACCCTCGAAAGCCGCGATGTTCATTTCATTATTCTTTTTTTTTTTTCCCTTCCCCGCTGCCTTCGCTTCCTCTTCTTCGGCCCAGCATCGGCCGCCGTCTGCCTCCATCCACCACCGCCGAAACCCGCCGACCTACCCCCGCAAACCACCCCCCACCCCCCCACCGCCGCACGCGAGGCACCCACCGCCATCCACGCTGAGAGGGTGATAAGTCGTGACGTCGACGAGGTAGAGGTGATTCCGAAGGGTAGGCGTGGCCGCGGCATCCCACCCTCGGCGAGGGGGTGCGGGGGGGTCGAACGGAGAGGAAAGGGTGGCTCGTAGTACGCTCCCGTTGGCTGCGCCACCCTCCACCACCACGTGGCGCGAGCAACGCCGCTGGTGGACGCCGCTATAGAGGCTGGAAAATCGTGTAAGAAAAAGCCGGAGAACCGGCGTCGATGGACCCGGCCTCTCCGCCACCCCCTCTGCTCTCAAGGCCCTTCGGCCGCTAGACGATTCTACTTAAGCACCCGAGGATGTTCTCCACTACCCTCCCGTCCGCGCTTGTTTCCGTCTTTTCTTTCGCGGTTATTGTTATTCCCCCGTGTTTCGATGACCGGTTAGCACGGGGCGGGCGGGGGGTGGGGGGTGGGGTGGGGGTGGGGCGGGGGGAGGGAGGGGTGGATCGCCACATGGGAGGACCATGCGTCGGTGCGGAATAGGGGCGTCTTCGATGCGGCCGTTCAAGATTCAGTGGGCGCTGGCCGATACGTGGATGTCCCGGGGGTAGAAGTGGCGTAATGAAGATGTAAAAATAGAAAGGGGCGGAGAGGTGTTTGGACGTTTTTCAGCCCGTGCGGACTGGCGGCGAGGGATGAGAAATACGTTTGCCGAGTCACACCCTTAAGGACATTCCTCTGTACATTGTTCCAGCGCGCTTCAAGCACCTAACTATATGCCTTCCGCCCGCGGTGAATAGGAGCGCTGAATTCGGGGACCACGATCGGGGGTCGTTAATTTAATTAACCGTAGCGACATTTCCGCCGGACGAGGCCGTCGATTCCACGGTTTCTGCGCGTTCCGCGGCTGGACGCGTGCACGGGAACACGGGGTAATCAAGCTTCGGGTGGGGATCGTTTGAAATTAGGAACACTCGATGCGAACATCACACATCCACCGGAATTTAAAGTACTGAATTCCCGCGACTATTTCGCAACGTGTCGAAGCGGTAAAAAATAATTATCCGTGTAAAAGTTGTTTGATTCCAAGACGGGGGATATAGCATCGACCGTGAAGCAATTTTTTAAAAATCGAATCGCAGGTAGCTGAAGAAAAAAGAGTCATTAACCGTGTTTTGATAAATGGCACTGCTGATCGTGGTAATTTCCCACCATCGATAAAGCTCGCGATTGCCAAACTCGTTGTTCGATCGTGGACGATCGCCAAGCTCTCACCCCCGGCTCCCTCGTTATTATTAATATTATTATCATTATCGTCGCAACGATTATTATGATTCTCGGCGCCGTGATCGTTAGAATCGTTATAGCGGCGGTTTAAGCCGTAGCGAAGTGGCCGGGCGGGGATTGGCGGTGTAATTATACCTGCAAGAAAATCACATTGCGCGAAACGATCTCGTAGGACACGTACGGTGCGCGCGCCTGCACATGCACAGCGCTGCACGTGGCACACAGTAGTACGGCAATAGAACCACCCACGGTACCTAACCACGCACCGATAAAACAATACACGTACGGCCTCGCGTGGATGGTAGTGAGAGATAATAATGTTGATAAGGGTGTAGAGAGAACCGCTCGGGCAACCCCTACTCGCGGCGAGCGGGACGAATATAAGAGGGAAAAGGACAGGGCGACAAGAATGCGGAGGGGTGGCGGCGGGTGGCCGGGATGAGGAAGGACGGAGGGAGAGAGTTGGTGGGAACGGCGGCGAAGGAAAGAGAGAGGGTGAAAACATGCGGTTCAGAGGGGTGAATAGGCGTGGTCATGGACTACCCTCGCAGCAGCCGATTGGACGGTCCGCCGGTCGGCTCCGTCAAATAAAATCCAATCGTTAGGAGCAAAGGAATGCGAGTCTCCTAGCTTTTTTCCACCCTCGGTGGCTCCGCGAGCCACCCCCTACCACGCTCCGGCTTTTCCACCCTACTCTCCTTGCTTCCCGCCTCCGTCCCCCTTCCGCGTTACCTTTAAACGCGAAGGGGAGAGGGGGGGGGGTGGGGTGGGGTGGGGGTGCGCGCAGCACCGTTTGATGGGAGTATGATTTTATTACGGCATTACCGAGCGAGCCAAACCCCGAATTGCTCGGCTTATAGTCTGTATTATCTCACCTAAGAGGGAAACGGCTGGGGTGGGGGTGACGCCGGGATCGAAGGGGGTGGAACGACGGTGGAGAGAGTAAGGGTAGGGGGGGAGGGGAGGGTAGGGTACAGAGTAACACACTCCTTCCCCCTTCTCTATGTACACATAAGCCTCTGCCTATACGTTGAAGGGGGCTGTTTCGAGAATCCGCGCTACGGGGAGGGGGCAAGGGAGCCAGGCTGTATGCCTTTGTCGGCTTTCATTCGAGGGTTGCACGCTCTCACGTTGCGCTGCCACACTCTGAACACCCCTTCTCACCCTCTAGGCTCTTCTCTCTCCCTCCCTCCCTCTCTCTCTCTCTCTCTCTCTCTCTCTCTCTCTCTGTCTCTCTTTCTCTCTCTCTCTCTCCCCCCGTCAGCCTCTCCATTTCACCCTCTCTGTTTCTCTCCCTCTGTCTCGCCGTGCTAGCATGCACGTCAGTTGACATTCCGCTGCCGAAATCGCACGTTCCTTCTCGACGTGCCGCTTTGTGACAGTTCCCGCGGTGGTTTCCTTGCGCGCTGCCCGAAATGTACCGCGTGCTGGGGCCGCTCTGTGATTTTAAGTGAGGCCGGCTGCCACCCACTGTGATCGTTCGCGGCTATCGACCGGGGCATCGATCTTTGCCCGACACTGCGGGGGAGACGGGCGAGCGTAACCCGGTGGTGATGTTCACTCGACGTTTCTTATCCTCCCATTGTGACAGACACGCGTGTAATGTTGGCGCCGAGAGACGCGGAAAGGTCCCGTCTGCACTCGTCACGATCACCCGGAGGATCTAAGAGCACTGCCGTCTCGCGGGAGGGGTGCGTGGTTCTACACGCGCACGAGAAAGTGGCGCGTGCCCGCCTGTGCGGATACCACGGCAGACGTCGTTAGAAAGTATCCGCAGGGTCCGGAGTTGTTTTAGAAGAGGCTCGCGTGAACGTGTCCGAGCCGCGATCGTCGGCAGATGAGAGATCTGTTCAGAAGGATTCGTGACTGTGCATGGTCGGCCCGTGCTGTAGGTGTTCCAGCGGTCACCTGTTAGGTGAGCAGCGCAGAGGGGTCAGGGCAGGCACGAGGGACTCCGGTGGCCGACAAGGGAACAGCCGGGGCCGCGGGAGGGTAGCCAGAGGGCCGTGATATGTTCCCTTCGCCAGCGGCGATGCTGAAGAATCTGCAGCAGAGTGCAATGACCTCGCCGTTTTTGATGGAGAACCTGCTCCAGAGCAAGGCGTCGCCCGGTGCCGATCTGACCAGCCTGACCTTGAACTGGGCGGCCAGTTTGGTGGCGAGGCAGCGGGAGCGCGAGTGCGAGGCAAACCTGAGGATCACCAGGGAGAAGGTGTCCCCGTCGAGCGCCAATCAGGAACAGTTGGATCAACGATCCTCCGGTGGTGCACGTGGCAGCGATCGGCCGGGCTCTGTCGTCGACTGCAGGGACCATCAGAGAGGGTCTATCAGGCTGGACCGGCAGAGCGAACGGATGCAGATCCTGCGGGACAAGGACGGCATGGAGAGGGTTGGCCACATCACGTACGTAGACGTGGACAACGAGAGGCTGGACGGCCACGTGATCGTGGATCGGCTGTGCGCGATGGAGAGGCTCTGCAACGAGAGGATCGAGAACCGATCGAACTCGGGGATGGACTCGTGCAACTCAAACGCCGACGAGGATCCAACCGGCATAGAGATGGACGGCGGTGTTCACGAGAGGGAAAAGGAGGACGGGATCCTGGCCGGGGAGCACCATGTCTCGTCGTTACAGCCGGACAGACGGTACGACCTTGGATGCAGAAACGTCATCCACACGTCCGACGAGATGACGATTCAAGGGGAGAGAGAGGTGACGGTGGAGCGTGTCGTCGACAGGATAGGCGAGAGAACGACCGCCTGTTCCTGCGGCGACGAGCAGTGCTTAGGACCCGCATGCAGGACCATCCAGGAGAAGGAGAAGCCGCAGCTCAAGTTCAGCGTCAACGCTATTCTCGGGGGCAATCATGACAGGCGACCGCATTCTGGTAATTGTTCACACTTGAGGTACACGTGTGCCCCGCTCCATCGCGACCACTCGCCCCGTAGCTTTAAGTTTCAAGCAAATAGCCGATCGGTTGCCGATAGCGGAGCCGAATTACTCGTAATGCCTGTCGGTTATATTCGCCGCCTCATCAGTAGACCGCGGATGTTCATGCTAATGCAGAATTTCCTAGAGAATTAGTAATTAAGTGGGACCTGGATCGAAATCTGTCATGTGTTTATGAAGACCTACTTTTCAAAATTTAACAATAAATGCGAAGGAAGTGGAGACGATTGGAATTCAATTAACCGATTCCATAACTGATATTAAATGACGTTAAAGAAAGTCTGAGGAGTATACCTAAAATTGGAGAAATAATTAGGTATGTCGAAATGAAATGCAGGTTTGAAGAGGAGTCCCGGTTTCAAAATTATATTACCAGTCGGTTTTTAAGAGGCGAAATTTCTGGGAACCGAACAGAAGTTAAACAACGCTGCTGCAGTAAAGAATATAACGTTGGCTTTCCGCTTGCAAATTAATTTTACCTGATAAACGTAGGCAATCAACAGCTGATATAGAAAAAATACTTATAGTTTTTTGCAATTTCAATTATATTCATAATGTCTAACTAATAAAGGTTCCATTATTATGGCACGTTTTTAATATACTTATTACATATCCCATATATTTTTTGCATATGTTGTTATACTTCTATATATACTGATATATTATAGTTTCATATATCTTTACTGCATAAACGTTCTACTTATCAGCTTCAAGAAGCGTCAGTTACGTTCCAGGAACGCAACAAATGACAACTTTCCAAGTAAACTACTCTGATCCAAAATTTTCATAAACTGCTTGGAAATTTATGAGTAGCAAATTATTGCTTTCAGTAGCAATCTGCTCAGCTCTGTTCACGTAGAAAGCTTCGAACGTTCCTCTGAAGGTGCGTTTAGACCAAACGAACGAATGCTCGTTCGCCCCTCATTTCGACAAAATTCGTGCTCATTTAGCATAAACGGCAATCTTCACTTGCAACTTTTCATCACTTGAATTTTGTCGAAGTGGGGGGCGAACGAGCATTCGTTCGTTTGGTTTAAACGCACCTTGAAACATCATCAGTTCAATGGCTATAGAATTTGTCATACAATCCCCAGTTACTAATTCTTTCTTTCCGATTCTCTCCGCCTTAAACGCCAATCGACGTACAAATATATAAACAACTTTTGAACCGTTATTGGTACAAGAATTAAGGCGATAAAATGGACTTCGGATTGCCGGGGTGTCAAGAAGAATGTTAGTCATCCCAGTAGCATTTAGAGTGTTGAAACAAAGCTCACCACAAATCAGTGTCGCCAGCAGACTTCTGTCGTCGGTCCCTAAATCTCATCCGCACACCCTCAAGACGAGTCGCAGCGTGCGTGCGGGGTGGAGCAGGACGTCAGCTGGTCCGCCACTTACCTTCACCCCAATATTAAGCCCTTACGATTGGTGCCTATAATATTAGACAAGCGGCAGGATCCAATGATGTATTACCCTCCCTCTTATCGCGTCTCCTTATTCACAGTAATTCCGGGGACGACGGCGCGAAATTGGGCGAGCCGTTACCAAACCCCACCGGTTTCATAGCCGCGATTAACTTGGCGACGCGGCTC
The DNA here is from genome assembly GCA_947577245.1 of Andrena bucephala. Lineage (NCBI taxonomy): Eukaryota > Metazoa > Arthropoda > Insecta > Hymenoptera > Andrenidae > Andrena > Andrena bucephala. The sequence continues at coordinate 12,891,732 of OX387715.1, forward strand.
CACATTAAAACACCACCGTGTTAATTAATCCTCTCCTCCATCGGTCTCAGTAAAAATCCGCAAGTTTAAAAAAAAAAAGAAAGAAATAGCTCCGAACCCTTCGTATACCCTCCAACCGTTGCCCACCGTTTTATCGCCTTCCTCGAGATCGCGCACGACCGCGCGGGCGAATTTATCAAAATTCCGCCGTCCCGCGGTCTGTGACAAAAAAAAATGCCTCGTATCCGAACCACTTCACGGTACACGAACCGTCACAGTCTCTTGGCCTCGCAACCCCATCGTCCTTTTTTTTTTTTTTTCGACCACCCGCCCCCTCGACCGCCCCAACCTCTCCCCTTCCCCGCCACTAACGAGTGATTGACACGAGTCGATAAAGTTCATATGCGCGTACGATAAATACATAAACGTAACGCAGACCACGCGAGAGATGATGATAGAAAGGCGGCTAGAACGAGACGGACGAGCGGGCGAGTTGTTGTTTCGGGGGAGGGGGGGGGGGGGAGGAGGGCGGGTGCGAGGGGTGGTAGAGGGACGAGGTGGTCCGTCAGGGGATGAAGGTAGATAGGTGGAGAGGCAAATGTTGCATTTAACATTGGCGGATTGCGTGCATGCATCGGTAGAAGAGGTAGGCAAGCGGGATAGGGTGGCGGTGGCGGTGAAGGGTAGCCGGGATGAGGGGGAGGTAGGAAATTTGGTGCGCTCGAAATACGCGGGGTGGGGTTTCATGCATTTGTCGGATAGCGGATGCATTGACCGTGCCACGTGCATGTGTTACATCCCTTCCCTCGCCGCCCCCTACACCCCTCTTGCGTGAATCCATCGCCTCCGATAGACCCTCCAGCATCCATGAGCTGTCCCACCCCCACCCCCCTTTCACCCAGCGCGCAACCCCCTCCCCACTATCGTTCGCCTCGCTCGGTTTGTACGTCATGTCGAAATGTTGTGTGAAATAATTGCGCGAAAAAGTGATTGGCAACAAACTCGAAATTCATCGACGGACGCGAGCGAGCGCCGCGGCAACCGTGGGGGGTTGGACGGTCGGAGGGGTGCGGCGCGGAGGCTGGAGTGGATGGGCGCTTGACGGGAGAGCGACGTTAAATTTCGAATAGCATTTTCGCCAATCGTTGTGCGATTTACCAGGCCCTCTCGCACTCTTTCCGCTCTCGTCTCTGCTACCCTCCCTCTCTCTCTCTCTCTCTCTCTCTCTCTCCATCGGACTTGGCCCCGCGCAGCATTCGTCCCTCCGTTTCCCCGTTGTACGTCGCTATTATTGATATTTTTCGATATCCCAGCGACACGACCCCGAGACTCGTGTAGACGGATGGCGAGGATCGTGCGGCCGCGTCGGTGCGCTTCGGCTTTCATTTTTTACCCACCCGCGACCGTTGGCTTCGAATTACGCGACACTAGCGTAGAAATTACTAGAACGTTGGGGAAATTAGCTTCGCTAAGTGTCTATAATTAATACCACGCCATAATTGTCATCCTAAATATCGCCACAGGTGTCCCGAACACGTTCGCATACTTTCCAGCAGCTTTCATTTCCTTTGGCGAAGGTGCCGCTGATTGTAGACCCGTCCGATCTAAACCTTACATTCTGAATTCCCTTAGGGCTGTCTAACAACTCTCTATCTACTTGCAATCTCCGGACCTACTTCCCCACAATACATTCTCAAGCTCCACCGAAAGAGGCACTTGCGAGTCGATCTTCCCTCTGGACGGAGGCCTCGCGTAACACCGGGGATCGACAATTACATTCCTCGAGTCCTCGAATCCAGTTAGCACGTCAGACGCGATAAATCCACGGTACGTCATCCCGCCAAACCACGCGCCAAGACGAGCACGGTCCTCCTCCATTTCCCCGGGACCCGGGCCGCTTCCTGCCGCGCATAAATCGCTCGGCTCACCCATTCAGCTTGGAAACCTGCAGCGGCGTCTACTTAATAATGCATCAAATACCCTAATCCCAAAGAATAACCACCGATATGTTGTACCGCGACCGCGCCGGATCCGATCCGAGGGAGGGGCGAAGAAGGAAGGGTCTCTAAGCCCGGGCAGGAAAAAAAAAAAAAACAGCAATGCTGTACAACTGTAACAACACGCGCTGCTCTGTTCGTGGGTATCCTCGACAGGCCGGGCTTTAATCTCCACGAGTTTCCGTGGTCTCGCGGGGCAAGGGCGGAGGGGCGGGAGAGGGTGAGCCGCGAAGGGAGATCGAAGGAGGTGGAGCAGCTTAAAAAACGATTCCCATTCAGTGTTTCCGTTGGAGGTTAAGCCGTTATTAGTTGGCCGGGGCTTGCGATCCTACCGCGGGGCACACCTCTTATTGGCTGGCTACGAAAACAACGATAAAAGGCGATGAGTATTTTATGGGGTACACTGGCACAATAGGGCGCCGTGTATGGGCCATTGTTGGGGGGCATTGTCTGGCCGGAGCGCAAGGCAAACCTCTCTTTCTCCTCTCCTCCGGTGGATCCTGGCTTCTTGGTCGTCGCCAGGCCGGGGGACCGTCGCTCCATTATTTTATTATTTTCAAACACGTCACTCTTTTCACTCTCTACCTTTCTCTCGGTCGGTCGAGTTGGGCGTGGCCAGCCGAGAGAGAGGAGAAAAGAGTGTGTTAAAAATCCTCCAGCCACCAACCCTCTCGGGCGCTGTTGAGGCGTGTAAATGATCGTCCGACGCGTCGATTGAGAACACTGGGAGCTCATGACTTAACAGAGTGTACCTATAATAATACCCAAGCTTCCGGCACACGAAGGGTTCACGCGTGTGCAAGGTGTTTTTTTTTGTTTTTTTTTGTTTTAATACAGATTTTAAGAAACCACTGTTGCACACGTATCCATCGCTTCGATTTAGGGAGGATTATATCCATGTCTAAGGTGTTCCCGCGCGCCGAATATCCGAGTATTTACTCTGGAGGTGTTGAGGCGTGCGTCAACAAGAGGTCGGGCTCCGCCTGGAGCTGTTGAGGAGGGTTTACTCGGGGGTGTCAGCTCGAATTATGCATCGCAAGGAATACAACGACTTGAGCGCTCTGTCGTGCGAAAATCCGGGACCTTAGGCGTTCCGCGGGGAATCCGTCCGTATAAAACGCGCTGTACTCGCTCACGCTTTAACTTACAAATTCCAAGAGACAACTCCACCCTCTCTCGCAACAAAATCATCGCACCGCTCGCCGTTTAAGGATGTATCGGACGTACAATATTAGACAAAAGTATATGAAATTTTAAATACTTGAATATCTACGTCTTACGCATAGTAAATCTAGATGCAAGGAACTCGAACGACAATTGGAGTCTCATTTTTACTCTTAGAAAGGTATTTTTCACTATACAAATGCTTTTGCAACCATTATTTCCTAAACTCTTGGCAGTGGAAATGCCCTGAATTCACAATTTTCTCAAGTTATTATAATTTATTTCTTTAAAACGGTGTAGTGGAAACAATTGAAACTCGGCAGATATTTTCATCTATCCATATACTACATGTACAAAAAAATTGAACACGTTGGTACTATTTCTTCAACATTTTTTCAGCTGTTTTATCTGTCGAGATCGTCCCTTTCCATAAGAGAACGTGTGAAATCAGTGAAAATTAAAAACGTTATAACTGAGCAACCGTTTAGTGAATTCGTTTAAAAATTCTGGAGCACATCAAGAAGATTACGAAGAACAATCTCACGAATCTTCATCAACTTGGTACCATTTCAAAGATAGGTCCGGTACATCCTTAAAATCACTGTACCGCTAGGCTCTTCTACCGTCGCGCGACACACCTATCTATTTCTAACCAGTAAATACACCGCTGCGCACTTTTGCAGAGAATTTCCAAGGACTGCCGCCGGAAGCCATACCAGCGTTCCTGCAGAATTTGCAGAATTCAGCTGGCTACAACATAGCGAAACCGATCGCCAGACCAGCGGCTTATCATCCGTACCACAGGCCGAGTCATCAGCCGCCTCAGCGTCACCTACCCCCCAATGCGCATCACACGCTGCAGCAATTGTTCTACAGGGGACCTTATTTGACCGGTAAGCCTCTCTCGATATCCGCAGGACAGCGACGTGAAAATCGCCACGAACGGGGACGGCTTGAAACGAGGAAGATCGTGTCGGCACGTTTTAAATTCCGTGGATTTTACGTGCAGCCCGTCGGACGGCAGGGGGAAAGTTAATAAACAAGCCGGACGCGAGACGGAAACACGGTCTCGATGAACAATTTAAAACCCGAAACTTCCGCACATGGCGCCAAAGCGTATAAACGCGGGCACGTGCACGGGCACACGCGGGTTTATCGAATATCTTGTTATAGGTAGGCTCGCGTGGGACATGGAGTGCATATGAAGTGCAGCGAAAGCACTACCGTATTATGTACATGCACCGCCACAAGCAAAATGCACGCATGCAACAAGTGCGTGCAAATATCATCGGGCGCAGATAATACTGTCATGCTCAGCTTGGCAATATTGTACAGATACGATCTAGGGATTCAATTGCCCGTTCGTTATTAGATGACTCTGATTCAATTACCGTTACGCGCTCCCGTCGACCCTTTGACGTGCGGGCAATAAATTTCGGCTATCGCTTTCTTCCGTGGAAGCTGATAGGGCGGTGGTCCGCGAGCGGCAGATCGTTCGCGATAAATCGGCGGCTGTCTTCGCGTATGGTATCTCTCCTCGCGGTCTCGACCTTTCGCGCGATAAAATTACTAAGTGCCAGATTTCTTGAGATTAATATTCATCCGTGTATGAAGGCTGCGGCTGTTAAATGTAGATAGAATTATGCACCGTTGGTTCTGATATTAAGAGCAGTATTTGGTGTTGTGTTTTCAAATCCTCAATCGTCTGGGATCTTTGGGAACGCGTGTGCCGCTATCTCTTTGGCTTTGAGAAACAATTGAGGACCTTGCGGCAGGAGGGATGCAGCTCCGGCTTTACCGACTTGGAGTAAATTAGAAAAAACTGTTTATAAAAGTTGTGCTTTGACTTAAGGGGGTAGGTCACCCTTGATAGCCCTAAGACAGACCTTTTTTCAATCGCAAATCGTAAAACGATAAATAACAATAGGCAGAATGATTTTTTCTAGTTTCAATCGTTATTCTATGAGCTTTAAAACAAAAAAAGAAAAGTCTAAGTATCTCTATGTACATAAAAGTTGTGAGTAAAAACGTAAAGGCGTGTACGCGGTGCACCGTTTGATGGTGTACATAAAATCTCGAAAACCGCTCCAACGATTTGGATGAAAATTTAATGAGAGATGCCGGAAACCATTCCCTAAGATGCTTCGGGAGCAGATTTTCGAAAAATATAATACAATTTTTATATTGAAAAATACGATTTTATCGATTTCTTATATGAAAAATATTTTTTATCCTTTTTTTAAGAATTTATCTCGAAATTCTGCTCCGGACACATCTTAGGGAATGGGTTTCTGCATCTCTCATTAAATTTTAATCCAAATCATTGGAGCGGTTTTCGAGATTTTATGTTCACCATCAAACGGTGCACCGCGTGCACGCATTTACGTTTTTACTCACAAGTTTTATGTACATAGAGATATTTAGACTTTCCTTTTTTGTGTTAATGCTCATAGAATAACGATTAAATCTAGAAAAAACGTTGTCTCTATTGTTATTTATCACTGTACAATTTGCGTTTGAAAAAAGGCCTGTTTTAAGGCTATCGAGGGTGACCTACCCCCTTAACATTGAACAGAGAACACTAATTGAAAAATATATATTTTCACATAATAAGTAGTAGTTATTGAGTTCATAAGTTTTTATTTCTACTTTTGGCGAAAAAATAATATTAATATTAATATTTTTATTCTAGAATATTTTTTCGTCAAAAGTAGATTAGTATTAATAGTAATTATTCTAATATTTCTAAAAATAAAAATATTAATATTTCTAATGTTTCTAAAAATAAAAGTATTAATATTTCTAATGATTCTAATAATAAAAATATTCATATATCTATTAATTCTAATAATACAGATATTAATAATGATATTTATAATATTTCTAGTAATAAAAATATTAATATTTCTAATGTTTCTAAAAATAAAAGTATTAATATTTCTAATGATTCAAACAATAAAAATATTCATATATCTATTAATTCTAATAATACAGATATTAATAATGATATTTATAATATTTCTAGTAATAAAAATATTAATATTGATATTAATATTAATATTTTTATTACTAGTAATATTATAAATATTAATATTAATATCTTTACTATTAGAATTATTAGAAATATTAATATTTTTATTTGTTATCAGTAAATCACACATTTGTTATCGAATGTGCATCAATCACACATCCGAACGCAAAAACTGTAAAAAATAGAGCTGCACCTCTCTTGCAGCAAGCTTCTCAATTATGTGCTTCAGGTATATTTCACCGACCCTAATCTTACGACCTCTTAATCTTACCCAACACTTCCATTCCCTTCAATACCCTTCTATCCAAGCTTGCCTTGTAAAAATCCTGTGACAAGAAAGCGCAATGTTCGCGTTAGAATTGAAATTGTCTGAGTTTGGGACACGTGTGATTATCAGTCGCCAGTTCGGGAACCGGAGGGCACCACCCAGGCGCCCCAGGCGGAGGGACAGCGTTCCCAGGTGCGATTCAAGGTGGTCTTGGCGATTTCGCCAGCACGGGCCTTGTGTTCCCATGGGCGACGAACGCGCGCGGAAAGCCGCGCAGAGGGATGATGCGGAGGGCAGTTTTCTCGGACCTTCAGAGGCGTGGCCTTGAGAAGAGGTTTCAGATACAGAAGTACATCAGCAAGCCGGACCGCAAGAAACTCGCCGAGAAGCTCGGTCTCAAGGATTCCCAGGTGAGCAGAAACAATTTGTACACCTCGAGGCAACGGGCTAATACGCTAAAAAGAAAACGCACGCTGAAGAAAATCGGAGCGTCTCCCGGTCGCCAGCGTATTAATACAAACTTAGGAGCAGCTGTCATGTACCCGCTGCAAAATTCCACTCTAATTCGTGTACAAGTTTGACGAGTTAACGCGTCACGGAGCATGAATTGAACGTTCCGGAGGTGCAGCGATTATACCAGATAATGGCATCGAATATGCCACATTCAGGTAATCTTGCGCGCATTATAATGTGCAGGGGCGTGTCATGATCAAGCGGTTGCTTCGTGGCTGCATGAAAGGGCAACGGGGATGCTTAATACCGCGTTCAACGATCTTAAATGGCGCGTTAATTATGCTTCTTTGCCGCCAGCAGTCGCGACGTACAATTACCAGCATTTAGCGCGCTAATTTATTCGCAGATAGGCGAATGTTCATTCAGCGAGATTGCACAGTAGGTATTTTAGATAGGGGTGCCATATGTTTGAAATGAAAAATGCTTATAAAAAAAGGAAAGCTTGAAGTGAAGTTTTGCGAACATTTGAGGCAGTCAGAGCAACAACGGACTAATGCACATTTTTTTCAAAACTGAATTAGTAGCAATAACGTATTCCAATAGGCTCTACTAACCATATAAAATAAGAAAAAAAGAATTTTTTTAATGTGGTTGGTCCGTGGTTGCTCTGACTGCCTTTTATATATTTAAAAATCATTTTCTAAAAATTGATAACTATTTACAAGCACCCTAATTATAAAGCACCCGTGAAACTCAGTTCTTACCGCGTATTAAGTGTCTCAAACAAGACTCGAGACTTCTTTAAACTGGCAACACTAATCGAGGACGCTCGCGCTCCTCTTTTCTCTCTCCTAATTAACTCCACGAAACGATGCCGGCCGAATTCTCGCTAACAGCCGCGCATAATCGGCGAATTAATCGGCGCGAGGAAGGAACGAAGGTTACCACAGAATATATGGTGCTTAATGACCTTATTAGGGCACTAATTGTCGCTTTAACGAAGTACCAAACCCTCCGCTCCCAACGGAGCGTTTAATTCCGCGACGCTGCTCTCTCGCTACTCCATTCAGCGAATTGATAGAGACTAATGCCCGTCTGCCGCTGCGTGAGCCGACGCGAGCTGGCTATAAACGTGGACGTGCATTCGTGCCCCAACCGCGAATATCAATTATTACGCAACGCGCAGTATCTCGATAACGATATCGCATACCGAGCAATCTCCTGTCAAAGGTGCAAAGTCATCGCATACTCTCGATCGTCTTCGGTTCACTCACAACACCCGCCCGATACGTTATCGCTGATAATTTAATCGCCCACTCGAGTGGCTACAACACAATCTAGCTTTCCGTGTGCCCCGATAATCCTGGCTGAGACTTTCGAGCGAGTCTACCCTTTTCGAAGTCGTTAGCCGCGTTAAACGAGGCGATTAAAAAGTCGTTTCGACTGGCTACAGCTATCGTACAAGCATTAAAACCGTGATTCCTGAAGGTAACGGGCTCGGAGAATCTCGGGAGGGATGCCTCGGCTCCTCTGTTTCTACTTTTCTAGTTATTGCTGGGAAACAGGATAGGTACATTGCCAATTGGTTATTGGGTCGTTCGCGGGGCACAGCGGCCTTAGGATCGCGCGGAGGCTTGCAAGAAACGGGGGTCGATCGCGATAGATATCGCCGCATCGCGTTCGGCGTATATAGGAGAAAGAGCCGTGGCGTAGGTGCACATGGAGTTACGGGCATATAATACCCCCGGTTTGGGGTTAATCGGGCGATGCCAGTTCATTAGCTGCACACGTGTACTCACACGTTCCTGCTTCTGTGTACATCGACGTCCCGACGCGCCGTCGGTACCAGGCCGGCGCCGCTGTGGTGACGCTAATGAAACTAAACGATGCCCAGAAAATGGCACTGTAAGTTAGTTTCATTTGATTTCATGAGCGTAGTTTGCCGATTCCAGCCAACACGCCAGATATAAGCGTATATATATATATATATAGTCTCGCCACTGTACCCCGTGGACGTAGTTTATTTTCAATGCAACTGTGGCTCTTTTGACCCTCAAAAATTGCCTATTCGAGGGTATTCATAAAAGGCTCGATGAAACCTTTAAAAACATTTCATCTCTGTTCCCCACAGAGAGGGAGCCCGGAATTTTTCTTGGTCCCAGAATTGTATGTTGGTCTTCTTCAAAAGAATATTAATATTTTTTTAGCCATTGTCATGGTTCTTTTACTTAGATAATGCTTTTTTAGTGTGTTCCTTAAGTGGTGAGATAACATCATTCCCACCCCCTAGCTTTTCTTTTGACTTTAATAGGAATCAGGGTGGATGCACCATTTGTGGCCACTTTAAGGTATTGTATCAGTTTTGGCCACTTCTTAAAAAATATAATATTTTTCCGTGTAGGCAATAAATGTAACCTTATATTTCTAGCGGTATACTAAACAAAATAATTATGATGTGAAATTCTCCACGTAATACTGATCTGCAAGTAATTTAAAATTAAGATAATTATGCACACGGCCAAAAACGGTGCAATGGCCACAAACGGTACGTCTACCCTACTTTTATTTATTTAGATATCCCATTCTTTAATTATCTCATACTAAACAAAATAGTTACGATGTGAAATTCTCCGCATAATACTGATCTGCAAGCAATTTAAAATTAAGATAATTATGCACACGGCCAAAAACGGTGCAATGGCCACAAACGGTACGTCTACCCTACTTTTATTTATTTAGATATCCCATTCTTTAATTACCTCAGCCACTGTATCGCCATTAAAAGTTCCACAGCTGCAAAAATAGGTCCGGCTCCTCTCGCTCGATGATCTCCTTCGGTCAGCATACATATAAACTCCCTTTCGCATTGCCCAGCGCGCAGACGGATACGGTGATACATTTTGCATAGCCACGAGCATATGGCCGTATGCAGATGAGGCGCAAATAAGGGTAAGAGATAACCATTGGTTAGCGAAAGGCCGAATAGAGGGAGATGAGCCGGGAAACGGTGGAGTAGCGGGGAGGAGGGAGGGGGGGGGGGGGGGGGTGAAGGGTACGGAAGGATATATTCTCATGTATAATTCACACCTCGAGCGCCATGACTCCACTGCCATTGGTTGAGGCCCACTCTGCCCGTGGTTTTACGAGAAAATCCAAGGACCGGGGTGTACAGGGACACGCACACGCTCTCGCGCCCAACGACCAGCCACCCGCCGCTAGTACTTTCGACTTGGAGTAAATTGACAGTCCTTGCGAATCCGCAATCCGCATACAAAAGCTTCTTTCTCTTTCTCCGCCCCCCCCCCCCCCGCTTTTTCTTTCGCCGCTACCCTCTCTCCCGCTATCGGGGAACAATCGGCAGAACCGGCATGGGAGTTCAAGGAGCTCTTCCTCTTTTACGAGTGAAGGCTCGCGCATACCGAACGCGAGTCCACGAGCTGACGTAATAAAACGGTTAAGGGGCGAGCTGTCATCAGTCAGCAGAATCTTTATAGATGATTCTGTATTATTATTGCCATTTTTTTTTAGGTATAATTTACAAGTTATGATGTATTTATCTGTTGAGGGGTTAGGTACACCTGGGACCGTGAAAAGAGGGGACTTTTTATGATTTTTTTTCACTTGTAAATAATTTTGGTAATAAAAAATCGCAATGTACACTTGAAAGCTTATAATTTAAAGGATATTTTCAAAAGAAAATTTTTTTTTTTTAAAAGAAGAAAGGAAATATGTCCCTTAATTCTCGGAGAATATTATTTTCCAATTGTTTCGCGATACCTTCGGTTTACTTATACCGCGGTTTCAAAATGAACTCCACGAGCTTTTGAGTTTCAAAGATATAGACCGCCCTCGAATCTGGTATTAATTTCTTTCCGCCGTACGTTCCCGCGCGGGAACGACAGAGAGGGAGGAAAAAGAAGAACAATTTCCAAGTTGTTGGAGAGAAGGTTGAGTGCTGTGCGATTTGAGGACCGTGGTTCTGCGCACTTGGCTGCTATCTAATATCACGGCTCGCCACACGAACAGCCATAAAACCGATTATTGCCTGACGATGGCTTTCTCTTCTGTCCCGAGCTTCCTCTCTTCTGCTTCTCTTAATAATACCGAGCTGGCCAGCGCCGGATGCCAAAACGTCGCGATACCAATTAACGTGGCTTTGCGTAACGACGCTGTTCCATCGCTACTTATTAATCACACTGCGACGACACTGAACCTGAATAAGGGCGAAGAACGTTTAAAGAAATAAGGTAGAATTTGGCAGAATCCTTTTAACTCTCGGATTGGCTATGCATTATTTCTTTACCGTATTTATAATCGCACCGGTTTTATGAATCTTTGCCGAGATTTAATTAAAGACTTGCGGTGTACGGGTGGATGATAATAATAAAGCTTTTCCACGGGGGTAGTCTTTACGTCGAGGAGCGAAGCAGGGGAGCGGGGGCAGGGGTAGCAGGGAAGGCAAGGTGCCGTTTCACTCAGGTTCGAGCCTTCACTACAGTTTATGACGAGGGTGGGTTTAAGAGGGACGTCGAGGGTTAAAGGGGGATGACTAAAGTAATTAGTGATGGTGAGTGAACTCACCCTTCTCCGAGCGTGTCCGCGTCTTTGTTCTTTACCGATTCCTTTTTAACGACACAGAAATATTCACTTACCGTGGCAGCAAGATTTTATAAAGAAATCGGATTAAAACAATACCTTATTTCTTTAGATTCTACCGACACTTTTCAATTTTATTTAAGAAGCAGGATACTGCTCATTTCTAAATGAAACTTTACACTTTACCTTTGGAATTAATCATCCTCGTTAGCATACAGTGTCACCTCTTCTGCTGTGCAGTTTTTATTCGACAAAGTTTGAAAATACAGTTTCGAAGTTAGCATGAAGAGAAGGGTTACCGAACCTCTCCTATCATCTTGGTAATTATATACAGCAGTTGAAATATTTATTGCATCCACTTCCACCTATAAGATTAATACAAAATTTTGTATCAATCGTGTAGAGGAGACCGGGGCAGGTTGTAACACGGGGTAAATTGTAACATAAGTAAAATCTTTTGAACGACAAATCTGGTAACCCGCAGCATGCGAGAGCTGCTTGACGATATTAGCACCGTCGGTTTTAGTGACACAAACAAGTGTTATGTATTCATTTTCTGGTTGTAGCCCAGAATTTTAGTATTTAGAGCATGGAAGTAAATGTTGCCTTGGCACTTTCATTTCAATTAACCGTCATTAGAAACCGTTTGAATTTTTGCTTCTTTGTCGCAAACGAATCAGTACACATTGGTTTATTATAATGTGTACGCATTTTAGTAATTTGATGTTTAGTTTCTCGTTTGTTGAGATAAAACGCAAAAATTCAAGCTCGAGGTAAATTGTAACATGTTGCTATAGTTGCTCCGCTCTAAATGGTGATAAAGCAAGCTATTTGCTGACGCACCGGAAGAAGATGCTCTAGACGAACAACAGAACAATCGAGAATCCAAAAAGTAAAAAAAAAGTATAAAGGCAAAAGTAAAGAAACCCATACAGCACACTCCGTTGCAGAAAGGTTGCAGAAAGGTTGCAGTTACGTTGCGGTGCAATGTTGCACAGGGGCGGACATAGGAAGATTCCTGCAACATTTCAGCAATGTTGCGGTGCAATATTACTCCTGCAACGTTTCGGCAATAGTTACGCAACGTTTCGGAGATTTTACAGCAACTTTCTCGCAACGTTTCGGAGATTTTACAGCAATTGTCTCGCAACGTTTCGGAGATTTTACAGCAATTGTCTCGCAACGTTTCGGAGATTTTACAGCAATTGTCTCGCAACGTTTCGGAGATTTTACAGCAATTGTCTCGCAACGTTTCGGAGATTTTACAGCAATGTTCACGCAACTTTTCGGAGATTTTACAACAAAGGTCCCGCAGTAACCAGGGCTCAAAAACTGTTATAATATCGATTTAGTATATAGATTTAGTATAATATCGTAGTATACCCAATATACAGTGTATATTAGGTTACGCTTTGTGTAACATAATATAATTTATGATAATTTAGTGCAATAAGTAGCAGACGATGTAAGCTCAATTGATTGTATGCTTTATGTAAACTATGGGGCTTGTCCCGCTTATAGCTGAAAGTATAAGATCTCAAAAATACGCGTTGACGTATTCCGTGCGATATAAGGTGGGCCTCATGCAAAATCTCCGAAACGTTGCGAGAAAGTTGCTGTAAAATCTCCGAAACGTTGCGGGACAATTGCTATAAAATCTCCGGAACGTTGCGAGAAAGTTGCTGTAAAATTTCCGAAACGTTGCGTCAAAGTTGCTGTAAAATCTCCGAAACGTTGCGGGAGAATTGCCTATAACATCTCGGAAACAATGCAGAAATATTTCACGCAATGTTGCACAGGGGCGGACATAGGAAGATTTCTGCAACATCTCAGAAATATTACCTGCAATGTTACAGTGTTGCACCGCAACGTAACTGCAACCTTTCTGCAACGTAGTGTGCTGTATGGGAAGCGAAGAAGAAGATTTTGATAGAATCAGATGAATAAGCAATGATTGTTTAACTCATGTATATCAAATATTTAATAATGATCTTTGTTTTCATTTACATTTTTCAGAAATGTTTATTTGTGTTCATATTTGTATTTAAATAAGTAAAACAGATGTGTTACAATTTACCCCGGACTGGGGCACATTGTAACAAAGGTTCAGATTTGTTTAAGATGAAACTAGATGTCTAAGTGTCCAAGATTTTGTCACGTACTTTCACGCAATCAGTTCACCACATATGTAAGTACCCATACAGCACACTTCGTGGCGGCAACGTTGCAGGATGGTTGCAGTAACCTTGCACTTGCTTGCAGTGTTGCATAGTTGCAGCGCAATATCGATGTAACATTGCTGCGACGTTGCCGTGCAACATTGCACGGGGCGGACATAGAATTATTGCTGCACAGTTACATCAATGTTGCGTTGCAATATTGCACAGCAACGATCCTGCAACTTTGCTGCAACGAGAGTGTGCTGTAAATGGGTAGTAAATCACGCAAATTATTTCCTGATTGAGGAAAACACTTTCGAGAAAAAACTATGAAAACTTTTTTGTTACAATCTGCCCCGGTCTCCCCTACACAGTTATGAAGATTGCTTCATAGCACGTGGATTCGAGGGTGGCGTAATAAATATTTCCACTACTGTGCCATCCATGCGTCCCCTTTCCTTACAATTCATCGGACGAAGTTGCGTGAATTATGGATAGCGAATGTGGCCAAAATCCCGTGGACGAAAAGTTTCGTTCCGGCCTCGGCGAGGCACCGCAGGGATTAAGGGTTGCGCCGTGTTGTCAGAACCGCCCGCGTCGCCTCTGGGCAGGACACATCAACGCGTCGATCTTAAATTACCCGGAATTAAGAGCAGCCGGGCACTTCTGTGCTGAAGACGTTCGCCGTGCCGACGGGCGGAAGCGAAGGAAAAAGTAAGGAAGGGCCGGAGGGCTTGTTATCTTTTTAATAATCAAAACCGACGGCCCCACGGCTCTCTTTCTTACAAACTCGGCAAGGCCTGTCAGAGTCACGCCGCCTGGTATTAATTCGCGATGTAAAGAGCGATCTCTCGCTTCAACCGCGACAAATCCCTTATTGTTCCCTCGTAATACTACGGGCATGAAATTAATCAGCTTCCCTTGGACGACGAATGAGTCGATCCCACCACGGGCGCAGGGTCTATTTTGAAATTCAGTTTGTGTAATCCATACGCACTTTGGAATATGCTTTCCTATACAGTAGATTCTGATCCTTCTGTGGTCTAAAATCCTCAGCTTCTTCGAGAAGTAATGAGTAGTAAGTAATTCATCTCAATTCGAGGGTTGATCCAAAATTTCTTCGGATCAACAAACTGTGCTTAGATGAAAATGAAAATCCGATTATTTTGTAATAATTATTGGTAGAGAATTTGAGACGATTCCGATTGGATCTTAGCGTCCTGATCAGTGAGTGCGTGTTTTTTGTAAGTGAAAATAAGCTGATTAAGTAATTCTTCATTTTCGTGGTCATGGCGTTATTATAATGGAAAGCACGTCAATACCGCGTTAATTTAAAGTCTCACGGGGGGAGTGTCTCCGTGGAAATCACCGGGAACGGCAAATCAAAGGGGGAGATCCTCCCCTCGTTCAATCATTTCATCTCTTCATCTCGAAAATGAGAGGGCTACTCCTCCTATCGAGATTCCTCAAAGATCTTAGCGAATTATAAAGGTCGCGCGAAGAATGGCTCGCGTTCGATGCTTCTGACAGCCTATTTAGTCTTCGCAGTGGAAAAAAAGCAGCTCCTCCATTCCAGATTACGACGAGTATTATATCTCCTGATCTCCAATTTGAAATTTGATTAAGACGATAGGCTGTCGAGGGTAGTCGAGCAAAATGGTCGTCGTCCTCCACACTTTCTGGGGTAATCGTCTATCTTTCGCAAATGCTTTTAGTTTTCTGTAATGAATGCAATTGAGAACCTTGCGGCAAGAGGGGTGTAGCTGCATTTTTTACAGTTTTTAATTTATGACGTGTAAAATACGTAAATAACATTCTACATCGTTTGGTGCACGTTTGATGGAAATCCGATAACAAATGTGCGATTTATTGTCAATAAATGGAAAGATTAAAAATATTAATATTAAAAATATAAATATTAAAAATATTAATATTAAAAATATTAATATTAAAAATATTAATATTAACATTTCTATTTCTATTATAGAATATTTTTTCGCCAAAAATATAAATAAATACTTATCAACTCAACAACTACTCCTTATTTTATTGCGTGAAATATATTTTTCAATTAGTGTTCTGTTCTTAATTTCAAGTCAATTAATTTCAATAATTTTATATTCTCTAAGCTTGCTGTAAGGTCCTCAATTGCAGTTGGACCATACACACGGATCTTTAGAATAAACTGACGACAAAGTGATTGAGTATAATATTGAAAACAGGAAAGAGGGCGATCAAGATGTTTGAAATTAACGCGTTCTGATTTCCGATACATCTGTCCGCGGGTACGTGTGGTCAAAAAGAGGATCTGGACGGTCGAGGCTCGATCTCCGTGCAAAAGACGGGCAGCCTCTTCTTTCCCACGAAACTGACACTGACACGCTAGATAGATCGACCATTAGGCTCGCGTTTCAAGAGAATATAGAGTTTCCCGGATTCCGTCGGTCGAATCAATTTGTAGCCATTAGAGCTGCTCCTCGCTCGAGTTTACTTTGGACAAGCTTTTGCTGGAACAATCGGTCCTCGCTCCCCTCCACAGCATCCCGCTGGACCACCATCCTCCACTATTTACCCAGTAGTCAATCTTGTATCCCGATCAGAGTTGAAAATGTTACACGTATCTCCACTGTTCGCTTCTGAATTTCGTTCCATTTAACGAAGACCTTAGTGATGCTGAAGAATTGTCAGAAAATCATGCGACTGAGGGATAAATTTGAAGGGTATACCTACTTGAATTTTAACGCCTTCTGTAGAAATAAATTTTGAGCAAACTTACTTAGATAACAGTTAGGGGAAAAGTCAATGGAATTTGAATTTTAAGGAAATCTTGATATTTGAAGGGTTCAGAAATGAAGCTGTGTAATCCATTAGGATTAAAATCAAGAGTTACACTATTTGTCCTCTGAATAATTTTGTATAAAGTATTAGTACCTACCACCATTTATTGCTTACGTATAAAAGTTGTGGCTTAATTACATTCATCACATGAAAGTTTTAACAATAAACACATTTTTGAATTAGGTAACTCAGGTCTCTTTGGTTTAAATTTCTTAGGACCACCGCGAAGCTTCGTTACAAGAAGACAAAATAAAATCATCAGTGGACAAAGTGAATAAAATAGTTGAGACCTACTTAAAGAATTATTCAGAGAGTAGATGAAATATCGGTTCCTTTGCCCGAGTTTCCTCAACGTCTGCCGAAACATCCTCGCTTTTTAAAATGAGCCAGAGTTGTGCGAGCCTGGCGCTAGTTGGTCATAACGTTGCCCTGAGCTCTCCCTGTACAATCTGCGATGGATATTAAAAACAAAGGCTGCCTCTTGCAGGGCATAACATGAATATAACGTCGCGCAATATCTTACGGCTTAAGCTCTTCGGCTTAGCCCGTGGACCTTCATGCATTATGGATTTTACTTTGAGAAACCGTCGGCTAAGCCCCCGAAGCCAGACGAACTAAGAAACCATGAATATACAATACCGCGGTATGCATATAGATTCCTCTCCTTTTGTGAATCAACTTTAATCACTTTCGGCGATCCCGCTATCCGCTGGCGAGCCGATAAGTCGGAAAATCGGATTCCATCGATGGATTCGTCCTTCCCGAAGCCTGCCACGCATATAAATCTCATAGAGATCGAGATTGTTCTGATCGCAGGACCACTCGTCGTGGTGGAGACATTTCTCTAACGCGCTTCGATCCACGAGTGGTCGCTGAGCTGCCATAAATACCATTTTGATTCGGCTATTTGATAATAGGAACATTAGACGCGGGTAATATTCGCGTGAGATATTAAAATATCGGGACGATCGATGATCTTGAATTCAGCTTGTCACATATCTGTTAGATGCCTTCCAGAATCATGAGCAAATGCATTCCTATCGGTGGTGCGACATTTTGCCAGGAAATATCGCTACCCATTCGTGCCAGGTCGTATCCATTCGCAGCTGTAGCCCGTTATACCATCAGCACGTAGACGGATTGAAAATTCGCGGCTCGTACCCCAACTAAAACCTCCCCCTCGATCGACGTTGATCTCCGAGTATACCATCTCTTTCATATCCTCCTCCCGCGAGATCCTGTAGCTGTATCTATAAAATCTGATAGGCCCATAACGATGAACGGAACGCTTCCTCCCGTTTCCAACCATGGAACTTACGTATACTACCATAAAATCTGGATATTCTCGCAGAAATGGTTAAAATGCTTAACCCATTTGCCCAGGGGCGGGTTTGGAGATTCGACGCACCTAGGCTGACAAGCGTCTGCCGCCCCTTCTGTGAAATATCATAAAATATTTTAATTTCAAAGGGTTGAGACGATTTTGAAATTAATTCAGTATGACAACACGTGTGCCAGTTAGGTATTGCTAATTTTATAGATGGAGGAAAAGTGAATTGTTTTTCCCTCAAGCCTCTGTGTTTCAAACCTTTTCAATTTCTTTCGCCCAAAATTTTCCTCCTTTTTTTTTTTTAAACTCATATTGGGCGTTGCAGAATTATTGCGAATATTAAACTGTTGTCCTCGTTCGATAGTTATTTTTATACGTTTCAGAGATATCAATCCTTTAGGAAACTGTCACATCGCCCTCTTAATTGGCACGACTGGTCAGGGGTTAATCCACTCGCCGCAAAATCTGCTCAAAGTAATATTACAAATTCCTATCAGGCGATTTAAATTTTTTTCAGCTTATTTCGTAGTAATAGAAACTGCGGGCAGTACAATTTTTAACTCAAGCCCTATTGAACTTTTTATAAAACGATGGCGAGAAATCATTGAAGAATAGTTAGGTCGCATTGATCATCAAACTTATTCCCCCTCGTGTAATAAAGTTCAAGCAAACATACGCGGACTTTCGAAGCAACCTACAACCATAACGCAATTCGCTTCGATCTCACGAAAACATCCCTGCGCGAATACATTTAAATTCGTCGCAAAGATGCCCTGCATAGGCGACGAGACGGAAATTCAGGCATGGAAATGTTATTCAAAACAAGCCGCCGGAGTGGAAACGGAAATCGATGACACGGTCTGTCTGGCGGTGTGAGAAGAATCCCTCGGAATCGTTGCTGCCGTCGTTACCACGTTAGAAGCAATAACAAGGGGGGGGGGGGGGGAGGGGTGGCCGGTGGCCGGTGGCAGGAAAGAGGGCTAATTAACCGCGGCGTAATTCCAAGGACCGAAACGGATTAACACTATCATTTATCAAACGGGTGGGTTCAATTAAAGCATCACCAATAGGAGCGCAGTCCACCGATAAATCCGCGAGGCCGATATCCTGCCCCCCCCCCCCCCCCCTCTGTTAAGAGCCGGCTTCCTTTCCATACATCAGGCAACCCTTCGCCCGCAGGATCGCGCGCCGGCAGCTCCGTGCCATACTTTTTCACGTTTCCACCCCTCCGCTGACCGCACCGAGCCCTCTCTCCCCGTTCGAAAAAATTCCTCTCGCACCCTCTTCTGCCGGCTGCTTCCGCTCTCGTCCACTTTTCTCCGCCTCTGCACCCCTCCCCCGCCGTCGCGCCTCTGTTCCTCCGCGACCGGGGTGTGGGCGGAGGGCGAGAGGGTGGCGCGAGCGAGGGGCACGCCGGCCGCGGAAAAGAAAGGGACGGGCGCGAGCCGGAGGGACGACGCGCGAACAAGGGAGGAAGCGATAGCGGAGTAGCCGAAAGGTGAAGGCTCCCCCGTCGAGGGGGTGGGGGGGGGGGGGGTTGAGGAGGGAAGCCGGGGGCTGAGGTGGTGGAAGGACGGAGGAGGAGAAAGAGCAACGGCGAAGAGGAGGAGGAACAGGGGGGCATCGTACGTGGTGGGGACTTCGCGGGGGTGGCGGGCAGGGGCGGGGGGGGGGGGGGGCGGGCGAGGAAGTGAGTCGGAGAGACTGAGGGGTAGTTCTGAGGCCGACGTCATAATCGATCGTCTTTTATTAAACTGCGCCAGATGGCGCCAGCGCCGAGCCAGGCATCCTGCCCCGCGCGAGGGTGAGATAAAGAGGGTGCCAGAAGGGGGTGGCCGCGCTCGTGGAACCGGAGAGAGGAGCCACGGGGGTGGGTGGGCGTAGGCGGAAGTAAGGGCGGTCGCGCGGCGTACGAGGAAGGGAGCTAAACGGAGGAGAACCTCTGGACCGGCGTTAGAGGGAACGGGGGGGGGGGGGGGGGAAGGTGTGTGGGCGGCGGGCGAAGCAGGGTGGCTGCAGCCAATCGTTTAACGATTACCCACTCTATAGAACGCATTTCGGATGTCGTCGTTATGCCTGGATCCTTCGGAGCGGCGATCCTTGGGACGATACGCCGCGCGAGGCCCGCTTAAACGGCTCGCTTCTTTTTAATACTGAAGTCAACCTGCAGCGGGGTGGGGGGATTATTCCACTTATAGATCCTCCTCGGACCCCCTCCCCTACTCCCTTGCTCCCTTCTTTCTCCGCTCGGCTCCGTGGGGTCGCGGGGGATGATTTAGAAGCGAGAAAAGAGCCGTGAACTTCGAAACCCGGGGTGGGGGGGGGGGGGGGGGCGAGACTTTATGGCGATCCCGACACGATTGATATTGCACTTTTCGAATCCCCGCGGCCGTGATATCGACAGGTTTAATTGTGCCGGATGGAAAGAAGCCGCGATAAGCAGCGCTCGGTGGGGCAAAGATCGAGTGCGATCCGATGAGCGCGGAGGGGGTAACATAGTGTTATTAATTGTTGAATAATCAGTCTGATAGGGAGGAACTGGTACCTACTTTTAATCGAGCCTTCCGGGGACGAGGGGGGCGTTTCCGAATAGTTGGCCGAAACGGCACGTAATTTGTAAAAATGATCGAGAGCTCGGAGTATAATACAGGAAACGGGGAACGAATGAAATCCGTGAACAACGGAACGATTCAGCTTCCACCGAAATGCTCCTCGTCTTCCTCCCAGAACCGTAGCCGCTTTGTTACTTTTGTTATATAGTTCCCGATCCTGTCTGCCGCTGACGGGACAATCAATCACCGTCGCCACTCGCAAAACGTAAAACGAAAAGAAGAAGGATCGCTGGGAGGGAGGGAGGAAGGGAGGGAGGGGTAGAGATCGGTAGAACGAATCCCTTGATTTTACTGGAGTGCATCGTCCTGTAATTTCCAGAGCCTCGGAATCCATAAGCATCTTGAATTCATCGGAGATCTTGATTCGCGAGTCTTCTTAATTAATGTAGTATTCTTGATTAATATGGAAGATGTAGGCACATATTTATATCTAAAACTATGAGGCATGTAAGAACAGTAAGTTGAGATAATTGGGCCAAGTTATGCAGAAACCTGCCAACCCCCAAAATGACAAAAAATGACAAAAAATTACAATAAAACACAGTACGAATCTCATAATTTTTAGATCTTTATTTTGCAAAAAATTACAAACCCATTGCATTACACGATTATTAAAACTACCAAGTCATAGTTCCATTTTAGTCTCATAAAGCAAAAACTACAGAAAATTGAAAGTAATATTAATAAGTATGCTGCTCTCAATTAAATAACCCATTAAAAACCGTTGTGAAACAATAAGAAGAAATAAAATATACCCAATAGAAATAAATCCACTTTTCTTTAACAATTAAAATCCTCAAACTAAAACTCAATTTCAGTTCACTGAAGGTTGGCAGCTTTCCGCATAACTTGGTCCAATTATATTAGACACAAAGTGTTTGTCAATCGGATATAAACTCCCTATATCGTAATTTCATCTGAAGATACCCACGACACGTCTCTTTTTTACGCAACGAAACGAACCCCTCCGCTTTTGATTTTCAAGCGTCCTCGGATCGAGCGTTCCAACCCCGAAGCGAGCAGCGTCTTGGCTCGATAGTACCCTCTAATCTCTCTCGTTTCACAGGAGGGTCGTATCATCGGCAGACTTTTGCTCCCCGAAGGACCGAGCCAGCCACGATTTCCATACAATAAGAGCAATAAATTCCCGTCGCGACACCGCTGTGAAATTAAAGCTCGCGGCTCGCGAACGTTCGCGAGTCTGCTCTCTGACCACGGGCGAGATGAAACGGGCGAAGTGGAGCGAAGGGCTCCGACGCCTTACCGGCAAGCCCCAAAGGGTGTGTAACAGAGGGTACCTTCGGGGTCCAGCGAGGTGTCAAGTGCACTTACGCCCACACAAGCACACGTGCCCGCGCGGCAAGGGCCAATGAAAATTCGGAAAGCAGTTTAGGTAAATCAATCCGCGTCGGGGTCAACGCTTCGACGTAGCTTAAGGCTACGCTCGTATAATAAAGTGGCGAACAGGGTGGAGAAATAGGGTGCCGCGAAGCAGAGGGAGGAGAAGGTTGGTGAAGGGTTGGAGAGGGGCGCGGTGGGAAGGAGAAAATTTTCAGGAGAGTTCATGTGCGTTTGACGTTGGCCCGTTCAGCGGTTCGGTAATGCATGGTCTTTAATATACGAAAATGACGCGCCCTTTCTCACCCCACTCTCTCTCTCTCCCTCTATTTCTCTCCCACCGCCGTGAAACGCGCGCCTGTTCCACGAGAAAATAAAAGAAGGAACGCTGAAAGTCTGAAAGTGTTCGCGCGACGATATTGCTCGTCGCAAAAGAATCAAGGAACTTTAATAAAAAGAGAAACTCTGCTACTGGGAGCTGAGCGAGCGAAGCGCATTTAAATATTTCTAAACAAGAACGAACTTTAATTACGGCTCCTCCACTTCATTCCTAATTTTCTGCGGGAGAAAGAATCCGAGTTGGATGACTTTTTACTTCACCCTTGAATTTAATAAATGTCAATGACGTCGTTATGCTTTGAATAATAATAATGTAATGGTTGCAGTCTGCAAGTTGCAGTAAGATCTGTCGGATGAAACATGAAACTTACATGACAGAGAATTTGGAGAGCTTCTGTGGGCGGCCCTAGGGAAGCAGGGTGAATTGAAATCACCGATACGCCGATCATGACCAGAGAAAAGGGACCCTCTGTTTTTCCTGGCGTAATCTTTGTTTAATGCTCGTTAAGGGGCGAGGGGGGACGCGCGCAAGGAATCGTTTTGTCCAAAACGATTAAGACAAATGTGTCGGTGCTTTATCCATTTAAATCATTCCTCCCCACTTGTCCGCTTTGAATTTTATTTTCTTCTTAATCGCCTACTATCTAGGATAGACCTTGGCGAAGCCTTGCACCGGGCTTAAGAATTGAAACTGAGCTGATTAATTGATACTAAATTGGCTGTATCGATAGAAAAATTACAGGAATAGGGGCGGATTTGGAGTTTTGGCATCTCTAGGCTAACAAGCGTCTGCCGCCAGTGCTAGATTAAACCAATAAGCAAAATAAGCACGTGCTTAGGGCATCATAGAAATTTTCTGAATTTTCAAATCTAATTTTTGTTAGAAACACTTTTTAGTGAAATTATTGGAAATGCCTCAGAAATGGCACGTTGCAGTGAAGTGATCACCCTGTATAAGGTGGCCTCCAAATCTTTTAAGTACTTAGGGAAAGAGGAAAAAACAGGGAATGTCCATTTTTTTTATTTTGCGATTTATAGCATATTTTGTTAGTGATAACTGGGACCACAGAACTGTTGAATCATAATTATTAAAATGATTGGCCTTCCTTGTTTTGATAATAATAGAAGTGGAAATTTCGTATTTCATTTCAGTATGCTAGCCTGTTCAAATCTGGAAAAATATAAAAATCATGTAAAACAATTATTATTTTATTTTAATAATTAAGGTATAATGCTTCATGCTATGAAGAATGGAGATAAGTTGATTAAACCCTGTTTGTTTACTGGTAGACTAATGTATTAAAATTTAATTTTCTCGATAAAGCTGTTTTGTGACATTCCCTGTCCCCCCCCCCCCCCCCCTCTTACCCTTCAAATATTTGAATATAAAAGAGCTGACACAATATTAAAATTAATTTAGTGTGACAACTCAAATATACTATTTATTGCCAATTTGCTACCTCAAAAGAAAATGAACTGTTTTTAAAATTGTCTCCAGCCTCTGTGTTTAAACTTTTCCCAATCTCTTTCGCACAAAATTTGCCACCCTAGGCTGCAGCCTACTTAGTCTATAATATAAAAATCCGTCGCTGGGAATACAAATGAAATTTGACAATGCAAATTCTTGCCAGAGGTGGGCAAAACCGTTATTTAAATAAAATTTCGAATAACGAAAAGAAGTTAAAAAAATTATTCCTCATGTGTCGAAGAAAGTTAACTCGGCTTAACGAACGAATGACGAATAATTTGTTCGACTTTTATTCGTTATTCGAAATTGTATTTAAATAGAAATTTGGCCCATCTCTGCTCTTTGCCACTGCAAGTTATAAAACATCCCACGTACCGCGTTAAAATAACAAAGCTAATTCCCGGTCGAATTACAATTTTCAGGTAAAGATCTGGTTCCAAAACCGGCGGATGAAGTGGAGGAACAGCAAAGAGAGGGAACTGCTGGCGACTGGCGGCTCGCGGGAGCAAACCCTGCCGAACAAGAACAACCCGAACCCGGATTTAAGCGACGCCGACGGGGATCGGCCCAGGATGGACTTGAGCGACGTCAGCCCCCTGACGAGTCCTCAGCGACCGGAAGAGCAGACGGAGAACGAGGAGGACGAAGAGATCAACGTCACGTGATAGAATCCCACGGAGAAAGCCGACGGGAACTCGTTCATCCCACGGGACGATCAACCAAGGACGATTCAAGACCCGCGAATGACAATTCACGAATGGTGAACGACGAAAGGCGAGGGGATCGATAGTCGTAATAATGATGTTCAACCTCCCTAGATTCTAATCCCGAGTGTGTCTGCTCGATCGAATGAGCCGCGACTCCCCGAGCGTTTCAGGAACCCCGAAGATTCGAGTCAGAGTCTTTCAGGGTTTCATATGGCTTTCCGATCTCTGTATCCACCGATTAAATTCGGCACAGTATTTTCTGCAACGCCCAGGAATGCTGAGAGCAGGTGTCGTCTTCTTCTCCGTGTAATTTCATTCTCTGCGAGGCTCGGCACGCTTCGTCTCGGCCGCGTCAAATGGTGCGAGATGATTTTGGACAGATTAAATTCTTTGGAAGAACAAACTAAGAGGAATGTTTCTTAATAATTGTGGGTGTCGAGGATTTCTCAGTTACCGTTGCGGAGCCTTTTTCTATCGCGGCATGTATATGAACAGTGGAGATCACTTTAACTGTACCTATCTGAATGACGCGTCGATTTCCAACGGGAGATAAACACTGCGGTGTCACGCCAGCAGGTCGAAGAGTCGCAAAGATACTTATCGGCGAGCATTCGCGCGAATCATTGTATATAAATAGCGTCGTGCCACGCGCACTCGATTCGCAAGGTGATGTACGCGTAAATGGATCTCAGAATGCGCGAGCTTGATGAAGGAAGCTTGGGGGCGCAGTTACTCCGTTCTTATGGAGTAGCGATGAACTCGATCAGGTGGAGAATCTGCTTGCGTCCGGTGAATGGTGGAATCGATGGGGATGTATAATTTTCAATAGCACCGACGATCTCTCGGCGATATAATGAATATAGAAAGTAATCTGTATGGTAAGGAACGTTTGCTCGAGTATATTTATAAATAAATTGAATCCGAGTAAATTTCTTTTCGAGTTTACCGAAATTTGTGTGGTAAGAGCCGCTCGGGCGGTTTGATTTCGTATTCCTTTGAACGCGAGCCTCGGAACGGCGCGTTTCATTGTCTGCCGGCAAATGTATCATATTGTAATTAGAAGTGGATGTAAGCTCGCGGAATTGTTCGGTAAGGTGTCGTGTATAAGGTTGTACTAGACGTAACGTTACGATTCCTAAGATATGTACGTAAACTCTAACTGTAATGCCGTTCGGCATCCGGAAACCAAAATGTAATTATTCATTGTGATGCATTATAATCTGTGTAATATATTGCAATAAAACTGTCTATGCCAATCATTTCGTATTTTTTGTAGCCAATGTATAATGGATGAAAATCTATTTCGTTCGATTTATCTTGATCAATTAATTGAGGACGTTACAGCTGCATTTTAGATAGTTTTTGAGTTGTAATGTGTAATATACGTAAAAAAAATCTACATCGTTTGGTGCACGGTTGATGCAAATCCGGTAATAAATAAGCGATTTATTGTTAATACATAGAAATAGAAATATTAATATTAATATTAATATTTTTTTATTAGAAATATTAATATTAATATTTTTTTATTAGGAATATTAATATTCATATTAATATTTTTTTATTAGAAATATTAATATTAATATTAATATTTTTTTATTAGAAATATTAATATTAATATTAATATTTTTTTATTAGAAATATTAATTTTAATTTTAATATTTTTTTATTAGAAATATTAATATTAATATATTTTTATTAGAAATATTAATATTAATATTTTTTATTAGAAATATTAATATTTTTTTATTAGAAATAGTAATATTTTATTATTAGAAATATTAATATTTTTATTATTAGAAATATTAATATTTTATTATTAGAAATATTAACACTTATTATTAGAAATATCAATATTTTTATTATTAGAAATATTAATATTTTTATTTTACAATATTTTTCGCCAAAAATAGAAATACAAATTTATTAACTCAGCAGTTACTGCTTATTGTGCGAAAATATATTTTTTCAATTAGTGTTCTCTTTTTAATTTTATAAACAATTTTTTTCTAATTTACTCCAAGTTGGTAAAGATGGCGCTGCATCCCTCTTGCTGCAAAGTCTTCAATCTATTTAGAGCCCAAATTATAACACTAAAGTTGGAGAAGAAAGGGTATCATATAGTACAAAGATAATAAATTTATTTGATTAAATAGAATAATAAATGCGTATACAACAGTATAATTAAAAATGTGCTCTTTGTAACAACAGAATATCTTTCTTTCAGACTTGGACAACAGCTTTGCCAACATTCTTCCCCTTCAACATATCAGTGAACGCAACGAACATGTTTTCAAAGCCTTTAGTGACGGTTTCCCGAGATCGGAGTTTTCCTTCCTTCAACCACTGTTCATTCTTCTGCCTGCTCTCGGAGAAACGATCGATCCAACGAGTCACGATAAAACCTTCTATTTTTAGTTGGTTGAACACCATAGCTGGTTGAAGAATAGTCGTCGTCGGTAGAGACGAAGCGTCTGAATTGTACGAAGAAATACTTCCGCACACAGCTACGCGGCCGAAAGGCTTCATTTGATATATAACCGTACTGGATATGTCTCCACCCACCTGCCACGATAGCAAACAAATTTAATGTGTTTACAATTGCATGATACGAAGCGAAAGTTTATATATTATTCTAAAATGTTATTAGAACGTACATTGTCAAAGTAGCAATCAACCCCCTTCGGGGCAGCTTTCCTTAACGCAGTTGAAACATTCTCTGTTTTGTAGTTAATAGCAGCGTCGAAACCAAGCTCGTCGACCAGCCATTTACACTTGTCGTCTGTACCAGCGATACCAATAACGTGAAGTCCAAAGACATTTTTTCCTATCTGACCCACATGAGAGCCAACCGCTCCTGCAGCTCCGCTCACAACAAGAGTCTCGCCTTTCTTCGGCTTGCAAATTTCCAGAAGACCAAAGTATGCTGTGTCTCTGAAACAAAGCATGTTAAAATATACAACAAGGTACGCAACGTAAGAACAGCGAACGTAAGCTTTTTATACGGATAGTATAAACTTATGCGTCTTAAAGTCATTACCCTGGCATTCCTAAAACTCCCAAGCTCAATGACGGCGACACGTCTGTATTATCAGGTAAGAGAAATGGTTTCGAGGGTACAGGGCTCGCTTCTAAGTATGTGTTTAAGTTAACAATTGAATGCGTTCTCCATCCTAAATAGCCGCAAATCCTTCTGCCGACTGGAAATTCTGGGTTCTTCGATTCAATGATCTTAGCTACTTGCGCACCGATCATTGTGATGCCCAATGGGTACCTTTGCACGTACGGTCGCATGTATGGATCCACGGAAAGGTATTCTGCCTGAACAAGGAACTCTGAAAGTAATTTGAATGGTTTATGTCTTTCAATGTAAACATAAGTATTCGATCCAATCGGATCTAATTTCTTGCGAAAGTGCTAAAGATCACGTCTGAAAAAACTGCAAGTGATTGCATAATTATGGTAATCATCTGTCAAAGTGAATGCGTTACTTTTTCTGCCACAACAAAGGCATTATATCACTGGCTTTGATCGTAAACATATCGTCAATATTCATTTATAGTAAAAGGCAATTGGCAACATAGCGATCAAAGGACACTTTAAGGGGGAACACCATTGTGACGGCTAGAAAAGTAAACCGTATTTAGAAATTTTTTCAGGCAGTAATTTACAGTTTTCATAAAAAAAATGTATTACCTACCTCTAGCACAATGTGTAAAGAGACTATAAAAAAAATAAATAGAAAAACATGCCTAAATTATAATATAATAATTAATCTTCTAAACCCCCCATGCGAACTGGTCGAATGTGTAATTACGGAACAGCTAATCCGCAATCAAGTTTCATTTTTGTTTTTATAAACTACGTATATGAGTGCAGTTTCCATTACACGTACCGATTTCTTAAACAAATTATTTTTGTAAAAATGGTGCGCTTTAGAAGAAAAGTTTCGAAAATCCACGAATAAGATGGACAGTTTTTCGAGCGTATTTCGAAAAATTTGTTTTCACTCAAAGAATCCATACGTGCAACAGAAAGTACACTCATATAGTTTAAAAAAAAAAAATTAAATTGATTTCGGATCTGTTTTTCCATAGTTACACATTCGACCACCGCGGCGGGGGGGGGGGGGGGTTAGAAGATTAATAAATTAATACATTAAAATTTATGCATGTTTTCCTATTTATATTTTGTATAGCCTCTTAAGACGTTGTACTAAAAGTAGGTAATAAAAATTTTATATGAAAACTGTAAACTATTCCTGAAAAAATTCTTAAAAATGGGTTACTTTTCCGGCCGTGAGAGTGGTGTTCCCCCTTAAGTACTTCACTTTTTAACAAGCATCACAGAACACTTTAAGTACAACCATAAATCGCCAAACGTGACAGATACCGTCCGATACAAGAAATACCGGATCATGATAACGGGACGAAAATAGGACGGCGAATCGACAAGTGTTTTTATGCTGTCGGCCGGTTAGCACGATAAGTCATAGATCGAACGATTTATACCTCCATTCTGAACAGATGGCAGATCTTCCTCGACCAGCTGCAAATCCGTAGGTTTTGGTTCCCCTTGAAATTGTTTCACCAACACGAACTTCTTCGCTTTCACCATGTTGCTGAGTGCTCCTCCGTGTACAGTGCCGAACGTCTTTGCAACAATCGTCGCGGTTTGTCGCACCCTGGTGTGAATCAGCTGTCTGAATAATATCGTACAATGTTAATAGCCGCTATTGCTTGACGATACTATGATTAATGTAATTACTTGAACATTTAATGTTTAAATAGCTTAACAGTAAGCCGGCACAAGCGTCCAGCGAAACGTATCGAATAAACTGATAATGCTGATCCCGCTACTTCTTATACCACTGTATCCCCTCTTCCTCTATTAACAGTTGTCAGTCGCTGACAGCTTTTTTCACAGTCATCGCATGACATAACGTCATTACATACATTGAGCCAGTTAATTGTTCTTTAATTCATTTTGGCAAAATGTAACTACCCAGATAGCACAACGTCTGGTAAAGTCTTAAAGACGTCCAAAAGGCGTCTTAAAGACGTCTTAAAGACGTCTTGTTACAAATCAAGACGTTCAGACCTAAAATAGACATAAACTAGACGTCTCTAACACGAGGTGTGCTATCTGGGTACAAATGGAGATAACATAAAATAAAAAAATTCATTTTATATCGTGTAGACCATAATTAATGAATGCGCATACATATCATGAATGGGTAGGGTTCAGCAACAGGTGCTCTTAAAAAACATTAAAGCACTCTTTTACAAATTACGTTTTTGCGAGCGAATGAAATTTGTTTTGCGTTATATATACTCAAATAGGACGGCAAGGTTAAAAAGCAAATGTGTTTTCTTTTTGTTGTGATCCTTCTTTTTCTTCCGTTGAACAGAATACATTTATAAGATGATTTTTAAAATGTCATTGTAACAGGTACATTTGTAAATCGCGGGCTTCGACTCTCAAAAAATGGCCTAGTTTTACCCGTGCTGAATTCTAATTCCTACCATGCGTAGCGTTACAATCTGTTTCGAGACAATAACCGGTAACGTTGCATGCGACACTAAAATGGTAAGGGGATCCTAGGACCCCCAAACCGGTGACAGAAAAATACATTGGTTGGTAGGTCTATCCTATACCTCGTCTGTGCTTTGGTGATCAGCAGCACAATCACCAAAGCTATACTGCGTTCCATATAAGAGCATACCGACGCCCCTACCGATTTGCGACCGATCTGCGCAGCTCCCACGGATCTGACACACGCGATTGGTCGTAGCACTTTCGCGATTGGTCGTAGCACTTTCCCCGCCGGTTTATTACCAATCAACAGTGTATACCTGCGCGAAACCAGTATGCTCTAATGTGGAACGCAGTGTACTTATCCACATAATATTAAATAAAGTCGCCGGTAGGCGCCTGTTTGTTTGTTCGCGCTAATCTCGAGAACCACTGGACGGATTGTGATGCGATTTTCACCGGTTTATAGAGCATTTCTCGAGGAAGGTTTAGATGTATGAAACATTAACCTATGACAAAAAGGAGCCGAACAATGACGATTTTAGTGAAGCATTCTGCGAGAAGATTCGCGTGAATCGCAGCGCTCATAGAACAGCTAACGATGTGACTCAGCAATCTTCAGCATCCTCACCACTGTGCGGGAAACCGTCACACGCATCTCTATCGCGCAGAACGGTGGACAACATTGGCGTCCGCAGGGGGGAGAGGGGCGAAAGGAGCAGTTGCCCCCCCCCCCTGGCTTTTGAGAAAAAAATCGCTTATTTTTCGAAACTGATCTTTATTAAGTTTATACTAAAAAAAGGAATATTTTTAATTTTCGGTTTGAAATTAATGTGTCACCGTGACAAAAACTTGCGTGTTCTATCAGTGAGAATGACAAATTTAAAACGGTCGGTGGGCCGTAAATATTTTTGTTTCGACTATTTATGAATTTTTGTCCACTGAGCACTGCTTGATGTTTTTTCATGAATATTTTGTGGAAACGTGATACATTGACTATAATTTACGGTATTTTATTTTATCCGGTGCGTGGAGGTTTTGTACGTACGGCCCTTAAGGGGGTAGACACGGGTAATGCAGCGCGCTGTATACCGACACAATCTGGCCCGAAACATGGGTTTAGTAGAATACGCTTTTCGTCCTTATATGAGCGAATTTTGGGCTGGGCGAGGTCTCATTCGAAAGAGAAAGGTTCAGTGCAGCGCGCTCTGGTCATGGTTCGACGAGATTGTGTTGATATCTAATAATATGAGTGTTCAAAGTAGAGCAAAAATCGACAAAATACACCCGCATGAACCAACGTATTTTTAGGTCACTAAAAGAGTCTTGTGACTCAAACGATGACCAGAGCGCGCTGCACTGAACTTTCCTCTTTCGAATGAGACCTCACCCAGCTCAAAATATGCTCATATAAGGACGAAAAGCGTATTCCCGTAATTGCATTCCCAATTACGAGTTCCGCCATATTGGCGATAATACAGAGCAAGTCACGTGACAAATTTAGTTGAGCTAGTAGACACGAGATGGCGCCTACTCGGGAGGACTGCCAACGTGGAGTCATAGCAAAACTGAAGCGTTAGCTGGATACATGTGCCACAGTAAAAGCGTACTGGCAATCAATGTATGAATTTTCGGACGATTGTAGGTTCGGTTATATGCATTTTAGGCATATAACTGCTAGGAACTGTGTACATTTACTAAATTAACGCTTTTATTG
Organism: Andrena bucephala; assembly: GCA_947577245.1. NCBI lineage: Eukaryota > Metazoa > Arthropoda > Insecta > Hymenoptera > Andrenidae > Andrena > Andrena bucephala. The sequence goes on from OX387715.1 coordinate 12,923,263, forward strand.
TAACACATACACTTGAAATCGCTGTCGAATTTGTTATAATTATATGGCCACATTATTTAAAATAAAAAAAGAGATTGGAACTTTTTTACTAATACTGGAAATATTGATTTACTGATATCATATTTTCAGAATGTGGAAGTTACAGCAATTATTTGCAATTATTGCTCTTATTATTATTCTTCCGACTATTGTATATAACATACAACAAGGAAAAGTCTCTAAATCAGTCAACAGTTGACTCCCTGATTTTTTTTGTAATTCTTTACGGTCCTATGCAGAGATGGGCATTATTTAAATAAAAGAATATACTTCCGAAAGGCCCCCGTGGCCGATCGACACGATGTTTGGGGTAGGGTGTGTGTACCCTAAATCTAAAATTTTATTTAGCTTCGGGTATTTATTAGTTTCCTTTGTTTATTCGAAGGCGTTTCATCTTGGGCTTCGAATAATTTTTCATCTTTCATTATATCTTTATCCTAAGGTCGTATTCAGATATATTGGCCGGTCGATTCGTTTTCGCGAACAGCGATCGAGGAGAAATCAGCCACCACCATCTGACGATCGTGGATTTGTCTGTTGGAGTTACGTGGCCACCCAAGGGTATGGTGGGGTAACGGGAATGCTGCGCGGCTCCGTCTGAACGTAGCCGTGTGGCTGTTATGACCAAATACGAGATGAAGCTATCGAGAAAGAATCAATGTTCTGACCAATAAAGCTCCTGAATTTTTTCGGAGCTAAGGCACACCTATTCTGATGTGTGTATTTCTACGCTGCAGCTCGGTTTGGCCTATACACAACAGAAGCTTGGTGCTATCCCCACCACTTCTGGCTCACTCTTGTTCTGCGAAGGCGAGAGTGAGATGAAACAAGAGCGAGTCAGATAACGTTGCGAACAGGAGAACCGAGGCAGCTAAGCGGTACCTATGGTGGGAGTATACGCGTTACGAAACTCACCGGCCAATATATCTGAATGTAAAGTCTCGTTAGCCGCTCGCTTAGGGTTGCCAGATCTTCGGCATTCAGCCGGAGTCTCGGGTTTTGAACCGTTGTCTCCGGCCTCAGGCAGGCACAATAAAAATCTCCGGCAGAATAGAGAGTATGTTGCAGCGTGCCATAAACAAAATAGAAATCTATTAAAATCTGTAACAAATTCTAATAACTATTCATAATACTTTTATTATTATTATTATTATTATTATTATTATTATTATTATTATTATTATTATTACTCGTTTATAAGAAGTCATTATTATAATGAATTTTAGATGCCTATTTTTTTCTTCGCCCCTTTTTTTATCACTTTCCCCACTCCAATCCTCCACGAAATTGAAATCTCCGGCAAAAGATCAGGCTTGATCTGGCAACCCTGCGCTCGCTGGTCCGGACCGGCGTGAGCCCGTATCATGAACGGAACCCTAATTCCGAGGCTGAGTTTCTCGCTTCTTTCTGGCCGAAGGGGGGAGCAGGATGGAACGCTTTGCGTGCGCGGCGGGCGTACGCGACGGGCGCGAGTGCTCAGATGGAATCGTGACTGTTCGATGCATCCGCGCCACGGTCAGATAGCCAGGCACGGCACGAGTCTTTTTTGCGCCATAAGCGAGCTTGACAAATTCCGCCATTTATTATAATACATTTAATTGAGCTTCTTCATGACCTTACTCTACTCGTAGTTTAAAACCGTTGTAGTATAATTTGTAGTATTTCATTTAAAAATTTATTTTCAACAATGCCAACAATGAAAAGGCCATTTTGCATTTCTTGTCAACCTTACGCCCTAGCAGTTGCCTAATTTTGCAGAGTAAAGTCATAAATAATCTCAAATAAATGTAATATAATAAAGGGCGCAATTTGACAAGTTCGCTTAGGGCGCAAAAAAGACTTATGCCGGGCCTGCGTCAAGTTTTTGCGAAGCGGTTCCCGTGCTCACCGTAAGCACTTGCGACCATCGTGCACGCCCGTCGCGCATACAAAGGACGGAGTGTCAGGCGTCTGAAAGACCGAGCGAGACAAAATATCAACGCGTCGTCTGTCTCGTACTGTCCTCGCTCGCTTTCAGTGCCTTCGCTCGCTCTCTTTCCATCTCGCTCTCGCCTTCGCCGGACAAGAGTGAGACAGAAGTGGTGGGGATAGCGAAAAGTCCGTACCGTGTACACCAAACAGAGCCCGTAACGATCTTAGATGCTCGAATAACTGACGAGAACCTTTGTGGCCCGAGCCGCACGAGATCGCCGTTGCTCAGCGATGTGTCATCGATTATATAGAAACAGAATTTGTTTTTTTTTTTCATCGTATCAATATGAAAGTGACACAAATGGATTCCTGGCATTCTCCCGATTAAATTGACAGAAAATAATTTAAATCAGACTATTTTTAACGAAACGGGCTTCCAATTCTGCAAACAAATTTTCACGTAATTTCCTTAATTATGGTCCGAATAATATCATTTTTGGGGCCAATTTGATCGAGAAAACATGACGAATCGATTCACGTCACTTTCGCAAAGATCTGATTAGAAATGCAGAACTGAAGATTTGTCACTGCTTAGTGCGTAACATTGTATGGCCCCGCTGGATTCGAGCGTCGAAACCCACGAAACTCAGCGAGTTGCATGATTGCTAGCGTGAAGGACAAGAGAGGACTTTGCATGGCGAAGGAAAGTCAGCCTTCTATAGAACTCAAATCGAGAAAGACTTTGCTGACAAACTTTACATATGTATATTCGCGTCAAATAAATACTTTAATTGTAAAATTTAGACGACAAACTATTGTTGAATTTGGATATTCTTCCGAATGGCCCCAGTGGCCGATCGAGATGAGGTTTGAGGGGAGGGGGTATGAACTCTAAATCTAAAATTGTAGCTTCGGGTATTTATTAATTTCCGAAATATTAATAAAAAATTGTTAATTTATTTTGGAATTTTTTTTTTGACGTTGGTGCAGGCCTCCCTACCCGGGAGCCCTTCCGTCCCCCATTTTCAACTTTTGAAATTTTGAAACCACTGTCTCATTTTTAGCATCGCCAAACTCACATCGGTTCGCTACCATGCTTTACGCGCCCGCGAGCGGGCGCGCGCCCCCCGCGCCAATCTAACCCAAACCAATACTAAAACCCGGAACAAGTTGGAAAGTGGAATGTGTTATGTCGGTATAAGTCAACAGAAATATTGTTAAGAGGGGAGACCGTAGTAATGAGATTGAAAAAAATCGGTAAGGTGTACCGTTTTATGCACAATTACTTCTGTATCTTTTGTACGCATTAATTACTGAAGGTAAAATTTTATATTTGTGGTCGGTCCACACCCCTCGTATTACCCACTAAGTTTCATCTCGATCGGCCCCGGTTGGGGCTAGACCAGTGCGTGGGGCGCGGAGAGCACGACAGCGAACTGATGTGAGTTCGGCGATGCCTAAAACGAGACCGTGGTTACAAAATTTCAAAAATGTAAAATAGGGGGACGGAAGGGCTCCCGGATAGGGAGGCCTGCACCAACGTCCAGAAAATTTTTCCAAAAAATGAACAATTTTTTATTAATATTTCGGAAACTAATAAATACCCGAAGAAACAATTTTAGATTTAGGGTCCACACCCCCTCCCCACCCTTCCCCCCAAACCTCGTGTCGATCGGCCACTGGGGCCATTCGGAAGTACAGCCTTGAATTTCGCCAGTTCTTACATATGCATCACTTGGTTGGGAATTCCTGATCCCAGAGTTTCATGCATTTACCTATTGAAATGTTGCTTCAAGTCATCGGGAAATTGCATTACTTCTTCTCGTACATACATATATGTATCTGTTCGCGAGTAGGTGTCACGAGTGACACGGCTTTGGTTTCTCAAATAAATGCACATTTATTAGGGCCCTCGGTCGACGGCGACTTGAGTCATCCAGTACTGAATATGAAATTGTTCATATTTCTCACTACACCTTGATAAGAGTGTTACCACCGATGGATTCGTGAGTTTATGTCCACGAAAATGAGTCGAGACGCGAAGCAATTCGGTCTATTTTTTCTTATGAATACATGATTAGGACACACACACTACGTTCACTAAAAATAGACCGAATTGCTCCATGTTTGGCATCATTTTCATCAGTAATGCAGTGCTCTGGTGAAGAACATCGTAATACGGAGCTAATATTCTAGGCCCTAGAATCTACGATATTGTCAATGTGCAGTTGAAACGCACGCCGCTTCACACTATCGTTTCTTAGCATTTATACGGGGTGATTCTGTAGCTAGAATCGTCAAACGCGATGCTCGCCAACAATCATGTGTCTCGCTGAGTTTCGTGGGCTTCGACGCGCGAAACCAGCGGGACTATACAATGTTGCACGCTAAGCAGTGACGAATCTGATGTTCTGCAATTTCTAATCAGATCTTTGCAACAGTGACGTCAATCGATTCCTTACAATTTTATATATAATGTTTGTTCATAACTGCTTCTTTCTGCATAGGACGTGTAATAAGTGTATTTCATGTTCTGTTTCGGTGCTTTGCAAGTAAAAAAATGTCTAACCTAACAAACTTCATTTTCTGGGGACATCCCCTCATCTATTTTCCCTTTTCACTTATAATTCCTTACTGCTAACGTAGAATATTGTAGCATAAGCACATTTCAAGTAATTAAAATGTACAATGAATTTTCTATGTTTGCAGTACCAGCCGACTTCCGTTTAAATTTTTATAAGTACAACGCAACAGCTGAGAATTTCTTTCCTTATTCAGAATAAAATACGGAAATAGCAAACAGCTCCCTCTCGCGTTTACCGGGCAATCGGCGATCTATCGGTATTACCATTTCTGTGCAGAAAAAACCTGCTGTAATACCGACCTGCCGAATCGGCCAGGTCACGTGACGTGTCTACCCCCTTAACATGTTAACAATGTCGAACGGGGTTACTTGACTAACAAGGGACGTTCGGCAACCCGGAAATTCAGAAAATTATGAAACTTGGTGTGCAAGTAGAGTAGTTCATCCGTAACGCAATCCTATTTTTTGTTGGTGCCATAATGCAATTTTTGGGGGTGAAATCATCCCTTGAAAAAAATGCAGAATTTTCTATTCCGTGGAATATCTCGAGAACAGTGAGAGATATCGAAAAGAAGTTTAAACAGATGGTGCATCGTTTTCTTATATTTACAAAACCGCGTAAAAATAATTTTCGAAAAATCCATATTTTTCAAGTTACCCCCACCACCAACCCTTAAAATTAAAGTTTTGTATATTGAAAATATATGCTGAAATACCTCTGGATAATCTCTTTTCATGCGTATAATTAATTTATGTTATATTTTTTTGCAAACAAATAAAACCTCTATTACCGAATTTGAAGTCCATTTTAGTAGTTTCTATTAATAAAATGGTTTCTTAAATCCATATTTAAATTAGTATTTATACAATGTTTAAACAGCTTTCAATTATATTTTTTAAAGCAATACAATACGTAGGGGAGATCGGGGCAGATTGTAACAAAATAGTTTTCACAGCTTTTTTCTCGAAAGTGTTTTCCTCAAGCAGGAAATAATTTACGTGACTTACTACTGACATATGTGGTGAACTCATTGAGTGTAAGTACGTGACAAAATCTTGGACACTTAGACATCTAGCTTCATCTTAAACAATTCTGAACCTTTGTTACAATGTGCCCCAGTCCGGGGTAAATTCTAACACATCTGTTTTACTTATTTAAATACAAATATGAACACAAATAAACATTTCTAAAAAATATAAATGAAAGCACAGGTCATTATTAAACATTTGATATACATCAGTTAATCATTATTGATTCATCTGATTCTATCAAAATCTTCGCTTTCTTTACTTTTCCCTTCATACTTTTTTTCTACTTTTTGGATTCTCGATTGTTCTGTTGTTCGTCTAGACTCTAGAGTATCTCTTTCTGGTGTGTCAGCAAGTAGCCTTGTCAGCAAGTAGTTTGCTTTATCACCATTTAGAGCGGAGTAAGTAGTAACATGTTACAATGTACCCCGAGCTTGAATTTTTGTGTTTTATCTCAGCAAACGAGAAACTAAACATCAAATTACTAAAATGCGTATAATACACATCATAATAAACCAATGTGTACCGATTTCTTTGCGACAAAGAAGCAATAATTTAAACGGTTTCTAATGACGGTTAATTGAAATAAATGTGCTAAAACAAAATTTACTTACGTGCTCTACATACTAAAATTGGCCACTTTGGGAACCACACGATAAATAAATAATATGAAAAATAATATGCAAAAATGACTTTACAATGTATACAATAATAACATTGTATATGTTATCATTGTATACATTGTAACATATACATGTATATTTCGCAATGTCATTGTAAATTTTCATGCATTATTTATTTTTTTGTGTGCTTCCCAAAGTGGCCAATTTAGATAACACTTCAAGTAACGAATGTGCTGTTATCATAATTATTCATGCCATGTCATTGATTAGTTTTAACGAGTTTTACCATTGATGCAATATTGCGTGCGCACTGTCTTGCTCCAATAATATTATTGAAAGTTGTTTAAACTTTATATAAATACTAATTTAAATATGGATTTAAGAAACCGTTTTATTAATGGAAATTATTAAAATGGACTTCAAATTCGGTAATAGAGGTTTTATTTGTTTCCAAAAAAAAATATAACGCATGAATTATTTATATGTATGAAAAGAGATTATCCAGGGGTATTTCAGCATATATTTTCAAAATACAAAACCTTAATATTAAGGGTTGGTGGTGGGGGTGACTTGAAAAATATGGATTTTTCGAAAATTATTTTTACGCGGTTTTGTAAATATAAGAAAACGATGTACCTTCTGTTTAAACTTCTCTTCAATATCTCTTACTGTTCTCGAGATATTCCACGGAATAGAAAATTCTGCATTTTTTCAAGGGGTGAAATTTCTCCCCCAAAAATTGCATTATGGCACCAACAAAAAATAGAGTTACGTTACGGATGAACTACTCTACTTGCACACCAGGTTTCATAATTTTCTGAATTTCCTGGTTGCCGAACGTCCCTTGTAAGCATAGAAATACCACTAAAAATTGCATTTTTTATCCTCAAGATACAGTCGAGACAAAGAGTTTAGCTGCTCAAGTCCACTTCCCCCACCATAAAATCCTTCCAAACTCATCCCTACCAGTTTTACATCCTATCCTCCCTTCATACTCTCAGGCCTTTCAAATAGATCATAACAAACAAGTACAAAATAATTACAGTATCTAGCACCATGATAATTAATAAAAAAAAAATAACACTGTGAAGGAGTGAAGAAAAAATAAAAAAAATTGCCACATACAGGGTGTCGAAACATGTACTTGGCGTCGAGACGCTACCGCGTCTCTAGATAGTGGGGGCTGCATCGCAGTCCGTCCAGTGATTCTCAGGATTAGCTCGAACAAACAGACACCTACCGTTAACTTTATTTTATACTATATAAATAGAGATACATATAAGAAACCCGAGCAACGCCGAGTATGCACTTTTAGCTAGTTTCTATATAAATATAAGGTATATTTATGTATACTTATTTGGGATAAAACAGTGTCCGATCTAAATAGGGAGGCGCAAGCAGGGCAACTGCTCACAGCGGCAAATTTGAGGGCGGCTAATTCGTGGAAAGAGAAAATCGAAATCAATAAAAAAAGTGCAACTGTTTAGAAAAGATGTAAAACAATTAGGCGAAGCTTCTGTTATTTCACAAATACCTACAAAAAATGTCGCACACTGTCAAAAATAATATTTTAAAATAATTTATTATGTGGAATTAAATACAAGCAGCGACAAAAATCATTTTTGCCCAGAACGGCGGAAGAGTTGCATAAATCGGGCCCTGTATGTATGTACATACCCACTTGCATACTTCTCTATTGCTTTTCAACATATGGCATTGCTTGACATGCTCCGAATAGCAGCAGAAATTCCGCTGAGTTAACAGGAACATAAGAGGAAGAGAAGATCGTTTGACGTGCGAGGTGCCAAAGAGAGAGAGGGAGAAGTAGCGCGCGCGACAAGGATAAAGAGATTTTCCTGCCACTGACTTTGGTTATGCAAACCTGATACTTCTGGCTCCTGGGTAGCAGGAGCGCACGACACGAGGAGGTTTGTTTGGAATGAGAGGGAACGATACTTGGAAGAAGCTAGAGATATGTAGAGCAAACTAGCTACCGACACTCAAAGAGGGCGCAAGTCGACAATTCTTGTAGGTAATGAAGGTAATTTTAGAATTAATAACAAGTTAGTAGCTTTTAAATAATTATTATGTTACTGTATATAAGTACTGTTCGTTTGTTTCTTGTTAGAAAAACAATTTATTATAATGTGAATTGTTTAATTTCTGAGAATATAATGCTAATGTCACGTAGCAGCGAAAGGAGTGATTTAAACTGAGCGTGAAAATACGTCGAGCGCCAGGCTTACAGGCCTCACTATTTTCCTCATTAAATAATGCTATAAATATTCATTTATTGAAACAAAGAAAAAGTAATTATCAACAAAGATAAATTGCAAGATCGTTTATTTAATCAGATTTAGCCGTTTTAAATTGCAATTTCTAGTATGTATACTTATACGAAACATATGTATGTACACCCAGCCCAAAATTTACATACAAAAATAATGAAGATGCAACTTTCGTTAATGCATTCTATTTATAAATCTTTCGTAACTGATTATCAAACTTCTGGACAAGTTTTTTTCTAACTCGGTACGATAAGCACAGCTGTTAGAAAGGAAGTAGCCTTGAACGGAGATTCGCGCTCTATCTTATCCCATGTGTCAAATAAAATGTTTGTACACATGTGTTGAGTCTACATACTGTGCACCTGTGCACACGCGTATTGTACTTATATATGCGCGTTATCGTATGTCATTTTCGATAGTAAACATTCCATTAGAATTGCATTTCCCGTAGCTTTTTTTAACGACAGTGGAAAAAATGTGATGACGCCAGATCGTAACGCACGCGAAGTAAACCGTATTTAAATATCACATTTTCGAGGCGATAGTATTGCAGTTGTAATTTTCTTTGTTGTAGGTTATGAGTCATAGTCTGTTCCTTCATTGAATTTAGCGTTTGTGATACCCATACCAAAGCTCTTCTTTTGTTCCCGACGTTAAAGCCTTGGATGTGATATCAGGCATCAGTCTGCTTAAAGCAGCTGAAAGGCAATTGTGAAAAGTGCATACCATACGTGGCTGAAACAGTCAATGAGAGAAACATACACAGAAAATGTTGTATCAACGTCACATCCTGATGGTGTTCACATTGTTATAATGACACAGAATTATTATAAAGCGCGGCTATGAACAGCGTTGCGACAATTTTATTACAGCATATTTATTGAAACAACTGTATAATACGATTAACAAATGGAATTATGCTCTAGCAAGTATTTATGCTCTAAGAATTCGAGAGATTCTTGAGAAGAAAGTGCACAGTATTGTCTTTCTGCCCAAAGTATTAATATTAAATATAGTACAGTCGAACAGAGATGGAGAATATGTAGAAACATGTATGTAAAAACATAAATGTCGACGTGAGAACCTGCGAACAGCCTTGCAAAGTATCGATCGCATAGTAAATTTTCAAACATTAATCTCTAACGTACGTAATAAGTTGGACGGTAAATATAAGGACAGAAAAGAGACGATACTTCAGCGATCATGACTGGGGCATTGAGAGATCAACCACGGGGTCTTCAAGTAATAGAGTACATAGTTTCCAAATGCTGTCCCAATCGCCATATCAATCGAATGGCATGGCATCGTGGCGGCATTTTGGCGCTAACGTTTTTGGCGTACACCTGTTACCACATGACACGAAAGCCTATCTCCGTCGTGAAGAATGTATTGAGCCTGAATTGTAGCAGCGTATCGCCGCCTCCAAATGTTTTAATCAATAACACCAACCGGGATACGTGGTGCGACTGGGCTCCATTCGGTGAGCAGAAATTTCTTTAATATAATTCGTCTGAAAAGGCGCGATCAGGTTTAACAAATACATTATATTTACAGATACTCCAGATGCTCCAGCATTACTCGGCATGTTGGACTCGGCGTTCCTGTTCGCGTACGCAGCAGCCATGTTCTTCAGGTGACACACTGAAGTGAGCTTATTTGCGACATAATGGTTACAAGGATTACCTTTGATAATAATTTTGTATTCGTTTGGGCAGTGGCTTCATAGCGGAAAGAGTAAACCTGCGGTATTTTCTTACGTTTGGTATGCTCGCGTCTGGTATATCTTGTTACCTCTTCGGTATTGCCAGGCCGTACAATATCCATAGTTTGTGGTATTTTGTTCTGGTGCAGGTAAGCATACGAGAAGCAACTCGCTGCTCTCGCGAACAAGTTTTATTGTCGATTTTATTTAGGTAGTTGGCGGTGTCTTTCAAACGTCAGGATGGCCCGGTGTTGTTACGGTTGTAGGGAATTGGTTTGGAAAAGGAAAGAGGGGTTTAATCTTTGGAGTATGGAATTCTCATACGTCGTTGGGAAATATTCTTGGTACCTTATTAGCTGCCAAGTTCGTGGAGTCTGATTGGGGTTTAAGCTTCATGGTACCTGGAGTTACTATGGGCTTGGCAGGATTCATAATATTTCTATTTCTAGCACCCAATCCGATAGATATTGGGTGTATACCACCTGTCCCACCGAGAATTAGAAAGTTCGATGCTGCTCACGGTTCGGACGAGGGCAGCAGCGCAGACGATTGTAATAACGATCCGGAAGACGTAAGTTTAAAACACATTCGTGTATTATTTAATAGGGCTCCTGTATGACTATCAGCATGCGATGGCTTGATAGAGGTACCGCATAACCATTGGTATGTTCCTTTGTATCTAAATAGCACTGGAATGCAGGCAGACTTAAAAAATAAGATGTCAGCGATATAAGTTTCAGTATTTCTCTTTTCCGGCGGCTATGATAGTTGCTTTTCTCTCTATCTGTATTTTTGTGACATTAAGGTGGAAGCCATATTTAGGATGCTAGGAATAAGGTGATTCTTGGAAATTTTTTTCTAAAAAACTGTTAAGCGGATCTTTTCCAAACTTTCAGGGTATTTTAGTTCACATTCAAACAATAAAAATTAATTTTTACGTTACAAAGTGTTCGGTAGAAATGAAGATATACGAACACGTTCGTTAGGACTCGCGCGCCGGATTTGCAAATTGGCGATTGTAATGGTAGCCCCATTTCTTCCTTGAAATAAAAAAACCAAGGATTTTCTTCTTTCTAGTATAATTACATTGTCGATGAACCTAACAAACGAAAAAAAAGTTAAAAGTTGGCAAATTGGTGGGACTTTAAAAAAAAGTTACTATTCTGTCCCAAGATATTTCGTACTATTTATGGAAAAAGAGTTGTTCAATTCAATTTATTTATCAATGCCTTAGGTTCATCGACAATGTAATTATACTAGAAATAAGAAAATTCTTGGTTTTTTATTTTAGGGAAGAAATGGGGCCACCATTACAATCGCCAATTTGCAACTTCGGCGCGCGAGTCCTAACGAACGTGTTCATATATCTCCATTTCTACCTCACACTTTGCAACGTAAAAATTAAATTTCATTGCTTGAATGTGAACTGAAATACCCTGAAAATTTGAAAAAGATCCGCTTAACAGTTTCTTTGAAAAAAATTCCCAAGAATCACCTTATTCCTAGCGTACTAAATAGGACTCCCACCTTAAGCAATTCTGTAATAGGCTATGTAAATATTTATATTAAAATACTTTTATATTTATTTAACTTTTATACACTTTCTTGTATATATCGTATCCTCACTAAAGATAACCCATTTGCCCTACTTAGCGTCTCATCTATCGCTGCGTCTACCGCGAACAGGTCGATGTTGATGTAAGTGCATGCTTTGTTTTCTATATAATTAATATTGCACTGTACGTAACAGTATTAACATAAGTTGCATTCTAATGCTGGTTACTATTTAAGTGTTCGCACTATCTCTTCAGTATTTCTTACAGTAACTTTAAATAGTAAACGCATGTATATAAGTTCTGTCACCTAATTCTTTCAAAATTTACAAAGAGACCTTATTTTCAAAGGATGCGGCTAGTTTACGATCCGAAACTAGCCCAATATTAGCGAAGCACAGACGCGTCCACAATCCTCATAGAGGGAATGCGATTGGATTTATGGGGGCGATGGCTATACCTGGAGTCATAGAATACTCTCTCTCTCTATTCTTTGCAAAGCTTGTAAGCTATACATTCCTATACTGGTTACCACTGTATATCTCCGCTTCAAGTTAGTACTCGTATCACAATCACGACCCGCATACTTCATAAACATTATTACACCGCCGATTCTTTTTAGCTACCTACAGCGCAACAGTAAGTGCAGATCTCTCGACTTTATTCGATGTTGGTGGCATAGCTGGCGCAATAGCAGCTGGCGTTCTATCCGATTACACTGGCATGAGTGCCCTAACGTGTGCAGTTTTGTTTGGATTTACAGTTCCTATGGTACGTACCGGCTCGCACAGTAAATATTAAAAACTTTTCAAGGGTACGTATGTAAGTTGGAAGTGTTAGCCACAAATATTACAAGGAAAGATCCCGAACTCGGAAATTCAAAAAATTCTGAGACTGTGAATATGTAGATTTCCTTCTGATTACAACGAAATTTTTGTTTGCTGCTCAAATTCACTCTAAGGGGTTAAAATTGACCCCTTAAATTCCGGCTATTTTCTGTTATAGCTCGCGAACTGTGAGAACTGTAAGTTACCAAATGATAGTCCTAATTAAAACAAGTAACTTCTGTCTTGAAACTTTTTCTATCTCTTACAGATTGCGAATTACAAAATAAAATCGGAAAATAGCCGAATTTTCAAGGGTTAATTTCACCCTCTTAGAGTGAATTTGGGCGGCAAAGAAAAATTGCGTTGTAATCAGGAGGAAATCCCCCACATATTCACAAAGTTTTAGATTTTTTTGAATTTCCGGGTTCGGGATCTTCCCTTGTTAGCTTCTGTAATTTATAATTTTCATGTAATTCGTTGCGCAGTTATTTCTATACGACTATATCGGAAGCAGCAGCATGAACATCAACATAGTATTACTACTAATAGCAGGACTATTAGTTAACGGACCTTACGCCTTGATAACAACTGCTGTATCCGCCGAACTAGGAACTCATTCGAGTCTAGGTGATAATTCTAAAGCCTTGGCTACGGTTACGGCTATCATCGACGGCACAGGCAGCGTCGGAGCTGCTATCGGTCCATTATTAGCAGGCTTGGTATCGCGCTGGACTGGTTGGCATAATGTATTTTACATGCTCATGATCACAGACATGCTGGCATTATTGGTGAGTGCGCGCTGCATTAAACCGTGTTAAGTGGTAATTCTCTTCCTATTTAATTAAATTATTATCATTTCAGTGTCTCTCCCGATTAGTTTACAAAGATATACAAATATATAGACAACGACGAAGGGCTGTTTAACTTAATTCTCTCGTGCCTGGTAAAGACCAGTGGATAAATATGAAAATAACATCTAAAATCTGTACGCTGTTAAGTTCTACAAATATCTCTCTTCGACGCACTAAAATAAATAATATATTTTTATTAATACTTTAAATACAAAGTATTGTGATTCAATGGAATACGAATAAGCAGTGAGCAGTCTTATATATCGAATCCATACGTTAGAAATGTATTATAATAGATACTTGACGAATACTTGCATCGCAATGTTAAGGAATGCCTGTTGGGATTATGTAACTAATAGAATCTGCAAATTCGCCCCATGCTGCCCGTTGTGTTTGAAATGTAACGATCCACGCTAAAAGTGCGGCTGACCATATAGCCGCGCCAACGGCAGAGAATATCACGTCTGAAAAGTTATTTTAACAGAACCTGTTACGATACTTTCGCAAAATAAAAATGAGTAACACTAATATTCTTATTTTCTTATAGTATGTACTTCTACCACGATAGTAAGAAATATTAAGACACCTTTCTCGGTTGAAACAAATTTAACGAAAAGTGAGTGAGGGTTTCGAAAATGCAGCAAACTTGCGATCACGCTGTTAAAAATAAGAGCGACTCGACAGACTCGAAAGTAAGCGACGACAGATCGGAAACTTACATCTCTTGATTTGCTTTTGTTCTTCATAATGGGGTACGATGAAAGCTTCTTTGACAAACCAGACAGCGTTCACGGCCCAGAGAAACGGCAGGAATGCGAACCCAGCTACAAAAGTAAGCAGAATACTTATACATATTCGCGTAAATAATCGGGGCGCAACGAACGCGTATCACTCACCTCGGAAATACCATTTACAAAGATACAATTTCTTGTCGTTTGGAATTTTCGATAAGTCCATTGTACAACAACAATAATCTGGAATTTATAACCTATATCCTTCCTTCAAATAACCGAATACACGCACGCGACGTTGTACGATATAACGCAAGGAAATATCCAAGTACGTTTAAGAAAACCGCTCAAGGCAACAATAGAAATAAGGGAATAATACGCATAACACATTTACGATGTGTCAAACCGAGCTCCGCGATCTGTTGAAGCGGAAATATTCGCATCTGCCGCAAGATGGAGCAACGATACGCATAAAGAGAGAGGGCACTCTTTCGATGGTTCTCATAAAAACCACGATTCACTGTTACGGATTTAAAAAGGAAAGGAACGACATTAAATATCGTGATCGTTGACGTTAGGTCCCGACGGACGATAAATGAAATATGTTCCCGCGTGAGGAATGAGATAGAAAATTTCGAGGAAACAGAATCGCTGGAGACGGGGCGGGCGGTGTCTCGGATGAGCACCACTTCACGGATTTCTGGCAGTGGGGGTTAGTCACGTGATCGGTTGACTTGCCGCCCCGCTAGTCGCGCGAGTATCCGTGGCCAGCCATTTTGATTAGTAACATGGCGTCAGCGGAGATTAATATGGCGTCCTCGGACATAATAACCGAAGTGGAGATTCAACCAGATATCCAGGAGGTTGAAATTGAGACGATACCGGTGGAAATACCCTGCGAGACCGTGGAAACAACCATCGAGGGTGAAGATGGTCAGCCGATGATTGCCCTTCAGCCACTTCCAGAGCCAGGACGCGAGGAAATCATACTACAGACGCAAGAGGAAATCGTCGGCAGTGATCCGCTGAGCGTATACGATCAGATCCCGGTGCCAGAGAACGACATTTATGTGGAGTCGAGCCCTGGCCCGTCGAGGAAGGGCCCCAAGAAGGCCAGGAAGGGCGGCGCGTCGAGATTCAGGACGTCCGATCACACGATCTTCGGGGAAATGGGCTCGGAGACCAAGGCTAGAAAGTGGGAGCAGAAGCAAGTGCAAATCAAGACGCTCGAGGGTGAATTCTCGGTGACGATGTGGGCATCGGGCACCGACGACGGTAAGTCCTGTGTTTATGCCTAACCTTCGTTAACATAAATCGGACGCGAGCGAGTCGCTACGCCGAGAAACCCGTCGGGACGGGGGTGATCACCACGCAACACTTGTGTCGGTACGCACTTCCGGTGGGCTCGAATCAATACCGTGCTTTTCCTACGGGTTTGCCAAAGAAATCCACCGATTGCCCCCGTATCCTTTATCATCGGCGATTCCGTTGACAGTTTGCGTTGTTTGTTTTGATCGAGGGAACGCCATTATGCTGCCAGGGGGCAGCCATATTTTGAAAATGGCTTCTTTTACGCGTGGGATCTATCCTCTTGAATGATAATGGCGGAGACGGTGCTCGCACCACGAACTACCAAACCTCTGGGGGTCGCGTTATCTTTGTTTCCCTGGGCACGCTAGACTCGGCCCGATCCACCGATTCTTCCCATTCTAATTCTACTCTTTCTCTTTTTCTCTTTACGTTTCTATTTGAAAAAGCACTCGGTCGTTTTAAGAAATTAGACGTATCGTTTCAAATACGAAACGTGTTTTGACTTCTGCGTCACTCGATGTACGACATGTAGTTGTTTTCAAGCGTTTGAAGAGACTTGCATCATTTCACGATGATTAACGTAAATCTCGATTACTGGCTGAATGGAAATATGTAACCCCCGATGATCGATTTCCAGTATGCATGTGATATTATTAAGTATTAAATCTGTAGCCTGAAAATTCGTAACGTACGATCGCACCTTTGTTAAACGCCTTTTACTGTAGAAACGAATCATCGAGTTTATCCAAAGTATATCTTTATACAATCGTACTGTAATAGAGTTCCTTTCAAGCAGCAATTCACTTTTTAATAATTTAAACTTCACGGAGTTTACAATTTATATTCGTAACTCTTATAAAATTCATGCTTCTTGTATTGTGTTGGTTTTTATTATAACATACGAGTATAAGCGTTGGTTTTAAATACGAAGAGCATCTGCAAACATGTATAAGAGTTTTTAAATAATAGTAATCGTATGAGATCGTTTGAACGTGTTCGAATGTACATGCATATAGCAGCATAATGAACGTGTACATTGAATTAGTCCTCTGAATTCCTTTTAAAAATCCGAAACGGATAAGAGATTTCCTTGTCGTACGTAAAGAGCATATCGAATCGTTCGTAAATAGAGGGAGACATTAGTTGTTAAACCGCTACATGCATAAATTTTGCTGTTCCTCCTTGATCGAGCAGACAAAATGTTTGTTACCACGCAATAAAAGGTTGTTACTATTAAGTATGAATAACAAATATAACATTTATGCCATCAAGAATAAATACGGTAGCTTTTGTTTGGGACTGCTTGTTTGTTATTGTTAAAGGGAGTGTCCTATTAGCTCCTCACCTGGTGGATGTTCCAGATGAAGGCTCAAATCCAGAGCCTGATCCAGACTACACAGAATACATGACTGGTAAATCCAATGCCAAATTCAATCACTCCGGAAGCTCTATTTCCGACGGAATGCCGGGTCTCGACCTTTCGGATCCGAAACAGCTGGCAGAATTTGCTAGGCCCGGTCACAAATTGAAAGTACGCAAGCCACCTGTTCTAGATGGCGTGGAGCGTACTATAGCCTGTCCCCATAAAGGATGCACAAAAATGTTCAGAGATAACAGCGCGATGCGCAAACACCTGCACACCCACGGGCCGAGGGTGCACGTGTGCGCCGAATGTGGGAAGGCGTTTGTGGAAAGTTCGAAGTTGAAGAGGCACCAGCTGGTCCATACGGGGGAGAAGCCTTTTCAATGTACGTTCGAGGGCTGCGGCAAGAGGTTCAGTCTGGACTTCAACCTTCGCACTCACGTTAGAATCCACACTGGCGACAGACCTTACGTCTGTCCGTTCGACGGGTGCAGCAAAAAGTTTGCGCAATCGACGAACTTGAAGTCACACATATTAACGCATGCGAAAGCGAAGTAAGCATACAGTTCTGTTTTAGAATTAGCCGCTGGATGGGAGGTAACTGTTTTATCACTGTGCAATCTTTAATTTGCAGGTCGCGCAACGCTATCGGGAGGCAAGTACAACAAATACAACTGCAACAACCACAGTTCGTTCAGGTTGAAGTTGCGGATGTGGATAATCAACAGTTCATTGTTTATGCTGATTAGCCCCCCTAAACAATGATCTCATATCCTACTAAACCTATTATGGAGTATCGTAATCATTAATTAGTAATCTAAACAGTGTAAATATTTTCACGATACAAGTGATGTGGGCAGGACATTACTAAAGCTGTTAGTTATCTTAAGAGATGAAAATTAATTAATCGATTTATACCTCTGTGCTTAGACGCAAAGTAAATGGATACCACGAGCACTATACTACCATGAAAAAAAAAAAGAAATTGAATAATGCTACGCTAAAGAAGATGGGTGCATCTTCCGAGGCATACGAAGGTAGATTATATTGCGCACTGCTCAATTTCGTGTCTGAGTAACTGAATGATACCTAGTGCGCTCTCATAACACAACTGTATATATTTATACGCAAAGTAAAATATTGTATACAGTATATTTTGGAGAAATTCTGATGAGAATAAACTACAAGGATACGTCATTTCCGTCGGACTTAATTGTACCACTTTAATATACTTTTTACACTATATAATGGTAATTGTTAATAGTCATTGGAAAGAAACGAAGGAAACATGAATGCGTCTATTGTATATTATAGTTTAATGTCCGCAAAATACGATACATTTATTCCTGTAAAATTATTAAAATGTTTTTAAGTATCGTCTATTGAGATAGGCACTGAAAGCGTTGTAAGATCAGATGGATGCGTGTTTAATATTGTCGGCATTGAAAACTAGGACCGATCAATTCGAGAGACGTACGTTGACATAATATATTTTATCCGTGATATTCACGAACACATTGTGATGTATACATGTGCATCGATGCAATGACGTTGACGAAGTTGTTAAGAAATTCGTGTCATTTCGAAGTAAGAAGCAATAGTTTATAGATAGATTTATATTATCGACTGTATTAAATGGCGATTGCGTGCATCCCATTACATCGTTATTCATTAATATTCGCATATCACGATTTTATACATGCAGCTAAAACGTTCAAACACCTACCAATTCAAATTTCCATAGCTATTCTAACACTATTTATAAAACAGATTTGGATAATTTATTTTGATTGTGTAAAGTATATTCTTTCATAAAAGTTTCTTTACAGCCATACGATTTCGTTTTTTATAGCTGCATTTATTTACAAGGAAAACGAAAAAAACCTCATTTTAGATGATATTTCGAATCGTGACACTCTATCGCGAGTCTGCAACTCGCCTTTCTTTCTCTGCTAAATAAATTTTGGCTCTTATTTATAATTTTTTTCCCCCTTTTTTTTTTGTATATTTCTGTAAGCTTTCGTATTTTCTACATGTAAGATATTTCCATGGGCTGTAAACGTTTTGAATTGACCGTTTCAGGTTGTAACGAAGTATAAAAGATTCATATGAAGTTTGTCAGTGTATAGAGTATAAGGTAATTTGGCCTATATAATTAGATGGATGTTTGCGGAAAGAAGTTTGAGGAATCATTGTAGGGTTTTTAATGCCTGGTGGAAAAATAGAAGCTTAGTTTTGGTATTAGTCTGCCAATAAATATTTTTTATCCATACTTATATTACGAGCATTCAGCATAATTTCTTGCACACTGTACTGACAATTGCTTCCTGCTGGAAGTAATGTTGAATATAATGTGAGGTGTATATATATAAATATATATATAACTTTCTTGTGCCCGAGTGTTGATGTACTAGCATTACATACTAGCTTTTTCAATCCAAGTTTTTTACTAGCGTATTTAAAAATAAGGAAATGTGATCTTTCTAGTTCTCTTATTTTTATTATTACACATGCAAAATTTCTTTTATACTGTGATAACTTTATACAATCACGACGTTCATATATAAAGATTCATCGATGCAGTGGAAATGATAAGAATTCATTTTAAGTTCAAAGTATAGCTACTTATAGACGTACAGCAATTCCTACAAATCTCGGTGAATATAAAGAAACATATTTCTGTTGATGTTAATACGTAACATCGATAAAGTGTCGACATTTGTTATCTTTAACTTGAAAAATAATTACTTGCTAAACAATTCAACGTTATTCAACCCTTCGATTGTGGCATTTGAAACTTACATGTGTATAAAGTTTCATTCGTTCCGGAGAAAGTGAATAGTTTGCGTTCCCTTTCCTATCGGTTCCGCGCAATTTGCTTATTGCTTAATAAAGACAGAAATCTACATTTCCGAAAATAGAAAATGTTCGTCAAATCGAGTAAATTTCATTTTTGACAAGACAGTCAAAGGGTCAACAACTCAATTTTGATGTTTTTATTATTAAGAATTATTACAACTGGAAATTAATATAATTAATACCTCCCAGATCGTCCATCTCTACCCTTATCGTCTCTGCCTTTTCGGCGATCTTTGGATCTGGATCTCCTGTCGCGGGAGCGTGATCTTCGCTTGCGATCACGGCCACGAGATCGAGAGCGTGATCTTGATCGACCCTTGCCGCCTTTCTTTCGGCTGTACAAGTAGCGGCGTAACTCCCGTGAGATTGGTTTCAAATGCATGAAGTTGCAGAATCCCGAGCGTGTACATTCTCTGAAATCACATAGAACCTTACAGTCAATAGGAGCGCTTGAATTCTCCAAAAACTTCAACAACAAATTCTAAACAGACGCCGTACCCCATTTCGTACTGACGGCAGCAAGCTTCTCTGAAGTCGGTAACTGGAGAAAGTTCAGCGTACACTGGCCTTCCGCCGAACCATCTGTTATTTAAATCGTTCACAGCTCTTTCCGCGTCCTCTTCTCTACGAAATTTGATGTAGACGTTTCCAACCAAATGATCCCCGAGATTGTCGCAAACATTCATTTCTTCTATTTCACCATATTTGTCCTCGCATTCCACAAAGACGTCTTCGAAGAAGTTGTCGTAGTGTTCCTGCATCTCCTCGTCGGACACGTTCGCCACCACTATGAAGTAATTATTGACTACTGTTAACCATCGTCGCTCTAATCGTTCCGAGTTATCTTCTATATGCACGGCAAACTATATATACCGTCGCAACGTACTATTATATCGCTTCTACGATACTTACAGTGAGATCCATCTGCACTTTTAGCTGAATTCTGGGGATTTACGTAAAGGTTCTGCAGTAAGCATGTCTGAAACAAATTTAAGTTTTCTTATCACTCCGTTTTCGGGTATATATCGCGTGCCATGTCGAAGATGACCTGCATTCGAGCACGCCGAACAACTAGCACTAAACAAAGTCCGTGAATTATTAAGGGATTACAAGGTTGCGATACTCCGAGCGTAGGTTTGGAGTCTTTGGAAGGTTAAGGTAAAACACTTACCTGACTGAAAGTTGGCTTGTTATGAATCCGTGAGCAACGATCTCCGTGTCGGCAGGCACCGATTTTGAAATAAAACGAGCAATTTACTCTGCAAGAACGAAAGAGTGTAATAACGCCGCGATAGTTTATACGAAATATTTAAACAAGTAGCAATGCTGGGATTCAACGTACTTGTCTTTCTCTGTACCGAAAATTGACGCCAAGTACTCTGCCATCGTTTGCTGTTCCTCGGTACCCCGAAACTAGGATGTTGTATCTGTTAAAATGCACAAAGGCTCCCTTTGGCACAACATATACAACGTTTTGCGTGCGACTCCGATTTCAAAATGGCGAACGCGGTGTTATAAAACGCTCGCTTAATAAGTTGAAGTGTCGCCTTCGAGATTCCAAGCTTTATCTCTAGAGGGCACTCAAATTTGTTGTATAAACTTTCCGATATAAATGAAAACAGAAGCCTGTAACATTCTCCGTATTGTTAAGGGCGCTATGTGGGAGTTTATTAGCTTTAATAACTGTTTCATGCCCGACGGTAAATAATCGTTAAATTTCTATATATTGTTGTCGACATTATCGATGAATTTTTGAAATCTTTCGCCTAGCAACTCGCGACTCAACGCAGATGGTGCTGTAATTCGGGGGAAAAGTTTGTTTTCTGCAACGTGAATCATGCCCGCTGAGAATTTTCCCTGAGGTTGCATTCGCGATTTGTTGTTACAATCTGGGATAGCCTGTTAAACAATATGAGCTCGTCAAGCTGTACAGATAAAATGAAGTATATTTATCAGTTGCCGTTCTTCGAGCGATCGGAGCTTTGCAAAATACTGAATCAAAATGACAAGTGGGAAGAGCTTGCTGGTAAGCTGTAAGGAATGTTGATACTCTAATTAACATTAATTACCGGACGTTATGTGTGCTCGCTTATTTCATCGACCACTTCGTTTTAGGAACATGGATGGAGTACGATGTACTGACGATACAGAGTTTGAGGAAGGAGAAGAATCCAACGGACGAACTGCTGACGATGTGGGGCCACCATAATCACACGATATTGGAATTGTTTGTTTTGTTATCTAGAATGCAGCATTATCAGTCTATGGTGCCCCTGAAGCCATTTGTTGAACCGAAGTTTCACAAGTTACTTTACAACGGAGAGGGTAATCTACACAGAGTACTCGGAAAACGACTCAATAAGAACACTAAGGATTTGAAGATAGGCACACAGAATTTTAACCAAGTCGTACCGCCGCAGCCGAATGTACCTAAGATAGTCGTCGAGGGGAATACGAAGGACCAGTCTCGGAAGATATTAAACCAGCCGATGCAAGCCGTGCAGATCGGAGTTACTCCGAGTAATTCTAATAACTTACTGGTAGCGTCTCTCGCGGCAGGTTTATCGCCCTCGTTGCAACATGTTCCGAATAATGGGAGGAAGAGTAACAATGTAATAATTCCGCGTACAGAGGCAACTTTACCGCACGCCTCTTACAACGAATTGTCCATATCTACGAACGAATGGAACAAGCATAATATATTAGGGAAAGGAGGCTTCGGGACGGTGTACAGAGGTAATGTTGAAACTAAACTCGTGTTCAGATATATTAGTCGGTGAGTTTCGTGAGGGGTATTCTTCCATCGTACCATCGTTTTCTGACTCGCTCCCGTTCCATCTCGCTCTCGTTTTCACAGGAAAGCAGTGAGCCAGAAGTGGTGGGTCAAGCTCTTAACGTGTAGGCCAAACCGAGTTCTTAGCGTAGAAACTCCGAAAAAATTCAGGAGTTTTATTGGTCAGAGGATTGATTCTTTCTCGATAGCTTCATCTTGTATTGGTCTACGCATAGCTTCGTAACGCACACATCTATTACTCTATGAATAAATAACAGCCACGCGGCTACGATCAGGCGGAGCCGATTAGCGTTCCCGTTACCCCACAATACCTTCGGGGGCCACGCAACTCCAACTGATAAATCCACGATCGTCAGACGGTGGAGGCTGATTTCTCCTCGATCGCTGCTCGCGAAAACGAATCGACCGGCCAATATATCTGAACACGACCTTAGGACCGTATAAATAATTAGCACGCTGTAAATGGAATTCTCGAATTCTGTCTATTCTATACAGGCACCTGGAAGAATACAGACGTAGCTATTAAAAAGATAGAGAAGAGAGGAGTAGACTCGGACGAAAGTTACGTACTCCAACTTCAACAATCGCTTCGAGAAATAAAGATCTTAAACTCTTGTCCGCACGAAAATATTCTATCGCTGTACGCGTACAGTTTGGATGGCAGAGCGCCTTGCCTCGTGTATCAGCTTATGAAGAACGGATCTTTGGAGGACAGACTATTAGTGAAACAAAAGACGCAACCCTTGACTTGGATACAGCGTCACGAAATCGCCAAAGGAACTGCGCGCGGATTGCAATATCTACATACTATCGGAGAGAAGCCGTTGATACATGGTGATATAAAAAGCGCTAATATTTTACTGGACAAAAACTTTGAGCCCAGAATCGGCGACTTTGGTTTGGCACGGGAGGGTCCCGAGAGAGATTCGATGAAAGTAAATATGCCGCTTCGACAATGCGCCGCTTTGGAGCAAGTTCAGTATATCATACTTCCGTGTACTTAATTATTTACGTTTATTTCAGGTGAGTAAAATTCATGGCACTAGACCATACCTACCGGAGGAATTTTTACACGGGCGGAAGTTGTCTACGAAAGTAGACACTTACAGTTACGGTATAGTTTTATTCGAATTAGGGACTGGCTTGCCAGCTTACGACGACTCTAGATTGGAAAACAAATTCCTGAAAGATTTTATTGACAGTTGGGAGGATAAGGATCTTCCTTTATTAATAGATAGGAAAGCAGGTGAGACATACAAACAGGTTTATAGTAACTTAATGGTTTTGGGTAAGTGGTGTGCCAATCGTATGGCACAAAATAGACCAGAGATGGATTACGTATTCAAGAAATTGAATGATTTGTAATTTTGTGTACTTTTGTTTTTATTACGAATTGCATGAAGGTATTATGCATTGTGAAGAACGTACCTAAAAAAATTATACATAATGTACAGTTTGAAAATATGCAAGAATTATGTATGGTACTTTTTGTAATATACCCCTTGTAATTATGTTGCTACATATACTTGTGTGCGACGATCTATTATTGATTCCTAGGGAATTTTTATCAGAAATCTTGTTTAAATTGCATGGCCTGTAGTAGTTTTGTTGTAGCTGTATCGGTAGTTCTACTTTGTGAGCCGTAAGTAGCTCGTTCAATTTGCACGAAGTTTAACTTGCACATGCATAAATGAATATTCTTTCGTTTCATTACATTTACGTTTTCTCCGATCAGGTATTGAGGAAAATTGTATGTATTTACTCGAATACTTTGTACATAAGAGAAATATTTCTTAAATAAACATTGAAACTGTTAAATAACCAACATACGATATACCCCTTTTACCATATATTTAAATAAATATGTAATAGATACAGTATTTAATTTCTACAGCTTTGCGAAGAAGAAGCACTTTTATCTACGTTGAACCTATTTGTCCCCATTCCGTGTGTAATCGAGAGAAAGAAAGGTGGATGAGAAAAGTAGATCTAGTAGTGGTAAAAAGCAAGAGATTTTCAAAGACTTTCAGATCCAGTACTTACAACTAATCTTTTAATGTGAAAGAGTATTTAAATACGGAAACGATTTATACAGCTTCGGAATATTATTAACAAGTTAATTTATGGACAATTACAGCGAACATATATATTTGTATTTTAATCTTTTATTACGAAATTTGAGTCATATATCAACATATATTTTTAAGTCGCTGTACAATTGCAGTTTTAACACTACGCTTCACACTTCACATGTATTTAAAGAATGATTAATGAGATGCGGTACAAGTGAAAGAATTGTGATAATGAAGGGAAAAGAAATGTTAAAACGATGCTATTACATTTCGCATTGTAGTTTCTTCCGAATGAACATCGGCGTGATATTTTGAAGAATCCATGAGAAAGAAATCCCCTTAAAAAAGACTAAAGCATCGTGCAATGTTCTATCACCATGAAAGACTTAAAATATTATCTAAACTATTTTAAAACATTGCTGCTTTCATTTAAGAAATTCATAGAAACTGAAAACTTGAAGGGTGCGCTCGCCTAGACTCGCCTAGACATAACCGCGTAAAGTGTTTTCAAACCAGGGAGCGACGCATGGAAACACTACGTTGTACAAAGGCGAAACACGTTCGCACATTTTAATCATAATTTACTTTCAGTATCTGATGAATTTAGTAAAACTTTATATCTATTATATGAAACTATTATATGAATTTAGGAATACTTTATCGATTTTTTTTATATC